>OY728158.1:266087538-268587538 GCA_963277665.1 Viscum album
AACTAATTAAAATTTAAAAACAATTTAAAAAATAATTTAACACTATAAATTATTTATACGAAACAATAGTTTTCAATTAAAATTCAGTATTTTCACTATTCATCAAAAAATGAAACTTCTCCGAAAAATACCAAAAATCCAGCCTAAGATAATTTTGATATTAAGAATTAAAAAATAAATTTTATTTTTACATATAAAATTTATAAAAGTTTCAAAAATTAGTTTTAAAATAGTCGTGCTATTAAAAGGCGTCAAAACCGCCTTTATAAAAATATAACTTTTTATGCATAAAATTAGACTTGTTCTAATATTATGCTTATAAAATATTTTAGACGAATGTAAAAAATATTTTATTTAATATATAATATATATTTCATTAATATCTTTCATTAAGAGTAGTTAATTTAATTTATTTGGATAAAATCCTTTGTGAGAATAAAAATAGTTTTTATAAAAATATTCCCTTTATATTAAATTGGTTCTTATATTCATTTATAATTAATTTCTAACCAAATAATTCAACCATATACTTTCATAAGTTAGTTAATAATATTAATAACTAAAAAATTAATGGATAGGTTACATCTTATTATATTAAATAATAATATTTTAATAACATATTGTTGTTCGGTAAAACTCGGCCTTATGTGTAAAACAAGTCATTGAAGAAAGCCATTATTGCATGTAACATAATCTAATATCAGTGTTCCATGTAGATTAATATAAATATTATGTTTAATATAAGTTATTTATGTTTTATGTAGTGTAATATTAACTTGGTGTTTCATATAAATTATGCTAGCAACAAAATTAAATTTCATCTAAAAGGAAAATATTGTAAAGTCTTGGGGTGTTACAAGGAAGACTATTTATCAGATTGAGTTGCATTTTATTCTTGAATGTCACACCATTTATTATTCATATTCAAGAATTATCTATGTGAAGATTAACTAAATAAGTATAGGATAATAATGATAAGGAAATTAATTAAGTAATAGCAGATAAAATGATGAGAAAACAATCTAGGCTCATTTTGTCAATTTTGATGATGTGATACACGTTTTAAACTAAAATGACATGTATACATTATAAATATGCACTTGGAGTAATACCGGTCACACCATGAATTATATTGAGGCACTTATGATTCATAATTGTCCCAAACAACTTATGGATTTTTGTCCTAAAGTATAAAAACAATTCAAATGCATTTGCTCAGTTTTGAGTATGTCACTTGTTATTTTTACTAAAATGTCATTTTAAACTGGAAATACACACTTTGAGTCATAATGGTCACATAATGTGTTAGTTTTAAATGATATTAATTAATACAACTCACAGATTACTTATTAATAATTTTATTAAATTATAAAGATAATCTGAGTGCATTTACTTGATTTTCAGTGAGTGGCACTTTCTGAACTAAGATGTCAATTTTAAACTGACAATAGAATATTTGAGTCATACCAAGAATATTGGGTATATAATTGAGGTTTGGGTAATTTCTAAATGTTACAAATAAATTATGGATAATTTTCCAAAAGTATCAAAACAATCCAAATGCGTTTGCTCAGTTTTGAATATTTCAGTTGTCCTTTTTACCAAAATTAATATCAATTTTAAATAAAAAGACACACTTGGAGTTATAAAAGCCACATTGTGCATTTTATTGAGTCTAGGATGATTCATAAATATCCCAAATTACTTATGGACCATTTTCCTAAAATATCAAAACAATGTGAATGTGTTTTCTCAATTTTTAGTATGTTACTTGTCTTTTTTTACTAAAATGTCATTTTAAACTATAAACAGACACTTTGAGTTGTAATGGTCACATAATGTATTAGTTTGATGTTAGAATGATTCAGAAACTTAAAAAAATACTTATGAATCATTTTACTAAATTATAAAGACAATATGAGTGCATTTTCTTGGTTTTTAGTGAGTGACACTCTTTGAACTAAAATGTCAATTTTAAACTGATAACAGAAACTTTGAGTCATACCAAGAACATAATGTATCAGATTGAGGTGAGACTAATTAATAAATGTAAAAAAATGACTTATGTGTCATTTTTATAAAGTATAAAAACAATACGAATGCATTTTCTCAGTTTTGAGTATGTCAATTGTCCTTTTTACTAAAATTAATGTCAATTTTAAATAAAAAGATGCACTTGGAGTCATACTAGTCACACTGTGCATAAGATTGTGGTGAGGATAATTCCTACACATCCCAAATGACTTATAGATTGTTTTACTAAAGTATCAAAACAATACAAATTCATTTTCTTAGTTTTGAGTATGTCACATCTATTTTTTTTACAAAAATGTCATTTTAAACCGGAAACAGACACTTTGAGTCATACCAGTCACATTGTGTGTCGATTTGATATTAGAATAATTCTTACACATCAAAAATTAATTATGAATTATTTTCCTAAATAACCAAAGAAATCTGGGCCTATTTTTTTGGTTTTCATTGAGTGAAACTTTTTGAACTAAAATGTCAATTTTAAATTGATAACAAACACTTTGAGTCATACCCGATACGTCGTGAATAAGATTGAGGTATGAATGATTACTAAATTTAAAAAATAAATTATGGATAATTTTACTAAATTATCAAAAAAATATGAATGCATTTGGCCAGTTTTGAGTATGTCAGTTGTATTTTTTTACCAAAATTAATGTCAATTTTAAATAAAAAGACGCACTTGGAGTCATACCGGTCACACTGTGTGTCAGATTAAAGTGTGGATGATTTATACACATTCCAAATAACATATGGATAATTTTTATAATCCATAAAAACAATTTGAATGTGTTTTATCATTTTTGAGTATTTTGCTTTTCTTTTTTACTAATATGTCATTTTAAACAGGAAACACACACTTTGAGTCATACGAGTCACATCGTGTGTTAGTTTGACATGATAATGATTCAATATGAGTGAATTTTATTAGTTTTTAATGAGTTATACTTTTGAACTAAAATGTTAATTTTAAATTGATAACGAAAACTTTGAGTCATACTGGGTACATCGTGTATTAGATTGAGGTGAGGCTAATTAATAAACATCAAAAATGAATTATGGATTATTTTCATAAAGTATTAAAATAATATTAATGTTTTTTCTTAATTTTTAGTATGTCAGTTGTCTTTTTTACTAAAATTAATGTCAATTTTAAATAAAAAGACACAATTGGAGTCATACCGATCACACCGTGCTTCCTATTGAGGTGAGGATTATTCCTAAACATCCAAAATGACTTATGGATATTTTTAATAAAGTATAAAAACAATATAAATTCATTTTATTGGTTTTGATTACGTCAAATATATTTTTTTACCAAAATTCCATTTTAAATTGGAAACATGCACTTTGAGTCATACCTGTCATATCGTGTGTCAGTTTGACATGATACCGATTCCTACACATCAAAAATGACTTATTAATAATTGTAATTATTTATCAAGATAATCCAAGTGCATTTTCTTGGTTTTCAGTGAGTGATACTTTTTAACTAAATTTTCATTTTTTAACTGATAATGGAAACATTGAGTCATAACAGGAATATTGTGTATCAGATTTAGGTGTGGTTGATTCCTATACATCAAAAAATGAATTATAGATCATTTTCATAAAGTATCAAAATAATTAGAATCTATTTTCTTAGTTTTGAGTATATCAATTGTCTTTTTTATTAAAATTAATGTCAATTTTAAATAAAAATATGCACTTGGAGTGATACTAGTCATACCGTGCATCAGATTGAGATATGGAGGATTCCTACTCAACCCAAATGTTTTATGGATCTTTTTAATAAATTATTAAAACAATACGAATGTTTTTTATCAGTTTTTAGTACATCACTTATCTTTTGGACTAAAATTTCATTTTAAACTAGAAACACAAAATTTGAGTCATACCGCTCACATCGTGTGTCAGTTTGATGTGAGAATGATTTGTACATGTCACAAATAACTTATGAATCATTTTATTAAATTATCAATACAATAAAATAACATTTTCTAGATTTTTAGTGAGTGATACTTTTTGAATTAAAATGTCAATTTTAAACAAATAATACACACTTTGAGTCATATTGAGCATATTGTGTATTATATTGAGGTGCAACTAATTCCTACACATCAAAAATGACTTATGGATCATTTTACTAAAGTATAAAAACAATGTGAATGAATTTTATTGGTTTTGAGTATTTCAGTTATCTTTTTTACTAAAATTAATGTCAATTTTAAATAAAAAGGATCACTTAGAGTCACAACAGTCACACTGTGTGTTGGATTAAGGTGCGACTGATTCCTACACATCCTAAAGTATAAAAAAAATCCAATATTATAATATTAACATGATTTCCATTAGATTAATTTTTCAAAATACCAAAATTTCATATTGATTTTATGTTCTTATCTAAAAAAGTTTTTTGGCTAAGAACATCAACTTAATATGCAGTGTTGGAAGTTCGATAAAGAAAGCCAATAGAAAGTGTGGTAACATTGGAAGAAAGAAACATGTTATCACTTTTTTGGATTATTGAATATAGTTGAAATAAAAATACGACTTCCTAAAATATCTATAAAAAATACTAAAGAAGTATTAGATAAAAATAAAAAGGAAATTAACTTAAAAAAATAGTAGATAAAATAACGACTAAATTAATTAAACAAGTAGTAGGAATTCACCTTTTCATGATGTTTGTATACATTCTCGACCCATTTACTTATTGTAATTATCTCAATCATAGTCTCAAAGTCCAATATCTCACGAACATGGTCATATTTAAAAAAACACCCCAACTCGAAAAAATAATCCACATGTATAAGAATACAATTATTATGTGAGTAATACTAAAAAGAAATAAATTAAACATAAATGTAAAACAATACATTAATTTTATGGACAATGATTTTACTATAAAAACATCAAGGTTACCTATATGATTGAGAAGTGTATGTATCGTTTCTTTTCCTACAAATTAAGTGGAGGGAACTTGATGTAAAGTGATAAATTCTAACATTGCAGGGGTAAAAAGGTTTTGAGAGGGAAAAATTATATGGATGTTTTGGTGAATAAAGGCATGAAAGATGGACATAAATATTCTAAAATAGAAAAACTATGAAAATATGACTTCACAAAATGTCTTTGAAAAAACTAATTAAGTATTAGATAAAAATGATAAGGAAATTAACTTATAAATAATAGATAAAATGATGCCAAAATTAATTAAATAAGCAGTTGGGATTTAGATTTTCATGATGGTTGTATACATTCTTTACCCACTTACTTTTTATCATTATCTCAGTTGTAGCATTGAAGTGAAATATCTCTTGA
The DNA here is from genome assembly GCA_963277665.1 of Viscum album. Classification (NCBI taxonomy): domain Eukaryota; kingdom Viridiplantae; phylum Streptophyta; class Magnoliopsida; order Santalales; family Viscaceae; genus Viscum; species Viscum album. The sequence goes on from OY728158.1 coordinate 266,092,897, forward strand.
GCATGAGTGTATTTGAACAAACCACCCCAACTAGAACAAAAGAATCCATATATATAAAAAAAGAATTCTAATTTAAGTAATAATAAAAAGTAATAAATTAAATATAAATATGAAAAAATATATTAATTCTATGGAAAATGATTTTACTATAAAAACATCAAGACTAACTCTGTGATTGAGAAGAGGTTGCGCCATTTCTCTTCCTATAAGGTAGTTAAGGGAAATTGATGGAAAGTGATAAATGTCAACAATGTAGTGGTAAAAATGTTTTGATGGAGAAGAAGTCTGTAGAAGTTTTTGTGCTGATAAACATGAAATATGGATAGAAATATCCTAAAATAAATGAACACTATAATTAATAATGAAAATTAAATTAAAATTTCATTATATAATTTTTTAGTAAAATAGTTAAAGTTTATCATAACATTACCTTTACATCTTCCCAAAGTGTTTCCTTTGTTATAGTCTATTCTTTCACATAATTAGTAACATCATCATGTGAAGAAGATATTGTCTACATGATTAAAAAAATATTTAATTTAGATTATGTAATGCAGTATATAATAGATATTATTATGATTAAAAACATAGTATATTAAATTTTTTTTTACCTTCTCATTGAACTCACTTTTTTTAAAGGTTTTAGGGATTTTGATCCCCTATAAAGAATCCAAATCCCCTCTTTGTGGTCCCTACTAATGCACAATACATTCTTTACATTGGTACCAACATGAACTGATTGTTATCTTCTAATGAAAGGGTCATCCTCAATTGAATTTTCATCTAATATTACATTTGTTTTAGTCACCAATAGGACAATCAACCAATTATTATTTTCTATATTTAAGACATTAAATACTTTCCCTGCTTGTAATGGCATTATGAATAGATAATATCCCCCCCTTCCACACTAAAATTCACCTTCACAAAGCCCATTTCATAAAATTTCACTGCTATCATATTGTCAACCCATTTTCAACAGAAAATTGGAACTTAAAATGTGGTATAATACAACTCGGATATCTATTTGATAATGTAAAAATATGAAATATTTTCATAAATCAGATTTCTATCCTTGGATATAGATACGTACATTGCTTCCGTTACAAGCATAACACCATTTTTTTTCATCAAACTACAATCATCATGTTTTTTGCATAGAATTTATAACCATTGATTACAAAATCAATGTAAGATATAACATTTTCATTCAGTCCTCTGGCTAGTCATTGAATTTGTTTGGTGATTGAATTCATATTTTTAGATAACTCTTTATAAATTTGATCTTGAAACCATCCTATAAACTATTTATTATGTGTATTTAAAATCCATCCTTCATCCCTTGATGGATTCAAATATCTAAGAATTTATTTTTGGGCTTCAACATATGGATCAACATCTTCACTATTTTGTAAAATATAAAGGTGTTCTTTCTCCTACTCTATCAAGGTAATTATAATAACATATATTCTAGAAATAACTTAAACCATAAGGTTTCACCTATGACGAGACTTTGGGAGACTGATACTATCAACATATGATAGGTAATCAATAGAGAATTCAATAGATTCTTCAAAAATATTTCATTATTTAATAAAACCTTATAGATGACTTTAATTATTAACATACCCTTTCAAAATCTTCATAATTTTTCATTGGGTTACATCAATCTATAATGGAAAAGACCACATAGTTGAACCTCTCTAACCAAGTGAACCATTAGGTGGACCATTATATCAAAGAATTATGGTGGGAAGAATATCTCTAATTCACATAATATGATTGAAACCTCCTTACTCATGATTGTAAACTTCATTGGGTCTATAAGTTTACTGCATATAAATTTGAAAAAGAAGAAGATTCTCGTTAATATATGCCATACATTTTTAGGCAGAATGAAATGGAAATAAACAAACATAAAATCTTGCATCAAAACATGTAATTTGTGTGATTTTAGTCCTTGTAACTTTAAATTATTCATTGAAACGACATTATTAATATTTTATGAATACCCCTCAGGAACTTTTACACTATTAAATAAAAGGAAAAATTGAAAATTATCCTATCTGGATAGAGAATAATATACTAGAGGAAGAAAAGTCCCCCCTCTACCCTTCATAAGTGCCAAATATTCCCTTATCCCTATGTCAATCATGTCTAACCTATCATTGAATCCATATTTCATTTTTCTAGGAACATCTAGTAACATGATGATAACACTATCAAATACATTTTTTTCTTTATTCATGACATCAAGAAAATTTTTAACATATAAACAATTATAATATAGTAATACAAATAAAATTGATCGCTTCTTCCAACCTGATTTTTATGTTTTTTCAAAAATGGTTTACTGAAAATAGTGTCAATATCTTTTACTTTATCAAATAGTTGATCACCCGTTAGTGGAGACGATGTTGTACCTTTTTAGATATTCCCATTGAATGTTGTCATCCAAGATAGGAATTTTTGTCAAGGTAAAAATTTACAATGTCCTAAAAACATAGTATTTGAGGAATGTTTCAACTAAAATGAGTGTGTGCATTCTTCACAAATGGGGCACCCCAACATTCCTTTAATGTTATAGCCTAATAAATTTCCATAAACAGGAAAGTAATTTATCTTACCGTACAACATGTCCCTCAATGTGAATTATTTACTTCTATGAGAATCATAAATTATTACACCTGTATCTCAAATCAATTTCAGATCATCGATTAATGGATCCAAATAGAAATGAATATCATTACTCGGTTTCTTTGGTCCAGATATAAGTAGATACTACATAATGTATTTTCTCTTCATTTATAACCATGGAGTCAAGTTAAAATTTACCATCATGAAGGTCTATGTACTGTGTGTACTAATCCATACACCAAGAGGATTTATTCAATATGTATATAACACAAGATGAAAGTTTCTTAGATCATTTCCAAATTTAGGATACTCATAATCAATTTTATTCCACTGAGGAGAATTTATTGGACAACATATGTTCCCATATTTAATTATCTTATCTTAATTACATGTAAATTGTCATATGGTTTTATAATATCTATATAGTATTCTAAATCATGGGATGATAGGAAATTACCATACAACTTCTGAAGGACATGATTCATTTTTCTTGTATCAATCTGCACCACACTTAGGGAATTTTATGAGTGATTAATTGTCCTTGTGAAACAATATGCAATAATTTGGATAAGAATTCATTTTTTTAGATATCATGAACATTGAACATATAATTAATTTAACATCATATGTTCAACATGGTAGTTTATTTTCTTCTGGTATCATATCATTCATGAGATCAAGTTGTTATGTAATGAAGGTGTCACTCCATCTGCTGCCAACTTTCAAATTATATAATTTCAATACAACTAACAATGTTATGTATTTAGTAAAACTGATATACAATTGTCTCTTATGAAAACTATTTAAATTCCGAAACAACATTGTACAATCACAAAGGTCATATTTAATTACCATTTTGATTTCTTCCATGTGATCTTCATCATCATTTACATTGGTTTTCATATCAAATTATCCATAAACCACAGTATCATCCCAATAGGTGTGAAAGTTAAGTTTTTCACTATGTTTATTACAAAATTTATATATATGATCTATTTCATGACAAATAAAATGTTATTCAAACACTTCCAAACTAATTTTTCTAGAATTACAACAACATAAACACGAACAAAGGAATTAAAGGGTAATGTGCATTCTCTATTGCAAACTTGATGAAATCTTTAACTAAATATTTATATTCCTTTGTCAAAACATTAGCATGAATCCATTTTATATCCATATCCATCTTATTGGGATCATATAATATTCATTTTTTACAATAAATAAATAAACACACATAATATATTCATTATAAAAGTTGAAAGTTATAGATAATTCTGATAAAAGAAACCCAACATTTGATTGTTTCAAAGAATTTAAGTATGATTTAAAGGAAATGGGTAATTGAATTTAAGAAAAGAATTACTCCACTATGGTAGGTGTTATCCTCTGAATTCATCCAAAATTAAAAGTTATAGATAACTTTCATCCTCATCAGCTTCATCTCCCTAACACTTATTATTGCATTTTTTTGTTTAGCACTCATCCTCCATAACTTGTGGACATGCACCTATGTTTATTAAAATACTCTATGAAATAGTCATCCATGGGATAACTACTACTTAGAGTAGTAAAAGAAACATAAAATATGTAACACCCCAAGCTTCCATGGTACACTTCTCTTTGAATAATAGAGCAGCGTGTGTTGTACGCAACCTCGAGTTCTAACACACCGCGACCAATCAAAGTAGCCGTTATGAATAGTAATACCCACCTTTTGAAATTATATAAATTTTATATTTTAAAATGGACTTCATTTTTGGATTTGGAATATCGAAATTTGCCTAAGTTGAATTTTTGGTATTTTTCTGAGAACATCCAATTTTCGATGAAAAGTGAAAAATACTTAAAAACAACATTTTTAATCAAAATAATTTATAGTGATAAATTATACTACTGAGTGGATTTAAATTATAATTATAATATGATTTTACCATTTTATCCAATGTTGGTCATTATAATTAATTTCACTTTGAAATTGGACATAAACAATTGTCAATCTTTTGATTGATATTGTTTCTTAAAAACACGCTATTTTTTTTGACAACGGGAATTAATTATAAAATTAATCAATGCAACTTATATGTTTAGAATTTTGTAAAATATACATCATTTTTGAATTCGGAATATCAATTATATATTAGGGTGAATTTTTGGTATTGTTCCGAGAAACTTAAATTTTTGATGAATAGTGAAATCACTAAGTGGTAGTTAAAAAAATAATTTTTCATTTAAATGAAACTTTACCACTTCTGTGAATTGAATTTCAAAAATCTGACATACATGGTCATCATTAGTAAGTAAAATTTGGTTCAATGAGATGAAAATAATTTTTGGTGAATAGTAACTTTTAAGTTTTATTAATCACGATTAAAGGTAATTAGTGTAATTTAAGGTAAATATATTGTTATAATAATATGAAATTACCTTCACACTTGTCCTACCCTTATTGGATGAGTCATGGCCGACCAATACAATCCATGGGTCAACTCGGGGACCCCATGGAGCCACTTGGGTAAGAAAATGACATTAATAACTTTTTATTTAAAGTAAAAATAAAATTGTCACAAACATGTGTTGTTTTACTAAAACAATTATTACATGGGGGTTATATAAGTTAACTTTTCGACTATAAATATTCATTGAAAATCAAAAAATATTTCCTACATCATGATATTTATTTAATAATTTTTAGACATTAAATAAATTAATTTTTTTATGACACCATGATGATGCAACGATTACCTCATTAATTAACGATTTAAATAAAATAAAAATATAAGGTAAAATCTAAGACTTACACTTTTCTAAAGCCTATTTTATGAGTATATTTCGAACCCTTATCACCTTATCCTAGAAATATATCATTTCTTGACCTTTAAAATCAAAAAATCATTTCATAATAAAGTAACATTTCATGACTTTCCAAGAGTGCCCCTCCTCTCCTCTTATAAAAGGCCCCCACCTCTACCACCTTATTCACACCTTCAAAGACATTTAGCTCAGATAAAATCTGCCCAAATACTCTCTCAACTTCCCTCTCTTACTCCTAGAAGCCTAAATTTGGGAAGAAGTCTTCCCAAGGAAGCCTTTGGCTCAAATCAAAAAAAGTTACCCGATTTTAAGGTAACACCTTCTCTTATGTTCTTTTGTTTTATTTTGCTTCTCCAACCCCTTAAAAGCTTTTTAATCATTTATTTTGTAACAACACCAGTATCTTCAATATAATAGGATGTTGTTATGAGAATTATTTTATTTAAAATAACACACACCTTCGTCTAATGGTTAAAGAACATACTGTTTCTGTGGGTAGTGAATTACTTCCTCACGAAACGATGATTGTTCAATATTCTTTTAACACCTCTCATGGTGACCATTAAGATGTAACTATATTTATATATGATATATATTATGTTTATGTTTTACTTATGCTTCTGTATTTTTCATTTATGGCATACCTTTATGATTTCCATTATGGGTAAACGCGATAATTTCATTTTAGGAAGTGCGGAATACCGCCCCCTCAAAGTGATTTGAATCGTTAATGCCATATGTGGGACATATAAAGGATGGAGTAAATGATATTATATATGATATTATACTGGAATTATAATATACCTTTATATCATTATGATTTCATTCCATTAAATATGAAATATAAATGAAAGTAGCGTTCATGCGTACGTACGACTTACTGTCTCTATGAACGGTGCATTTCATTTATTACCTCTAAATGTTATGTAATATTATAAATGCATATATCTACTGGATATATATTATATATGTGATATCTAAATCATGAATATAATTATGGAGATAATAGATATTCTACCACATAAACAACTTGTAATTATAAGAAGTTTATTTTTGACTCAAGTACCAAAGATCGACAAAATAACCGTTATTAACTTAAATAATTACATAATGTTCATAACATGGTAATAAATGATATAAAAGGAATAATGAACTTGAAAAATGTTCTTAAGCAAGTATAAATTAACTCTATTTTATTATTCAGGAGATTAAAGAATGGTCGAGTCAAGTCAGACATGAGGTAAGGGACTTCGTCTCAATCTCCTTTCATTAAGGCATATTTTATTTTATACATAAATTTATTTTATACGGTGTATAAACATATTTGACTTTGACTTTTATTCAAAAGGAATCTTTTTTTTCGAAGCTTTTTACTAAACGACAAAAGGAATGTTTTTTTCTTACGTATGCGGCGACAACGACTTCTCCACCGCCGTGACACTTATTTGTGTTTCGGCTTCCTCTACAAGCCATAAAATTTTTTAAATGAAAAATAAATTCCATGTTTTACTTTTCTTTTATTTTTGTATTGAAAATGGTTTTATTATATCAATGTGTTGTATTGATATCTTGTGATTGAAATGTGGAAATGTTATGTTTCCTTTATGCATGTTTTATGTGATACGATTATGTTATGGTTTATGACATGTTTAAACCTTTTCATAAAAGGAATGCATTGGACTTAGTAAGTGATGGGTAGAGCCCGCTATAGCTCCTTGATGCATCGGTAGGTCTCATGGGACAAAAAAGTGTTTTGGTACGAGGCCTTGACAAAATATTATTTGTAGTCTTGGCACGAAGCCTTGGCTACGTGGTTATGATAGTCTGGCATTATGCATTCCATCATTATGAAAGTGGTTATTGATATTTCATGTGATTATTAGACTAGTAGAATATCCATGTGAATAAGTAAATGGCATTATTTCATTTTATTTTTTCCATATTATTCTGAAGTTCAAGTTTAAAAGGCTTTTGTTTTAGTTATACATTGCCTAAAATGTTTATGTTTATTTATGAAAGTTTCTGCTGTATTGTTATCCTTACTGAGCATCTGAGCTCACCCCTTTCTATGTTTTATTTTCCCAGGATGTGAAGAAATATTTTATGACTGACCTACTGGGATAGTCTGAAGGGGATAGGAGTGTGTACTATGGAGACTATGTTATTGTGATTTTTTTCACTTTATGATGTAATGTAACATTTTTGAATGTATCTAGTGTTTCCAAGGATACTAAACTAATCGGTCTTTTGAGACTTGATCATTTGTGATCATGCCAATGTTATGTAATAATGCACTGACTCTAGGTAACTGGGGTCTGGGCGTTATAGTTGGTATCAGAGGCAGTTTAGTACTAACCTTGGATGCTATATTTAGATAAACTATGATTAGAGCACATAGCCCTAAGATAGACTTTGAGGATTAGTATAGAAGAACTTCCTAAGATTTTGGTATTATAGAGATTTTGTGAGTTTTCCGAGAAATACATCCATGTCTGGATACAAGAAGGTAGAGGCGGCTCTGGCACAGATGTACCTAGGGGTGAAACCCGAAAACACCGCTTTGAACTAGACTCGAACGGGAACTGGTGCACGACAATGGGCCTTGCTACACTCTTGGTTACGACACTACTATGGGATATGATTAGGATAATTCATGATTTCTTTACAAACAATTATGAAGGGTTTATGAGTATATACTTCCTCAAAGAAAACATTTTTATGATTATGGATTATATCCATAAACTGTTCAATTTATGTTAGGTGTTTTTCAAGTCTGTTATTTTGTATTTCGATTTATAAACTAATCTAGTTTATGCCATTGTTTAGAAATGGAGCCTAGTGGAAAGAATGGAAACCGTATCAATGCACGCACTCCATGTAGGGATTTGCCACCTGATCAAGATAATTATAGTGGAGCTGGTGATACAACTAGTGCTGATCAACTTATCACCATACCGGGACAACTCACTCAGGTTATGAATAATAACCTAACTTGTATGGAGCACCCTGATCCGCAATGTGGAGGATCAATGTTAGATCGATTCATGAGGAAACAACCACCAACATTCAATGGGAGTACAAATCCATTAGTAGCTGAGCAATAGATAAGTTCCCTAGAGAAAATATTTCAGGCTTTGGGGAGTAGTGAAAGGGAAAAAATTGTCATGGAAGTTTATCACCTCACTGGAGATGCTGATCAATGGTGGTCATCGATAAAAAAAACTAAGGAAGATGAAGAAGTATCAAATATGGAATGGAGGGAGTTCAAAAAGCTTTTCTTAGAAAAATACTTCCCTCGTGACCATCAAGCAGATATGGAAAGGCAATTTCTAAGTTTGAGACAAAAGGAGGATGAGAATGTCGCAAAGTATGAGGCTAACTTTACAAGGTTAACGAGGCATGCAACATATTATATACGTAACCAAATAAGTAAGATTGATTGTTTCTTTGATGGTTTAAAACTGTTTCTCCATCGAGATTTGGTATCACAATCTTTCTTAACGTACGAAGATATTGTCTCATGTGCTATCAAGACAGAAAAGGAATTCTCTAAATCTTATGACAATAAAATAAAGCAAGAGAAGAAGAGAATGGTGGAACAAGAGACAGATAAAGGAAAAAATGGAAAGAAGGATTTTCCATTACGTGATAATTGTGGGAAGAATCACCCTGGTACTTGCCTAAAAGGAATGGGAGTTTGTTATAAATATGGAGAAAAAGGTCACCAGGCTTGTGATTTTAAGGAAAAGAAAGAGGCTATCAATTTTGAATGCTACAATTTTAGGGAAATGGGGCATTATGCAAATGAATGTCCTAAATGTCAGGGAAACATACCTCAGAAAAGGCCAAGGGATCAAGGCCAATCTTATGCTGTTACTACAGTTGAAGTGGAATAATTAATGTATTGGTGCATTTGGACTCAAGGATTATATTTCGGTTATAAGAATAATGTGATATATATAAGGATTGTAATGTAGTACTTGTTGTTTTAATTAAGGTTTTAATATGATGAAGGTAATCATATTTTTATTATGTTACAATAAGAGAAACTTTACTTTGTTTGGGGAATCTGACGTTACAATTGATTTTGGAATTTAGAGACCTTTTAGAGAAAGTCTGGACAGAGGTATTTTGGATAACTATAAAGGTTGGAATGGATTAAGTTGAACTTTGGATAGTATTGTTTAAGGTTAAAACATTTCTGAAGATTATTTTTGGAATATTATAATACTATAGTTTTAGGAAAAGGACAACCTGCAGGTTGGGGGATAGCCCGTTGCGTCGGACAAAGCTGTAGGAATAGAACCCACAACCATAGTGCGACATGCCTTTATTACCTAACACTAGCTACAGGAAGTCCCTTGTTATTACAAAATAGTTTTCCTAATCTAAATGGTATGTGTTAATATTTGGAACCTTGTACGATTAGGATAAATATAATATTTTTGAGTTATATTATCTTTGGAGTGAAAGATGAGTTTGTGGTAGAAATTAGTTGAAGGTTGAAACTCTACTTGTCAAGTATATATATATATACCTCTCTCTTATTCTATGAATAAATTAATTCTTAAACTTTAGGAAAAGTATATTAAAAAGAATGTGTTATCCTAATACCTTACGTTTTTTGAACTGATGATATTTTTAATCACCATAGATTGAAGGCTTTGAGGCCCTCAATTTTACACTTGTTTGTCATTGATGACCTCAATCACTTCCTAAAAATATTTATGTTTTCCCTCCAATTATTTGTCTCTAATTTCCACCAATGTTCTCCTAATCAAGATCATAATTTGGTGGTGAATTTTTCATTTCCCTTTCCCTCTTATTAAGGCTAAATTTTATTAACCTTATTTCCGATGTGGGTTTTCCACAAAGGTATTTTCTACTTTCAACCTTTTATTTTTTGAAGAACAATTTCAAATTGCGAGGATGAAATTTATTTAAGGAGGGTAGAATGTAACACCCCAAGCTTCTATGGTATGCTTCTCTTTGAATAATAGAGTAGCGTGTGTTGTACGAAACCTCGAGTTCTAACAAACCACGACCAATCAAAGTAGCCGTTATGAATATTAATACCCACGTTTTGAAATTATATAAATTTTATATTTCAAAATGGAATTCATTTTTGGATTCGGAATATCAAAATTAGCCTAAGTTGAATTTTTGGTATTTTTCTGAGAACATCCAATTTTCGATGAAAAGTGAAAAATACTTAAAAACAACATTTTTAATCAAAATAATTTATAGTGATAAAATATACTATTGAGTGGTTTTAAAGTATAATTAGAATATAATTTTACCATTTTATCCAATGGTGGTCATTAGAATTAATTTCACTTTGAAATTGGACATAAACAATTGTCAATCATTTGACTGATATTATTTCTTAAAAACACGCTATTTGTTTTGACAACGAGAAGTAATTATAAAATTAATTAATGAAAATTATATGTTTGGAATTTTGTAAAATAGAAATCATTTTTGAATTCAGAATATCAATTATATCTTAGGGTTAATTTTTGGTATTGTTCTGAGAAACTTAAATTTTTGATGAATAGTGAAACCACTAAGTGGTAGTTAAAAAACTAATTTTTCATTTAAATGAAAATTTACCACTTATATGAATTTAATTTCAAAAATCTGACATACATGGTTTTCATTATTAACTATAATGTGGTTCAATGAGATGAAAATAATTTTTGGTGAATAGTAACTTTTAAGTTTTATTAATCACGATTAAAGGTAATTAGTGCAATTTAAGGTAAATATAATGTTATAATAATATGAAATTACCTTCACACTTGTCCTAACCTTATTGGATGAGTCATGGCCGACCAAGACAATCCATGGGTCAACTTGGGGACCCCATGGAGCCACTTGGGTAAGAAAATGATATTAATAACTTTTTATTTAAAGTAAAAATAAAATTGTCACAAACATGTGTTCTTTTACTAAAAAAATTATTACATGGGGTTATATAAGTTAAATTTTCAAATATAAATATTCATTGGAAATCTAAAAAGATTTCCTACATCATGATATTTTTTTTATAATTTTTTGACATTAAATAAATTAATTTTTTTATGACACAATGATGATGTAGCGATTACCTCAGTAATTACCGATTTAAATAAAATAAAAAGATAAGGTAAAATATAAGACTTAAACTTTTCTAATGCCTATTGGATGAGTATATTTCGAACCCTTATCACCTTATACTAGAAATATATCATTGTGTGACCTTTAAAATCCGAAAATCATTTCATAATAAAGTAATATTTCATGACTTTCCAAGAGTGCCCCTCCTCTCCTCTTATAAAAGGCCCCCACCTCTACCACCTTATTCACACCTTCTAAGCCATTTGGCTTGACCGACCTCTGCACAAATACTCTCTCAACTTCCCTATATTACTCATAGAAGACTTACTTTGGGCAGAAGTCTCCCCAAGGAAGCCTTTGGCTCAAATCAAAAAGTGTTACCCGATTTTAGGGTAATGTCTTCTCTTATGTTCTTTTATTTTATTTTGCTTCTCCAACCCATTAAAATCTTTTTAATCCTTTATTTTGAAACAAAAACCGTATCATCAATATACTAGTATGTTTTTATTAGAAGTATTTTATTTACAATAACACACACCTTCGTCTAATGGTTAAAGAACATACTGTTTCTGTGGGTGGAGAATTACTTCCTCACGAAACGATGATTGTTCAATATTCTTTTAAAACCTCTCATGGTGGCCATTAATATTTCACTATATTTATATATGATATATATTATGTTTATGTTTTCCTTATTCTTCTGTATTTTTCATTTATGGCATACCTTTATGATTTCCATTATGGGTAAACACGATAATTTCATTTTAGGAAGTGCGGACTACCGCCCCCTCAAAGTGATTTGAATCGTTAATGCCATATGTGGGACATATAAAGGATGGAGTAAATAATATTATATATGATATTATACTGGAATTATAATATACCTTTATATCATTATGATTTCATTCCATTAAATACGAAATATAAATGAAAGTAGCGTTCATGCGTATGTACGACTTACCGTCTCCATGAACGGTGCATTTCATTTCTTACCTCTAAATGTTATGTAATATTATAAATGAATATATCTACTGGATATATATGATATATATGATATCTAAATCATGAATATAATTGTTGAGATAATGGATATTCTACCACATAAACAAATTGTAATTATAAGAAGTTTATTTTTGACTCAAGTACCAAAGATCGACAAAACGGCCGTTATTAACTTAAATAATTACATAATGTTCATAACATGGTAATAAATGATATAAAAGGAATAATGAACTTGAAAAAGGTTCTTAAGCAAGTAGAAATTAACTCTAGTTTATTATTCAGGAGATTAAAGAATGATCGAGTCAAGTCAGACACGAGGTAAGGGACTTCGTCTCAATCTCCTTTCATTGAGACATATTTTATTTTATACATAACTTTATTTTATATGGTGTATAAACCTCTTTGACTTTGACTTTTATTCAAAAGGAATATTTTTGTATGAAGTGTTTTACTAAACTACAAAAGGAATGTTTTTGTATTACGTATGCGGCGACAATGACTTCTCCGCCACCGTGACCATTATTTGTGTTTCGGCTTCCTCTACAAGACATAAATTTTTTTAAATGAAAAATAAATACCATGTTTTACTTTTATTTTATTTTTTGTATTAAAAATGGTTTTATTATATCAATGTGTTGTATTGATATCTTGTGATTGAAATGTGGAAATGTTATGTTTCCTTTATGCATGTTTTATGTGATACGATTATGTTATGGTTTATGACATGTTTAAACCTTTTCATATAAGGAATCAATTTGACTTAGTAAGTGACGGGTGGAGCCCTCTATAGCTCCTCGATGCATCGGTAGGTCTCTTGAGACAAACTAGTTTCTTGACATGTGGCCTTGACAAAATCTTATTTGTAGTCTTGTCACGAGGCCTTGGCTATGTGGTTATGATAGTCTGACATTATGCATTCCATCATTATGAAAGTGGTTATTGATATTTCATGTGATTATTCGATTAGTAGAATATCCATGTGAATAAGTAAATAACATTATTTCATTTTATTTTTTCCATATTATTCTAAAGTTCAAGTTTAAAAGGCATTTGTTTTAGTTATACATTGCCTTAAATGTTTATGTTTATTTATGAAAGTTTCCGCTGTATTGTTATCCTTACTGAGCATCTGAGCTCACCCATTTCTATGTTTTATTTTCCCAGGATGTGAAGAAATATTTTATTACTGACCTACAGGGATAGTCTAAAGGGAATATGAGTGTGGACTATGGAGACTATGTTATTGTGATTTTTTTCACTTTATGATGTAATGTAACATTTATGAATGTATCTAGTGTTTCCAAGGCTACTAAACTAATCGGTCTTTCGAGACTTGATCTTTTGTGATCATGCCAATGTTACATAATAATGCACCGACTCTGGGTAACTGGGGTCAGGGCATTACAAAATAGATGGGGGATGAGTCTCAACCAATAAATTACAATAATAACTTCTCAGAAGATTAAGTTGACGAGGATGCCGGTTTACTCCACTGTGTTATATAAAAGAGTAATGCCTCCCATTTGTGAGAATCATACCATAGGAATTAGTTATTAACTCATGTATTATTTAAGATAAGATTTAGGGGGCATACACATTCTTATATGTGATTCAAGGGGTCTCGGTGGGGACATGTTATGATATATGAATCCTTGGAGACTCGATGGATTATATATTTATAGGAGAAATCCCAATTTTAATAATTTAAATCCTATAAATGAGACCAGTACTAATTCTATTAAAATTATCCATAAAGTCTTTCTTAAATCCCATAAAAAAATGAAAATACAATATAGGTAATTAAAGAGTAATAACAAACCAAAATATTATAAACAAGAATAATAAACTCTCATTCCATCAACTAGAATATATAAAAATGTATTGATAAAACATTTTAATTAGTAAAGAGTTATTTCATATACATGGATGGTAATAATAGATTCCTAGGGGTGGAACCAATAAATATATACTTAAAAAGATGAGTACCTAAAAACAATTTCTAATAATTATTCCAACATATATAGAATTTGATAATCTCCATTCTATTTTTTGGAACAAGTTATGTAATAACATAATGGATTATTACATTTAATATTAATGGTATATAAAATATTTTAAGAGATATAAAAATTATAATTTCAATTTAAATTAAAATTTGATAAGGAATGGAAAAAATAATTTTAGGAAAAAAATATACCTATTAATGATAAAGGTTTTAAACATTTCAAAATTCATAGTTGATATATTGATTCAAGAGTTATGTTTAGACAAATTGAAAACAATAATTATTTTCAAACAAATGAAGAGTAGAATTTATAAGAAAATCTCATTTTCATGGTCATTATGGGTTCTATGTTGATTTTGGAAACATAGTATAAAATTTTAGTCATAATGAGATAAATAATAGTAATTATGGAAGATATAGAGGTTTTAAGTTAAAGGGGAGATGACCCACTATTACAAAAATAGTTTTTGAAGTGATATGAATCTTCTCAAGTAAAATTGGAAGATGAATTTCAACCATTTAATGAACTCCATTGAATATGTGACAAGTTAAACAATTGTATAAAGCATTTCCAAGATTTTCTAAAAACATAGATGAATGTGAAGAAAGAATTAAAAATGTATTATATGAAAAGGAATGGAATGTAAGAGGTATTTATTATTGATTTCACACTAAAGGATTTAAAAAATAAACATCCATTCATATTCAAAATTGGTTTTTCATCTCAAATTACATGTAAATTGATGTAATTAAATATTTTTGACAAGTTAAAAGGGTACTTATTATTTTTGAAATGGTGGATCTCTTAAGATAAATTGTTTGATTTTAAAATATGTTGGAAATAAAAGGCAATGTTAAAGAATTATATGTTTTTAGATGAATTAAAGTAAAACATACATACTGTTTATTAAATGTGTGATGAAGGAAATGAAGTGATTTTTAAGAAGTATTAATGAGTAGTTTATCATTTCAAAGATGGTTATATTTTAACAAAGGTTTAGAAAACTAGCCAAACCATATTCTAATTTTCGGTTGGTATAAATTTATGGTAAATGTGTTTGAAAGAAAAAATTTATTTGTGGTAATGAAAAATTGATCATATTAGATAACGAGACATTTAAATACTGACTTAAAAAGGGAGGGTTGAGATGATTTTATAATGAAAAGATAAAATTTATAGATATTTTTTACTAATTAGAATGGGGAGATTGTTAATAATTAACATAATAAATTAGTGATTTAAATGAAAAAACCCTCAGAGTTTATTCACTATGATATATATGGATCCTCAAGTAGAAATCAATGAATTGTGATAAGTATTTCATCTCAACCAATTATCATTATAATCAAATCATATGTATTATGTTTTAGTCACTTATATATATATAATTCTCTAAAGGGGATTATGATTTTAAGAAGAATTATTAAGACTGAGTTTCATTATGTGGTAAAGAAGTCTATATTAGATTATGAGGTTAAGTACACAACACACCTATTATGGGGTGGTAAAAAATAATATTTATATTCCTCATTAGTATAAAATAGTTGATATCCATTGTCATTCCATTAAATATTTTATTTTGTATCATTCATTATTCTTACCACATTATTATATTTATGGTAATATATATATTTTTGTTAAAATGAAAAACATTAGGGATTTTGAAAATTGATGCAAACAAAATAATATAAATAATGAAAATATAAGATTATGAATATAGTATTATCAGAAACAATGATCAATACTTGAGTTATTTCCCATATATGTGTTTAATTTTTTTCTTAATGTGTTGTACCAACTTAATTATCACTCTATAAAAATGATCAATATCATTCACAAAACTACCTATGACTATTTATCCCATGTAAGGAACTAGTGCATTACTATCACATGTGCATGAGGACTAGTATTTCATAAGTCCAATGGTATGAGGCATCTATCAATTGAGTAAAAAAACCCTCGGTTTCCACTTCTATTAGATTGAATGAATGAAGAGAACTCCATTGTACATGTCCAGTGTTCAATAAGTCATTCCCTGTATTATCACCAATATCAATCACATTCAAAATAAATTTGGAAGGGAATCATTTATCAAACTATAGTGTGAGAATAAATAGTTTTGTAATGAATAAAAGAAATAATGATGATAAAAAAATGCAAATAGATATTACCAAACAATAAATCAACAAATGAGGAAGAGGAGAAAATAACACACCTTGGATTTAAGTTTTGAATCACCTGAGAGAAATTAGTGATATCACCAAATCTACAATTCATTCGAGCCTTGGATTTGTTCGACCCTTGAATCGTTTGAGACTTGGATTTGAGACTTATAATTATTTGAGACTTGATTCAATCCATGATTCATGTTTGGATTTGATGAGGAGGAGTGACAATAATAGGTGACTTCTGTGGAAAGCTTCATATATAGCATCCGGTTCGCGATTGGTTAGAGTTCATTAAATAGACCAGGAAACTTTTATCAGCTCTTCCAAAAAAGTACTAATAAAGATCCCTTTTATTAGTGCTAAATTAATAAGTGCTCATAAAAGGCATTTTTATCCACACTAAAAAAGCACTGATAAAATGCATTTTTATCTGCGCTAAAACTTTAGAGCTGATAAAGGGTTTATAATTATAAATATTTTTTTGTAAATATATTTATATAATTATATATATTTAATAAATATATATAAATATAAATATAGTAAATATATTCATTATTTAAATATATTTATTATAATTTTATAATTATTTAAATATATAATAATTTATTTATAATTAAATTAATACTTTTAAAAAAATAATATTTATATATTTATATATTTATATCATTATATATATTTATATAATTATATATATATATTTAATAAATAAATATAAATATAAATATATTAAATATAATCATTATTTAAATAAATTTATTATAATTTTATAATTATTTAAATATATATAATTATTTATTTATAATTATATAAATACTTTTGAGAAAAATAATATTTATTCATTTATAATTATAAATAAATAAATGTATAAATATAGTAAATGTACATATATAAATATATTTATTTATAAAAAATTATTTTCAAATATATTTTTAAAATTATTAATTAATATTTAATCTTAAGTGCATGCATACTAAAAATGAGTGAAATTGAATAATTAAAAAGGAGTGCACTTTAAAAATATTGAAAAAATGGATATTTTTTTTAATTGAATATAAATTATTAAAAAAATATTGATATATATTGAAATGAATATGAATATATATAGAAAATATTAAAACATAGTAAATAAATATATATAAATAAATAATAAAAATTGATTAAATTCCCAGGAAAATAAAATAAAAAAATTTAAAAATGAAAAATATAATACCTAAATATAATAAAATTAAAATTAAATAAATAAAATTTACCGATAAAGACTTTATATATTAAATGTATCATGTTATAATGAAATTCTAAAATTAATACTAAAATTCGAATAAATTATATAAATATTAGATGTATGTGTTTCTATATAGGTTTTCATTAATTACGTAAATATTTGTGTGTGCATTGTATATCAAAAAGTATTAATTATGTATATGTATGTAAAATCAATATAACATATGTTTGATATATGTTAAATTGAAAAATCAGACGACATTCAATTATATCCATTAATTGATGTAATTAGTCAATATTTTTAATTTGTATCAATTTTTAATTATAAACCATTCTTCACTAAATATATGACTATTTAATGTAAAGTATAAATATTTTGTATTATATAAATCATATTTATATACATTCATATATACCTCTATATATTTAATATATACTATTAATTAATATTTTCAATAATTATTTAATTAATAAAATGTTTAATTTTTTTTAATTTACTTATTTTTAATTATTTAATTTTCATTTTACATATATCTATATATTTAATATATATTATTTATTAGTGTTTATAATTTATATATTGTATAATAATTTTTTTTCATTTTTTATTAATAATTATTTGATTAAAAAAATTAATATTTTTTTAATAAACACATTTTTATTTTTTTATTTATTTAATTATTTAATTTTATTTGTTGACCTTTATAAACACTAAAAATAAAGCACTCATAAAGGGTACTTTTTATTAGTGTTAAAGAAAAGCACTGATAAATGGCAGCTTTATTAGTGATTTTTGGTAGCACTAATAAAGGCCAACGTTGTTAAAGGTCTATTTTATAATAGTGAGTGCTCTAAAAATTTTCATGGATTTGATGAATAAAGACTTTAGAGATTACATAGAAAAATTTGTGGTAGTCTTTATAAATGATATTTTGATATACTCTAAGAGAAAAGAGGAACACAAGGAGCATTTGAATATTGTGCTAAAGACTTTACGAAGGGAGAAACTATATGCAAAGTAAAGTAAATGTGATTTATGAATAAAGGAAGTATCATTCTTAGAGCATGTTATCACCATCAAAAGAATATCTGTGGACTATTACAAACCAAAGGCAATTGAGTAGTGGCTGAGAAAAACATCTGTAATGAAGATATATAGTTTCCTTGGTCTATTTGAGTATTACTGATGATTTGGGAGGAAATTCTCATGATCGTAAAACCCACTAAACAAACTAACTTAGAAGGGAGTAAAGTTTTTTTGGACTAGTGAATAAGAAGACTACTTCAAAGTGTTGAAAAAGAGGCTTATCGCTGCACTAATACTTACACTACTGATTAGTGGGGAACTCTTTGTAGTATACAATGATGTTTCAAAGATGGGATAGGCTATGTACTAATGAAAAATTATAAAGTTATAGCCTATTCCCAAAGGAAGGTGAAGGTTCATGAGAAAAACTACCCCACACACGATCTAGAGTTAGCGGATATGATTTCACAATGAAAATCTGGAGGAATTATATTTATGGGGAGAATTGAGAAAAATATATTGATTATAAGAGCCTCAAATATATATTCACACAAAAGGAGATTAATATGCAGTAGTAAAAATGGTTTGAGTGTATCAAAGATTATGAGTGCTCAATTTAATATCATCATGGTAATTCGAATAAAGTGGAAAATGTCCTAAGTAGAAAGAATCATGTAACTTTATCAATGATGATAATTGAGAAGGATCCAATATTCTTATACATTCAAAGGATGAATATTAGAATCATAAAGGAAATCACATCATCATTCCTTTCAATAATGATTTCTCAACCATAACTTTTAGAGAAGATAACGGATGCTCAAAGAGATGATGTGGAAATTCAGAAGAAGGTGGAAGCTATCAAAAATGGGAAATTCTCATAATTCAAAATTGATGAGGAAGGAGTCATAATATTTGGGTCACAACTATGTTTACCATGAAATCCGATGTTAAATAAAGAGATTCTGAATGATTCACATAGCTTAACCTTATCTATTCACCTAGGTAGCACAAAGATGTATCAATATCTCTGAGATCACTATTGGTGGGACAATATGAAGAAAGATATTACTAAATATACATCAAAGTGTATGGTATGTTAGTAAGTGAAGTCTTAAAGGAAAAACTCTATGGGAATGATGCAACCATTACCCATACCTACATAGAAATGGGAAAACATCACTATAGAAATTTTCACTAGACTTCGGAAGAAATCCAGAGGAAATAATTCTATATGGGTTAATGTGGATCATCTTATAAATACTACTCAATTTATTTTGATTCAAGATGAATTCTTACTTGACTGACGTGCACAGATATATATCATAGAAGTGTTGAGGAAACATGAAGTTCCATTATTGATTATATCCTATCATGATAAGATATTTTCCTCCATGTTCTGGAAAAGGATCCAACATTCTTTAAATACCAAGTTGAACTTCAATAAAACTTATCACTCCCAAACTGATGTCCAATCTAAGCAGACTAATCAGAAATTGGATGATATGTTGAGAGCATGATCAATGGACTTAAAAGGAGGATGACATCAACATATTACACTAGTTGAGTTCTCTTATAAAAATAGTTTCCACTGAAGAATCTAAATGGATCCACATGAAGGCCTTTATAGGAAAAGATGTTGAACACCTTCATACTGGGATGAAGTTAGTGAACGTAAGCTTCTGGGACATGAAATGGTCAAGGAAATGGAAGAAAAGGTGAAGACTATCCAATAGCATATCCAGTAAACCCAAAGTAAAAAAGATCTATGAATATAATAATCTATGATACTTATAGTTTGATGTTGGTGACAAGGTATTACTACACACATCTCCATGGAAGAGGGTCATAAGATTTGGGAAGAAAGGGAACCTAAGTCTCAGGTACATCATGCCCTTTGATATTCCTGATCATATTGGAGATGTGACCTATCAAATAGTACTTATGCAAACCATTTATCAAGTACATGATGTATTAAATGTATCCCTCTTGAGGGATTACATACCAAATCCCTCATATGTACTTAATTCAGAGGTGTTACAACTGAAAAATGATCTCTCTTACGAGGAGTAGCCGAAGAAGATCTTGAACCATAGAGATAATGTTCTACACAACAAGACAACTAACTTGGTCAAAGTACTATGGAGGAAACATATATTCAAAGAAGAAACATGGGAACTAGAGGAAGCGATGAATAAGAAGTACCCTTACATGTTTTCACCTTAGTATGTAAAATGAAATTTTGAGTGAAAAATTTCATAAGGGGGGAAGAATGTAAAGACCCAAAATTTTATCAAGGGAATTTACTTATATAATTATGTCATAAAAAAACATCACATATAAAACCCAATAAAAAAATTATTCTCATAAATGAAGAGTGATACATTATTCAGAATATAAACCAATAAGAATGCCAAATATTATAGCAAGATAATAAATAGAAAACATGATAATAAGAATGGAAAAATTTAGATATGCTTGATCCACTAGAATGACCGAACTCATGAAAAAAGTTGTAGAAATAAAACATGATGTTAATAATATAATATTCATTTTGAAGATGAAAATATATAACCTCTAGAGAATGTAGAAGTTAATTAAGAATGGATGAAATATGTGAAAATTAAGGAACCTATAAGAGCATTATAAATCTGATCGGTGGAATAGTAATCTAACCCTTAGAAATAGTAATATAGACATTAGAATAGTAAACTCACATATTAAAGTATAAAATAAACAATAGTTATCTTATAAATAAAAAATTATATATTTATATAATGGTATAAGTAAGTAAATGTTTTAAAAATGATAAATTATGTGTTAGTATTTTTGTAAAACGTAAATGTTTATTAACAATTTTATAATTAATATAATGATTTAAAATAAAATTTATTTTCATAAAATAGATTCATAAATTTGTATTATGTTGTATTATAATTATAAGATAATTTTATGTGACCTTAATTAATTTTTCCAAAGGGCCGTACAATTAATTATAACATTAAAATTAATATTTCCTGAATAAATGATGATTTTATTAAAAAATAAATTTATCATATTTTTAAAATTATTTTCATAAAATGGATTTTATTTTTTAAATATACAAATTAAAAAATGTCTATGGTGAATTTTTATGATTTTTCTAAAATTGTTGATTTTTTTGTGAATAGTGAAATATAGTAATTTATAATATTTAACATTATAAGATAAATACATGAATTTTTGAGTCGTAGATGAGGTAAGAACCCATTATCTTTAAAACTCCTTCACTACTTAATTAATTTATTCATAGTAATCAATTCTATTGATAGTCTTAATATTGAATAATAAACTAATGAATATAATTATAAAAAACACTCCTCTCCTCCCTTATAAATACCACCCCTCGCCACCCCTTCTCCTCACACATTATAAGACATGTATATTGTCAATATTCTACTCAATTACATTACCAAGACTCTTACCCACATATAAGATCCTCTATTCTAAAAAAATACCAATTCCAGGTTCCTTAAGAGGTCCTTCAAGGAGCTGATATTTAAGTGGTAACTTTGTCAACCCATCTCTTTTAATTTCATTTATTATTATATCTTATCCTAACCTACTTCATCCATCAACAATAATAACTCCAGTATAATTTATATAATGTAATTTTATATTTATAATAGTATATCTTCTATCCATCTCTTTTCTCACATCCTCTTATTCAAAGAAATGATATCATTTTCCAAATTATAGCGGTTTACCATCTTTGTGGATTATAAGTTTTCTTATTCCATTACTATCTTCAAGGATGGTAATAAAACAATTATTACGGTTAAAATAGATTTTAATATTTATATTATCACTTTTTTCATGTTCTGTAACTAATACATAGACATAATATTAAATAAAAAGAAACGAATTTGTGATGATTGAAAAAACACCAAAATAAACAAACATTTATCATTAACATTTTATCAAATGAATCATACTCATGCCAGAAAAAAGATATATTGGACCATTTAAAAATATATAAGTGCATTAATACTATATAATCCCACTTCTTTAGGATTATTCCCATTTTACAAGAACCTCTATAATTTTACACAAGTAAACCGACCATTAAACTATGAAATGAATGCTCTCAGAATAAAAGAATTTAACTTTATAACTCATTGAAATGGTCATAAATGAATGTAATAAAATTATAATAAATAAAATAAATATTTAATTTGTTCTTAGTTAAGTATTTAAGTAATATAATTTGATTATCTAGGACATTAAGTGCAAGTGCAGAACGCATTCAGACATAAGGTAAGGGATCTTTCTGAACCTCCATATTTCTTTTAAGTTACATTCTTACTATACTCATCTAAATTTATCACTTCATTATTCATATATAATTATTATATATTCTATATATATGACACTCACATATATAACCTGTTTTTTTAATCTTTCTTTTACAGGGATATACATGTATTAAAGGTTGTGTTCTTAATTCCATTTGAAAAGTCGATTAAAGGTAACTTCTCTATTTTCTTTTTCTCTTTTAAAGAACCACTCTATGAAATATTTTAAAATATATATGATTTATAAAAATAATTCTTATTTTGAAAACCATTTTATTTCACTTATGGTTTTATGTAAATTATTACTGTCTTACCTCTTTTAAATACTCTTTACCTCTTCTCTTAAAACCTTTCTTAAGCGGCACATTTCCAAGGTTACTAAACAACATTTTTTACATGTTTTCAATTTAGTTGGACATCATTGATCATGATCTACCCCTATTTTTTTTACTTTAGGAATTTCTAAGTATTATTCAAATCCATTATTTCATGGATACCATTATGATACACCCTCTGGATATGCCTTATGACCTGATTATGATACCCATTTGATTCCATGTGTAACTCTTATGTTTATTCCTTATGTTTGATTTATTATTGTGCATTCATATTCATGAACATATTATGATAGGTGTGACCATATAGCACTCTAATGCATTGGTTAATTTTTTAATATTATGAGATGTTATGCATGGTATTAGAGAGTAAACCTAATACATCATGGGACTTTATGCAACATGTGATATAGTCTTAGCAGTTATCTTTGACTCATGTTTATATAATGTTATATGTTGCTTCCAAATTCCAATATTCCCATGATCATATGATTCCATACATTTATTAATGATCCATGCCATTTATGTTATTATGTTATTTATTCTAACTCATGTACCATGCTTTCTTCCCATTTTTATTCCCTTACTTTTCTTTTTAGATCATCCCTTCAGTATATGTATTCCGTAAGTTAACCTATGAAGTTATAGAATATAAAGGGAGTCAAGAGGTCATTATGGATATTAATAAAATGATGTTTTATTCTAGTTTCATGTTTTCAAATTATGTACCTAGTATTCCAAATAAACTAGACTTTTTCAATCCTTGGTTTTTATTTCAGGGATAATTATGATTAAAATAATGTAATAATGTGTGTAAAAGGATTAGGTCACTATATTCATGATATGATAGAACTTAATGGTGTGATTTTTATTGCTTCTTATGTATATACATGATTTTAACACCTATTTTTTAAGGATAAAAAGTGTTTTATTTTAAATGATAACCTACTTCTTATTATCCTAGTGGCGTGTGTGTGAATTCTTGAGGATCACATACTAAGTCAATATACTCACCCCCTACATATGAATATTGGTGCAATGTCTTGCAGTGGATACTATTGTGGTGCCACATCAGTGACTGGTTTCTCTAGTTTTATTTTGGTCTTTCATTTATATAGACCTATTGGTTTATGTTTTAATACTGCAACTCTAATTATGTTTTGGTTTCTTCTATCATTAGAATATTATTGGGTTTTTATATCAATAATTATATTTATTTTATTTTTTTGGCATTATCTATTACAACTTATTATCTATGTAATGGAAAATCACCCCCCATAGTTTGGTCAAACCCTTTATCACCTCATCATAATGGGTATAGCCAATGAGATTATAGTATCATGAATTAGTGTCAGACTTATCACTTGAAATACATCCTTCATATGATATTTTATTATGATATTTTTGTGTTTTGGTATATGATAATGGTTATGGAATCAAAGTGTTCAGTCATGATTGAGTGGTGATTTTTTATGCCAATTGGAAAATGATACCAATTAGGAGATATTTAAACCATTTATATTATGCTACTAAAAACATGTTCCACCTAAAGAACCACATGTGAACCAATAACTGGCTAGGAATATTGTGCAAGTGTTCTAAGTTTTGGAAAAAGGAAATCGACCTAAGGAAGCACGTCATATGGATTGATCACATGAATTACAAAGGAAGAACCCACCAATATTATAGGGTGAATCAGGAATTGAGTAATTAGAATCATGGATTTAGAGGATGAATATAATATTTGATTTATTGGGGAAACTTGCTAAAATTAAAGTGAATATCACTGTGTACATGCTCGAGGACCTGACACAACAATAGCAGGACCTAGCTGTGCAAGATAAGGTTGACTGAGGCCCTTTATGATGACCCAAAATTTTCATACATCGATATTACATATTTTTAAATGAATATTCATTACATTACAAAAAAACATTCCTAAGTACTGTGAAGGTATAGTGGCTTTGGAAACTTTAAAACATAAACAAATGATTCATAAAATATGTATACCATCTCCCACTTATTTCTTCATAACTATAACCCTTTTCAAAATATAATAATTTCTAACTTTATTCACATCTCAGGGAAATGAAACATAAGAAAAGGGTGAGCTCATATTCTTAGTAAGGGTAAAAAAGGGAGATATCAATTATTACATAAGCATAGAATTAGTATAAATTCATAAAAACACTAACATAATTTTTGAAAATTATACCGTGTATATCAAAGATCATAATCTTGAGCCATGGAATAAATCTTGGAAATTCATAAGACATGAATCATAAAAAAACACGAGATATGAGAGAATGAAATTAATATAAAACATAGTTTTTTTGAAAAACATATTATCATAAAAAATAATTTCCTTAGTAGTGAAGGCATGTTTACAAGACTATCATAGTGGAACATGTTCACTCCACAAACCGTCATAGTAGTCAAGGATTAATCTCAGAAATATCATAGTGGAATGAGTTAACTCACCAAACAATAATAGTAGTCAAAGTTCACTCTGAGGACTATCATAGTATAATGCGTTCACTCCTCAAACCATCTTAGTAGTTAGGGTTCACTCCCAATACTTTCAAGGTGGTCAATGTCCCTTACTGAATTGGGTTTACTCCCCATTTCAGTCATATTTATCTCATGAGATATCAATATTTTCCCAATGCATTGGAGGGAGATATAGGTAAAAAACATCACATAAATAAAATAATACATATGTATTCCACAAGATAATAAAACATTCATCATCTTAGAACTCAAGAAAAGAAATGAATTTCATCAAAGTATAGCCCATGAAAAAAGGTAATTAGTTTCATCAACATCTTATCATCATAAAAATAAACCATCTAGAAAAATAATAAGGTTTGTAAAATTAGATCATATAACTAGTAAATATTAAGTATCATAAAAGGATGTCATCTTAGATGTAAAAATTATTTTTAAAGATCACTTGAAATAATTCTTGAGGAAAACAACCTTTCTATTTTAAAATCATTTCTTTTTTTTAAAAAAATCATGAAATTATAAAGGAAAAAAATTTATTTTAAAATAACCTTGTAAAATTGAAAAAAAAGATTAAAATTATTAATGCGTTAATACAGAGTGGAAATCCTCTCATGTAGTATAAGGTAAAAAAACATTACTTTCGTATTTTTTGTCAGAAAAGTCACAAAGTATCTCGTTTGAAAAAAGGAACAAAATTACTTTCAAACCATTTTGTGTAAAGTAAAACATGAGTAAAAATGAATTTAAATAAGTATAGGGTAATATTAAAAAACTTTTTTATTTTTTATAGAAAACATGGACATAGAAGATAAATATATCCCAATAGATTCTTAAACATAATTAATCCTGAATAATGATGAGATTGTGAAATAAACCCTTACCAATTTGGTAAATTTTCAATCATAATAATCATGAAATAAATAAATTTAGATGAAAATTTATATACCATAATTTTAATGATAAGTATCATAAAATAAATTCATGGGAAGTATATACACCACCCAAAAGAAACATGTAGTGTATAAGGCATATGTCCCAGAGATATAAAAGTGAGATGAAAATCCATTACCTTAGGCCCGATTTCCTTTGAAAGTTCTTTAACCTCATGTATAATAAATTTATATTTATTATAAATATATACTAGAATAATTTATATTATTATTATATCATATATATTAATTATATATATATTAATATATATTTAAATTCATCAATAATGACATAGATATAAAATTGATTACATCATTCATGGAGATGGAAAGTCATACATATGCATGAACGTTGTATTCACTTTTGAAGAATTGAAAAAAATAAAAATAAATAATAATTATCATTTATAGAATTATTATATCAATTATATAATATATATTTGTCATATTAATCCTCCTTACCATCCATGTAAAATAGAAACAAAAAATGAATCACATCTCTTTGTGGAGATGATAGTCCACACATACACATGAGATACATTATATTTTTCCAAAAATTTGAAAAGAAAGAAAGTAGATATTATATTTTAATTTAAAAGGAATAATTATATCGTAAATATAATATAAAAACTTTAAACTCAATATATAAACCATCCATGAAATATGGTTATGAAAAATTAATTTTATCACTACGTAGAGACGGTAATATGTACGTACACATGTGCAATACTTTCACTTCTTGTTTGATGGGTAATAGTGTGTATAGTGGTGTTTTAATAATCGTAATAAAAATTTAGCATATTTAGGATACTGAATTTATTATTTTATGATTAATATCATATATCTTTAGGAGGTAAAAAATAGTAGAAAAAGAAAGTGATCGGTTAGGGTGATTACTTATTATTTGAGATGATTTCCTTAGACTTCGAATTAAGGGATATAAGGTTAGTTTTTTGAGAAGACTATAACATATTGAATGTGGATAAGGAATTTTATAAGATATTGTTTTGGGTACGATCAAACTAGTAGGCTCTAAGTGGTGTAAATAAGTGAGAGATGAGGGCCCCTTTTATAATTGAGGTGATGGACACTTCTGGAATCTCAAAAAAGATTAAATTATAATAAGACTATTATAGATCCATCCCAATGACCAATAAATGAACAGAGAATGAAATTTTAATCCATATACTATCCCATTTATCCTCATTTAATATTTTTATGATTTTAAAATAATTTAATAAAATATTATTTCTATTAAATGTTATTATTGCAAATTTTGGCACTATTCATTACTTTGACATTGATAACATCCTTAAAACAAAGGAAATTAGAAAAAAAACTCTTAGTAAATAAATAATATGTCATTTTAATGTATAAAATTCATTAATAAAGTAAATTATCTCAAATTAAAATACTTTTAATGTTTTTAATATCATTTATTTTATATTTTCATTAATTGAATAAATACCACGTCATTGTTGTGTAAGAATTTAAGATAGATATTTATTCCCTAAAAATTAAAAATAAATCTACATCATTAAGATAAATCTTTTATATTTAAAAATACTATTTACAGTAAAAAATATCTTCTTTATAAACCCATATTAAAATATTAGTGTTATTAAAAAAAAGAGTGTGATGCCTTTTAATTTTCATGAAATAAAATAATATAAAGTCATAATCTCATCCAAATGGGCACAAAAGGTCATATAACTAAAAATTGAATGATTATGGATGGAATTAACTGATAAAATAAAATGTAATAAATTTTCGTGGTTATTTAATAGTCCTTATCATATTTATTTTGGGCCTAAATTACCTGATTTAACCTTTACTGTGGTAACAAAAATTACAATGGTTACTATTCATATTGACAAAAAATCAGAAGGGAAAATTTTAACAAATTTGGACCTCATGATTCCAAATAAGGAATCCATTTTTCAAAGTTTAAAACACATAATTGGAAGAATATAATTTAATATTTGACAAGAAAAATGTGATGAAAAGTAGTTTTTCAAAAAAATGTCTTTTTTTTAAAATATAAAATGTTTTATGCTAAATTAAAGTAAAAAACTCATTTTTAAAAAATAATTTAATTATTTTAAATAAAATTGAAGCAATTAAATTTTAATAATAATACAAAATATAAGTTTACTTTATAAATAATTTTAAAAAATAAAGCTGTCAATAAAAAATAGCATTTTCACTATTCATTGAAAAATCAATATTTTTAAAAAATTATCAAAATTTAATCCTAATATAATTTTTTAATTATGATTTATAAAATTAAATTTATTTTTTAAAATAAATTTTCGAAATTTTTAAAAATTAGTTTTATAATAAGTGAGAAAGGCGCCAAAACTACTTTTTAGAAAAATACAGTTTTTAAGCCTGAAATTGGATTTATTCTTTTCTCTTTTCTAGAAAAAGCATAATATGAATTTTAAAATTTTTATTAAATATATATATTATATAAATTTCATTAAAATCATTCACCCAAAGTGATTTTTTAATTAATTGAGGTAAAATGCATTTGTGTGCATAAAAATAGTTTTTCAGAAAAAGTTTTCCTTTATTTACAAATAGTTTTTTATTTTCATTTCTAATTAATTGGTATCCAAAGAATTAATTTAATATACATGTGTAGAACATATATTTTCATAATCTATCAAATCCTATACATACCAACCATTCTAATGGCGAGTAGATAACCATTATATTAAATAATAAAATTTTAATAATATGTTACATTCCTTTTAAACTTAGCGTAGTGTGTATCATAAGTTATACTCAATTTTGTGCCTAATTCAAGCTAAAATTAGCATTTCATGTGACAATATTTTTGAAAATATTAAATTTATTTGAAAAAATTATTTCACAAAAATTTTAGGTGTTACATTCTACCCCACATAAAATTAATTTCTCCCTTGAAATTCATCACTTTTGTACCAAAAAATAAGGACACTTATGCCTCATTATACCATAAAGTTCCCATGTATCTTCCTCAAGATGGTGGTTTCCCCACAAAACATTTACTGTTTGAGTGCTCATATTTCATATTACTTACTTTTTTCGATCCATATTCTCAATCGATTGTTCCTTATAAGAAAGATCATGCTCCAGTGGTATGACCTTTGAGTTTAGTATATGTGATGGATTATGTATGTACTTCCTCAGGAAAGACACATGGAACACATTGTTAACCTGAGAGAGTTTCAATAGAAGCACCAAGCGATAAGCTATGATCCTAATAAGATCAAGAATTCTAAGATGAGAAATATACCAAGGGATTATTTTTCCCTTCTTTATTCCAAGGAGAAATTCATAGATATACCTTTTGACCAACTTAAAATTATAGATCACATCGATGATTATTTACATAACATTTTTTTTCACTTTTACTATAGTTTTTTTAAATGTATCTAACCTTCTCCTCAATTTCATTAGAAAACTTAGGTCCCCATAATTTTTTTTTCAACTTCATTACAGTATATTGGAGTTCTAAACTTATTTCCATAAAGGGATTCATAAGGATCCATCAGAATGCTCAAGTGAAATCTATTATTGTAAGAAAACTCAACTTGAGGGAGGTGTTGATCCCAACCACCTTTGAAATCCATCGAATAATATCTTAAAATATCCTATAGGGTTTGAATTATTCTATTATACTGACCATCTTTCTGAGGATAATACGAAGTTCTAAAACTAAACTCTTTATTAGGATCTTGTTGAAGACTATTCCAAAACATAAAAGTAAACTTCAGATCATGATCATATATAATATAATGTTATACTCCATGAAATCCTTAATACACCATTAATTTATATCCTGTAATGCTTATCCAAATTGAAATATTTTATGAAATAGATAAAGTGTGTTGAATTTATAAGGAAATTGACTATAACCGATGTATCATTATTCCATTTGGATGTTTTGGGGGAGTCTGATGAAAAAACCCCTAGTGATGTCTTTCCATTTCTTTTCTGGTGTGGATAATAGTCTTAACATCCTTTTAAACCTTTATCTATCATCTATGACTTACTGATATATTAAGAATCGAGATACATACTCAGAAATATCTCACTTTATGCTGTCCCACCATAAATAATCTTTTATATAGGCTAGTGGTAGGAACTATACCAATTTCAACCTTCAGTTGCTGGCTTAAGCCCTAAGGACTTTCTAGATGCAACAGGTTTTCTCCTAGCTTGCAAGTTATCCTTTTTCCAAAACTATATTAATAAAAACGTTTTGAAATTGAAATAACCCATAATTACCTTATAATCAAAGATAAGATAAACCCTTAAGGTTACTAATAAATTTAATCATATATCCATAAAGGTATTCCTCCTCAAAACTAAAGGGTTGTCTTGCCATAAATGTCTCTCAAAATATCCTTAATCTTGATAAACTCCCAACACATAAAATCTCAAAAGGGTTTTCTATAACTTTTAACTTATGATAAACAGATGATGGAATCCATATCTCTTAAGTTAATAACACATGGAGACATATATGTTTCAAATAATAACAAAATCCATAGATGTTTCATTATTCTTATAAGAAAAAACCATTGGTAAAATACTTCTAAAACATAATTATTGAATCCAAATACATAAGTACTCCAATACTTCCACTTCAATGATTGGAATAAAATAGTTCTTTCCTTATTCTATAAGTTAATTCTTGTGTCATATAATCGAGTTGGATAATTCCCATGTTTCCCACACAAAATACATTGAACTACTTGATAAATTTTCACTATATAACCTTCTTCTCTACAAAGATAACTTATTTCCCTCTATTTTAGATATTTCTGCAGGTTCTTCTTCCCACTTTCTTGACATGTATGAAGGAAAATTTTCTTTCCTATATGTTTATAACCACACAAACTTTCATAAAAGCCCATATTCCTTTTATTTTATATGATAGGTGTTGGAACCAATGCTGTTCATTGCTGGAAATGGAGTATGGTTTGTGTTTGTTTTCAATCATCCACAGGGAAGATAAGGGAGTTTAAAAGAAAATGGATTTTATATTTCAAGATGAAAATAGTATTTAAGGTGGAGTTATTTCCTAGTATTTGCCAAATTTTTGGGGTTAAAAATTTATAGGAATAGGATAACATTGAGAATGGGTGTTTTCGGGAACAAATACTTCATGAAAATGGTAAAGGCATGAGTTCTGCAAAGACTGGGTTGGGTATCATGAAGATGTAGAGATTTATGAATGGAGATGGTGATCTTTGTTAATATGATAACAATAGTATCATGACTGCGCGATGTGTTGACAATGAGCTCTGTGACTACGTCAAATTTTAGTGGAGCATCACGAAGGGACGACACCTGAAGATATTTTTGGTAGATCCAAAAATCATACTGCAGGTGGTGGAGCATAATGAATGCTGATCCTATAAATATAAGTCTACCCCTCTTCACTTATGATGAAATTTTTTAAGAAAATATGGAATCTATTTGATTTTTTGATGTTAGAAGAGGTCCGTGAATCTAGGATTTTAAGCAATCTTGAGAATCACAAAAGACTTGTTTAGTCTTGATTGATTCTAATGCTTATGAATAAAGTGATCTTTTCAATGATAGAGTATACTGCATTGACTGAGTGAGCTTTGTGAAGGAAATTCGTTTCTTGATGGAAGTGATCTTTGTGAAGGTAGTTTGATCCATGAAGGAAGTGGGATTTGTAAAGGCAGTTTGTTCCGTGAAGGTAGTAAGCTTCACGAACATAGTGTGAATCATGAAGGAGCTTCATGAAATGAAGTATTGAACATTGGGTTTAAGTGGATAGGGCTTTCAAAGAGCATAAAATCAGGTATATGATGCAAGAAGATTCTCGTGCTATATAAGGACAAAGACATTAATTAAAATCCATTAAAGTGACCTTCAAGTTAATAAAATAAGTTAGAATTCTCCCAAAGAAGTGATCTAGGGTGAGTCGATAGAAGTGTTCTGAGGGACACAGTGATCTATCCCTAAAATCTTGTAAAGACAGTGTTCCTAGCAAAAAGTGACTATGTCTGAAATTTTTTATTCCATAACTAGTGAAGATTAGTGGATTTATGTACGATTGACACACTATCAACA
The DNA here is from genome assembly GCA_963277665.1 of Viscum album. NCBI lineage: Eukaryota > Viridiplantae > Streptophyta > Magnoliopsida > Santalales > Viscaceae > Viscum > Viscum album. Next base: position 266,126,079 of record OY728158.1, read on the forward strand.
TATGCTCTTTGGACCAGCCCTTAGTGGTTAACCAAGTAAAAGTGATGTGTTATCTCTATGCATGTGAATGTTTGATTGGTGATTTAATCCATCATATAGGTTTAATGAGTCCATACTAACATGGGAACAAGATCCATCATATTAAAAGAAAAAATTGACACCCTAATTCACCCTCCCCTCTCAGGGTGTTCTAGGGTCTTACAAGTGGTATCAGAGTGAAGATTCACATACGTTGGATACTCTACAATAAATCTATTCTCTATTGAAAATTTGAGTTTATTTTTTATGTCAATAATGAAGTGCTATTTTGATGAACATCTTGTTATCTCTGAGCAGAAGTCTATATCCACCAAGACCATGATGACCTGGAAAAAGAAAGAGAAGAGATAGTTAAAGAAGTATATCTTATCTAAAGAATAGGTAGTATGTAATTCTCCACACCTTTCTAAAAATAAATATATATCTGGATTGTAAGGTGAAGAGAAGTTGTTTTAGGTTTCCACCAATGAAAAGGACAATACTGTAGGTCCTGGGTGCAGCGGAAGCTCATGGGTGGATGTGCCCACTTGACTTTTTGTCATCAGAAATGATCAATCCGGGATCAATACGATGATAAACACCAGAATCCATGGATCGAATCATAGAAATAGAAAAAGAAGAAGAATAGTCCCAGAACCACAAAGGAGGATCATCAAAGGTTGATTATAATTAATTTAATTAATTAACAAGAAGTACCTTTTATGGCGTTCTTTCTTTATTGATATTTCTGATCACATTCTGATGTGATCCGTCATTATGTCACATAAGCCAAGTGTATAATTCCTCTAGTGGTGATCCACACGTGCACCACGCATCTCTGGACGTCACCAGAGGAATCTCCAGGTGCTAGAATGAAGAAGCCTTTTCTCGCGTTGTCCACTTTAGATCACCTTGATCTGATGGAGGAGGATCTCTCTCGGTCTTGAGAGAATTCTTGGAGGAAGGAGTTCTTTCAGCCTTGAGAGAATTCTCCAGAATTGTTTTGCACAATTATTAGGGAAATGTTTTGGGGTTGTGAGGATATTTATAATCGGGTTTGAGGTTATAGAGTTATGATAATAAATAAACATGTTATGCATTTTATTTATTTCATTAACTCTTATTGAAATCCCCCATGTTGAATCATTAATTCCTTGACATGCGCCCATGCTGATTATAATAAATATCATTTAATAAAATGATATTATTTCCTCAAAATATCAACTGGAAAAACTACATGGCATGTAATCATTAATACACAACGTGTACTCATTTTTCATTTCCTTTCCAAAATGAAAACTACAGGGCGTGTACATTCAATGTACATAGTGTGTATATCTTGTTTTAATTGTATTCTTCCTCCAACATTAAAATGATTTAGGATTCCTTTAATAATTATTAAACTACATATGGGAATAATATTTATTCTACTTGAGATACTTGGATACACTTAGTGTGTGACCCTCTAGGCCTCTTTCTCGTTGGCATTAGGTGGGCTTGCCTAAAGTCCAAGATTACTGTCTAGCAATGGGTCAAGGCACCCACGAGAAAGAATTTGACACCGCATTTACATGTCACCTCATACAAACACTTACCATTTAATTTAATCCTTTTTTCTTAATATCTCATCAAGCAGGTTTCATGGCAGTGTCATAAACCCATATGATTGATCCATTATTCTTTGACTTCGAGAAATAAACTCGTCATGACACCATAGACATGGAATTTGGGCGATAGTTCTATTTCAATAAAAGTGCCCGAGATATCTACTTCCATAAATATGGAAGGGAAAAATCATTACTCGACTTATCCATTAACAATATTTCATTTGTGACGCACCCAATGTACCCTACTTCCCACCAACTGTCTTCATGATGGTTTTCATTGGCAAACCTAAGTGCGCGAGTCATGACGTGAGTTAATTATAATATTAAAGTCTAAGGACCATTACAAATTCTCGTAGATAGCAATGTCTGATGACACCATGAAATGAAGAATTACTACTCATGGGTCTGTTCTCATAATCTCCCATCTTGGAGATTACCAAGTGCGAACTCCATGAGAGAGAGTCTCATCTTCTTACAAGTACTCGCACATGACGATCTGTATACTATGTGTCCTATCATAGTATTTCATCCAACTGTAGAACTTTATTTAGGAATATTGTTATAGAATTTCAAGGTTCTCATCATAGTGGGGATCTTCCATGACCTTATTAATTCAAAAAATATTCCAGGACATTATTATATTATAGTCATGCAGAACAATGAACAATAAATAATAAGTGTACATTCATGTAATCTAAGTATAAAAAGTTGGTTCTCAGGACAATAACTCTAACAAACTCCCACTTGGACTAGATCCAACTACATACGAATTTTAGTCCACTAGACCTCACATGATGATTGTGTTTCTTCTGAGTCAAAACATTAGTCAAGGGGTCCGCCACATTGTCTTTCATGGAAATAATGCTCACTGCAACTTCACCTCTCTGAGAAAAATCCCTTAAGAGATGATACTTCTGAAGTATGTGCTTTATCCACTAATGTGACCTTGGCTCCTTTTCAAGTTCCACTACTGCAGTATTATCACAATAGAGTGTGATAGGATCTTTACTGCTAGGTTCTACATCTAGATCTTAGAAGAAGCTTCACATCCATACTGCTTCTTTAGATTCCTCAAAATTTGTGATATACTCGGACTCTGCTGTAGAATCTGCGACCACACCTTGCTTTGAGCACTTCCAGCTCACTGCACCTCCATTCAAACTGAAGATGTATCCAGTCTGTGACTTCATGTCATCTTGATCAGTCTGGAAACTAGCATCTAAATTTCCTCTTATGACTAGTTCCTCATCTCCTCCATAAACTAGAAACATATCCTTAGTACGCCTCAGATACTAAAGGATAGTCTTGACTGCAATACAATGGCGGTCTCCTGGATCAGCTTGATATCTGCCTACCACACTTAATGCATAAGAAACATCTAGCCATATACATATAATAACATATATGATTGACCCAATCATAGATGCGTAAGGGATCCTTTCCATTTTCTTTCTTTCCGCATGTGTCTGAGGAAAAATTTTCTTGGAAAGATGAATGCCATGTGACACTAGCAACAATCCCCTCTTGGACTGTTCCATACTGAATCTCTTCAGTATCTTGTCAATGTATGTACTTTGACTCAGGCCCAGAATTCTCTTGGATTTATCACAATGGATTTTGATCCCAAGAATATATGCTGCCTCGCCCAATTCTTTCATAGAGAAGTATTTATCCAACCATGCCTTAACTGACTGTAAGACATGTACTTCGTTTCCAATTAGTAATATGTCATCAACATATACTATTAAGAAAACAAATGTACTTCTTCTAAACCTTTTTTAGACACAAGGCTCACAATCATTCTTAACAAATCCAAATTCCGTTATGGCTTCATCAAAACGAATGTTCCATGAACTTGAGGCTTGCTTTAATCCATAAATGGATTTCTGCAACTTGCATACCTTGTTGGTATCCTTTAGAGTCACAAACCCTTCAGGTTGTGTCATGTAGAAATCTTCCTAGAGGTTCCCATTAAGGAATGATGTTTTGACATCCATTTTCCAAATTTCATAGTCATGGTAAGCGATAATGGCCAATAGGATTCTGATGCATTTCAGCATCACAACCGGTGAAAAGGTTTCATCATAGTCAATTCCATGATGCTGTCTAAAACCTTTTGCAACCAGTCATGCCTTATAGATGATGACTTGTCCCTCCATATCCAGTTTCTTCTTGAATACCCATTTATTACCAACATGCTTTACATTAGTTGTAGGATATACCAAAATCCAGACTTGGTTTTGGTACATAGAATCCATTTTAGAATTCATGGCTTCTTTCCACTTGGCAACATCTGTGACTTCAACTACTTCCTTGTAGGTAAGAGTATCATCATTTTCAACCAATAATGAGTCACCATCCTTGGTTACAATAAAACCATATCGTTCTGGTTCTCTCACCTCTCTCATGCTCCTATGCAGTTCTTGTATCTCTGGAATAGATTGTTCTTCCACAGGGATTTGTGGAATCTATTCTTGTACCAACTCATGTGTATCTTGAGCATCAACTTCATCAAAGTCTATCTCGCTCCCACTATCTCTTTTGGAGATGTTCTCCCTCTCAAGGAATATGGCGTGTATTTCCACTATAACCTTTTTATCGGAGGGGTTTTATAGGTAATATCCCCTTGTCTCCTTGGGATATCCTATAAAGGTACACTTTGTTCCTCGGGGTGCAAGTTTGTTACCTGAAGAGGCCTTAACAAATGCTTCACTACCCCACACATGTAAATTTGATGACATGGCTTTGTGTCCACTCCATAACTCATATAAAATACCATTTATCGATTTAGTTCGTACTTGGTTTTGTATGTGTGCTGCTGTTTGTAATTCATATCCCCAAAAAGATAATGGAAGAGTTTCATGAATCATCATTGATCTCACCATGTCCAACATGGTGCAATTCCTCCTTTCACTTACACCATTCCACTTAGGCATGTAAGGAGGAGTGAGTTGAGATAGAATCCCAAACTCCCATAAGAAATCAATGATGTCCTGATTAATATATTATCCTCCTCTTTCTGATCAGAGTTTCTTAATATTCTTACCATGTTGGTTCTCAAATTCATTCTTGTATTCTTTGAACCGATCAAAAGAATATGACTTATACCTCATTAAGTAAATATGTCCATATCTACTAAAATCATCAGTAAAAGTTATGAGTACAAGAACCCACCCCTTGATTCAACTAGAAATGGTCCACACACATCTGTGTGAACTAATTATAGAATCTCTTCAGCCCCTTCACCTTTACCACTAAATGGGGATTTGGTCATTTTTCCTTGTAGACACGCACGACAAACACCAAGTGGTTTTAGTTCGAAATAATCTAAATACCCATCTTGATGTAATTTTTTCAAACTTTTCTCATTGACTTGACCTAGCCGGTGATGCCAAAGTTGGGTGTGGTATATGTCATGTGAATTAACTTTGTCATCGATTTCCATTACTTGGTTTGTGTAGTCTAACACATAAAGGCCATTATAAATGTGCCCTACCAAAACAAATGCTATATTTATAAAAGTAGCAACATTTACTTCCAAACATGAAGATGAATCCATCAGTATCTAATCTGGATACTGTAATACTATTTTTGGTTACAGAGGGTACATAATAACATCCTTTTAATACCAAGACCATATCAGTAGACAATGTGATCTGGTAGTCTCTGATAGCTACAATAGCGAGTCTGGCTCCGTTGGCTGCTCGCAGATCCAACTCACCTTGGTCAATCTTTCTGAATCTACTTGGTTCCTATATTTGGATATAGATGTGATCACCAAAATCAGTATCTAATACCCAATTGGTAGAAATAGATAAATTGCATTCGATAAAAAATTCACCTGAAGCTTCCCCTTGCTTCCTTGGCTGGGTGCAATATTTCTTCTAGTGGCCCTTCTTTCCATATGCGAAACAAATAACCACCTATTATCTTTCCTCCCCTTTGATCTTCCTTTTCTTGGAAGGCCTTAAAGAAGATTTGCACTTAAAGCTCTTCGTCTTCCCTTTCCTTTTATTCACCATAAAGATAGAAGGATTTTTATGATTCATATCATTTTCCACTTAGTGAATGAGGATAAGAAGATCAGATAGAGACTTCTCAATGCTATTCATATTGAAATTTACAACAAAGTTAGAGAATCTATGGGAGAGTGATGCAAGAATGAGATCGGTAACCAGTTATTCGGGGAGTTTAACCACTAAAACCTCCAAGCGCTCAATGTGGCTAATGATCTTGACTACATGAGGCCCAGATCGGGCACCCTCTCCAAGATTGCTCTGAAATAGAGCCTTGAAGATCTCTAAACTTTCATATCTTACTCTCTCCTGGTATAGACCACGGAGGTGCTCGAGCATGCTATAAGCATCCATATCTTCATGAGACTTCATAAGATCACTAGACATTGATGACAACATCAAACATTGAATGTCAAGTGCATCATTCAAATGTTGATCATAGACCAGTAAATCTTCATCACTCACCCCTTGGGCAGGTGAATCAGGAATTGAGGACTCCATCATGTAAAACTTTCGTTCATGGCATAGGATAACCTGAAGGTTACTAAACCATTCCTCAAAGTTACTACCAGTGAGGATATTATCTTTATCCAAAATTTATCGTAGAGAAAATGTGGTTGACTAGTTTGTCATATTGATTCTACAAATTAAAAGAGTAGATTTATCAGTACCTTTTGATTACATTTTATGAAAAATAATAAATGAATTTATTAATTCTCCCACTATTTTATCATGTCCTAATGACCCCACCATTGAACTTGTAATGTCTAGTTTCTATGAAATTCTAGTGGCAAGGATCCATATCCCCCTTCGCATAACCCCAACAAAGTCTGGTCAAGCTATTAAAAGGTATTTAGGCAGGAAGGTCTTTGACAACTATGAGCTTACAATTCCTTGATCTATTGAGTGGACTCCCCAATCCTGAAATCCTAACTTTGATTTCCTCAACACTTTCCTCTATTTTACAAAAAGTATATAAAGGGCTACTCCTCTTGATGTAAAATGTTTAAGTCAACCTGAAACTTTCATAAGATCTTCCTTTATAAAAGTAAGTGTCCCAACAAGGGTTGGTCAAACACATAGTTTTATTGAGTCTTGACCTTAATCAAGTAATGAAAGTCTTGGTCCGACTTAATATGGTATTTTAGGGATTTAAATCCTTTATGCATAGTTTCTCATTATTACATTCTTGTTAATATTAAGTGATGCTTTCTTAAGTGATTAACCTTGTTCTGATAATGTTTACACATAGTCCTATTTTTATTTTATTCCATCTTTTCATGCTTGTTTATTTCATTAACTATGTGATCACGACAACACATATATAATAAATAAACTATGAAATCAAATAGAAATAAAATAATATGGCATGATCATGAGCTTCTATTGGTTATATTATCTAGTGATTTTGATAAGCTAACCCTGACCTAGGAAAAAACACCTTGAACCTGATGGTTCATGTTTTGCAGCTCCCACCTTTACACCTTTGTATCTTCTTGGGTTGGTTTCACCTCAACTTTGGATTTTGAACCATCTCCTCTGGCATGGGATATCCTCCATTACATGGGGTTTATATTAAAGAAACCATGGGCACGTAGTCGCTACATTTTATTGGAAAAAGGATCACTAGCCAACGAATTTAAATTAAATAAATTTTAATGAAACCATATACACACAAAGGGTCTTTAGTATAGCTCATGATCATTCATAGCATGCAATGAAATTTATGCGTATTTAGTATTACAATTCTTTTAATCTTTCTTTTATTCAAGATAAGTTGCGCTTGAATTCAATTAATTATGATCTTATAATTAATAAATTCTTTATCTTAAATTCCTTTCTAAATTTCCTTGAGATTATTCTTATCCATATTCTTTGTATGGGTCTTTGTAATTTGGAGGAAACCTAGTGAAATTCCATTTCTGGAAAGTAAATGGTGTGTAGGATATATTTCACGACATTTATTTTTTCCACCCTTTATCTAAAGTACATGTCGAGGGATTTGGCGTGTTTTTCGTACTTTGGAAATTTTGGAGTACATGGCGCGTAGATTAATATAACATGGCATGCGCTTACTTGTTATGCGGTTACTAGCTTGGAAATCCCGTGTATGCGGTTACATGAATTCTCCTTGTACATGGTTTCACCTAGGCTGGATCGAACTACACAGCATGCTAATTCAACATACATGCCCTGTATTCCGGTTTCCACACATCGTTTAGTTCTGGTCAACATGGTGTATTAAAAAAAACTTAGGTATGCTCAATTGACATGGTGTGGTTTGGCAGACCACTACTGGTTCGTCGAACCTAAGTACACGATGTGTAGATTTCACTACACTCCGTGTATTCCTGTGTTGTACAGACAGAATAAGCTGCTCCTCCAGATGAGTTCCTTATTTTTATTTTAATAAAAATTAAAATTAAAAGGTCATTTTTGTGATGTGAATCGAGAAATGAAGGAGGAGGAATAGATCTCATTCATTCAGTTGTATAGAACAATTTATCTTGAATTGAATCAAATATAAATGTGTAAATTATCAATGAAAATTAAATAACTATAATCAACGTTGTGACCCCTTTGATACCACTTGTAGGTCCTGGGCGTAGCGAAAGCTCATGGGTGGATGTGCCATCTTGAATTTTTGCCATTAGAAATGATCAATCTAGGATCAATACGATGATAAACGCCAGACTCCATAGATCGAACCATATAAATAAACAAATAAGAAGAATAGTCCCAAATCCTTAAAGGAGGATCATCACAGGTTGATTATAATTAATTTAATTAATTGAAAAGAAGTACCTTTTATGGAGTTCTTTATTCATTGATATTTCTAATCACATTCCGATGTGATCCGTCGTTGCGTCGCAGAATCCAAGTGTAAACTTCCTCTAGTAGTGATCCAAATGTGCACTACATATCTCTAGACGTCACCAAAGGAATCTCTGGGTGCTAGCATGGAGAAGCCTTTTCTTTCATTGTCCGCCTTAGATCACCTTGATCCAATAGAGGATGATCTCTCTCGGTCTTGAGAGCATTATTGTAGGAAGGAGTTATTTCAGCCTTGAGATAATTCTCCAGAATTGTTGTGCACAACGATTAGAGAAAAGTTTTGGGGTTGTGAGGATATTTATAATCGAGTTTGAGGTTATAGAGTTATGATAATAAATAAACGCATTACACATTTTATTTATTTCATTAACTCTTATTGAAAACCTCCATGTCGAATCATTAATTCCTTGAAATGCTCCCATGCTGATTATAATAAATATAATTTAATAAAACAATATTATTTCCTCAAAATACCGACTGGAAAAACTACACGGTGTGTAATCATTAATACACAATGTGTACTCGTTTTTCATTTCCTTTCCAAAATGAAAACTACATGGCATGTACATTCAATGTACACGATGTGTATATCTTGTTTTCATTTTATTCTTCCTCCAACATTAAAACAATTTATGATTCCTTGAATAATTATTAAAACACATACGGGAATAATCTTTATTCTACTTTAGATACTTGGATACACTTAGTGTGTGACCCTCTAGGCCTCTTTCTCGTTGGCATTAGGAGGGCTTGCCTAAAGTCCAAGATTAATGTCTAGCAACGGGTCAAGGAACCTAAGAGAAAGAAGTTGACTCCGCATTGACGTGTCACCTCATAAAAATTATTACTATGTAATTTAATCCCTTTGTCTCAATATCTCATCAAGCAGGTTTCATGGTAGTGTCATAAACCTATATGTTTGATCCATCATTATTTGACTTCCAAAAATAAACTCATCGCGACACTGTAGACATGAAATTTGGGTTACAATTTTATTTCAATAAAAGGGCATGAGATATCTACTTCCATAAATATGGAAGTTACAAATCCTTCCTCGACTTATCCATTAAAAACATGTCATTCGTGACGCACCGAACGCACCTTACTCCCCGCCAACTGTCTTCGTGATGGTTTTCGTCAGCAAATCTAAGTGCACGAGTCATGACATGAGTTAATGATAATCTTCCAGTCTAAGGACCATTATACATGTTCATAGATAGAAATGTACGATGACACCAATACATGCAGAATTACTACTGGCGGGTCTGTTCTCATAATCTCCCATCTTGGAGATTACCAAGTGCGAACTCTATGAGAGAGAGTCTCGTCTTCTTACGAGTACTCAAACATGACAGTCTGTATACTATGTGTCCTATCATAGTATGTCATCCAACCATAGAAATTTATTTAAGAATATTGTTATAACATTTCAAGGTTCTCATCATAGCGGGGATCTACCATGACCTTATTAATGAAACAAATATTTCAGGGCATTATTATATTATAGTCATGCAGAACAATGAACAATATATAATAAGTGTACATTCATATACTAAAAGTATAAATAGTTGGTTCTTAGGACACCAACTCTAACAAATACTTCTACCTCATGTGAGTCAAAATTATCAATTTATTAAGAGGTATGTATTATCACCTTTAAATGTTGTCCTCAAAAAAAAGATCTTAGCACAAGTGGGGATTTTGATCAATCTACAACCTCACATGAATTTATAATTGAGAGATTAAGAAAATATATGCACAATATTCTCAAAAATAGAGTCGCTTTTGTTTGTATTATCTTTCAATGTATGTAATAAGTTGAAGAAAAATTCTTGAATAGGCTTGCAAGAAAAAATTATTGAATGTTTAAATCTCTCCAAATAGGTTGGAACCTTTGAAAAAAAATAAGGAACTTGAAATATGTTCAATAAAATACCTCAAATAAGTTGAAGATAAAGATAAAGTAAAAAATTCACTTGATGAAATTATCCATATACTAGAAGAAAAATTGAAAAATATAACTGATTTAAATGGTTGAAAATTGGATGAAATATCCAAGAAGATCAAGGAACTAGACTCCTTTATTCAGAATAAATTTAATATGAAGTTGTTAGAATGAAGAATTTTTGTGAAAAAAATATCATTATGATTTAAGATCATAAAATCATCATCAATATGAAATATCTATATTTGGAAGCTCATTTGGCCAATATTGAGAAGAAATATATTGAGACTTCACAAAAGAAGGAAACAATTATTGTTTCTAATCAATGACCACCGGAGGATTCTAAAGCTAAAATACCATCAACATATGATAATAAGATCATGAAATATTTTGATAATATAACAAAAGTAGCTAAGAAGAAACAAGTACCATCCAAAACACCTTGTGTTAATGCCTCTAATCCTATTATCATGAAGAGTGCTGGTTGAAAGACAAATACTGAACAAGTGTGGATGAATAAAGAAGATAATAAACATAACACCATGACTAGTGTGGATAAGAAAAAGAGTATGGAATCAAGTTACCCATAAAGATCACAAAAAGTCATTATGAAGGTCCAACAACCTTATACAAAGGATATAAGGAGATCAAGGTTTGTGGGTCAATGTTGGTGATGCAACAGATTTTGGTCACTATGAATTAAATTGTGAGAACAATCCTAAAACTATTAAAGAACAAAGGAATCCTATCTCATAGGGGAGTAATCCAGATATGAAGAAGAACCATCCATAGGTACAGAAGCATCTGTTTATTACAAACAGATTTGGAATTCTTGATAACATATGTGAGGTATGCAATGGTAGTGGTCACAAGGTGGATACATGATCAACTTAATACATATCCAAAGATGATAAGAAAAGAAGATCAAAAAATATGGTTAGGAATGAAGAAGAAACCTTGGGAATAAATCAGAATAATGTTGTAAACCAAAATCCTCCAAAGAAGGTATCAATAACGTATTGTGAGAAGAACTTGGATTATAAATCCAAGAAGTTGAAGGGTAGTGCATCAAAGAGAACTACTAAGATGGATGACACTCATAAGAACCCATGTGGAAGATACAAACATACTGCAATAGTTTTTAATGACATGTTTGATATCTGGGCAGAAGATTTAGAAATAATGAGAAAACTTGAAGATGCACATGCCAAGGCTGGTTCAAAAGGAAAATAAAATATTCCACATGATGAAGAAAATGTTCATGAGATTTTGAAAACAAAAGGAAAATCATGTGTTAAAGAATATATGTGTGATAGATGCATGAAATACAGTCACATTTCAAAAGGATGTTTAACCCTAACACCAGATCAAGAAGCAGTATTTAATAGGAGTAAGATTGTATCATCCATGAAAGTTGTTAAGAAGAAAAATTCTCCACACAAAGCAGAAGATAACGTGAAGAGATACATGCCATGAAAAAATAAATCAGAACGTATGTTCAGATGTTCAAGAATTAAGACGAGATCAAATAGAGCAAAATGGTTGAGAAGATAATCTCAACCATACAGTTTATATTAATGAAGCAAGAATAAACCACCTTATTCCCTTAATATTTTGTGTATTTTATTTGTGCTTATAATGAAGGTAATTGAAGGTGAAGAAAGTTATCATGGGGAGAACCTGAGAAGTAGATGGGTATGTCAATTCTTGATAGACAAGATGATAAAGTCACCATCTTTAAAGGAATCCTTAATTCAATATTAAAATACAGATATGATAGAGGGTCATTTTTAATGAAGATAAAGATGTTATATTATTGAAAATTAGGAAAAATAAGGTACCATTATGGATTGATCTTATTTATGGTATCATGGATAAAGTGGTTGAGAAGATTATGCTTGGTGATGATGAAAAAGTTTTCTATTGTGGATAGTCACAAGTTGAATAACCATTCTGGTGATTTCTCCATACTGAAATTTCTTAAAATCCATTATTGATAAGATTCACCATTATAAAGATTCTGAGAAGTTTTTCTCTTGAGGAGGATATAAATTATGAATGAAGAAGAAGAAGACAGAATCACTATTTCAGATGTTATCTAACCTGATTATTCTAGAAATTTCTTGAAGATAATGACATTGGAAAATGACTTTCAGGTATCATGATCAGTGGTTAAGGGACATACTCAAATGCTGAAATAGTGTAAGACTTGTAAAATATTCTAGATTTACACAAATAATATGATCCAGAAGAAGAATTAGAGGAAGAAACAATAGATAAATAAATTTCATCTGAACCTCATGGGAGAAACATAAGAGATGAAATTTATCAAACCAACATAATTTGTTATTGGAACTCGCTAATAAAGACATATGAGAATGGAAATTTGATCAGAAACAAATAATATATAGTGTGTAAAGGCTCTTTAAAAATTGACAAAGCTGATGATGAAGAAATATTTTCTCTGGTGGTAAGACTAGATTCAATCATGCTTTTCCTTGCTATGGTAGTCCAAAGAGGATAAAAAGTTTATCAGATGGATGTAAAAAACACTTTCTTAAATGGAGTTATTTAAGAAGATGTATACATTGAATAAAAAGTTTTATTTATGATTCAAAATGATGAAGAAAATGTTTGAAGATTAATGAATTCCTTTTATGGTCTAAACCAGGTACCACATTCATGGTATTTTCAGCTGGATGCTTATCTGAAGATACAATAATTCAAAAGAAGAGGCATAGATCAGTGGAAGGATTTTCCAATCACATGAAATCATAATTTGAAATGTCTATTATTGGTGAAATCACATAACTCTTAGGGCTACATGTGACACAAAATAAGGACCAAACTTGCATTTTTCTCAGTAAAATAATGCAAGAGAGTTTCTGAATAAATTCAATATGCATGACTCCAAACCAATGTCGAATCCGATTTCGGTTGGAACAAAACTTATAAAGCATGAGGATGAGACTTTTTTAGATCCCACCATATATAGGAGAATCATCAAAAGTATAATATACTTAGCTGAAACTAGGATAGATATTATATTTGCAACATTATTAGCAACCCACTTTCAAAGTAATCAAAATAATAACATATGGGGGAGGTTAAATGAATCATGAGGTACATTCAGGGTACTCACAATTATAGCTTATATTTTTCTGTAAGAATAGATAATGAACTATTAGTATTTTTTGATACAAGATGGGATAGAGATTTAGTTGATATAAAGTCCATAAGTGGTGCAGATTTATTTATTGGAAAGAAATGTGTGGAATGGTTAAGTAATAAACATGAATGTACTTATCTTAGTACTGATGAACCTAAGTATATCTCTGCTATAATGGTTTTCACTCAGCTACTTTGGATGAAGAAAAAACTAACTGATATTGGGGATGAGGTGAAACAAACAATGGTGATTCATTGAGATAAAAAGAGAATGATTGATCTTATGAAGAATATAGTTCATCATTCTCATACAAAACACATTGAAATCAGATATCACTTCATCAAGGAAAAAGTGGAACAAGTCATGATTAAAATGGATCATGTTGGAACTGATGATCAAGTGGCTGACATTCTAACTAATTCTTTGTTAGCACATGTGTCTGAGAAACATTGGTTAAACCTTAATGTTCATCCACCACCCAATGCATTTATAGGTTACTAGTGTCCCCCTCTCCCAAGTTGAATTAACTATTTTAATATATTTTTTAAAGTGATGTAGGTTTATGGGGGATATACGATCCAGGGGGAGTATGTTTTGAGTTGTAAAAGTCAAAATCAGGCTATTTGGGGTTTATTTCCAATGGGGGAGAATGGATAAATTCAATGGTTCTATGGTAAAAAGGTGGATACTGAAAATGATAATGGAGAAAAAAATTTGTTTTTATGAGAAAATAGTCATATCTTAGCTTGTAAATCTTTAATCATCCCAAGACATGATAACCCAATTCATGCTTCTATTGTTTTTTACACCGATATTTAATCATGTAGACTTTGAGTGTTGGATGAGTTATTTCTTGCGTATCAAGTTTTGATAGTGGCCAATGATGCATTGAATTTATCTTTAGATTTCCAACAAACCCAAAGGGGGATATTGTTAGAACCAAGGCTATTAATTTTTGGAAATGGAGTATGGTTTGTGTTTTTTTTTCAATCCTCCACATGGAATATTAGGAAGTTTTAAAGAAAAGGGATCATAAAGTTCAAGCTAACAATAATATTGAACGTAGCATCGTTTCCCAGTGTTTTATAAAATTTTTGGGTAAAAAATCTTGTGGAATAGGATATAATCTCAAAGGGATGTTTTATAGAATAAATACTTTATAAAAATGGTAAAGGCATGAGTTTCACGAAGACTGGGTTGAGGATCACAAAGATGTGGAGCATCGTGAATGAAGACAATGATCTTCACAAATACAAGAACAGGAGAATCATGTGTGTGTGATGTGTTGATGGTGAGCTCTGCGCCTATATCAAATTTGAGTGGGGCATCGCAAAGGGAGGAGCACCATGAAGATATTTTTGATAGATCTTGAAATCCCACTAGAAGTGGTGTAGCATCACAAATGTAGATCCTATAAATATAAGGCTACCGCTCTTCACTTCTGATGAAAATTTTCAATGAAAATCTAGAATCTCTTTGATTTCATGAAGTTAGGGGAGCTCCTTGAATTTGGGTTTCTAATCGAGAATGAGCATTAAGAAAAAACTTGTTTAGTCTTGAATAATGCTGTTGCTTATGAGTAAAGTGAGCTTCACGATTATGGGTTATACCATGTTGACTTAGTGAGATTTATGAAGGATGTTTGTTCCACAAAGTAAGTGA
Organism: Viscum album; assembly: GCA_963277665.1. Taxonomy (NCBI): domain Eukaryota; kingdom Viridiplantae; phylum Streptophyta; class Magnoliopsida; order Santalales; family Viscaceae; genus Viscum; species Viscum album. Next base: position 266,141,331 of record OY728158.1, read on the forward strand.
GCTTCACAAAGGTAGTTTGTTCTATAAAGGAAATGGGCTTCATAAAGGTAGTTTGTTCCATGGAGGAAGTAAGCTTCATGAAGGTAGTGAGCTTCATGAAGGATCTTCGTGAAAGGTAGTATTGAAGAATAGGTTTAAGTGGAAAAGGATTTCAAAGAGCATAAACTTAGGAATACAGTGTAAGTAGAGTCTCGTGCTAGATAGAGAAAAAGACTTTAATGACAATCCATTGAAGCTACCTTCAAGTCGATAAAATTAGTTATACTTCTATCAAATTAGTGATCTTCAGGGAGTTGATGGAAGTGGTCTGATGGACGTAGTGAGTTATCCCTAAAATCTTGTAAATGTCGTGTTCATGGAATAGAGTGACTATGCCTGAACTTTTGTATTCCACAACTAGTGAATATTAGTGGATTTAGGTATGACCAACACACTGTCGGCATATGCTCCATGGACCATCCCTCTGTAGTGAAGCAAGTAAAAGTGATGTGTTATCTCTCTATATGTTAATGTTTGATTACTGATCGAATCTATTATATAGGTTTAACGAGTTCTTACCAATTTGGGAATAATATTTTTCATATTAAAAGAAAAAGTTGACACCTTGATTCACCCCTCCCCTCTTAGGGTGTTCGAGGGTCCTACATTAGGAATATCACTAAAGTTCATGTTGTTAATTATATATCATGATAAATGATTAGGAATAATTATAATATATTTCCCTCCAGTCATCATCTAATTTTGTTTCTCATAATCACTGATTTTTCCTTCAAATTCAATGTTAACATGATTTATTTTGGTTCCATCCATTATCACTAACTAAAAAGCATAATATGAGTAACAATAATCCTAGTGAGAAACAACATAATCCTTAAAAATTACTTATAGTATATATAAATCATGATAATTTATTTTTAATATATGACACCTTATGTTTAACCAAGGTTATTCATTGTCATTATTAAAATCCCTCAGGATGTTTTATAAAGAGTTTGTGAATTTCCAAATCATATCCCTTGAGAGTGTCAAACAAGGTGAATGGAATGGCCTATTCTCATGAAGCAGGTGATGATTGAGTCCATCTCAATGCACCCTTTTTAGAGTTATTACCCCTAGGTACCTCTATTTTAGATACACATCCACTTATAGTATCCATATATAGATGTATTTTATTAGAAACCACTTGATCTATAATTTAAGAAATTTCTAGGACATTTTCCTATACCTTGACTCATCCTTAAACTCATCCATAAAGAAATCCATATACATATCCTTATAAACATCCCTAGGGGTCTCATTAAAGTTTTCTCATCCATATTTCCAAAGTTTTACTAAACCTATCATCTGAAACCAACTATGATGACCCAAAATTTTCATACAAAGATATTACATCTTTTTAGATAGATATTAATTAAATTACATAAGAACACACATGGGGATCATAAATGTATAATTAATTTGGAAACTTAAAAACATAAACAATGAGTTCATAAAATATCTACATCTTCTCCCACTTATTTTTTCATAAGTATAACCCTTTTTTAAATATCATAATTTCTATCTTTCTTCATATCTCGGAGAAAGGAAACATAAGAAGAGGGTGAGATTATATGCTCAGTAAGGGTAAAAAAGGGATATAATAATGATAACATAAGAATAACATGATTTTAAATGCTTAATAACATGAACATAACATTTGAAAATTTTATTATGTACATCATATATCACAATATTGTGCCATGGAATAAATCTTGACAGTTCATAAGACATTAATCATAAAGGAAAATGAGAAATGAGAGAATAAAATTAGATAAAACATGGAATTTTACCATACACATTAGCATAAAAATCATTTCCTTTGTAGTTAGGTATCTTTTACAAGACTATCATAGTGGAATGGGTTCACTCCCCAAACAATCATAGTAGTCAAGGTTCACTCGCACGACTATCATAGTAGACTGGGTTCACTCCCCAAACCATCTTAGTAGTCAATTTTTACACACAAGACTATCATAGTGGAATTGGTTCACTCTCCAAACAATTAAAGTATTAAAGGTTCACTCTAAATACTATCATGGTGGACAAGGTCCCTTACTGAACTAGGTTCACTCCCCATTCCAGTCCTGTTTATCTCATGAGATATCAATCTTTACCTAATGCATTGGAGGGAGATATAGGTCCCAACAGTCACATAAAGAAAATCATACATATGTGTTCTAAAATTTTATATATATTCATCATATAAATTAGAATTTCAATCCAAGTAAAATAAAAATGAAAAACAAATCACATCGTTTCTTGGAGATGGTAGTCTACATGTACGCATAAGCGACATTATCGTCTTCCAATAGTTTGAAAGGTAAGAAGGTAGATATTATATTGTCATTCCATAAGAATAACTATTTCATAAATATTTTATATAAAATTTAAACACATCATATTAACCATCCATGAAATATGGTGATGAAAAATTAATTGTATTTCTATGTGGAGATGGAAAGTCGTACGTATGCACGAGCAATACTTTCACTTCTTATTTGATGGGAAAGAGGGTGTATAGTGGTGTTTTAATAATCATAATAATATTTAAGAATATTTAGGATAATGAAGTTATTACTTTAGGATTAATATCATATATTTTTAATTGGTAAATAAGAGTAGAAATAGAAAGTGATCGGTTAGGGTGATTACTATTTCATGGAGATGATTCCTTTATGTATCCTCTTAAGGGCTCTAGGGTTGGTCTTTTGAGAATACCAGCACATCTAGAATTAAAATATGTAAGTTAAAGAAGAGAATATTCAAGATTACGGTTTATCTATAAGGCTCCAAGTAGTGTAAAGAAGTAAAGGATGAGGGTCCCATTTATAATTGAGGTGAGGGGCACTTTTGTAATTTTAGAGAAGAATAAATTGTAATAAGACTATTCTGGATCCAAATGTTTCCAAATTCTATATAAATGCACAGAGGATAAAATTTTAGACCATATATTATTCAATTATTCCTTATTTAATAATTTTTTATGATTTTTAAATAATTTAATAAATTATTATTTTCATAAAATTTTATTATTTTCAATTTTGAAACTATTCATTATGTTGACTTTAATAATATCATGACAACAATAGAAATTTGAACAACAAATTTCAATAAATCCCTTAACTATCATATTAATATATAAAATTCATGGATCAAATAAATTATGTAAAATTATAACACTTTATATTTTTAATATCATTTATTTTATTTTTCCATCAACTGAATAATTATTACATCATTGTTGTGTAAGCATTTAAGGTAATTATTTCTTCCCTAAAAATTAAAAATAAATTACCACGTTGAAGATAAATATTTTAGATTTAAAAATAATATTTATAGTCAAACATATCTAGTAAAAACCTAGTTAATGAAATAATAAATCATTTTCATATTTATTAATATGAATTAGATAGTTATATTAGTTATAAACAAATATTAAGTAATTTTTAATCAAAAAGGAAATAATTTTAACTAAAGTATTTTATTATAAGGTGTTATTGAAAAGATTAATTTATAAATTTTATAATTTTAATTTTTTAAAATTAATATCATTTTTGAAATCATCATATCCCAATTTACTTTGAATGAAATTTTGGGATTTTTTCTAAAATATTTCCTTTTTAGTGAATAGTGGAAAATACTGATTTTTGTAAAAAGTCATTTCTTTTAATAAATTAAGTAATTTAAAAGTATTAATATGTTTTAAATTAACCTAATTATTACTTATTTATATTTAATCCACTTAATTAATTTTTAATAAACTTTATATTGGTTTTTATTTTACGTTTGTTTTTGGGTTTGAAAATGGGTTTTTTTCTACAAACTATTTTAAAATGCATAATGTTTCTTCATTTTAATTAATTAATGTAATACATAACGAGGAAAATCTTAAATTAAATTTATATATTATATATCATTAAATATTAATTTATTTTCATACAATTATTTTTATTATTCATAGAGTTAATATAGAATCTTCTCTTTCTAAAAAATAATTTTCTTAAAAACCCACTATCTCACTGCATTTACATGATTAATTTTAAATTAAATTATACTAGTTATTTCATTTGGATTTGTAAAAATGGATTAAATATTTGGAATAATAATATTTTTTATTATCTAATAAGGTCAACTTAAATTTTGACCATAATGATTTGTGAAAACATTCAAAATTAATTACCGTGATTAATGTTAAAATATGGGTTTGTGCATTACATGCATTTGTATTAAAATTATTTTTAAAAATGCATAGGATTTTTATTTAATAAATTCAAATTCATATTTAGAGTCATTAGGTATAAAGTTTATATTAAAAATCATTTTAATTGTATTCTTAAAGGATAAATTACTTAGGTAAGTAAAAAAGATATAGGTTACCATGGTAAAAACTGAAAGGGTAAAATTGAGTAAACTTAAAGACTAAGGAATAAAATTATAAAAATATATTTATTCTTTGTGGTGGATGTGAGACCAAACATAACAACCCTACCCTCCATTATTATTCAATTTTTAGGCACAAGAGGTAAGGGATACCTCCCAATAGTGAATAATTTTGGGTATTTACAAGAAATCCACTCCTCCTCAATTGTAAATATGTATTCACTCCCCTCACTTATTCACACCTATAAATCCATTTGAATTGACCAAAACCTAAAAAAATCACTTCTAAAATTCCCTAATCTCATCCTAGAATCCTTAATTTGGGAATAAAGACAACTAAGGAATTCCTTTGGTCAAACCAAAAAGAGTTACCCAAAGAAGAGGTACTGATCATCAACGAGCATTTTTGTTTTATTTATTTCTCCACCCCATTAAATTGTTGTTATAAAATGAGGATTTTATAACCTAAGTATATTATATATAATGATATTATGTTATTTTAATGTTTATACCTACAAATACACACAAATATATCAAATGGGTTATGAAATCATCATTTGTGTGTACGGTGGACTACCGTCTTGTGAAACAATGTCATTTATTTTTCCATTACCACCTCTCACAGTTGGGTATGATGATGGATATAAAGTTTATATATTATATTTATAAAATAATTATACCTCTTGAGTCATTATATCATATATACCATGTCATAAACTATCCCCTAGGGCCCATGCCATGACTACCCCAAGTCCGTCTTCCATAGGCTAGGGGCTGACGACTAGAACTAGAAAGGCGTATCCCTTAACGGGAAGGCATTGCCTTTAAACCTGTACAAACACCCAAATACAAGAGTAAAAATAGAGGAAACCATGAAGTAAACTACTGTAGTAGAAGTGCGTTGAATGTAAAGGGGCTAGAATATAATACCAACTGGAAATTACAAGTACAATTGAAAAGAAAAAACAGCTCTTGGATCATCCACCGAGGATCCTACCTGAAGGGTAGGTAAAAATCACAATTAGTAGTCACTGAAGAACATCATGTCAAAATTTCCACCTCTGAACACTATCTAGTCCTGGCTCCCTCAACCTCAATCAACACTATCCGTCATCTGAACAAGACACAACAAGGTGTGGGCGAATCCCATGCAGGGGTGAGTATAAAATTACTCAGTAGGGACCCTGAGACCCCTGAAGGTCTCCCGGAGTTCCACAAAAAAAACCACAAAGCAAGACCTCAATCACAAATCACGAAGCAGAAGTCATCATCTATACTTAGGTATATTCCCATACATATACCTAAGTTATCAAGATATAATCGTCTCATACATGAGGGAAGAATATCAAAAAGGTAATACCATGAAGGTAACACCATGAAGGTAAAAGTACCACACAGGTAACACCATGAAGATAACACCACGAAGGTAAAAGTACCACACAGATAACACCATGAAGATATCACCACGAAGGTAAAAGTACCACATAGGTATTACCATGAAGATATTACCAAGAAGGTAAAAGTACCACACAGATATCACCACTAAGGTAAAAGACTCATCTCACACCAGGTATTAGTGAAGTATAGAAGTACAGATGATCATTTTCAAAGATAGATCATCTTATTCTATCAAGAGGCACTGATACTGACCATAAAGATTCTTACCCACACATGATCAATAGGTACTAACCCCCACAATGATCCACACCGGATCCAATCCACCAAAAGTTGATAGGTACTAACCCCCACAATGACCCACACAGGATCTGACTAACACATGATTGGTATGCGCTGACCCACACAGGATTGATGAGAGCTAACCCACACATGATATGACCCACACAAGATTGGTATGTGTTGACCCACATAGGATCAGACCCACACAGAATTGGTGCTGACCTACACATGATCGCTCGGTAATAACCTCTGTATGATCTATCTCTAACCTCTGCCTCACTGCCAACCAATGGATTCCCACTCATAAGCACATTTGGGAGAACCGTTACTAAATCCATTGATAATACCTCAATCACCATGAATCTCCACAAATAATAATCCAAAAGGACCACCATGTCATAAGGGTTCCAACGTGATAGACGGCGCATCAATCGGACGCTCGGTCTAAGACTTATAAGCATTTTAGTTCCGAGGGACCGGTTGGATTCAAATTCAATCCAACCCAAATGTACTCCATCTTTCTCCAAAACTCAAGTGGAGTATACCAAAAGGTCCGTCTCGCTCTAAGGGTCCTAGATCCGTAGACAGTTTTTCAAACGGACGCCCGGTCTGTTCGTTTAACCCCTTTCCAAGAAACGGGGGTGATCACACCTTGGTCCGGCCCGGATCGGTTGGGCCTGCCGGAATACGTGAAAGGGACCACTTCCCAAAAAGGTATCCCAAAACCACTGACGGCGTGTCGAAAAGACACCCGGTTTGTCAGTTACGGGCATTTCTTTATCCGGGGACCAGTTGGGTCTGGGCCAGGTCAGACTTGGTCAGACCGGCCTGAGGCAACGGGTCCTGGGGTCCACTTGACCCCACTTGAGTCCTGCCCATCGGGTGGGGATCGGCCCACCCACTTTGGACCATCGGGCCGCGGGTTCGACTCGACCCTCCAGAAGGCGTACCGGTCTTCGTAGTTGGCCCCGCGGGTGTAAGGCCATTTCGTCCAGCCAGTTGGGCGCTGCCCCACTGCATAACGGTCGACTGTTTTGGCTGACCGGGGGTCCGCCAACCCAGTGTGGCATGAGGGATGCATCAATATCCACATTCCATGGTTTTGAGCTGCAGCCTCCTCTAGCGGCGCGCGATGGCGCGCTGCTCTGCCTCCGCCTTCCGCAGTCGGCCCGTGCCGACCGCCCTATTCGACCACCTTGGCTGAAAATCCGCAACCCTTCTCCATTGGTGGCGCGCAACGACGTGCTGCATCACCTCTGCGGTGATCTAGTGTTGGCCGCTCTGCTAACCACCACGACATAGTGTTGCGACCTCCTCCTGCGGCATGCAATGGTGCGCTGCCTCTATCGTGGTCGGCCGGTGTCGCCGTGCTGGTGGTATTTCCTGGAGAACGCAAGGGTAAACAAGATAGTAGAGGGTCCGGGCCTTTTTTTTGGCATGTTCTCTCCACGTTAGCTTGAAACATGGGGGAGGAAAAAGGATTCAATAATCACTTGAAATTAAACAAAGTAAAATCCATACCTCAAGATTGTTGGAGATCGCCCACGATTGAGGAAGAGTCGGTATTCGTCGTTCCCACAACAAGCCGTGAACATTGTTGTTCAGTTGTCGTCCTTCAGTTTGTGATTCAGTGTCACTCATCACCACTCACCGGAACCAGCTCCATCCTCCAAGTGTTGGGCATCACGACACTTTACCAGAGCTTCGTCGCTTGGTGAAGCCGTGCCAATACCTCCCCCCAAGCTCCATATAAATAAGAGAGGGGGAGGGTAAGTAACGATCGTGGAATTTATGGAGGTTCATTTAATAAGAACCATCCTAAATTCCAAAGATGCTGTTACTTATGATTTTAAGGGTCAATCCATTTAATGGCTTGACTCATCACTGGTACCACACTACCGCTTGTCCTTTATAGGAAAAGAAATAAATAAATAAAATAACAATGTTATTTTTTTATTATTTTAAAAATTCCAAAAATATAACTTTTTCTCCAAACTTACTCGAATTAAAGACTCCCTTAAGCAAATATCGAAGTTGCAGATTCAACGGTTCCTTTGTATTTTTAATCCGAGCACCAGTTCAAAAGTTAGAAAATGCCACCCATGCGTTTACTGAAAATTCCTAAAAAAGTTCATAAATTCATTCTGGGCACACCGGTCCTCGGAATCACGCGACATTAATTTTTTCAGACTCGTAATAATTTCATATAATTAAAAAGAAAGTTTACATGGAAAATATGGGTCTTTACATACCATTTTACCTTCCATTCTGTAAAGTATATGATTACATCACTCATGCGTACGGGGGACTACCACCTCACAAAGCGATGTGAATCGTTTTTCACTGACGCATTATGTGGATTGTAATAAGGGTAAATATAATAAATATATAGAATATAAATGGAATATTTATTATATTAATGACATATTTATAATTATATAAATATAATATATCATTTTTCTTTTAACTTTTCTATAACACCAAAACAATTTATGGTATGTTTCTCTTAAATACTTTCAATTAATTAGATAGCATATATTTCATGAAGCATTGAATCTATGTGATACAACACTTGGTTATTATAGGATATAATCATAACCTATCCATTAAACTTAAATTTTCCACTTATGTGTTTTGAATTTCAAAAAATAGGCATACACGGTTGCGATCAGGGTGATATTTGGAGTCTGATAGAATCATGTTAATTTTCAGTGAATAGTAACTTACCCTTATGAATAGTAACACACCCTTATGAATAGTAACTTACCCTTATGAATTTTAATATGACCCTTATGAATGGTAACCTTACCAATGAATGTATAAATATATTTAGGCACCATAAAAATGAAGATGAATATTTTAAGTGTTGGTATTTTTCGATTAAATAATGATTTGAATTAAAAATTAAATTTATCATATTTAAAAAATTATTTTTGAAAAATGGAGTTCATTTTTGTATTCTTCACGTAGAAAAATGTTTAGGGTGAATTATTGAGATTTTTCTGAAATACTTGAAGTTTTTGTGAATAGTAAAATACAATAATTTAACGTATAAATACATTGTGATTTAAATCCACTATTCTTAGTGTCAGGAGTGATATAAGCACCCAAATATCAAACTCACATGAAATTATTACTATTATAGGTCATGTAATCATCACTATTTCTTGTCTTGTGAAGAAATAATAAAAAATTAATGAATATAATATTAAAAAAACCCTCCTCCCCTCTACTACAAATACCACCCCTCATACCCTCATTTATTCACACTTCTCAAGGTTCAATATTTGCCTAAATTCTACTCAAATATCTCCATAAGATCCTCCCCCACGTCCAACAGCCCTTGTTCTCCTCAAAAGACCAAATCCTCTCCCCTAAAGAGGCTCTCAAAGGAAGATAGATTCAAGAGGTAAATTCCTCTTTTCAATTCTTTTGTTTTCTTTTCAAGTTCCTTTGTTATGTTTTCTATTCTCACATATTCTCATCCAAATGTTATGAAAAATACAGTACCTTATATGTACTATAATTTTGTTAAAATAATGGAATATTCCATCATCATCTCTTCTTTTCCCTCATTTTATACTATAAATGAATGCACCGTCCAAGATTTGTTAATTTATCACGTTCCAGGAAGACAAGTTTTCAATTTGCATTAATATATTCAATACTGGGCATGAAAACTTTTTAATGGTTGAAACAAATCCTAATATATTTATTTTACCTTATGTAATGTTCTATAAATCATTACTCACTCATAATATAAAATAATAATACAAAACAAATTCATTATGCGCAAAACCGCCAAGTTAATCCAAGTGATTCTCATTAACTTTTATCTAATGAGTCCTCCTCATGGTATATAAACAAATTAATTATAATATCATTTATATCTCTATAATTTCACTAATAATATATTTTAACAATTCTGGATGTTTAACCACATTTCAAATGAACTTCCATTCATGAATACAAGTAAGCTGATCATGAAAATCAAGGAAGAAAATGCTTCCAAAAAAATAAAATTGAACATCTTAAACCCATCAAAAAGGCCATGAATGAACATAATAAGGTTAAAATAAATCAATTAAATGTAGAGTTTTTTTAATTATTAATTAGTGAATCTAAATTTATTATTTAGGTTATTAAGATCAATTGAAGAACAAATTCGTGCATAAGGTAAGGGGTTTCTCATCTCACTTTTATTTTCATGAGATTTACATTGTTTTCCACTTATTGATTGTATGTGGTTTATGTATAATGAAATTTTATATATAATATCATGATTAAATTTATTTTCAAGGTGTTAAATGATTCACTTGATGATTATTAACTCGATTTATTACAATATTGTAAGGGACTATGTTTCGGTTTCTATTTCATTGTGATTTACTTGGTATTGTGAACCTAATAATTCTTATGTGGTGTACCTACTGCCCCTTTCAGATAATTTTTCATTTGAACTTGTAAATATATTATATATCCATATTATTGTTTCATGGATATGATTATTTTCTTAAGACTTATACCCTTTTACATACATTGTTTATTTGGGATGTTGTTTTAACTATGGAAATATTGATGAATCTGTATCCTCTACTCTATATGGATATTTAGAAGGAATATTTTAATTTTATAAAATCTATGTATAAATAATTATTTGGAATTCCAGTGATGGGTGGGGCTTGCTAGCCCGTCGATGCATCGATAGGTCTCATGACACAAATCAGTTGGCGACAAACCCTTCGAGTTTGTCTCAAAAAATCATACGGGTTTCTACCCACATACATAAACCATCTCGATAGTATAATGGTTCATGTTCTAGATACATGATGTCTAAATAATAATCATTCTCTTCATTATTTTGTTATTACTATCCATGAGGTTTTCACTATGACAAAATCTAAGGATGCATTTTTATTTTCAGCTTATTGATGGAAAGTGTTTTCATTTATTAATCATTCCATATTAGTCATGTCTAATTGATTATGATTCACTTATTGTTGATTCTTGATTCCACTATATGTATTCCTTACTGAACATTTTATCTCACCCTTATTATTTTTCCTTTCCCTAGGTTATGAATAAGAGAACCTTGAATATTCTTTCAAGGAGGTAGTTTATTTCAGTTTATTATGTATCATGTTGTATTTTCTATCTTTCAAAATGTACTTTGGGTATCATGTATGTAATCTAGTCTTCCAAAACTGCTAAACTAATTGTTTCTTCAAGATTGATTTCTTATAATCATGCCAATATAATGAAGCAATGCCCCGACTCTAGGATTTGGGGTTTAGGGTGTTACAGTTGGTATCAAAGGAAGTTTAATAGTAACCTTGGAACCTAGATTTAGGAATCATAGTTTAGAATACATAAACCTAAGCTATAATTTGAAGATAATCATAGAATAACATCCAATAATTTTGGTAAAGTGGAGATTATTCGAGTATTCCTAGAAAATAAATCCCTATCTGCATACTAAAAGTGGATGTTGTTTTGGAACAGATGTATCTAGAAGCAACAACTTCAACAAGGAGTTTCATGCTTGACCTGGGGTATCCTGGAACATGACAACGGGCCTTATCGTGAACCTGGTTTAACACTCCTGGGGGATATTCATAGGATAATCTACTTTTTCTTTACAGACCATTATAAAGGATTTAAAATTAAATAGAATCAATTTTTATGATTATGATATTAGTTGTGCATAAATTTTCAGATTATGTTCAGTGTTTTCTAGTTAGAAATTATGAATTATGATATAATTTAGTGTATTCCATTGTTTAGTGATGGAGAATAATATAAGAAGGGGAATCAATACCCATGGAAAATGTATGGATTGCCCCACCAAGAAAGTCAAAACAGTCAGTGTTGGAGCCGATCAGATCATGACCATATTGGGGAAACTTACTCAGGTTGTGAAAAATAACCATGCTACACCTATATTTGATTGTTTCATGTGATATAAGCCCCCATATTTTAGTGGTACTAATAATCCAGTGGTAGATTAGTAGTGAATCAAGTCCCTTGAAAATATATTTCTGGCATTAAGATGCAATGAAAATGAAAAGGTAGTACTGGAAGTATATTACCTCAAGGGTGATGCTGATCAATGGTGGTCCTTGATCCAAAATACCATAGAGGAAGAAGAAATAAAAGATATGGAATGGAGAACTATTAAGGAAATATTCTTCAACAAATATTTCCCTCTAAAACCACGAAATGAAATGAAGAAGAAATTCCTTGGCCTAAAGAAAAGGGAAGAAGAGAGTGTTGTAGAGTACGAGGTTACCTTCACAAGATTAGCCAGGTATGATATAGATTACATACATGTTTTGAAATAAAAGATTGATAATTTCTTTGATGGTCTTAAGCCAAGTCTTTTAAGGGTACTGGCTTCTCAAACATTTTCATCATATGATGAAATTTTATTAAGTTCCATAAAAAAATAATGAATTTTTTAGATCAAATTTGTTCAAGGGAAATAAAGATAAGAAAATGCATTATAATAACCATGGAAAAGATAAAGTGAAAATGAATAATAAGGGAATGAAGAAATTTCCATTATGCGATAACTATTGAAAGAATCATCCTGGGTAATGCTTGAAAGGAATGAGAGTTTGTTATAATTGTGGAAAAAAGGGTCATTGATCTCGTGAATGCAAGGGGAAGAGACAAGTCAATGATGTTTAATGCTACAATTTTAGAGAGATGGGAAACTATAAAAATGAGTTTCCTAAGTGACAAGGGAACTTTCCTCAGAAAAGGCCATGAGAGAAAGGGAAATCTTATACAATTACAACCGTAGAGGTTAAGGTTCCTAATAATTTGGTGGAAGGTACTTTAATTGTTTTCTCAAACTTAACCAATGATTTATTTGATTTTGGATCATCACATTCATTTATATCTTCCCAGTTTTCCAAGAAAATTAGACATGTCCAATCTAATTTAATAAAGGTGTTGTCAGTCAAAACTTCTAGGGGATGTATCATTACAACAAAGATGTGTCAATAATTCCCCATCATGACACATAAACGTGATTTAGTTTCTAACCTTATCATAATACCAATGATTGAATTTGATATAATTTTTAGTGTGAATTGGATATCAAATTATGATGTGAAGATCTATTGAAAGAATAAGGAAGTTACAATTTTTGAGAATGGTGTAGAATCCATTATCTTTAGAGCAGAAACCTCACCATCTGATTCTTATCTAGATCCACCCCTAGTAGGTCTTCTGAATTCAATTCTTGGAAAGTAAGAGAACACAATATCTATGGGTGAGGAAAGAAATCTTAAAATTGAAGACGTACCTATTGTGCAAGAATACATTGATGTATTTCCAGAGGATTTAACTGGACATCCTCCAGAGTGGGAAGTTGAGTTCTCTATTGATTTAATTCTTTGTACAAGACCTATATTAAAGACTCCCTATAGAATGGACCCTATGGAGTTCATGGAGTTAAAGAAACAACTTGATTAATTGAGTGACGAAGGATTTATTCAACTTAGTGTTTATCCATGGGGATCCCCTACCCTCTTTCTAAAGAAGAAAGAGGGATCCATGAGGTTATGCATTGATTATAGGTAAATCAATGTTATTGCAATAAATAACAAGTATCCTATTCCACACATTGATGATTTATTTGATCAACTTCATAGAGCCCAATATTTTTCAAAAACATACCTTCGATCTGGATATCATCAACTATGTGTGAGGAAGGAAGATATTCCAAAGACATCATTTCAAACCAGGTATGGGCATTATGAGTTTACAATAATGCCTTTTGGACTGAATAATTCACCCATTTGTTTTCATGGAAATAATGAATATAGTTTTCAAGGAATATCTTGATGACTTTGTTGTGGTATTTATCAATGACATCCTGGTATAATCCAAAATCTATGAAGACCATGAGAATTACTTGTGGATTATTTTGAAAAATCTTAGAAGAAATGAATTATACGAGAATTTTAGAATGTGTGAATTTTGGATTCAATCAGTTTCTTTTCTTTTCCATATTGTCTCTAAGGATGGAATCTTAGTTGATCTTGTAAAGAAAAAGGCAATCCAAGAATGACCCACATCAACGAACATAACTAAGGTACATAGTTTTATTAGATTATCAGGTTACTATCAGAGTTTCATTCAGAATTTTGCCCGACTGGCTAACCCACTAACCAAGCTCACACGTAAAGGGGTTAAGTTTGTATGGATGAAAGAAAGTATATAATTCTTTGAAGAATTGAAAAGAATATTGTTCAATGTTATAATTTTTACTCTTCTATTTGGAAATGATGGATTTGTGATATACTGTGATGCATCCAATAGTGGACTAAGTTACGTCCTTATACAAAATGATAAAGTTATTTCTTATGAATCACAGAAATTGAAGACTCATGAGAAAAATTATCCAACTCTTGATCTTGAGTTAGCAGCTGTAATCTTTGTTCTGAAAATATGGAGACATTATCTCTATGGTGAAACATAGGAGATATATACAGATCAAAAGAGTTTGAAATACATTTTTACACAGAAAGAACTCAATATGAGGTAAATGAGATGGATCGAGTAACTCAAAGATTATTATTTTTCAGTACACTACCACCCAGGAAAGAAAAATAAGGTGGAAGATGCATTAAGCAAGAAAGATCATGGACTTTTGACCTAAATGAGGATTGAGAGAGATCCTATATTCATGGATCTACTATAAGATAGACATGAAAATTATTAAGGAAGGGGAAACATATTTCCTATTTCAAATGATTGATAAACCTTCTTTACTAGAGAAGTTAAAAAGCTCTCAATATTATGATGAGAATCTAAAAAAGAAAATTAAATCTATTAAGGATGGAAGATTGGAAAACTTCATGTATGAGGAAGGAGTTTTGGAATTTGGGAAGAGATTATTCTTTCCATCCTTACCTGAGCTAAAAAGGGAACTATTAGATGATTATCATAGATCAAATTTCTATATACACTCTAGTAGAACTAAGATGTATAGAGATTTAAAGAAATATTTTTGGTGGGATAACATGAAGAGATAAATTACTGACTATGTGTTAAGGTGTCTAGTTTGTCAATAGGTGAAGGTAGAGAGACAATATCCTAGAGGGGTTATGCAACCTATAACTATTCCTATGTGGGAGTGGGATGAAATTATGATGAATTTTTTCATATGACTACTAGGGACACCTATAAGGAATGATGCAATATGGTTAATTGTTGATAATCTCACAAAATCAGCACATTTCCTTACTATAATATAGGATTTACCAGTTGATCACCATGAAAGACTTTATATTAATGAAGTTTTAAGACTTCAAGGTGAACCTCTATCGATTGTGTCTAATTGAGCTCCCCGATTTACATCATAATTCTAGAAAAGTCACTAGAAGGCTTTGGATATTGAGCTTCATATGAGTACTTCTTATCACCCCCAAACCAACAGACAGTCTGAAAAGACTATTTAAACACTGGAAGACATTTTGAGATCATGCTCTCTTGACTTTCAAGGTATGTGGGATCAATACATGCCTTTGGTGTAATTTTCCTATAATGATAGTTTCCATTATAGCATTAAAATGACGCCATATGAAGCATTATATGGTAAGTGGTGTCGAACTACAACATGTTGGGATGAGGTTGGTGAGAGAAAACTTATAGTCCCAGAACTTATCAAAGAGGCAACTGCAAAGGTAAAGAAAATTCAGGCCTGTATTAAAGTTGACCAAAGTAGGAAAAATAGTTATGGTGACAACCAGAGAAAGGATTTGGAATTTTAAGTAGGATATCATGTCTTTCTAAAAGTATCTCTATGGAAGGGTGTCTTAAGGTTCAGTAAGAAAGGGAAACTGAGCCCCAACTACATCAGACCATTTAAAATTCTGGAAAGGATCGGAGCTGTAGATTACCGTTTAGTAATGACACCAAGTCTCTCCAAAGTTCATAATGCGTTCCATGTTTCATTATTAAAGAAATACATGCCAGACCCAACACATGTACTCACATATGAAGAAATGGATCTAGAACCTGATTTTTCTTACTATGAGGAGCCTATCGAGATTATTGACACTAGAGAGAAAGTATTAATAAATTGGAAAAATCATCTGGTAAAATCTCTTTAGAGAAACCATAAAATGAAGGACACAATGTGGGAACATAAGGATGTTATGAATAAGAACAACCCACATATTTTCATAGGGATTTAATTTCAAGGATGAAATTTCCGAAGGTGGGAAGAATATGACACCCTAAACATTTTTTGGCATGTTTCAATTAAATAATTTCAATTCATTATATAGCCTATATTTCATGAATCATTGATTCTATATGATAAAACACTTGGTTATTATAGGAGATAGTCATAAACTTTCTATTAAACTTAAATTTTCTACTTCTATGTTTTAAATTTCAAAAAATAGACATACACAGTTTCGATCAGGGTGATATTTGGAGTCTGATAGAATCAAGTTAATTTTTAGTGAATAGTAACTTACCCCTATGACTAGTAACACACCCTTATGAATAGTAACTTACCCTTATGAATAGTAATATGACCCTTATGAATGGTAACCTTACCCATGAATTTCTAAATAAATTTAGGCACCTAAAAAATGAAGATGAATATTTTAAGTGTTGGTATTTTTCGATTAAATAATGATTTCAATTAAAAATTAAAGTTATCATAATTAGAAAATTATTTTTGAAAAATGGATTTCATTTTTGGATTATAAATGTTGAAAAATGGTTACGGTTAATTTTTGAAATTTTTCTGAAATACTTGAATTTTTGGTGAATAGTAAAATACATTAATTTACCATATAAATACATTATAATTTAAATCCACTATTACTAGCATCATGAGTGATGTAATCACCCAAATCTTGAACTCACATAAACTTATTACTATTCTAGGTTATGGATTCCTCACTATTTCCAGTCTTGTGGAGAAATAATAAATTAATGAATATAATATTAAGAAAACCCTTCTCCCCACCACTATAAATACCAACCCTCACACCCTCATTTTTTACACCTCTCAAGCTTCAATAATTGCCTAAATTATACTCAAATGTCTCCCTAATCTCCTCCCCCATGTCCAAAAACCCCTGGTTTCATCAAAATACCAAATCCTATCCCCTAAAGAGGCTCTCAAAGGAAGATAAATTCAAGAAGTAAATTCCTATTTTCAATTCTTTTGTTTTCTTTTCATGTTCCGTTGTTATCTTTTCTATTCTCACCTATTCTCATCCAAATATTATGAAAAATAAATTACCTTATATTTATTTGATTTTTTATATAATAATGTAATATTCCATCATCATCTCTTCTTTTACCTTCTTTTATATTATAAATGGAAGCACCATCCAAGATGTGTTAATTTATCACGTTTAAGGAAGACCAGTTTTCAATTTGAATTAATATCTTCAATACTGGTCATGAAACCTTTTTAATGGTTGAACCAGATCCTAATATATTTATTTTACATTATTTAATGTTTTGTAAATCCTTACACACTCATAATATAAAATAACAATACAAAACAAATTCATTGTGCGTAAAACGGACAAGTTAATCCAAGTGTTTCTCTTTAACTTTTATCTAATGAGTAATCCTCATGGTATATAAACAGAATCATCATAAGATAATTTATATATCTATAATTTCACTAATCATATATTTTAACAATTATGTATGTTTAACCACATTTCAAATGAACTTCCATTCACGAACACAAGTAAATCGATCATGAATATCAAGGAAGGAAATGATTCCAAAACAATAAAATTGAACCTCTTAAACCCATAAAAAAGGCCATGAGTAAACATAATAAGGTTAAAATAAATCAATTAAATGAATAGGAGGTTCTGGAATTATTAAATAATGAATCTAAATTTTATTATTCAGGTTATTAAGATTAATCAAAGAA
Source organism: Viscum album (assembly GCA_963277665.1). Lineage (NCBI taxonomy): Eukaryota > Viridiplantae > Streptophyta > Magnoliopsida > Santalales > Viscaceae > Viscum > Viscum album. Next base: position 266,159,359 of record OY728158.1, read on the forward strand.
CACATTTAGGCATAAGATAAGGGGTTTATAATCTCACTTTTATTTTTGTGAGATTTCCATTATTCATAAATTATTTATTGAATGTGGTGTATGTTTAATAACATTTGACATATTATATAATTATTCTATTTATATTCATGGTATTCAGTGATTCACTTGATGATTATTAACTCGATTGATTACAATATTGTAAGGTACTCTGTTTCGGTTTCCATTTCATTGTGATTTGCTTGGTATTGTGAACTTAATCATTCTTATGTGGTGTACCTACTGGCCCTTTGAGATAAATTTTCATTTGAACTAGTAAATATATTATATATCCATATTTTGGTTTCATGTATATGATTATTATCTTAATCCGTATACACTTTTATATACGGTGTTTATTTGGGATGTTGTTTTAACTATGAAAATATTGATGAATCTATATCATCTAATCTATATGGATATTGAGAAGGAATATTTTACATGTATTAAATCTATGTATAAATAATTATTTGGACATGAAGTGATGAGTGGGGACCACTATCCCCTTTATGCATCCATAGGTCTCATGATAAAAATCAGTTGGCAACAAACCCTTCGAGTTTGTTTCCAAATATCAGACAAGTTTCCACCCACAGAATTAAACTTTCTTGATGGTATAATGGTTCATGTTCTAGATACATGAAATACAAATAATAAGAATTCTATTTATTCATTATTATGTTATTACTATCCATGGGGTTTTCACTTTGACAAAATCTATAGATGCATTTTTATTTTTCAACTTATTGATGGAAAGTGTTTTCATTTATTAATCATGTCATATTAGTCATGTCTAATTGATTATGATTCAATTATTATTGATTCATTATTCCACTATATACAAACCTTATTGATAATTTGATGTCACCCTTATTATGTTTCCTTTACCCAGGTTATGAATAAGAGAACCTTGAATAAGCTTTCAAGGAGTATGTTTATTTTAGTTTATTATGTATCATGTTATATTTTCTATCTTTCCAAATGTATATTGGGTATCATGTATGTAATATGGTCTTCCAAAACTGCTAAAATAATCCATCTTCCAAGATTTATTTCTTATGATAATTCCAATATAATTAATTAATGCACCAGCTCTGGGCTTCAGGGTTTGAGGTGTTACATTTTCACTCACTAAAAAAATGATAATGTCGTTCATGGATGTGTGGACTACCATCTCCTCGAAGCGATGTGATTCATTTTTTCATCAGAAAATCATAATAATTATATAAATAAGTATATATAATTTAATAATATGGTATTAATTATATTATTATAATTATTTAAAGATAAAATTTACTTTCCTTATTTCCATAATGATCATTAAAAAACTGAAACGTTACTCATCCGTACGTACGACCAACCATCTCCATGATCATAATGTTATTTCATTTTTTATAACCATATTTAATTATTGATTTTAAAAGTATAATTTATGTATAAATATAATAATTATTTCATGATTATTATTCTACATATGACTAAATAATGACCTCTTTGACCATAGTTAACCTACCAAAGTCATTTTTGACACATAAGCCAAATATGGTCAAAACATTCGACATAAACTTAATTGATTAAGTAATTCTATACAAATTTGAATTAAATAATATAAAATTAAAAATAGACTTGAATTTTTTTCATCCATGTAAATAATTAACCTAATTTTATTATTTAGGAATATAAAGACACAAAGGATGAATCAGACTCAAGGTAAGGGACTTTATCTCAATTTCCCTTCGTTGAAGCATATCTTGACGTTATGAATCTTTATTCATTTATAATGTGTATATACAGACCTTTTTACATGTTATATCATGAATTTATATATTATAATATCATTTAATGTTTTTTATTGTTATTATTTCATGGGTATTATGGTTTAAATATTTCCAAATATTTAAGGTACTTTTCTTCTAAATAAATCATCTTTTAATGCTTTCCTTCAAACTATATTTATCTTATTTGTACATATTTTAAAATAATTTTTGGAATGTTTTATATGAACTTAAAATATTTATAAAGTTTATTTTATGTCTCTTTTACTTTTTTTCAAAATTTTCAAAAGGAATATTTTTACGAGTATTAAACTGAATTTTTTGAAAAACGACGTATGAAATGTTTTATTTTTTAAAGTACGATGAATACCTTTTTTATCACCATGAATTTTATTTTATTTATAGATTACTTTTAAATATTACATGTTTTCTTAAATGAAAATCCTTCTTTAATTTTTTGGGTATTTTTTTTATTAAAAATGGTTTTCTTAAAAGAAAATTGTATTTTGTATTGAAAATGGGATTTTAAAAGAAAATGGTATTTTAATATTTTAAAGTGATTTTCATACAAGTTTAAAAGAGTTTTTAAAATGATAAAATTTTTATTCTAGTTGGGGTTCTTAGAAATTATATACAATGGGTGCACTTAGTTAGTGTAGGGTGAGACCATTATAAATTAAATGATGGGTGCACCCAAATAACACTCCAATGCATTGAATAATGATTATGTTCTCTAGGGAATTATATTGGATGTTTGCCATATAGTTATTCTAATTTTTTAATGTTTTGTAAGGGTTCTATGAAATGATTTCCCAAGCCACCTACATGAATTTTTTATTCTTGATAATGAGTTTTCATAAAAATAATTTTCTTTAAAGAGGTAGAATAAATAATATTTTAAAGGAATAATATTTACCTTTATGGGTAAAAAATTTATGTTTTTAACAAAGGGGTTTTATGGGTTTTAATGTTCTTCACTAGACTAACATTTTTCTTATTTTTATGTCCCTTATTTATCTTTTTGTACTCATCCCACATTTTTAAAATGTTTTCATAGAATTTTAAGGATGGGTAAGGGAAAGGAAGATGTTAAGTTGAAATTCATCAAGAGTTTACATGAAAATTACTCATGATTTATTTTAAAAGTTTTATATTATGAAAAAAATAGAAACTAATCAAAAGTGTACACTTTTTATTTTATTGTTTTTATATGTATATGTTATGACCTAATTATCTAAAATTATAAACTTGAAAAGATACTTTAATGTAAGAGGATGTATTCTTTGATAAAAACTCAAGATTATGTAATGTTTAAGTTTGGTTCATTATAGTTGGTATCAAAGGTTGGTTTAGATAACTTTATAGGTTTGGATAATGATAATATAATTACCTTGAAAGATTATACCTTATGGTCAAGTTAAAATGATATAATATTTGAATATTACCATGTTTATTCAACTAAAATATGTAGGTTTAGAATGATTTTCCATAGAGTAAATAGGTAATATGTAGTGAGAAGGAATTAAGAGAAAAATATCCTTCTAAATAAAAATCCCAAGATGGTTGGAATTAGAATAGAGCTGTTTGTTGCAGTGATGAAAAAGTGAATATAAGATATAAAAAGTGGTGGTATCCATGCCAGAGAGGAACATTATCTACCACGAAGGAATATGTATATAGTAGAGAATTTCATGAGGCAACACACCCATCATTTAGTTGATCATATGACCCAGTTTCAACCAAAGGACGGATCAAGGATTCCAAGAAGATATTTGATTTTATGGGATGTTCAGAACATCAGAAGGTAACTCTTTTCATTTATCATTGTGAATGTGAAGCAGATCAATTATGGTATTTGGATAACAATACCTGGGATAAAGGTGATGTTGATGCCATGGAATTAGAAATATTTAAGGATATTTTTCTTGAGAAATATTTCCCTAAGGTTGTTTAGCTCTTAATGGAAAAAAATTCCTATAATTGAGGGAAAAATGATTATTTAATAACTATATATGAATAAAAATTCACAATATTGGTGAGGTATGTGCCAAATTTTATTTGAGAACCATGTATAAAAATTAATAGGTTTTACTCATGATTAAAACTAAGCCTACAAAGAGCTTTGGATTCATGAGAATTTAAAACCTATGAGAAAGTTTTTCATTATAATGAAAAGGTTGAGATGGAGTTTTCTATCTATTATGTGACTCATGATGATGAAAGTAAGATGTGTTTTGGATGGAAGGTGATGGTAAAACACAAAATAAAGAAATATGAAGGTAAAAAATGAAGTTCCCATTTTGTGGTAAGTTTGGTAAAAAGAACCATGGAGAATGTGATATGATGTAAGGGATGTGTTACTGATGTTGAATGTTTTCCCACATGGAATGCGATTGTAAGGAAAATAATCCCAAAGAATCAAAGAATGGGGTAACCTATATCCATCCAATGGTAATATATTTTAGTTTTAATGAGTTGGGTCATTATACTAATGTGTTTCTGAAGTTAGTTTCATAGGAATGAAATCTTCATGATTAAAAATAGAAAGGTATAATGAGGTAATTTTCTATTACTATAGTTGATGTTGGCCCATTAGATAAAGTTTTAACTACTCCATAGAGCACAATTTTCATGACCCCCACCCCACAAAGATATCACAATGAGGGGAGAGAGATAATGACTACCCAATTCCTACCACCAGTAGGTCCTAGGTCGATGACTAGCACCATGGTCATAATAAACATGCATATAGGAGGCATTAAACTCAAATAGAAACATGCATAAGAGTAATATAAGAAGTATAAAACACAAAAATTATACTCAAACATATATATAAAATAAATACCAAGTGAAAACATGAAATTACATATATTACTGAAAAAAATGAAAGAAAACTACAAGTACAAAAAGGTAAATACAATAGAGACCATAAAGCCCAAACAACTCCTACTAAGACCCAAGATGGCAATGTACAACTTGATCTCCAATCCACTCCAGTTGACCTGAATAATAGTTTATATATACATAGGATGAGCATAAAAGTATACTTAGTAGGATCCTACCTGGAATCTCTTGTGAAAAATATAAAAAAGCATGATAAATAACATGAAAAAATAGTGAAACTAACTTGTCACCTAAATAGGTATACTAAGTTCCCAACCTCACCATAGATAACTCTCACCAAATATCACATAAAAGAGGGAATATAATATAATGATTAAAAATCAAGGGTACCTTTCTCTTACTTTCTCACTATTTTTCTATTCTTCCCAAATGTCACACGTCCTAAGCCATCTGTCTCCAAAAGTAAGCTAGCCAGAAAACACCTGGAAAAATCATCACAACATACACCACATGCATCACTTAACCACATAATCACATATCAAATATTCACATAAAGTAACCAATTAGTTTTTGGGAGCCACCATATCCCGTATGATGTATATTAAACACTGTTTATTATACCTCAATCCATTACAACCCATACACCGAGTAAGTAATTCAATCCATCACATCCTATAACCATAATACCTATAATAATAATTTGGATACTATATCTGGTAATAATTTTATGTAAAATAACCACAATACATCACATCCCTCTACCCAAATATATAAGAAAAATTACCGTCATTCATACCAAAAAAATTAACTACTAATAGAAGATAGTGGAGACAGAGGGGGTATTCAGCTCTCCATCCTCCCATCGAGATGTTAAGGAAAATACCCTCCCGGATTACAATAGGTTTCAGTCTCCCGAACCATCATGGGTGGGGTAGCATATCAAATCACATAATATACATGATATAATGTATCTCACAACCACAATATGGGCATAACCTAGTCTTATACACAACTACAACTAATGTCATTCAGACTCACAACTTCTACTACTAAGACCAAATATCCCATAAGAACATAAGAATATAAAATAGATACATCAATTACTTATTTCCCTTTTATTATTCCCTTATTTTAATTAATTTATTATCCATTAATTAACTATTAAAATTTTTCTACATTACATTATATTTTATTACATTACATTAGTCATCATAGTAAGTTCCACGCCACCCAGGCATAATACAAACCAAGTCCATGGTTTATCAAGATTAACATATTTTAAGAATTTTCATTCCATCATAAACCAACCCCATGGGTTAAGAATAATTAAATCATTATTTTCATTATCCCATAAATCAGGTACTCTAGGAAAACTATCCTATGATTCCACCAAGAAGAAATATACAGGCAAGAACCTAAAACTACCTTAAGCAATGGGGAAAGAAATGAAGATAAAACAAGAAACTATGCTATTAGCTATTTAATAGATTCATAAGAGATCATACCATCTCTTAGTAACTCATAAATGAGTAAAAACTAGATTTAACCCATTCTATTACCTACAGTTCCACCCCAACACCCACACACGTATATCAATGTATCTTTCCATCACATGTATCAACCATGGTTACATCATCCAGGCCTACCTACCAACATATATCACATCAACTATCCCCGACTCAACCATACTAAGATAACATTACATCCGTGAATCCCTACCCTATATCAGCCACCCCAAGATGATCCATATCTTTCCCATATCATAAGGTTCATATCCATATCACTTCAAAAAATCATATGGAATAAAAAATAAATAAACAGGACAAATGGGCCTTCAAAACAAGTCATTCACCTTTCTCATGAAAACAAGATCTCACTACTCTAAAACATGGAACTTGGACTTCTTAAGAAAAAATTCATCTCATGCCCTAGAAAAATATCTTTAGACCATATTTTGTTCTTATTCCATCTTGAATTAACCAATTAATTATTTAAGGGTTTCAACTATGGGAAACCAAAATAATCAAGATATAACAAGTGTTCAAAGGAAAAACATGATATTAGTATTTATTTCCAATTTCAACAACCTAGAGAATTACCATTATCAATTAAAATTATATTTTCAATTATTATTAATTACATTAATAATATATAAGATCAATTTTAATTAAACATGTGCATTAAATCAATTTTTTATCATCAAATTACATTAATCACCAAATTAAAAATGTGCCTCTTATTTTATTTATCAATCTAATTAATTATCAATTAATTATAGATTTACATTCTTTAAAATAAAAATTATACTCCAGGAATATAATAATATGATAAAAAACATGCAACATTGATATCACACTATCTATCAAATCATGAGGCAAGTTGTTATCATGGTACAAAGGAAAAACATCGTCAACTTGTGATCACAAATAATTATTTAATCCGGTTTAATATTTATTAGGTCAATTTAATTTCCATTAAAAGGTATAAACCATGGTCAATTTATAATTTCATGTAAATAAAATAGAAGCAATGAATAACCTACCTCAAAAACCATCAATTTTCTTCGTATGAGAATGAACCATGTCACGAATCTCCTATCATATCTCTTGCAAGAACTGCATCCATACAAGGATGTTGAAGAACAATCACACCAACCAAAAACTAAGAAAACCCCATTAGAAACATGGTAGATCATATACCATTACATATAAAGAATAATGGGGGGAAAATAAGACTGAATGAAGGATATAACATAATAATAGAGGTAGAAATCACCTTATATCATCACAAATCGAAGACAAAATTCCAAAGATTGATTCCCATTGAGGGGATATCAAAATTCAAAGGGATACATCTGCTTGTCTCCTAGAATAAGAGAGAGAGAGAGAGAGCCAGGTACTTCAGGCTATAGGATTTTTAAAAAACCCAAGTGGCTACACCCTTTAAAGATGTAATGTACAGGAGATTTACATGATGTGTAATCCTCTTTCACATAATGTAATCCTCTGGGTTTAGTTTACACAAAAAACATATCATATTTTATTATTAAACTCAAAAAATTTACAAATTGTGAACCAACCCCATACAAGACTTTAACCACCCTTTCACATTGTGTAACATTACAAGATGTGAATTCTTTACACTTCTATCCTTTTGAAACCAGACCATCCAGACCACTTCTAAGAATCCTCTGAGTTCCACGAGCCTTGAAAAAAAAATGAAAAGTTCCAATATACACAAATATAGGACCTTACCTTAGATACCACTCAAAAAAAAATCATCCTTGAGAGTCTAAATCCAAACCATAGAGAAAAAAATGGATTGGTCCGAATAACCATCCCATTAGATTCTTCTTAAAGATCTTACCATCACAAGAGCTCAACCACCTCATACACAAGAAAAAAACATAAAACCATGAAATAAAAAAAAATAGGTCTTAAAAACTCTCACATGGGAGATACCTCCCAAATGAGAGTAAGGCCACAATAAGAAACAATAGGAAACCACATCATGAAATAGAAAGGCCAACATCCACAAGGGAACAAAATTACAAGAGAAGACATAAAAAAAATATATCTCATGGTTCCAAGTAAACATCTATGTATCATGTTCCTAGGTACTATCATCCATGTCACCATGACACCACAAGACAAAAACAAAGGAAATAACATGCCCACACAACATCTTCTCTTGAAGGTACCGAATCTCCATAGGATTCTCCTTTAAGGTCACATCATCATTAAAATTGATCTCACCCAAATTGATGATATAAGAGTCTTCATGAAGATAACGATGGATCTAAAACATGTGAAAAAATTTATGTATCCAACTTATCTATGGGGGTAGTTTTATCTGATATTCAATGGATTGAACATGATCCAACACCTTAAAAGGCACAAAAATTTAGAGAGAAAGCTTACTCCCATGACCAAACCTTCACTACCCGTGATGAGGCATCACCTTTAGGAACACATGATATCTAATATAGAACTCCTAGGTCTCCTCCTATGATCGAAATTAGATTTTATGATGATAATACACTACCTTCATCCTCTCACAAATTACTTGAACCATCTATGTCATATTATGTACCAGTTATAACTTGAGATTAATTGTATCTCTAACCCTATTCCATCAAAATAGAGAACACAAATGTTGTCCTTAAAAATATTTAAACATCACAATAAAAATGGGGTAGTGGAAACTATTATTGTATTAAAACATGACCAAGGGTAGGTTCCAAATCTATGAACCTCTAAAATCTAGGACACAAGAGTGAAACATGTCTTAAAGAGGATAAATAGTCCAATTTTTCTAACCATCAATCTATAGATGAAAATAAGTTTTTAGGCATAAATAAGAACTAAATTTATAATGTATACCTCTCAATACCCTAGAGGTAAAATTAGGTTCCTGGTTAGAGAAGATCATCCTCAGGGCTTCATGGAGTCACACCACCTCCTCTAGATACCACCTCAACAAAACCTCAAATGAGATTGAATCTATGATCACTATAAAGTGGGATGATTTCATCAAACAATCCACTATCACCCATATAGAATAATAGCTATAATGATCTCAAGGTAAACCAACAATTAAGACCATCAGTATTTACTCCCACTTCCACTAGGGAACATCTAATGGCTAAGGAAAACCACCAGGAACATAGTGCTCGACCTTCACCTTATGGCCAACCAAACATTGAGAAACAAACTCTTCCACATCACACTTTAACCTAGGGCACAAAAATTAAACCCTCCAGGCTAGGTACATATTTGGAACACCAAGATTTACTGCTAAAGTAAAACTATGGAAATCACAAAGAACCATCTCATACATTAACAACTGAATGAGAATCCTCCCCTAAATAAAAAACTTGTGTTGTTCATCCTAAGACCAACCATCAGGAGAATCTCCAAAAACAAATCAGTCTCTCCAGACCTCTACCTAAGGATCCCCCATTTGGGAATCCTACACCTACTATACCTAAGAATATTGTGATATCACCTGGGAAAGTAAACCTATACCTCTAACGTCTCTCATATCAAGATGTATCACTGTAATTTCATCTATCACTCTCTAGGAATGTATACATTCATGCATGGTATCACTATGTGAATGCCTACTTAGTAAATTGACTAAAAAATTTCCATTAACTAGCATATATGAAATATTTAATTCATAATCCTATAAGAATTCCATCCACTGATGTTGATTCAAGTTTAAGTGATGTTGGGAGAAGACATACCTCAAGCTCTTATGGTTTGTAGAAACCAAAAAATGATCGTCGATAAATGAATATTGCCACAAATTTTGAGCAAAAATCACTTCATCCAAATCAATATTATGGGTTTTATAGTTACAATAATGAGGAAATAAATTTAAATATCCATAAGAAAAAACCAATATCTACAACATCAGAACACAACCCAAGGAAAGATGCAAAGTGCCATAGAAAACATCAAACTGAAATCCCTCTACTGGAAAACAGAGGACTGGAGAGCTAAAAAACTTCTCCTTTAGGTATAAAAAATATGCTTGAAACTGGTCAGTCCACAATAATGATTTATTCTTATATTTAAATGATACAGGAGGAGTCACAACCTAAGATAAATTGACTAAGAACCTCTTATAAAAGCCTGTAAGACCAAGGAAACTCTACACGTCTTCTAATTTCTTCAGGGATTCCCAAGACACAACCAAATCTATCTTCTAAGGATCCATATCTACTCCCTACCGGGATACCACATTACCTAATAAATGAACTTTATGAGCCCAAAAATCAAACTTCAAAAACTTTTAAAACAACGGATCATGGTGAAGAACTCCCAAAATGGCTTGCATATGCTCTACATGATCAAACTCAGACATGAAGTACAAAAGGATTTCATCAATGAAAAAAATAACAAGCTTATCTAGGAACTCTTTGAAAACTACTCTTATCAACCCAAGGAACACAGTTGGAGAACTCATCACACTGAACTACATCAGAACAAACTTATATTTTCCATGATGAAAATAGAAATATTTCTCCAATAAAACCTCACATTCACCCATATCTGATGATATCCTAACAAAAAATTTATTTTCAAGAACCAAATTTCTCCCTTAAGTTTATTGAATAAATCATCAATCCATGGAATAGGATAATGATTATTTACTGTCACTTAGTTCAAGTGATGATAATCGATACCAAGCCGCAAACTACCATTGACCTTCTTTACAAAAAAATTGTTGCACCCTAAGGTGACACACTTGGCTAAACAAAAAAACACTATATCAAATCATCAAACTATACACATAAATCTTGAAGCTCAAAAGGTTCCATCCTATATAGAGACATTAAGATAGGAGACATGCCTGGTTGTAGATTGATCCTAAACAAAATCTCTCATAAAGGGGGTAATACTATAACCTCTTCTAGAAAGACATAAAGTTACTCTTCCATAAACCTTAGAACACTAACTACTAAACCTATGAAGAGCTCCACACAAACTCAACCATCAAATATGAAAAATATGGAACACACCTGCGACCCATATGAAGGTCTTTATCACAAAAAACCCACTTAATCTCTATCAACATCATAGTATACAACTTTCCTTATAAATAAATTCACAATATCCATCAATGAATACAACAAATACATGATAATGATGATATCATATGGATCTATCCATAAACATATGAAATCTCTCGAAGAGTGTCATTGCCCTAGAACTAGCTCATAATATCTACATACTTCATACAAGTTATCTTGACCTCTAACTAATATAGTCAATGCAAAGGGAACTAGAAGCCTCTCTACCCAAAGTCCCAAATCATGTATGATAGAAGGTGATATAAAGGAGTGCATCTCTCCTAAATCAAAAAAATAATGCATACACATAGAAAATTGGAAAATGTTAACTCGAATAACATTTGGATCTCATGGAATTAGTAATGTAAAGAATTAAGCTGACCATGAACTACTCCATGACCATTATAACCCTATTTAAGACCACCTCTATGGCCATTATATTCTCTTTGAGGATGAGGAGAATCTTAGGGATGTACTTTTCCTACCCTATCTCTTCTCTGCTGATCCAAAACTAGACCATCTTACTATTATTTCCTTTAATGAAACTTCCCCAATAGTGGAACCTGAATCAAAACACTTGGCACACACTGAATTCTCAGAAAGGTTTGGCACTCTAACCACTGATGACCTCGATCTCCACAATAAAAACATGCGTTGTTCTATTGGAATAAGTCTAATACCTATCACCTTAGAGAAATGAGATGAGGGATGAGACCTACCCCCAAATGAATGAAATATTTCTTGTCTAGGAAACTAGGAACCCTGAACTACATATCTACTTCATGAGGATTCTTGAAGACTCACCTATTGTGATGATTTAATTCTAGTCAGAATTCTATTAATAACTTATGATATCTCTAGCAACTCTAGGTTCATCTTCAACATAAATGGGTCCTAAAACGGATTTGTAACTCTCTCATGCTAGGGCTGCCCAAACGAAGGGTAAGAAACTCTTGGTGACTAGCCTCCTTTGAGATTGAAGAAAGAAAAACTTCTCTGGATTGGTTTCTAAACTTCTCCCACAATATTACCGACTTATCACGATCCATGGGGAACAAGAACCACCACGACCTCACTGCTCCATGCTGCATCACCATAACTTATTAAACCTAGTTCTCATTAAGAGAACGAACCAAACTAAAAACTATCTCAACCTACTCTAACCAATATTATATGACTAAATTTTAAATATATCCCTAAAAAATATGTAGAATCAGGTTTTGAAACTCTCGGAGTGTCCTCCTCCAAGCATCATCATCTTTTACCTCTACTCTACAGTGATCTTCTAGAACATCCTTCTTAACATCTTCAGTGCACACCTGATGAGTACATCAACCTAGATCCATACCTACAAGAATAAAAAAAATAGATCTCCTAAACCTAGAATATGGAATATTTAACATTAATTAATTAATTATTTAATAATATTTTTTAAGTTTTTGACCTGTCATAAGGTCTACCCATTTAAAACAAAGGTGTAAAGAATAATGATGCATACTCCTTTCCTAGGTCTCTACCTTGAAACCAGTATCAATTCATTTAGTAGTCTTAGTAAACTTCAAGGTACACACATTAGATCATAGGGGTCCCTAAATAACCATATCTCAACTAGTCCCCCATGTTTACATCAGTTACTAGACTTATATGACACCATTTCCCTACCAACCCTTGCATCCTCAACCGTGCCTACTCCAATTTTTATCATATCCCTAAAACTTGAACCTCTTATACCACAATTTCATGACCCCTCCCCATAAATATACCTCAATATGGGGGGATAGAAGTGACTACCCAATTCCATTCTTTAGTAGGCCCCATGCTAGTGACTGGCACCAAGGATATAATAAACATGCATATGGGAGGCATTACCCTCTAAGAGAAAAATGTTAAAGAGAGAGATTATAAGGATAAAATAACCAAAAACTGCTTGTAAATACATATATATAATAAATAAAAAATGAAAACATACAATTCCATATAAAATAGAAAAAAATGAAAGGAAGTTACATGTTCTAAAAAGGTAAATACAATAGGGATCACAAAGCCCAAATAGATCCTGCTAATCCCGGAGCTAGTAATGTTAAGACCGATCTCCAACCTGCTCTATATGACTTGAAAAATAGTTTATATATACTTAGAGTGATCATAATAGTGTACTCAGTTGCATCCTCATCATATTCTCTCATAAAAAGGTAAAGAAATCATTCTAAAGCATAATGAAAAGCACTGAAACTAACTTGTCACATAAACATGTATATTATGTTACCATCCTCACCATGGAAAAATCTAACAAATTATCACAAACAAGGAAGAATATAATATAATAATGAACCATCAAGGGTACCCCACTGCCACTTCCTCACTAGTTTTCTGCTCTTCCCCAATGTTTCACATCCTGATCCATCTCTCTCTAAAAGTAAGTTAGTGCAAAAACACCTAGGAAAGTCATCACAACATGAACACGTGCATCACATAAACACATTATACCATATCACATATTCACATATAGTAACTAAGTAGTTTTTGGGAAGCACCCAATCCCTTATAACATATAACAAACATCGAGTATTATACCTCGAGTCATTACTACCCATACAACGAGTAATTTCCTCAAGCCATCATATCCTATACCCATCATATCTATAATAATCTTTTGGATATTATATTTGGTAAGACATGTGTGAAAAATAACCCCAATCCATAACACCCCTATACCCACATATATGGGAAAACTAACCATCGTGTGTACCAGAATAAGTAACTACCAAAAAAAAAGAGTAGGGCCAGAGGGGGTAGTCAGCCATCCATCCTCCCATTGGGATGTTGGAAAAAAAACCCCTCAGAGGCCATTGGGTGTTAATCTACCTAACCGACATGGGTGAGGTATCATACGAAATCATAGAATATACATGATATAACATATCTCAAAACCACTATATGGGCTTAAAATATTCTTAGAACAGGTGCAGATAACATCTCCCAGGCTCCCAACTTCCACTATTATGACCATATATCCTACAAAACATAAGCATATAAAAGAGCTACATTAATTACTTCTTTAATTTTTATTATTTCTTTCCATTAATTAATTCATTATCCATTAATTAACTGTTAACATTTTTCCACATTACATTACATTGCACTAAATTATATTACATTATTCATCAGAGTAAGGCCCATGCCCACTAGGCATAATCCAACAAAGTCTATGGGTTATCAAGATTAACATCTTTAAAGAATTTTCCATCCATTATCAAACCTATGGGTTAAGAATAATTAAATAATTATTACCATTATTCCATAAACCAGGTTCTCTAAGAAAACCATACTAAGATACCACCAAGAGGAAACATGCATCCAAGCACCTCTAGCTACCTCAAGCAGTGGGTAAAGGAATACAGATAAAACAAGAAACCCATCCATCGACCATTAAACATATTTATAAGAGACCATAATATCTCTTAGCATCTTATCAATAGGCAAGACTGACTTTAATCCATTCCATAACCTTTAGTACCATCCCCAACACCCACATGCATATACCGATGCATCTTTCCATCACAAGAGTCAACTTCCACCACATCATCCAAGCCTCCCTACCCACATATATCACATCATCCATCATAGGCTCAACCATACCAGGATCACTCACATCAGAGTCTCCCCAACCTATATCAAACATACCAGTCTCAATTGTATCTTGCTCATATCACTATGCTCATATCCAGATAACATCACAAAAGAAGTAGGAACAAACAAGAAATCAACATGGAAACTGGTCCCTCAAAACAAGGCATTTAGTATTCTCATGCAAATGAGCTCTCACAATACCAAAATAAAGAAATAAACCTTCTCAAGAAAATGGAAAACTCATTCCCTATAAAAATATCTTTATCACACAACTGGTTCTTATTCTATCTAGAATTAAATGATTCATTATTTATAAGTTCCAACTATAGGAAACATAAAGAAACAATTTATCATAAGATATTAAAGGCAAAACATTCTCTTAGAATTTACTTTTAGTTTAGAAAACCTAGAGAAGTACCATTCTGAATTAATATTCCCTTTTCAATTATTATCAATTCTATCAATCATATAGAATATTAATTTTAATTAAACATGTGTATTGTATCAATTTGATTATCATCAAATTACATTAACCACTAGATTACAAACATACATCTTCTTTAATTTATCAATAGAATTTATTATCAATTAATTAAAATTTTATGTTCTTTATAAATTATAACATGATACTACAAGAATAAAAATATGATTAAAAAGCATACAACGTAGATATCACACTATCTAGAAAATCATGACACAAACCACTATCATTGTACAAAGAAACAACATTGTCAACATGCGATCACAACCAATTCGTTAAACTGGTTCATTATTTATTATTTTAATTTCATTTCAATCCAAAGTGTTAAACCATGATCAATTTAAAATTTCACATAAATAAAAGAGAAGAAAAAAAATCCCATAACTCAAAATCCATCAATGCTATTCACATGAGAACGAACCACATTGTGGTTCTCCGATCACCTTTTTCTCAAGAACTACATCCATCTAAGAATGTCATGGCATAACTATACCAAAAAAAATCCAAGAAATCCCCATTAAAAACATGATAGATCATTCAACATCACATGACAAAAAGAACAAGAAGAAAATGAGACAAAATGAAGAAGTAACCGCAATAATGGAGGTATAAATCACCTTAAAACACTGAAAATCAAATATTGAAGGCCAAGGATTGACTCCCATCAAAGGGATCTCAAAAAACCAAGGGATGGATCCACTGGTTTCCTAGAATGAGAGAGGGAGGCACTGTAGGTTGAATATTTTGGGAAAATACCAAGCGACTTCACCCTTTAAAGAAATATTGCATATCAGATTTACATGATGTGTTATCCCATTTATTATTGTGTAATCATAGGGGGTATGATTATACTAAAAAATGTTCCACATTTTATTATTTTATCTAGAAAATTTACACATCATAAACCGGACTTGAACAATATGTGAACCTCCCTTTCACGTCGTGTAATTTTACAAGATGTGAATTATTCCTACTTTTAGTCTTTTGTAGCCAAACCACTCCAGACCACTTCCAAACCTCCTATAAGCAATTTTTTTTTCAAAAACATGAAAACTATTAGTCTATATGGATCTAGACCCTTAAAATATTATTTTTCAAAGGCTGACATGAGTTTGGGGTACCATTAGTTGAAAGTGAAGGAAGTAGAAATTCTAAAGACTGCTTTTCAGACTAGATAAGGGTTTTATGAGTTTTTAGTTATGCCATTTGGGTTATCTAATACACCTGATATTTTTATGGACCTTGTGAATATAATTTTTCATGATTTCTTGAAAAAGTTTATGGTTGTGTTTATTGATGATATTTTGTTATATTAAAAAATTTAGGAGGAATATGAAATACACCTAATAATTGTTTTGAAAACCTTAAAATAAAAGAAATTATTTGGGAAATTTAGAAAGTGATAATTTTTGAAAAAAAATCATTCCTCGGCCATATTGTTTCTAAATACGGTATAAATATTAACCCTTATAAAACAAATGCTTTTGAATAATGTCTAAGACCTAGAAATATCATAGATAT
Organism: Viscum album; assembly: GCA_963277665.1. Taxonomy (NCBI): domain Eukaryota; kingdom Viridiplantae; phylum Streptophyta; class Magnoliopsida; order Santalales; family Viscaceae; genus Viscum; species Viscum album. The sequence continues at coordinate 266,176,217 of OY728158.1, forward strand.
TCCTAGTATCTTGGGTCAGAGGGTTACTACTAGTGGTTTATTGAAAAATTTACTTAGTTTTCTATCCCAATGACTAAGTTAACTCAAAAAGGGGTTAAGATCATCTAGAAAAAACAATGTGATGAATATTTTCACTAACTAAAAAGAAGATTGGTGAATGATCTAGTTTTGGACCAACGTTCTAGAAATGGAGAATTCATAATATATAGTGATGCTTCATTGAAAGGACTTGGTTTCTTCCCAATGAATAATAATCAAATAATTTCTTATGATTCACATTAGTTTAAAACTCATGAGTTAAATTACCATACCTATGATTTGGAATTAGAAACTAAGGTTTTTATTTAAAAATTTGGAGGAATCACTTATATGGGGTAAATTTTAAAACATGTAATAATAAAAAAAGTTTGAAGTATATATTCACTCAGAAAGAATTGAACATGAGATAGATAATATGGCTGGAACTAATCAAAGATTATGATTGAATGATTCATTACCATACAAGAAATGTAAACAAAGTGGATGATGCTATGAGTTGAAAAATTAAGGCTACATTAACCATGTTACATTTGGAATGTGACTCTTTGGTTAAATATTTGATTAATTTTGGACTCAAAGTTATGGATATAGGGATATACTCTATTTTTTAGGTTTTAGTACAATCAAATCTATCAGAAAGAAATTAGAGACCTCAGAAGTAGGATCAATATTTTCTGGAAAAGGTAAATCCATTAAAAAGGGTAAGTTTCATGATTTTAATGTTAACGAATAAAGTGTTTTATGATTTGGAAAAAGATTTATGTGTTACTTGTTACTTCTAGTTAAGGAAAGTGTTGTTGTCTAAATCTCACATTTTTACAATTTTTTTTCATCTGGAAAGAACTAAGATGTATAGAGACCTTTAAGAGTATTATCGGTGAGATGGAATAAAAAGAGATATTGATTAATTTACCATGAAGTGTTTGAATTTTTAGTAAGTTAAATTAGAATGATAATTACCTAAGGGGATGGTTCAACCTTTTCTAGTGTCATAGTATAAATGGGAGAATATATCAATGGATTTCATGGCAGGATTTATAAAGAGTTATCAAGGTAATAATGAGATTTGGGTTATTGTTGATTGATTAAATAAATCTACAATTTCCTTCCCATTTTAGATATAATGTATTTATATAAAATTTCTCAACTATATATAAAGGATATATTCATGTTACATCAAGTTCCTCAATCCATTGAATCAGACCATGATCCTATGTTCACATCTAATTTTGGAAAAGGACATTAGAAGTAATTGAAAAATGAATTAAATTTCAATATAGTTTTTTATTCTTAATATGATGGATAGTCTGGGCATACAATTCATACCATTGAATATATGCTTTTTTCTTATTCAATGGATTACCAGGGAAGTTGAGATCAATATATTTCTTTGTTTGAGTTTTATTATAATAATATTTTTCATTAAAGTATACAGATGGAACTATTAGAGGAATTCGAAACTATAATTTTGGGATGACATTGGAGAAATAAAGTTGATGAGACTAGAGTTTGTAGAGGAAATGGAAGACACACATTATTTGATTCAGCAACACATAAGGATAAATCTGAGAAGGTAGAAAAGTTATGTGGAAAACTAAAGGAAAGATCATTCATTCAAGGTAGGTGATCATGTATTTCTCAAAGCATATCCATGGAAAAGTGTTATTCATTTTGGTAATAAAGGGAATATGATTCCATGGTTCATTGGACCATAATAAATTCTAGATAAATTTGGATTAGTTTTCTACTGGGTGGCCTTACCTCTGAGTTTATATGATGTACACAAAATATTTCATCTTTTAATATCAATGATATATGTGCCAGATTTATATCATGTTTTGAGCCCTGAAGTAGTTCAGTTGGAAGAGAATCATTATTATGAGGAACAACTAGTTAAGATTCTTGAACACACAAAGCTGAAGTTTTTGAATAATTTTATTCTTTAGGTTAAGGATTTATAAAAAACCATATGGTTGAAGATACAACATGGGAATTTGAAAATGATATGAGGGAAAGATATCCCCTCTTATTTATTAAGTGAATAAAATTTTGAGGATAAAATTTATAAAAGGTGGGGAAGGATGTAAAAACCTAGGTAATGATAGAATAAATAATTTTCATATTTATTAATATTAATTAGATAGTTATATTATTAATAAAAAATATAAGTAAATTTCTAATGAAAAGGTAAATAGTTTTACCTAAAGTATTTTGTTATAATGTTTAACTTAAAAGATTAATTTATAAATTTTAGAATTTGAATTTGATAAAATGAATATAATTTTTTTAATCAGTATATCCAAATTTACTTTGGTTGAATTTTTGGGGTCTTGAAAAATATTAATTTTTCAATGAATAGTGAAAAATATTGATTTTTGTAAAGTCATTTATTCTAAAAAATTAAGTAATTTAAAAGTATAAATATATTTTAAATTAACCTAATTATTAATTATTTATATTTAATCTACTTAATTAATTTGTAATCAAATTTATATTGGTTTTTATTATAAGTTTTTTTTGGTTTGGAAAAACAATTTTTTCTAAAAATTACTATAAGATGCATAATGTTTCTCCATTTTAATCAATTAAAACAATACCTAATTGGTGATGTTTTAAATGAAATGTATAGATTGTATATTATTAAATATTAATTTATTTTCATACAATTATTTTTATTAGTTATTGTCTTTTATAGAATCACCTCTTGCTAAAAATACTCTTCTTAAAAACCCGTTGTCTCACCGAGTCTACGAGATTAATTTTACATTAAATTATACCACTTATACGAGTTAAATTTGTAAAAATGGATTAAATATTTTGAATTAGAATAATTTATATTACCTAATATGGACAAATTAAATTTTTACCATAATGATTAATGAAAATAGTAAAAATTTATTTCTGCGATTAAGGTTAGAACAAGGTTTTTCACTTTACAGGTGTTTGTATTAAAATTATTTTTACCAAAACATAAGATTTTTATTTAATAAATTGGATTTAATATTTATAATCATTATTTATAAATTTTAAAATAATTTTTTTTTAATTTTATTCTTAAAAGATAAATTACTTAGGTAAGTAAGAAAGATACAAGTTATAATGGTAAAAACTAGATGGGTGAAATTGAGTAAACTGAAAAAATAAGAAATGAAATTATAGAAATATATTTATTTCATGTGGTGGATGGGTTTATATACCACATAAACCCTACCCGACATTATTTTTTCAATTTGGGAGGTACATGAGGTAAGGGAGACCTCCCTGTAGTGAATAATTTTTGGTATTTACAATAATGCCACCCCTCCTCAATTATGAAAGGGAATTCACACCCCTTACTTAGATACAATAATATACACGTTTGGATAGAAAAAACCTAAAAAAATAACTTCTAAACTTATATATTATAATCATATAATCCTTAATTTGGTCATAAATCCAATCAAGGAATGCCTTTGGTTTAAACCAAAAGGAGTTACCCAAAGAAGAGGTGAAGTTTATCAATGCGCATTTCTGTTTTACTTCTTTCCACACCCCTACAATTATTTTTATACCATTATGATGTAATAAAATCAGTATATTACATATAATTAAATTTTTTTATGTTATTTTTATGAACTAAACCCCCACACACTTCCATCTAATGGGTTATGAAATCATCATTTTTATGTACGGTAGACTACCGCCTCACGAAACAATGTCATTTGTTTTTCCATTACCACCTCTCATGTTTGGGTATGATGATAGATATAAAGTTTTTATATGATATTTATAACATAATTATTACTATGGAGTCATTATATAATATATAAACTTTTATGTAATATTTTGTAAGAGATACGATAGCGTTGCTCTTGTTTACAGCTGACTACCACCTCGTGAAGCGATGTAATTCATTTTTAACTAACGTGTTATTTGGAAGGTAATAAGGGTAAATATAATAAATATATGTGATATAAATGAAATATTAGTGATATTAATTAAATATTTATCATTATATAAATATAATATATCATTTTATTTTTACCTTTTCACTCATTGAGCAAATGATAATGTCGTTCGTGGATGTGTGGACTACCGCCTCCTCGAAGCGATGTGATTCCTTTTTCCATCACCAAATCACAAGTATGATATATATAAGTACATATAATTAAATAATATGTTATCAATAATATTATTGTAATTATATAAATATAAATTTTACTTACCTTTTTTCCATAATGATCTTTAAAAAATGGAAACGTTACTCAGACGTACATATAATCTACCGTCTCCATGATCGCAATGTTATGTCATTTTTCTTAACCGTATTTCATGATTGGTTTTAAAAGTAAAATTTATTTATAAATATGATAATTATTTCATGATTAATATTATGGATATGACTAAATAATAACTTCTTTAACCATAGTCAACCTACCAAATAAATTTTTGACACATAAGCCGAATATGGTCAAAACATCCAACATAAAATTAATTAATTAAGTAATTATATACAACTTTGTAATAAGTGAAATAAAAGTAATAATAGAAATTAAAAATGTTATAAATCAAGTAAATAGTTAGCATAAATTTATTATTTTTGGAGACAAATACACACATGATGAAACATACTCAAAGTAAGGGACTTCGTCTCAATTTCCCTTCATTAAGGAATATCTTGATATTATACACCTTTATTATTTTACAAGGTGTATATGAAACACCTTTTAAATGTTATATCATTAATTAATCTATTATAATAGTATTTAATTATTTATTTATTGTTATTATTTAATAAGGATTATTATTTAAATATTTCAAAAGTGTTAATTTACTTTTCTTCTAAATAAACCCCGTTTTAATGTTTCCCTTTAAAATCTCATTCTATTTTGTATCTATATTTTAAAATTATTTATGAAATGTTTTATATGTACATAAAATATTTATAAAGTTCATTTTATTTATATTTTACATTATTTAAAATGTTTTCAAAATGAATCTTTTTATATGTTTAAAATATAATGTTTTTAAAAATGTCAAATGAAATGTTCTGTTTTTTGAAGTATAGTGACAACGACCTTTCCTATCACTACGAATTTTATTTTATATATATCTTCCTCTATAATATTACAAGTTTTATTAAATGAAAAACCCATTTTACCTTTTTATTTATTTTGGTATTGAATCTTTTTAATAGAAATTTATTTTTTATTAAAAATTGGATTTTGAAAGAAAATGGTATTTTAATATATAAAAGTGATTTTCATATGATTTTAAAAGTTTTTTTAAAATGATAAATTGTTTTATTCACGTTTAAGTTCTCAGAAATTATATATTATGGGTGTGACCATCTAGCATTGAGTAATCCCATTATATCTTAAATGATGGGTGCACCTAGATAGCGTTCCAATCCATTGGGTAATGATTATGTTCTATGGAGAATTATATTGGAAGTTGGACATATGATTACTTCAATTTTTAAGGGTTTCATAAGGGTTATATGAGGTGATGTCCCAAGGTACCTATATCAATTATCAATGCTTTCTAATGAGTTTTCATGGAAATCAATTATTTTTTAGAGGTAAAATAAATGATCTTTTAAAGTAGTGATATTTCACTTTATGTTTAAAATGTTATGTTTTAATGAAAAGGGTTTTATGGGTTTTAATGTTGTTCTCTATACTAATGATTTTCTTCTTTTTATGTACCTTACATAGAATTTTGTACTCATCCCACATTTTAAAAATGTTTTCATAGGATTTTAAGGATGAGTAAGGAAAAAGAACAGGTCAAGTTGAAAACTGTAATGTCCCGTGTGTTGAATCAGATGAAAAAACCTAGGAAATAAAATATTTCCGTTAACTGGGCAGGTCAGTTTTAAAACCGAGCATCAAAACTTTTATCTCCGATAGTTGACACTGCGATGTGTCTTTTAAATAAATTTTATTAAATTAATTAGATTAAAATTAAAATAGAAATAAATTAAATGAAGGGTAAAAGAATTAATAAAATTTTGTAATATTATATATAATATTTTTAGAGTTAAACAATGAGTAAGTGCGAGGTTCTAAGACACATGACCCTCAGCATAGATAGAATAAAAATATTAAATTTATTTTATTCATACACATGTTTGTTTGTTTTCAAAAAAATAGAAATAACTCTCAAAAGGTTCATCATACGAGTAATCTAAGACCACCGTTAGGTCTGGAACACAGGGTTTACCCTAGGTAGAGTATGACCTTGATTCACATCGGGTGTTTGGCACCCTCACACATGATAATTCCATATTTATTTTTAATTAATTAATTATTCTATTTTTTATATAATAAATAATTATTTTCTCACAAACAGCGTGTTGAATGAGAAATCTAAGACCACCAATAGTTCTGAGACGCGGGGTTTACCCTAGTAAGGGTATAACCTTTGTGAGCATCAGACGTTTGGTCATATCGCACCCGAACATAATTTATTTGGGTTATAAATATTTTTGTTGGTAGTTAGAAATAATAAATAATATTTTTATTATTAATATTATTATTTGCGTTGATGACAACAGTTGGAAAGGTACTAACACAATTAATAAATTGTGTTGCGGTGTAAATAATAACTGGGTAATGTAATAAATATGATATTATTAATTATTCCAATTAAATATAAATGCGCAATCAATATTTATTTAATGACCATTATCCTTTTTTAATGGTTTTCATTTTTAAATTATTAATGTTGGAATTGATAAGTTATATTAAATAATAATAATTTTAATTATTTTAACATATCGACTTAAATCAAGGTGTGAACTTTTAAGTTTTTAATCCAGATCATTAAAGCGACCCAAGGTGCGCACCTACGCACCTTGTTGCGGGTCCCGAACAACTATTAAATTAATTAAATGTTTGTTCAGGTCTTATGTAAAAAATTTACATTGAGCTCTAGCACTTCATTCAGGATATAAATAATTTAAATGGGTTTAAAAGGAATAAAAATAATTTAAAAAAATTAATGGAGTTTAATGAGGGATAAAAATAAATAATAAAATAGAAATGGTTGGAGAGAAATTAGAAATAATTAAATAGGGTAAACCCATTTTAATTAATCATTTCATTTATTCCACCATTTATTTATTTATTTATTTCTTTTATTCTCCATTATTTTTCTTTATTTCCTTTTCTTTATTTTTCTCTCCTCTCCTCCCTCTCCCTCACATCGCGCCTCCCCTCTCCTTAGGTGGTGCATCACCTCACTTCTCCTTCGGAAGACTACCACTCCTCCATCCGTCATCCGTTTTCTTCACTGTTAGGTGTGCAGTAAACCTTAGGAAAGGATAACCTTTCACATTTGGAATCGTAGTATTTTATTAAGTATCCTACGCGCAGTTCGTCGTGGAAGGATTTTACCCTATTTTGGGGTTTTTCTAAAATCATCAACTTCTTCCATTTTAGGTCAAATCAAAGTTTACTGTGGATCGTAAGATCATCTATGACCATAAGGTAGGGAGTCTACTCTCTTTACCTCCATTTCATTGCGATTTATAAAAACGTACCATTGTGCTGTTAGTCAGTGCCTACCAACTTTGTGCAAATTCACCTAATTTCTTTAAATTAGTTGTTTCACCTAATTATTGTAGCCCTATTGACCATGAATTAAATTGTTTGAATTGTTTCAATGTGGTTGGAAACCCCCTTTGGGCATGCCGATGTGGTCGGTATAATTTTTGTTAGCCGGGTATTTAATTTAATTAACTGCATGTGTTGCGAAACCTATTTTTGTTTTATTTTATTTAAATAATTAATTTAGATTAATTATAAACCTTGAATTTTTGGATCTTTGATATTTGTTTGTGTTGATTTATTTATTATTAAAAAGTGACTTTATCTGCATATGTTGCGCAAACTATTTTTGTTGTTTCTAATTTAAGTAATTAATTTAGATTAATTACAAAATTTGAATTGTTGGATCTTTGGTAGTTGTTTTTGTTGAATCATATATTTATTAAAATGTGTATTTATCTGCTTATGTTGATGTGATATCTTTCTTTGTTACGATTTTTACGCTGCAATATTTAATTTATACCTTGCGATGCATGTGTATATCTGTTTAGATTTCAAGCTGAAATTTCATTTACTTATTATGTCATATCTGCTGCTTTGAAAACATTAATTAAATTCAGGGCAGGGAAACGAGGTGGGTACCATATTAAGGGCTATGCTTAGACCCTCCGTTCCTAACTGGATACCTCTATGTGCTGGGGGGTGGTGTCCTTGGCTTCATTGGGCCAAGACTTTCCCGTGCTTTCTAATACTTATGAGTGATACGAGTTCCACAGGGGACTATCGGAACAGATCCGTAGGAAATGTGGCTAAGCCAGCCTCAGATGGTGCTCGACCCCTTTTTGTGAGATCAGGATGGACTCAGGGTAAAGCCATGCCTCGAGCGATACTTGGTCTTTAAAAATATTTCCTTGGAAGGGCTCAGTGGTATTGGATAAATTGAAGGATGTTCTATAGCGATACCTTCAAGACAGGCTCAGACTCGCACTCTCAACTTGAACCTTAAAAATGATGCACTGAAGGTTTATATTAATACCTCTAGAGCCTCTTGAGATTTGTGATATTTTTCTGGCAGATTGAAGCATACCTAGTCGACACATGACTCAGACCCCAAGTTAAAGCACGATCTTGGGGGTAAGCCTTTTCCTTGTTTTACCTTTATTTTCAAGGATTTATATATATGCATATATGTATTCTGCTTATAGGTACTCCTTTCAGGCTTCTATATTAGGCCGAAGCAAGTGATTAGGGATGGGTGCCGCTAGGAACCCAGATGAAGTTATTTATTTCATTGCACTTAATTAATTATCTGAAATTGTTATATATTGGAACACTGCATTTTATTATTTCATTAAATGGAAAGGTTTAGACATCGTGGGTATCAGCCTACTGGGATTTTATCTCACACCCTACTTGGGCATCATTGACACCCGAGTAGATTATATGTTTGCATGTATTGACAAAGGGAAGCGTGTTGCTTCCGATATTTGATTGTTTCTTGCTACTTAGGATGGAGACTGGGGCAGAGGACCAAGCCTTGCATGTGATGCAATTCTTACTTTGTGTCTTTTATTTTTAGTTGATAGAATTCTTGGGTTCCTGTTTTACGTGCTTTCAGTTTAGATAAACATCATGTCATGACATTGTTTTTTGAGCTTCCGCACTTGATTCTTATTCAATTGGATTATTCATATTGCTTATGCTGCAATTTATTAATTTATATGATTCCACTATTTATTATTTAATTTTTTTTACTTCTGCTGTGATATTACATATTACATATGAGGGAATAGTTTCCCCCATGGACACGAAAAAGCCCTCGTTGCTAGTCTGCATCCTCTGGCGTTCAGGGAGATGTGCTTGAGGTCATGTAACCCACCGGTCTGACGATCATCTTAGAGGTGATCCGGGTCGGGATGTTACAATATTAACAATTATTTTTCAAGAAAATAGATCATTCTTTATTTTAATAGTTTTATATTATTGAAGAAATGGATAATAATAAGAAGTTTCCACTTTGTATTTTATGATTTTGTTTTGTATAAGTTATGACCTAATTATATAAAGTTATAAAACAAAAAAGATATTAAAATGTAAGAGAATGAATTATTGAATTAAAAATAAAGATTATGTAATGTTTATTTCTAGTTCCTTATATATCCTATAGATATCCCCATATTAAAATATTAGTTTTATTAAAAACAAGAGTGTGTCATTTTTGAATTTTCTTGAAATAAAACACTATAAACGCCATAATGTCATCCAAATAAAAAAAGGTCATATAACCATACAATGAATGAGTATAGAAGAAATTAACTCATACAATAAAATTTAATCAAGTTTGGCCTCATTTAATAGTCCTTATTATTTTTTAAAATACCCGATTTACCCATTACTGCGGTAATAAAAATTACAAAGGCTACTATTCATATTGACTAAAAATAAAAAGGGACCCATTGGCTTAATTTTTACATCCTGATTCCAAATATTAAATCCATTTTTAAAAATTCAAAACACAGAAGTTGAAAAAATTAATTTAAAATTAAAATATAATAATGTGATAAAAAACAGTTTTTTCAGAAAGATGCCCTTTTTATAACTGTAAAATGTTTTTATGCTAAATTCAAGTATAAAATCCATTTAAAAATCATAATTTATTATTTTAAATTAAAATTAACTTATTAAATTTTAATTCTAATCCAAAATATAATTTTACATTGTAAATAATTTAAAATAAAAATACATCTTTCAATTAAAATCAGTATTTATTCACTATTCATTGAAAAAATAATCATTTCAGAAAATTATAAAAATTAATATTAAGATAATTCTTTAATAATGATTTAAAAAATGATCTTTACTTTTTTAAATAAAATTTCTAAAAGTTTCAAAAATTAGTTTTAAAATAAGTTTGAAAAAGGCGACAAAACTATTTTTTAGAAAAATAAGGATTTTAAGCATAAAATATGATTTTTTCATATATCTTGTCTAGAAAACACATAAAATGAATGTTAATAATTTTATTTAATTTATATAATATATAAATTTCATTTAAATCATTCACCCAAAGTGATTTTTCCAATTTGTTAAGGTAAAATGTGTTTGTGTGCATAAAAATAGTTTTTCCAAAAAAAAATTTCTTTTATTTTGAAATAGTTTTTATTTTCATTTATAATTAATTATTAATAAAATAATTCATTTTATATAGATGTGTAGACCATATAATTTTATAATTTAGTTAATCCTATTCATACTTTCCATTCTAATGATTAGGTGATAACTATCATATTAAATAATAATATTTTAATAGTATGTTACATTTCATTTAAAATTGGTGCATCATGTATTATTGGTTTTACTAAGTGCTGCATGTAATGAAAGTTAAAATCAGTTTCATGTGTAACAAAAAATATTGGAAAGATTATTTTTTTTAAAATATTTCACAAAATCTCAGGGTGTTACACACTTTGGAAAAATTTGAGGGAATGTTTATTAAATGATTATACCCACATTCTTTTCAAATGTGATGAATAATTTATTTCTTCTAACTCAAGCAAGGAAATATACCAGTTATGGTGTATGAAACCTAGTTTACATACCTTTCCCATTTTTCACCAGAAGTGGATACTAGTTAATCACTCATGGAATGAGTATTCGTAGTGGGTCTACGATCATACATTCATTCTTGAGTGGTGATGTCATATATCAAGGATTACAATAACATGATTAACAAGGATTTGGTAGAATAAAAATACATCACTAGGAACATCATTGGATGGAGCAAATTTTTCCACCAAAACCCCAATGGGAGCTCCAATACATGGAAGAATTATAGAAGGTACAACTATTCTCAGGGTAGTAGAGTAGTAGAAAACTAGTTTAATAGATCATTTTTTCCCTCTGTATCCTAGTAATTTTTTTGAGTTTTTTCCCAAAAAACAACTACTATTCACATTATATTACTAGAATATTCATGGTTTTGAATATTAATTAATATTTTATCACACCATGTTTGTCCTAATACATGGCATTGTATGTGATAGTGTCTTTAGGGTATATGTCACATTAAAAGGTCATAATAGTTCCCCACTATAATAAGAACCTAGATGTTACATGATAGTATTCTTAAAAATATATTATATATATGGATGATATAATTTTATGTAACTAAATGATATAATCTATTAGGGGTGGAGACTCATAGGACTTTGTTACATTTTCCCATGGTGTACACCTTTGGTAATCTTCAGTGTAAGAGATTGAAAGTAATTGAATCACTATTAAGAAATCCAAATTTATATGTGTCATTGGATGTTACTATCTGTGGACGTGTTCAATGATCCTTAAACTCTAATATCACTCTCAATAAATGTCACAAGTTGTTTACTTTGATGTATTGATAAAAACCATGATGATATATACTTATAGTGAGGTAAGATATATTGGGCATATCATGAGTAGTATTGTATTAATGAATAATACAATGAATGATTTTCCCTTATATTCAAGAATAGAAGTTGACATCTCAGACCTTTTGATGAGAATAGAACTTATATATCAAGAAAAAAACCATGTTGGTTTTTATCTGCATGTTTATTTCCCGAAAGTTAAAGAAAGAGATATCAAACACATAAGTTAATGATACCAATATGAAACCTTTTTTATTATAGATATCTAGATAAAACAAATATTACATAGTATACATTCATAGGATATTTTATGATATTTCAACATCAAATTCTTTGTCAATGGTATTCTTGACATGTTTGTAGATGTTAACCTTGGACTTTAGGCCGTGTAGCCTAATGCCACTAAGAATATAGCACAAAGGGACACACATTAAGTGTATTTGAAAATCAGTTAAATTAATTATGAATTTAACATGTTGGATAAATATTATTTACATGCCCTATTTAATATTTATTAATTTTAGTTTGATCAAAAATATTCAATCACCAGTTATTTGAGAGACTATATATGCAAGTTGAATGTTTAATAAATATTCACCCCATGTATTTATTTATTTAATTTTATGAATATATAATATTTATTTATTCTCATTTATTCACAAGGTAACACATATATTTATTTGGTTATGGGAATATTTAATAAATATTGATTAAAAAGTTTTTTTAATACAATATCTCTTTATTTATTAGCCAATAATACATTGATATTTATTTAATTAAATAAATATTCATTATTCATGTTCTAAAAATTTTTGACGAGGATTGACAGTCCAAGTGTAATGGTTCGATGAGAAATGTCATAATAATTATTATTTTAATAAATATTAATTTATTTATACAAGAAAAATAATATTTATTTTATTCATGAATTTAACACATTCCAAGTAAATGATAATAATTATATTATTATTTAGATATGGGGTTCTATGGGGATTAAAAAAATAATATTCTTTACACAATTATTGTTTTATAAACCTAGAACTATTTAAATCCAATTATGACATTTTTGAAAACTATCCACATTATATCTTAGATAGGATTCTATAAATCCCTAGATATTTCTCACCTAAAACTCTCTAAAAAATCCCAAGCACTTCTCCTCCTCTGCTAAAGAGATCCCTTCTCACCTTGAAGGATTCAATTGTGATCAACAATGGTCGCTGCAAGCATTAAATACATCCATGCTATCAATTAGAGGATTCTTTGATGAAAATCATAGGTTTATGAATCATGTATGGATCACTATTATATTAAATCTATCATTGATTCCACTTATGCAATGATAGTACACAAAAAATTATTCAAGTGATTCGATAATAAAGAGAGAATTGTGTGTTAGATTATTCTTTTCTCTTATAAATTAATTATAAATAGTCTTTTCAAATATACCCTCTCTGGAAGTTTTGAAACATATTAATATAGTTCTTTATATCATTCTCAAATATGTTAATGAAAATCTTATCAGGCATGAACCCCACCCGCTTTCGCTACACATGCCAAAACCTTCAAGTGGTATCAAAGTGGTCACATAATTTTCTTTAATTACTTATGTTTTCATTATCTATACACCTTTGAAGTTTGTTTTCATTTTTGGTTTATTTATTATTAATCTGGATTGTGTATTGTGATCATCACATTCATGTAACCAAGAACAGGTTAAAGATCGAGGAAGAAAAATTCAAAAAAATTCATTGGGAGGTGTCAGAGTTTTGAATGGTTGACATGGATTACACACATTATATCCAATTTAACCAAATATAGATGGTATATGGGGTACAATAATCATCATATAGAATCAACACATGGTGTATTTAATAAAAAATGTGTGTTGAATGGATAGACTAGCATATAGCTTGTTGGATTACATGGCATGTAGCTGGTGTAAACATCATATAGTCTATGTGTCACCAAAGTGCAAATCATAGAATCTGTGTGATCAAATTTATGTCATGTATTTATTATATGATGCATGATAATGAAATATGAGAAATAAGATAATTAATACACACACATGATGTATTTAATTTAATTGACACAATGGTCATTAAATTAATACACACATAGTGTATTTAATACAAATGATGTTATGGTTATTTAATTAATATTGACATAGTGTATTTCATACATATGACACGGTGGTTGAATAATTAATAAAAAAGTGGTGTATTTAATACAAATGAAATGATGGTCATATAATTAATTCACATGCAGTGTAATGCATGTATTGTGTAATTAATTCACATCTAATATGTAACTAATTTACATGAAGTGTGTAAATAATTCATTAAATATTTTTATTTAATTCACATGTGATTAATTAATAGTCCTTGTAATTAATTAATTCTTATGTAGTGTAATTAACTCACATGTAGTGTATTATTAATACACTAATGGTGTTTTTAATACATGATGTGTAATTAATTAATTTATATGGAAATAAAATTAATTATGATATTAAACTAGTCTATACACTGAATGGAAATGGTTTAAAGAATATTAAGTTGCTAATTAAATCCATGTTAAATTAAGAACTATATTCTGTATTTCCTCCAAGTACATATCATGTTCTTAATTAAATTATATGAACATACAAGACAATTTAAATAGACTATTAAGATAAAATAAATAAATAAATAATTAATACTATAATTAATTTAATTAAAATATGGAATTTTTTATTAATAAATAATAATGAATTGAAATGATTACTAGATAGTATTAAAATGTGAAACTATTACTGTAATAAACTAGACTAGGATACAATCTAAACCAACACCCTAATAGGCCTGAATATCATTCTCGATCCCCATGGATTGGTAACTAGTTCATGGGCCTCAAGAATTCACTTTGGGAATAATTTAAACATCAAATTTAAATATAAATTAAACAAGAATAAAAAATAATAATACATCCAACCAAAATGGAATAACCTGATGATATCCATACAAGGATAAATGACTACAACTAAAATAAATACAAAGAAGAAGAAAATACATAAACATCCCAAGACAAAATCCAATGTAACAACCCAGAAAATAAAACCAAAAAGATAAAATGAACCAAAAGAACACTAAAAATATCCACTATTGACCCCTAGTCGCTCGACACATCCCACTCATCCAACCATGTATGAACCTAAACCAAATAACTACAACAGTTTTGGGTACAAAAAATCTTTAAAATAACTATAAAGGTGAGAGATAAACAAACTAATAGGTCCCCAACACTAAGACTATAGAAATCCCCTTAGTAATACAATTTTTGAAATCTAAGTATAAATATAAGATAATGATATGTTTTTCCTATGTTTTATAAAACAAGCGTAATGAAATTCCACTAAGAATTTCATAAATAACAACCCTTTTATAGAATTAGAAAATATGGTAATTTATTTAAATAAATCACTTCACACTAAGGAAATGGGGAATTTTTTTAAAACCATGTAAAATAATTGAAAATACCATTCATACCTATTTAAATTTTTTTTCCTAAAAACTCTTTTTCCATACACAATTTCAAGGAAAAACCAATTATTAAAACCTATTGAAGAGATAATAAAACCATTTTACTTTTTAAAATGCACTTAATAACTTTTTTAGCTTAATTTTACAACCCGTACCTTGGAGCCCATGCCATAACAACCCCATGGAAACCTCCCATAGGCCAAGGGATGATGACCAGAACTGAGTAGGCATATCCCACAAGTGGGAGGCATTTTCCCTAGAACCTATATGCACACACCCATCTCTAAGAAAAAGATGAAACTAAAAACACTAAGTAAACATGGATTCAAAACAATAAGGAAACCCAATAATTTTAAGGTATAAAACTAAAATAAAAGGGTCCATAATACAAGACCAACTGAACAATAAAAGTACAAGCTCCTAGATATTATCTGCAGATAACCCAACCTGAAGGGTAGGTATAATAAGCTTTCTAAATGTCGCTGAAGCGTACCATGTCCATCAGGTCACCCTGAAGAACCCCAGTCTCTGGTCCACCAAGGACCCCATATAATCTTCCAATCATATGCACAATACACAACATGTTCAGGCTAAGCCCATGTAGGGATGAGTAACACAATACTTAGTAGGGACCCTGAAACCACAAAGGTAACACCACTAAGAAATATACCACAACAGAATCACACGAAGAATACCACAAAGGAATAAAACAAAGTATAACACAAATGAATCAATATTAAATATACCACAAAGGAAGATAACTAAGAAATTCACCAAGTAGACTCCCAATGAGGTACATGAAGTGTAGCCTCTGAGAGGTACAATCAAGAGAGTAACTAGAGTCATCTCACACCAAGTATAGGTCTATGGTACATAAATAGGATTTTCGCAAGAATCCACAGTACCCTTAAGTAGTAAAACACAGAATGTAGGTGACACATAGAGTTTCAGTGAAACATGGAGTGTCAGTGACACACAGAGTTTTGGTGACACACAGAGTTTTGGTGACACATGGAGTATTGGTGACACACATAGTGTCGCCAAAGACTAGATTAACCGCACCCTGGTGAGACAGGGGAGTACCAAATTTGTATTTGTAAGACACACAATCTAAGTTAGACACACATTCTAGATAAGAAAAATAATCTAGGTAAGACACACATTCAAGGTAAGACACATAGTCTTGGTAAGACACACAGTCTAGGTAAGACACAAAACTTCTAGGTTGTACCCAGCTGTAGGATTCCTTCCTTAGTATGATAATCCCAGGAGAAACTACTCCTGAAGCCAAAAGTTTGTATGGAAAGTTCCATAGAAACTCAATTAGAATATCTCAAAAGGACCACCCCGTCGTAAGGGTCTCAATGCTACTAAAAACTCATCAAACAGACACAAAGTTTGAGAGTTATGGGGTTTTTTGTAAAAAGGGGCTAATGGATTCTAGTTCTGATTTGACTTGGTCAGACCAAACTAACTTGGACTGGACTGGGGTCCTCTAACCTAAACTGACCCACCAGGTCGACCTGGCCCACTGGGTCTGGCACGCCCCACTATCGACCCAACCTACTTCCGGCCCAACCTACTGACGGTCCAGTCCGCCAGCACTATCTCAATCCACTGAAGTGGACCGGTTTGTTTTACCCAGACATGGCGGTTGCCGTGTCCACTCCAACTACATGTGCCCTGCTAGCTGTGTGTCTCCTTGGGTCAATGCGGCCAGACCACATTGCACATGGTCGGTCCGCGTGACCAACCCCACCTATGGCTTAGTCGTAGGTTATTCATCTAACACGGATTGGGGAGCCGCATCCTCCCACCACCGCGGCTTGTCGCCACTTCCTGTGGCCACTGTGCCACAGGTTCTTCCACAGGGTGGCCATGCTGCCCCATGCCATTATCGGTGCCGCTATGTGCCGCCAACATCCCTCATTCTACAGGTCACCACTGTCATTTTGGTGGCTTGTTTTCCAATCTGAAAGGTGCACCACGATCCTCAAGTCATGAACTCATTTTATATGGGATTCAAACCATCTTGTCGTCACTCTGGGGGTCTAAAAACATTCAAAACCTCGTAGATAATCCCAACGTGACCACGGGTGTCTGTCATCGAAGAATGCGAGAATGGGATAGGGAAGGAACCAAGAACACCCTTTAGAATGGATCCAAGCCTTATATTCTTGTTAGCCCGAATTTGTTCTAGTTAGAGAGATCATGAATAATAAATTAAAATCCCAAAGATCTAATTCCCACATTAATCCCACATTTTAACCATCCCACATAAACAATCGAGCTGTAGATCAACATTTTCGTGGGTTGGTGAGCTTTCATCATTGGGAACAAGAACAAGGAAAATAAGTCACAAATAAATATAAACCCTACCTAAAAAGAGGATTAGTCAGAGGATAGGATTAATTGTTGACGACAATCCATCCATGAACTTCCTCAATCCGTCATTCATTGGTGTTTTTTGTTCGTCATCATTGGTGAGAGAATTTCCTTGACTTAGGGAAACATCAAGGCTCCATGGGAAAGATCTCCAGCATAACAAATTCTAACGCTAGTCCCTACCCATGATAAAAGGAGGAAATGCGTTAATGCATTTCAACCTTGCTGTTACACTGAGTTGAAATGTCGCCACACTGTTTAATTTAAGAAGTGAAACTGCTGACTCGTCGCTGCGTTGCAGCGTCACTGTGAGATGTTTAAAGGAAAATAAAATAAACTTTATAAGTTTTATTTTTATTTTCTTCCATTAAAATTTCAAAAATTAACTTTTTACCTTGACCTATTCCGGTTGAGGTTAGGCCACACCTAAGGTAAAGTTTCCTTTCTAAACGCAATGGTTCCCACAGATTTTTAATCCAGGCATCCATTTAGATGTTACCAAAACCACACATGCATGCTCTAAAAAAGTTAAAACATTTATTTTGGGCTCCCCAGGCCTCGAAATCACATTCCATCTTAGCACCTAGTCTCAAAATAATCAAATATAATTTTCAAAATTTTTTACATGGAAAATCCGGGACATTACATTCTCCCCACCTTAGGTCTTTATATCTTCTAAAGCCAAAAAAGGGCTAAAAAAACAAATGGGGATACTGAGAAATAATCTGAGACTCATACTCTCACGTGCTGTCTTGGAGAACCCCGTGCTACCAGCAAATATGCACTAGCGGAATAGGCCACCCAAGAGGGGTCCTCTCCCATCGATCCTCTATCTCCACTGAGTACTCTGCGAAAGTCTCCCCATCGTCAATGTTCATCTCACCCCAGTCAATAATGTGAGATGGGTCATTTATATATCTCCTTAACTGGGATACATGGAAGAAATCATGCACCCACTCTAACTATGGAGGTAGATCCAAGCAGTACGCCACCTCACCCACTCTATATAGTATTAGAAAAGGTCCAACGAACCTTAGAGATAACTTACTGACTCGTCCAAATCTATGTATCCCACATCAAGGAGAGACCTGAAGGAACACATGGTCTCCCTCCTCAAACTCCAAGGGTATCTATCTCTTATTAACATAGGACTTTTAATGGCTCTATACAGTCTTCATACGCTCATAGATGGCCTACACCTTCTCCTTAGTGGCATGTACCAACTCCAAGCCTAGGAGTGATGAATCTCCAGGGTAAGTCCAAGAAAATTGCGACCTGCAGGGTCACCCATACAAGGCCTTGAGTGGTGCCTTACTGATGGTGGAGTGACAACTGTTGTTATATGTGAACTCCACTAGAGGTAGGTGATCATACCTACTACGGATAAAATCGAGGATGTAAGCACGTACATTTTCCTCTAGGACCTGAATGGTCCGCTCTCTCTAGACATCTATCTATGGGTGGAAAGCTGGGCTCAAGCGTAACTGAGTCCAAAAATCCTCATGAAATCCCTTCCACATCCAGAATGTAAAGCGTGCATCATTATTTGAGACTATTGTAGATGGTACTCCATGGATTCGAACTATCTCATGTATGTAGAGGTGTCTTAAGCTCTCTATATAACCCTGTTCTTGAATCACTAGGAAGTGGGAATACTTGGTGAGTCGATCGATGATCACCCAGATGGTATCATTCTCCCTAGACATGTGTGGTAAAACTATAATGAATTCTATTTATATTCCATCCCACTTCCACTTAAAAACCTCAAGGGGTTGAGTCAAACCTACGGGAAGCTGATGCTCGACCTTCACATGCTGATAAGTGAGTCATCTATAGACAAACTCTGCCACTGCATTCTTCATCCATAACAACCAAAATTGACTTCATAGGCCCTGGTACATCTTCTCCACATAGGGATGCACCGCCAAAGGGGATGTATGAAACTACCTCAACACCTCCTCCTGTAACGTCACCAATACAACTGTACATCCTCTAAAAATGATGACATGATCCCCATATTTCGAATATCCATCAAGGGAATTCCCTGTGGACATCTGAGCATGTGTAGTCTCGTAGCTAGTATCTTCGAGCTGCGCCTCCCTGACTCACTATAAGAGTGGAGGGGTAAACACCATCAACTAGAGATAAGCTACTTCATCTTTATCTACGAAGGATATCTGAAGTGAGGAAAACTTCTCTGAGGCCTTATTTAGTAGCTATGAAATCAATCTCTAACTGAGGGCATCTTCCACCAAGTTCCCCTTCCCAAGAGTATAGAATATTTCTAAGTCATAGTCCTAAAGGAACTCTAGACAATGTCACTCTCTCAGGTTTAGATCCTTTTGAGAAAATATATACCTGAGAATTTTGTAGTCTAAGTAGACAATAAACCACTTTCCCATAAGGTAG
The DNA here is from genome assembly GCA_963277665.1 of Viscum album. Taxonomy (NCBI): domain Eukaryota; kingdom Viridiplantae; phylum Streptophyta; class Magnoliopsida; order Santalales; family Viscaceae; genus Viscum; species Viscum album. The sequence continues at coordinate 266,196,515 of OY728158.1, forward strand.
TGTCACTACATCATCAATGTGAAGACTACCGCTACCAACACAAAGTCGTGGGTCACATAGTTCTGCTCATGTGGTCTCAAATACTGTGAAACATAAGCAATCACCACTTTACCTTGCATCAGGACACAACCAAGACTGATTTCTAATGCATAATAGAACACCACGTACTCAACACACTCGTATAAAAATATAAGGATGGGAGCGCTTGTAAAACTATGCCTTAGTTGCTGAAAGCTATCCTAAAACTTCTCCATCCACATGAAGGGTTTCCCCTTTTGTGTCAAGGTTGTCATGGATGTTGCTACTCTGGAAAAGTCAGGTATGAACCTCCAATAGTACCCAAAAAACCTAAGGTAACTCTGCACCTCAGTAACGTTCTTCGGTGGATCCCAAGCAAGCACCCAATCTATCTTTTCTACATCTACTAAAACTCCAGCCTTTGAAATGACGTGTCCTTGAAAGTGGACCTATCATATCTATAATTGACACTTTTTGAGATTCCTATAAAGCTCGTTCTCTTAGATTAAGTCTAGGACCATCCTCAAGTGTCTCGCATACTCCTCCTCAGATGCTGAGTACACCAGGATTTCATCAGTAAAGACCACTACAAACTGGTCTAGGTAGGGTTGGATGATCCTATTCATGAGTCACATGAACAATTTTGGGGAATTCCTCATTCCAAACGACATCACTAAGTACTCATATTGGCTGTAACGACATCTGAAAGCCATCTTGAGGATGTCCTCATCCCGCACCCAATGCTAATGATATCCTGATCTGAGGTCTATCTTCGAGAACCATCTCGTTCCCTTCAGCTGATAAAAGAGGTCATCAATCCTTGGTAGTGGATACTTATTCTTCACAGTGACCTAGTTCTAGTTCCAAAAGTCCACACATAACCTCAAGATCCCAGATGCCTTCTTGGAAAACAAAACTGGGGCTGCCCATGGTGAAAAAATGGGTCTCACTCAATTCATGAATCTCTATGGAAACCATCTGATATACCAATGTAGATATCGGTGTCACCCCGAGGTATAGGTCAATGCAGAAGTCTACCTCCTTGAGAGGAGGTTGTCTTGGAAAATATTTTGGAAAGATGTCCTCATACTCATCCACCTCTATAGGAAACTGAGGACTCATCTCATCCACTACATCGAAGGTCATGCTAGCCAACTAACATGTGATCGGCTGTATCCTTCTATGTGGGAGTCCATTCTACGATACTCCAGTTTCCTTATCACTTATAAAGGAAAACTGGGTCCTATATCCACGGACACACCGCACTATGTGCCTAATACAGTCTATTTGAGCATAAAATGTGGATAACCAGTCCATACCCAGAATGACGTCATAAGGCCTTGTCACTACCACCAAAAGATCCCAATAAAAACTCTCTCCCCCAAGAGTAAGGGCACACTGTTGGAACTAGTGTGTGATCATCAAATCTTCTCTCTTAAGAGTCTCTAAGTGTAGGGATCAGTCAATGGTTCCACTAGATTCTATATGTCTTGAAAAAGGGTCATGGCGAGAAAAGAGTAACTGACACTCATGTCTATCAAAACTGCAGATAGGGTGGAAAAGACACAGATTGTACCTCTAATCATATAGGGAGTCTTGGGATCATAATCCACCATTTCCTGAAGTTGGATTTCCCCTATCCACTAGCTCCCTAAGCTTGGAGTGGGCTACCTAGGGATGGTGGTGGTAGTGTGTCAAACCACTGTCTACCTCCTTCCACTCTTCCTACTCCTCTACCACATTCTACACCTCATAGACCACCCTATTACAGCCTCTTCCACTACCTCAGCTTCCCATCGACCATCTCTTAGTTGGTCGTACGACTGATCGGACAATCTCTATCAAGATTCCCCCAACTGCCATATGAGTAGTGTAGTCTGACCTTCGGCTGACTTGATCTACCTTGGGAGACTTTCAGCATTGATCCCATGTCCTAGGGTCATCACCTAGACTATCTGGTACTCTTGAACCCCTGCATCAAATGTCGGCTACCTTCTGCCGAATAATCCACTACCTGTCACCCGGTGGTAGATCCCACCACCGGTGCCTGCTCCATAAGAAATATCTATACCAGTAGAGCTATCTTTAGCACCCCAACATGCATAGTTATTCTAAGGGATATCATCAATATCTTGATATCCCAATGTAGTCCCTTTTCAAAGGTACGAGCCCTGAAGATTGGGTCTCACACCATATCTTTAGAGTAGTGAGAAAGATCCATGAATCTCACTGAGTACTATGTTACTGACTGGACACCCTGCTGTAGGTGTAGTAGATCCTGTATACACATATATCATAATGTCACTAGAAATAAATCCTCCTTAAAGAGGCACTCAAATTCTGACTAGGATAGTGCCCCCTCCTCATACATCTGAGTAATTAGGCTCCACCATCTCCCTGTCGAGCCCTGAAGAAGGCTCGCGACTAGGAATTTCCATCTGGTTTGGAGGTGTCCTCACTAAGTAAAAGACTGATTTAAAAATCTCCAATGAGTCCTCAGATACATGAGGATTCATCTCACCTCATAACCTGGGAGGTTGCTGACTTTGGAACTCATGAAATTTATTAATACTGTGTGCATCCTCTACCGGCAACGCCGGTAGGAACTACTGATCTTCGGGTGGTGGTATTTTTGGTACACCAGCAAGAGGTGATATCTATGGAAATAGTTCATACTTTTAGGCCTCATCACTTGGAGAACCATCCTCATGGTCTCTCCCCAAAATCTTGGCCGGCAGTCTATGTGGAGGTATCCCGAAACACAGTCAAGATGGACCACAACCAATAGAGTATACTTGGTGAGATGACTTTGATACAATAATGACATGAGAACACACTCAATTACTATATGATGTATGAACCATTAATTTCCCATGAAAGTAGTTTTTTCTTGTACTGATTTGGAAAGAATAATTCGAGGTCCTGGTGTATAGATACATTGACCGCCGCACTAACTCTAGGTTTCTTGACTTGAAATACGAACTTGAAACACTTAACACTTTTCCCCCAAAAAAGAGTAAAATAGACCACCCTCTAATACCACATTGTCATTACCCATCCTCTGGGGCCCATACTATGACTAAACAAAGCCCACCTCCCATAGGTCAGGGGATGGAGACTAGTACCGAGTAGGCATATCCCACAAGTGTGAGGCATTTTTACGGGTACCTATATGCACACACCCATCTCCATGAAAAAGATAAAACTGAAAACACTAAGTAAAAATAAATTAAAACTACTAAGGAAAACCACTCATAGTAAGGTAAAAAACTAGAAGAAAATGGAATAAATACAAGCCCTACTAAAAAGAAAAAGAACAAGCTCCTGGATCTCATCTAAAGAAAACCCTACATGAAGGTTAGGTACAGTAAGATGTCTAAATTTCATTGAATTGTACCACATCTATCATGTCACCATGAATCACCCCTATCTATGGTTTACCAAGGACTCTTTCAAAGATGCAGATCATATTTACAAGACACAACACGTGTGGGCGAAGCCCGTGTAGGGGTGAGTAACACAATATTGAGTAAGGACCCCAAAACCACAAAGGTAACACCTCTAATAAATATACCACAAAGGAATCATAAGAAGAATACCACAAAGGAATCATAAAAAGTATACCACAAAGGAATTACTAAGAAATATACCACAAAGTAAGATCACTAAGCAATACACCAAGTGGACTACTGAAGAGGCACACGAAGTGTAGCCTTTGAGAGGTACAATAAAGAGAGTCACTGGAGTTAGCTCACACCAAGTATAGGTATGTGATATGTAATAATGATTGTTTCAAGAATCCACAATACCCTAAAGTAGTAACACATGGAGTGTAGGTGACACACATAGTGTCGATGATGCACGGAGTTTCAGTGACACCTTAGAGTGTCGGTGACACACAGAGTGTCATCAAAGACTAGAGGACCCACACCCTAGTGGGACGGGGGAGTACTGACTCAGTCTTGGTAAGACACATAGTATATTTAAGACACACAATCTAGGTAATACACATAGCCTAGGTATGACACACAATCTAGGTAATACACATAGTCTAGGTAAGACACACAACTTCCAGGTCGTAGCCAGCCACAAGATTCCATCCTTAGTACACTCATCCAGGGAGCAACTACTCCTCAAGACAAAAGGACACATGATAAATTCCATGTAAACTCACTTAGATTATCTCAAAAGGAGCGCCTCGTCGTGAGGGTCCCAACACCGCAAACGGCTCGTCAAACAGACACATGATTTGAGAGTTATGGTTTTTTTGTAAAAAGGGGCCAGTTGGGTCCGAGTCCAGTCCAGGTCTGGTTCAACCTGGTTAGACCAACCCGAACTGAAGTGGCCCAGTTTCGTTTCCCAAACCACCTTTTTCGACTCGACCCAAGGTCCACTGACCCAACCTGATGCTTGTCCGGTCTGTCGGCTCTAGTCTGGCTCGTTGAAGCGGATTAGTTCAGTTTACCCAGATATGGTGGTTGTTGCATCCGTTCCAACTACACGTCTCCTATTGGCCATGTGTCTCCTCAGGTCAATGTGGCTGGGCCACGTTGCATGGGGTTGGTCCGCGTTGCACGTGGAGGGTCCACATTGCATGTGGAGGGTCCACGTTGCACGTGGAGGGTCCGCGTTGCACACAGAGGGTCCGCGTTGCATGCTGCTGGTCCGTGTTGCACGCAGATAGTCCATGTGAATGACTCCACCCATGGATTAGCTGTGGGTTTTTCATCCGACGTGGTTCAGGGAGCCGCATCCTCCAACTTTCGCGACTTGATTTGGCAGCCTATCGCCGCTGCCTGCGGCTTCCTCCCTCGGGTGGCCACGCTTCCCTGCGCCACTACCGACATTGCCACGCGCCACCACTGCCAGCGTACATCTTTTCGCAGGTCTCCACCTTCGTCGTGGTGGCCCGTTTTCCGATCCCAAATGTGAACTGTGATCCTCGGGTCATGAAATCATCTTTATGGGATTCAAACCATCTTGTCATCGCTCTATGGGTCTGACCACATTGGAAACCTCCTAGAAAATCTCAATGTGACCACGAAGGTCCATAGGTGAAGAACTCAAGAATGGGATAGGGAAGGCACCAATAACACCCTTTTAAATGGATCTAAGCCTTTTTTCATGTCGGTCTGAATTCATTCTTGTTAGAAGGATCACGAATAATGAATTAAAATCACAAAGAGATAATTCCCATATTAATATTTTATTTTAACCATCCCAGATAAATGATCGAACCATAGATCAACCTATTTATGGGTTGGTCTGTGTTCATCAATAGAAACAAGAATAGGGAAAGGAAATCACAAATAAATAAACCCCTACCTAGAAAGAGGATTAGTTGGAGGATAGGATTCATCATTGATGGTGATCCTTCCATGGACGTCCTCGATCTGTTGTTCAGCAGTGTTCGTCGTTCGTCATCACCAGTGAGAGAGTTTCCTTGCCTCCAGGAAACATCATGGATCCCAGGGAAAGATCTCAAGAATAATGAATCTTGACGCTGGTCCCTACCCCTAATTAAAGGAGGAAACACATTAACACATTTTAGCATTGATATTACATTGAGTTGCAGCATTTCCATGCTATTTCATTTAATAAGTGAAGCTACTGACTCATCGTTGCATTGCAACATCAATGCAGGACGTTTAAAGGAAAATAAAATAAAATTTATAAGTTTTTTTTTATTTTATTCCTTAAAAACATCAAAAAACAACTTTTTTCCCTCGACCTGTGATGATCGAGGTTAGGCCCCACATAAGGTAAAGTCACCGTTCTAGACGCGACAAATTCCGTTAGATTTTTAATCTAAATATATGTTTAGAAGTTACCAAAACCACTCATGTGTGTTCTAAAAATGTTCAAACATTTATTCTGGGAACCCCAGGCCTCAGAATCACATTCCATCTTAGCACCTAGTATCAAAATAATCACATATAATTTTCAAAATTTTTTACACGGAAAATATGTTACATTATACAAAATATGTTTTAAAGTAATCCAATACACTCAAAGTGTTGCATAAATCAAACTTAGGAACCCAAGCATCAAGGAATCACAATTCATAAAACAACCAAAAAATATTTTTATTGGTCAAACAAACTAGGGGAATACAATAAAATCATGCAACAAAATCCCATCATTCTAAAGGGACCTAGAATCACAAAAATCATCCCTAGGATCTAGTAATAAAGACCTAGACTGGCGAAAAGGTTCCTGTACTGACACTACTGGACCTATCAACACCCCCAGTAGTCACATCAGACTATCTGGAAATAAACATTCATGGATATCCTTCACTTACATGGGAAGAAAAGAATATTTCTACCATAAAGATATGTTACCCCTTTTGGTCTAACAATCTCGATGTATCCATAAAACACTCCCAATTCGACCCACAATCTATACTAGGGGTTTTTAGGTGACCTGGGCATAAAATACGTAAATATTACATCATTTTAGATGAAAATTCAATACATTTCCCAATAATACAAGATAGAGGTCTGCAAAGGATTACTGTATTTTAAGACTAGATATATAATCATCTTATTTCATTAAATATCCTCAAAATCTCCCAAAAAGGTATTCTCACAAGGAAAAATACTTAGTTATACCCTACTTAAAAAATTTCTTCCTAACCAGAGGAAAGAAAACACCTAAAAGGTGATCTCAGATGATCAGTACATGTAAACATGAGAGATACCAGTCAATGATCATTTTTAATAATAACATGATCATAAGGGTAGGATAGTATGAGTTTTACATTTTAAAAATCATACCCATCAATTCATAGATTATAATTTTGACATAAATATTTAGTAGTTCATAAGACAAGAATCATAGAAGAATCAATGATCATGATCCATAAGAACATAACATTTTCTTAAGAAAATTTCATAAGAGAATTTCATAAAGTGTGGCATAATTATTATCAGAGAAATATTTTTTCAATTATATCCACCATGAAATTTATCACATGTTGGGCTTAGGATAACCAATCATGTACCCTCTTTGGGAATGCAATAACCTCCCATACACCCTCTTTTAGGATTGGGATAATATTATATGTGCCCTTTTTCCTAATAAAAATTAAAAAAAAATACCTAATTAAATGGATGTATATAACGGATCCACATATAATATAATAAAAATTCCTTCATATATATTCCACCAAATCATGAAAACATTGACCATTTCATCATAGATTAACCTTTGTAAATGAAGATGAGTTTCATCAATTTTTCATCATCATATTCATAAACCATATAAGAATGAATAATGATGGTATAATTGGATCATATTCCTAATGAAGCATAAGTAATATCAATGGATGATGTCATTTATGAAAATACCTTTAAAAGATCACCGAAACATTTCTTGAGGAAAATAAACATTTTTATTTTGAAATCACTTATTTCAAATATAAAAATTTACATAATATTAAGAAGAAAATTTTCTTTTAAAAGAACCACGGAAACCTTTAAATGAATATTTGAAGCAAATATTAGTCATGATGGTGGGAAAATCCACTCATGTGGTATATGATAAAACTAAGATTCAATTCACACCTTTTATAAAAAGTACCTCATTCAGAAAATGATAAGAAGATCCATTTTAATTTTTTATAGAAATTAAAAAATCAATAAAAATGACTTTAAAAAATCATTTTAGAAAATTTAAAAAATAATTGAAAATATTTTAAAGAAATTATAGACATGGAAGAAAAATAATCCCGATTGAATTAAAAAAAAGTCAGATTTACTTAAAAAATTATTTCAAAAATTTGAGCACTTAGAGAGAGTAAAATGTAACAAAAACTTATAATTTCATGAAATAACTAGATTAGAAGAAAATAAATTATATTTTATATATATATATCATATAAATTTATCATTAGAAATTTTAGTATAAACAATCCCAGTAGAAAGTGATATTGTAACATAAACGCCTTGTCACTTTAGTAAATTTAGAATCATAACCCCCAAGAAATAAATAACTTCAAATAAAATATTAAATACCATGAATATAAATAGATTCATGATATAAAAGATGAAATGGGAAGTATATAAATCAAATAAATGAAACAAATGGTGAATATGACACATACATAAATACAAGTGAGATAATAAACCCTTACCTTAAGTCTAAATTAATTTATAAACACTCTAACCTACAGTATAATAAATTTAAAATTATTATAATTACATAAAAGAACCAAATTAATACTTATAATACCTCAAATTGTTTATTTTTAACATCTTATCACCCATTATTTTAGAATATTTCATTATCATCATCATTTTCGGAGTTAACTACTCCATTTTTCATGTATGTTTCCATTCTAAAGTTATGGTCCTTGCATTTTTACCGATATTACATAATCTCTAGAATGTTAAAAATGATATAAATATTATATATATTCATTATATACATATTTATAACCATCTATAAAAGGTATATATAATCAAATGAATTACATTGTTCATGGAGACGGTACTTCATACGTACACATGACCACAATTTTCATTTTCTAATAAAAAGAAGGAATGAAAGATAAATAATATTTATTCATTTCAGAATAATAATTATATCATATATATCATATATATTTATTAAATCCATTATTATATTCATCAAGGAAAGGTTGTGATGGAAAATTAATCATATCAACACATAGAGGTAGTAGTCCACATGTGTGCATAAGTGATACTTTAATTTCCCATTTTATGGGAATGCGGTCGAAAATGGTTGTTTCATAATCATAATATTATATCAGTATATTGATGATATTGGAGTCATTTTTTTAGGATGGATACAATATATTCATAGGAAGTATATGAAGAAACAAACTTGTAAGATTTTGGTAATATAATTACCTCTTCTATAAGATACTTCCTTTGGATTACACCTTAAGTATTATTATCATGGTGTTAGGTTTGTGAATAAGGGAGAATAAGAGGTTTCCCTTCATAAGTGAGGGGAGTGACACACAAGGAATTATGTAAAATATTCAAATTATATAAATTCACTTTCTTGTGTAGGTGGCACGGAATGGCCATTACATAGAATGTAAGATAAGAAGAGGTCAAAATATTTTCATCTAATAATATTTATAAAAGTTTATGTGGAATTATTACCATTATATATTAGTTTAATCCCTTAGTAAACACTTTTAACCTTAACCATAGTAACATTTTTTTACTTAATTTACTATTCATTATGACTAAAAAATGAAAGTGGACTCATTAGAAAATTTCGACATGATGATTCAAAATATGGAATCCATTTTATCAAATTCAATTTATTTAAGTGGTATAAATTAATCTAAAAAAACCATGAGAAATCAATGAAAAACGATTTTTAGAAAAATTAATTTTTAAGCATGAAACTAAATTAACTTTCATTACTTACTAATTAAAAACTATTAAATGGATGATAAAATATTTTATTTAATATCTATTCAATATATTTCATTATCATAATTAATCAATAGTTATTTATTTAAATTATCAAGATTAAAATACACTGTACATATAAAACTAGTTTTTTGAAAACAACACTTTTTACCTTCAAGTGATTTTATCTTCATTCCTAACTATTAGGCAACTAAGGTATAAAAATTATTCATAAATTAATAAAAAATTTCATTAATTTTTTTAATAGTTTTCATTATAATTTTTTAAATAAAAATTATTCCTAACACCTTGAAAAATACATTTATTTTAAAAAATTTAACTTTGAATCATGAACTTATTTTTTTAAAAATTTAATAATTATTTATTATGAATTAGTAAATAAATATTATTTAAGTGTATATCTATATTTTTTTAATATTTTTAAACCAGTTAATACCCTCCAATCTAACGTCTATGTTATAAATGTTATAATATATCATGGTTCATTTTTTTCTCTAGGTTTCATGTAAAGAAAGCTATCAAATACATCTGATTTATTTCAAAGGAATACATATAAAATATCATGGTGTTACATTATTCACCACTTAAAATGAATTTTTCTCTTGATATTTCACCAATATGATTCAAAAAAAACAAGGACAATTTTTCCTCATCACATCCACAAGTTACAATGTAGCTTCATCAAATTTATAGTTCCCCACAAAACTATGGCTAGGTGAGTTGTATTATTTTTTTTAAAAAATTATCTCCATGATTTTAAATCTCAACAAGTTATTCCTCATAAGAAATATCATGCTAAAAAAATAAAACCTATGAGTTCTTTACATGTGAAGGATTATGTTTGTTCTTCATCAAAAGATATATGTTGAACACATCATGAACATGATAGAGGGTCCGTGGAAGTGACAGGTGATAAGATACAATCCCTACTCGACCAGAAATATAGAAGTGGATAATATACCTAGGGTTTATCTTTAATTTATTTTTTAATATCATAACCTTATTATATATAAAAATTCATAGGAATACCTTATCATGAACTTTTAATTCTGGATATCGCCTATGATTATTAGCATAAATATTCTGTTGATCTGAGCTTCATTGATGTGTTTCTGAATGGATCTGAATTTCTCTTCCATTTCCTTAGCTAGATCATGTAACAATATCTATCATTCTATAACTTCATCACAACATGTTGGAGTTTTTCACTTATTTATATATAGGGCTTAATAAGCATCAATATTAATTCTCAAATAAAATCTATTGTTATAAGATATTTTGTTAAGAGGAATGTTTTGATTCAACTAGTTTTGAAATCCAAAGAACATAATGCTATCATATCCTCTAGGGTTTAAATGGTTCTCTCAAATTGATCATCTACCTGAGGATGATATGCAGTACTGAAACATAACTCTTTATCTAGAGCATGATGAAGGCTTCTCTATAAGTTCAAGGTATACTTGAAATCTTGATCATATATAATAGAATGTGGTACTCAATTAAACCTTACCACTTCCTTAATGTATAAATGAGAAATATGATCAATATATAAATATACTCTTATAGAAATTAAATGTGATAACATCATAAGGTGTTTGACTACAACCCAAATAACATTATTCCCTTTAGTTTTCTTGGGGAGTCCTGTGATGAAAATACATTGTTCCATTTTGACATTTCCATACATGTTTGGGTAGTGATTGTAACATCCCCATAGAATTTATCCACTTTTCCTTAACTTTTTATCATACCAAGAACCGATATACATGCTTTGAAATAACTATCTTCATGTTATTCCATTAGAAATTCTCCTTATAGTCTCTATATATCTTCATATTTTTAGTATTAATAGAGAATGATGATCTATGAGATTAATCTAAAATATCCTTCTTTATTATTAACATAGATATATGGTTCAAATCTTATTTGAGAAAGATAATATCTATCCCCTTCCTTCAATATTTTAGAATCTATCTTTTTTAAATCCATAAATATTGGATATTTTTTATCCTCATCATTAATAAGATTAACATGATCATTTCGAATCAAAACATCAACCACCATGTTCACTTTCCCATAGTGGTAATTTATTGAGCAATCATAATCTTTAATTAACTCCAACCATATTCTTTGACACATATTAAACTATTTTTAGGTGAATATATACATTAAAATTTTAGTATTAGTATATATGTCACACTATTATCTATAAATATTATTCCTATATATCTTGAATGAAAAAATTACTACTACTAACTCCGAGTCATAGGTCAGGTAATTATTTTCTTGATCCTTTAAATGATGAGAGGAATAATCTATCACAATTTCATTATGAATAAGAACAAATCCCCTCCCTTATTAAACACATCACTATAAATCACAAACCCTTATCCAGTGTAGCGTAGTGTGAGTACAGGTGTACTGAACAATTTTTTATTTATCTCTTTGAAATTTTCTTCACATTTATTAGTCCAAATAAATATGACTCCCTTATGTGTTATCTTGGTGAGTGGATTGGACAGCTGTGAGAAATTATTTAAAAATCATTGATAATATCCAAAAAATCTAAGAAAATTATAAATATCCATAATAGTGGTTGGTCTATGACAATGTTCAATGAATTTAGTCTTATAAGGATCTACTGATATACCATTTTTAATGATCTTGTGTCTAAAAAAATTATACTTTTTTTAAATATAATTCACACATGATAAATTTGGAATATAGTTTATCCTTCATCAGGGTCTTTAACACAATTATTAGGCAATCTTCATAATCTTCCTTTATCTTGGAGTATATAAGAATATTTTCTATGAAATATTCTTCAAATTGATCATGTTAATATATATAGATTATATTCATTAATTCCATGAAGATAGTGGGGGAGGGGGATTAGAAAATTGAAATGGAATAACTATAAATTTATAGTGTCTAGACCTCATATATAAGGTTGTATTAGGTATATCTTCACTTTTGACCCTCAATTTATAGTATCTAGAATGAGGTTCAATTTTGGAGAAGTGTTGAGATCCTCATAGATGATCCAAAAGAGCATCAACATGGGGTAAATGATACTTATCCTTGATCATGATCTTAGTAAGTACTCGATAATCAATGTATATCCTCATTGATCCATATTTATTCTTAAAAAAAGATGTGTTTCACCCCATGGTGATGCACTTGGATGAATTAATCCATTATCAAGGTTATCATGGAGTTTCTTCTTAAATTCTTGAAACTCAATCAGGGCCATTATAGATGAAGTTATTGAAATATTTTTAGCACCAAGAATGATTTCTATTGAAAACTCAATTTCAAAATTCAAAGGAAGACTTGAAAAATCTTCTATAAAGACATCAAAAAAATCATATAAAATAAGAATATATTTTATTTTGAGTTTCTCCCCAACCATCTAAGATAAATACCCCTTATGGTTACAAATTAAGACCGATAAAATCAAAGTAATTTATATTGGAATATCATATTCATCCTTGCACCAATAATTGATCAAAGGTTCATTCAGAAAATAAAACTTGACTTCACTTACCTAGAAATTGATATGGTCTATATATAGAGATACGAAAACATGACCAAAATCACATCAAATTCAATCACAGGGAGAATAACATAGTTTTCATGAATCAAATTTTAAAAAAACTTAATAGGATAAGAATCATAGATTTGTGATCCGATAATTGTACCATTAATAGTTTTCACTACTAATTTAACATATAATAATTAAGGTGGAACTTTGGTACCCATTGGGAATTATTCAGATATAAAAGAGTGGTTAGAACCAAAATCAAATAAGACATTAAAATTTACAGAGTGGATCATAAGTTCACCTTTCACCACTTCATTCTCATAACCAACATTAAAAAATACTGATCGTATGACATTTTCTTTTATCACTAGGATTAAGAGGTTTCAGATGTCATTCATTATCATTAACTATAAAATTCCATCATTATTTAGCATAATTACCATACTTCTTTCATTTGAAACACTAGAGTGTGGGGGTTAATTATGTGGATATTTCTCTCCATTCACATAATTTTCTATCTTTTTTCCCATAAATTTGAAATTCAATTACCCTATGACCTTTTTTTACACATATAAATAATTTAATGGTCTTCTTAATAAAACATCCTCCATGTTTCTTTCTAAACCTATATCCTAAATAAGGACTCATCTTCTTCCCTCTATGGTTTTTATTATTATAATTTCCTTTGAATTCAATCTTTCTTTTGTTATCAAAAAATGATATTGATGGGTGAATCTGATATTCATTTCTACCTAGAGATCACATAGAATGATTTATTCATAGATACTAAAGTATCTAATGGATAACACCCTTAAAATATTTGGTTTTAAGACACTAAATAATCTATAAATCTTACTTTTTGGTTCAATGATAATACTAGAAATATACCTCAAAAGTCTTGTAAAATTTAGCTCATTGGTACTAATGGATTCATCATCATTATAGTAGAGAAAATTAAATTCATTTTACATTATCATATGAATAATAAAATTAATATACTTATTGAAAAATAAAATCATAGACTCATCCCACTCTATATAGTCAATTTATTTATATTTCTTCATTTATTTGATAGGAGTCCAACATTGATTTTCTTAACCATCCAAATGATAGAAAACAAAAATAAAAATTTCATGATCTGATCATTGGAGAATGAACATTTTCTTTTTAGTGGTACTGATCCATTTCTCATAAATTAGTGGGTCAGTGGACCCACTAAAATAAGGTGGATGCATCCTCACAAAGAAATCAATAATAATTTTTTCCTCATTTTTTTGGATTCTCAATATTATTGATAGATTAATAATGTTGTTTAGGAAATGTAACAATATTTTTTATTCTAGATCACCTAAAATTCATTTTCTCAAGAGAAAAATCATGGAATTATCCATCATATTCAACATTAAAATGATTCCTCTTGGTTCCAACCATTGACTAAATCCAAATAGCATAGTGTGATAAACAATAATCATAACGAGGAATCATATAATTATGAAAAATTATTCATGGGATTTATAAATCATGAAACCTTCTTTTCAATCTATGAAACCTTAGGTTTAAAATAGTTCATCTATAGTTATTATCTACTAGAATCCTTCATAATGGTTTTAAAGTAAAATATGAATGAACCCAAGCATATCCCCCAAGAGTGTCTATCTAGTTGTGAAATATTAGGTCCACTCATTGTGCACTGATGATGGATAAGTTAATACCCAATCTCCCCCATTGATAGTTGTTAACCATAGGTTCATTTTTACTAAATACATCTCCACTTTTTAGTATTTAGAACGAGATATATTTTTGAGTAAAACCATATAATCTCTACTTTACCAAAGCATCGTGATGTTATCCTATACTTAGAATTATCACAAGGGTTTTAAAAAAACTTCTCTAATTCTAATTTTCAAAAATTACATAACCCTTATATGATACCTACTAAGGTTTCCTAAGTATAATATACATAAATATTACACCATTTTATATGAATATTTAACACATTTCACAATAATATACAACCAGGGGTTGTAAAGGTTTAGTTTATTTAAATTCTAAAAACATAATTATCTTATTTCATAAAATATATTCAATATATCCCAAAAATTTCTTCTCAGCTAGTAAAATTCTAAGTTATAACCTACCTAAAAAACTTTTCTTATAACCTGGGGAAAGAAAACATAAGAAAGGGTGAGATCATATGCTCAGTAATGGTAAAAATGGGAGATATCAATTAATGATCATATGTAAGCATAACATGAGCACAAGGGTATGATAAGATGAGCTTAAAATTTTAAAATAATACCCACAAATTTATATGTCATAATCAAAGAATAAGTATTTGGTAGTTCGTAAGACAAGAATCATATAAGAATAAAAAATCACCAGCCAAGAGAATAAAAAATTAGTATAACAATATGTAATAAGGGAGTGTATTTAAGTGTCTCATATTAATGAACTGATAAATCATTTCTCAAGGATATTTAACAATTCATCATATGTTGAGATTAGGATAACCACCCATGTACCCTATTTGGCTTTAGGATAGCCTCCCGTGTACCCTATTTTAGGCTTGGGATACCCCTTGTGTACCCTTTTAGATCATAAAATTAAATATAACTTAATGAATTGGAGGAATATAATGGACCCACCCACCACATAAAAATAACACATTCATATATATGCCCCAAGATCAAGAAAAAATATCTCATGTCATCATAGATTAAACTGTGGGAAATACAATGGGTTTCATCAATATTTCATCATCATAATCATTAACCATCCAAATAATGAATAAGTATGGTATAATTAGATCATCTACCTACTGAAACATAAGTAACATCAATGGATAATGTCATAAATGAAAATACATTTAAAATATCAATAGAATATTTCTTGATGAAAATAACCTTTTTATTTTGAAATAACTTATTTAAAATTTAAATTTTCAAAATATTTGGGAAAAAATTTTCTTTAAAAATAACCATGGAAAATTATAAATAAATATGAAAATAAAAGAGTAGTAAAAATCTATTCATACATTAAATATTAAAAAATATATTTTTTCCACTCCCTTGGTAAAAAGTATCTCATTCTAAAATTGACAAGAATATTCATTTTAAAACTTTTTATAGAAATTCAAACATGGGTAAAAATGACTTTAATAAGTTATTGAGGAACATTAAAAACATTATTGAAAACATTTTAAAGAAAATATGGACATGGAAGAAAAATAATTCTGACTATATAGAAAAATGAAGTTATTTTTCCTTAAAAAAATTTCTTTTAAACTTTTGAGTAATTATAGGGATAAAAATGTAATAAAAAATTATAATATCTATAATTTACAAGAGTAGAATAAAATAAATAAGATTTATAAGAGATAGATCATATAAATTTATTATTATAAATTTGAGCATAAAAAATCTTGGTAGAATGTGAGATTGAAACATAAAACCCTTACTAATCTGGTAACTTTTGAATCTAAACATCCAAGAAAGAAATAAATTAAAATAAATCTTTAAATATCATGAATATAGAGTGTTGGTAAAAAATCCATCAATGTAACTATGTTGTGTTTTTGTGTCAATTTTTTTGTTGAAAAAGCAGGTTTCCAAGGCTAGTTGTTGGGTTCCAATATGATTAATGACAAGGTATATTGAAAAAGATCCAGGACAAAGGAATTGATGGTCTGGAATTAGTACAAAAAAATTTCACGTACAAGGTGGCCCTGTTTTCGAGTGTTTTCTAAATTTTTGGGGTAAAAAATTTAGAGGATGACTCATGATTTATGAAATATGGATCTATAGGGATTACTCATAAAAATATTAAAAAGGAATGGAATTTGTGAAGGTTTAGTACTTCCTTAAGGTCTGTTTTTTAAGAAGGTTCAATGTTTTGTGATGGTTTGTATCTTCACAAAAGATGGCTGGTCGTAAAGTAAATATGGTAAGCAATGTGACTATGAGAATCTTCATGAATAGGAAAATTTCCCTAATGTTTCATGAAGGTAGGGAGCTTCATGAAAAAGTTTTAAGAGCTTCATAAAAAGGCTCTGAAATGGTTGAAATTTTCATGAAGGGGAGGCTACATATATAAATAAGGGCCCACACCTCATTTGGAAGTAAGAAAGCCTTATTGAAAATAAAAAGGATCTGAATTCAGGAAGGTAGTTCATGAAGGATTTTTATTACATGAATGTTTTCATGTTATCAACTATTTTATATAGAAATTCATTTCATGAAGTCTATTTATGCTTCAATAATGTTGTGAACATCACAAAATCCATGAGCATTGTAAAAGTTGTGAGCATCATGAAAGCTACAATCATCATGAAGGCTAAGTGAGCTTCATGAAAGGAATGAGCTTCATAGAGGCTAAGGGAGCTTAATTAAAGGAGTGATCTTCATGGAGGCTATGCGAGGTTTGAAAAAGTAGTGAGATTCATGAAATTTGAGATCATTAAAAAAGGAGAATATTATTGTGAATAATTGAGTATTTTCATGAAGGTTGGAAAGAGGATTCTCACAAAATTAAATATCATGCGAACAAAAAAGGGATTTCCAAGTAAATTTATGGTAAAGTGGTATTCATCAAGAAGATTTAAGTAGAACTTAATGATGCACCAAATTATGTGTAAAACATATTTATTCAGGTGATCAAAAGAATAATCTTATAAAGGAACAATGAACACACTTTATTTGATAGGGGAGGAAGATTTCAAATTGTGATTAGTTGTAAACCAAGAGGGAAAATGATTCTACTGCAAACATTGTAAGGGAAGTAAGCCCAGGTAGGAGTGACCTATCCTAAACCAATAAGCACTGATGTTACTGATTTTGACCTAACAAAACATTATTGGTTGCATGATCCTTGAATAGCTTTTAGTTTCAAACCAAGTAAAAATCAGTGTGTCCGTATGCTTGATTTATTGCTTTACTTTATATACATCATTATTAGATAAAGTTTTAATGGATAATATCAAAATAAATAATAAAGATAAATTTAAGTTCACTTATAATAAATAGGTCATGATCCAGTGGGGGAAGTAGAATTTTGAAAAAAATATCCATACCTTGATTCACCCCCACTCTCAGGGCATCTAGGCCCCTTTTAGTCCTAACAATTATTATCCAAGCATTAGTTTATTTTATCATATTTTTTTAATTTATTAATTTTATTGTTGAAGTTAAAGTTTTATTCTACTCTTATCTCATTGTTCCACAGAAAAGGGAATAACTTGAAAGAAGAAGCATAATTTTGGTGGAATTTCTAAAAGTGGAAGTGTCTATGGAAAGTGTGCTATTTAGTTGAAGGAAAATAACAACTTTTGAGATTGTGAGAGTAATTACATATTCAATGATTCTACAGAAATGAATGAAGTGCTTGACATGAACAGTTATGTTGTAACTAACCATGATTAATAAATTTGAAGAAGTCTTGCTGTATATGTTTTCTACATGAAAAAGAATTTGACTATAAATTAAAATAGGAAAATAAGGATCAAGATATTTGGATGAAAATATATAAAAATTGAGGTGAACAAGGTGAAAGGTTTAAATAAAAGGCTTGTTGATGTGGCTACTAATATGAGGGATAAAAATGACACCCAAGGTGAAGAATCACAATATATATCCTCCAAGATAGAAAAAATCATAGATGATTACAAGGGAAAGAACATATAATTAGAAGAAATTCATAAATTTGAGTCCATAAATTATGATCTTTATATATAACTATCTAAACTGGTTCTATAGAACCAAAGTATACAATAGGAGAATTCATGTTGTAATTATTTTGTTTCTAAAAAATCTTATAAAATAAAGGATAAAACTAACACAATGGATAAGATCTCCTAATAATTGGGAGATGATATAACTTTCAAGAAATAACTTGATTATCAACATGAATTAAGGTATAAGAAGATTACACAATTAATAGAGGAGATAGAATCAGTGATGAAAGAAGTAGAGAAATCCAATGCCAAATGTAAAACCAAAGTAAAGGATGTTTTCCATTTATTATTTGACTATAATTTGGTAGGTAATAATGAAATTGAAAGAAAATATTCTATTTTAGATGGAAAACATGAAATTATTGTATCATCCCAAAGGCCATGAAATTTGAGAAAATCTAGTACTAGATATGATAAACCCTCTCCCATTCATGAGGGGAAAAGAGTTGTAAACAGTTCCAAAAATAAGAATAATCCTATAGAAGATGGAAATAGAACTAAAAAGACTTATAAAAATATTTATGACAACGTGTACTCAATTTGTGGGATAAAAATTCATATTTAAAGTTTTTGTTTTGAATCTTTGGAATATATTTTATTTTTTTAAGACATAAATGTTTATAATAAGAATAAGCTTCTTGAAAAGTCTTAAAGGAGAATCTATTAGAAGAAAGTATCCATCAAATTATATTATTGTGGAATATAATTAAATTCCATGAGTATGTGTCAAGAATCTTGAGGGTTCAATGTCATAATAAAAATAACTCTTGTTGCATCAACATCTCAGTTGAGAAATGATGATTCAAGGTTTTTTTAAAGGGATATGTTTTATATGTTCTAATCAAGGGAATTTTGAAAGATATTATAGATAAAAGAAAGAAGATAAAGAAAAGGAACTCAAAAGGAGATCCCCAAATCTAGTGGTGTATAATGAGAAAGAATATACTAGAATAAGACACAATAAATTAAAAAATGGGTTTATAACATAAAAAAAACACAAGGAACTACTCCAGTTTAAAGAAAAAATAATGTACATTCAATGAAAGACTCACTCCCATCACATTAGGGTGAGTTGAATTGGAAAATTGATTAAATAAAATGGAAACAATAATTCCACAACAAATATATATGTCATAAAACATGGATATAAGTGAAAGAAAGTTAAAGATCCCTCTAATATAGTAAGAAGAAAGGGTAGACGATCTTTGGAAATATTTTTACTCTGATAATGCATCATGAAAAAAATCATATAAGTGGACCATAAAAGAAATATATTTGTACTAGTGGGATTAAACCCCAAATTGAGAAAAAGGATAACCTTATAAAACCTATATATTAGAATAATATTGAGAATTCTTGTAAAGAATGTCTAGTTATATGGCCAGAATAGAAAATTTGAATGTGAAGTTAGAAAAAGTATAGAAAGGGTACATTTATTTTCATGAACATATCAAAGGGTTGGTCTATCAGGATTGATCATAATTCTCATCTTGAGTAATCCAGAGGTTCTCATATCCCCATGAATTAACTATTTCTAATATATGTTTTAATTAGTATATGCTTAAGGGGGAGATGCAATACATCAGATGTGTGTATACTAAAAAGGTAGAGTTGAATTAAGAAAATAGGGGGGGAGGTAGAAGTAGAAAATGTTGATTCAGAAGACGGGACTGATGATGAGTAGGAGGAAGTCAAATCTGTATTTGCATGAATTCTGAATATTCAAGATGAAATTGGAAGGAAAAACATCATTGTTGACCCAGAAGCACTGGTTCAAACACTGAAAGTGAAGTATTTATATAAGGAATAATTCATATCATAGTTAGAGCCTAAATGTTTTGAAAAAAAATCTAGATATGAGAACTGGGTTTAGTCTATGGAAAAATAACTTGAACAAATTGATAAGAATTAGACATGTTATATTGTTTCGAGACTGACAAATAAGAATTTCATCAGGACCAAATGGGTCTTTTGGAACAAACTAAATTAATATGGATTAGTAATTTGAAACAAATAATGACCAGTGTTTAAGAAATTCTCCTAGATCTATGGAATCAATATTGATGTGACATTTTCACATGTTATAAGGATAGATACTATTCTCTTATTGTTGTCCATAGTAATAAAAATGAACTTCAATGTTTTCCATATGGATGTCAAGTTAGTTTTTTTTTAATGGGTTCCTAGAAGAAGAAGTGTATATTGAATAGACAAATATTTTTATTATTCATGAAGATTAGAACATATTTTCTTAGTCAAGGATGACACTATATGGGTTGATGAAAGAATCGAGAGTGTGGTATTCAAGGATTGATTTTTTTTGAAGTTTAAAATTTCAGTGTGGTGGAGTTGATTACAGTCTCTACGTCAAAAATAATAGTAATAAAAAGATGATGGTGTTGGTGTATGTCTAAGATATAATATTTTGTGGATCCGATGAAGCATAGTGAAAATAGTTTTCAGATTTCATGAAAAGTGAGTTTGAAATGTCAATGATTAATGAAATGACGTTTTTTCCTAGGTTTGTATGTTACACAAGAAAGTAATGTCACATTTTTTTCTAAATAAAAATATTCCAGGGAGGTTTTGAGAATATATGGAATGGATAAATCCAAGTAGATGAAGACTCTAGTGGCTAATCATATGTAACTATCATGAAATGATAAAGGCAAAGTGTTTATTGTCACAAAATACAAGAATACCATTGTATGTTTATTGTACTTAATATAGATAAGTCCTAATATTGTTTTTGGAACATTCCCCACAATGAAGTATCATTGTGATCCCAAAGAAACCCCTTACTTAAAGTAAAAAAAACTTCAATATATCAAGGGAAAAATGTATTTTAGTCTACTGTATAATAAAAAAATATCAGTAAGAGCTTTTGGAGTATATAGATACAGATTAGGGAGGTTCGGTAGATGATAGAAATTCAATGTTAGGTGGTGAATTATATCTTGGAGGATTGTGTATTTCTTGTCTAAGAACGAAACAAAATTGAATTTCATTGAGAAATGTAGAAGCTAAATATATTACGAATAAAAAATATTGAACACTGTTAATGTGGATAAAGAATAATATTGATGATATAGGAGTTGAAGTGAATTCTTAAATCAGAATCCATTAGGATAATTCAAGTGTTATAAATCTTAGAAAAAATCTCATCCATCACTCATGGATGAAGATCATTGAAATTAAGTATCATTTAATAAATGATAAGGTGGAGCATGGGATTGTAAAGTTGGAGTATGTGCCTATAGAACTACAGGCTACAAAAATTCTGATGAAGGCCTTACCCAAAGAATCATTTGATCAGAATCAACTATATTTTAGAGTTAGGTCAAGTCCCCACACTTTAAAAGTGTGATAATTAGACCCCCACTCCCCAAGGTATTGTGTGTATTTTCCAAATGTTTTGATATGTGTTATTTAAAATGTTTCTGCCGTAAAGGAGTGACCTTTGGGTTCATTGACAATGGGGAGAAATATCTTGATCAAGTAGGGGGAGGATCTGATAGGGGGATCAATGGAGTAGGAGGAGTTTTAAATTTTATGATTCTAATGATGTTCAATCAAAGGTTATATATCATGAAATATTGGTTTTTTTGTGAAATTGGTTCACTATTTAATGAATTAAGTGATTCATTAATGAAATTTTCATTATTATCTTGATTCTCATGTCGAGCATGGCTCATTTGGGAATAGAGTGTGTGTTGTGTAAATCTATGATAATTATCTGGAATCATAAGAAGTAAATTTTGGTTGAAGATAGAATAATATTTAAAGTGGTATCAAAGAGTGAAGATTTTTTAACAAAACTAAATGGGGATATTGTTGGGCAAAAAACCATCAAGGTAACTTTGTTTTGTTTTTGGGTTGATTGTGTTTGTTGAAAAAAACAGGTTTTTAAGGTCATTTTTGGAGTTCCATCATGATTATTGACAAGGTATTTTAGAAAATATCCAAGATAAAGTATTGGATATTATGAAATAAATATAGAAAATTTCATGTATAATGTGTCTCAATTTCCTAGTTTATCCAAATTTTTTGGGTCTAAAATTTGAAGGATGACTCAAGATTCATGAAACATGGATTTCTAGTGAAGTTTTATCAAAATATAAAAAAATTCATGGAATTCATAAATGTTTGGTGCTTTATAAAGTTTATATTTTTTGTAAAGGTTCAGTGTTTGGTGAAGCTTTGGAGCTTTGTGGAAGATGGATGGTCATAATAGAAAGACATTATGCTATGTGACTATGAGATTCTTCAAAAATCAGAAAATTTAACTAATTTTTTTAAAGGTATGGAGCTTCATGGAAAAGTTTGAATAGATTTATGAAAAGTCCCTAGCAATGTAGAAATATTCATGAAGGGGAGGCTATGTATATAAATAAGAGGTTACCCCTCATTTGGAAGTAATCAATCCATAATGAAAATCCAAAGGCTATGGATTTACAAAGGTGGTTCGTGAAGAATTTTTTAGTATAATTTTTTCATAAGATCATTTATTTCATATAGAAAGGGGGTTTGTTAAGGCTATGTAATGTTCAAAAAATCTACAAGCATCATGAAAACCACAAGCATTATAAAATATGCGAACATCAAAAAATATGTGAGCATCGTGAAGTCTAAGTGTTCTTTGTGAAAGGAGTGAGCTTTGTGAAGGATAAGTAAGCTTTTTAAAAGGGGTGAGCTTTGAAAAGGAAATGTGAGCTTCACAAAAGTAGTGAGATTTTTGAAAGTAGGGAGCATCATGGAATGGTGATATTCTTATGAAGAATTGGGAATTTTTATAAAGGTTGGAAAGAGGGTTCTCACAAAAGTAATTCTCATGAAAACTAGAAGGGATTTCTTAGCATATCTATGGTAAAGTTTTATTCATCAACTGCATGAATGTGGAACTTAATGATGCACCGAATGAGGTGAAAACATATTGATTCATGTGATAAAAAGAAGAATCACCTAATGGAGTAATGATAACACTTTAGTTGAGATATCAATGATATTTTAAATTGTGATTAGTTATAATCCATGAGGGACAATGAGTCTTCTCTCGAAAGTGTAAGGGTAGTGATCCCAGGTAGGAGTGACCAAGCCTAAACCAACAAGTATTGTGCTTAGTGATTTTGTTACACCAACACACTTTTGGATGCATGCTACTTGGACTATCCTGTAGTGGTGAACTAAGTAAAAATCATAGTGTCATTTCTATTTCTTTCTTAATTTACTTTATATACACCATCATTTGATAATGTTGTAGAGGATAAGTTCAATATAAAAATTAAATAGAAAATGAACTTACCCTTATAATAAAGAGGTCAATATGTAGTGGTGAAAGAAGAATTTCAAAAAGAAGATCCATGCCATAATCCACCCCCTCTCAGGGTATGTAATCCCATTTTAGTCCAAACATAAAGAGATTCATGATATAATATATCAAAGGGGCTGCATATATACCACATTAAAGGAAAAAGTGGTGAATATGACATATGTTTCATAGAAACAAAATTGAGATGAGAAACCCTTACCCAAAGTCTAACTTTATTTGTAAGTTCTCTAACCACCTGTATAATAAATTTAAGTTTAGTATACATTATTGAGACCAATAAGTGAGGAATTTTTTTTTAATTTTTTATTGGATGTGATTCTTTTTGTTGTATTTTGTTTTCAGTACATAAATCATTTTTAAACACACATTTCTTATGAGTTGATGGTGTAACATGGTTTTACACCATAAATGTTTTTAGAAGGATAAGTGGTTACACCATAACTAATTTCCATGCCATATTAAGCTAACATAACGTTATAATATTCCACTTCAATGGTTCCAAAAACATGGATATTCTGAATTTTGTGGTGGGATAGAAAATTATCTACAGGAATTCACAGGATAGGGTAAGTGACCATGCCATAGGATAGGCTCAATCAGAGATTTCCACACTATAGTATTACAAATTTCACTACAAGAAGAATATAAATTAGGTTCTTACACCATATATAATATAACACACTGAAAATAATAATGGTTAAATTTTGGTAGCCTTGTTTGTGTTCACGTCTCAACACTATAATAATATTATTTCACTACAAGCAGAATATAAAGAAAGTTTCTTCATCTTGGAACCTATCTCACATTGAAAAGTACATCGAAATAGAGTTTTAGTGTATTTAGAGAATTTTTTACGTCCATGACACAAATCATATTCCACGCTGCGTTCAAGAGAAAATATGGAAGACTACACTGTAGTGTATGGATCATGCCATAAAAAGGCTGGATTGGTTTTTTTATAGATCTAGAACATTTGAGACCTTAATGAAACAAACCTCTAATTACACAAAAATGTTTTTATATAGTTAAAAAAATAATTGGTTTTAACTTCCACCACATGATGTAATGGAGGAGGTTGAATATAAGAATTATTTTTCTAGGAAAATATAGGCAATTCAAATAGCCATGCTAACTTGGCTTCACATTTCCTTTTTGTTGGTTATTTTAGTCCACTTTAACCACTTATTAAAATATTATGGTCAATATTTAGTTAAATGTTATCTAATGGATGAGTTTGAAGAGGAGGATTTTAATTTAAAATTGAAATTAAAATTTAAAGGAGTATGAGAAAAAGTTAATTTTGTTGTGAAGAAAAAAATAGAGTGAATATTGTGACGAAAAGGTAAAAAAAGAGAATGAAGAATAAGAATTTATGGATATGGTAAATATAATGATTATTATATGAATAAAGAAATTAGAATAAGGGAAGATGAATAATAAGATCGAAGTTGCTACATTCATGTGATATATGTACAAAGTGAAGAAGTATGTTGTTTCCTATACAAGTTTTAATGACAATTTATACTTATTTCACGTAGTGAAAGTATAGTGGAAATGAAATATTTTGACACACTCAAAAGAAATGTGAAATTCTATTTGGTTGAAGTATTTTTTATACAAAATTTTATTATAGTAAAGTTTATTATGAAATTATGCATGGGATGTACTAAAATAATGATTTTAGTGGGTATTGTGGTCCTATAGGTATCCATATCAAACAAAGGACTATCCTTATCACATTGATAGGTAAACCTTGTAATTTGTTTTGTGTTCCATTGTGTTGGTGTGTATTACATCAATCATCACTTCATCCTAACATGTAGCATATTTTATTATAAAAGACATATAAAATAGTATATATCACTGATTCAGACCCATCTTAGTAATCTTTATTTGATCCTAAAGTGGTTTTATAAGTAGTATTAGAGGGATATTTTCCCTTCATTATAGATTGGATATTTAAATTCTCTCTCTCTCTATCATTTGGAATAATAAGAAACTAATTTATATTATATATTATGGATAATTTAAATCGATGAATTATTCATAAAAAATAGGGAATTAAAATAGCTAATCACTAATTAAGGGAACTAGACCCTTGGATACCACTATCAGGTCTTTTTTAGGAAAGTGTAATCAAATCATCATGACAAGTTGAGATGTTTAGGTTTAATGGTTATAGTAACTTCTATTTTCTAGAAAATATTGTATTATTTATTCATTGTTCTTATTTTCTACATTGATTATTATCACACAGACTTAAAATTATTTAATGGTGATCTTTTTTTAAGTATTCTAAGTTTTTAGTGATTTATTTTCTTTGGTTGAAAATAAAATCACAAAGGGGATATATTACCTGAAAGTGACTTTATAGTGGTATCAAATGGTTATGTTACATTTGTTATCGATTGTAAATTTGTAGGCACTCTATCTTTTTTTTAATATTAAGTCACTAATTTGTATTATATATAATGTATAATTTAAATTTTGTGAACGATAAGGTGATTTCTAAATTTTATTGGAAAAGATATCATAAATACAAAAGATAGATGATTTTATAACTATTATCTATAAATTATGATGTTTTTAAAGTTATAATTATTGGGTTTATTCCTCAGGATGGTGGTGTTACTATAACCACAAAAAATAAAAGGAATTTAGTAAAACTATCATGATGAAAATAATGATATTCTATCATTACTCTTGGAAAGTGAGATTTTAAAATTCAAAGGATTTAATACCATAAAATATATCTAGGATAAACATAAGAATATTTTTAGAGGGAAGTCTAAAGTGAAGCGATCTAAATTTAAATTTTGGAGAATTGAGTATAAAGTTCTCTAGATTCATGATTATGAAAATATTGATAGTTTCTTCAATAGGGTACAGAATTTGGGATCACTATTAGAGGATATGGTGAGAAGTAAAAAGATGCTGAAAGTTTTGAAATAATTTTTCATATATTACTAGATATGTTTTATTTCAATGTCTCTACATTGGAAGATAAATATCAAAGTGATATTCCACTTTATTATTTTCATTGTAATTTAATATATTTTTAAATGAGGAATAAATGTGATATCAATAAAACGATGAAGCCTAAATAAGAAATCTCTTTTAAAGACTTAAAGAAATAGAAGTTGAAGAATAAGGTTATTATTGAAGAAGAATCTTGTTATTCAATTTCATATGAATATTTTGAGGATAATTTTGATGAAGTTATGTATTTAATCTCAAGAAACAAGAGAATGGGGAAATTAATGTATAAGGAAAATATCCCCTTAAAACGTTTTAGTTCTGTAGTTATTGGTAACTATGTAGTAAATTTTCCCAAATCCAGAACCAATAAAATAGAGAAGATGAAGATGTTATACATACAATATTATCAAATAAGTATCATAATAAAATAAAGGTTTATAACATGATAAGTTTAAAAAGTTATATCTTTTTTTATTAGGGAAATATCTTTTCTAAAGAAATTATAGATAACGAAAATGAAGATGAAGACGAGTTTTCATTCCGTATTGGTGATGCTGATAAACTAATCATTTATAAAGTGAATGGTAAAAATATTTCTAGTGATGAAATTAGTTTTAAAATTGAAGAATAAGTGACTGATATGGAATTAATACTAATGTTATAAGTAAAATAATGTATTTCAAATATTTCCAAATAGGAGAAGAAGATATAAAATTTAAAGAAAGATGAAAATTTTTTCAATAAAAATGAATCTATATTTACATAATAAAAGTAAAATATGATTTAAGAAGTTAAAGGTTTAAAGAATTTTATTGATTATGAGAAGGTTATTAACCATAATTTGGAAGTAATATTGAAGGATAAATAAAAATAGTTTTATCATTTAAAAAAACAAGATATTTCAAAAGTTAGAGAATGTTTGAAGTGTGAATTTAAAGAAGATCAATAGAAACAAATCTATATAGATGAGAATCATACTGATAATTTTAGTGAAAAATTAGTGTAGTGGAAGCAATTCATGAATAACAAGTTTGTGGATAAATCTAGTGATGTTCCAATATTTATAAATTCTAGGAGCACCAACTAGAGTTAAAAATATTCTTCAACTAGGGAGTCCAAAATATATAAAAAGATAGTTGATATGAAGATAAAAATTTTGGGAGTTACCAAGAATTAAATTTCACAAAAAACAAGTTAAACTAGTAAATCTAAAAAGGGTAAATTACATTAAAAATATATATAGTATATTACTTTCAAAGGAAAATATAATTTATATGTTTATTATTTTGATTATAGAGGATTTAGGAACATGGAAAATATGTTTTGGTTTAATTATCAACATCATAATTAGACTATAATGTGTGATAGGAATGGTTTTAGGGGGAGTCAGTCCACTCAAAAGAAGGATTTTTAGAAACTAGTTATGAACTATGGACAAAAAATCACAGATCAAGTTTTTTATACTTGAAGAAGTATATAGACATTGTGATCAGTTTGGTCATTATATTAATGATTACCTAAATAATTTACCTCCCCCTTAAAATATTATTTTCAGTACTCAAGAATATCAGAAGAAGAGTGACAAAGAAAAAGAGAAGGCCTTAATTATTGAAGTGGAACTTAAAGAAACCAAATAAGAAATTTCATAGATCTTTTATTGTGGATGTTTATTACATATGAAAAGAGATTTAAAACTCTTGAAATATGTGAAAAATTATAACTATGGATCAATGAATTTTGGTAATGGGGTGTCTCTCAGGGTAAAAAGAGTTATAATGAAACTTATTGTGAATGAAAAGATGAAATCCAAGAACAATCATTTTGTTAATGAATTGAAACATAACCTCCTAAGTGTTTCATATCTTTTTGATAAATGAAATGAAGTGATCTTAAAAAAATTATGGATTATTTATTAATAATACTGAATATGAAAAAATTATGACAAAATGATAACTTAGTAATGGACACTTATTTTTAGTGGGTGATATTGGAAAATCATGTTATGAAAGTATGTAATAAGAATATGAATAGTGGTATTGATGACTTGTCCATATTTGGAAAAAGAAAATGAATTTGATCACTTGAGGAGAAAATGTTCATAATGTTCCTTTATTGAGAAGAAAATTACTTAACATACCAAAATATTAAGATTGTTAACTCTTCACATAAGAAGGTAGAGATTAAATCTACTTAACCCTTGGATCTAATTCATTAAAATTTGGGTGGGACCATGGGGAAGAAATCCACAAATGGAGGTAAGTATTATATTAATTATAATGATGAATTCACTAATGATACTTGTATCATGTTTCTGAAGAACAAATCCTGGACCTTAAAATAGTTCAAACGTTTTTGAAGAAGTATATAAAAATGAATATTTGAACATATAATGGAACATAGTTTAGTAATGAAAATTTTGAAGCTTATCTGGATCATGGTCTCTAACATGAACTTAGTGCACTATACACACCTTAATATAATGGTGCGGTTGAACGCAAGAACTTTTGTTTGGTGAAAATGGATAATACAATATTAGATAAGTATGACACTTATCATTATTTTTGGAGATAATATATTGAAAACGATTCATATCTAAAAATGATGTTTGTGTAGGATGAATTTAGATATGTATTATAAAAAACTCAATGTTTGAAGTATCTTAGTGTGTTTGAAAGATATTATGTTATCAAGGTAAATAGTGATAATCTTGTAAAGTTTGAAAATCAATGTATTGATGGGATATTTCTTGGATATACTCCAAATATAAGAGGTTATTATTTTTCCAACAAATAAATTAGAAATATAATTGATTTTTATGATGTGAAAGTCATAGAGATATCAAAGAAAGAAGCTGAATATTCTAAATATAGTTCTAAAAGTGATTATGATGTTATTATTTGTTATACATAAAGAAAAAATTTTAGATAGAGAATAAAGTGATGAAGATGTATAGGTTGTTAAAGAATATTTAACCATTTAAAATGATGAGGAGAAATCTCACTCATCTCATGTAACGCCCCTTTACCTTCATCCAAGTATACTTTGACTCTTGTTTTTGGTTTCCCTTTTTGTTTAGGTGTATTGGGAGCTTCTCATAGATATAGAGACTTTTTTTTTGGGGAAAATGGCCTAAATTCTAGAGATTTATGTTAGTTTTAATTAATGGAGTCTAGGTATATATGTGTAAATTACATTAGAGGATGATTCTTGGTTTCAGATATCCTTAAGAATGGGATTATGGATTTTTTGGCTAGAAACTGGACTGCACACTGCCTACTGGACGTAATCATATTATGAATGGGTTACATTACATGAACCTATTGCAAGGATGATTTCATGAGTATTGTTTCAAGAATGAAAATTTATAATCCATGAAACCATTACATGTCATGAATGGGTTGATTAAGATTTAATTTGACCTGAGGTAATTCCTTTTTTAACATACTTTAAATTCAAATAATTCACATCGTGAAATGGTTTCACAATGTGAATTATTTGGGTCCAAAGTTTTAACCACACTATACGCATCACCCTTTTTGTTATTTGAAGTTTATAACTCCCTATTGAAGTTTAGGGAGATATTGGGTGATTTCAGGTGATCTCCTTTCTTATAGATCATTCTGTTTAGTTTCTGACTCTCATGGTAGTTGCATCACATATCCTTGGTAAGAGCTATCATAGTTTATTCATTTACATTACCCACAATAGTGGCGTTGTCCACATTTGTGATTCAAATTATGATTTGATAATGATTTATATTGATACTTTTGAGTTTTCTTTCATTCCTTAACTTTCAATGTTTGGTATGTTAGCTTCCAATCTCCATTGTTGAAGGCATATATATTTCCATTATTATTGAGGTAAGTGTATCTATTCAAGTGGTTATAATTCTTGAATTGCTATATTTTCTTATCAATTCAATTTTGTTAATGGATTTAAATTCATGTTTTGAAAATTTTAAGTATTTTTTGGAATAGATTCAGTTTTTTAAATTATTTTTTCTTTTAAAAATGTATTTTATTTGATATGAAAATGTTTTATTAAATGCGATCATGGATTTTGAAAATGGTTTTAAAAACATGGAAAATTGGGAACCTTGGGTGTGTTGGGAAATGGACATGTTAATTTAGTGTGGGTGATGAAACTAGTAGTTTTTTGATATTGAAAGACTATGGCATGGCACAATATTAGTTAGAATCAGCACGTGTCTAGTTTAGTATTATTTTATGTCTAGTAAGTATTTTCATTGGATAAAGTCCAAATGGTGTTATTTTTCATTTATACATAGTTTATCTCATGATGATTTATTTCATGGATAATTTATCACATGTTTATCTTATGGTGCATCTGTGGTTGGTTTTTCCTATACTTACCTATTTTATTTTATACTTTTCATAATCCTAAATTTGATGAATATGGTATGAATTTATGGAAAAAATGATTTTTTTATAAAATGGTTTTGTTTATGAAAATTATTTATAGAATGGATTTGTTTTAAAGTTATAACCTGTAAAATATTTAATTATAATTTGTCTATTTTATTTAGTGGTATTCTATTGGGATTATTTCTCACACCCTACTTTTTTTTACTTTAGATAGTAGTAGTACTGGAGTCAGTGCTCACACCTTACTTTTATTTCCTTTAGATGGATATAGACCTTGTTTTGAAGGACTCAGGTAAAGGTAAGGGAATCATATGCATGACAAGATCTATTTTCTTTCATTTCCTTCATAGTGGGATGGTTTGGTGCTGACAGATGGTCACATATAGGCTTGATTAGTCTGGTTTTCTTAATCTTTCTAGTTTTCACATTTTTGGTATGACTTTGTATGTATCATGGATATATTTAACATTCTTATTAAACTTTCATTGATGTTTCTCCAGTTTTACCTGAGACGTATGGTTATTTTTTACATAGCATCATGTAGAAGACCTTCTTGGGTGACTTTTCTAGTTGAAATGGGTTGATTGGTTAAAAATTTGTATTAGATGGAGTACCCGGTCTGAAGTGTTGCAAGAATTTCATGGATGTGGTTTGGTGTTTTGTTATATAGTAGTAAATAACATTAAAATACAAGTAGTGGCTTCATAAAAAGGGTCTGGATAACTCAATTTTGTTTCTAAATCTATATTACCATTAGTGGTAAAGAATTTTTTCCAAGCTATAGAATTGTTGGTTATGGTTGTTTGAATGAAACAGATATGGGGTTTATTTCAATAGACATTTTCCTTCTTTGTTTAGTTTTTTTCCAAATAGATCATAATTGTATTAAATTCATGTTTTTTTAAAATCATTTATATGGATAGCCAAAGTTGGTTCAATGATTTTTTAATTTTCTCATGACTAATTGGTTTTTGTCTTATGATTATTAAAAAATGTCTCTTAGAAGAGATCTTCTAAATCTTAGTGAGGTAGCTTTGAGATAGGTTCCACAGGTGAATCCTATCATGGAACCTTCTTTGGTAGAAGCTTTAATTTGTAATATTCAGAATCTAGTTCAAGAATGTGTGAAAACCCAGGATGAACAATGGATCATGGCATAAAATTTACTAATCAACATCCACATGTATTCCATGGTAACAATGGATCCCAGGAATTTTAAGAATGGATTTAGTGGATAGAGAGGATCTTAAACTTTTTGAATACTCATGAGGACTATAAGGTAGGATTTATCAAGTATATGATTTAAGTATTAGGGTGAATATGGTGGGATTCTATTGTTCAATCAATATTGAACGAGTATATCAACTGGATATCTTTCAAGAAAATATTCATACATCTATTTATCTTGAGTCTTTATGAGGGGGAGATACCAAGGTTTTTTTGACCTTAGAGTAAGGAGAGTGTACCATTATATAGTATTCCACCTCTTTTTCTAAGTTTGTTTATGTGGAACTAGATCTAGCAACTAATGATTACATAAAGGCTCAGAGGTTTGAGTTGGGGTTGAGGGATGATATTCAGTAGATGCTAATTATTATGCATCTTTTGACATTTATAGAGGTATTTGATAAGGAATATTTGGTAGAGACTATAATGGATAGAAAAAAAGTTTTGGAGGATCTTTATTTGGTACCATTTTCACCCATGGTGTATCTTTTAACCAGAAAAGGAAGCTCAAATGTAGCCATTTTCTTCAAGGCCAGTTTTGGGGGATTCATTAGGACAACAAAAAGTTTTTTTAGCATAGAAGGCCTGTTCATACTAAACATAATTGTTTGTAGGCTCCCAAAATTTTCAATATTGTGGAAAATCTATCTATTTAAATCATTTTTGTGAAAGGATGTCCCAAGGAAGTAAGGGGGGATCCACTCTCACCAAGGGTTCATAGGTTCATACCGATGCTTCCAAGGGTGGTGTGTCTTATCCTCAGGATAAGGGGGATGTTCATGTGGATAAGAAAGCTCAGGTAGGAGCTAATATTTGGAATATTTATGTGGTGGAGTATGCATGTAATTAACTAACTTTATTCAACTAGACTATCCACACAACCTGACTAATTATAATGGTGAGGTGCAATAAGATAATGGAAATAAGCCTCGTGTAAAACCAAAATAGGATAAACAACAAAAAATACAATGTAGAATAAAGTGATACATATGATATCCATAAAACCCAAGTCAAACACTATAAATTATAAAAGTATAACTTAATGAAATCAACAAGTCTTCACATGACTAATCACCACCCCCAAACCATCCCTCCATAAAGACTATGATAATGAGAGAAATCAAAATGCTACATAATTCCCTTTCCTTTACATAGATCCTGAAAAACAAATTATAAAACCACCTAAAGGAAAAATTAGGGTCTGATAAGAAAACCCATAAGGATACCACTATAGAGTCTATACAATTTTTAATAATGATAAATCAACACTTCTATATTTTAAAACAAAAACATTTTTAAAAATAATTTTCATAAATCAAAACCCATTTCTAAATCACTTACTTTATTTTTCATAAAATTTTTTCATATTTAAAAATCCAGGAATATGAAAAGTATAATTTATAAAACAAGAAATAATAGTCACACATCATAATTTAATTAAGAAAAAACATATCCGGGAATTAATCCATCATGAAAAACCATGTGATACAACCTAATGTGAAAAACATGTGAGAGATAATCAATGAAAAAATCATTCACACAATAAACAAACCGTAAATGAAAAATAACTCCATATTAGGCCCTAGACTATAGAAATATGTAATAGACATAAAATAATCCTAAATTAGGAATATTTTTATGCTAACCAATATCGATTCCTTTTAGTATCTGGATATCTCAAAAGTAACCCCTATTGGTGACACACACACTAGGGTCACCTTTTTCCATTTCCCAACACACCCAACATTCCTAATGTTCCAAGTTTGTCAAAATCCATTTTACAAACCGTATCACAATTAATAAAACATTTTTAAAGTCAAAATAATATGCTTTGATGTTTGAAAACCCATTTCTAAACCAAAACCACTGTTCAAGCATTTAATCATACACTTGGCATGAAAAAACCCATTTTTAAAGAGAAACCCATTCAAAAACAT
Source organism: Viscum album (assembly GCA_963277665.1). Classification (NCBI taxonomy): domain Eukaryota; kingdom Viridiplantae; phylum Streptophyta; class Magnoliopsida; order Santalales; family Viscaceae; genus Viscum; species Viscum album. The sequence goes on from OY728158.1 coordinate 266,231,078, forward strand.
GTATCTTTTCAATAAATCCCTTGAAAACACAAATAATTTCAATTTAATGAATAAAAAAAATAAATTTTACAAGAATAATAAGAAATTTATATAATTATCCTTTTATATAGAAACACTTACCTCAAGAATAGAGGTTGAACTATTCTCCTTTGAAAAAAGTGATTGGGGAAGACTAGATTGATCCCTCACAATCATAGATCCACAAAAAAATACATCAATACTCTATATAAACCCCTATATCTAGCATAAGAATTAAATTTGGGTTCCACAAGATGAGAAGAGAAGAGATCCGACAAGGATCTAAGAAGAAAAGAAAAAATCAGATAGAAAACAAAATATTCCTTGAGTGGATTCATTAATAATGAATGAAATATGTCTAAAATCCCAAGAGATAATCCCCTAGAACACTAGGTATGGATTAGGTTGAGCCAAAATGAGATTGGGTGGTCATTATAGGTTAAACAAGGGTACCAATGATGTTTAAAACAAAATTTTAGAGCCTTAAAAACCCACAGGCACAGTTTTCTAGAGAGGTTGCACGATTAGGAGTGATCGTGCGCCTTAACCTTATGACCTATATAGATCTTCTGTTTGGGGTTCAAAATTGTTATGCATAGTTAATTTAACTATAAATCAGTCTTGGATAACCCCTCTACCTAGTGGCATATATTTTGGAGGGGGTGGCCACATTGTTTGGACAAACAGTGCGCCCCCTTCCAATTGACCAATATAGGCCACATGGTTTGCTTGAAAAAACTACACAATTTACCAAATTTTACTCCAACCATGAAAGATCCAACATTCCTCCAAAGCATCCAAAAAAATCCCTAAATGAACCCAATGCAAGTCCTAACCAATGCATGGTAAAAAAAGGGTCAATAAGTACCTGTAAAAAAGTAACAAAACATTATAATGTACCCACCATAAAGGATTTCTATCCCCAGAAAGTGATAAAGATCCAAGACATGTAAAAAGAGAATTCCACTTCTACATCATCAATGATTCTGATTCCCACATCTTGAAGCTATCCCATTGAAATTAGCATAGTACCCAAACTAAGGGAATTGTTTTATTGTGAAGTATCTTATCTTGGTGATCCATAATATGAACTGCTTTCTCAAAAATGGTGGTATTAGGCTCAAGATCAACATCCCACCTTTTAATCACATGGGAGGGATCTGGGTGATACCACCACAGTTGGGAAATCTGAATCAGATCATGGATCAAAGTCAAATGAGACAGTGAGTCCAACCGATATGCCACCATTCTGAGTTGCTTCACAATATCAAAGGGGATAACAAACCTTTAGGACAAACTACCATTCTTACCCAAATGATGATATCACAAGAAAGGTAAAACTTGGACAAAAAAAATCACCAATATAAAAATCTTGAAACCAATGATGACGTTATGCATAATATTTTTGACGGTGCTGTGCTGTGACCATCCTCTTCTGGATTAATTTCACCTTTTTCGTCACCCCCTGAACGAGACTCAGCCCAAACAAGGAATTTTCTATAAACTCTACCCAGCACAAGAGATATCTGAATGGATGAACATATAACTCTTTATGGGGATCCATATTTATCTATGCATGATTACTATTGTTATAGGAAGTTTTAACTAGGGGAAAATGTTTTTTCCAAGATCCACCAAAATCAATCATGAAAGACCAAACATATTATGTATACCAAAAAGACTATTTTATAATTTCCATCAACTCATTCCTAAGAGAAATGGAACAACCATCTTGTTATGGAAGTATAAATCTCCACTGGGAAACCACAACAACTCACTCGAGTTACCCCCACCATATAGTCTTTTAATAAAGCACTGTCACTCAATACTAGTCACCTGTTTGATTTGAATTCACTCATAAAAGGATGATTCAGCTTTCATTGAATCCAAGAACACCTATCCACTATCCTCTTCCACTCCCAAGATCATATAAAAAAAAGACTCATCATATACCACTCCTCAAATGATTCCTACATGGTTAGTGTTAGTAATTATATAATCAATGTATCAGCAACCACATTACCTTTCCTAGGAGTGTATGAAATTTGAAAATAAAAATACTACAGATACTCCACCCAATGTCTCTATCATAAGTCAAGATAACTATGAGTAAAAATATATTTTAGGATCTTATGATTAGAATACACTATAAATTACTCTCTAAAGTGATAGTGACACCACATTTTGAGTTCATACATAGTTACCACCAAATCAATATCCTGGGTAGGGTAGTTATTCTATTCTGGGAATAACTAAAAAGATCCATAGGCCACCACCTATTTACCTATATTAAGATACATCTAAATACTATACCAGAAGTATCAAAAAGAACATCATATAATTTATTCTATTTCAAAATAATCAAAACTAGTGCTAAAGTTAACATCACATTTAAATACTCAAAATATCTCCAACATTTTTTATTCCATTCTAGATTTACAACCTTATGGGTTAAATCTTTCAGGGACGATTAAAGACTAGAGAAGTCCCAAAAAATGACCTATAATAATAATCCAACCCCAATAATCTTTTGATTTCGAACACATTTATGGGCCACTTCCAGAACATAACCGCTAATACCTTTTTAGGATCCAGTGATACTCCCATATCAGATATAACATTCCCCATCAACTCCACTTCTTGAATCTAAATCTAAAATTTGTAATGCTTACTATAAAGTTTATGTTCCCTTGAGTTTATAAGAATGATATCCAAATGGTCCATGTTCTCATCCACTAACATGGAATAAAAAAAATCATCCCCAAACACAACTAAAAAAGAGGTCAAGAACTGATTAAAAATACATTTCATCAAATCCATAATCACCACAGGAGCATTAGTTAGTCTAAATGGGATAACTAGAAACTCAAAATTCCCATATTAGATCCTAAACACCATCTTAGGCATAACCACTTCTCAAACTCTCAACCGGTGGTACCTTGACATATATTCAATATTTGAAAACTAGAACAACCCTCTAAGATGATAAAAGAGATCATCAATCCCAGTTAAAGGGTATTTTTTATTAAGGGTCACCCGATTCAACTTTCAATAACCCATTTTTTGAGACTTCCATATACCTTCTTATCAATGAGGAAAAGAGAAGCCCATGTTGACATGCTAGGATGAATAAATACATTATCCTCTAGATCCTCATGTGGAATTTATGTTCCACTAACTCAGGAGGTGATATTTGTTAATATGGAATATAAATGAGCATCGTGTCAGGGAACACGACAATAATAAACTTTACCCCTCACTCTGTAGTGGTAAACTAGAAAATCATCAAGAAAAACCTTGGGATATGCACACACCACCGCAATAAACAATATTCCCAAACAAATGTCAAGGCATTGGGAAAATTCTCTGACAATTTCCATAAGGTTACCCCAGCATAAGGAACACCCAACAACACCCTTCCTAATCTAGAGTCCCACTCATCCTAGAAAACATGAGTGAATCCATCAGAAGATAAAAACTAAACCCAATGATGATAACAATATATATGATACTTAATAATGATCATCCAATCCATTCCAAGTATCAATTTAAAGATTTAAATATCAAGAACTAAAAATTCACAGACTACATTAATGTCAGTTATTATCCCCTAACATACAAGATACTTAAAACCTTTTATGGACCTCTTTTACAAAGTCATGGAAAGATACATAAAGAAAAACATAAGTTTTTAATGTAATATAAACACATCAACTAAATTAGATGATGTAAAGGAATTATTATCACATATATCAAACAAAGATAACACCATAGAAGATAAATTAAACACTGTACCTCTAAAAGTATCCATCCTTGCTTTAGATTCCTCTGGTTCATACACTTCTACATAAATCCATATAGTCTTAGACACATAAAACCCCCCTTGGACTAAGGATTACACCCACTTTAATTTGAAGCATCGGTACAAACCTTCTAACCATTAGTGAGAGTGGATCCTTCCTAACTACCCTAGGATATCCTTTTAAAAATTGATTTAGATGACTCGATAGTCTTTAATGATAAAAGTTATTAGGAGACTTAATATAGTTAGACTTTGTAAGACCATGAATTTCATATTTTTATAAGAAAAACTAATACTATTATGAAAAGTACCTGAAACTGGTCCAGAAGCGAACTGACCACCCTTGCACCTTATTTTCTATCTAGAAAATAAACACTGGCTAACAACTGAACCAATTGAAGCTCCACCTAAACAAGTCTTTCTAGATATGCTAGGTTTAGCCAAAGATTATTCTTTGACTATCACCATAAATATTGGAAGGAACATGATAATCAACATCTATCAAATATCTAACAACAATCCCAAATAAAACCTTCAAGCCTTTAGGTAATCACCAGTGACTAGCTCCGGTTCCAGATGCACTTACTTAACAAAATAGGTGGAATAATCTAGAAATTTATGGTCCCCTTGATTCAAGGTTAAAAACTCTTAGTTATTCACTACACATAATGTCTCAGTGTAAAAATAATGATCGGAGATTTTATTCAAATAAGTATAGGTAATTTACTCATGAAACTTATCTTTCACTATAGAGTCCCACCATCTCCTTCCTAGTACTTTGAGGATATACATAACGAAACCTACCTTATACTCATTAAGATTATTCAAGATATTGAATACCCTCTCAATCTATTCAATCCACTCCTTAGATTCCTGGGTCTTTTGCCACCACAAAATATGGATGGATGCTGCTTAGTAAATTCAAAGCCAAGATCCTCCACATATCCTAGGATCTCGACACCGACTTAACCCAAAGTCTGAATTATATTGATTAAATATCAAACAAAAAATGTTACATTGGAGGGGTTTCCTATAGATCCTATCTCATATCTTTCCCTCTCTTATTTAGAAGATATCTTCTTAGAGACATTTTATGTTAATAATAAGAGAATGACCAACCAGCTTAAAGAATGATCCAAAATATTAAGAACACATCAATAATTCACTTACATGCTTAAAAACATCAATAATTTAACATAATAATTAATTCTAAAATCAAAATATAAAAATTTAAGAAGTAAAAAGATCAGTTAAATAAGAATCCCATCCAATTCATTCAAATGAACTCAAACACCAAGTCTCAAACTTGTGAAACATTTTCCAACCAAACATGGAAACTAATGTTCAGACATGGAAGTGAGCTATCCAAACACCCTCCCACACTTAATACCTGAATTCCAATAGTCCCAACTCTCGTATACCCAAGACATAGCACCACACTCAGTATTATCAACACACTTTAAGTTGATCAACCATTTGATACCATTTTCTAATGAACTGGCCTTGGTCAAATAGACAAGACACGTGAGTTTCTCATCATGGTGGTGAGGTCAAACAAGACAATATAATCAATTCTTGAGTATAACCAAAATAAGAAAAAATAATAAGAGTATAATTTGAAATTAAGTGATAAATCCATTATCTATACAACCCAATAATAACATGATAAATCAAAAAAGTATAACTAGATGAAACCAATATGCCTCTATGTGAAAAATCATCACCACCAAACCATCCCACTATGAAGAATATAATAATGTGAGAAACTAACATACTACATGATTCCCTTTAATTTACTCAGATCATTTAAAAAATTATCTACAACTGCCAAAAGAAAAAATTATGATGTGAGAGAAAATCCCAGTAGGATACCACCAAATTGTTTATAAAAGGTTTAATAACAAGAATGTAGTAGTTCTAGATATTAAAACAAAATAAGTTTTATAAATAATTTTTATAAATCCAAACCCATTTGTAAATAATTTCCTTTTGTTCTCATAAAAGATTTCACATTCACAATTATAGGAACATGAAAAGTATAAGTGATAAAACAAGAAAGAATACACACACACTATATGATAAAAAAGTAAACACATAACTGTGAAATAATCCATCATGAAAAACCATTTTAAATAACCTCATGTGAAAAACATGTGATCAATAATCCATGAAAAAATACATAACGCGATAAAAAAGCCATAAATGAAAAAAAACACTGTATTGGGTCTGTCTCCCTCAGAATCCGGGGATGAATGCCTTGATGGGAGGTTCAGACGTTCCGATCGGTTTCTAACGGGTTTGTTCGTAGAACCGGAAACATCCAATGATTCCACATCCATTCGGACCTACTTTCCAATGGTAGGTGCTCATTAGTTTGTGGACTGATGGGGCTTAGGAATTTGCATTGGTCGAGAGGATGGGAGGTCGGACTCATCACACCTTTTTGGGGGAATTATTGTCTACTCAGGGACTCTCTTTATAGATTTAAGTTATGTTTGTGAATACTTATTACATTACCAAGTATAAAATGAGATTTCCTTCAGATCTGACAATCAATGATCAAATATGTAGAAAATTTAGAGAATCTTTTATATGTATTCGAGGTTCTTCATCGATAGAGAATCATCTGTATTTATTAGAGATTCTTGGTCAATGGTACCCTTCGACAAATTTATATAGAAGTCTCTTGGTCATTATGATGACCATGCTGGTTTTAAAGCCACTCAGTGGGGCACTTGAAGTTTATTGTCATTCAGAAGGACATGGATTATTTTAGAGTTGGGATCGAACCCGTAGACGGGCTACCTACGTATCCTTTGTTTAGAAAAGGAATCAGAACCCACGTAGTTCGAGTAAGGGAGTATTATGTTTATGATTGATGGCTCAAAGAAGGATGTCATAATTACTTTTACCCTCTAAGCTCACGTGAGTCATGCTCGGTCTGAGAAACAAGAGGTATTGGTAAAAAAATAGACAATTGTGCCATGAAAGATGCAATCATAAGAAATAATGTAGGGTTTATGTATGTATGACTGCCCAGATAAATGAAGGTTAGGATTTACTTTAGGGAAGAAATCTAGGAACAGGGTCCATAAAGGTATATGTGCTTCAAGGAGATTTTGAATACTCTAACTTGGGGCTTACTCCTTAAAAGGAGACCCGAATTAGGATAAGACTTATGATTGGGTTTTACTCCTGAAAAGGAATCCCGGATAAAAGGTAAATTAGGACTGGTTAAGAGAAATTAAGACTAGGGATTACTCCTGAAAAGGAGGCCCAGGTCAAGGATTAAGGTTTGGGGCTTACTTCTGAGGAGGATGCCCAAATTAGGGGACTGGGGCTTACTCCTAAGGAGGATTCCCAAACTTGAGAACTTTAAGAATTTGGGATTACTCTTATGGAAGATGACCAAGTTAAGAATTATGACTGGGGCTTACTCCTAAGGAGGATGCCCAAACTTGAGACTGGGGATTACTCCTGAAAAGGAAGCCCAGGTTAGGGAATCTGGGGCTTACTCCTAAGAGGATGCCCAAAATTTAGAGGACTTATGACTGGGGATTATTCTTGAAAAGGAGACCTAGGTTAAGGATTCTCTCATCTTAAAGGATGAGGTTAAATGAATGAAATATCAATCTTTAGTGACATAAAGATGTGTAAATCACTAGGTTTTGAGAGATATTCCACAGAATTCCTTTCAGATAAGGAATTAAAATCAAGAAATCATGCCATAAATGGCTTTTAAGAGTGTCTTGAAGACTGAATCTTGAATAGGAAATGTTTAATGGCTTAAGAGGGGTGAAATGGGAAAGAAAGACATCCAAAAAGGCAGGGGCACGCAAGTCCTGGAAGGCGCGCAGGTACTGCGTGGGCGCATAAGTCCTGGTTGCGTAGGTATACACCTGTGTGACACGTTTGGTACTTGCGTGGTGTTCAACCATCAGGGTAATACTTGAGCGACCTTTTTTAAGGCCTTTATAATCCTCTTGAGGTTATTCCAGCAGAGGGGCGCACAAGTTCTATTGAAGGAGTAAGGCGGCGCGCAAGTGTGGCCATTTCCCTTAAGGGCTGGCCACCTAGGCACGCAAGTGTTGATGAGTTTCAACACTTAGGCCTTCCTCCCCCTCTTTAGATCTTCCGTTCTAGGTAAGAAATTACTTTAGAAGTGTTCAGGAAGATTTGAGAAGATACTAGGGCACCGGGAGCTCAAATCTAAGTTTCTGGAAAAAATCCTTCTTGAATGGGGGGCCCATAGGGTCTATTTATAGGCAGGGAGAATACCTCGGGCGGTTATCACTTAGGTCGCGCAAGTCACTTGCACGACCATAATGCGTTTCACAAGTCACTTGAACGACCATAATGCGTCACGCAAGTGGACTTGCGCGACCATGAGGAAACTTGCGCGACTTATGGGCAATCTTATCCTTGTTCATCCCTTTGTCGATTTTTGATATTTTCTTCAAAGGATGGATCAATTTGTGCTAAGTCATTTCCCTTTACATTCATTTGGACTTTGTGATGAAAAAGGAGTGTCAACAAAAGTCCCCCCTTAGAGTTGGATTCAAAATAAATGAGGATTTGACTATGAGGAAATCGAAGACATCCAAAGGAAAGGTGGCGCGCAAGTGTTGAGGAAGCAGAGGGCGGTGTGCAAGTGCGCATCGCGCAGGGCCTGGGTGCACTGGGTACATCATGCAGGGTTCTGACCGTGTCTATAAATAGAGGTCCTCACTTCCATACAAAGCATCCGGATTTCCAGACTTCACATCTTCGAGCTCTCACCGCGCAAGTCACCTTAGCCGCGTAGGTTGTTCTGTTTTCCAGTGTTTCCTTGATGGCGCACTGCTGTCAAGGTATCTTGACTTGCACAGTGATACTTGCGCGCCAACTACTTGCGCGGCACATCTACACTTGCGCGCCAAGTTTTAGACTTACGCGCCTTAATGCCTTTGCCATTTTTTTCGAATTCTTTCACAAATTTTATGAAAAATCAACTTACTTAAGAGTTAATTATTCATCCTTTGTACAGATTCAATGGTTCCTAAGGGAATTGGAACGACTGATGAACTGGCTAGAAAGCGGATTGATGATATGATGAACATCATTGGCCATGATTACTATGATATCTGTGACCGCACTCTCCCATATTTTTCTAAGTAATTGAAGAAATATCATCTTAATTTCCCACAGAGCATCTATCTTCATCTGTGTGGTCATGGTCATCTGCAAGGAATCAATGTTCCAAATACAAATAACTATATGCCTGAAATGAAGCTGCACTACCACTCCTCCATTTTGGTTATGCTGTGCATTAAGAGAAACAACAATGGTGTGGAATTTCAAATTCCTCCATGTCATTTCCTTGCAGATATGAAAATGGAAAACCCATGGGATGAAATGTTTTCCACTGCCAGTTGGTGGAGAGAAGACAAACATGGAATTAGAGAAATATCTCAAAAGAGTACTCTCTCCAAATGGCACTTTACTTCCAATGCTCCGTTCTCAAATCCATGTATCCATCTTCCAAGTCTCTTAGACAGAAACAGAGTCACTGTTTGACCAGCAGAAAATTTTCTCAAACCGCACTCAAGAACATCCTTTTACAATTGTTCCAAGAAGAGCTGGTATCACTGCATCTCTTATTGTATCCAATTGAATGAATGAATTCTAGGTGGTTGCTGATGAAGCTCGGGATTCCGTAAATCAAATGAAGAGCTATGTTGAAAGCCTCTTGTAATTCTTGAAAAAGAGAATAGATTCCGGTCTATGGATGTCCTTCTAACTCTTGTGCATCAATGAAAAACACTTTCATCTTCAATCATTTGTACTTGCAATCTCTTTTGCTACATGCTTTAGATTTTACCTAAGCCAATGTGCCTAATAAGCATAGTTTGATTTTTACTAGGATTAATGTAAATAACCCTACAAACTTCAAACCTTTTAATTGCTCAATGTTACCTAAATCATACTAAATGTATGTTTAGTGAGATGGAACTTGACTTTTATTCAGTGTTCCTTTGTATTTTGTGGGCAGTTTAAAGTCATGCACGTCGGACACAAAAAGGATAATGTTTAAGGTCGAAATAGCTTTGACCTAAATGGATTATAATTGACTCAATTCCTTGACAACTCATCTGAAAACATATTACCATACTCAAGTATGAGGGAGAAAATGTAAACTATGGCTTAAGAATATTTGAATCTGAGGAATGATATGAAAAAAGAGCTAAAAGGCATTGAAGAAGTAGTTTACAAGAATGAAGTTTCCATTATTTAACAAACCCGTTAGGGGGTTGAATTATGCAGGGACACCTAAGGGCATTGGCTGCATAGTCAAATAAAATAGTATCTTTTGGCTAACAAGTCTGTTATGTAGACTGTTTATGCAAGGCCGCCTATGGGCACGTGCTGCATAGTCAGGCAGAAGAACTCTCAGAAATTTACTTTCCTAGTGCTAAAAAGCCAGTGAAAGTTTATGGAGATTCAAATCTTCCAAAGTATAGAGTTTTCTATATGGAAAGAGGTACTTGAATATGGAGAAGATATTTCCAAACAAGATTATCGAAGAAATGGATGAATATCACTCCTACGAAGGTCTGACCAAAACGTAGGGAAGGAGAATATAAGCCATAGACTTGAACACTTTCAGATCATGAAAAAGGATATGGGACAAATATGTTAAGGATGGCTATTTTTTTTCCGGATCCCTACATACTGTCATTTAAGACAAATAATGACAAAAGAGGCATTCTTCCCAAGAATAAAGTTACCACTATCTGAAAAACCCGTTAGGGGGTTGAATTATGTAGGGCCACCTATGGGAATTAGCTGCATAGTCAAATAATAGTATCTTTTGGCTAACAAGTCTGTTATGCAGACTGTTTATGCAAGGCCGCCTATGGGCATGTGCTGCATAGTCAGGCAAAACAACTCTCAGATGTTTGACATTTTTGTGACTAGAAGTCATGAAAAAGGGTTATGAGGATCTGAAAATATTTAAGGTTAGGATTATGAAACATAAAGATGGACATTGTTCAATGTATACAGAGATACATAGATCAATGCTAACCATAATCATGTTGTGGCTGGGTCCTGAATTGAAATGTTGGACTTCACTACGTATCCCATAAGGATGAGAATCAAGCCATACGTAGTTCTTAAACTACAGTTTAACGTCGTGTGGGACAAAAGGATTAGAGATCTTAGTTTTGGGTTATAAATCATGGACCATTGTAAGAAATACATAGTGTGTGTTTTCATGGGGAATTTTCAGCCAAGGGACTGAAAATGGAATTTGGGGTTAGGCCCAAAGACTTGGGGCTAGATTCGAGGGACACTCGAACGTTCCTACGTATCCCATAAGGATGGGAATCAAGCCCACATAGTTCTAGATATACCCTCTATACATATTTGGTTCGTACATGTGAAGGGTGAAAGGGGAATTTAGTGCAATGATGGTTTAACCCAAGATAAAAGGTTCAGGCATTGCCATGTATGCACGTAGTCTTTGAAATGAAACATGATTGAAGAATTAATGAAAATAATGGTTCCCTCTCAGGTGAGGGTATCAAAGAAATTTGTAGTTTATTGTCATACTGGAAAAAAGTGTTGTATAGATTAACGCCGTATGACAAGGATGAAAGTGAACCAATGTAAAGATATTGATTCTAAGGGTGGTTTCATGAATTAACATCGTATGAGATGGAGGTGAACCGATGTGAAGAGATTGGTTTTGGACTTGAACCTTAGGAGGTTTCCTACATACCCAGCCTAGAAGGCAAGGATCAAAGTCCGTGTAGTTCAATTAAATAATGAATTAATGATCAAGTTTTTCTTGGGGACAACAACCTAAAAAAGGATGTTGGGACTTACACATGGTTAGTAGCCCAGAGAGAGTGTTATGGTTGAGGTTTGCTCTAAGCTCATGTGAGTCATACTCGGTGTGAGAAACAATAGGTAGCAACAACCTTAACAATACATAGTTTAACGTCATGTAGGACGTATGAAGGGACTATGCAGTTTAAAGTCTTGCAGTTAGGACTATTGGTGCTGCACAGTTTAGTGTCATGTAGCAGGGACAAAAGTACAATTTAATGTCATGTAGGACGTATTAAAGGACTTTTGTATAGTTTAACATCATATAGCAAGGATGATGGGGACAATAGAGTTTAACGTCATGTTGGAAGAAAGGGGGACTGTGCAGTTTAATGTCATGCTGTGAGGACAAAAGAGTACACCATTTAACGTCATGTTGGACTCATTGGGGATTTTTTTTCACAGTTTAACATCATGTTGGACGAAAAAGGGACGATACAGTTTAGTGTCATGTTGGACGAAAGTGCGAATAGTTTAAGGTCATATGCATGGACCGTGGATGGTGCAGTTTAATGTCATGCTGGACGGTGGTGTAGTTTAAGGTCATACAGGACCTTTGATGATTATGTAGTTTAACGTCTTTCTGGATGTAAGGGACTTTTATACAGTTTAGCGTCATGTAGTTAGGATGCCACAGTTTGACGTCTTTCTAGACGTAAGAGACTTGCAAATAGTTTAGGGTTATATGCATGGACCATTGATGATGCAGTTTAAGGTCATACAGGATCTAGTTAAAGTTTAAGGTCATACATGACCATTTAGGGAACTTTTTCACAGTTTAGTGTCATGTGGGACGAAAGTACAAATAGTTTAAAGTCATATGTATAGACCATTGCTGTATAGTTTAACATCATATAACAAGGACGAAGTACAGTTTAATGTCATGTAGGACGTATTAAAGGACTTTTGTATAGTTTAACGTCATATAGCAAGGACGAACTGGTGCTGCACAGTTTAGTGTCATGTTGCAGGGACATTAGAGGTACTTTGCAGTTTATACAAAATACTTCTTCAAAAATCTGGAATATGGATCTGTTAGTTGAATCATATTAACAGAACCAAAGATTAACTCTTCGTCTGATGAAGACTCTGGCTGATTAGCCTGTTCAGGCTGTGCCGTTTGTTGGGGCGGTGCCTGTGGCTTTGAAGTAGATGGCATGAAGTCCGCCAAAGTCAAAGACAACTTAGGCTTTGACACATACTCATCCTCTTCTGATTCTTTTTATTTCTTTGAATCATGCCATTTCTTTGAGGACTTTCCCTCTGACGAAGAGGGTTTTGCCGCAACATTCATGGCAGAAGACACAATTGGTTTCCTCAATTGTGTTTGCAAAATATCATGAGTTCGATTGATTGTCTTTCTGACCATCCAATCATCATACTTTGTGCATTTTTTCTTTTAACTTCCTACCATTCATCTTCCTCCTCTGGAACTGTAGCAGTGACACATGCTACCTGGGCTGAGGAGCCTTTCAATGTGACCTGTTCCGAGTCGACCATCTTTTGCAGGAGGTCTTTGAAGACAAAACACTCCTGGATGGGATGCCCCAACATTTTGATGAAAAGGGCAATAATTAGGACGATCTTCATCTCCTTTCTTGTTTGGCCTCTTGGGTATTGGCAATTGAACCAAATTGTTTTCCAGAGCCGAAATGAAATAACTAGGAACTTGTTCATTTCAGAAAGAGTATGTTTTGATCTTCAGATCCTCAAATTGTTTTCATCTTTGATCTTTTTGATCATCTGGACGAAAAGGCATTTGTTGTTGGCGCTCAGAAGGTGGATCCCTTCGAGAAGATGAAGGTTTTGAGGTATAAATAGGTACAAGTTCTTGTTTGATCATAACTGTAGCAGTTTCTACTTTACCCATTCTCCTTCCTGGAGCTGATGGAATTACATGAGATTTAGCCTTAGCCTGTATAAGGGAATCTTCAATCTGCTGAGCGATTGAAGTAAGGTCTCAAAACCCTCCTGTGTATTTCACAAGGATTAACGGCGTGCGTAATTCATCACGTAGATTTGCCACACAGATTGGAAACAATTATTCTTGAGGGAGTGCTAAACTCAAGGAATATGTTAATCCCTTCCAGCGAGAAATGAAATCAGAGACTCTTTCATTCTCCCTTTGCTTACAGTTTGTAAGATCGAAAACTGTTGTCTTTGGCAAAGTTGAGTTGAACTGAAGGAGGAATTTTTGGCGAAGATCCTCCCATCCAGTAATTGACCGGGATTGCAAGCTTGTATACCAAACAAAAGCTGGTCCTTACAAGGTTCGCATGAAGCATCTGAGTTTCACTGCTTCTTACTGCTCCGGAGTTCCCATCATAGGATCGCAACAAGACAAGTAATGCATCAAATGTTGTTCAGGATCACATGATCCATTGAAAATAGGGAATACAGGGTTCCCAAAACTGGATGGAGGAGAAATTGAATCTACCCATTCATGGTAAACTTTATTTTCTGGTTGAACTCGCGCACGCTTCCCTTCCATAGTTTCTAACCGTGCTGTTAATGACTCAATAGTAGTTATTAACTTTTGAGAAACATCCGGTTGAACTTGGACTTGGGTAGGTGCAATGACTGGAGCTTGGAAAGATGTGGCAATTGGTGCTGCAACTGATGGTAGCACTACCAATCGTTGTTGCACCTGACCTGTAAGATTAGACCTGTGAGGGTGTACTGATAGAGGAGGATATTCTTGATCCATCTCAATAGCTGCAATAAATTTCTTTGGCTGACTGAATCCAGAATTCTTAAGAAGAAGACTATTCTGATGTAGTTCTGCATTCAACCTTCTTAATTCCTTCATTTCTTCCTCCTGTTGTGCAAACCTCTGCTCTAGTGAAAGTGATTGACCTTCTCTAGAGGAAGGATATGTAACCTGGTTCTTTCCCTTCCCTTTGTTGGATCCTTTTAGGAGAGGGGGAAGTGGGTTACTCGAAGGATTACTTAAGTTCTGAGTAATCCTTTAACTTCATGTACGTACGACTTCTTCATTTGTGTCTGTGCGTACATCTTCTTGAGCAGGAACCTCTTCATCTGAGTACCCTGAGTGACCCTCATCTGGTGGATCAGCAACAACGGCATTGATGACATTAATCGATGCATAATTCATCGCATCCCTTCTATCAGCATTTCTGTGATATTGTCTTCTTCCATGTCTTTTATGAGACATTTCCCTTTGTTGATTCGATCCCTCAGGAACTTCTTGAAAAACCGTAATTTGGAGGGAATCTCCTGATAATTTGGCTGTTCGTTCCTCTTGAGGTTTCTTCTCCAATTGAGAAAAGACTGACTTTCTATGAGGAGGGGATTGATGATTTGAAAAAGTCTCCAGTCCAGTGGACTGGGGTTGTTCCTGTTGTTCTCGCTCAACTCCCCGAATCCTTTTTTTTGATTCTGAGGGTTGGTTTAAAAGAGTCCCCAGTCTGGCGAGCTGGGGTGATTCTTGACATGCTATGTCTGAGACTTTCTTGAAAGTCCTCTTGATCTTGCAAACCTTAGTCCGGAAATTAGCTGGATGCATTAACCTGTATCCGCTTTTATCACCCGGTTCAAAAGACCGTTGGATGATTTCCGACACTTATGTCACTTGGTGACGTGCTTGCTCCAAATGAGAGGCCTGTTCAATATTCTCATTTGCTTGATGCAAGAGTAATTCGACAACTTGTTCTCTGTATTCTTGATTTTGAGAGGAACTAGTTGAATCCTGTTCTTGGGCAAGCTTTTGATTACAAACAAAGCCCATTGACTATGGCCGGCCATGGGAAATAACATTGCATGAGACCATTTTCGGTGGGTTTTGCTGACTGGAGAGCACCGTGAAATGCAGTGCTCCATGAACACCCCATCCTTTGACATGAATACCAGATGTGGCATTGGCAATTAACTGACGTAATCTTCTTAGTGTGCCAAAGAATGAACGTTGAAGGGCTCTCTGCTGCTTTTCAGCCTTCAAATATCGAGAGACTGATAGAGAAGCCAAATCAATCTGACGTTGTAACCCTTCTATTATCTTAAGATGATTTTCATATTCATCATTAGATAATACTTTCTTTTTCAACTGAAAAAGAGTTTTTCATATGTTGAGATGAATATCATGAATTTCATCTTCCGTCAACATTTCTGGAATATTATACTGAGAGTCAGCAAGAGGTAAAAACATGACTGGCACTTCACCTTTCACCAGTTGTTTTCTCATATTCAACATTTCCTCTTTATCATTTGATGAAGATTCTTCTACCTAATTTGACTAGATTTGGTGTTTCCTTGTTGCTTCATTGGATTCAACAGTATTGGTAGAGAAATTATTGATCAAACTAGAAGATGCATGACTTAGGGGTGGTTCAGAGAATGACCTACACTCTGGGATATCTCTTGATTGAGAAAGTATTTCACCTGCTAGCGATGAAGCTTCAGACATGACTGGTTTCGCATTTTCAAGTGCCTCAAGATAAGAGGGCTTTCTCGGCACTACATTGTCCACTGGAGCATTTTCCGGGCAATGTGCATCACTACTGCGGAGAGGACTTTCACAGCGAAATTCATCATCATGGGGAGGACCACCATAATGGGTTACAACAAAAGATGAGATCTCTTGCTCCTTGGTCTTCTGACCACACAGAGGGTTCCTGTGGCACTCATCCGAAGATAAAACTTCGAGATCGACCGAATTGTCATGAGGCAAGCCTTCATGAGGAAGTGTCTGTTGAAGACCTTCGGAATTAATGTTCCCACTATTGGGAACTGAGGGAGTAGAATCTTGATTTCCAACAGATAATTGTCTGAGGGATTCAAGAACTCCAGCATCGAGCAAGGCCTTGTTACTGATTGGATCTTGATCTCTTGACTGTACTGGGGGGGTCTTTTTCTTAGACGCCTTCTTACTCACCTTGGAAACCACTTGTTGATGAAAGTGGATACTCTGAGCAGGTGTATGTGCCTGATCAGGAAGGATGGCCAGGTTAAGATGACGATCTCTTCTCAAATCAGGTGTATGTACCTGACTTGGTCGTTTGTATGATATGGGGGAGTATGCCCCATAACCCTCTTGGACTGGAACAAGTGTGTGTGTCTGTTCCGGAGTGAATTGTTGATGTATCACTCCACTGGTAGGGATAGATTTATGTGTCTTTCCCTGAGATTCTGCTGAAGTTGTTATAATATCCTGGCAGGCATCCAGAATATGAGCAGGGATTTTCTTCTGCTCTTTCACCATTGATAGAATATGATTGGTGACTTCATCTGTCGGAACGGGAATATACGTCCATTCCGGGCTTGGAGTAGGTGTATGTGCCTGCTCCTGTCCTCCTTTTCCTGTCAGTGAATCCTGATAGTAATCAAGTGTGGGGGCAGAGAGTTGAGTCTGCCTCCTATTTGTTGTCGGGGATTTCCGACTAACTTCTCCGAATGCTGCCAAGCGAGACTGTTGGTAGGCTTGATTAATACTAGCAAGTGTATGTGCCTGCTGATTGCACTTCACCAAACGTGGTTGACGAGATCCATCATATGTAGTCAGATGAGCCTTATGACTATCTAATGATGTATAAACATATGTATGTTCCTACCTATAGTACTCCGCCAGAATTGCCAGGCGGGATTGGCGTGATACTGCCAGATGAGTCTGCTGGACAGCGGGTTTAAAATGGGCAGGTGTATGTGCATGCTCGTTGCTTGCCACCAAGTTAGGTTGGTGGACTTTTCCAGAGATGGCAGAGATGATAACCTGCTCACTGTTGACCGGATTCCGCCTCTGGTGGTTCGTCTTGCTTGCTCGGGTTCGAGGAACCTGAGCCGAACGCCTGGAGTCGGTACCCTCATCATGTTGAGGGCACACTGCCGCACGAGTCTGGCGGTGATTGTTAGTGGGAGACCTCAGGAAGGACTCCTGTCTATTTGAATTAAGGTCCTGAGGGACCTACTCATTCACCTCCGCAGAATAAGGGAGCGAATGGTGATTGTGTTCCTGGGATAACGACCCGAAACGGTTGAAGAAGGTAGTCAGCACCGCCTGCTTCTTGATCACTGGTCGTCGTTGTCCGGACGGCCAATGTGAGTTTTTTACTTGGAGGGCTTATCGGGTAGCCTCCAGAGTTGGGATGGTACCATGTTGACAGTACTCCTTAACCAGTGCATTTGATACCCAGCATTGAAGATGTTGAGTAGGTGATATCGTCCTAAGAGCGGACGACGATCCAGTAGGAGTAGCAGCAGTGGAATTTGCAGGAGCAGTATTCACAGGTGTGAACTTGAGAGCAGCCATTCTAGAAATGAAAAAGATCTTGGGAAAAGAGTGCATGTTTGATATAACAGACGAAATCAAGATAAATTCAGCTACTGCATCTTTTGGATGAGCACATATGTCAATGATTGTTTTTGTTGGCCCTCTCATTGAGTTTTAAATAGGGGCCTAACAAATAGGTAAAACATCATTTTAACTTGGTTAAGGATTCACGTTGGGTTCACCATTTTTTGTTTCCCTCGGAATCCGGGTATGACCACCTTAATGGGAGGTTCAAACGTTCCGATCGGTTTCTAACAGGTTTGTTCGTAGAACCGGAAACATCGAATGATTCCACATCCATTCAGACCTACTTTCCAAAGGTAGGTGCTCATTAGTTTGTAAACTGATGAGGCTTAGGAATTTTCATTGGTCGAGAGGATGGGATTTCAGACTCATCACACCTTTTTGAGGGGAATTATTGTCTACTCCAGGACTCTCTTTATAGATTTAAGTTATGTTCGTGAATCCTTATTACATTACTAAGTATAAAATGAGCTTTCCTTCAGATATGGAAATCAATGATCAAATATGTAGGAAATTTAGAGAATATTTTATATGTATTCGAGGTTCTTCATTGATAGAGCATCATCTATATTTATTAGAGATTCTTGGTCAATGGTACCCTTCGACACATTTATATAGAAGTCTCTTGGTCATTATGATGACCATGCTGGTTTTAAAGCTACTCAGTGGGGCACTTGAAGTTTATTGTCATTCAGAATGAAATTTATTATTTTAGAGTTGGGATCAAACCCGTAGAAGGGCTACCTATGTATCCTTTGTTTAGAAAAGGAATCAGAACCCATGTAGTTCGAGTAAGGGAGTACGATGTTTATAATTGATGGCTCAAAGAAGGATGTCATAATTACTTTTACCCTCTAAGATCACATGAGTCATGCTCGGTGTGAGAAACAAGAGGTATTGGTAAAAAAATAGACAATTGTTCCATGAAAGATGCAATCATAAGAAATAATGTGGGGCTTATGTATGTATGAATTCCCAGATAAATGAAGGTTAGGATTTACTTTAGGGAAGAAATCCAGAAACAGGGTCCATAAAGGTATATGTGCTTCATGGAGATTTTGAATACTCTAACTTGGGGCTTACTCCTGAAAAGGAGGCCCGAATTAGGAGAAGACTTATGATTGGGTTTTACTCCTGAAAAGGAATCCCAGATGAAAGGTAAATTTGGACTGGTTAAGAGAAATTAAGACTGGGGCTTACTCCTAAAAAGGAGGCCCAAGTCAAGGATTAAGGTTTGGGACTTACTCTTGAGGAGGATGCCCAAATTAGGGGACTGGGGATTACTCCTAAGGAGGATTCCCAAACTTGAGAACTTTAAGAATTGGGGATTACTCTTAAGGAAGATGCCCAAGTTAAGAATTATGACTGGGGCTTACTCCTAAGGAGGATGACCAATATTGTGACTGGGGATTACTCCTGAAAAGGAAGCCCAGGTTAGGGGATCTGGGGCTTACTCCTAAGAGGATGCCCAAAATTTAGAGGACTTATGACTGGGGATTATTCCTGAAAAGGAGACCCAGGTTAAGGATTCTCTCATCTTAAAGGATGAGGTTAAATGAATGAAATCTCAATCTTTAGTGACATAAAGATGTGTAAATCACTAGGTTTTGAGAGATATTCCACAGAATTCCTTTCAGATAAGGAATTCAAATCAAGAAATCATGCCATAAATGGATTTGAAGAGTGTCTTGAAGACTGAATCTTGAATAGAAAATGTGTAATGGATTAAGAGGGATGAAATGGGCAAGAAAGGCATCCAAAAAGGAAGGGGCGCGCAGGTACTGCGTGGGCACGCAAGTCCTGGTCGCGCAGGTATACGCCTGCGTGACACATTTGGTACTTGCGTGGTGTTCAACCAGCAGGGTAATACTTGAGATACCTTTATTTAAGGCCTTTATAATCCTCTTGAGGTTATTCCAGCAGAGGGGCGCGCAGGTTCTATTGAAGGAGTAAGGCGGCGCGCAAGTGTGGCCATTTCCCTTAAGGGCTGGCCACCTAGGCGTGCAAGTGTTGATGAGTTTCAACACTTAGGCCTTCCTCTCCCTCTGTAGATCTTCCGTTCTAGGTAAGAAATTACCTTAGAAGTGTTCTGGAAGCTTTGAGAAGAGACTAGGGCACCGAGAGCTCAAATCTGAGTTTCTGGAAAAAATCCTTCTTGAATGGGGGGCCCACATGGTCTATTTATAGGCAGGGAGAAGACCCCGGGCGGTTATCACATAGGTCGCACAAGTCACTTGGATGACCATAATGTGACGTGCAAGTGGACTTGCGCGACTATGAAGAAACTTGCGCGACTTATGGGCAATCTTCTCCTTGTTCATCCCTTTGTCGATTTTTGATATTTTCTTCAAAGGATGGATCAATTTGTGCTAAGTCATTTCCCTTTACATTTTTTTTTTGAGAAAAGTGATGACATGAACTAGTTTCCTAGTTCATGCCATCAAAGGAATTTATTAAAATAAAACAGGTTCAATACAAAACACGAGGAGTAATGAGCTTACTCCAGCGGGGAAATAAGGGTTACAATGATACTCAAACTAGAACAAAGCCAACAGCCAAAATGAGCACCTTCAAAATGCAGAGGGATCTTCCATCCAGGGTCAGCCATCAAAGATCTTCCCATCAAGAAATAAATAGATGCTCCATCAAAGGCATATATCAGCATCTTGTTGTGTGCAAGATGGAGAATCTGCTCGGGTGCTCGATGCATCTTCCCTCTTGTCGTTTCCTTCCCTATCGCCAATTGATCCCCTGTTATCATTTTAATATTTACTCCAAGATTCAAAGCCCTCCTTATTGTCTCGGCACTGTCATGTCTGGGTGGGTCAAAAGGAGGTAGAAGTCCAATGAATTGCCATGGGCCTCCTGCACTCTCTTTCCTTCCATCTGGAACTACATGGGTAGCAGCAAGCCTCTGATTTTCAGTTGCAAGACTCTCAATGTCCACATGTTGAGCAGCAAGCTTCTGTCCCATAACTTCTGAAGGCGGTGGCATGTCAAATGAATGAAATACACCAGGCGGTCCACCTCCAGTAAGAGGTCCATGGCCCTGAGAAGCACCATAATTATCTTCGTAAGAATTTTGGCCAGAAAGATGATGCCCAGGAGCTTCATTATCATTGTAACCTGCGGCATTAACATAAGATCCACCAGATCTTCTTTCAACACTAGCAGAATTAGTCAACTCTGCTCGAAGTTTTTCCACCTCCCTTGCCATAGTAATGTAATTCTTCTCCAGCACTTGAAGTGATTCAAGATGATCATTGTATAATTTTTTCTCATAATCATAAGTAGCCTTGCAGTGCTGATATTCCTGCCGAAGGCTATCAAGTTCTGCCATTAGAGCAGGTATCTGCTGAACATCAGAATGGGCCCTCTGCAAATCCTGAGACATCTGTTGAACCTTAACTATAAGTTCCTGCCTTGCTCCAACCAAAGTTTGAGCATCTTTTCGTGCCTGCTGCAGCTGCAACTGAATGGATTCTGAAGCCTACAGCTCACCTTCCATCTTAGCAATCTTATCCTTCAAAGCTCCCATCTGTTGTTCTCTCTCAGACTTCGTTGCAGCTATTTTAGCTTGCAACATCTGTAGCTCATGTTGTGCACCAGCCAGCTCGAGAAAAAGAATGTCCAAGCAGCAAGTGCAAACCAGCCGAGCCAAACCATATTGTAAAAGTCACTAATCAATCTGCAACAGAATCCAGAAAATAGCCCCGCCTTGAAGCAATCATCAGCAAGCAGCAACAACCGCATCAAGGATAGAAAATCAGCTTTAGAGGAACACAGATCAGCTAGAACAGCAGGAATTTTTGACCAGTAAACCAGAAACAAAGACCACACAGAAAGTCTACAAACAAACATCAAGAAAGCGATGCTTTCAACTTCAATCTCTCAAAGTAAATGAATTTCATAGCATTCTCGAATTGATCCTCATTGATAATCCCTTTTTGTCTCTCCTGTTTCAACAAATCTTGTTGCTTACTCGTATGAGCAAGCCACCCCTGCTTTTCCTCTTCCGTGAATTGAAATGAGAAGTAATATAAAACAACGCTGGATTTCTCGCAAATTAATTCTCTTTGCTCTTTTCCGGGGTAAACCATTTTATTAGCTTCAGTCAACCTAGTGTTGATGGTTCTTTCCACTTGTGAATAATCCTTACTTCTTCTAGTCTTTTTTGGGTTCGGGGTGATGAAACCATCAGCATCTACCACTGATTTTTTTCCTTTCCTAGCCATGGTTTTCAGGTATTCTTCTTCTAGTTGTCCAGGCTTATCCGCCTCTTCAGATGATGATCCACTACAAAAGGATCCATCTTTCTGAACCTTTTCAGCAACCTCTTGATCTGTGTTGATAGAGACAGGGTTCTCTTGCTGTTTGTTGACATCAAGACCATCCTGAACAAATTCTGAAGGTTGACATTCAGGTGCTTGCAACTTCAAACCCATTTTATCTACATCCTCTCCGTCCTTACAAACATCTTTAGAGGGCTCAGACACAACTATTTGCTTTCCTTTATCCTTTTCTATCCACAATGAATGCGGTTCACCCATGAAAATAGGAGGATGGGCAGTGAGAGCCTCATGCGCAAAATCTGAAAGCTGACATCCAGGTGCTTGAGAATTCAAATCCCTTTTATCCTCATCTTCTCTTTCCATGCAAACACCTTCAGAGGTCTCAGCCACAACTTTTTGCTTACCTCTATCTTTTTCTATCCATTTTGAAGTTGAATTTTTGGGGCAAATATTAGTTTTTCCACAGCTACTTGAATTATGCCCTAACCTGCAACATAAATGACAGTAGTCTGGGACACATTCATACATTCTTTTGGACTATGTGATGAAAAAGGAGCGTCAACAGGGTCCTAGTATATGGGAATATTTATTAGACATAAAATAAAACTAAAAAAATAATATGTTGGTAAGAAAGAATATTGACTCCTGAAATAGTTTTTGATATATCAAAAGTAACCCCTAGTAGTGCCACACAGACTAGGATCACTTATGTACATTTCAAGATTTTCCAAAGGTTTCCAATGTTCCATGTTTATTAAAATACATTTCAAAACGATGAATATAATTTATAAAACATTTTTAAATCCAAATCCAATCTACTTTGGGATTTGGAACCCCATTTATGAACCAAAACCACCATTAAAGAATTTAATTAAACACTTTGTGTGGAAAACCCATTTTTAAAGTAAAATTCCTTTAAAAACATAAAACTTTTCAATAAATACCTCGAAACAAAAAAATCCTATTAAATTAATAAAAAAAATTAATTTTACCATAATAATAAGAAATTCATATAATTAACCATTTTTATAGAAAAACCTACCTCAAGAACGGAGGTAGAACTATTCACCTTAAACAACGGTGACCAAGGAAAAGTATATCAATCCATAATGATACAATATCCAAAATAAATAAATAAAACCTCTATCAAAGCACTTTTATTAAGAATAAAAATCCCTTTTGGGTTACAAAGGATGAGAATATAAGACATCCAACAAGGATCTAAGAAGGAAAGGAAAAACTTGATAAAAAATGTAACATACCTTGAGTTGATCCATCAAGAATGAAGGAAATACACATATAATCCCAATAAAAAATCATCTAGACCACTGGGGAAGGATTAAGTTGATCCAAAATGAGATTATATGGTAATTATAGATTAAACTGGGGTCCCAATGATTTTCAAAACAATATTTTTGATATTAGAAATCCATGTGAATGGTTTTGTTGAGAGTCTTCATGGTTAGGAGTAACTATGAACCTTAACTACAAACCCTTTAAAAAGTTTCTATTTTGGATTAATGATTTGGAAACATAGTTACTTTAAACATACACCAACTATGCATAATTCCTCTACCTAGGGGTTTATGGTTTGGTGGGGGTGGCTTCCCAGTTTGGACAAACCGTGAACCACCTTCTAGTTGACCAACACATGTAATAAGGTTTTCAAATCCAAACCATTAAGTTTTCCCTAACCTTGTGCCAACCTTAGAAAGACCCATGGGCCACTAAAAATTCAAAAAAATTCCCTAAATAACCCCAAAGAAATACCCCACCAAATAATAGTAAAAAATATTTAATAATTACATGTAATAAAATAATGGAATGTTATAATGCACGAGAGGAATCTGAATCAAGTATGGATAAAAATATATGTATAGTGTTTATTTCATATTCTACCATGAAAACAGTATTTTATATAGGATCTAATCATTATTTTATATTGTAAAAATCATTAAATGTATTGGGATTGTGTTTTACGCTTATTCCTTTATTGTTGGATATTTCCATGCATTTTGGAAAGAGGTCTGAAAAAGGTTTCAAGCATCTATGATGTCATGTAATGATAGAAAAACATGAGGCGGAGTGGGACTTCTTGGTGATTGATCTTGATATCTTCAACCTAATTATTGACATGGATTGTATGATCAAAGTTAATGTATAGATTGATTAATATCATTATCGATTTTAGTTTTTATCTCCGAATGGAATCTCTCATGTATTTTAGGGTGATTGGGATTTTAGGTCTAGGAGAATGGGGTATGTTGTTCCTTACATTGGGAGGATCTCATGCTAGTTTTCAGAATTGTTCCTAGATAAAATTGATCCTTTTTTGAGAATTCCAATTCTCATGGTGGTGTGTGTACCCTGAGGTCTTTCCAGAGTACTTCTCTAGTTTACTTCCATAGAGAGATGTTGATTTTACCACAGACTTGCTATATAGTACGATGCCCATGTTGTTCCATCTTATCATATGGTTCTACATGAGTTGGTATAACTTAATTTCTAGATTTTTGATCTCAGGGATAAGTGATTTATTCATCATATCATGTCACCATGGGCTTCACCTATCCTCTTTTCTAATATGGAATATGGTGTCATTAGAGTTTTATTGATTATAGAAAGTTAAATCAGGTGACCATCAAGAAAAAATATCCCTTTCCCTAGATTAATGATCTCATTGATAATCTTATAGGGGTCTATTGGTTATCAAATATTTAACTTCTTTTAAGGTACCACTGGTTGAGAGTCTAAGAAGTGGATATACCTTATATAATTTTTAGGAGCCGGTATGGGCATTTCGAGTTTCTGTTTATTCTCTTAGAACTCACTGATTCTCCTATGGTATATATGGGGTTGATGAACTAAGTTTTTCATTGGTTCTTGGAATCTTTTGTCATTGTGTTTGTCGATGATATTTTGGTTTACTCTAAGTCTTATGATGATAAAATGGACCATTTTTATATCATTATTTTACGTTTGAGGGAATAACTTATGTATGATAAGCTTTAAAAAAGTAATGTTTTTAGAGAATGTTATATCTGATATGGGAATCTTAGTGGATCCTAAAATGGTATAGAGAATTATGTCCTTGGAGAATCCCAAAAATGTGTATTTGATTTGAATATTCTTAGGATTATCTGGTTATTATTGTTACTTTGTTTGGGACTTCTCCAATATTGCATTTAATATGAAATCTTTAATCAATAAGGGTGTAAATTTTGAGTGGAATAAAAATGTCAAAGATATTTTGGGGAAATGAAGGTGATATTTAATTCAGATCTTGTTTTTATTATTTTGGAATGATTTTCAAGTTATGATATTTTCTATGATGCTTTTAGAATGGTTTTTGGGTGCGTCTTGATGTAAGGGAGACTGGTAGTAGCTTATAGCTCTCACTAGTTACACATTAATGTGATGTAATACCCTACCAACATTCTGGATTTAGTAGTGGTTGTGAAAGAACTCAAAATATGGTTTAACTATCCCTTTGGGTAGCGGTTTACTGTATATTCTAATCAAAAGATAATGTGGTATATTTTTAATCATATGGATCTTAACTTTCAAAAGAGACTCTAGGTGGAGTATCTACAGAAATTTTATTTTGATATTTTATATACTTTTGGAAAAGGTAATGTGGTCACTAATTCATTGAGTAGGAAATTACCTAAAAAAGTAGTGAAGGAATTAGTGGAAGAGTGTTCTCGGATGTTTTTTTTCTCATATGATATTTGGAATGAATGAAGGTGGTGGGAAGGTATATTTGGATTCGATGAAGGCTGAATAAAATTTTGATGACTGAGTTTTCCTGAAAAGATATCTAACACTGAGTTCTAGAGATTTAGTAAAATCCTTTATAGTGGGGAGACATCAGGTGAGGGGTCTCTATCTCCCAGTGGCACGTCATGCTTTCAAAATAGTTTAGTTGTTTCTTTTTCTCGGGGGTAGGAGTTAATAGAATGCAGAAACCATTATTTTTTGTATATACTACCTGGTACTACCAAGATACATCATGATTTGAGAGGTTAGTATTGGTGGATGGGGAGGAGATAGTTAATTGGGGTTTTTTTATCATGGTTTATTAATTTTAATAGAATTAAGAAAAATCCCTAGAGACCTACTGGTTTCTTGTATCCCTTACCCATTTTGGTATGAAAATTGGATTATATTTCCATGTATTTCATCATTTTATTTACCGTGGACTCAAAGTGGGAAGGTTGTGATTTGGGTTTTCGTTAATCTAATAAAGAACCTAACACATTAACACTCTATCAAAGAGATTCTTAAGGTATAATATCTTGGGAACTTGTATGTATGAGATATTTTGATAGTTAATGGGGTTCCCACTATAGTTATTTCTGATAGGTACATGAGGTTCACATATAGGTTTTGGAAAGGTTTATAGTTTGTGATGGGTTCCTAGTTGAAATTGAGAACAACATATTATAAAAATATGGATGGGAAGACAGAGAGGGATATCTTGGTTCTTAAGGATATTCTTTGGTATTATGTGCTTTATTTTAGTGGTTCCTGGGAAAATCATTACCCTTTAGTCAAGTTTTACCACAAAAATAGTTATCCGGACTTGATCAAAATAGAAACCTTTAAGGATTTGTATAGGAGACTATATAGATATCCTGTGTATTAGGTAGATATGGGAGATCAGTCCTTGGTTGGGCCATGTCTTGTTCAAGAGACAATAAAAAGGGTTTAGTTGATCTAGAAGAGATTGATCATGGAACAAAGTCATCAGAAATATAATGTAGACTATCATCGTTGGCCGATGGAGTTTTAGGTTAGTGATCAGGTATTTATTAGAGGTTCACCTCACATGGGACATAATTAGTTGTGTAAGAAGGGTATGTTGTAACTGAGGTTTGTGGTCCCCTTTGAGATCATTGGATGACATAGAAAAATGGAATATCATATAGACTTACTATGTCATTTGACTTTCATCCATGGAATGTTTTATGTTTCCCAGATGAGGAGGTATCAACTGGATCCATCCCATGTGATTAAATGGGGGGATATTGATCCTGACCTTGGAACAACTATTGTTGAGAAACTTTTTTAGATTATGGATCACTGAGAGAAGGTTTTGAAAGATAAAATTATTCCTTTAGTTTGTTTACTATGGTAGTGTAGATAGAAAATCCATGAGATATGGAAGTGAGAATTTTTGATGAGGAAACACCATCCTTCACCTTTTGTTATTCCATGATATTGTGGAATTCTAAGGAAATAAGGAGTTTATGGTGGGGATATTGTAACACCCTTTTATGTTTCTTCAGGTATTCTTTGACTCATGTTTTGGTTTCCATTTTTTTTGGGTGCATTGTAGGATTTTTGAGGATGAAGGGCCTTTGCAAAAGAAAATGACATAAAGTCTAGGGATGTATATTTTTTGAATTAATGGATTCTAGGTATAAAATTTTAAACGGATTTAGAGGGTTCATCATGGGTTTAAAAAACCTAAAAATTGGGTTTGAGGATTTTCTATAGGAAACTACACTACACACTACCTAATAGACATATTCACAATGTGAATGGGTTATATGAAGTGAACCTATTGTAGAGAAGACTTTATGAGTCTTATTTAGAGTGTGAAAATTTACAATTTGTGAAACCATTAATCATCGTGAATAGGTTTATTGGGATTTAATTTAATCTAAGGCGACACCTTTTTTTGCATACTTGAAAATTTTGGAATCCACACCGTGAAAGGGGTTAACAATGTGAATTATTTAGATTCATCAATTTTAGCCATGCTGCATGCATGACCCTTTTTGTTATCTAGCTACAAACCTCTATCTTGAGATTTATTGCAATTTTGTCCAATCTCTCTTCTTTCATATTTCTTTGCTCAACATTTTAATCTTGTGGTAGTTTTATCCCATATCCCAGGTAAACTTTCTTCCAGTTTCTTCATTTCTATTGGTCGTGGTAGTGGTGTTGGCCATGTTTGTGATTTATATTATGATTAATTGATATTTTCTTTATCAATAAATTGTATTTTTATTTCATTCATTGTCTTCCTAAGGCCAATATTTTGGTTTCCAATCTCCTTTGTCAAATGTGTCTAGGTTTCCATCATTATTGAGGTAGGTGTATCTATAAAAGTGTTTCTAATTCTTTAATTGACCCATTTTGTTGTCAATTACATTGAGTTATTGAATTAAAATGCATGTTTTAACATTTTAAAGTCTTTATTAAAAAGGATTCATATTTTTTAGGGGATTAAATTTTAAAATGAATTTTACTTTATATGAAAAGGTTTTGTATTTTGAAAATGGTTCGACAAACTTGGAACATTAGGAACATTTTCTGCATAGGAAGTAGACATGTCATTTTATTGTGTGTTACATCACTATAGGTTTTGTGATATCAATATATTATGAAAGGACTCAATATTGGTTGGAATGAACATATGAATGGTTTAGGATTATTTTATATCTAGTAAGTATTCCCAAAGGTTCGATCCCAAATGGTGTTCATTGTCATTTATACCTAGTTTATCACATGATGGTTTATTTCATGGATATTTTCTCACATGTTTAACTTATAGTGTATTCGTAGATAGTTTTTCATATTTTGAAAAAAATATTTTATTATTGAAATATTAATATATTTTGTGATTATGGTACACATTTATGGAAAAAAATGTAATGTTTACAAAATGGGTTTGTGTATGAAAATGATTTGTAAAATGGACTTTTATTGCTAGAACTTGTGCATTATAGATATTAGAACATTTAAAGATTCTTTGGAGGCATCCTATTTGCATATATTCTCACACCATACTTTTTAATTTGAAAACATTTAGGGCTTTTTTATAGGAATCAAGTAAAGGTTGGGATATCATGTATCATACTGGGTTCCCTTATTATTCATCGCCCTCATAGTGGAATAGTTTGGTGGTGAACAATGGTCACATGGAGGCTTGTTTAGTATGCTATACATTATATTTATAGTTTGTCCTTTTGGATTGACTTTACATGTCTCATAAAAATATGTTTTAATTTTTTCAGAATCATAATTTTATGTTTCACTAGTTTTGTATGATACTTATGGTTCTTTTTTATATCTCACCATGGGGAGGACCATATTTGGTGACTTCTGGTCAACCAAGGTTGGTTCATTATATCCCCCCCATTCTTGGGAAGGGAATTTTAAGTTTAAAACATTATTGTGGATCATGGATAACAGTTGAAAACTTGTATAACCATGAAGACTACAACTCATACCACATTATAATATCAAGTTGAACCTAGATATTTAAAATAAGAAAAGAAGCATCAATAATGGGATTATTCTATGAATGATGAACTAAAACAGATAGATAAGAATAAAAATTGGGAGTTAGTACTCAATATTAAAGAAAATAATGTCATTTGGAAAATTTGGTGTTCCAAAAAAATTGAATGAAAAGGAAGAAGTTGTGAGAAATAAAGAAATACTGGTCTATAAAGGTTATTCAAAGGTTAAAGGTGTGAATTTTGATAAGAAATTTGCACTGGTTTTAATCATTGATAACATTATAGTTTTCTTACTATTATAGGAAAAATTAATCAAAAAATGTTCCAAATATATTTCAATCCTTCTTTCCTCAATGGTGAGTTGGAAGAGGAGGAATATATTGAGAAACCATATGGTTTCTTATAAAAAACTTGATTTTTATGCTTGTTAACAGAGGATTTACATGGGATGAAACAAGCCCCACGATATTGGTATTTTAAGATAGATACCTACTTCAAGAAGTTGAATTTCATAAGAGTAATAGGGGAAAACATTTCTCTATATCAAAGAAGAAAAATTTATCTCTTCTTGTTATTGTTTATTTAGATGAGATCATATTTTCTAGAAATGATGAAGTAGTGTGTGAGAAGTTTTATAAGGAGATGATGAAGTTATTTTAAAAGTATATTATTAGAGAGATAAAATACTTTCTTAGCATAAAAATATCTCAATAAAAAGGTTACATCTTCCATTATCAATAGAATATGCTAAGGAACTCATGAAATGTTTTGAAATCAATGATTTAAATCATATTTCCAAAACCATTTTAGTGGGAATTAATTGTCAAAATATAATAAAGGAAAGGATTTTTATCCCATAGTATTTAGAAAGTTGATTCAATTTTTTTTATATCTCATAGATTGAAGGATAGATTTAGTGTATGATTCTACACTTTGTTCCATGTATCTAAGTGTACCAAAAATAGTCCCATTTTTTCGGTTATAAAAAGCATTCTTAGGTATATTAAAGTAACAATTGAATTTAGGCTGAAATATTATATCATAGGAAATATTTATATATTTGGTCGCACAAATGAAGACGGGGAAGGTCGTGTTGATGATATGAGGTCAACATCTGATGGAGTTTTCTATATTGGAGATAAGTGTGTCTATTTGAACTCAAAGAAATAAAGTTCTTTGACTTCAAGTATGGATAAATCAGAATATGTGGATGCAACTCATGCCATGACACAATTAATGTGGATGACGACATAGTTGTAAGATATAAAGGTTGAAGTGAAGTTCCCACTAATATTAGGATGTGATAATCAATGTACTATAAATTTATTATAGTGTCCTATTTAACATTCAAGAGGAAATCACATTGATATCAAATATCATTTCATCAAGGAAATTGTGGAGAGAAATGAATTAAAATAATAATTTGTTCCAACAAAGGAAACAATTGTTAATGTATTCACTAATCCATTTACAAAGAAGGCATTTCATAATTTGAGGTTGATGTTGATAATTCATCATCATCTTTATCAAGGAAAAGTTATGGTCTACCTTTCCCCTATCTATTCTTATCATTGGATATTATTTTCAAAGGGGGAGAAAAATTACAACAAAAATCTTTCTTTATATCTTTCTCATTGATGTTTTTATAAGGAGGAGAATATTTATAGACAGAGTATCAATTGAAACATGTTTCTATTAAGGGGGTGAATATATTTTTAAGTGAGTTCTTAAAAGGGAAAATCTATGATTTCAATAGTGTAAATGTGTGTAAAATATTCCAATTTTTTTTTGAAGTGAATTCAGGAGTTTTTAAGGGAATAATTGGTGTTATGTTGATATTGATGATGAAGTATTGTTTAGGATATGATAGATTTTTTTTAATGTTGTATCACATACATGGGCAGCTTCAAATCCTTATTGATTGTGATGAGGGGGATATTGTTAGTCCCACATAAATACAACACATTCCCAATAGGATTTGGGATAAGGGCTTAACATCACTACTTTCTATCTTTAGGGTGCCATGGCATGCAATGTGATGTTGTATCATGGTACCTACACCCTAATCCCCTTATAATTTATTAGAGAAATACAATCCTGGAATATAAGTCCTATGAGTTCTGTCACCCATCACAAGGCATGACAACCCATATTTTAATACACTTTAAGTCACGATTAATTACAAAAGGGTGCAAAAAATACTATTTGTTGGACTCCTCATGTATTACTCATGTTTTAATGATCACAAATCTCAATAATAATTACACATCATGTTTTAATGATAGCAAATCTTATTGATGTTAATTAATCTCACTATTATTTACAAATCTTATGCATGATCACAAATCTCACTTATCTTATCAAACCTTTGTATTTATGTTTCAAATTATCTTACTTTATAATGGTTAGGATTAATTCATATTTTGCATATTACTGTTTAAGTCTAAATACAGATATTTGCCTAAGTATCAAGACACCGTGATGTTTGACACAGTAAGACAGACTGTGTGCAAATCACAGTCACAGTCAAACAGACACTGTGAACAGAAACACTGAAGAAGACACCAAGAAGTCTAAGTCTCAGACACTGTGAAGGACACACCGTGACCCATACACCGTGAAGGACACACCATGACCCAGACACTGTGAAGGTCACACCATGACCCAGACACCGTGAAGGACACACCGTGACTAAGACACCGTGAGAAACACACCGTGAAGGTTACACCGTGAAGGACATACCGTGAGCCACATACCGTGAAGTACATACCATGAAGGAGACACCGGTTCAAAGAGACACAATTTGCACAACTACTGTGACACAATTTCTTAACCTTTTTTCCAATATTATTTAAATAATACTAACGGTCATATTTGATGTTTTTAATGCAATTAATGTTATTTAATGATAGTTATTGGTCTGTCAGGAAACCGTACCTCGTATCTATGGAAATGAAATCATTCCTATTGCCGAAGCTCGTGGAATATAAAGAATATTGAGCTGTAGTAGATGATACATGCGCGCTTGACACGTCTCGACACATACTACAATACACGCAAGCTCTGTAATGAATAGAAGAACAATCCTGAGCACAAATGTGAAGAACACATTTCACGATCCTCAAAAGAAGTTCCATACATGCAATCCTACATCACTGAAGAACACACGAAGTACTCTGGAGTCAAGAGAACAACTTCTCTCCTAGAGAAACAAAAGATGAACCATGACACTCTATTTTTCAATAGAAAAACCAGAGAAGGACTCATAATCTATTCTGCTGAATCCAACGAGTCCAGAGCTTCAATGCCAATCATTATATATTTCTAAACTTTCATATAATTTCTATAAGTGATTTATTATTTACTTTCAAGCAGTGTGTGTATCCTGTTTATTTTACACATGCACTATCTCCTGAGCTGAACTGGAGGATATCACAATCCTCATACCAAAACTCCTTACTCTTGTTTACCCAAGACAACTATGGAAGAGGTCCTTGTGTGGCCTGGTCTTTATTTTCATTTCCCATGAAGAATAGTTGTAGAGGTCCCTGCATGGCCTGAACAGTCCTGTACTGTTGTTAACCTTAATCCAGGATGTGGATCACTTTTTTATATATAAATTTTAGAGGACTAAGTCTCGGCTTGAGAATAAACCTATTGGTTATATTTTCTGTGCATTTTTAGTTTAAGTTCAAAATATACAGTATCTAATTTATATACCACTGCTTATTAATTTGAAATAAAAATCTATTTTAAAGTTACTTTGATAGTTAATCTAGAAAGTGTTTGTATCTATTGTAAATCAATAGGTTAGTTTCAAAAGATAATTTAATCTTATGATTAGATTAACTGAGAACTAAGCAATCTTTTGAGAATCTAATTGAACCTTTGCAGTTTTACAAATTCACTACAGTTTAACTTGTTTTATAAATTGGGGGATTTTAATAGAAAATATTTTAACAGAAATTTTAATTGGTTCTCAATTCACCCCCCCTATTGAGTATCCACTCTGACCAACATTTGGCATCAAAGTATAGTTTTTTTATTAATACAAGTTTTCAAAACACTCTGTTTTCAACTGTGATTTTAGTTACATCTTTAAATATCTTAAATTTCAGTTAGTTATAAATTTTATCTATTTAAATTTACTTTCTAAAATCTAGCTATGGACAATAGACTAGAGGGTGCTGCTACTAACTGACCACCTTTCTTTAATGGTACAAACTATGCCCAGTGGAAGCATAAAATGAAAATTCATTTGGAAAGTATGGGTTTTGATATCTAGACTGCTATAGAGTCTCAATATAAAATTCCAAAAACTGAAATAACAAAATGGGGTGAACCTACTAAAGTAGCTTACAATAATAACTGTAAAGTTATGAATGATTTGTATTGTGCATTAGGAGATGAGGAATTTAATAGAATATCTGCTTTCAAAACTGCTTATGAAATTTGGGATACCTTAGGTGTTTCTCATGAAGGAACAACTAATGTTAAAGAAATGCGATTAAATACTTATACTATTAAATATGATAATTTTAAAATGAATACTGATGAACCTATTTTTGATATGTATCTCAAGTTTAATGAGATAGTCAATACAATGAGTTTACTTGGTAAAGCTGTTCCAGCAAAGGAACAAATTATGAGGATACTGAGATGTTTGCCAGACCGATGGAGAGGCACATCTGTTTCAATCAGAGAATCATGTGACATTGGATCTCTTCCTATCAAAGAGCTTATTGGTAAATTAATGATGTATGAGGAAGAACTCAAAGTGAATAAGGAGGAAGATGATGAACCAAAAATAAAGTCTTTAGCTTTTAAATCTACTACTTCTAAGAGAAAGGACAAATACAAAGTTCAAATACAAACTGAAAGATCAACCAGTGAAGATTCAGATTCAGACAGTGATGCTGAGATGGATCAAATAGCAAGAAGATTTAAGAAGTTTTATAGAAGAATAAATTATTCAGAAAATCAAATTACAAAGGAAAGTATGACAGTAAAGGTCATTGAAAAAAGGACTAGAAGAAAGATGATAACAATGATGAAGTTGTCTGCTATGAATGCAAAAGAAAAGGTCACATAAAAGCAGACTGTCCAAAACTGAAGTTCAAAAAGAAACATGATTATAAGGACAAGAAGTACAAGAAATATATGAAAGCAACTTGGAGTGCTTCAGAAGACAGCACAAGTGAATCTAAAATCTCTGATTCTGAAATGAATCATGCCAACATGTGTTTCATGACCAACACATCTGAGGTAACCTTAGATACTCATGTTTTAAATTCCTATTATTCTGGAGATGATGTAGAATTGAATTCTGATTATGAAGATATATCTAAGGCTGAATTATCTGAATATTGTAACATGATAGAAGAAACATGCAATGAACTTAAGGAAACATATAAGTCATTAAAGAAACAACATGATATCACTGCAAATGTTAAATCCTCCCTTGATATAGAAAAAGAAAAGAATGCTCAACTTTTAAAGGAAAATACAGAATTGAAAATGTCTAATGAGAAACTTAGAAAGTACATAGAAAAATTCACAAAGGGAAAGGATACACTTACTCAAATGCTAGGAAAGAAAGTGGCACCAAAATACACTACTGGAATAGGATACGAACCTGGATAGGGACATATTACTAAGAATATATTTATTCCTAAATCTGGATAGAATACTGTTAGTTCTAGTTCTGGAAATTCATATGCTTCAACTAGTTATCCATATGATTATAGATCAAATAGTGTTTATCTTTAAAAAGATTTTGATTCTGTAAATTATATGAGACCCATAAGATAAATTTGGGTACCAAAATCATTGATTGCTAACTTGTCTGGACCCAAGAAGATCTGGGTACCAAAGTCATTTCCCATCTAAATCTGTTTTGTAGGAAACCTATTTGAAGAGTTCCCACAAGAAGAAATGGTATTTGGATAGTGGATGTTCAAGACATATGTCTGGGGATTACTCATTCTTCAAGAGCCTAATCAAGGTTGATGGAGGCCATATCACCTTTGGTGATAATTCTAAGGGAAAAATCATCGTCCTAGGACAAATTGGTAACACTAACTCATTTTTAATTTCTAAAGTTTTATTTGTTAATGGATTGAAATATAACTTGTTAAGTATTTCTAAATTATGTGATGATGGATTTAATGTTAAATTTGAAAATAATTCTTCTAATGCTTTTAATTCTAAGAATGTTTTAGTATTTTCTACTTTAAGAAATGAAAATGTTTATGTAGTTGATTTAAATTCTTTACCCAAACAAAATTTTACTTGCCTAAATGTGTTTCATAAAGAATCTTGGCTATGGAATATAAGATTAGGACACTGCAACATCTCCTCACTTAGAAAACTACCTAGGAAGAACTTAGTTAGAGACTTACCAAAACTTGAGTTTCCAAATGACAAAGTTAGTAATCCCTGTCAAAAGGGAAAGCAACACAAACTCTCTTTCAAACCAAAGAAAGAAGTGTCAACTTATCAACCTCTTGAGTTGGTTCACATGGACTTTTTTGGACCTTCTATAGTTTCTAAATTAAATGGGAAGCACTATGTCTATGTCCTAGTAGATGACTTTTCTAAATATACTTGGGCATACTTCTTATCTCACAAAAGTGAAGCTTGTTCTTACTTTATTAAATACTCCAAGTCTACAGAAAACCTTAGTGGACTTAAGATTAAGACCCTAAGAAGTGATCATGGCCGTGAGTTTGAAAATCAAGAGTTTGAATATTATTGCTCACACAATGGCTATAGTCACAAATTTTCTTCCCCTAGGACACCTCAACAGAATGGTGTAGTAGAAAGAAGAAATAGAACCCTTCACTAAATCGCTAGAACCATGCTTAGTGAGTAAGACCTGCCTATTTATTTTTGTGCTGAGGCTATGGATACAACTTGTTATATCATCAATAGAGTCTTAGTCAGACCTGTTCTCAAGAAGACCCCATATTAACTATGGAATAATAGAAAGCCTAAAGTCTATTACTTTAGAGTCTTTGGATGTAAAGTATTTATTCTTAATACAAAGAATAATCTGGACAAGTTTGCTTCTAAGAGTGATGAAGGAATATTTTTAGGATATTCTTTAACTAGAAAATCCTATAGAGTTTTCAATAAGAGAACCAAGTGTGTGGAAGAATCTGTTCACATAAAATTTGATGAAACTGATCCACATGAACCTAAGTCATCTCTTGAAAATATTGAAGAAAATTTATCTGTTCTGAACCTTAATGATAAAATCAATGAACCTGCTATAAAGACAACTGGTTCTAGAAATATTTCAGAATCTTCTCCTAATGAACCCAAACCTAGAGAAGAACCTGAAATTTATAGTCCTACCTTTACTAGATCAACTAGAATTCTAAAGAATCATCCTTTATATATTGCTGTTGGTAATCTTGATAGAGGGACACAGACTAGAGCTTCTCTTAGAAATCAGGTTGAACATCAAGACTTCTTGTCACATCTTGAACCTAAAAACATTGATGATGCTATTAATGATGAATTTTGGGTAATTTCTATGCAAGAAAAACTCATTCAGTTTGAAAGAAATAAAGTTTGGAAACTAGTAGAAAGACCTAAGGACACTTTCACCATAGACACTAAATGGGTGTTTAGAAATAAAGTAGATGAATCTGGAAATATATTTAGAAACAAGGCTAGATTAGCTGCACAAGGATATAGTCAAGAAGAATGAATTGACTATGAGGAGACTTTTTCTCCAGTAGCCAGACTAAAAGCCATTAGGATATTACTTGCTTATGCTGCACATCTAAATTTCAAACTATATCAAATGGATGTCAAGATTGCATTATTAAATGGGTATATAGCTGAGGATGTTTTTGTTGAACAACCACCTGGATTTACAAATCCTCATTTTCCAAATCTTATTTTAAAATTATCAAAAAATTTATATGGTTTAAAGCAAGCTCCAAGAGCTTGGTATGATAGATTAAGTACTTTTTTAACTTCTAAAGGTTTTACAAAAGGAATAGCTGATCCTAATATTTTTATAAAAAGAATTTCTAAAGATGTTTTAGTTGTACAAATTTATGTAGATGACATTATTTTTGGATCTTCAAGAAATTCCCTATGTACTTATTTTTCTAAAATGATGAAAAATGAATTTGAAATTAGTTTAATGGGTGAACTTAAATTATTTATTGGATTTCAAATCTTTCAAAACAATAATGGAATTATTTTAACTCAAAGTAAATATACTAGAGATCTTTTAAAACATTTTAGATTGGATAGCACAAAAAAGTAGTGACACTCCCATGAGTACCACCTGTAAGTTGGATCTTGATGAAGATAGAAAATCTGTTGATCAAACCACTTATAGAGGAATGATTGGAAGTCTACTCTACTTGACTTCTAGTCATCCTGATATTATGTTTAGTGTGTGTATGTGTTCTCGTTTTCAAGCAAACCCTAAAGAGTCACATTTAAATGCTGTAAAGAGAATTTTCAAATACCTCAAGAATACTCCCAATTTAGGACTGTTCTATCCAAAAGGACAATCATTTGAACTAGTTAGCTATTATGATGCTGATTTTTTTGGATGTAAGTTAGATAGAAAAAGCACCTCTGGAACATGTCACTTTTTAGGCAAGTCACTAGTATAATGGTGTAGTAAGAAACAAAATTATGTTGCATTATCTACTGTAGAAGCTGAAGACATAGCTGCTGGCAGTTGTTGTGCACAAATTTTGTGGATGAAACACACATTACTAGAATATGGATATCAATTCAGACATGTACCAATAAATTGTGACAACAAAAGTGCTATTAACATTTCAAATAATATTGTTTCTCATTCTAGGACAAAGCATATTGATGTAAGACATCACTTTTTGAGGGATCATTACCAAAAATGTGATATCACTTTGGAATTCATGGGTACTGAATATCAACTTGCTGATATATTCACCAAACCATTAAATTCTGAGATATTAGACTACATCATACATGATGTTGGTATGATTAATCATAAATAGAAATCCTACAGATCTTACTGTTTACTATTTTGCTATATTTTACTTTACGGTTTCATATTAACTATTTCTCAGTTACTGTTTCATGCTTATGGTCACATAGTAAACACCTTGTGTTTACGGACTGTCACTTAACTGTCTCACTGTGACAGAACAGTTCACTCACTGTCTCACCATGACTGCACAGAATGGTTACTGTCTCATCGTGACGACCACCAACTATCTCATCGTGACGACTATTTTTCATCGCACCGTAATGCCTACTCATGGTCTCACTGTGAAGATTCTTTATATATTTATTTTAACCCACATCGCGGTAATTTTTAATTCACCGCTATTTGATTTCCCGCGTTTTTGTTTTTATTTATGTTTGAAATTACCAAATGATAAAACATAAAGGTTTTTCACTCAATTCCTTACCCGAGCTCTCTCCAGCTCACTCTCTCGAACCTTATTTACTTTAAAAGCCTTCTCTTCTCCCTCAACTGAACCGTTAGGGAATGCCAAGGATGAAGCATCTATCTTCACCCTCGTCTGAGAAGCGCCGCTCTAGGAAATAGAAAAGAGAACAGAGGATAGCACCCGAAGGACCTCTAAATACGAACCTTGTATGCCGTACTATAGTTCCTAAGAAAGAGATTTGCCCTAAGTGGCTGCTGTCTAACAAGTCTTTGGTCCTTAAAATCTTAAGAGAACAAGGATGTTTCAAATGGTTCTCTAGACAAGATAGACCGATTTATCCAAGGATGGTATCTCAATTTTATCAATATGTAAATTTTTCTTTTAATGTTGGAGAAAGCTATATGGTAACAAGCTGGATCAATGGACAAAAGTGTTCATTCTCTTCAAGGATGTGGGCTGCATGCCTGAGGATTCCTCATCAAGAAATTTGTGATGATTACCAAAGAGACCCTCCTCCAACAACTGACATCTTTGATCTAGATAATTCTTTGGAAATCCTGACTGGAAATGACATCAAGCGAAGGGCCATAATAGCTGAATTAGATGGGGAGACAAGACTAGTGTTCAAATTTATTCAGAATTTGATTAGTCCAAGAAAATGAGATTTTGCTGTGTTGAAGTATCAGGATGTGTTCCTGATTCATCTGTTGAAGAATGACCATAAGATAAATTTGTGCAAATATGAAATTAACCATATATGTGAGCTGATTAAAGTCACTTCCAAATCCACCTCCATGTTTTACTCAAGGATGATTTCAGCCATGTTAGTTTCGAAGGGAGTAGTTAGACTGAATGAAGAAAGGATAGAGGATTTTGATTTCTATTTATCTAAGACGATCATCAGAAGGATGAAGATTAATTGGAACCCATGGGAGAAGCATTGGGTTGAGGATAATGATAAACTTTATAAGAAGTACAATCCTGTTGATTATCCAAGAAGTCCAAAGAATATAACTGATCCTGGTTTGGAACCAGATGAAGTGGATGAGTACCCAAAAGAAGAAGAAGAAGAAGAGGCTGAAATAACTCAAGAGGAAGTAGATACTATTGAGAAAGAAAGGAATACTGTTCCTCTTGATGTTCCTGCTGAAATACCTCTTAGAGAGGAAGTTGTTGATGATTTTAGAGAAGAAGAAGCTCCTGCTTCTAGAGATGATGTTGATCAAGATGTTCAGTCTGAGGATGCACGAGATTTGATTATCCTGATTTAGAGCAGCAAGTCATGGAAGAAGCTGATCTAGGAGAAATCCTTGGTAGGGAAAATGTTAATCAAGAGGATCTCCCTGTTGAGAAAAAGGAACTATGGAAGCACAACCAGTGGAACAATCAGTTCCTGAGTACATACCCTCTGTTGAGGAGAGGATGAAAATTTCCTTTCAGTTGGAAAGGTAAGAATTTTCTTAAGAGATTAGAGCTGATCCTGTGGATATTGATCATGCAGCTGTGCCTCAATAACCTGAAATGGAAGCACATTTTTAGGTGGAGGATCCTTAAAACCTTGATATTGAAGAAGCTGGATCTGCTGGAACATCTCAACCAATTGTCAGACATTCTGTGTACACTCGGTATGAGTTTACAAGTTTTTATGATGTGAGTGAATCACAAAAAGTGACTGTAACTGGTATAGATCTCTCTTCTTTGTTTCAACTGAAGTCAGTATCTCACCCAGAACCAGAACCAGAGCCTCAACCTTCATTTGAATCTGAAACTAATTCTGAGTCGCAAACAGAATCTGCATCAGAACCTGTACCACTACCTTCATCTACACTCTTAAAAAAGCAACAATCCTTTGTAACTAATGATGATTTTAAAGTCTTTGGAGAGACTATCTTGGATGGTGTTGAGAAGATTTTATCCACTAAACCTCGACCAGTGACTCAACTAAGTCAAGAAGATGCATCGATTCTTTTGAAAAATATTATTCTGTATATTCAACCAAGGATGATTCAAGAAATACAAGAAGTCAGAGTTGAAAATAGGTTTCTTAGTGATGATGTTGTTAATTTGAAAGGTTTGGTGGAAAACCTGCAAACAGAATTGTCTTCAAGATCAGAGCCTGTTCCTGTTCCTGTTTCTTCTCTTGCACCTGTTGCTGCTTCTCATGAACCAGATGTTTCCAACCTTTCTTGAGAGATTGTGTCTCAAGTGCAGCCCTATCTGCTATATTTTGATGAGAATATTGGAACAAGACACACCAAGATGCTGCAATGGATGAGAGATCTTGTGGAAAATCTGAATAAGCTCACAAATGAGTACACTGGATGTATGAAAAAAGTTTTGAAACAGCTCAAAGTTCTAACCAAATCTGTCAAGGCTTCTCATCCCTCTAGCCAGACCTCCACACCTTCTTTGGATGATTCCTTTCTTAGGTCCATAATCAAGGAAGAACTTCATAATGACCTTAGTGGTTTCGATCTATCTCCTCTGTTTTAAGTTATGAAGAACAGTGATAGAGCACTTGATCTTGTTTAGATTTATTCTAAGATTTCAAATGATGCTCAACAAGAGATCACCAAGAAGATAGACTTTTATCTCACCCGGATTTTCTCTAAAAGTGACATGAAAAATAACTTTATGTATCTTGTGGAGAACCTGAAAATCCCACCAGTGACTCAAGATTTTAAAGCTCAAGTTTAGAAGCTTACAGAGTTCACCAGATTGTTGGACAAGTTCATGGAGAATAATGACGATTTTGAAAAGGCTATGTAATATGGAGGAGAAATCATTACTGATTTCATCAATATTTTGAAGTTGTATCTTCATGTATAGAGCACTGCTATCGTTGCTCTAGCTACAGCACCCCTTAGACCTGGTCTACCAGCCTTATCCTCAATTTCCATGTCAGTTAGTCAAGCCCTTTCTTAGATCCGACCAGTCATTCTTGACCAACCACAGACTAGATCTTCTACAGCTCCTACTTTGGATCACTATATTTTTTGAAGTTCTACCCTTACCATCTTTTTCTACCAAATCTATGCCTTGTTCTACCTCAGCATCATCTCCTACTACTGATAAAGGAAAGGCAAAGGCCAATCCTTGAAGAGTCAAGTGAATGCATTCTTTTTTGATGGGATGTTTTTTTGCTGTTTACTGTTTGTATTTCTGCTGTATCATATATTCTGGAAGTTTTTTATGACAAACGCATTGTTTCACTCCACTCCTTTTATTTCACTTTTTGATAATCCCAAAATGGGGAGAAAGAGTACAAGTATTAGTATTCTAAAGAGATATGTTACTGTAGAATCTATTATTCTCTAAATCTGTTATTATATATGATATTTTATCTAATGTTTCATTTCATTTAAATTTTACCTATACATGATTTGTGATCATAAAAAAGGGGGATATTGTTGGACTCCTCATGTATTAATCATTTTTTAATGATCACAAATCTCAATAATAATTACACATCATGTTTTAATGATAGAAAATCTTATTGATGTTAATTAATCTCACTATTATTTACAAATATTATGCATGATCACAAATCTCACTTATCTTATCAAACCTTTGTATTTATGTTTCAAATTCTCTTACTTTCTAATGGTTAAGATTAATTCATATTCTGCATATTAATGTTTAAGTCTAAATACAAATATTTTCCTAAGTATCAAGACACCGTGATGTTTGACATAGTAAGATAGACTGTGTGAAAAACACAGTCACAGTCAAACAGACACCGTGAACAGAAACACTGAAGCATACACCGTGAAGTCTAAGTCTCAGACACCACGAAGGACACACCGTGACCCAGACACTATGAAGGACACACCGTGACCCAGACACCGTGAAGGAGACACTGTGACCTAGACACCATGAAGGACACACCGTGACTAAGACACCGTGAGAAACACACCGTGAAGGTTACACCGTGAAGGACATACCGTGAGACACATACCGTGAAGCACATACCGTGAAGGATACACCGGTTCAAAGAGACATCGTTTTCACAACTACTGTGACACCGTTTCTTAACCTTTTTGTCAATATTATTTAAATAATACTAACCATAATATTTGATGTTTTTAATAAAATTAATGTTATTTAATGATAGTTGTTGGTCTGTCAAGAAACCGTACCTCGTATCTATGGAAAGGAAATCATTCCTATTGCCGGTGATCGTGGAATATAAAGAAGATTGAGCTACAGTAGAGGATACACGCGCACTTGACACGTATCGACCCACATACTACAATACACGCAAGCTCTGTACTGAACAGAAGAACAATCCGGAGCACAACTGTGAAGAACACATTACACGATCCTCAAAAGAAGTTCCATACATGAAATCCTACATTGATGAAGAACAAAAGAAGTACTCTGGAGTCAAGAGAACATCTTCTCTCCTAGAGAAACAAAATATGAACCACGACACTCTATTTTTCAATAGAAAAACCAGAGAAGGACTGAGAAGCTATTCTGCTGAATCCAACGAGTCCCGAGCTGCACTGCCAATCACTAGAGCTTTCTAAAATTTCATATACATTCTCTAAGTGATTTATTATTTACTTTCAAGTAGTGTGTGTATCCTGTTTATTTTACACATACACTGTCTCCTATGCTAAACTGGAGGATATCACAATCCTCATACCAAAACTCCTTACTCTTGTTTTCCCACGACAACTGTGCAAGAGGTCCTTATGTGGCCTGGTCTTTATTTTCATTTCCCAAGAAGAACAGTGGTAGAGGTCCCTGCGTGGCCTGAACAGTCCTGTACTATTGTTAACCCCAATCCAGGGGGTGGATCACTTTTATATATATAAATTTGAGAGGACTAAGTCTCGTCTTGAGACTGACCCTCTTGGTTATATTTGCTGTGCATTTTTAGTTTAAGTTCAAAATATACAGTATCTAATTTTTATACCACTGCTTATTAATTTGAAATACAAACCTATTTTAAAGTTACTTTGATAGTTAATCTAGCAAGTGTTCGTATCTATTGTAAATCAATAGGTTAGTTACAAAATCTAATTTAATCTTCTGATTAGATTAACTGAGAACTAATCAATCTTTTGAGAATCTAATTGAACCTTTACAGTTTTACAAATTCACTACAGTTTAACTTGTTTTATAAATTGGGGGATTTTGATAGAAAATATTTTAACAGAAATTTTAATTGGTACTCAATTCACCCCCTCTTGAGTATCCACTCTGAACAACACTATCCTATAAGATCATGAGGCCGAGTGTATTTAGAGAATTAGGTACATAATAAAATAACTTGAAACATGTTCCCAAAAAAATTATTTAAAAACTTCACAACATACCCTTAAAATTTTATTGCTCTTCTAAAACTGCATGGGAGAATCTAGGGATATACATTAGAAAATGTTGAGATATAAATCCATGAAAGGGAATAATTAAAGAAAAACATATA
This sequence comes from Viscum album, assembly GCA_963277665.1. Taxonomy (NCBI): domain Eukaryota; kingdom Viridiplantae; phylum Streptophyta; class Magnoliopsida; order Santalales; family Viscaceae; genus Viscum; species Viscum album. The sequence goes on from OY728158.1 coordinate 266,275,478, forward strand.
ATAAAGAAGTACCTGTGAGTTAAGAGGCATATCAAGGTAATATAAGAGAGTCTATAATCATAAACATGAACATCATAAAATGATATAATATTATAACATAAACACAACATGGGAATGTGGCAACAACATTAAACATGATATCATAAATACAAGTCAAGGAAAACCACTAAGTAAATATAACATAGTGTGATTAGGATAACCTCATATTCTCCATACATAGTATCTCAAGATATAAAATCATTAACTAATGAATTTTAGGTCTATATAATTCTAGTCCCACCTACCACATTCATATCATGTACATGCATAAGTGTACCACATAGATAATGCAATATAAGGATGTATTTAATTAATTTTCTTACCAAGATTAAGGAATTTGGGAAAAATATATGTAATTAATTTTACATAAATTATATATACATATAGGTGAATACCATTGAGTGGAAATGGGTATGGGTATTTAATACACAAATGTTTGGCATGGAAAATTACAGGATAATTTTGGAAGCATAAAGCGGGTACACAAAGATCCATGGAAAGGTTTAATGAGAGTGAAATGGGTTTGTAATAAATTTTAAATAAGAATTATAGTTATAGGTATGTGGAAAAATATATCCCAATATGAAAAATTGGGAATCAAAAGGAATAATATAAAGAAGTTTATTGAATAAAGATGAGAAGGATATGATCCCTTACCTTGAGATGGTGATTCTATAAGATTTAGAGGTAATTTTGAAGAGCTTTAGGGGAAAATGGGTGGGATATATAGAGGAAAAGGTAGAGTAACTTCACGATAAAAGGTTTTTTAGTATAGAGTAATTGGAGGATGGGTGAGTTTTTTATAGAAAAAGGGGGGAATTTTTTTATTAATATATAAATATAGGTTTTTGACTCTATATAATAAATATACAAGACCACTACATTTAATATGGTTTTAGACCATGGTTTTTGTAAAATTAGAGTAGTTTTAAATATTTTATAATTCCAAGAACCAAAATCATTAAAATAATACCCTTTTCATGTTCATAAAGAATTAATTTTAACCTGTTAAATATAATATAGGTTTTGGAGGATTCTGAAAGGGTTTATAAAATCAATCATATAACTTCAAACACATATTATTTTAAAGGGAGAACATAATTTTGGTCATGGATACTCTTTGTAGTATTTATTATAAAAAATTTGGGATTTTATGATGTCATAACACATACCATATATTTATACTATATTTAATTTTTACACAAAAATAAAACTATCTCAGAAAATTATGAAAATTTCATCATTGGATAATTTTGATGTGTTGATTTGAAAAATCATATTTATTTTATGAAAATAATTTTCTAAATATTAAAATTTATACTTTTAAATAAAAAATCCTCATTTATTAAAAAATATCCATTTTATGATGATAATAGATTATAACCCTTACAAAATTAAATTTGTATTTATAAAATCTTATTATCATTTATATTTAAAGAAATATTTTTTAATAAAAATATTTTAATAAAATAAAATTTATTTAAAATATTTTTTAATTCATTAAAAATAGTGTCTTGATTGAAACTATTTGTTTTGTTAAATTATAATTTGTGTTTCATCGTATCAAAATATAAATTTTTTCAAACACATTATTTAATCATTTCTAAATTCATAATAAAAAGGATAAATATAATCATTATTTTATTAAAAATAAAAAATATAAAAATTAATACTATTAGGGTCAAGATACATTACCCCTTATTACACTCACGTATGTTCTAAAGGTATGGGGTGTGATGTTGATACTTTCTTGAGGTGGTTCAATGGACATGGTGTGGGTCATGATCTTGATAAGCTTGAAATTATCCTATAATTATTTTCAATAATTATTTAGTTATTGAATCTTGGATTTGACTTGGTCAAGGGAAAATCTTATTTATACCATCTCATTCAGAAGCTCTGATAAATCATAGGGTATAATTGTACTGCTCGAGGCCATCGCTTCTTCCATATATATCAATTGATAATTATCATAACCCATAATTTATACTAATATTAATGGTAACTATACAATGGATATATTACCAATGGTTATGATGATTAATATTATTTTAAATACGACATTAGATTAACTTTTAATAGTATAAAAAAACCAAAGTAGTGAATTTGTTTTCTATAACATCCTTACATAAAATGAATTTATTCATTTGAAAAGGGAGTTTAATTTATAAAACATTAGATTTTTAAATTGTTTCCCCATTCAAAAAATTTTTCCTCAAAATTTAATCTCATAAAATAAAATAGATGAGGGTACTTCTGTTTCATCACCTCTTCTAGTTACCATGTTACTTATTGAAACTTATGGTTCCACCATTACAATTTGACCAAGTGATATATATTTTTTCATAGAGTATTTTCTCTATTATCTAAGATCTTCATTGTCACCCACTCATATGAAAAATCATTCTCCAATGGCACCACTTATAGATTCAATACATGTGAGGGGTATGGAATATAATTTCTCAACAGGGATACATGGATCATAACATGTACTAGAGATATGTTAGGTGTAGTGAAATTTGATATGTCACAATCCCAATTTGATCAAGGATCTCAAAGGGGCTGATGTATCTTGGACTAATCTTTCTATTATTCTCAAACAACATGATTTTATTCCATAGTGATATATGAATAAATACCTTATATATGTCCTCAAACTCTAGATCACATTGATGATTGTATCTATATATATTTTTATCAATTTTGTGTGTATTTCAAATTACATTGAATGATTTTAACCTTATCTGTAATCTCTAAGACAATATCAGGTCCCATAAAATTCCACTCTCCAACACCATCCTAGTATGTCAGAGTTTGATACTACTTCCTATACAGAGCCTTATAAGGTACCATTAGAATGCTAGAATGAAAACTGTTGTTATATGAGAACTCCAGTAGGGGAAGGTTCTGATACCAATATCCTTATAAATTTATTAATCTTGATCTCAACATATACTATAGAGTTTTAATGGTTTTATTAGGCTAACCATATATTTAAAGGTGAAAATCAATACTGAAACTTAGCTCCATATTCTGTACTTGCTAAATACTTTTCAAGAGAATTGAGGTAAACCTAAGATCTCGATCAAATAAAATGGGGAGTGGATCTCATTAAATTCCTAACAATTATCTTATGCATATCTTATAGTTTTGGTCAAGAGTAAAATATTCCTTGATAGAAATGAAATGCATAGTATTTTTAATGAGATCAACTACCAACCAGATGTCATTATTACCTTTAGATATCATGGGGATTCTTATGATGAAATTCATGGTAATGTTTTTGTATTTCCATAATGCCATGGAAAATGGTTTCATCATACCCTATGACTTACATCATTAATAATTGAATTGTTGGTATACAAAGCATCAAGATAAAAATTCTAAAATAACCATCTTAATGTTATCCCACTAGAATTTTTTCTTTATATCTCTATACATATTATTTATTCTTGGATTAATAGAGAATGATGGGATATATACATCATCCAAAAGTTATTTTTTTTTTCAAATCTTATTTTGATGAGACACATATCTGTGGTACAAGACTTATACCTCCGTCATTAAAAATATTGAACTCCAGAATATTATCTATCTCTTTCTATAAAACCTCATCATCTTTATGGGCCTCCTTGATCATATCAACAATGGATGGTTGAGAAGTTATTTGAGAAAGATAAGATGGAGTTACATTTATTATCCCATGAATTTCCTTTTTTATTTCTAAGAATATTGGATCCCTTTCAATCCTCATCATGGACAGGGTTGTGGGATCCATTATACCCAATGAAAATTCTGCACTGTTTTCATTCCCAAGATGATAATGTATTAAATAATCATAATCCTTGATCTACTATAACCACCTTCATTGGCACATATTGAACTCCTTTTGTGTGAATATATACTTAAGTCATTTATGATATGCATATATTTTAGAATTCTCCCTGTAGAGATAATGTATCCAAATATTCAATGCAAAGATCACTGTATCCAATTCTAGATCACGAATTGGTTAATTTTTTTCATGAATCTTTAATTAGAGGGAGGCATATGCGATATTTTTTTATTTTTCATTACTAAAAAACCCAATACCTTTTTAGATGCATCAATATTAATCCCAAATACTTCCATGTTAGTGGGTAATGTGAGAATATGTTTAGTGATTATCCTATTATTTTACCCTTTACACATCTCCTCAAATTCATCTATCTAGAAAACATAACTCTATTCTGAGTAATTTTGGTTAACGGGATTGGACTTCATCAGAAGTTTCTAAAAAATTGATGATATTACCCATTTAATCCAAGGAAAATATAGATTTCTTTCAAAGATGTCATTATAGGAAATCCTTTATTTTCTAATGTTTTTAAGGATCCACATATATCCATTTATTGGTGATAACATTCTATAGTAATGTTACTTGCTCCATCCAAAACTAATATTTTATATAATTCAGATATAAATATTCTTTCTATAGGGTCCTCAGTATAACTTTAAAATGACCCCAATATAAATTTGTTCTTTTGAATTAAATAAGAATATAATCTATATTGACTACCAAATTTTTTTTGAGGTAATCCCTAAATAATCTATTCATAAATTCAATGAAGATATCTAGAGAATTAGTGGCTCAAAATTGAATCACTATAAACTCATTATTCCCATAAATTGTACAAATATTAGTCTTGGGGATATCCTATTAATTCACCTTTACTTTATAATATCCTGACCAAATATCCACCATGGTGAAGTATTAGGATCTACATAACTGATTGAATAAGTGACCAATCCATGAAAAATGGTAATTTTTATTTAATGTGATATTGTTGAGTTCATTATGATTAATGTAGAGGCACATTGTCTAATCCTTATTATAAAAAAAATAGACCAGTGCACCCCATAGTGAAGCATTTTGGTATATAAAAACTTTATCTAGATTCTTTTGTAGTTTCTTCTTTAGCTCTTGAAGTTCAACAATGGACATTCGATATGGAGTCTTAGATATTGGAAAATATCTATGAATAAGCTAAATTGTTAATCAACCTCTCAACTAGAAGAAAGACAATATAATTCTTATAAAATACATTAGTGAATTACCTTACAATGTGATCTCATCAAGGATGATATTTTCATTAGTTTCAATCATTTAAGGTAGACAATCTTGTTCACAAGGAAATAATATCAATGCTAGAGATGATAATACCAAAGGATATTCATCATCCCCCTTTCACTTATATATAATTAGAGGGATATTTTCAATAAGAAGGGTGATTTCCTTCTCTCTAAAATTTATGTTGTATATATACAAGGAAATATTTTCTAGGCTTAGAATAACATCAAATTCTACTAAAGGGAGTATCATAAGGTCTGTTGGAAAATTAATCCCAATAGTTTTGAAATGGGATGGGTTATATTCTTGGGATGCAATAATTAACCCATTTATTATCTTCATTGATAACTTGAATTCCATGATTTGATTAGTTTTTTGAATAGTCCTACTAAACTTATGTGATATGAAAGAACGAGTAGAACATAAATAAAATATTATATTATCTATACCTGAATGAATAACTAGTATACTTGTCACCAATTCATTGTCAGGATGCACCTCATAGATTGTGATGATGAAAGATTTCCCTTTTTTATCTAGGTGTTGGAGGCTGTTGTAATCAATTACCATTGATAAAACTTTTCTTAGCGTATTGATTCATATAGTTTCTTTATTCATTATAGTTGGAACACTAGAATTAAGGATGAGGGTTGACTAGATCATTCCAGTATTCCTTTACATTGGTGTGTTCCTCTAATCAATATTAATTATTTAGGTTCCATTCCTTACCAAACCAAAAGAATTTACTTATCCTATTTAGAAAATTCTCAGGATGCTTCTTCCCCCACCTTTGACAAATGGGATGTTATAAATTCATTTCCTTATAGAATTTCTCCATTATGAATCTAGAATTAAAATCCATTACATTCTTTCTATCTCTAGAACAGTAAGACCCTTGAGATTTAGTGATCTCTATTTTGACGTTCAGGGAACATCTGAATGTTTTATCATATCTATCAATGTCCCAAATTTCCAATTATTTTCATTGACTTAGACTTAACCCACCAAATAAGTGGGTAAATTTAATTTTTGGGGTGATAAAAAATATGGAGGTGTATCATTCAAGTCTTTTTAAGTTTTCTTCATATGCCTCAATGGATTATATATCCTTTTTATTGAGGCCAAGGAATTAACTCTCCATTTTCGATCATAGAGTGCAAGGAAAACAGTAATCAAAAAACATTTTCCATAATTATTTCCACTCCATCAGTTAGATATCCTCCTCAAGCTTCATATATATTAACAAAATCCACCATTGATCATAATATTAATCCATATGATAAAAAACTATCCAAGCCTTCTCTTTTTTTAGAGAATTGATATATATAGAAGATATTTTCAACAGATTTTATCCATTTTTCCATGATTAATATATTAAAATATCCATTTAATGTTAGAGCCCTTTTTCATATAATGGGATAAATTGAAATTTTTTTATTCTTGGGGGGGGGATGTTGGTTTTACCCTTGAATCAAGTTTCTATATGTAAACTGATTTAATAGTGAAATTATTGTCATGAATTTTTCGACTCTTGCTCCCAACATGCTTGACATCTCATTTGTGAAGTCATCACATCAACCTTCACATGAGTTGTTGACTTGGTTATTCCTATTTCAATACATTGACTAAAATGAAGGAAAAATTATAGATGATATTTTTAAACTACTATGCTCATAAATGAGAAACCATATAAATTAAAGGGAAAACTCATAAATTACATTTATTATTTATCATATGAATTTATGGGACTCAATATAATTTATCAATGATATATTTAGTAACACAAAATTTTATGGGAATTTTGTTCCCTTAATAATAGTTCATAATGTCCTTTTCAATTTACAAAATCATACTTCTTGAGAGTATCAAACCACTTATGCGATAAGGATTATTTATCATACACCGGATGACAATTTATTAATGCCCAATGCATCCTTTTGGGGGTTATTACTAGAAGGTACACCTTTTCCAAAGCCACATACACTTGTAATATCCTAAAAGGGATATATTATCTTAGAAACCACTAATTCTATACTTTAAAAAAATATAGGGATGTTTTCCTATTTCTAGTATTATCCCTATGAATTTCACTAAGTATTTTTAATATTAAACCCAAAAAATAACTAGTCCTTCCTTCAATACCAACTATGACATTCCATATTTTAAGAGACAATAATTTAGGATTTATGATATAAATTTACACATAATACAATCCTAGAAGATCATAAGTCCTAGTTTCTTTGGGAAAATGGGTGCATAGAACAATAAATTGAAATATGCGTATAAAATAATTATTTTAAAACTCCATAATATGAATTTAAAAATATATTTATCTTCTAAAAGTGAATGGGATAAATTGGGGACATACATAAGAAAGGGGAAAGCTGTAAATCCTAGTAAGAGAATAATAAAATCATAGCATATAGTAATGTAGTACATGTTATTCCAGTGGAATATCAAGGTAACATAAGAGTGGTGAGAATCATTAAATTGAACTTTAAAGAATGTTATTAGATTATAACATAAAGGAAACATGGTAATTTTAAAACAACATAAAACATGACGTCATAAACATAAAATAAGGATAAATTCGAAGAAAAAACAAAATACTATGTATAAGATAAATTTACATTCACCATACATAATATTTCATGAGATAAAAACATTACCCAATGCATTATAGAGATATATAATTCTAGTACCACCCGTCACATTCATATCATGTACATGCATAAGTGTACCATATAGATTATACAACATAAGGATGTCTAACATCATTTTTAATCACATGATTACGGAATGTGTGTAGAATCAAAAGGATTAGATTAGATGGATACAATTTCAAGGGGGGGGGGTGAATTGTAGTTTAAGAACATAGTTTAAAATATTTTAACTACAAAATACACAAATCCTCTTAAAGTGATTTTATTAGACTTGGAATCAGTCCAATTACCAGAGTCAGAAAATCAAAACAAGAAGTAGTATGATTAAATTCGAGTGGAAATTTTAATCACAATGGATCTGATTAAAAGATTTAATTTATTATAAATAGATTAATAAATATAAAAAATTTAATAGAAATACGAATAAGAGGAATCAATTTCTATTATATGTAGTGGAATATAAAACTTGTAAAAATATTAATAAAATAGATTTTTAAAAGTAATAATAACTTACAAGATATTATTAAAACATTTAACTCTTTTAACCTTAAGAATAAAGTAGTCAATAATACTGAATAAAGGTATCTACTATTTTATACTTATAGTAACGTATGTCTTTCCTTACCAGAAAATCCCTATATACGATGACCATATTAGCTCAGTATTCCTATCCCTAGAAGCCCTCAGTATAAATATCGACATATGTCTTCCTATCCCTAGAAGCCCTCAATCCGATGGATCAGATTCCACATCTTCCTATCCTTGAAATAACTCAATTATAATAATGATCATATGTGAATAAAATTTCAAAATTTATCATGTAAAAACCCTAAAAAGTATTACTCAAGAAGACAACACTCTAAAGAACTAAAAAATACTAAGAGTGATCAATTCACACAAAGTATTCTTTAGAATACTTGAGTGTGAAAAAGTATCTCCTACAAACTCTTCTAATGACTCAGTATTTATAGGAAATCTCTCAATGGTCATATTTTTAATTTTGTTGCAACATCCTCAGACAATTGGTGCTTGATAACTCAGAACGATCTAGCGAAACTAAATATCCGACATCATGTTGATTAAGAACATCAAAGTATTAAAGGATATTCAATAATTTAGAAACATGTCTTTTTAGTCGTATTATAAACTTCATTCAGTCCGATGGACTTCCTTATCACTATTAATATGATAATATTTATGAGTGTTAGTCCGATTGTTTTGATACCAGTATTAGTCCGATTGTCATGAATTTTTAAGTATGATATAAATGACTAATTTCTAACATATGGCCTGATAAAGATGATTCTGATAAATCAGACACACACTCATTATGATGATTATAATGATCAATAGTAATTTTATATCCATAATACATTTAAAAAATATTTTATGTATTGTAAGATATAATGTTTTCTATAGAAACATGCCAAAACACTTGGAACATAAAAGGATAGTAATTTTTTAAAGAATGTTTTTGGGATTTATAAAACAAAATGAATTGAAAAGTAAGAAGTAAAACTTATGACTCAATAGTCTTCCCATTTTTGGAAAGCACAAACCCAAGACATTAAATAAAAAATTTCTTTAAAAAACTTACAATCCTTTTTTTCTTTTAATAACTTCATATTCATATTTACTCATTAATCCTTAACTCCCCATGAATTTTTAAATCTTCTAAATATGATGTTAAATATGATGAGAGTATTAGAAAAGATTTTCTACAATGAAAACTTCCCCTAGGAATTATTATCTTCTTAAGGATCATATTATCCCCAATAATAAAATATTCTTCCTTTTCAAAGAAATAACCACCCTTAATGAAAAATATACCCCTTTATATTATAACTACCCATTTATAAATTATTATCCCCATTTGTGATTTTCAAAAAGGAATGGGAAACAGTTAGAAGTTACAAGAAATGTAATGAAAATATAGCATATGAAACAATGAATTGAACTAACCAATCATCCATGAAAAATATGAAAGAACATCCAGCCAATTAGAATTGGAAAATATTCCAGCATAATGAATTTAGATTAAAAGATAATTAATTCATTAAGAATACAAAATTTTTAAAAAATTTCATTGAGAGTTTAAAATAAAAAAATCAATCTTTATTCATCAATTTTTTACGAAATACTTTATATTTTTGAACTCCTAGTGACAATTTTTTATCTTTGAAATCCTTTATTCTTGAGACTTCATATTTGTAACTTCCTCATTAAGTTCTTCTTTATGATCTCTAAATATGATAATTTCATCTTCACATGATCTCAGCCTATTTATCTCAAACTCCATTTATCAAATATATTGTTTCAATTCATTCACATCTTTAGTACCCCCATTGATGGAATCTTTGAACTTTTTCAAAAACATAACTCTATCTGCCATGTCCTATGATAACATACTGAAATAACTTTCTAAATATACCATCATATTATTTATTTCATAAAAAAACTCATCATGCATGATGATATCTAAATCAACCTGACTTGACCACTTTACCATTTGATTGCATGATATCTTTTGAGTCTAGGAATTCTCTTGAAAAAATTTTAATTCCACTTTAGTTTGAATCACTTTATCTATTGAAAAATTTATTGACTTCGATTTTTGATTGATACTATATTGAATTATCTATCTCCTTTATTCAAGAATTGAAAAGTAAGTAATAATTTCTTCTAGATTCTTCAAGGATTGAAAAATAAAGTAATTTTTTTGTGATATTGTAGCCTCTCAATCCAATGAAACTGCAGATGGTTTTGGAGGTCTAATCCTACAGGTTCTGGTGTCAACTTCCTTTATATTTTTTTATCTTTCCTTGAAACTTTTTTATCATCATTATTAGAACATTTCTTATCACAGGAGATTTAAAAAATGTCTACATCCTACTCTATGACTTATTTTACATATTTTTATTATTATTATTCTTCTACTTATTTTTCTTCTTCTTTTTTCATTCATTTTAACTCTTCATCAACTTCCTTATATACCTCCTCTTGTAACTATATTATAGTTATTAAATATCCTTCATTATCTTGTTCTAGTACGTATTATTTATGAGGAATGTCTATAAACAATTGTTCCACATAAAATTTTCATTTTCCATTATCGACATAAGAAGGAATATTAGAATGAACCACTAATGTTTCATGAAAAATAAATCTGGATTTTGGATTAATCTGATCTCTATAAGAAGTGGGAAGGGATAGATTGTCTAAATCACTCTCAACTTCTTTTAGTAAATTTTCACAATTTTTATCTTCTTGTAACCCCTATTTTTTTTTTCTTTTTCATGGATTATTCTTCCAATATTATAGAGAAATGAAATTTTAATGCCTTTTCTTCCATAGGCTCAAATATGATGTTTAGATCCCTTGAATTCTTTTCAGACTTATGGTTAATCGTCTCTTCAAAAATAACATCAAGTTTTTTCTTTTGTTTCCTTCTAGTGTCTAGTGGATATTTCTATGATTTTATCTTCTTTTTTTCAACCTTTTCTAATTTAACCATTATCTATGCTTCTAAAACAACACCATAAACTTTCTCAACATTTTTTTGACTTATTATTAAAATATGAACTCATTATGGTTATCATATCATCACTGATAAAATAATTTTTCCCTCATTGTATACAATTTTTTTAAACCTTAAAAATTCCCATTCACTTTTCCACCATCTTATTAATGACGACGAGGAACATGATAATCATGGAATTTATAGAATTTGATTTAATGTTCTCCAAGTGAGAAGGATAAACTTAACCAAGTTGATCTTCCTCATATTCACCTAATTTTTGAGTGCGAAAACATTAGATACTGTGAAAGTATATCTATATACTTTTCTTAGAATGAGATATCTTTGTATACAAAGAGATATTACTAAGTTTTCTTGAGTTATAAATGAAACGTTTCTAAATTTTTTTATATTCCAAAAACAACTATTCTTCTATCTTATTCTGGATAAACATCCAGAGACTATTAGGTAAGATGTGAGCAGGAAAATATGATTACCTTTATAAAGGAATTCATGCTAAGTCTGCATGTTTTTTATAAGACACTTTATAACTTTTCCCATACATCACAAATGAAACATTTTCTTTATAATCCTCATTAATAAACTTAATGGACACATAAAACTCATGAACTAAGTAAGGATAATAGATACCAAAATACTTATTAAGTTTTTCAATAAAAATATATTCCTAAACATGGAATGAAATTATCTTATTTAGAGTTGAATCATAATATTCATAGAATAATATTTATAACAACCTCTATCAGAATATGAAGCACAACGAAATATTCCTTTTTTGCTATCAGATCTAGATAGTGCAACCACTGACCAGTCTTAAAGGAATGATATAAAACTGAAGCCATTGTAGGGTGTAAAAATTCAGGAGAAAAAACCTTAGATAACCGATGTGGGATAAATAGTGGACCTCCTTTATATATGCCTTATAGTGATGGTTCATCTTTCAAAATATAATCAATGGTTCATATCCAAAAAAAATTCTGATCTGACAACCATGATTCATCTAAAGAAAGGTTTAAAAGTATTTCTGAACTAGTTATGTTTTTAATACTTTTATTTAATTGGGAATGAATCTGAGTAAGAAAATTTAAAAAAATATTTTAATACAAAAACAAATGTTTAAAACTAAAAGTATAACAACAATAATTTTAAATTAAAGTAACGAGTAAGTGAAAAAACTAAAAGATTAGAAGAGTGCCTTTTAGAGTGAAAAGTGTAATCAGAATGATTAACCAATTCTTCCTAGTTTTTAAAAATGGATTATGATATATTTTATTAAGAAAGACTAAATAAAATAGTTTTTAATTGAAAAATAATTATCATCGTTTGTAAACATAAAATGAAAATGATAGTTTTAAAACATAAAAACGAATTCAATAGTTTTTATAACATAAAACTAAATTAAAAAAATTTTAATATAAAAACATTATAAAAAAAGTGAGTTTGAAAAATTTTATAAAATCTCTTGAGTCCAGATTTTTTTTTGAGGATTCTGACTCCAAAGAGTTTTGAAAAAGGTTTGAGTTTGGATAACTCTTTATTATAAAAGTTTTATAAAAACTAATTTTTTTATAAAACAAAAAAATTAAGAAAAAATAAAAGTTTTTGGAAAACATAAATCATATTTCCCCCTATGAAATTGAGTGACTTAATATAAGGACATGGTTCAAAATGAAGTAGATAAGAATGATTAATTAATATTAATCACTCCAAACTTCTCTTTGGTATATTAAAATCTATTAAAGCTATGGGGTTTTTTAAAAATATCTTTAATTTTTTCTTGTGTTTCAATGAATTGTCAAAATATATCTCCTTTAAATATATGATCCCAAAATAAATGGTTCCTTATATTTATGTGATTATAACGCGAGTGATATTTTTTGTTTTTAGTTAAATAAATGGAACTTATATTATCAAAAAGTATTTGAGTTTTATTAAAACTCATTATATAGCCAGTGAGTGTGTGTTGCATCCAGAAAACTTGAGCACAACAACTTCTAGTTTAAACATATTCTTCTTTAGCGGTGTAAAGTTATACTGAGTATTATTTCATACATGAACAAGAAACTAAATATTCTCATAAGAAATTAAAAGGTCTGGATATACTTTTTCTATCCATTATACAACCAAAAAAGTCATCATCCCATTTTTTTAGTTCAATAGAAGAATAAAAAAGGACTAAATCAAAAGTTCACTTAAGATAATGATTTTTTACAAATTTTAATTGGGATTATTCTAGATTTTCTTGATATATTACACATTAGTATAACGAAAACATTAAATCTGGATGACTAGTAGTTAAGTAAAGTAAAATTCCTATCATAACTCTATTTTTTTGATCTACTGGGTTCTAAGCCTCATCAAGATCTAAATTATTTGAGGTACCAATAGAAGTACCGATACTTTTAGTATTTTGTTATAACAATTTATTAATAATTTCTTTTATATAATTATGTTGATATATATTATTTCTTTATGGTTTTTTTGAGATTTTAAAACCAAGATAATATGTTAACTCACCCATCTTACTCATTTCAAATTCTGATTTGATAAGATCTATAAAGAAATATATTAATTATTTTTGAGTTGAACCAAATATAATGTCTTCAAGATAAATTTTTATAATCATAATAATTTAATTAAATTATTTTTTATAAATATTTTCATCCCCTTGTCCCATAAAATTTTTTTTTTAATAAAATTACCGTTCATCTATCATCTTAAGCTCTAGGGGATTAATTAAATTCCATATAAATATTTTGTAGGTATATAAACATGTTTTAGATGTTTTTTATTTTCAAAAATATGAGTTTATTCAACATAAAATTCTTCCTGAACATATCCATTAAGAAAATAAAACTTCACATTAATTTGAATTTTTTTGAAAATAAAGAATGCTGTAAGAGCTATAAGTATTCCAATAGCTTCAAGTCTTGCTACCTGTTCATGGGTTTCTTCATAATATATTCCCTATTATTTATTATGAACCTTATTTAAAATTATATTTTTATTTCTAACAATTATTCCATTTTCATCACATTTGTTATGAAAAAACCATTTTACTTCAATTACAAAAGCTTCTGAAAGTATTTCAACTAAATTCCAAACTTTGTTCATTTCAAACTCATTGAGTTCATCTTTCATTTCTTTAATCCAATATTCATCACCTAAAGCATATTCAGTAATCTTAGGTTAAAATATTAATAAGAAAGCTAGATGTTCAATTTCACTCCTTAATGAACCTCTTGTCCTAAGTGGTTGATCTATATCATCAATGATACTTTCACTAGGATGATTCCTAAGAAACAACCAACTTCTTGGGTTTTGAAAAGTATAGTCTTCAATAATAGGTGTAAGATATTACCAAGGAAAGGCATAAAAAACTATTTCTTATTTTTTTCTTTAAAAGAAAAACTTTAAAGAAATGTTGAAAATCAATTTTAGAAACAACATTTGAGAATGTTGGTTGTGATTATTTGAAAACAAAGGGATCTGTTTCATAAAATGTAACATGAAATGTTTCCTCAACGGTACAAGAATTTTTATTAAAAACTCTATATGAATTATAAGTAGTGGAATAAATTTAAAAAATTCCTTCATTATATTTGGGTGAAAATTTATATTGGTTATCTTTCGTATTCATAATGAATACCTTTCTACCAAATAATTTGAATTAAGAAACTTTTGGTTTTATTCTTTTCCACAACTCATAATGGGTTTTATTAAGAAGAGGTCCAATTAAAACTTTATTTATAGTATAAAAAGAAGTAATAACCTCTTTAACCCAAAAATGATTAGCAACTGAGTATTCACTCATCACTGTTCTAGTTATTTCTTGAATAATTATATTTCTTCTTTCGGCTACACCATTTTTGGTTGAGTTCTTTGTGTTAAAAAGTTATTTTCAATACCTTTCTTACTATAAAAAGTTTCAAAATTAGAATTTTCAAATTCTCCACTATGATCACTAGGAATAGTTATCAAGGTGAGGTTTTCTCATTTTTATCTCTGGCTAAAAATGTTTTAAAATAAAAAAGGCTTCATATTTCATTGTGAGAATATAAACCCAAGCATATCCAGTGTAATCATAAACTGATATATACACACAAAATCTTCCACAAATACATAAAAATTGTGTAGGACCAAATAAGTTCATGTGTACTAACTATAAATCATTAGAAGTTGATAATTAAATAATATATTTAAAACTTTTCTTATGTTTCTTACTATATTGATAAGGTTCATATAATTTTGAAGTATCGAACCTATGTTCCGGTAGATCCTTAACAATTACTTTATTATTCACCTTAAATAAGTTTCTAAGGTTACAATATCATAATATTCTCTACCATAACCAAGGATGATATTATATTTCACTATGTAAAGGTAATTCTTGTCCCCTAAGGTCTTTTAAGTTAAGTTTATAAACAATCTCATACCGATTGGAAGAACGAATAAATTCATCCTTGTAACTATGTACTAAATATTTATCATTCCTAAATTTCACAAGGTAATATTAATCACATAATTAAATTATTCTTATAAAGATGTTCTTAAAACCTAAAATGAATAAAACATTTGAAATATGAGATTTTCCAAGAAGAACAATGTTACCTATTACAATAATCTTTCCTTGATCATTATCTCCAAAAGTTACTTTTCCACATTTCATCTTTATAATATTATTGAATAAGTATTTTTTTCCAATCATGTGTATGGAACACTCACTATTCACGTACAAAATGTTTTTATTGATGGTACTTTATTTGTTATCCTAAAAATAAAAATATTCATTTTTAGAACCCAAACCTTCTTGGTTTTGGTATTTTTAGAAAATAAGATTTTTGATAACTATATTTTTCTAACATTTCTTTGGGAAAATGTCATTTCTTTAGAGAGATAATCCTTATGAAAACATAGGGATTGTACTATATTCAAGGAGTAACCTTTATTCTAGTTTCTAACACTCTGGAACATAGTGAAAAATGGTGTAATTTTAGGAAGAAAATAATTATTACTGAAAATAGAGTTTTTACATGTAAAACACATTATGGTACTATTATAATAGGGTCTAATTTGTTTGAAAAATTTATCAATTTTTTTTACCATTGGCGAAGTTTGATAATTTTTTTATCAAACTATATTTTTTATTTTAGTTTTACAACTAAAATTTTATCCTCAATAGTATTAGTGTTAGAACTAATTTTTGTTTCTAAAATATTTTTCTCAGAAACAACAGTTTCAATTTTTTTTGAAATGGTTTGTTTTTTAAAAATAGTATTATTAATATATTTTGAAAGATTTGATATTTGATTTTTCAAAATAGATTTCCTTGAATCATACTTAGCATGTTTAAGTTTAGCATTATAATATTTTTATAAATAATATAATTCTCATTTTCTAAAAGTTTTGAAAAATGAGAAACTCTATCATAACTTGGAAGAGTATTTTTTCATGTTATGGATGATTATTCATCAGAAGATGTTGAACTATTATCATCAGGATAATTAAAAATCATGGAAATGTTTGTAAGAGATTCATATGTGTGTAGCTTATCCATGAAAAATTTATTTATAGTGGATACATTTTTAAAAATACCTATGTTCCTCTATCCAAAACTTTCATTATTTGAAGAACTTTCAGAATAATCACCACCAATAGAAATAAATTTGTCATCATCCTTCAAAACCTTCCTACATTTATATTTGTAGTATCTCTTGGCATTTATTTTTGAATTCTTATCCTTTCCAAATTTCCTCCTCAGCTTTGTACAACCTGGTCAGATATGTCCATAACTCTTATATTCACACCAAGAGACTTCATATTTCTTATTAATTTTATCCTTATGACCATTTTTCAATCATTATTGAAAATATTTATTTCTAATGATCTTGTTTATACTTCATTCTAGATTAGATAACTCATTCTATGAATGTTCTGAAGTGCTAGAATTAGATTGAACAACAACTTTATTCTTCCTCGAAGATTTAACAACTTTCTTAGATGACTAAACTTTTGAAGGTAAGGTGGATACTGTAGTAAAAGCAACACCGCCATTTTTCTTGTTTCTCAGCATATATTTTAAGTCTACTCTCGTATTGGATACATGTTACAATTAAATCATCCAAAGTAATATCATTAAGATTTATTATCTCATCAATATATATTCTTTTTTATTCTAACTCATTGGGCTTGATATCAATAACATTTTCACCAAGTATTTCACCTTTGAGAACTTTTTGACCAATAGATTGTAAACTATTTATGATTGGAATGAACCTATGGTTTATCTTTTTAACTAATTCTCTAGGAAATAAATCAAAGTCTAAGTATTATTCTATAATCATAGATCTTATGTTATCAACAAATTTAGAAGTACCAAAGTGTGTGACTTCTATATTTTTCCAAATACTATTTTCAACTTCATAAGAAGATATTTGACTATATATACTTCTATTTATGAAACACAATAGAGTATTCCTTACTCTATAATTTAACAGATACTACTATTTTTCTTTATGTATAAAATAGGTGAATTACTTATAAAGAATCTTTTAATATATATTAAGCATAAAAATTATCAACTCCTATGTTAACAACATAAGCTTTAATCCTATATGTCTAACACTAATAATCAGCATCATCAAAGATTTGTGGTCTGTTTGGATTTAGATTATCTATAGAACCAACACTAATAGTTACCATCTTAGATCAATATATATTGTTTTCCACAAATAAAAATTACTAAAACAAAAATTTTTATAAACAAAATGTTAATATCAAAACATAAAAAACTTTCAATAGTAAAGAATGTAAAAACTCAGCAAGTTAATAAGAAGTAAAAACTTTCTCTGATACCAATTATAGGATCATAAGAGTTAGATTATATGGATATACTTAGAAGGGGGGGGGGGGTGAATTTTAATTTAAAAACATAGTTTAAAAGATTTAAACTTCACAAACCAAAAAGCCACTTAAAGTAACTTTATCAGACTTAGACTTAGTCTGATTATTAAAGCCACAAAATCAGATCTATAAACAGTTCGATTAATTCAGATTGAAAATCATAAAAAAATGGACATGATTAAAAGGGTTTATTTATTATAATTATAGTAATATAGATAATAAAATAGAATATAAAGATAAATATAATGACCCAATTTCTATTATACAAAAAATAATAGAAAAATTGTAAAGAAAAGTAATACAATAGCATTGTAAAAGTAAGAGTGAATTACAAGATATTATAAAAATATTTAGCTATTTTAACCTTAAGATTATAATAGTGAATAACCATGACTAAAGGTATCCACTATTTTAGACTTACAATAAAGTCTATCTTTCCTTACCAAGAAATACCTCAATACAATGATCAGATTAGATCTGTCTTCCAATCCCCAGAATCCCTCGATAAAAATATTAGTGTCTCTATTCCTAGCCCTGAAATCCCTCGATCCTATGGATCATATTCATTGTATTCCAATCCCTAGAATCTACCAATTGTAACAATGATCATACAAAAATACAATTTCAAACATTCTTAAGGAAAAAACCCTAACAAGGATTATTTAAGAAGACAACTCTCAATAGAATTACAAAATAATAAGAATGTCCATTTCAAGATATTTAATATTTATAAGACTTGAGAATGAAAAAATATCAACTCCAAACTCATCAAATAACTTGGTATTTATAGGTAACCTTCCAATGGTCATATTTCCAAGTTTTTTGCAATGACCTCAAAGAAATGGAACTTACTAGATCATAATAATATAGCATAATTGAATGTATGATGTCGTATTTATTAACACTATCAAAGTGTTAAACGATATTCCTTACTTTGTAAAAAATTCTTCATAGCCTGATTATAAATTACAGTCAGTCTGATGGAATTACTTATCATTATCAATATGATAATATTTATAAGTGACATTCTGATTGTTTTAGTACAATTATTGGTCTAATACTCATGACTTTTTCATTATGATAGACATGACTAAAGTCCAACTTATGGTATGATAATGACGAGTTTAATAAATATGGATCATACTTATTAATATGATTTTAATGGATAACAGTAATTTTATATCCATAATACATTTAAAAATTATTCTACATATGGTAAAAGATAACATTTTCTACAAAAACATGCTAAAACAATTGGAACATAAAAGTTAATAAACATGTTTTAATAAAGCATTTATGATTTACAAAAAAAGGAATGGAAAAGTAAGAAGTGGAATTGATAACTCAAAAATGTAGCTCACATATATGTAAGTACCCAATAAATGAAGGATGGGTAGTTCTAGGTGAATACACTTGGGTGGAAATGGGTATGGGTATACAGTATAAAAATGTTTGTAATGAAAAATAGTACGATAATTTCTTTAGTATAACAGGGGTAAATAAAAATTCATTAAAGGGTTTAATGAGAGTGAAATGAGTCTCTTATCACTTGTAATTCATAAGGATAATAATAGGTAAGTGCAAAACATATCACAAAATAAATAATTGTGAATAAAAAGGCATAATATAAAGAATCCTCTTGAATAAAGATGATAAAGAGAGGATCCCTTACCTTGAGTGGGCACTTCTTAAAGATTGGGATGAACTTATTAAGAGCTTGAGAGAACCTTGAGTGGGTTCCAAAGATGAAAGGGTAGAGTAAATTTGTGATCAAAGGTATTTGAGTGAATAATAATGGGAGGTTGGGTTGGATTTTATAGAATAATTGAGAGGAATTATTTATTAATTTCTAAACTTAGGATTTGGAATCTATATAATAAAATAATCAAAACCACAAAACTTCCCATAGTTTTTTAACATGGTTTTTTCCAAATATTATTTTTTTAGTATTTTATAAGGATATGAACCAAAATTATTAAAATAATACCCTTAGTGATGTGGAAGCGATTGATGTTCATATAATATTAATTTTAAACTATAAAATATAATATACATTTTGGACTATTTATTATGGTTTTATAAAATTTATCAACTAAATTTAAAAACATTTTATTTTCAAAGTTAAATATAATTTTGGTCTTAGATACTCTTTATAGTATTTATTACATCACTTTTGGGCTGTGAATATGTCTTAATATATAAATTCTATTCATACCATATTTAATTATTACCCCAAAATTCATTTGTCTCAGAAAATTAAGAAAAATTCACCATTGGATAATTTTGATATGCTGATTTTAGAAATAATATTTTTATTATGAAATTAATTCTATAAATATTAAAATTTAAACTATTAAATAAAAAATACCTATTTATTTAAAAATATTGGTTTTTACATTGATAACAATTTATAACCCTCATAAAAATTAAATCTGACTTCATAAAATTATATTGTCATTTATATTTAAGTAGATATTATTTAATAAAAATATTTTATTAAAATAAAATTTATTAAAAAAGTCTTAAATTCATCAAAAAAAGTATCTTGATTAAAACTGTATATTTTCTAAAAAAACAATTTGTGTTTTATAATATCAAAATATAATTCTTATCGGACCCATTATTTATAAAATTATAAATTAATAACAAAAATGATAAATATAATGATTATTTTAATAATTTTTTTTCCAAATTCATTTTTTTAGGGTCTGAATACATAAAACCTTATTAAGATATTTTATTTCCTAAGGGTAAGGTGTGCGATGACCAGAATTTCTTAGGGTGGTTCGAGAAACAAGGTTTGGGACATGATATTGATAAGCTTGAACTTCTCCCTAAATGGATTTGATTATGTTTTAATTATTGAATCTCATCTTGGGATTGGTCAAGGGAAAACCCCAATGATCCCATCCACCTTATAAGATCTTATATATGATCTTCATAGGGTATGATCCAACTATTTGGGGTTATCACTTATTTTGTCTATGTAAATTAAAATTTTGTCATAATCCATAATATATACTAATCTTAAAGGTAATTATACAACAACTATATTATGAAAAATTATGATTCTTAAGGGTAATTTAAATATTATGGGATATAACTTAAAATTATAAAAAATAACCAAAGTATATTATGTTTTTTATTTAAAATAATTTCTTAAAATTAAATTTATTCATTTTAAAATGGAATTTTATTTATAAAACTTAGGGTTATTTCATAAGGCCTTTTCAAAATGTTGTGGGTAGTGAGCCCTATTGAAAGAAAAATAAAAGTAGGAAATAATTTGGTGGAAGGGTGTGGTCGAAAGGCCCCCTTTATAATTATTTACCAAAAAATATTAACACTTATAATAATACACATGGTTTAATTATAACATCTTATCACCTGTTTATTAATAATATTTCATTATCATATTTATTTCAGGTGTTAGCTGATTCATTTTTAATGTCTGTGTTTATTCAAAAGTTATGGTATTTGTATCTTAATCATTGTTATATCATCTCTATAATGATAAAAATTGTATAAATATCATATATATTCAATATATTTATATTTAAAACCATAAATAAATTATATAGATAGAAAAATGAAATACATCGTTCATGGAGATAATAGTATGTACTTACGCATAAATACTGTATTAATTTTCTAATGAAATGAATGAAAGAAAGATAAATAACATTTAATAATTATATAATCATAATTTTATCATGAATATTTTATGTATTTATTAAATATATCATCATGTACATAAATGTGATATAGTGATGGAAAATTAATCACATCGTTACATGGAGGTTGAAGTTTACTCATACGCATGAGCAATAGTTTCATTTCCAATTTGATAGAAAAGAGGTGAAAAATAGATATAAAATAAAAATAATAACATATAAGTATGTTGATGACACTGGATTCATTATTTGAGTATGGATAAAATATATATAGAGTATGTTTTAGAAGAAATAATATTTGAATGTTCCAGGTAAGACGATTATCTATTCTTTGAGAGACCACCTTTAGGTTACACCTTAATCAATCTTAAGATGGTATTAGGATAAGAATAGGAGTTAAAGAGAGCAATTAAGTATTAAATAAAGGTTTTTGTAAATAGAACATCTAATCTAGACGTTTCAATGTTTTTGAATAAGTGATGAAAAGTGATTCTTTTTTAAAAGTGAGGGTAGGGACACACATGAAGTTATTTAAAAGGTTTATATAATATAAAATAACTTTCTAGTAAAAGTGGAACCAAATGGAAAATAATTTTATGTTAATAAATGATAAGGTCTAAATATATTCAACCAATAATATTAATATAAGTTAAAGTTTCATTTTTACCGTTATGTCATTATTTAACCCATAGTAAACCCTTTTAATCTTAACTGTGGAAACAATTTTTTTTACTACTTTTACTATTAATAATAACAAAAAATGAATGTGAAATAATCCCAAAATTTGGACATGATAATTAGAAATATGGAATAAATTTTATAATATTAAAATTATATAAAAGTAAAACCTTAATTTTAAAATAATGGTACTAAAATGCAATGAAAAACTGTTTTAAAAGTTAATATTTAAGCATAAAGCTAAAATTACATTCATTCCATACCAAGTAAAAATTATTGGATGAGTATCCAAATACTTTATTTAATATATAGTCTATAAATTTCATTAACACCATTAATCAGTAGCTATTTATTTAATTTATTAACATAATAACATATTATACACATAAAAATAGTTTTCTAAAAAAAATCTTTTTTTTTTCAAAATAATTTTATCTTCATGCCAAACCATTATATAACCAATTAATGAATTATTATTCACAAATCATCAATAAATTTCAATAAAATTACTTTTTAATAATATCACTATATCTTTCTATATAAAAAAATTCACAATACCTTTAAAATAAACTTTTTCAAAAAAATAGGTCTTTTAATCCTAAAATAATTTATTTTAAAATTTAATGATTATTTTTTAGGCATTAATCAATATATTTGAATTAAGTAAATCATATATACATATATTTAAAAATTTATTTAATCCTATTCGTACTTTCCAATCCAATGACTATGTCTTAAATCTTATAGTTTATCATGGTTTATTTAGAATTTATGTTGCATGTAAAGAAAGCTTCAAATACATAAAATTTATTTCAAAGTAATAAATATAAAATATATGGGTGTTACAGTTTTCCCTCATATAGGTAACCTACGATATTCTCATGAATCACATGAAAAGTTAATTGATGTGAGAAAAAAATCAACCATTATATGTACCAAATATAAAACTTTTGAAAACAACGGATACCTCACCTCTTGCACCATCTCAAAAAATCCCCTTTCTTTTACAATTCATGCACAAGTGGCATACAATACACCACAATATAAAACATCCCCTAATGGATCTCAAGAAAAATTAGCCATAAAAAAAGTCACATGATTCATTAATTAGGGTCTCACACATTTATAACACTACTTCATATAGAGTGTCATTTGTTTTACTTTCATAAAAAGATTGCTTGAGAAGCCAAACCATTTCCACACCCTTTGAAAACCAATTTTAAAATATTGTTTGAAAATTATTGATAAAATATCACTATGAAATCCATATTTTAAATAAAATTATTTCTATAAAATCACTTTGTAAGGTAACACATCCCTTTTTGAAAATACAAATGTCAATTTGTTCTAATCACCCATTTTCAAAATAAAACCTTCTAATTAAAATGAATTTAATCCCCCTACAAGACCCTACAATCTCAAAATAATTTAAAAATAAAGTAGGTAAACTCCATTTGATTTATGTGAAATGCCTTTAAAACATCCTAAAATTTCTTTAAATAGAAAACTAGTGTCAATCACCACTTTAAAGTTTTTTAAATACTTTAGAAAACACACTTGTTTATTTTGAAAAACACTTAACATGCGACATGTGTCCATGATAAGACTTTAATCCAATTTTATGCAATTTAGAAACCAATAAAGGTTCTTCATTTAAATTAAATTCAATTAGAAAATATCTCAGAACACTTGAAACATTTTCAAAGAAGCCGATGAGATATTTTACCAAGTGATTGGCATGCGACACATCCATGCTAAGCATAAAAACCATTTTTGAAATGTTTTTAGCCTACTATGTGCATATAAAATTATTATAATATCATAAAAAAGAATTTAAAATTAATTTTTTATAAAATTAATTATAATGTAACTTAATTTAAAAAAAAATACTTTTTTTCAATAGGAACCATCTAAATCCTGTCTTTTTCGATGGGAATTCACAACAGATTGAAAAAACCCCCTCTACCCTAGAAAACCCAATTCCCTAACATTAGAACATTCCTAAAACATAATATTACCAAAAAATTATTAGTGTTTTTAAGAGTGTGAGATATAAATATAAAGGGAAATGAAATATTGGATAGTAATAAAAGATTAATAAATGAGGGATTACCACCCAAACTTGCTTAAAATCTAGGCGAAAAGGAGCTTTAAATTAAAATCTAAGAGAGAAGGAGATTCAAATAAGGGGGAGAGAGCTCTCATGGAACACAAAAACCTTAGATGAATGATAATAGAAGATAAAATATGCCCTAAGCCTTAAAATTATAAAGAATAAAAATTGGCAATTCATACTTTTAATGAAATAGAGGAATATTGCATTGTTTAGTAGAACGATTTTCCAAACCATGCACCAACCATTTGGTGGACACTACCTTGAAAAACTAATAATTCATAGATATATTGGGAACCCAAAATGGTTTTAATGACCATTAACAAACCATTTCAAATTGGATATTCATATTACAGATCAAACTCAAATTCTTTTCATATAGTTTTCTAAAACATGCATAATCTGTGAACTAGTACCCAAACTCAAAGTTGACTTGAATGGTTTCTTCTAGGCCTCAAATGGTTTAGAATGAACAGTGTGATTTCTATGCCTCAAAAACTATTCATGTTAAAAATTGACTACTTTAAGGGAATGAAAAGTTACATGTTAGTGTTATTGCATGGTTTACCCTAAACCGTGCACCCAAACTGAGATCTAGAATAAAAATTTTGAGAAATTAAAAAATTCAAAGACAAAACTCTAAAAAAATTAGATACCATTAAATAGAATAAAGTAATACAAAATAAAATATAATAGTGACATAGGAGTGTAATAATTCTCCCCATTAAGACATTTTTCCTATTATGAAGTCCTTAATCATTCAAAATTAGATAAAGAAGTGGAAAAGTTCACCGATCCTTCATAAAAAGAGGAATGATTAGGGAAAACTAAAAATATACCAATATCACAAAAAAATAAAACAAGGTTAATCTCCAAAATACCATCTAAACATACGAATAAACACAAGAAATATCAAATGATAATCAAGAATGACAATTGAAAAGGGGTTTATAAAATAAGGGAGAGTTATTAAAGGTCTCCCCAATATTTAGAACTAATCTAAATAGTGAATGAAAACACAACCACATCTAGAATGAGTAGAATCACTAAGACAACTATGATTCCGAAAATTCTAAAAGTAAATGATTAGATTCCACTAACCCCATACATAAAAAATGATCTAATATCTAAAAAGGAAGCCAAAAACACAAAACAAAAGGGGTACCCAAAAGCTAAATAACATAGACACTCTCAAGATCAGGCCTCCAAAACAATCCACAACCATCACTACCAAAACAAAAAAAGATAAAGATACCATATTACTCACAAATCACTATATATTAAATAATCTAAAGAACAAAATGATAAATAGAATCCTTAAGAAAAGAAAATTACGTTTCTTTAACTTGGGATCACATACCAAGAAAATGGGTAAACTAATACCATAAACTCAGGTTACCCACTCAAAGAAACCCAACCATATTTAAACTCCCTCCAGCTAGATCATCAATAAAAAATCCTAAAAAATAACCATCACATAAAAACCCAAGGAATCAGTCCTTATAAATTCACCCAATAAATTATCCAAGCCTCACCTAGAATATTATCACATATAAACTGGTGCCCAATACTCTACTACACCATCCAAAGGGATAAAAATTCTCATAACTCTTATTGGTGCCGAATAAAAAAGCAATAATAAGGGAAGAACTACCCCTAAAGGAAAACTATCAGTTTTCACCAAGACATTTCTATTAATAATACATTATAAAAAACAAAGAACCGACCCAACCTAGAATTTCTTGTCAAATTACATCAAACTATCCCAATTCCACGAAGGGATAAAGTCAAAAAACATCAGGAAACAAGGAAAATCATATGCTAAAAATATCATTTCTTTTAAAAGATACTATATTCTAGTGGGAATAAAATTCATTTTACAAAAATGAAAAATATTTTAAAATAACCCAATGGATTGGAAAACAAATTATTTATTTTTAAAGTATGATTCCATAATTTAATTCTAAAAAAAATTAACCAGGTTAACAAAAAACCAATTCCTTTATAAAACAACGGATCCCACCGAGATTCTCAAATATCAAACTTCAAAAATGTATTCAAAATAGATACCACTTAATTTTAATTAATTAAAAACAATCAAATTTTTATAATCATCCCATGGGGTTGTAAATTAATTTATAATTAAATAAACAGTGGGTTTTAAAACCAATTTTTTGCTAATCTCATAGCCGAATAAAAATATTTTAATAATTGTCCAAAACTTCCCTATAATATAAATTCCATTTTATAAACAAGACCAAAGGATTAAACTTTAATCACAAATTATCTCTTGAAATATAAAACCATTTTATAAACAAACTAATAGGATTATTTGAATTTAAAAAATTGTTTTATGAAGTAGTTTTTTAATAGAAAAAAAATTGTACACAACCAACAAACCAAAAAATAGGTACACCATAATCAAAAACAAAGTATGAGCCACATTTTAAATATATTAGAAGACCCACCTTGACTCATCCCTCACTACTAGAGATCTATCAAGAGAGTTCTAAATAATAATCCAAATGGGAAGCAAAACTATTCCTGAATCGATCACATGGTTTTGTAGACCATGGTCCAGTCATTTAAAAATTTCTATAACATTCACCAGATCAATACTTTGGTCACTACCCCAATTTATCAGACCATGAAAACCGACCTCCTTCCACTGATCCACTATCTATTAACATTCAAAAATTTAGTACAACCTTGAAATAAACTCATAATTAACCAATTAGGATCAAAAAATTATTAATGGAAAATCCATAAAATTTAAAATTAAAAAAATGAAACCAAAAATCCCATGGTAACTTGGGAGTATTCATGAAGGATAGTGATTAAAAACTGACTAATAACCAAGCACAAGAGTCCCAATGAAAATCCTAACTCAATATTGACAAAATAACCCAAATAGTAAGAGAGTGACTCAAGAACCTAGGTCCCTACTAAGAAACCTAGGCTATTCTACAATTTATAATGAATTGGTTTGGGCTACCATATGAATCAACACATGAACTATCCTACCACTTATTGAAAGGGAATTATCAATCCCGATAGGGCAGAAAATAGTTCCTATGTAGTAATAATTCTCTTTGGTAATGAATTTATCCTCATATTTCAATATAAATTGAATATGAAACAGGAACAAATTAATTTCCAACTAACATGACATAACCAAAAGATATAAATACAAGGAAAATAATCACAAATAAAATAATTTCAAAATGGAAGTAAATAAACAAACATCAGAGTCCAAAAGATGATATGAAAATAAAAAATAAGTAAGAAAGAGAAAAGGAACCTGAAAAACACTATAAATATTTTATAGTGACCCCTAACCACTCACTGCATCCCACTCTTCCAACTATAGACAAATCTGAACCAAATAACTATAGTATATATGGGAACCAAAAACCTAAAAAAGTTCTATATAGGTGTGATCTAAATGTCCTATTATTTCTCCACGCACTTAAACAATGGAAATCCCATTAGTAATAAAGTTTATGAAATTAAAGTTTTAATATAAGATAAAAATAGGTTTTTAACATTCTTTATAAAATATGTAAAATGACATGACATTGAATTTTTTATAAAAAAATACTTATATAGAATAAAACATAGATAGTTAAACATTTTAAATAAATCATTTCAAACCAAAGAAATAGGGATTTTTTCTAAATCCATGAAAAAATACCCAAAATTCCATTTATCCATATTTTCAAAATATTTCTTGAAGAATCCATTTTTATATATAATATCAAGGAAATACAAGTTCCTAAAACATTTTTAAGAGATAATCATACCATTTATTTAGAATAAAATTTCAAACATTTTTAATATAACCCATTCAAAAATAAACCAACACACTCAAATTGATAAATAAATCCTGTATAGGCACACAAGTATCATGGGAACACAATCCAAGAAACAACCAAACAATGGTAGTGATAGTCAAATGAATAAGGGGAATACAATAAAATCATGTAATAAAATTCCATGAAGGATATCAACCTAAAGGACCTTGGTGTTATGGGAACCATACTTAAGTTCTTTTAACAAAGACACGAATTGACAACAAGGAACCTAGGCTGACACTACTAAACTTATTAACATATTTAGTAGTCCCATTATAATATATAAAAATAAACATCCCTATATATCCTTCCATACCATGGAAAAATCGATTATCACTAGAATAAAGTAATTATAATCCTTATAGTCTTACCTTCTCAAAGTAGGCATACAACACTCCCTAGTAAACCAATGGTCTATTATAGGGTTTTCACCATACGACCCCATAAAATATTTCTATAACTTGCATGAAAAGTAAATTAATGTTACTAGAAAATCAACCATCACATGTATAAAATATAAAACATTTGAAAACAATACACACCGCACCTCCCACCCTCTCAAAAATAACCCCCTTCTTTTACAATCCATGCACAAGTAGCATATAGGGAACCATAATATAAAACATAACCTAAGGGTTCTAAAACGACATCAAACAAAATAATAGTCACACGAGGCTTTAATAATGGTCTCATGAATTTATAAAACCACTTTTCTAAAAGGTCAAAGCAATATTTCAAAAAAAATAATGCTTGGGAATCCAATCCATTTTCACGTAATTTGAAAATCACTTTTTAAATATCCTTGGAAGACCATTTATCAAACCACACTTTGAAATCTAACTTGGAAATATAACCGTTTATATAAAATAACTTTGGAAGGAAACACATACATTTTTAAAATAATTGAAGACAATTGGTACCAAAAACCTTTTTTCAAAACCATACCTCCCAATTCACATGCATTTAAGGACACTATTGGTCCCCAATATCTCAAAACCATTTAAAAATAAAGAATTTAAAATTCCTTAAATTTCCAATAAATTACTTTATAACACCAAACACATGAATTAATTACAAAAATAGTGTCAAAAACCCCATTAAAAATATTTAAATACTTTAACAAACAGACTCAAGCATTTTAAAAACACATGGAATGTGACAAGAGTCGTTTCTAATAATTATAACTAATTAAAATACATTTTTAAAACAAAAAAGGTTCATAATGTAAATTCAATTAAATAAACAACCATTTCAAAACACTTGAACCATTTTTAAAGGATCCACTAGTACATTTCAAAAAATTATTTACATTAGAGAAGTTTCTTTCATGAAAAATTTTATTTTAGAATTATTTAGAGAAAATAAAGGTATTATTACAGACATTTAAAATAATAGTAATTAATTTAAAATCATAGACACAATTTATAACATGTATTATAATGTAATTCCATATAAAAATCTACCTCATTTCAAGAGAAACCCTTTGAATCCCATTACCTTTTATGTAAAACCCACAACCGAGCCGAGAAATGACCTCCTAGACCCTATAAAACCCATATCTCCATAATTAGAACTTCTTAAAACCTTATTAAAAACCCCAATAATATTTAGGTTTTGCAGTAGTGATAGAAAATGATGGAAAGGTGAAGAGATTTAGTGAGGAGAATAAAAGAAGAATAAAGGATGGATTACCACTCAAAACAACTTGAAATATGATAGAGAAGGAGCTAGTAATAGAGGGAGAGAGAGGAAGAGAGATCCTATGACATTCCAAACCCTTGAAATAATGATAATGGAGGATAAACGATTCTCTAAGACTTAAAATCCTAAAGGGAAAAATGTGGAAATTAACACTTTTAATGAAATATGCATAGTTCATATGATTTGGTACCATGATTTGACAAACCGTACGCTGAACATGTGGTGGAAACTACTTAGAAAATAAAAAAATTCATAGTTAAACTAGGAAACCTACATGGTTTGTATAATGGTTCAAAGAATGTTCCAAATAGTATTGCCAAATTATAAATCCAACTCACACCCTTGTCAAATGGTTTTCCAAACATTGCATATCTGTGCCCTAGTACCCCAACTCATAGATGACTTGAATGGTTTCTCCCAGGCCTTACATAGTACATATTAAACTATTTGGTACCCATTTATACTAAACTATCCATGTATAAAATGCACAAAATGTACGAGATTCAAAATGACCATCTAAAGGTTATCACATGGTTTACCCTAAACTGTTTTCCTCGAACTGTGCACCAGAATAAAAAATTCTAGAAATTAAAAAATTCAAAGAAAAAATTCATGGATATTTAGATTTATCCAAAATGGAATTAAATAATAAAAAATAAATGGAAATAGAAACATTTTGGTGTCACCGTTTCATATTTTGGAAGATCATGAGCTAAGAATAACCTATGTATGTTTGCTTTAATTTAATTTAATTTATTTCATAGTATTTAAAATTATTATTATTAAATTAAAAATATGTAAAGTACATCATCCAACACACTTTATTATGTATATAAGTATGTTTCCTAGGATAATTTAAAATACCCGTTAACCTATTATTGGGTTCCCCTCACCAGCATGTGAGTAAATTCATATATAATAAAGATAAAGTTATTATGAAAATGGAGGTAGTCCAAGTCTGGGACTAGGGTGAAACCAATCATAGAGGTGTATATGATCATAGGTTTGATGATGCAACTTAAACCATTTAATGTTCAAGGAGTTTTTTCCTAGGTTCAAATGTATCATTTTTTATTCTCTCAATAAATGCAGTAACTCATGATCATTCCGATTTATATATTTTATTTCCACTAATTTCATGTTTATTTATTTCTGTTGATGTATATTAATTCCATAACATAAAATATTTAAATAAAAAGTATCTAATACAGAATTAAAATAAAATTAATTTATATTTAAATTTATATAAACTTGGTTAATCACATATCAATCATGTAATACGATAAAATAATTAGTTTGCACATAAACATAAAAATATATAAAATATAATAATAATTCAGTATATCCTTCCACTACATGGGTAGAAATGAAAACAATGTTCAAAGTTATTGAAAAAACTCAATTTGGGTGGATAATATCTCTCTTGAGTTTTTATTTTGACTTAAACTATTTTAGATTAAGTCTTGATCAAGTACACAAGACTTAGTGCAACCATTAGGAAAAGTGTTGATGAAACACTAATCTAGGATTTTAGGATTGGTGAGTCCACTAAACGTATCAAGAAGATTTGAGTAAATGTAATTGGAATGTTACAATTACCTAAATACCTTCAAATAGATTGTCATACCTCCTCATGGGTTATGATATAGTGTATATAAATCCCTTACATCAGAATATCCATGCAAGATGATATTTTGAAACCATTAGATGGGGATATTGGGTTACGATAATAATATTAGGATAATAATAAAACTAATAAATAGAGTTTATTACATCATATCTGTTAGTAATCAAGAAAAAATTAAAAATTATTTTAATTAATTTTTAATATGAAAAAAACCATTATAACACAATGATAATTTGGAAGAATAAATCACCCTCACACAAACATATTTACAAGTTCAGAACATGTGTTTATACACTAAATTAAAACATGAATATTTATACTATGTTCGAAAATTCCTTATACCTTTTTAGCCACCTCATAGTGAAATAAAAGGAAAGAAGTATTCCTATATGAGTGTAGGATCCCTAACTTTTTGGAGATGTCTCAAGCTCATCTTCATGTACTCTTTTACACTTATTTTGATTATAACTTGGTTGGATTTTTAAATGGTGTTGTTTCAGTTGGAGTTGGGGAAATTTGGAAGCCCATGGTGATGTGTAAGATAGATAATGGTTACATAAAACGATGTAGTTTGTACTAGGAAGCCATGAGATCTATTTTTGAGATACCAGAGGTAGAAAACAGTTGGCATATAGTTAGTCCAAACCATGAGGCCTCTATCCTCAAACCATGCACCCTCTAATATAAGGGATTTTCATGATTAGTGAATGATTTTTTAAACTATGTTCCACTTAGAAGAAACCGCATACCCCCAAACTAGAGGACCATGTTTATGAAAAAATTTTGAAAACTAAACTTCTATGCCCTAGAAAATGTGGTCATGGGATTTAATTCCACTTAAAAATTTAAAACATTTCCATAACCCCCCAATTTTTATCCTGGTTTCCTCTGCCCGACCTAAACCTATGTTCTTTGTTTTTGGAGGCTCTTGAGAGGATTCCAATACTCCAAA
The DNA here is from genome assembly GCA_963277665.1 of Viscum album. Classification (NCBI taxonomy): domain Eukaryota; kingdom Viridiplantae; phylum Streptophyta; class Magnoliopsida; order Santalales; family Viscaceae; genus Viscum; species Viscum album. The sequence goes on from OY728158.1 coordinate 266,308,330, forward strand.
ATAATTTTTATTATTGAATCGAAGATCTATTTCAAGGATTGAATCATCATTAGTATGTGATTTATTCACCAATTGGGTTTCCATCTCTCATATCTCTCTTTCCTGATGAATATGGATGAGTTTTCCTATATTAGAGATGATTTAGATCTTAGTTGTTTAGATCTTGATCTTAGGTATTAGTCCCAGATCTTCCATTCCATTGTTGTTTAAATCATTCCACATTAATTTGTGGATTTCAGTTTGGAAAACACTCATCAATGAGTTTTATGTAGGTGGTAAAATTGTAATTTTCTATAGTCTTGATTATAATGATGTATATGAAATTTTGGAAGTGAAATTTCTAGATTATAAAATTACCCTTATTTTTTAAATTGAATTAATTAATTGATTTTCTCATGTGTTTATGAAATTGGTTAAATATTGGATTAAAATTTTATCAATAATTTGATTATGAAATAAATAGAAACCTATATGGTGTGTTAGTATGATTAGATTGTTTATTTATAAATTATTCTTGAATAATGAATTATAGAAATGGTTGACATATTGGTTGAGACTATGGAATCATGAGATGTAATGTTTGTAAATAAGTTGCGGGACACATTCTATCATTCCAAATTCCCATGAGCTTCCAAAATACTACTCTAGGGCCCCAATATATATATTTTTTGAATTTGATCAATGAGTTTTGGGACAAAGTCTATTGCTCCAAATACCCATGGGGTGCTAGACTACTACTCCAGGACCCCATTTTTTTAATGTGAAATTGGAATTAATTGAATAATGAAAACCCATTATGGAATGAAATGTGATATCCCTTGGTGGATGGTTCAGACTCCAGCATGGACTGAAGTAGGTATTTATGGTTTAGGTGTCATTGTGAACCCAAGGATCTATGTGGTTAAATAATTAATATTTTAATGGAAAAACTCTTTATTTATCTATCTTTACTTTATTCATTATTAAACTACATACAATGTTATAGACTGGATATTGTTTTAGACACCATTGGAGCTGGAATACTGAGTTGTAATCACACCCTACTCAGTTGGCCTGATTGGTACCCAAATGGAATTCATGTTTGTAGGACAAGACAAGGGAAATATCCCTATGTTAGATGAATGAGTTGGGATGAATCATGGATTTGGGAACTAGACATGATGTTGGGACCCACTTGAGAGTTTTTAGTCTATTTATTTTGGTTTTTCATTTTGAACCCGACACTTATTATGGAATTACATATTTACTGCTTCCATTGGTAGATTGTTTTCCTATTTTGGGTTTATCATGAGATGTTGGTCCCTATTGGTTATGGTAATATTCTGTTTATTGTTTAGTATCATATGGATTTTTATTGTTATTTCCAATATTTTACTGATTTGATAAAGATGGTATAGTCTCCCAAAAATATATATTAGACCCTTGCTACTAGTGAGTATCCTATGGCTTATGGAGAGGCATGCCTAAGGTCATGTAACCAACTGGCTCGGGGCATCGGTATGTGGTAACCAGGTTGGGATGTTACAAAGTGGTATCAAAATATATTTCTTTTCTTTTATATTGTTTTTATATTTGGGAATGGTAAACAGGAGACTAAGATGAGTCATGCCTTGTTTATGAGCTCATGAATTAGAGTAGCTAACCCCTGTAGTAGGAAAAAACCAAGTACCTAGGGTGGGATTAACGTTTCTGATGTTTGTTGTTACAATTGAATGTTATTTCACCTTGGGTGATGTACTTATTGTGAAATGTTATTTTTTTATTAGATTTTACTCATAGACCAGTATGAAGGAAGAGCTGTGTATACATGCATAATTTTAGGCACTCTAAATTTATTGTGACATGCATCATTTTAGTCACACATAGAAATGACAGAATTGGGTGATTTTGTGAAATGAAAAATCTTTTCTAACTTGTGTGATTTAAATTAAAAGGTTCCTAATAAGAAAGTGAAAACTGTAAATGATTATAAATTTGTTAATTTGAATTACATAAAATGGGAATATAATGGGAAACTTGATTAATAAGAGTGTTTTACCCTATGTTATCAATGACCCAGACTAGGTATGGTTGAGGGTAGTGATAGTGCCTTGTTTTTAACCATGTGGTGGGGTATGGGGGATGAATTGTTATTGTTTTATGTGAATACATCATATGTAAATGTGTTGATGATATTTTATGTGTCCTAAGATGTGTGTTTGACATTGTAGAGATATTACCCCATTATGATTCTTTTTGATAGGATGAAAAGAGTATATGGATGGAAATTATCCTCCAATAGTGCAGCCAGAGGATCTTAGAGTTCCACGTGAAGGATTCTGAGAGAAGTTCCATGAGAAATTTTCTTTCTTTATACAGTTTATGGAAAAATACCCAGGGTGGGTTGTGTGATGTATGTATGACCTGACATGAGTTTCCAGGTTACAACACCCTCCAACGTTCACTAGAGAGGATAAACTAGAGGCAGTTGAGTTCTATATTGAGTCTATCCATATGATTCTTGACCCTTTATATAATAATGCAGAGAAGAAATTCAATTTTTTGACTTATATGTTATATGGTCAGGTGAAGTTTTAGTTGGAAATTTAGACATGATATGATTATCTATAAAACATGGCATTAAAAAACTTATACAAGAAGTTTTTACCACACTTTTACCCAAATATGTTTAGGATGGAGAGGGAAACTAGGTTTATGTGGTTTACCTAAGGAAGTATGTCAATGATAGACTATTTTGGTCACTTCACTGATTTGGAGTACTTTTTTCCAGTGTTGGAAGGATATGTGTAAACTATGGTGAAACATTTTTAGGATGGGCTTGGATGTGGGATTAAGTGCTAGGTTAACATTTTTTGACTAAAGAAGTTTTCTGACATGGTAAATCAGGATCTCATTTCTAAGGGTTACCTGATGGAGGAATCTAATGGAATTTCAATTCTTTCTTCTAGATGACCAGGAGGTACAACTTCTGAGAGTAGGAAGTTTTGCTTTGAGAACGTCAATTAGGGAGATGGAAAATAGAGTGTCCAAGGAGAAGGATTATTTACTCAGAGCAGTAACTGAATATACTACCACCAGTTTGGTAGGTTGGGTAACATCTATATCCAATGTACCCAATCACTAGTGGAATACTAATCATGTGGTAGGATGGGTCACTTATAGTGCTATTTCATAAATCCTTGACTGATGGGTAGTGATAGTGGATACATGTAGAAACAGAGTAATGGAAGGGAGTTTCCTACCCCATATCAGTCTAGAGTTTTGAGTTTTTCTATCTATGGAAGTCAATGCGGTGGGTGTGGTATATTAGGGAAATAATTCTTGTATCAGTAGAGTGGTTTAGATCAAGGGAATTAGACTGAAGAATAGTAAAGAGGTGCAGGAAAGCTCCAGGAAGTTGAATCTGCACTTGTGGATAGTGAGGATGGGCCATCAAAAATTAGATTTAATATTACTATAGTTTCTATGATTTCTAATTATTTATTTAATATAGTATCCTCTCCTTATTTTATATCTACACAAATTTTGAATGGTTTGAGTCTATTAGTGGAGTTTTTGAGCGGGGTTCTTACGATCAACACAATATTGTGAGTTCAGTCGATGGAAATATGTTTATGAAGGGGTGTTCTCTCAGGGTTGAGGAGTATTGTTTCTATTGGTATATTCACATACTTGACATGAAATGCTTTTAATTGATTTTTGGTTATAGACTGGTTTGTTTCTTACCAATCCCACATATATTGTTATCGTAGGATAATGACCTTTATGTCTCATGAGGGAAATAATTATGCTCATCATGGAGAGTAGGATATCCAAGCAGGCCATGTAGGGCCAATTCATCAGCAATTAGGATAGTTCACCTCATGAGTTTCCAAGACTATTTCTAGATTACGAGGGTGTGAAGCATTGTTCCATTCCACCCATAGTGGACCGGTTCCAGGACATATTTTCTGAGGACTTCTCTGGGTTTCCACCAAAGAGGGATGTTGAGATTACAATTGAGATCATGCTTGAAGTTGATCCAATTTATTTTCCGCCTTATATAATGGGACTAATGGAGCTTTAATAGTTTTATACTTAGCTATAATATTTGATGGATAATGGATTTAACCATCCGAGTACGTTGCCTTGGGGTTCTCTAGTCTTGTTTTCTAAGAAGGCCCACATGACCTTACACTTATGTTTTGATTATCCAAAGTTGAATCAAATGAAAATGATGAGTTGGTATTATCTTCCATGAGTCAATTATATTTCAGATCAGTTATGTGGATCTTGTTTCTTCTCTAAGAATGAATTGAGGTTGTGGTATCATCAGTTGAGAGTTAGAACTTTTGATATACAATGGACAAATTTTAGAATCAGGCATGGTCTATAGGAATTTGCTGTGATGCATTTCGGGATGATGAATGATCATTATATGTTTATGGACCTAATAAACTAAATATTCCACCCGTATATGGATCCATTTTTTTTGTTTTCATGGATGATATATTAGTGTACTCTAAGACTCATGATAATCACGCCAAAAATCATGAAATCATTTTAAGTACAGTGAGAGATCATTAGATATACACCACGCTATATAAGTTCCAATTCTAGATCAATCAGGTAAATTTATTGGGTCACATCATCTATGAGTAAGGTGTGTTAGTATTCCTAGAGAATTTGTGGGTGGTGGTTTCTTTGGAGCAATCCAATAATGGGTTTTATATACAAATATTTGTTGGTTTAGCGAGCTATTATTAGAGGTTCATCTAGAACTTTTACCACTAGGAAGCACCAATTTAGGGATTTTCCAAGAAAGGGATCATATTTTAATGGTATAAATCATATGATAATGCTTTCTAGAAGTTGAATAAGAATTTGAATACCACACTAATTTTGATCCTATTAGAGCCAAGTAAGGAATAAACCATGTTTTGTCATGCATATGAGATCATACATAGAGAAGTGTTGATACGAGGAGATAAACTTGTGGAATATGGGTCATGGTAGTTAAGTGAACATAAATTTAATTATACTATGCATGATCTTAAGTTGGTGGTGGTATTTTATTCCTTGAAATGTTGGCAGAATTATCTGTTGGGTGAAAAGTTTACTATGTATACCGATAATAAGATTTAAAAGTATATATTTTCCTAATGAGATTTGAATCTTTGGAAGTAGAGGTGGTTTGAGTATATGAATTAATTTAATTTTGAGATATCATACACACCTAGTAAGGGAAATAGTTTTTCTGATGCTTTATGTAGGAATACATAAACTCAGATAGTTCAAGAGTCCAGTACTGAGTGGAAAATAATGACCTTGCTAGCTGAGATACATATTTTTTATTAGAGAGGTCCAGGATTTGATAACCCTAAAAAAGTATCTTTTGAGTCCACACTTATAAGAAAGATTAGGCAGAGATAGTATGAGGATTTATAGTGTTTATCTCTACGGTAAATCCTTGATGGTGGGGATTCACATTTCGATTGGACTATAAATGAGGATGAGACCATATATGTCTGAAACTATGTGGTTATGCCTATGTGTATGTGAGAATATTTGATGTGTGAGTTTCATTCCTTGAAGTGGGTTGTGCATCCTAGTTTTACCAAAATGTACTATGACCTACATTGATAATATTGGTGGCCGAGCATGAAAATGGATATTTCAATGTTCTTGATATGATGCAACAACTTCCAATAGGTGAAAGATAAACATCAATGACCTGATATTTTACTGTAACCATTTCCCATTCTGAAATGAAAGTGGGATTATGTTACCATGGAATTTGTCATGGGTATTATAAGTATTCCTTGAAAGAATAATTCTATATGGCTGATTGTGGACTAATTGATGAAATTATTTAAATTAATGCCTATCCAGGATAAATTATCTATATATTAGTTAGGGGACTTGTAGATATTCTATCTTCATGTTGTGCCACAAATCATAGTTTTAGACCACAATTAAAATTTCACTTTATGATTCTGGAGAGGCTTGTAAGATGAGTTTGGTACACAAGTATTTATGAGTAATAAATATCACCCACAAATTGATGGGAGGTGAAATCATACTATATAGGTATTAGGGGACATGTTAGAGGCATGCATCATAGACTTAGGTGGGTCTTGAGATAAGCACCCATTACTCATTGAGTTTTCCTATAAAAACAATTACAAGTTGACTATTCATATGTAACCATATGAAGAACTTTACAGTAGGCCATCAAGATCACCTCTATTTTGGATGTAAGTAGTTGAGTTATAGTTTTTGGGATTGAGTCTCATGCTCGAATGGCCCGAAGGCCTTTATTTTTATTGATTTTTGATAACCCCAATTTCAAGGGATGAGGGGGAACCCTTACAAGGCCTGTATGCTCAGATATTACAAGGACCACATGCTTTAGGATATTACATGACCCGAAGGTCTTAGGGAATTAAACCAGACTATCTACAAGGAACTGCCCCTCCACAGCATCTGCATCATGATAGTAGCTCTCCACCTTTGCATGGCCGTTTGGATAGACATCCCGTGCCAGAATAGGCTGGTCCCAATGGCATAGTCATACCCTCTCATTCTGACAAATCCATTTGGCTCTAATCTGGTGAGTGCACCTGCTCTGAATCCTCTTCTGGGGCTGCTTGTTTTTTGTAGTGTGTCTGGGGAACTGCATGTGGCCCGAAGGCCTTGAGGTGGCCTGAGGGCCTTAAAGGTGGCCCAAAACCATATGGACCTGAAGGACTGGGTGGCCCAAAAGCCTTAAGGACTCCAAGACCAAACCAGTGGGATCGAGTCTCATATAGGATGCATTAGAGTAGTTTTAGATAATTTATAAAAGAATGGCTACATCTCATCATAGGTAAAAGTCATATGTTGATTGACATCGATGACCCCTTGAGTTTATAGTGGTCGATTATGTGTTCCTTTGGGTGTTTACTTGACTAGTTCACCATAGGATTTAGAGACAGGGAAATTTGGGACTAGGTTTGTTGGACCTTTTGAGATTTTGGAGGGAATCAGGATGATGGTGTACCGAATAGCTCTTCCACAAAGGTATAATTCTATGCATGATATTTTCATGTGTCACAAATTCAGTAGTATCACCCCAACACTTATCATGTGATATATGTTGATGATGGTGAGCTTGAGGTAGATGTTTCCTTTGATGAAAATTTAATTTATGTTATGGATTACAGAGAAAAAGTGTTATGGAGAAATACCATACTAATAGTTCGAGTTATGTGGAAACATGGCCTTGTTTAGGAAGAAACCCAAGAGAGAGAAAAAGATATGTGGTCTTAGTAAACTGATATTTCTTACCATGGAATCTTTTATATTCTTGGGAGTACAACTCAAGGATGAGTAGTTATAAGGTGGAAATATTATAAAATTATGACCTTTTTGAAGATGTCTTATTCTCATATTCACACACACTTTTACCCTTATTTTGGTTATAACCTGGTTGGGTTTTTAAATGGTGGTTTAAGTGTGAATATGGAGAAATTTGGTAGCCCAAGGGGATGTTCATGTTTGGCACATGATTATGGAAAATCATGTGGGTTTTCATAGGAAACTGTGTACCCTATTTTTGGAGAGATGAGAGGTGGCACACGGTTGGTGCACAATTTGGAAAAACCATTTAGCCTCCCTCCCTAAACCAAAAACCCTAAAATATAGGATATTTTCATAGCCAAGGCATGTTTTGTCAAACCATGAACCACATAGGAGAAACCATGCACCCACTAAGTATAGGTGCATGGTTAAGGTGCACAATTTTGGAAACATGCTCCTCTGCCCAAGAAACAGTGAAGACTTGATTTAATTCACCTATTTTTTTTTAAAAAAATTATCAAACCCACTGGTCATTATCCCCTTTCACCCTATATTAGACTAAAACTATTTATTTCATTTTTAGAGGCTCCTATAAATATTCTAAAGCTCCATAAACCTTTTTCTTGGTGAATCAAAGATTCAGTTGAAGGATTCGCTCCTCATTGGTAAGTGATTTCTTCCTTGATTACTTTTCACTATCTGCTATCTTTATTTACTGATGAAGAAGGATGAGTTTTAATATATTTTTTATGGTTTAGATCTATTTTTAATGGATATTAATCCTTTGGATCTTGATCTATGGTATTGGTCCTTGATCTTCCACAACGTTATGGGTTTGATAATTCCACATCTATTTGGGGATTTTGGTTTGGTGAATGATTTTCAACAATCTTGAGGAAGGTGGTATAATTATAAATTCATATAGTCCTAATTATAATTGGGAATATGCAATTGTTTATTTTTAATTTCCACATTTCAAAATTTCATTTTTTAAAATTGAATTAATTAATTGATTTTCCCATGTGTTTAGGAAATTGGTTAAATACTAGATTATAAATGTAACACCCTGAGATTTTATGAGACATATTCTTTTTAATAAATTTGATGTCTTTTGTGGTATGATACAAAAATATTATATTTCTTTATACACAACATCATATTATCTTTCATTACACACAATACTGTTCTTGGCTTGTGTTATACACAATTTCAAGTTCTTTTGATAGAATTCATTTCACACAACATTGAGTCTAGATTTTGTTCGATGAATAATTTAAATATGTTTGTATTATGTTACAAGAAACACCAATGGATGATTTAACTACATACAACACCGACTTGTCTTACATTACAAGCAAGAGAAACCTTCCTCGATAGCTTTCATTGTAAGCAATTCTGAGTTTCACTAAACAACGATATATTATTAAAATATTATTATTTAATGTGATAAAAAATTTCCATTATGAATAGTATTAACCAAAATTTGAATTTTATATAACATTAGAATTCATATTACACATTTTTTAGAACATGGTATGAGAAAAAAAATCAAATATTTAGATAAAATAAGTATTTTTAAAAAAATGCAGTTTAACCACCTTTTAATGGAGAACCCATTTTAAATATAACTTTTAACACTTTTATAAGTTAAATTTGACAATATAAACTTATTATTCAGAATAGGGATATAAAAATTTACTTTTGTTTAATTCTTGTCATTTTTCTGATAAAATTCAAATTTTAATGAATAGTGAAAAATACTGCATTTTAATTCAAAACCCCCTTTTCATTTAATTTATTTATATAGTTAGATTATATTTTTAATTAGTTTTAAAGTTTAATTGGATTATGTTTTTATCATTTAATACAATTTTGTTCATTATAATCAATTTCACTTTTAAATTGGACATAAACACATGCCAATCTTTTGATAATTATTATTTCTTAAAAACCTGTTTTTTGGTTTTGACAATGAGAATTAATTTTAAATTAATTACTAAAGATTATGCATTTTTCATTTGTAAAAATTAATTCCATATTTTTATTCATAAGGTTAAAATTGTGTATATAGGTACCTTTTATTTTGGTACATTATGAATAATAACTTCAGTAATTATTTTATTTACCATGGTTAAAAGGTAAATCTGGTCAATATGGGTAAAAAATAATATTATAATAATATTAAATTACTATAATAAATTTCCTAATCCTATTGGATGAGATATTTCATACAATGGTAATCCTTGTTTCTATTTTGGGACCCAATGGATTCACATGGATGTGAAAATGACATTTTATAAGACTTAATTTAATGTAAAGATAATTATAACCTAAACATATATCTTTCACTAAATTGATTTTAATATAGGGATATATAACTGATATTTGTGTCTATAAATATTAATTATAAATATAAAAATATTCCCCACATCATGTCATTTTATTCAAATTTTTTATAAATTAAATTAATAAATTTAATAATGACACAATGATGATGCATTGATTGCTTCATTAATAAAGGATTCAAATAAATGATATTATAAAAGTTAAAATAAACATAATTTGGTTATTTTTATGTCCTAAAAAATTTTTATGGATAATATTGACATACAATATTTTATTTAATGCCTTATTTTTGAATGAATCATGTTGTTATGAATTTTTAAAAAAGTCAAGCATGAATAGTGTCCAAAATTGACATAATTCATAAGTTAAAACATAAAATAGTTTATTAAATGATATTAAATTAATAAAAATATAATATTCATTCAAATGGTTAATGTAAGTCTAAATATGTTATAAATAAATTTTTATGGGTCTTTTGACTTGATATGGTAATTACATTAACCCACAATGTGTAAATAACATGATATCACAATAAGATTAAAAAGGGTAAAATAAGGGTTAAACAAAAATGATAAGGATAAAAAAATATTCAAAACTTGTTTAAAAATTACTGTATGATGGTTATTTGATCCAAAATCATCCTATATTCTAATTAAATAAGTTTTGGACAATTTTTAATTGAAATTGAATTTATAATAAATTAATATTTTGAGAGTTTCCTAAAGTTACCCTCTCTTATCTTATAAAAGGGAACCTCCTCCATTTCCTCTTAACTCCATTTTGAGCCATAAAGATTAGAAAAACCCTAAACATTACTCTTATAAAATTCCCTAGTTACATTCTAGAAGTTATGGTATTCTAAAAAGACCAACTCGAGTGCCCTAAGAGGAAATTTAAAGGAGCACATCAAGGAAGAGGTAATCTCTTCTACAAATTCTTCCAAATTAATTTTTTCTTCTACTTCCTCTTCTTTATTTTTTTAATTATAAATTTATAAAATAATTATCAATAATATACTTATATTTTAGTATAAATATTAAACAAACCTATTTCACCTTCTATCCATCCTATGAAAAATGAAATCACTGCGCGTGCATACGTACGACTTACCGCCTCCATGTCATGGTTTAATATGTTTTCACCACCACATTAATTGGATGGGTTTAATGGTGTAAATAATAACTATATATGATACTATAACATTATAATAATTATCAGATACTATACTCCTTCTAATTCAACACCATTCAACAATTATGGGAACAATATTGTCGCTCGTGCGTACGTACGGCTTACCGTCTCCACGGTGCGATGTGATTCATTCTACATAATCTTAATTAAACCATGATTATATAAGTGAATTGAATGAATAAATATGATATATATTCTATTATTTTACATTCTTTAAATTATATAACTATGACCTAAAAATAGGAATACAAACTTATTTTACAAAACATACATAAGAACATAAAGCAGTTAATTCCCAAATAACGAGTAACAATGAAATGTTACTGACAAACAGATAAAAATATGATAATAAATGTCATCATAAAAATGATTAAAATTATGTAATAAATCAGTAACATTATTTGAATCATTATACATGAGGTTAAAATGCATACTAAGCACATCAGACCTAAGGTAATGGATAAATTTTCCAATCTCGTTTTTATCTGAGATTGTTTATTCATAAGTATTTACTAGGGATATATTTATCATCCTTGTCCATGTTTTCTAAAAACGTTTTCATAAATTGTTTAATATTATTATTGGTATATATTAAGTCATTTTTACCCCTTTTTACATTTACTGCATGATATGGAAGGAATCTTTCTTTTGTTTACCAAATGAGGTATTTTCTGACTTTTGCGACAAAAGTACCAGGAGATTGTTTTTATAATTTACACGACATGAACAGATTATTACATATTCATAACACATTATTTCCATGAAGATTCCTCTACACGTTTTCATGATTATTTTTAACTAAATTCATTTCTTTTAAAATTTCATGGCATTTTGAGAAAAGATCACTTTTTCAAAGAAGAAAGGATATTTTCCTCAGGAATTAAATTCAAGTGTTTTATCAAAATTATTTTCCAAATAAGATGACAATATTTAAGTAGTGTTATGTTTCTATCCCTATTATTACTATGATTTTATTTTGTTAATGATGAAATGGTAATTTATATGGATTCTATTATTATGGAATGATGTCTAAGAAACCAATTTTATATAATGGGTTATGCTATGATGAATGATTTTTTTTGTGGAACATGTAAGAATGATTTCATTATGAGATGGGTGGGACCTATATATCTCTCCAATGCATTAGGTAAATATTTATATCTCATGAGATAAACATGAATGTAATGGAGAGTAAAGCTAGTTTAGTTATACATGGCTGGAACAACTAGTAAACTAGATTTAGTAATGGACTTTGTCCACTATGATGGTATTGATAGCAATGACTTGGCCACTTTGGAAATCATATTATGTGCTTATTATTTTTGAAAAACTACATGTTTTATGTCAATGAAATTCTATGATGTTTAATATAATTTTTTGATATATTCCTTATTTACTTCCAAGATTTATGCCATTTATCAATATTTTGATGTTTAAACTTTATATTCATGTTTTTATATATTCAAATGTTATGGTTTGTTTTAGGTTCTCTATGTTTACCCTTACTGAGAATTTGAGCTCAAATTTTTTATGTTTTATTTCCCCTCGAATATAAATTAAGGTTTTAGGTAGGAAAAAAAGGTAAAGATATTTATGGGAGATGTTGATGAGATTTCACCATGATTAAAAGATTATGTTCCGAGTTTCCAAAGACACTAAACTAATATGGTCTTTGGGAGTATATTTTTGTCATGTATTAAGTATTCCTCAAATGAAATATAATGTCCATGTACATCAAGCTTGGGTTTCTATAATAAATATGATTTATATTGTGTTTATGAAATTGATAGTGACCCATTGGGTGTTCTAGTAAGATTGAATTATTTATTAATAAATTATGATGGGTTGAATAATGAATTATATAAATGGTTGATATATGGGTTGAGAATGTGAAATCATTAGATGTGATGTTTTTGAATGAGTTGAGGGATATGGACTGCTACTCCAAATACCCATGGGGTGTGAGACTACCACTCTAGGTCCACAATATATATATATTTCATGTGATCACTAAGTTGTGGGATAAGGATAGCTACTCCAAATACCCACGAGGTGCCAGACTGCTACTCTAAGACCCCACTATTTGAATGTGAAATTTAAATTAAATGAATAATGGAAACCCATGATTGAATGAAATGAGATATCCATTAGTGGATGGTTTAGAATTTGACATGGGAAAAATCATACATTGATGCTTCTGGTGTCATCATGAACCTAGGGATTTATGTAGTTAACTAAAGAACAATTTAATGTGAAAACTATATATTTATTTATTTTTAATTTATTCTTTACATAATTTCACACACATTTATGGACTGGATAATATTTTATATTTTTTTGGTGGTGGATTACTGAGTTTTACACACACCTTACTTAGGTTTCCTGAATGGTACCCAAATAGACTTCATGTTTTTAGGATAGGATAAGGTCATGTTCCCTATGTTCGATGGATGAGTTGGGATGGAGCATAGATTGGGGAATCCGACATGATGTCAGGACCCTCTTGGTAGTTATCTATGTATTTATTTTAAATTTTCATTTGGTACTTGAAACTTATTATAGAATGACATATTTACTTCTTTGGTTTGGATATTATTTTCCTATTTTGGGTTTATCATGTGATTTTGGTCCTTATTGGTTATGGTATTATTATGGATATTGTTTATTATTATTTGGATTTTGATTATTTATTTATGCTGATGTATTGGTTTTATAAATAGGGTATAGTCTCACCATGATATATATTATACCCTCACTTCTAGTCAGCAACCTCTGACATACGGGGAGGCATGCCAAAGGTCACATAACCAACCAGATCGGGGCATCGTTATGTGGCACCCAGGTTGGGATGATTCAAATAGGTACATGGGAATACATTGATTGTCCATTGCGTCAAAATATCAGTTATTTTTGGAGAAACAATAATGAAATATAAGAATAAAAATTATTATACCATGATATCACATCTTTTATATCTTGAGAAAGAGAAATAGAGGCTTTAGATAAATGAAATTTATATTACCCTATACTAATTTAAACTAGAAGAGGATACTTAGTTATGGATATTGAATTCAATATGTTTGTGTAAATTGATCAGTTAGCAATTTTTATGATTCCACATGGATAAGTAATTATCCATTAATCACATATCATCATTCTTACCATCCAACGTCTCCTTATTCATATAGTTTTAATATGAATAGTATATAAGAATAACTAAAGAATATATTTAACAAAGCATAACTAAGGAGATAAGGGTTGTGGGAGAACTTGGTTCTATAACCCATATGTCGAACTACATAGTAAGAAAGGTTGAAAAAATCATGATAATTTTATCCTAAATGGTTCCATATCAATGTAATTCAATGAGAGAAAATATTTATAGGTAATATGATACAAAATAGGCTATTTGCTTCTAATGTGAATTTAAAGTTCAATTTTAAGAATTGCAGTTAAAAAAAGTATGTGATTGTATATAATTTATGTAACATCCCGAACTATCTTAACATCAAAATTAGTAATCGAACAAGTCTCCACCTGACCTCAAGCATATCTCCTCAAATGCCAGAGGTTGTTGATAACCGGCGAGGGCCTAGGGTGTGTCCATGGGGAGACTATTCCCTCATAGATAAAATTCACACAACGGTATAATAATAATGAATATTATACAATAGCTGAAACGTAATAAATAAAAAGATAAAATAGCAGAAGAATAATATAAATTGAATATAATAGATGGACAATGACAATTTACACAATTTGTGTATGATAGATAATGCTATAAGTGCAAGAAATAATAAATAAAATACCAATACAATGTAATGAAGAAAAACTACCAAATGACTAGATCCATGAGAATTTCAAGAATCATCTCGATCCTCTGATCCTAAGTCCCACATACAAGCAAACCAACACAACACAAGAAATGAATCCAAAGAGTTGTAAGAATGTAGGACTACATGGGTACCTCAGTGTAATGGCATCTCAAGTAGGGTGTGAGACATAAATCTCAGTGAGATGACACCACCAGTTTCAAGCCCAATCCAGATTGTGCAATATAAATTAATACAGTGTGCCATATATAGCAAGTTTACAGAAATAAAAAGTAAAATGAAAACCACTTGGTCTAGGTTCCTAAATGGACCCTATACCATACCACCTTCTTTGTCCTAATATGGATATTAGAAATGAGGAACATGTTCAAGTCATAATAGATATAACATGAGCTAGTGTAAACAAGGAAACTAACAAAAAAAATACCCCCATGGTTTTGTTCTAGCCTAGGGTCTCATATCCATGTCAATACATGAACAAGAAAAAATATAAGAAAGAATAATCAAGAGATAAAACAATGACTCATAACAATAATAAATGATTCATATCATAAGAGAAAAAAAATCAATCATTCAAATATGTCAAATCTATTGGTGGAGTCCCATGACCATCCAAAGCAATCTAAAAATAATCCCAAGTGTCTAAATGAGAAAATCAAATAATACAATACCACTGAGTCTATCCAAGGATATACAAAATAATATCAAGTATCACTCGAGGCATGGTGACTCTGAGTCCATCCCAAGTATCACACATAGGAGACCAAGTATTACACATAACATGGTGTAGCCATCTGGGTAATGGGTTCATCCATGGTTGTTCCCATAGAGAACCAATATCAATCAATAGTATAACAAAACACCCAAGAATCCCTTTCCTGACAATCCAAACCATCACCCATGACTTGTTAAGTCATAACCCAAATGAGCATGGTGAGTCCATCCATGAATCCTTAATGAAGAATCTATGTTCTCTCCAGGCCCAAGACATGTGAGCTAATAAAGAAAGGAACATATCACAAAGCAATCATTTACAATTTCAAGCCATCAATTAAACATATCATCCTAGCAAGTGAATTGGAAAATACCATACTACCAAGATAGAAAAAGGGTACAATCAAACCATCCACATAACATAAGCATTTAGCATAAAATCAATCATGTAATAATTATATGTAATCAATATAATTTTAAAATCTAAAGCTAACAAAATTACCAAAGTTTGTAACATAATACAAACCATTAAAAAAGGGAATAATAATTAGGAACTTACATAAGAAATGGAATATAAACAAAGGCATATGGAATCATCATGCCTCAAATCACATATTATCAATGACATCTTAGAAACACAATCCATCAAGCTTGAAAAGTATATCATTCCATTCCAACCAAGCATATGGCCTAATCCATAAGAACCAAATAGGAAAGGTACATAGCTAAACATAATGTTACCAGCACAAGTCATGAAGTATAGAATCCAATATAATAAACACATGGGGATAAACAATAAGAATAAAACATTTCCATTGTCAAAGGAATCCAATTCAGGGTTTATTACTCACTATAAACCCATTTATCAAATTAAAGTCATTAAAACAATGTTAAAAACATCCCAAGGAATGAGGAAACTTATTCCATATAGGTTGTAACACCAAAAGCTTAAGGAATTTTAGGCCCAAGAAGATGGTGTAAGAGTTGGTGTCCTAGAACCAATTGGGTTTTCTTTGATTACATAGATATTTAATGTATTATTACATATTGTTCATTGTTCTCCATGACTTTGATGTAATATTTTCCTAGAGTTTTTGTTACATTGATAAGGTCATGGAAGTTAACCTCTATGATGAGAACCTTGAAATTCTATAAAAAATTCTTATATATAGTTCTGCGGTTGGATGACATGCTATGATTGGACACATAGCATGCAGAGCATTAGGTGTAAGTACTCGTAAGTAGATGATACTTCCTCTCATGAAGTTATCACTTGGTAATCTCCAAGATAGGAGATTATGAGAACATACCCACCAGTAAGAATTCAGCACGTTTTGGTGTCATCAGATATTTCTATCTGTGAGCATGTGTAATGATCCTTAGACTTTAAGATTATCATTAATACGTGTCACGACATACACAATTTGATTTACTGATGAAAACCGTCATGCAGACAGTTGGTGGGAAATAAGGTACATTTGGTGCATCACGAGTGGCATGTTATTAATGGATAAGTCAATGAAGGATTTGTCCCTTCCATTTATGGAAGTTTATATCTTGTCCCTTTGATTGAAAAAGAACTGACTCATGAAATTCCATGGCCATGGTGTAACGACGAGTTTATTTCAGGTAGTCAAAGAATGATGTATCAAGCATAAAAGTTGATGACACAATCATGAAACCTGCTTGATGAGATATTGCGACAAAGGGATTATATTACATAGTGAGCATTCATATATAGATGTCATTTTAGCAACTTTAAATTCTTTATCTTGGGTACCTTAACAAGTTTCTAGATAGTACTCTTGAACTTTAGGCAAGTGCACTAAATACCAAGGAGAAAGAATCCTTGAGGGTCACACACTAAGTGTTTTTGGCGGTCTCGATTAAATTATATTTGGATTTAATTAATGAAATAAATACTATTCTCAAGACCAAGGAATACTTTTATTCAAGTTAAAATGATCACATAAATTAAATAAAATATATTTATTTATTTTATTGATCTTTTAATAAATATTTATTTACTAGTTTGTAAATAAAATATTTATTTAATAGAATAAATTATTTATTTATTTATTCGAGTGTTCAATAAATGAAAGTGGATTTCGAGTGGGACAAGGTTGGTCCAGTAGTAAAATAATTATTTACAAGATGGTAAATAATTATTTAACTTGTTGGCATAAATTAAAATAACACTGCAATTATTTTGTGACTTGGAATTTATAATTTCATTTTGCGCAATTTGGCACACCATAAATAATGATGCGGTATTATTATTAAATGCATGTGTTTTCTCTAAGTTCATGGATTTATTTAATTATTTCTATGAAATTCAATATTGTAAATGAAATTCCATGTATATAAATAGACAGGTACGACTATTGTGCTACACACCACATCACATTCTTGGTGGATTGATAATTGTTGAGCAAAACAATTTCTCTCTCGAATCCTCTTCTCTCCCCTCTCAAGAACGAGAGACATTCTTCAAGACCAAAGAAAAAGCAATCAAGAACGACTAACACAAGACACTTACTTCACCACACCAACACCTAGAGAACGAGTGGTGTCTATTAGAGCATGTGTGGATCACTTCTCGAGGGATTCTAGTTTACAAGCACAACATCATAATTCAGAAGGGTCATTCCGGACAATCCACATCATCAACGATGCAACTACCGAAGATCCAGGTATTATTTTCTTTATGAAATTAATTAAATTAATTATAAACATTATGTGAAATATCCTCTCTAAGGTTTCAAGCCACTTTCTTCTTTATATAAATATTTAATTATATTCCTTAGAGACTGGCGTTCATCATCGTATTGATCCTAGAATAATCATTGATCATGGTAAAAATCAATGTTGGGTGTCATCCCAACCATGCTTCCGCTACACCCAGAACCTTCAAATGGTACACCCAAAGGGGTGGCCAATGATAAGGAGAACACTATATTACTGGGTTTCATTGTAATTGAGGGTCACTAATGACATGAAAAATCATTCTGATCCTTTTAATAAGCTTAAGGAACTCTTAGGATGTGTCATTAGAAAGGGAAATCACCTATACAATTAGTTTTTATATTAAGTATGGCCTTGCCTTTTAAGAACATCAAGATGATCAAATCTAAAAAATTCCATTTAAACTAATAGAGCATGAAAATTCAAATCATATTATTCAAAAGGGGAAATATTAACTTTTCATAAAACAAGCACAAAAAAGAAGGAATATAGAAACCTCAAACCATAACTAAGCATAATATCAATCAATACCACTAAATTTTGGATTATAAGACAATATACCTATGTTGTAGGGGTTTTATTATAAAATCATGAAACTATTCTTTAAACAATTCGTTAATCATAGAACAAAGCAATAAGTCAAGAATGAATAAATGCCTAATCAATACTGTGAGTTTTCAAAGATAGTGTACCTATGTTAGAGTAGTTTTATTATAGAACCATGTCTTTGTTTATCAAAAACATCATTTAGCATAATTTAAAAATTTATTCTAGAAATTAAGCTACATTAATTAAATTCAAGGAAAGCATATAAAGCTGTAATTAAATGTATAATTTAATTTAAAGATAAAAAAGGGATCCTACCTCAGAAAAAGAAGAGCAAGAAGAATGCTTTGGCTCTTGAAGGTATTATAGGTGACTACTCAAATCTTCTCCATCCCTAATCTAGGAATATATACCTTTTCATATACATAATGATACCTAGCCCCTATGTACATCTTTCCATAGCCATGGACTCATACAAGGGGATTATTACATATAACTTATATTCATATACCTGATACATATCACCCCTGTATGCTATTTTCATATTATATGTAAGTAAACATAACCCCATATATATAATCATGATTCTTTAAAATATATATATATATATATATAATGGGGGAACTTACATATATATATTCTTACTGATGCATATACAGGTAAGTCTCCTTTGACCCAGGCAACTGAAAACCACCTCAAGGGTGATCAAAATATACTATACAAATATTAGGAACTTGAAATCACCATGGTAGGGTCCAACACACATAAATGATATCACCAAGAACTCAAAATAACCAAATGGGTGCAAAATAAATTCGGTTACCATGAAGTAGATGTAAACCTTTACCTCAGATAGAAAGGGAGACTGAAATTTGTCCGAAACACCTCACCTTCAGTAGAAAACACCAAAAAATAAATAAAGGGGTATCGAGAGACACACCACATGCCCAAAAATAATAAGAAAACTAAGAATAAGACAAGCCCTACCCCTAGGGTTTTGGACGAACCTCACTGGGTGACAGAGATGCCAAAAATTGGTTAGAAAAAGAGAGGATAAGGGAGGAGGAGGCTTACCTTGTGAGATCTAAGGTGATTTTGGTGGAAAAACATTTGAAATTGATGCAAAATGGAGGTCATGAGGAGAGGGTGTCACATACTACTTGGGATAAGGTAGGGGGTGCACTGTGAGTGAGGAGAGTGGGAGAGGGTGACACATGCCATGGGTAAGGTGAGGAGAGAACCCTTTTGGGTCTCTTAACCCTAACCAAAAATATAATAACAATAATAATAATCAAAATATTAATATTAATAAATAATTTATTATTTTTCTCTTTAATTTTTAATTTCAATTAATTTAATTTCTTAAAAGAAACACATCGTATAATCCCCCACTCTTAGAATTATGTTTCGAATCCTGATTTTAAAAATGATGCGTACAATAAATTCTAAAAGTTAAAATTCAAAAAGTAGGTAGAGAGGGGAACCCAATGTCAAGGATTAGGTGAAAAGTGAAAGAGATAAAAGGAGAAGGCTGTAGTGGTCCGCACAGTTTTGGGCGCACGGTTTTGTCGGCTGTGCGCCAACTGTGCAGAAGTCTCTGTCTCAAATCCTTAAGGTCATACAGTTTTTCTAGATGGGCCGCATGGTTTGGGTAAGCTGTGAGCCAACCATGAAGATGTCTCTGTCCATATGTGCATGTCTTTCACGGTTTCTATGAGGTGCCGAACAGTTTTGGTAAGCCGTGCACCAACCGTGCAGACCTATCTATCAATGGAATCTTCTCCCGCATGGTTTGAACATAGTTTAGATAACCATTCAACAGTCATGCGGGTTTCGTTTCTCTTTTAAATTCTTGAAATCATATATATTTCATGTCTTAGTGCTTGGTCCGGGTGACTCCAATCCAGCATAGTCAGAGGAAAATGGTCCAAAAGCCACCAATTCTCTTCTGAATACCCAAAATTCCAGGACATCCTACTTTATCCTCTGGTGACTGAAAAACCTATTATGGAACATCAAACCTATGGAATCCATGAAAAAAACATCCACAAAAACCATTTTATTGATATTAAACCAAGTGAAAATTCCATATGCACAGCAGTGCATCACCCGTTTCCCATAACATAGTGGAGCGTGCATCAATTTTTAATTTCCATTGTGGAGTTACTATCAATACTTGATTAAAAAAAATAGCTCAAGAGAAATAAATCCTTAACCATTACATTGGAGGTAAATATAAGAACTCAAAAATTATAATAATAATCACCCATACATATGTGTACCATTAAAAGATGAAAACATTTATACATTATACATCACTTAATTTACCATTTCAAAAGAGGCAGGTTTCTTGGAAATTTTTTCAATAGTATTCCATAAGAAATTTAGAAAATAGTGTTGGATAGCGGTTTAATAATATCCCCAATATAGCATAAGAATCATTATGTATGTTTTCATGGATGAAAAATAAAATTTTATGATATTGAGATAGATTACTTGAAAAAGAGAAGGAAATACACATTTTGGAAAGTCTTAAAAACACCTAAAAATGTTTTCTTTAAAATGAAAGACTTTATCTTGATAAACCATTTAAATATTTTCATTTAAAACAAATAAATATGGTTTTAGGGAAAAAATATATAACAGAAAGAGGATTTAAAAAAATGTTGAGAAGTAAAAAATATTTAAAATTTAATTCTTAATAAAAAATAGAATGCTTTAAAATCCAATTAAAAAACCCAGAATCCTTTTTTTTTAAAATAATAATTTTAATTTTGGAAAATATAATAACATTTAATTTTCTTTTTAAAATAAAAAATATTTTAAATCATTTGGAAGAAAATTTTAAAACATGAAATGGAATCTTTGTAAAACTGAATGCTCATATAGTAAGAGAAAACATAAAAGAGTTTTTAGATTTTTATTACCATATTCACAAAAGACATTTTTATGATTTATAATCAAAAGTGATTTTAAAAATGTGTAATGTGAAAGAATTTTATGAAATTAAATTTTAAAAATATCCTTCAATGACAGAATTATAAAAAGTTATAAGGTATATTTAAAGGAAATATAGAATGAAGTATAAAACATTTGATTTTGAAAGAATGAAAACCCTTTTCAATTTTGAAATATATATACCAAAAACCCTCAACAGAATAAATATTATCAAAACAATAAGGTCACATGAGATAACACAATAATTTATTTTCAAAATATAAATAATACACAAGCATGAAGATAAAATATCGACTTGGAAGAAAAAAATATTATTTTGAAAGGATGAGAATTATTATGAGCATCATCACATTTTATGATGAAATAAATCAATCAATGTAATTCCATAGAAAAGAAGGATGACATAAATTATAATATCACCATTTAATAGAAGAAAACATCATGTGAAGATATAGTAAAAAAGGAATCATTATAACTCGAGAAAGGAAGTTGATTCAATAAAACCCCCTTACATGATCAATTCATGTTTATTAATAAATTTTTTTACATTCCAAGATTATACAAGATACTAAAATCAGAGTGTGTAAATGATTTATCAAATCCAATTTTGAATTAATGAATGATAAAGGCAAGGTTTGTGAAAGTGGAAATGGTGAAGAACTAGTTTCATCATATTCAACTATCAGAAAGTGATATATTAAGAAATATATTAAATATAAATTAAATATCTCTCATAATAATTAAAAAATATTAAATATATTATTATGAATTTATATTACCATTATATCAAATTCTTTAATAATTCATGACATAAACATTATAACATCATTTTTTTGTGGTATAACCGCACCAAATGAGAGGCTGTTATAATGATTTCATGAGTAAGGAAATATTTTTATTAATGATAATATAGAATTTAAATCAGATAAAACATGTAATAAATATAATATATATTAATTAAATCCAATCATAGAACCACCCATGATGTGTAGTGATTAAAAATGAAATTCATTATATTTGGAGGTGGTAGACAACACATACACAAGATTAACGCTTCCATTTCCAAATGAATGGGGTGAAATGAAGGTATATGATAAATTAAAATATCATAATTTAAATTGTGACATAATAAAATTTTTAACTTATCTAATTCATTCTTTTTAATAGATAAGAGAGGTGGAGATGAAAAATGAACCACATCGCTCTGTGGAGGTGGTAGTTTTCACAAACATGTGATCATTGTTGTTTTGTTTTTCTTAGTGGGTGGGAAGAATTGAATAATTGATCTTAAATTAATATAATAAATTTTTGGTATATTTATAATGATGAATCCATTATATTATGTGGGTGGGGATATAAATTTTTTGGAATAGGAATATTATGAATAAAATACTGAGTAAGAAATACACATATTGCCAACTTGAGATTTCTCTTGGAATTATCCTTGGAAATGGTGGTCTAAGGTTAAATAGATGAGACTAGAGGATTATGAACGTGTTATGAGATTATAGGAGGAGTAATGATTTCATGTCTTATGAGGAAATTAAAAGTAATTGGTGTATCATGAAGTGGTGAAAGTGATCCCCTTTTAAAAGAGGAGAGAAGGGTAATTTCATATGCATAATTTACATTTAAATAATTGTATATCACTATTCAAGGATCAAAGGCTCTAAAAGATTAAAAAATATAGTTTGGGAAGGGTGAGGTTGAGATATTCTAAAACACACATTTGAAAACATGTTTTTAACATTTTTTAATGTCATTTACAATAATATTATTCATTTTTACCACTTTTTGTTTTTTTACTTTGGAAACTAATTTTTACCGTGGTAATTTATTTTTAATTCCAAAAAATAAAATTTTTATTTTAACATAATTGGAACCTAATAATTCAAAATATTTAATCAATGTTATAAAATTAAATATATATGGGTATTATATATTAATTTCAAAATTAAACATGTAACATATAAACACCCATTTTAGAAAAATTGTATTTTTAATCATAAAATTTATGTGTATGATAAAATTAAGTATGTTTTTATTATAATTGTATAAATTATTGTAGTATACAATAATTTTATATATCTTTTTATGTATGAAAGAACACAATTTTTGAAATGTAATTTTTACTTAAAATAAAAGATTGAAAAACAACATCTTTTATTGGAAAAGTTTACTTATGTCAAAAAAATGTTAGATATAGGTTTTATAAAATCATAAGATTATTTTAAAATAATATTTTTACTCCTTAAAATAAATATTCTATTCAGAATTTTTTTATAGTTTTTAATTTATAATTACATATTGATATAGACATAAACTATATAGTTTTATTCAAAACTATATTTCCTTTAACTATTCCCCTAAAAATCAATTATTTCAGAAAAATACCAGTGATTCATTCCTATATGATTTTGAAATTTTTTATTTAAAAATGAAGTTCATTTTATAAAATTTAATTCTAAAATTTATAAATTTAATATTTAAATGAAAATAATATATATAAATAAAAAAAATTATAGAAAAATGCCCTTTAAGAGATTTAAGTGTTCTTAATAATTTTTTTATAAATATATATTTGATTACAATCCCTTTATTTACATGAGGTTTTATTATTATTAAACTTCATAATTTAAAAATAATTCATGACTTAATTTATTTTGATATTAAATGTGGAAAAAGCTAGCATACATATGATTAATTTAGAAAACATATATTCCAAATTATTAAGGAATTATAGGAATTTCCTCAGACAATAGCTTATTCATATTTTCAGTCTTCTCAATATCTTAAATTTCCCGATCTTATAAAAATATCACATATTTCATTATAAATATTCTATTAATACTAAGACCCTTAATTCAGTATCCAGAATCCACATGAGAATATCACCAAAAGATACACTTCTTTCCCTTTACATCCATCTTTTCACTCTCATTTTTTATAATGTGAAAAAATTCCATGATGCAAAAAAAATTAAATTGATTTAATGAAACATATTTACCTTTACAATATCTTTATAGTTAGTTATTTTTTAGTGTAACTAATGAAGAATGTATGATAAGATCAACTTTCTTCCTCATTACCCCCCCAAAAGGTGTTTGTCAGCTTTCATTCAAGAGCATACTATAGACTCTCTGATAAAAGGTTTTATCTATCCTCTTAGAAACACCATTATACTAAGGTGTATTTAGTACCGATTTTTATAGCATGAGTATGAAATTCTTACAGTATTCCTAAAATGGAACATGATTTTCTCTATCATTTTAATAACACACACACTTTAATCCTCTGCCTGTTTATCTTTTCACCTTTACAAGAAACTGATTGAAAACATCTTGGACCCAATATTTATTTTTCAAAGAAAGATTACAAACTTTTATACAATGATCATAAATAAAGTTTAAAAAATTAATATAACCTTCTAATAACTTATTTCTCATTATAAATACATTAGTGTATGAAATCTATTTTTTTTATAGATGGTTGATAAAATGAAATGATAACCTTTTTTTTCCCATGACACAATTAAAAAAATTATCTAAATGTGTACATTTGATTACTAGAGAGAGATTATTCCTGAAGAGAATTTTTATTTCTCTCTAACTAATATGGATTGTCTATCTATGACACACTTCTGTAGGAACCTTTTTTCTTGCTAAATTGATCAATTTTCTATAAAGATATGAATTTATGTTATAAAGAGATATATTTTTCTTGTATTTTAAAATTACTATATTACCTATGGTAAGCTTCCATATTCTATCACAAAAAGGAACTAATGTATCTATAATCATCAATTAATCCAATGGATATTACTTTTTGTGTAATATCAGGAAAATGCCTCACATCCTTTAGTAGTAACCTAAATCCAATATTAGTATCTAGAAAAATATTACCAGTATCTATAATTTTGGATAAAGTATCATTTACCATTTTAAAATCCAAAACACCCAAAAATGTAACATGATAATAAATATTTTTTGGTTATGAAATGGTAGGAGAAACCTGAATCCTTAACCCATGTAGAGTATTGGCTTACATAGTTGGCATATTATTCCTAAAAAAATTATGACAGCATTAACAACTAAAGCATCATTATTTTCAGGATTTTCATCCTGATTCATCTAGTCATAATTCATCTTCAAAAAATTTCAGATATAGTGATTGGGTTTTTAACAATGGTTAAACTTTATTCAATATATCGATTATGATTTTGATCACTTACCCTTTGTTGATTTTGATCGCAAAGTTATTTTACTCATATTATTCCTTGACATTTTAATGTCCCTTATCTTTTAGTGGTAATAGATTTTGATTCCATAGTAAAAAAAGTTTCTTTCCTTATGGACTCTTTATCTAGAATTATGTCCTTCTCTATGGTGAGCTTTCTATCAGGTGCATAATTTCTATCATACATGGAAAGTTTTTCCCACTTCTTTGGTAAAGAGATCAACATCAATAACTCTTACAACTCATCATCCACCATCATTTTTATGGATTTGAGCTAAAAAAATACCTTGAAACTTATCATATTCATTGAAATTTTATTTTCATCCTTGTACTTTAGGATAACAAGCCGATATATCATGATTATTTTATTCTGTGTTGATTTTCCTTGAAAACATATTTTCCATTTTCTTCATATAAAATAGAATCAAGTTCATTAATTTTTTTGAAAGATACTCTTAATATTCCACTAATTTATTAGAACAATTCACTTCTTATTAAGTATAAAACACTCTACATAAATAATAAAGGTATGAGTAAGTGTATAATTCCCATCATATTGACCACTTACTGATGATTTTTTTTAATTTCACTCAATGGGTATTATTGGTATCCACTATGGGATTATAGAAATATTTAATATGTAAAACATATACCATTTTGTGTTTCCAAATAGATTATTTAAAAGTGATAAGATTAATCATGTTATCAGTATATCCTCTACTAATGTAATGGTAATATTAAAAATATATTCATGTTTATGGGTCCAAAATGGTTGAAATGGCAGTAAATGACCCCTATATTTCCAAAAATAGACTCTTATTGACCAATATTTGGTCAAAACAATATAAATATATGAGATTTATTAATTACATAAAACATAAGGGATGCCAACAGAGAAGTCTCTAGAAAGTCATTACTAGTGTGAATGGTTTCGTTTTCTTCGGTAAAGGGTGTTGTAGCATTGTGGGTATGAATTGAACCTTTAACGGACCTAGTGCGCTTATTTTTGATCTATTTTGAGGTCATTTTGGTAATTGCAGTCATCTAGATCATAAATTTAGAAATAAACTGTTAATAATTGATTATAACCACCTTGAATTTTATAATAACTAGATAACTCTTCTACTCATCACCATTTCAACCTTAATGGATCTTATACCAATTATTTGGGGCATAAAAAATCCTAAAATGATGGAAATAAAAAGAAAAGATAAGAAACAAAGAATAACTTGAGAATTTATGTGGTTAGGTTGTGTACTTACATCCATCGGAGAAAGGGTAAGTTTTTTTATTATTTATCTCTATATGAAATGTTTAAGGATAACATGGTTAAAATTATAAGAGATGTACCCTGATTTTATAAAAGGAAAAATTTATACTAGTCTAAGGAGGTGGTTTTGGAGGTTCATTTTCCCAAAATATTTCTTCCACATCACTGGATGAGTTTACTAGGTTCGTTTCCACTTAAATAAAGTTCTGATCTCACTATATTTTTATTTTTATAATTGATAAGTATCTATATTTATATAATAATCTCATAAAATATTCCCTTAATTTGGAATGGTAACTACACATTTCTTCTTGATTTCAACTTGTTTTAAAGAGGAGATATGATACAAATACCCATGTTCTATATCCATAATGTTTATTGTGATTGATGTTTTGTATTCCTATAACATGAATGGGTGGATCAATATGGACGATATCATGATTTTTTTACTATTCCCACTAAACCATTAAGTGAATATTTTATAATTAAAATAAAAAAGATAATTTGAAAGTCTTGACTTTAGAATTATCACCCTCATTTAATTATATCCATGATGTATTTAATCTATTCTAACTGAATAAATATTAACTAAACTTATTACATGTAATTATCTGGTATATCATTAAACTTGAAGTAAACACTACCATTTTAAATTTTTTTATTCAAAATAACTATGGATAAAAAATTTTATTTTATAAAACAAGTATTAATTTGTCCCCTATAATATAAGAAAATTATAAAATTAAAAAAAATTCATAGGTGAGGTTATATATCATGTGGAAACACTGGTGAGATATTTTCACTAATATATAATTCTAATTATTTTACAAGGATATAAATTTAATATTTAAAGAGGATATGACACTCTAAAATTTTTAGGTAATATATTTTTTCTGAATTTACTTTATTTTAAAGTGAATATAGAGGATTTGTAGAACCCACAATGTATTTTAAAGGACTTAAAAACTATTAAATAAATCATTTTGTTTCATAGAAAAAATTATGTGAATTTTCATGTCAAATTATATAACCCAATAAAATTCCTTCATTTAGAAACTTATATGATAATGTATGCATTATGGTTGTCATTAGTGTATTTTTAATCTCTTCCATCATCTCTTATTCCTTCTAATACTTCTTTGAGAATAGAAGTTGTGGATATAAGGTGACTTTTACTTTCATCACCTTCATACTTTCCTGATCACTTTTCTTTTAGTTATATTATTCTTACCACAAGGATTCCTATTAACCGTGGTTTCAAATTTCAATATATTTTCGGTTTTTATTCAATGAATTTATAAAAGTTTGTTAATAATTTATATATGTTCATCAAAATTTATTACTCCCAAGTCACATATTTTAGGTTAGTTGAAAATCAAAATTATTGTCATTTGGATTAAATCCTCATCTACCTCATTTTTTTTATAAAAATAAATAATTTATTTTTTTTTTAAATCAAAGGGTATTTTTGGTGAAGGTAAATAGGATTTTACTAACAATATTTATTATATTTTAAATATAGTTTAATTTTAATTATTTAATCCTTCTAAGGGAGTATGATTTGGATTAATGAAATTGTTCTTATGAAAAAATAGGAATTTAATATAAGGAAGTTATAAAATATATTTTAATTTTACAATTATTATTTCAATACTTATTTTTTAGTAATTTAGGTGTAATAATAAATTATATTTCTATATTAACAAATATTTAAAAATATTATAGATATTTATGGTCCTTGAGTTTTTTTCTGACTAATTAGTAAAAGCATTTAATTTTGAGTGATGGATTTGGACATTATGGGTGGAGACTTACCCTATCTGGGTCCAAATCCATTTTATCCACTATGATTCTAAATATTTATTTTTTATTAATTACTTGACATGGAAATATTATTTTAGTTATTTATAATAATTGTTTTTTGGGTGGAATATAGTTTTGATTCTACCTAAATCATTTTAAAATATAGTATTTCTGTTTATTCCAAATTTTGGTTACGTGAAAGTAGGTGTAAGTGAATTTTTGTAAAGCTATAGAACCCCCTTTTTAAAAATGTATTGAATTTTAAACAAGAATTTTTTTAAATATTTTTTGTTAGGTTAAATGGTTTTATCATTATATGGGAATAAAAAAAATATTTAGGAAATCCCACCAAATAATTTTACTCACATATATATATATATATATTATATGTTCTTATAGATACTGTGTGTTAAGATATATGTAAGATGATTACCATGTTATTCATCCTTGAGTGTGAAAATTTATATTTCAATGCATGGGAGTCAGATACCCATTTAATGTTAGGTTCCATAATTTTTTATTTTTTCCTTAAAGAGTTTTTATCATCTTTAATTTTTTCTCAAAAAATATAATTTTATGAAGTATAACACTTATAATTTATAAATTAATTAGAAAATACAATAATAATTAAATAAATATAAAATTTTAATTATTTTATTTTATAATACTAATTGAAAACATGTTTAACTTAAAATTAATGAAAAATTTTCCAGACACATTTTATTGTATCATAATATTAAGTCATTTTTCATGCCACACATCACATTACATTTTCTCAAAATGCAATTTCGTCGTTCATGTTGCACTTAGAATGATGATGTTTAACAACATAAATTATTAATTCATGCTACACATGACATTAAACTATTTCAAAATGTAATTTTAGGACCAATCCCTCACATTATGTGGACATTAAACATAATTTAGGGTGAGTAGGACACATTATATTGACACTCAACAAAGTGCTATGTAAGGGAAAATATGACTCTATTTCCACGGCATTTTATACAAACTAAACCACCATAAACATATATAAAACTTTCAATAAACATTAAATTAATTGCACAATATAATGTTTATTTTCATCACATATTATTTCATCTGAACAATATAATTTTGAAGATAAAATACGTGATACATTATCACATTAACATAAACTCATAGAATCTGTTGATATCAGGTTAACACTTAATGTAATTTCAAATGGGGGGATATCTTGTTTACACCATATAAAGCATTATATTTTTAAAATTAGTAAGAATAAAATATATATGCATTTAATAAGATGAATCTAATACCACTAATGGGATTTAGGTGATCATCATATGAATGTTGGTAGTGTACATAAACCCATATCTGTCCAATCCATTCTGTAAAGAATCAATGTTAAAGGATTTATGATAAACCATCATACCTATATCCATCAGTTATAAATATTTTACTCTTCATATTATGTTTCATGAAGATCATTTTAGTATAAGACTTATATTTCTTACCTTTGAGTGATTACACCAACAAAAAGTTCTTAGTTCGCAACTTGATGATTCTCATACATCGATAGGGTTGTCAGAGCATTCATTACTTATAATGAATGATTCAATTAGAATAATGAGAGACTAAATAATATTTAATTAAACACATATAACATAATATGATATATCACGTCCCATTATATAGTCATCATTGAAAATTTTCATGTAATGAAGAGCCTCAGACACATCAAAAATATTGGACACCATATCATGGAACCTATATGTCACATCCAAATATTTCATTCATTGAACTTATTCAATGAATGAAAAATATAGGAATGAATCAAACCTTTTTTGATAACTATTGAAACCATATAGGAGTAAAATTTATCTTCTATGCACTAACCCTATATTACAGTGGGTTCGACACAGTGTATGATTGAATTGTATTCACATCAGACTATGTTGGAACCAATATAAGATCAGGTCACTATTTAAGTATTATTTTATTAAAATGTATCATCAAGATATATTCATAACATACATAAAAATTTATGGAACATATAATATATTCACCCATTTAATTTTGAAGACCCTCCTCAAAATCTTGATGTGCTAGTAACTCATGGAAGCTAATGAATGAGAAGGTAAGAGATTCAACATGGAGGGGTTTTCAAAAGAGTATAAAAATTATAATAACAAATTCTTCACCATTAGACCTAGATAGGAACTAGCTTATTCTAATTCTATATATAGAGTTTAGTTAAATATTAAAAATAATTTGAGTATTGGAATTCATTTATAAATGTTTTATTAACATTTGTATGAGTGCTTATATAATTACTACATCAATTAATATGATTATCCAAAAATTTCCACATATGAAATGTTTAAAATCAATGATATATTTATGTGAAAGAAAATCTAAATGTGAATAATTAATAATTAGCTACCACATAAATCCTACATTATTATTAATCCATATATTTTGAAATATTTATATCATATATTACAATTATTTTAATGCAGTGGAGTGACACACTACATTTTACATTATGATATTACTAAAAAAATAGTTAATATGAAGTTATTTCATATATGTTATATCATAAGACACATCGATATCAAACAATTAGATACATAACATTTTTTACATTATGATTTTAAGACATATATCCATCTTTTTTTCCAATATATTCATATTATTCCACATCAATTCGTAAACATGTTCAATGCTATCCACATTCATTAAATGATTTTTATAACACCCTTAGATAAGAAAATATAAAATATCAGATTTTTATTATCATATATTTGATATTACAAAAAATTTATAGGAAAATAAATAAAAATTTTATCGACTCCTCTCCGATCAAACTTATGAATTTTTACCTTTAACCTCAATGATACATGGGATACCAAAAAATCATAAATAATTCAAGATATATTCCTTATTATATTAAATTATGTAAGGATACATACATTAATTTGGATGATAAAAATAATAGTTTCATAAATTCACTATTTTCCCTAAAAACGTATCTCTAAAAAAATTTGAATTTTCATGATCCACTAATATCATTTGAGAAATGTCCACTAAAATTCTATTCTATCATTCATGTATATCATTTTATAATGGGTTATATGGTTCAAAATACTCTTTTTTAATACAATTATTTTTAAAATATATTTCAAACATTTCTATTGTTCATTTATCTATATTTTCTATTTTTATTCTCTTGAAAAAATAAACAAAATATATTTTTTCACTCCCCTTAAAAATCATAAAAATTACCAAGGCCTCTAATTTAAATTTCATAAACACAATACATGTCATCTAAGTAAATTAATATATAAAATGCTAATTATTTTATTTAAAATCTTTCAATTATTATTTTTACTATCACAAAATATCCAAATGAATTATCTCCCATGGACGATAAGTTTGAATAGTCACTTTATTATGTGAAGAGTTAAAAATATACCCCTTTTGAAATGTAGGTAAAAAATATAATTTGATTCTATATTTATCATAGGTGTATAATGGAAATTATATCTTCATGTAATTTTCTTCAAGTTATTTTGGAAAGGGTGTGAAAGTATCAAATAAAAAAACTCATTATTCTCATTCCATATCAAATAACAAGAATTTCTAAAAGCTCTCACTTAGAAAAAATAAAATTCTTGTTTTTATTCCTTGTGTAATAATGTAAAAACACTTCATCATATTGATTAACCATTAATAATTTAAAATAAGTCACTTAACTACCATTATAATAATGTCATGAAAAAATAAGAAACTTTCTCTAGAATCCATCGATTTAATGTGTATTCTTTAATTTTAACTTTATTAATCTAATCTACATTGAGAAAATGCCATTGATTTTAAGAGCCCCATCATCCCAAAATGTAAATGATCCCTCTTTTGAATTTAAAATTATTTTTGAGGATTAAAATATCAAAACACATCGGATGAACACAAGCTATATAGAATCTATATACATTCCTATTATGAAGCTATAAATATTATATGCACCATATGAGATTTACCATTCCCTTTAATATTTTTTTATTTTAACCTTTTGATTATTATGATTCATAGTCAACATATCTCTAAATATGATTTATAAATTCTCCAATTCATATCCAAATTGGTCATATCATCTAAAGAATTATTTTAATTTCTGAAATTTATTCTCCATTTTTACTTCAAACATTTTAGTTATCTTATGAACTTTGTTTTTTGAGTGGGTTGTCTCTATTAGGTTTTTTGTGATGACTATTTTCTAGATTGAGTGATGGAAGATACATAATCATTTTACTATATGTTTCACTAAATTAGATCAATAAAGATAATTAACCAAAACCATGAGAATATGGAAACCATTCAGTGGAAGATTGTTCACTATAAGTGGAAGTGATAGTTGAATATAAGTTCAACTGAAGCTTTTGAGTGTTAGTTTTGTGGAAGGAATATAGATAGCTTGATAACCAAAAGGTGAATATAGAATAAGAATATAAAAAAGTTATTTTAACAGATAGAGAATAGTGGAATCCAAATGAGATAATGAAAAAGAGTATCATTTGGAGTATCTCTTTGACGAGTAAGTCATGTTATAGAAGAAACACCGATGCATATAGAAGGAAAATATTTTTTGAGGTATCGTATGTTCGATAGGTGATGAAGGTTTTGTGTAAATGATACTTTAAGACACTAGTGAGGAACAAAAAAAATAATTTTCTTATGATTTTTTGGTAAATGAAATATTACGAAAGAATCATCATTGTGGATAAAAAATAAAATACACTAATTTCTAGTTATTGGAATTTGAGGATTGGATTCTATAGGGAAACAAAATTTGACCCTTCCAATGGTGGGTTTTCTCCATGTTTTAGAAGGTGGTGTTACTAGATGACCCGCTAGGACCCTAATATTTTTTTAAACGTGTTTAAGAACAACTTAGAGACAATAAATTATACCAGAATATGTATAATGAAGACTTATAAGGGGGTCTATCTAAGTGCATCTATGTTCTAGAGGTATAAGTGCCTAAGTGGAAAGTAAAAAGTAAATGGGGAAGAGAGTGAGTGGGAAAGGGGCAGAGGATGAAAATTATAGAATATAAGGATAGTGAGACTTATTCTATTAGACTAGGTAGGGTATCTAGAATACATGTTATCCTTATAAACCAAAATTTTCCCTTAAATGAAGAAGATGATACCATTATTGTAAACACCCCATGATTCTATGATATATTTCTGTTAAATTTAATTTAATTTCTTTGATAGCATACTTTACAAGAAACACCATGATTAAAAAAACCATAAAAAAATATTGAAATATTATTATCTAAAAATTATAACATTTTTTCATCATTTAATTATTATATTAAGTTGAATTTTTGGGATTTTTCTAAAAATATTTATTTTCTAATGAACAGTGGAAAATACCAATTTTTTAACAGCCATTTATTTTATTTAAACCATGTAATTTAAATTTCCAATTTTATTTTGGATATAATGTTTTATAAGATTCAATTTACTTAAAATAATTTAATTAATTCGATTAGAATATTTATTGAACATTATTTTGATATAAGTCAATTTTAGGCTTAAAAATACATTTTTATGGAAAATCCTTTTTCATCACATATTACAAGTGTATTTTTAAATTAATTTATTCAAATTATAGAATTTTAGTTTTTAAAAGTATTATATATTTGGAATCAATATCTTCAAATTTGGAAAAGAGGTTTGTTTTATTTTCATACATTAGGAATAGTGGGTATGGTGGGTAAATAGAAAATTGGATAATTAAGATTAAAACTAATGTGATAAGGCATTAAAAATCTATAAATAACCTGAATTTATTTCATTTTACAAGATTAATCATACTATATCTATTATTACTTCTAATATATGGAATTTTTATGTCATTTTCCATTTATGAAGACATTAATATTAATTAATGTAAAGAAAATTACAAAACATCAAACCCTTGACTTTAATATCTCAAAATTTATTATATAAAGATAAAAATAGGGTAATATTGGTTAAAGTATTTATTTTAAATATGAATTAATTTTTGTAAAATATTATTTTTTTAATGAAATAATTACCTTAAATTCTTACACAACACTAACATAGTGATTGTTTAAGGAGTAGAAAAATAATTTAAATGATTTCAAAAACTATAGAATTAATAATTATTGTTTGACTTATATATTACCATGAATTTTATAGAAAAATATAACATATTTTTAATTTTTAAAATGTAAATATTTTAATTCATATTTTTTCTAGATTTCTTTAAATTCTAATTATGTAAACAACATTGAAAATTACATTAACGATATTTTATGAAAATAGTAATTTATTAAATTATATAAAAATCATATAAATATTGAAATAATATAAGGGGTATAATATATGGTATAAATTTTCATCCCTTCTCTATTTAATAACAATTTTTTACTTTACAGGTCAAATTTTAAACCTTCAATATTGAAATTTTTGTTACCACAGTTAAAGAAAAAAATGGTTAATGAATGCGGTAATAAAAAAGAGAGGGCTTTAAACTATATCTTGAATTTTATAAATTTGAAGGTAATATTATGTTGGAACTATATAATACTTCACTTCATATACATTTGATTTTACAATCACTTTTCCATTAATATTACTTTATTATATTTTAATATTTTGATAACTTACAAGTGCACCCCTCCCATCACATTTAAGAGGACACTCCTCTATTTTCATCGCACAAAATTGAGTCATATATCTCAAAAAACCCATAAAAACTTACCTTATAGAATTCCATATAAAAATATTAGTGGTTCTAGGTCTCTTAAATGACCATTCCAAGTGTTGTTAAGAAAGGATATAAAAGAGGCAAATCGAAGGAGTTGTAATCACTCTACCCGACCTCTTTCAAATTATTTCTTCTTCTACCTCATATATTTTTTTTGTATTTATAAAAAAATATTATATTTTGTTTAATAAATATAATTAAATTTTAATATGATTTTGGAACCACCACTATTCATCATATTTTCCATAATGTGGTAAACAAAACCATTGCCCGTGTGTACAGAGGACAACCGCCTTGAAAACTGATGTAATGTTTTTCCATTACCACCTCACAAGGGTTATCATAATAATGTAAATAATGAATAAATATGACACTTATGAACTAATTATAATTATATAATAATTATTTATCATAAATTTCCTTACCCTTAAACTCGTTAAAAAATGAGTACGTCGCTCATGCTTTTGTACGACCTCCCATCTCCACGATGTGATGTGATTCATTTTTCATTTCCATTTATCACATATAATTTTTAATATGTAAATAATGAATATTTAATATTTTTATATCAATATTTTTTGGATATGATTTAACCATGATCATTTTAAAAGGACCACAACTCTTGAATCAAAACATACATGAAAAATGTAGCTTTTAACACCCGATGTAATGATAATAATAAAATATATTTAACAAACAAGTGATAAGTTGTTATAAATGGAAAATATTTGATACTATTGATATGTATATGGTTTTAGTATTTAATTATAATAAATATAAACTTAATTTATAGATTTTTAAAATCAATTATTAGGAAAGTCAAACTTTTGGTAAGGGACTTCATTTAAATTTTCACTCCATAAAGTCATATTTTGTATTATGAAACTATTTAATTTTACATAGTGTATATAAATAACCTATGATTTATTTAACATGAATATATTTATTTTAATTATTAATAATGTTTTAATTAAATTTTTATCTTCCAAGTGGTTCTAATTTAAAAGTTTCAAAGTGGTAAGAATTTATTTTACAATTCTGTTTTTTGCATTTCTCTTATTTTCATTGAAGAAATTTTATAATATATAACTTATTAAATTGACATATTTTCTTATTATATGGGTATTTATTTAGTTTCCATGTTTTATTCCAAATCTTACTCTCCTTTTAATTTTATTTAATGAAATAAATGTTTAAAATAAAATCTGATTTTATTTCTCTTTTTGATTGGGTATATTTTCCTCCCACGTGCATAGTTTATAAAATTTTTTATAAAAAAATTATTTTATTTAATAAAATGATTTATTATGGAAACTTTATGTAATAATTAACTTTTAAAAGTTTTAAAAAGAATATTTTGAAGGTTTTATAAAGGTTCATTTTGTATTTCTTTAAACAAATTCAAAAGGAATGTTTCTCTGTAATATGTATGATGTTAATGGATTTTCTAGCCAGCGCAAGCATTTTATGCTATTTTATCTTCATATACAAGTTTTAATGGTTTTTAAAAAAATTATTTATTGAAAATTTATTCTAAAGTTTATCTTTTACTTTCGTCTATTCTCTAAATATATTATTTTTTAAAAAAATATAGTTTTATGATGAATTTATGGTGATCCCTCATCTCTTGATTAATTTAGTAGTAATTAACATTATCATGAAACACCCAATTTATTATGATCATATTTAATAAGACATATTCATAATCTCTGTATCATATATATTCTTATTATCAAAATTTTATACAATTTCTATATAATATGTTTTACAAAGAAAAGTTATTTTATTAATAAGGGGAATCATAATATTTTGTATTATTTATTAAATACAAATAACTTTGATAAATAATATTGTTTATGAAATAAATTGATCATTAAATATATGTGAAATTCATGGGACACTCAGTGATGCGTGAGGTCTGTTTATAAATAGTTACTTGATCGATAGATATGCCTCACAATAAAAACTTGTTGGGAGACCTTATTAAAAGGATTTTTGGTGAATACCTACCTATAGATTAAACTATCTTGGAACAATACCTTGTGGTAAATATATCATGAAAAAATTTTGAACATAAAATCAATTAAAAATTGGCCCCCAACATTTTTTTGTCTCCTAATATTAAGTCATTAAGCATGCAACACATTACATTACATTTTCTAAAAAATGTAATTTCATAGTTCATGTTGATCTTATAATGATTATGTCTTGAAAAATAAATTCTTAATTATTTCCACACATGAAATTAAAAAATCTCAAAATGCAATTTTAGACCAAATACCTCACATTAAATTGACACTCAACATAAAATTGAGTGAGTAGGACACATTACATTGACACTCAACACAAATCTATGTAAGTGAAAATGGTACTCTATTTCCACCACATTTGATGCAAACTAAAACATCTTATAATATAATCTAAACCTTTCACTACACACTGCATTAACTGCACAATATAATGTTTATTATCATCTCATATTATGGAATCTAAAAAATTTAATGTTGAAGATAAAATATATAATACATTACCACATAAACATAAACTTAGAGACTCTATTGACATTACGTTAACACTTAATGTAATTATATATGTGGGATATCTTATTTACACTATGTAAATCATTATATTTTTTAAATTAGTAAGAACAATACATTTATACGTTGAATAAGATGGGTATAATACCACTAATTATATTTGGGTGATCATCCTATAAATGTTAGTAGTGTACCTAAACCCATATATATCCAATCCATCCTAGAAAGAATCAATGTTAAAGGATTTATAATGAACCAACATACCTATAT
Source organism: Viscum album (assembly GCA_963277665.1). NCBI lineage: Eukaryota > Viridiplantae > Streptophyta > Magnoliopsida > Santalales > Viscaceae > Viscum > Viscum album. Next base: position 266,346,885 of record OY728158.1, read on the forward strand.
CCATGAGTAATAAATATTTCACTCTTAATAGTATTATTCATGCAGATCATAGTAGTATAAAACATCTCTTTCCTACCTTTGACTGATTACACTGACAAAAAAATCATAGTTCATAACATGATGATTCCCATACACAAATAGGGTTGTTGAAACATTCATTGATTGTGATGAATGATTCATTTATAATGATTATAGATTCATTAATATTTAAATAAACACATATAATATAATATGAGAGATCACATTCCATTATATAGAAATCATTGAAAATATTTATGTAATATAGAGCCTCAAACACATCAAAAATATTGAACGCCATATCATGGAACATATAAGTCACATCCTAGTATTTCATTCATTGAACTTCTTCAATGAATGAAAAACAAAGGAATGAATAAAATATTTTTTAATAATAATTGAAACCATAGAAGAGTAAGATTCCTATTCTATGCACTAACACTATATTAAAGTGGGTTAAACATAGTGTCTGATTGCATCGTATTCACATCAGACTACATAGGAACTAATATAAGATATAGTCACTATTTAAGTATTCATTTATAGAAATATATCATCAAGCTATATTAATAACATGCATGTAAAATTATGGACCCTATAATAGATTCACCAATTTAATTTTGAAGACCCTCCTGAAAATTTTTATGTTCTTGTAACTTATGGAAGCTAATGAATGAGAAGGTAAGAGATTCAACATGGAGGGGTTTTTAGAAGAGTAAAAAAATTATAATTACAAATTTCTCACGATTGGACCTATTATATAAAAACTATATTACTCTATGTCCATATATAAAGTTTAGTTAAATATTAAAAATCATTTGAGTAGTGGAATTCATTTATAAATTCTTTATTAACATTTGGATGAGTGTCCATGTAATTATTACATTAATTCATATGATTATCCAAAAATTTCATAATATGAAACGTTTAAAATCAATGACATATTTATGTTAAGGAATATCTAAATGTGAATAATTAATACTTAGATTCCACATCAATCTGACATTATTATTCATCCATATATTTTGAAATATTTATATCATACATTACAATTTTTTTAATGTAGTGGAGTGGCACACTACATTTCCCCTTATGATATTCCTAAAAAAAGTAGGCAATATGATGTTATTTCTAATTTTTTATACCATAAGACATATTGATATCATTCAATTAGATACATAACATTTTTACATTATGAATTTAAGACATATATTTGTATTGTTTTCCATTATATTATTATTATTCTACATCACTTCGTAAACACGTTCAATGCTATCCACATTTATTAAATTACTTTTATAATACCCTTACATAAGAAAATATAAAATATCAGATTTTTATTATCATATATCTGATATTACTATCCATTTATAGGAAAACAAATAAAAAATTTATTGACTCATCTCTAAAAAAACTTATTAATTTTTACCTTTAACAACAATGATATATGGGATACCAAAAAATCATAAATAATTCAAGATAGAGTCCTTATTATATTAAATTTTATAAGGATACATATGTTAATTTGGATGTCAAAAATAATAGTTTCATAAATTCACTATTTTCCTATCAACTTATCTCCAAAAAAATGTGATGTTTCACGATCCACCAATATCATTTGAGCAATCTCCACTAAAATTCTATTCTATCATTCAGGTATATCATTTTCATATGGGTTGTGTGGTTTAAAATACTCTTTTTTATACAATTATTTTTAAAATATTATTTAAAAATTTATCTTGTGCATGTATCTATATTTTCTCATTTGATTCTCTTAAAAAAATAACCAAAATATATTTTTTTACTCCTCTTAAAAGTCATATAAATTACCAAGGCCTTTGATTTAAATATCATCATCATAATACATGTCATACAAGTAAATTAATATATAAATATGGTAAATTTATTATTTCAAATATTTTAATTATTTTTTATAGTGTCTCAAATATCCAAATAAATTATCTCCCAAGGATGATAATTCTAAATAGTCACATTATTATCTAAAATGTTAAAAATATACACCTTTTGAAATGTGGGTAAAAAATATAATTCCATTCTATATTTATCATAGGTGTATCATGAAAATTAAATCTTCATGTAATTTTTTTAAAGATATTTTGGAAAGGGTGTGAAAGGATTAGATAAAAAAACTCATTTTTCTCATTTGGTAGCAAATAATAATAATTTCTGACATCTCTCACATAAAAAAACATACTTATTATTTTTATTCCTCTTGTAATAATGAAAAAACACATCATCATATTTAGTAATTATTAATCCTTTAAAATAAGTCACTTAACTCCCATTTTAACAAAGTCATGAAAAATTAAGAAAATATCTCTATAATACATCAATTTAAAGTGTATTATTTGATTTTAACAATTTTAATCTACTCTACATTGAGAAAACTCCAATTATTTTAAGAGACCCAACATCCCAAAATGTAAATTATCCTTATTTTTTAATTTAAAATTCTTTTTAGGATTCATATATCCAAACATATGGGATGATCACATGCTATATAGAATCCAGGAACACTCCCATTATGAAGCAGTCAATATTACATGTACCATATAAGATTTTCCATTCCCTTTAATATTTTTTTAACCATTTGATTATTATGATTCATTATCAATATATCTCTAAATATGATATATAAATTCTAAAATTCATATCCCAATTAGTCATATCATCTTAATAATTATTTTAATTTCTGAAATTCATTCTCCATCTTCACTTCAATCATTTTAGTTATCTTTTTAACATTGTTTTTTGAGTGGGTTATATATATTGTGTTTTTTATAACTATTTTTTGGATTGATTGACAAAAGGTACAAAATCATTTTACTAAATGTTTCACTAAATAACCTCGATATAGATAATTAAATAGGATCGTGAGAATATGGGAACCAATCAGTGGAAGATTGTTCACTAGAAGTGGCAGGGTTAGTTGAATATAAGATCAACTGATGTTTAAGAGTGTTAGTTTGGTGTAAGTACTCTAGAAAGTGTTGTCACCCAAGGTGATCTTAGAAGTAGAATATAAAAAAAATGATTTTAGAAGATAGAGAATAGTGGAATCCAAGTGAGATAACGGAAAAGAGTTTCATTTGGAGTATCAATTAGAGGAGTATGTCATGTTATAGAGGAAACATTGATGAAAATAAAAGGGAATTTTTTTAGGTGTCACATATTCCATATAAGATGATGGTTATGTGTAAACCATACTTTAAGACATCATTGAGGATCCATAGAATAATTTTCTTATGAGTTTGTGGTAAATGAAATATTATGGAAGAATCATTTGTGTGGATCAAAAAAATTAAATACACTAATTATTAGTTATTGGAATTTTAGGTGGTTGATTCTATAGGGAAACAAAAGTTGACCCTTCCAATGGTGGGTTTTACCAACAGTTTAGAAGGCGGTGTTATTGGATGACCCACTAGATCCATAATTTTTCTAAACATTTGTAAGAAAAAAATAGAGACACTAAATTAAACAAGAATAGGTCTAAGGAAGACTTATAAGGGGGTCTACCAAAGTTTATATAGGTTTGAGAGGTAGAAGTTCCTAAGTGGAAAGTCAAAGGTTAAAGGGGAAAAGACTGAGTAGAGAAGAGGTAGTGGATGAAAATAATAGAAGACAAGGATAGTGAGACTTATTCCATTAGTCTAGGTAAAGTGTCCAAAATACTTACTTTCATTATAAACCAAATGTTTCCCATGAATGAATAATATTCTACCATTCTTGGAAACCCCCCATGATTCTATGAAATATTTCTCTTAAAATAAATTGAATTTTTATGATATCTTACTTTACACAAAACACCAAGATTAAAAGAACCATGAAAAAATATTGAAATATTATTATGTAAAAATTATATCATTTTTTTCATCATTTAATTATTATATTAGGTTGAATTTTTGGAATTTTTGTAAAAATTATTATTTTCCAGTGAACATTGGAAAGTACCGAATTTAAAACAATCATTTATTTTATTTAAACCATGTAATTTAAATTTCCAATTTTATTTTGGATATAAAGTTATATAAGATTAAATTTACAGAAAATATATTAATTTATTCTATTAAAATCCTCATTTAATGTTATTTTTATATAAGTCAATTTTAGGCTTAAAAACACATTTTTCTAGAAAATCATTTTTCATCAAATTTTACAGGTGTATTTTTAAATTAAATTATCAAAATTATAGGATTTTAATTTATTAAAAGTATTAAATATTTGGAATTAGGAGCTTCAATTTGTTAAAGAGTTTAGATTTATTTTCATACATTAGGAACAATGGATGTGGTAGGTAAATAGATAATTAGGTAATTAAGATTAAAACTAATGTGATAAGGCATTAAAAATCTATAAAAACCATGAATTTATTTCATTGTATGTGATTAATTATACTATATATATTATTAATTTGAATAAATGGAATTTTTATGTCATTTTACTTTGATGAAACAATTTATATTATTTTATGTAGTGAAAATTACAAAACGTCAAACTATTGACTTTATTATCTTTAAATTTATTTTATAAAGATAAAAGGACGTTAAGTTTGGTTTTAAGTATTTATTTGAAATATGAATTAATTTTTATATAATATTATTTCTTTTTAATTTTATTTTGATAAAATAATTACCTTAAATTCTTACACAACACCAATATAGTGATTGTGAAAGGATTAGAAAAATGATTTAAATGATTCCAAAAACTATATAAATAATAATTTTTTATGACTTACATATATCCTTGAATTTTATAGAAAAATATAACCTATTATGATTTTTTTAATGTATATATTTTAATTCTGTATTTTTCTATATTTATTTAAATTCTTGTCAAATAAATATAAATAAAATTACATTAATGATATCTTATTAAAATAATATTTTATTAAATTATTTAAAAATCCTATAAATCATAAAATAAGACAAAGGTTATAATATATGGTATAAAAGTTCATCCGTTATCCACTTAATAAAAAAATGTTTACTTTACAAGTCAAATTATAACCCTTCAATATTGAAATATTAGTTACCACGGTTGAAGTTAAAAATGGTTAATGAAGGGGTTAATAAAAAAGTTTGGGATTTAAATTATATATAGACTTGTATAAACTTTATTGGATTATTATGTTGGAACCATATCCTACTTATCTCTAGATACAATTTATTTTACAATCACTTTTCCATTAATTTTACTTTATTATATTTTAAAATTTTGAAAACATACAAGTGTACCCCTCCCCTAACTTTTAAGAGGACACTCCTCTCTTTTCTTTAGACCACATTGAGTTGTATATCTCAAAACACCCCTAAAATATTCTCTTATAGACTTCCCTATAAAAATATTTGTGGTTATAGATCTCTTAAAGGACCATTCCAAGCATTGTTAAGAAAGTATCTAAAGGAGGCCAATCAAAGGAGATATAATCATTCTACCTAGGATCTTTCAAATTATTTATTATTCTACCTCATATGGTAAATAAAACCATCACCCGTGTGTACAGAGGACTATAACCTTGTGAACCGAAGTAATTTTTTTCTATTACCACCTCCCATGGGTTATAATAATAATGGAAATAAAAAATATATATGATAATTATGCACTAATTATAATTATATAAGAATAATTCATCATTAATTTCCTTACCCATAAAACTATTAAAAAATGACCACATCGCTCTTGCGTATGTACGACCTACCATCTCCACAATTTGATGCGATTCATTTTTCATTTCCATTTCTCACAGATAATTTTGAATATGTACATAATTAATAATTAATATTTTTATATCATTATCATTTTTAGATGATATAACCATGATCATTTTAAAAAGACCACAACTTCTGAATCAAAACATAAATGAAAAATGAAGCTTTTAACAACCAAAATACTGATAATAATAAAATATATTTAAAAAACAAGTGATAAGTTGTTATAAATGGATAATATATGATATCATTTATATTTATATGGTTTTGTATATAATTATAATAAATTAAAATTTACTTTATAGGAGTTGAAAATCAATTATTAGAAAATTCAAACATTTGGTACAGGATTTCGCTTAAATTTTCACTCCATGAAGACATATTTTATATTATGAACCTATTTAATTTTATGTTGTTTATATACATACCCTTTGATTTATTTAACCTGAATATATTTATTTTAATTATGAATATTTTTTAATTCTATTTTTTAATTTCTAAGGGGTTCCAATTTAAAAGTATAAAAGATGTAAGAATTTATTTTACAATTCTCTTTTTAGGATTTCTCTTATTTTAATTAAATAAATTTTATTATTTATAACTTATTAAATTGATCTATTTTATTATTATATGGGTATTTATTTAGTTTCCACGTTTTATTCCAAATTTTCCTATCCTTTTTATTTTATCTAATGCAATAAATTTTGAAAATAAAATCTGATCTAATTTCTCTTTTTTTATTGGGTATATTTTTCTTCAATGTGAATAGTTTTTATAAAATATTATACAAAATTTATTTTATTTTACTGAAATGAGCTATTATGGAAAGTTTATGTTATCATTGACTTTTAAAAGGTTTTAAGGGAATATTTTGAAGGTTTTATGAAGGTTTATTTTTTACCTTCTTTAAACAAATTCAAAAGGAATGTTTCTCTTTAATGTGTAATTTTAATGGATTTTATAGTCTCCACAACCATTTTATGTTATTTTATCTTCATTTACAACTTTTAATGGTTTTACAAAAACTTATTTAAAGAAAATTTATTTTAAAATTTATCTTCCACTTTACTTGTAACGCCTTGAACCTAGTTACTTAGAGTCAGTGCATTATTACAAAATATTGGCATGATCACAAGGAAATCATGTCTTGGAAGACCGATCAGTTTAGTATTATTGGAAACAATATTCATACATAAGTTCAACTTTACAGCTTGAAGAGAAATACAACACGAATATATTTCATTAGAAACATCCAAGCCTCCTAGATTATGCCTGCAGGTCACTCATAACTAACTTCTTCATATTATGGGAAAATGAAACATAAGAAAAGGGTGAGCTCAAATTCTCAGTAAGGGTAAGTAATACAGTGGAAAATGAAATAAATATTAAGCATGTTGAATAATTGAAACCACATTCCTTTAATAATAATAAACATGAATACTTTTAGGGTAGGAATATGAGTTGAGTAAATAATACAATAATAAAACATAATCATGGGTATTCTACTATATTAATTACCATATGAACCATCATTATTGTTTTCATAATGAAGAAATGTATAATGCTGGACATTCTGAAACATTTTTTCAAGGCCTCAGACAAGACGTCTAAAAATGATTAAGGCCTTGACCAAAACCATATATCAAAATTGGGAAAGGGCCTCAGCCAATTCCACGTCTAGTTGTCTCATGAGACCTACCGATGCATCGGGGAGCTAAAGTGGGCACCAACCGTTACTTACTAAGTCCAATACATTCCTCATATGAAAAGGTTTAAACATATCATAAACATTCGTATTAAAACTAGCATACGAAATGTCAATACATTCTCCATAAACCATTAATCGTATAAAAATAACACATCCACAGTCAAACATATCACAGAACCTTCAATAAAATATGGATGTTTTGTATCATTATAAATCAACTTCAAATAAACTTAAAATACATTGAAGGATGTTGACATAGATGAAATCAAAACTATTTGAGAGAAATATCTATTTTTTTGAAATCATTTAAAAGTTACATAATTATAAAAGAAAAAATTTACTTTGAAAATATTCCTATAATCTTGTAAGGGATGCTTAGATGATTTTATAATGGCAGAAAATAGCTGCACCCACTGTATAAGTTAAAAAAAGACATTCTTCCCTTAATTCTGTCGAAAAGGTTAAAAAGGACATTTTTTGGAAAACGACAGAAAGATTCCTTTATAAACATCTTATAAAAATTCAAATAAGTGTATAAATTACTTTAACCCATAGTCTATAAAATAGTAAGAATGTTTTGAAATACATTTTTAAGAAACTTGGATATGGATGATAAAGAGGTCCCAGTAGATAATTACGTATAAACAACCTCAGATAATGAAGATATTGTGAAATAAACCCTTACCTTGTAATTTTCCTTGGTCGAGGGTAGGTTAAAATCCTGTATAATGGTAAAATAATTTTTATTAAATTATAAAAGAATCATATACATTAATATGATATCATATATGATCTTTTAACATTTCTTTGTTAATAATATCTTAGTATTATTGTCATTTCGGGTGTTAACAGATTCGTTTTCCTTTATATTCTTTGTTATGTGAGTCATTTGTTTATGGATAGGATGTATCATATTCATATCCATAATGACATCAATTCTTTAAACATTATTTTTAATCATCAAATGAAAATTAGTCTTGAATGGATACAATGGGGAATGAATCTCATCACGTTCACGGAGACAGTAATATGTACGTACGTACGAGCGACACTATCATTATTTTGATATTAAAATAATATATAATTGGATGTTATATCATATATAAAGAATCATTATCATGGTGTATTCATTATTTACATCAATTACACATCATTATTATACCCATCCAAATAATAATGTATTGAATAACAATTACACCACGACGTGGAGACGGTAAGTCGTACGTACACACGTAGGGTGACATGTCATTCAAAGGATGGATAGAATAATGAATATGGATGTACCATATATATAATAAAATCATAGTATATAGAATATACTGGATTTATTATTTTAGAATGAAAATAACAAAGAAAGAAGAAGTGGAAGAAGAAAAGAACTTGAAAGAGGGTGGTGAAATTATTACCTCTTCTTCGAGTTCTTCCTTTTAATTTGATCAAAAGGGCTCCATAAGTTTGATTTATTACTAAAGGAAGGCCTCTAGGAAGAATTGAGGGAAGTTGAGAGGATATTTGGTCAGATTTTTTCCGATCCAAATGGCTTTGAATGTGTGAATTAGAGAGAAGGTGAAGTGCCCTTTTATAAGAGTGGTGAGGGGCACCTTAAAAAAGTGAGAAATATTATTTTATAATTAAATAATTTTCAGTTTATAATGGATAAAAAATGAATTATTTAAAGGATAATGTGGGTATGGGTCTAAAACGACTCAAAAAATAGGGTTTTTTAAAGGTTTGGGTCACTATATTAGCTTTATCTTTTAGATTTAACTCTTAGTTAAGTAGTTTGAAATTTACCATGTCTCTTTGTATTTTTATATTATATGGTTAATAAACTTACTATATAATTCCAATAGAACCCCAAGTGGTTCATTAATGATACACCTATCATTATATATGTCCTTTTTCTGATCCTTAGATTTTTAAGAATAGAATATCAATTAATAATATAATATTTGTTTTAAAAACTCTTTTATGTCAATTTTGACACTATTTGGTATTTTGTTTTTTCTAAATTAATAACAGCATTATTACTTTGAAAACAATTCATATAAATAACCCTAATATGTCATATTAACCTAGAAAATTAGTTTAATCTATAAAAATTCTCAAATTACAATTATTTTGATATCTATAATATCAATTATTTTAATATTTCATTAATTATGTAATTACTGCATCACCATTGTGTCATAAATAAATTAAATTATTTAATGTATAAAAATTATAAATAAAATACCATTATGTAGGAAATATATTTAGATTTATAATTATTATTTATAATCTAATTTATCTTATGTATAACCCTATATTAAAAATGTTTTAGTTATTAAACTTTGATTTTAACCCTATTAACTCTTCTTTGAATTAAATAATAATAAATGTACTAATCTAATAAAAGTGTGCCAGAGATGTTCCTATTTTATTCCTAAAGTTGTTTTTGATAGAATTATACTTATCCAATAGAATTAGGGCATGTGTTAGGGTAATAATAATATCATTTTTCCCTTAATTACCCTATTTACTTTTTACCGTGGTAAATAAAAGTTAAAAGTTACTATTCACCAAAAACTATTTTTATCTTATTGAACCAAATTTTGATCCTCGATATTAACCATGTTTCTTGGATTTTTGAAATTCAACTCACAGAAATGGTAAAATTAAGTTTTATGTAAATTTGCAAATTCTTCTAGGAGATGGGTAAAAGACAGTGAAAAGTTTAATAAAATTTTTCTATATCTAAAATTATTATAAACTGACTCCAATGAATTTAATTGAACTTATATTTGTATTATGTATCTATTTTGACCTAAAATAAATTTAAATAAAATAAATTATTATTTAAAAAAAAATTTGGTTTTAAACTATAACTCAGTGTTTTTCACTATTCTTCAAAAATTGAAAGTTTTCAGAAAAATGCCAAATTTTAAACCTAGGCTAATTTTGATATTCAGAATCCAAAAATGAAGTCCATTTTGAAATATAAAATTTATAAATTTTCAAAAAGTGGGTATTACTATTCATAATGGCTTGTTTGATTGGTCACGGTGTGTTAGAATCTCGAAGTTGCGTACAATGAAAGCTATTTCATTATTCAAAGGGAAACGTACCGTAGAAGATTGGGGTGTTACATTATCCCCTCCAAATAATTTCATCCTCAAAATTTATAAAATATTACCGCACCAAAAGTCTCGGGTGGTTCTTCGTCACAAGTTCCTCGGATTTCCCCATTTCCACTTCCATCTTATGGTTTCTCCATAGAAATTTTACTAGACGACTCGTCCGGTTTCTCAAAACTTGTTCTCTGGTATCAAGAATTATGAAGAGCTCTTCGAAATAAGAAAGATCGGGTTCCAGTTCTACTTCCTCATAGGTGAGTACATGAATTGGGTCTGGCATGTATTTTCTCAATAGTGATACGTGGAACAAATCGTGAACTTGGGAGAGATTTGGCAGCATTGTCAAACGATAAGCTACCACCCTAATTCGTTCTAGAATTTCGAAAGGTCCGATATACCTAGGACTCAATTTCACTTCTTACCGAAGCGTATAACATCCTTCCATAGAGATACCTTCAAGAAAAAATGATCTCCTACCTGAAATTCCAAATCCATATTTCAGTTGTCAGCATAGCTCTTCTGCCTACTTTAAGCTACTGTGATGTGGTTTCGGATTACCTTCACCTTTTCCATCATTTCCTCCACCAGTTTGGGCCTACGAGTTTTCTTTCACCAACATCATCCCAACAGGTTGGTGTGCGACATCTCTTTCCTTATAACGCTTCATATGGTGCCATCTTAATACTTGAATGGAAGCTATTGTTATAGGAAAATTCTACTAGAGGTAAATATTGATCCCACACACCCTAAAAGTCAAGTGAGAAAGTTATGAACATGTCTTCTAAGGTTTGAATAGTTCGTTCTGATTGTACATCTGTTTGAGGCTGGTAGGCAGTGCTCAAACGAAGCTTAGTATCCAGGGCTTTCTGAATACTTTTCTAAAATCTTGATGTAAAACGTGGATCACGATCAGAAAAAATTGATAGTGGTACTCAATAAAGTCTAACAACTTCATTCATATATAGTCTTTCCAATCATTCAGGGGGTAAATCTTCTCTTATAGCAAGAAAATGTGCTGACTTGGTTAGACGATCAACAATGACCCAAATTGCATCGTTCCTTCTATGAGTCTTTGGTAGTCCCATGAAAAAGTCCATCGTAATATTATCCCATTTCCACTCAGGTATGGGAAGAGGTTTCATGACTCCTCCAGGATGTTGCCTTCCAGCTTTCACTTGTTGAAAAACCTTACATCTTGAAACAAAATCAGAAATTTGCCTCTTCATATTGTCCCTCATAAAATGTTCTTTCAAATCTCTATACATTTTTGTGCTCCTAGGGTATATAGAGAAATTGGAACTATGAGCATCATCCAACAATTCCATTTTTAGATCAGGTATATCGGGAACACAAAGTATCTTCCCAAACACCAAAATTCCATCTTTATACACAAAGTCACACAATCTCCCATCATTCATAGCTTTAATCTTCTTTTCAAACTCCTCATCATCATCCTGAGAACTTTTTATCCTTTCTAGTAAATATGGTTTGGAAACCATTTGAAAAAGAATTGATTTTTCACCTTCCATGGTTTTTACCATATCCATCTTTACTAGATCCATGAAAATAGGATCCCTTTCAACTCTCATCTTGTTCAAAACTCCATGATCCTTTCTGCTCGAAGAATCTGCCACCTTATTTTCCCTCCCTAGGAGGTAGTGTATCGTGAAATCATAATCCTTGAGTAGTTCAAGTTATCTCCTTTGCCTCGTGTTGAGTTCTTTCTGTGAAAAAATATACTTCAAACTCTTGTGATCAGTATATATCACACATTTTTCACCATATAGATAGTGTCTCCAAATCTTCAAAGAAAAGATTATAGATTCTAAATCAAGATAATGATTAGGATAGTTTTTCTCATGAATTTTTAGATGTCATGATGCATAGTCAATAACCTTATCATTCTGCATAAGGACACAACCATGTCCTTTCTTTGATGCATCACTATAAATAACAAACCCATCATTACCTGATGGTAGTGTCAATATAGGATCATTGACTAATCTTTTCTTCAGTTCTTCAAAAAATTCTCCACACTCTTTTGTCCAAACAAATTTAACCCCTTTATATGCGAGCTTGGTTAATTGGTTAGCCAACTGGGAAATATTCTGGACGAAACGTCGATAATAACCTGCTAAACTAATAAAACTGCGTACCTCAGTTATACTCATTGGTGCTTTCCATTCTTGGATTTCCTTGGTCATTGAAGGATCAACATAGATTCCATCCTTATAGACAGTATGTCCATGAAATGAAATATCCTGAAGCCAAAATTCACACTTGATAAACTTCCCATATAATTCATGTCTTCTAAGAGTCTTTAGAATAGTGCGCAAGTGATTTTCATGATCTTATTAGCTTTTGGAGTATACCAAGATATCATCAATAAATACCACTGCAAAATCATCTTGATATTCCTTTAAAACTATATTCCTTATATCCATGAATACATAGGGTTAATTAGTCAATCCAAAAGGTATTACTATAAACTCTTAATGCCCATAACTGGTTCAAAATGCTGTCTACGGAATGTCTTCCTTATTCACGCACAACTGATGGTATCCAGATCGATGGTCAATCTTTGAAAATTATTGAGCTCCATGAAGTTGGTCGAATAAATCATCAATGTGAGGTAGGGGATACTTGTTCTTTATCATTATAGCATTGATCTCCCTATAGTCAATGCAAAACCTCATAGATCCATCTTTCATCTTAACAAAAAGTATAGGGGCACCCCATAGGGAAAAACTAGGGAGAATAAATCCCATATTACTCAGTTCCTCTAGTTGTTTATTTAATTACACTAATTTTACATTGTGCATTCCATAAGGGGTCTTTGATATGGGCCTTTAACCTAGAATTAAATCAATGGAAAACTCAATTTCTTGTTCTGGAGGATGTCCAGATAAATCTTCTGGAAACACATAAAAATATTCTTTCACAATAGGTACATCCTCTATTTGAACATTACTTTCCTCACCCATAGTTATTTCATTCTATTCCTCCCCAATAATTGAATATAGTTGAGCTACTAGGGATGGTTCTAAATAAGAATCAGGTGGTGATGATTCTGCTCTAAATATAAGGTGTTCTATATCATTATCATCAAAAATTGTAACCTCCTTCTTCTTACAATAAATTTTCATATCATGGTATGAAATCCAATCCATACCAATGATTATATCAAATTAAATCATGATTATGAGGATGAGGTCATCCGATAAAGAATATTTATGTGCTCTAATGGGGATCGATTCACAAAACTTTGTTACAATGATACTTCCCTTAGGAGTTTTGACTAACAACTCCCTTGTTAAATCCAATTGAAAATATCTAATTTTCTTATCAAACTGGGAAGATATGAAACAATACGATGATCTAGAATCAAATAAATAATTTTCTAAACTTGAGGAACCCATTAAATTACCTACCACAACATCTTTTGGGGCTTCAACCTCAGCAGTAGTGATCACATAAGCTTAGCCTTGCTCCCTTGGCCTTTTCTTAGGTAAGTTTACCTGATGCTAAGGAAATTCATTTGAATAATGTCCCATCTCCCTGTAACTGTAGCTTTGATCATGGGTAGCATCTTTCTTTCCCTTACAATCACCAGAAATATGACCTTTCTATCCACATTTGAAGCATACTCCATTTCCTTTTAGATAAGAACCAGGGTGCTTCCTTCCGCAATTATCACTGGGTGGAAATTAAATTCTTCCTTTCTTCCATGTTTCCTTATTTCCTTTCCCAGAGTGTCCAACAGATCTCTTCTTCTCGTGCTTTGATTTAAATTCATAAGACTTAGAGAATTCCTTTTCTGTCTTGATAGCACACGAGACAATATCTTCGTATGATTAGAAGGATTGTGATACTAATTCTTGATGGAGAAATGGTTTTAACCCATCAAAGAAATGATCAATCTTACTTATTGGGTTACATATATAATCTTTTTCATGCCTCACTAACCTTGTAAAGTTAGATTCATACATTGCGACATTCTCATCCTCCTTTTACCTCAGACTCAGAAATTGCCTTTCCATATCCGCTCTATGGTCATGAGGAAATTATTTTTCTAATAAAATTTCTTTAAACTCCCTCTATTCCATATTTGATACTTCATCATCTTCCTGTGTGTTTTGAATCAATGACCACCATTGATCATCATCTCCAGTGAGGCGGTAAAATACCATGACAACCTTTTCCCTTTCATTACTCCCCAAGACGTGGAATATTTTCTCTAAGGAATTCATCCATTGCTCATCTACTAATGGATTTGTACTCCCATTGAATTTTTGTGTTTTTTGACTCATGAAGTGGTCTAACATTGATCCTTTGAATTGTGGATTAGGGTGCTCCATACAGGTAAGGTTATTATTCATAACCTATGTGAGTTGTCCTAGTATGGTGATAAGTTGATCAACACCAGTTGTATCACCAGCTCCACTATAATTATCTTGAACAGGAGGGAAATACCTACATGGAGTGTTTATATTTATACGGTTTCAATTCCTTACAATAGGATCCATTTCTAAATAATGACATATAATACATTAGTTTATGAATCACAATACATAAATCCAAACTTGTAAAACACTTAACATAAATTGAACAATTTATGGATATAATCGATAATCATAAAAATGTTTTCTTTGAGAAAGTATATATTCATAAAACCCTCATAATGGTTTGTAAATAAAATGAGAATTATCATAAGCATATCCCCTGCGAGTGTCATAACCAAGAGTACAACAAGGCCTATTGTCGTGCACCAATTCCAGTTCGAGTCTAGCTCAGAGCAGTGTTTTTGGGTTTTACCACTAGGTACATCTGTGCTAGAGTCGTCTCTACCTGCTCATATCCAGATAGGGATTTATTCCATGGAAAACTCAAAAAACCTCTACAATACCAATATTCTAGGAAGTTCTTCTATACTAATCCTCAAAGTCTATCTTAGGTCTATGTGCTCTAATCAGAGTTTATCTAAATATAGTTTCCAAGGTTTGTACTAAACTTTCTCTGATACCAACTGTAACGCTCTAACCCTAGTTACCCAGAGTCAGTGAATTATTACATAACATTGTCATTATCATAATGAAATCACGTCTTTAAAGACCAATCGATTTAGTACTATTGGAAACAAGATTCATACATAAGTTCAAATTTAAAGCTTGAAGAGAAATACAACATGAATATATTTCATTAGAAACATCCAAGACTCCTTGATTATTCCTGAAGGTCACTCATAACTAACTTCTTAATATACTGGGAAAATGAAACATAAGAAAGGGGTGATCTCAAACTCTCAATAATGGTATGTAATATAACGGAAAATGAAAAAAATATTAAGCATGGTCAATAATTGAAACCACAAGCCTTTAACAATAATAAACATGAATACTTTTATGGAAAGAATATGAGCTGAGTAAATGATTCCATAATAAAACATAATAATGGGTATTCTACTAGATGAATGACCACATGAACCATCAATATTATTTTTCGTAATGAGGGAATGTATAATGCCAGACATTATGAAACATTTTTTCAAGGCCTCAGCCAGGATGTCTAAAAATGATTAAGGCCTCGGCCAAAACCATATATCAAAATTGGTAAAGGGCCTCTGCCAATTCCACATCTAGTTCTCTCATGAGACCTACTGATGCATCAAGGAGCTATAGTGGGCTCCAACCGTCAGTTACTAAGTCCAATACATTGCTCATATGAAAAGGTTTAAACATATCATAAACATTCGTATTAAAAATAGCATACGAAATGTCCATACTTTCTCTATAAACCATGAATGGTATAAAAATAACACATCCACAGTCAAACATATCACAAAAACTTCAATAAAATATGGAAGTTTTGTATCATAATAATTCAACTTCAAATTAGCGTAAAATCCATCAAAGGATGTTGACATAGATGAAATCAAAACTATTTGAGAGAAATATCTCTTTTTTTTGAAATCATTTAAAAGTCACATAATTATAAAGAAAACATTTAATTTGAAAATATTATTATAATATTTTAAGGTAAGCTTAAATGATTTTATAACAGCATAAAATATCCACACCTGCCGTATAAGTTAGAAAAAGACATTCTTACCTTAATTCTATCGAAAAGGTTAAAAAGGACCTTATTTGGAATACGATGGAAATATTACTTTATAAACATATTATAAAAAGTCAAACAAGGGTATAAATTAATTTAACCCATAGTCTATAGAATATTAAGAATGTTTTGAAACACATTTTTAAGAAACATGGATGTGGATGATAAAGAGGTCCCAATAGACAATTACGTATAAACAACCTCAGATAATGAAGAGATTGTGAAATAAACCCTTACCTTGTACTATTCATTGGTATAGGGTAGGTTAACCACCTGTATAATGGTGAAATAGTTGTTATTAAATAATACAATAATCATATACATCAATATGATATCATATATGATCTTTTATCATTTCTTTGTTAATAATATCTTAGTATTATTATCGTTTTGGGTGTTAACAGATTCATTTTCCTTTATATTATTTGTTATGAGAGTCATATTTGTTATGGATGGGATGTATATTATTCATATCTATAATTATATCAAGTCTTTAAACACTATTTTTAGTCATCAAATGAAAATTAGTCTTGAATGGATACGATGAGGAATGAATCTCATCGCGTTCGTGGAGACGGTAATCCGTACGTACGCACGAGCGACAATATCATTATTTTGATATTAAAATATTATATAATTGGGTGTTATATCATATATAAAGAATAATTATCATGTTATATTAATTATTTACATCAATTAAACATCATTATTATACCCATCAAAATAATAATGTATTGAATAACGATTACACCACGACGTGGAGACGGTAAGCCGTACGTACGCACGTATGGTGACAGGTCATTCAAAGCATGGATAGAATAATGAATATGGCTATAAAATATTTATAATAACATCATATTATATAGAATATACTGGAGTTATTATTTTATAATGTAAATAACAAATAAAGAATAAGTGGAAGAAGAAAAGAACTTGAAAGAGGGTGGGGAAATTATTACCTCTTCTTTGGGCTCTTGCTTTTGATTTGATCTAAAGGGGTCTTTAAGTTGGCTTTCTGAATAAAGTAAGGCCTCTATGATGAAGCAAGGGATGTTTAGAGGATATTTGGGTAGAGTTTTGCTGAGCCAAATGGCTCTGAAGGTGTGAATTAGAGAGAAGGGGGAGTTCCCTTTTATAAGAGGGGTGAGGTGCACCTTTGGAAAAGCTAGAAATATTATTTTATAATAAAATAAATTTCGTTTTATAATGTTTAAAAATGTATTATTTAATGGATATGGTAGGGATGGGTCTAAAACCACTCAACCAATAGGTTTTAGGCAGTTTTCGGTTACTATATTAACTTTATCTTTTAGATTTAACTCTTAGTTAAATAGTTTGACATTTACCATGTCTCTTTGTATTTTTATATTATATGGTTAATAAACATACTATATACTTCCAAGAGAACCCAAAGTGGTTAATTAATGATAAAACGATAATTATATAAGTCCTTTTTCCAAACCATATATTTTTAAGAGTATAATATCAATTAATAATATAATATTTGTTTTAAAAACTCTTTTATGTCAATATTGACAATATTTGGTATTATGTTTTTTCTAAATTCATAACAGCATTATTAATTTGAAAAAATTAATCTAAACAACCCTAATATATCATATTAACCTAGAAAATTAGTTTAATTCATAAAAAGTCTCAGATTACATTTATTTAGATATCTATAATATCAATTATTTTAATATTTCATTAATCAGGTAATTACTGCATCACCATTGTGTCATAAATAAATTAAATTATTTAATGTTTAAAAATTATAAATAAAATACCATTATGTATGAAATTTCTTTAGCTTTATAATGAATATTTATAATTGAATTTATCTTATGTATACCCCTATATTAAAAATGTGTTTTGTTATTAAACTTTGATTTTAACTCTTTAACTCTTCTTTGAATTAAATAATAACAAATGTCCTAATCTAATACAAGTGGACCAAATAAGATCATATTTTATTTCTAAGGTTGTTTATGGTCGAATTATACTTATCCAATAGAATTAGGACATGTGTCTGGGTAATAATAATATCATTTATACCCTTAATCACGCTATTTACTTTTAACTGTGGTAAATAAAAGTTAAAAGTTACTATTCACCCAAAAATATTTTTATCTTATTAAACCACATTTTACTCCTTGATATTAACCATGTATCTCATATTTTATAAATTCAACTCATATAAGTGGTAAAATTATGTTTTATGTGAATTTTCAAATTCTCCTAGGAGATGGGTAAAAGAGGGTGAAAAGTTCAATAAAATTTATATATATATAAAATTATTATAAACTGAGTCCAATGAATTACATTGAACTTATATAGGTATTATGTAACTATTTTGACCCAAAATAAATTTAAATAAAATAAATTATTATTTAAATAAAAATTCAGTTTTAAACTATAACTCAGTGTTTTTCACTATTCATCAAAAATTGAAAGTTTTCAGAAAAATACCAAAATTTCACCATAGGATAATTTCGATATTCTGAATCCAAAAATGAAGTCCATTTTGAAATTTAAAATTTATGAAATTTAAAAAATTGGGTATTACTATTCATAACAGCTAGTTTGATTGGTCACGGTGTGCTAGAATCTCGAAGTTGCGTACAATGCATGCTATTGCATTATTCAAAGGGAAAAGTACCGTGGAATCTTAGGGTGTTACAGTACTCTATTATCTAAAATACATTATTTTATTAAAAAATATACTTTTCTGATGAATTGATGGTCATATGTCATCTCTTGATTAATTTAGTGGTAATTAACATTGTCATGAAACACCCTAGTTTTTATGATCATATTTTATAAGACATATCCATATTCTATGTATCATATATATTCCTACTGTCAAAATATTATACCATTTATATATAATATTTTTTATAAGAAAATTCATTTTATTGATAGGGGGAATCATAATATTTTTTATTATTTGCTCAATACAAATATTTTTGATAACTAATATTGTTTATGAAATAAATTGATCATTCAATATATGTGGAATTTATTGGACACTCAGTGATGTGTGAGGTCTGTTTTTAGATAGCCCCTTGATTGATTGATAGGTATCACAATAAAAACTTGTTGTAAGACCATATTAAAAGGTTTTTTGTTTTATATCTACCCATCATTTAAACAATATTGGAAGAAGACCTTGATGGTAAAGTTATCTTGATGTTTGAGATCACTATATACCACATTTATCATTTCCATCACTGAGAATTTATTTATTACTATCTATGATATTACTGCACTAATTTTATCCATGGATGCTTTTCATGATCAAGTTATTGATTAATTGACATATGTTGTCAGTCATTTACTTTTCTATATTTATTATGAATTGTTTATTCATTATAGATTATATTGTACATAACCCTTATTGAGAATCTTAGCTCACCCACTATTTTTTTCATTTACCGTGTAAAAGAAGAAGGATATTATGATGAATATCAAGGTTTATAGAATGTTTTATTTTGATATGTATTGTATATTTACAATGTAATATGGGTTTCATGTATGTATCTAGTTTATCAAGGTTACTAGAGTGATAAATCCTAGGTGATATGATCCGTTGTTTCTTATACCAATGCAATAAATTAGAAACATGATTTAGTTTAATAGATTATAGTGTTTCTATATCTATAATTAGAAAAATTTTAATAGAAAACATAGGATCTAGTTTTTTAATAAACATATATAACATAATAATTTTTAAAATCATTTATAGTATTTAAAAACATTTTAGAGGTTTTTTATGTCATAATATTCATTATGATTATGAGTTAACTTAGAGCATTCCATTTTTTGGTGATGGTACATAATAGAAGAAAGGGAATAAACACCCACATACAATATAAGTATTAATTTTTTGAGAAAGCTAATACATATGTTGTTTTAACTTATCAGATCATATCCATATTAGGTAGCTGACTTGGGTTATGAAAAAAACATTACTCACATAGAGAAAACAAAAATTATACAACTTGATTTATGTATAATGAATTTCTTCATGTGATAGAAGAATATATATTTTAATGGAAATAATATTCCATTGGTATATAGACAATGAATTATGGCCCTTAAAAATATAATCATGGATTTGGGATGAAACGAAAGAAAAAATGTTATTCTGGAAGTTTATTTTTAGAGAGGAGATGTTGATCAATGGTGGTCATTGATCCAAAACACTAATGTTTTTTAAGAAATAGATTGTAAGTAATATATAAATTTTAAAGTGATATATTTTGAGAAATAATTCGATTAAGAATAATGATATGAAATAGAGATAAATTTAATCACTTTATAGAAGAAGGAAAATTAATGTGTGGTCAAGTATGAGACTATCATTACAATATTAGCAAGGCTTACATTATACTACAAATGTAATCCAAAAATAAATATTGAACTTTTTTATGATGGTCTTAAGATGATCCTATGAATGGAACTAATTTCTCAAATGTTTCATCATATGATGATATAGTATCAAGTGTCATTTAGATAGAGAATTAAAATTTCTAGATTCTATATCATGAAAGGAAATCAAGAGAAGAAGAGGACAAATAATTACTTGAAAAAGGGAACTCATCAAGAAAGAATAAGGGGAAAATTAAATTTCTATCACATAGGATATAAATATCTTTGAAAATACTTGAATGGAATGATTGTTTTCTAAATGTGTTGAGAAAAGAGTCATCAAGATAAGGAAGTTATGGAAAATAAAGAAACCAAATTTATCCAATTCATCAACTGTAATGAGGTGATTTATTATTCAAACCATTTCTCTAAGAATTAAGGGAACCTACCACAAAATATTCCAATGGGTGAGGTCCAAGAATATGAAATTACTACAATCGAAGTGGAATATCCATGTGATGTGGTGAAAAGAAAATTATCATCCACTCTAGAGGTTGAAATGTTTTATATGATTAAGGTTATATCCACTATTTTATTTCTAAATAATTTTATAAACTATAAAAATACCACATCACGGATTATATATTAATTTGAAAATAAAAACCCACAATGGTAGGATGATAACATCTCAAGTCTAGAGTTCTAATCTGATTGAATTTTTTGGTATTTTTCTTCATGAAAATCTTATTATTATTATTATATTTGAATTTTTTATGATTTTTTAGCATAGATTGGATCTCTCATTATCTATCCCATATAAATTTTAGAGGAAGAGAAGTTATATTCGATATTTTAAATTAACTTGTGATATTTTAGCTGTGTGTGGATAAACCTAATTCCCAATAGAAATTAATTTCTTCATATGAGTTTTAATACCTATTACCAAGGGATACTAATATTAGATGGTTGAGGAGAAACTAAATAGTAATGATATGACTGTTGTATGAGATATTTTAATGCCTTTACAGAAGAGTTCCATAGTATTACCATGAATCATAAATTTATGTTTTAAATAGAACTGATACTTTGTGCTTTAACTCTTTCAATTTTTTTTATAAAATGGTCCCGACTATGTTATAAGAGTTGTATAAGAAAATATAGGAGAATATAGATAAGAGATTAATTTGGCATAGTGCTTCACCATGTGGTTGACCTCTTTATGTTGTTAAAAATAAATATTGGTCAATGCATCTTTACATTGATTAACAAGAACATAATAAAATCCCTATTAAAAACAATTATCCTCTACCCTATATCAATGATCTATTTGATCTATTAAAAGGAGATCACTATTATTTAAACGATTGATCTTAGACCTGGATATTATCACCTAAAGGTAAATATGAATGTTATAACAAAGACAACCATTTGTACAATGTATGTTCAATATAAATTTATTTAAATTCTGTTTCAACTTACCAATCATCCGGTTATATTTATTTTTTTACTGAATACATTATCTATAGATAACCTTGATCAGTTTGTGATAGTCTTTATAGATAATATTCTCATATATTTTAATATAAAGGAAGTGTATGAAGAACAATTAAGGAATATGGGGATGAATATAATAAATGATAAGCTATATTAAAAATTTACCAATAGTGAATTTTGGGTAAAACAAATTTCATTCTTGGGTCATATAATTTCATGTGATGGAAAATCAATGGATGTTTCAAATATGGAAGTTATTGAGTAATGTCCTAGAACAACCACAATAACTGAAATAAATTATTTTCTTGGGTGTTCTAGATACTACCAATGATTTGTGAGATATTTTTTATGATTGTAGAATCTAATAAAAAAGTTGACTTGGAAGGGGTAAATTATTATGGATAGATGAAATGGACGATAATTTCAAAGAACTAAAGATATGTTTTGTCTTTTCCCTTTGCTAACACTCTACTAAAATGGATAATAGTTTGTGTTATATAGTGATGCATAAAATAAGGGACCAGGATGTGTCCTCATACATAATGATATGGTGATATAATACATTTCTCCCAATAAAAAATAATAAGAAAAATTACTAGACTCCTAATTTGGAATAGGAAACAGTAATTTTTTCATTTAAAATATTGTTGAATTATCTATATTGTGAAAGGAGTGATATATATATATTGGTAATAAAATATGTATTTATAAATTCACATATAATGAGTTGAATATCCACCAGATAAGATGTTTGGATTTGATCATAGATTATGGTAGGTCAATATATTTTCACTGTAGGAAAGCGAATAAGGTGGATGGTGATCAAAGTTAGAAAGAACATCCTAGTATATCCTTTAAGAGGACTAAAATAGATAATATTTATAATTTTTTAAGAATATGGATCATGAAATCAGAAAAATTTGAATAGATATTATCCTTCTAAAGTGAATGTTAAATAATAAATTAATGAGAGGATTAAGAAGTCTTAGAAGGAAGACATGTGATTATAGAAGAAGGAATGAAATTTCTTAAGTTAAACTATAATCATGATATAATTATAATGTTCCAGAACTGGGTATGTGTCCCATCAATACTAGATTTAAAGGAATGAGTTATTATATGTGTAAAGACCTGTAAAATTCAAGGGAAATTTTTTCTAAATTTTCTTTGGGATTTTACAAGAACGCAGTTTCTAACGGCGCCTGATTTCGAGGCCCGGTGTTCCCGGAATCAATTTCCAAAGTTTAGCTCAGGTACGTTCAGTGAACGAACGAGCGGGTTTTTCTATCTTTTGAACCAGTGCACGGAATCGAAATCCTAGGGAACCAACGGAACCGCAGCGCCGGTAATTGCTTAAGAAGAACTTTTTCAGAGTTGCGTTTTCACGGGAGGAGTTGTTAAAAATTTGTGGAAGATAAAATAAAAATTGAGTTACAATTTTTATTTATTTTAAAGTGGTTTATCCATTGAGTGGAAGTTGGGGTAACCACCCAACTTCCCAAAAGAGGATTAAAGGTGAGGTGGGGCCCACATGAACCCCACCCCTTTCATCTTCCCTAAACTCCCTTAAACCTCTTCTCTCATTAATTGGTAACTCTTCTTAACATGTTTAACCCCCCTTTAACGTGAGACCACTCACCTCCCACTCTCTCTTCTTTAATCATGCCAACTTACTTAATTAATTAAGTGAGTTAAGTGTTTGATTTTTAAAATTCAAAATTCTTGTATTGATGTAATAAAATAAGACAAGTCTTATTTTATTTGAGAGAGTTGATTGTTGTGTGAGGAGGATTTGAAGAGAAATCTCTAAGCTTTGAAGAACTTCTTCATTCTTGAAGAACGCGAAGAACGCAACTCTCCAATAAAGAACGCCGACAAAAAAGAGTGGCGACGTACCCCTTTCTTCCTTCTCTACGACAAGAGGGGATACATCACATCTTTGAGTACACTTGGGTGACGTCGGGCCTTCCAAGACCTTCGACGAAGAATGCTTCCCGGTCTCCATCAAAGGAGGAGACACCGCCGTGGGAAAATCGCAAACGACGACGTCACCTTCCGACGTCAACGAACGACGCTACCTCTCCACAGATCCATCGAGGGATCACATAACGAGGTAGGGGTTTATTTTATTGTTGATCATGATCTCATATGTCGCCTTTCTTGGTTTCAATTGGGCCACCTGTTATCGTAATAACGGGAGGATGTCGGACCGCACGAACACGACCGAACCTCCTCCCCCTTGTTTGTTTGAATTTGTTGCGGCACCTGAAAGGCGGCGCGGTGTAGTTGCACAACGTGGAAACTATGATAAAGGGCGAAGAAGCACGGCGTCATTGCGATGCGCCGTTGAAGTCGAATAAGCCGTGGCGCCGTCGGGCCGCGCCAGAAAACCACTAAGAGGCCGCAGTTTGATTATTGAACGTTGAGCGCGGATTGACGGGCGATGACAAACGGGGCCGCAATGTCATTTTGAAGCTCCCATAGTATGGTTCGGGATCCGAGATGAATGCCGGCATAGACGGTTTTGAAAACGGACCACCAGAGCAACTCCGGTGGCATGCGGAAACCCTAGAGGCGTGGGTCGCCGGCGCGGCGCCGCCGACGACCGGGGGCGGTGGCCGGAGCCATCCGGCCGCCAGGAGGTGGCGGCGCCCTTGCGCACCGCCGGAGGAAACAACCACCATGGCTTGCCGCGGCGGTGCGGTACGGGGGATCCCGTAGCTACGCGGGATCCTGGAGGAATGGCGGCGGCGCAAACCGCCGCCGGCTTCAATCAGCGGTGAGGGGGCCGCGTAACCCCCCCCCCCCCCCCCGCTCCGCGGCTTCCGCTCGACCACGCTGGCCGAGCCGCGGCTGGCCATGCGGCCGGACCACGCCGGCCGGGCCGCGCCCTGATGGGCCGGACCCGGACTCGGGTCGGGTCGCCCTGGTTCGGGCCGACTCAGGGGGGTTGGGCCGGGCCGGGCCGGGGCCAGACCCCCCATTTCGGATTGTTTTCGTTCGAACACACATAACTTGGGCCAAAGACCTCCGATCGACGCACCGTCAGCTGCGATGCTATCCTTGGATCGAGACGGTCGTTTCGGTATATTACACTCAAGGTTTCAGAGAAATTTGGGTTTGGCTGGGTTGGTTCGGATACGAAACCAATCGGGCCCTTGGAGCGGAAACACTTATATCTTGAGCTCCGGACGTCCGATTGACGTGCCGTCGACTTTGTTGGATTCCTCTTCAGGATACATAACTTTTGTCATACTTCGCCCGAGGTTTGGACGCAGTTGGAGTATTTCCGGGTTGGATTGTACCCGAAATCCAACCAGGCCCCTGGAACGGAAAAGCTGATATCTTTCAGACCGGACGGCCGTTTGACAAACCGTCAGCAGCGTTGGTGATCACGTTGAGAAACAGTCCCTATGAGTATACCCTATGAGAGTTCGGGGTACAGTTGAGATACAGCTGGGTTGGTTCGCACATGAAACCAACTGGGCCCCTAGGACAAAAAGACTAATAACTCACAGACCGGGCGTCCGATTGACGCGCCGTCTGTTGCGTTCAGACCCCCTATGATGAGGCGGTACTTTGAGATACATTTTCGTGGGACATGTGATACTTGGATTATCGGACTGTAGCTCGTAGAGTGGACCCTCCCGAAGACGAGCAGACAGAGTACAGAGATCGTGTAGCTGGCTGTGACCGATGACTACTTGTCCGATTCGATTCGGAGTGACTAGAATAGCCCAGTGGGGATCACTACTTTGTGAGGTGGAAGACCCGTGGTGGAGGAGCACTACTTTGTGAGGTGGAAGACCCACGATACTCGACAGGAGGAGTAACTCTATAGGCTATGAGGGGGAGCACTACTGTGTGAGGTGGTAGACCCATGGCCGTAGAGCACTACTTTGTGAGGTGGCAGACCCGCAGTACTCGATAGGAGGAGTACCTCTGCAGTCTTAGGTTAGTGAGAAGTAACTCAGAGTTCTGACAGGACCATTGTACACTCCAGAGACGGGGCTCTTCAGCAGTTACGGTTTCGATAATGAAATCCTGGTTTGAGCTGAGTCTATAATCTTTGTGTTTCCTCATGATTGAGATGGGTTACTTGATAACTTAGGTATATGTATGGGTATATACCTAAGTAGAGGTTATCTGTTGAGATCTTATTTGTAGTTATCCTTGTTAGATTTAGAGAGACCATGAGGGTCTCGGGGTCCCTACTGAGTATCGTTATACTCACCCCTGCACGGGCTATGCCCGCACCTGGTTGTGTTGGTTGCAGATGACGGGCAGTGTTGACGGAGGCCGAGTGTTTGAAGACTGGATGATACTCAGAGGTGGACCTCACGACGAGTCAGTATCAGGAGGTGGACTTCACGACGAGACGATACTTGGAGGAGGTTGATGGGCAAGAGCATTGTGGAGGCTATCTATACCTACACTTCAGGTAGGATCCGTGGTGGATGATCCAGGAGCTATGCTATCTGTACCTACCCTTCAGGTAGGATCCGTGGAGGATGACCCAAGAGATGCTTCCTTTCTTCCAGCTGTTGTCTTTTCTGTTGTACTTTCATTCAGTTGTAGTTGTACTTTCAGTTGGGTTTGTATTCTGGCCCATTTACTTTTTAGCACTTTCTTTTGTACTTAGTGTTTTACTTCCGCTTGTACTCTGTGGTGTTTAGTTTACTTTTATAAAGGCAATGCCTTCCCAGTTATCAGGATTTACGCCTTTGGTGCTAGTCACCAGCCCCTGGTCTATGGAAGGCGGGCTTGGGGTAGTCATGGCACGGGCCCCGAGGACGGGTCGTGACAATATGAATATCATAGTTCATCATTTTCTATTCATATTGGATGTATTTTTTTATAGATTTCCAAAAGAGTATTTATGGGGGGATAACATCAAAAGGGATATTATAGAGTATGTATTCAAATTCCATGGAGTCAAAAAGTAAATGTTTAGAGTTATAATTCTAAAGGAATGTTTCAACCATTACCCATACCAAAATTGAAATGGTAAAACATTACCATGTATTTCTTCATCAAACTCCCCAAAAAATCTAAATAAATAATGCTATTTTGGTTGTAGTTGATCACCTTATGAAATCAGTACATTTTATTTCTATTTTAGAATATTTATCTCTTGATCAGCTTAATTAGTTATACATTATGAAAGTTGTGATATTTCATAGAGTACCACCCTCAATCACACCTGATCATGATCTATGGTTTACATTGAATTGGAGATGCCTTGAATAGTATTTTCATACATAGTTAAGTTTTATTAATACTTATCATCCTAATATAGATAGAAAATATGAGAGACCCATTCAAAATCTAGATGTCATGTTAAGAGAATGATCTATATATCTTAAATGTGGCTAGGATCAACCCATTCATTTGGTAGAATTTTCAAAAAACAATAGCTTTCACTTGGGAATTCTGTTGAATACTTATGAATCCCTATATAGAAGGATGTATAAAACTTAAATTTATTTTAATGAATTTATACAAATAATTCTATTTGGACCTGATCTAATAGAATAAATGAAATATAAGGTTAGACCCATTCAACATCACATCAGGGTAGCTAAAATTCGATAAAAAAGCTATGTTACAAATAATTAGTGATATATATAGTCTGAAGTTAGAGATAAAGTTATGATAAAAATTTTTCCTTGGAAGAAAGTTTTAATATTATAATGGATGGGAAATTTTTCACAAGGTATATCCATCCCTTAAAAATTCCTAACAGTATCTGTATGATAACTTATTAAATGGAACATCTACAAAATCTATCTCACTTTAATGATGTGCTACTTGTATATATCTTCATAAATTTCTTTCTTTATTTATAATATATTCTAAACTTAGAGGTTGTTTTAAATGAGAAATATTTTTTTATAAGGAACAACTGGTGAATATTATATATCTTAGAGGGAAAGTGCTTTGAAACAATACCAATCACCTGGTGAATATTTTGTGGTGAGATAATAAAATTGATAAAGATACATGAGAAACCAAGGATATGATGAGGTACAATTATCCCCAGTCCTTTTTATTAGAGAGACTGATTTTTTATGGTGATATTCTTATAATGTGGTAGACTGTAACACCCCATGATTTAAAGGTATATTTAACACTAAATAAATTTAATTTCTTTGATAACTTTCTTTATATTCAAAAAAAGTTTAATAGATCAAAAAAACTGTCAAAATATGTTTATTTGATTATAATACCACATGTTTCATCATTTAATGATTTTCTTATTTCGATTTTTTTGAGTTTTTCTAAAAAGATTTATTTTTCAGTGAATAGTGAAAAAGTAATGATTTTTTAATGTGTAATTAATCAATTTAAAGAAATTAATTTATAAGTAAAAATCCATTATGTATGTAAATTTATATAAGATTAATTTGATTTTAAATAAGTTATATAATTTCATAAGGATAAGTATTAAAAATGATTTTGATAAAAGTCAGTTTTTAGGCTTAAAATCATATTTTTCTGGAAAATATTTTTTCACCACATTTTGAAATCATATTTTTAAATTAATTTAATTGAATTATTTTATTTTCATATAATTAAATCGAATATATATTTGGAATTAGGGGGTTTAAATCTAGTAAATAGGTCTCTTTTAAATTTAGTCATTATGTATAGTAAGAATGGTAAAATATATCACCTTAGTAAGGAGTAAATAAAGTAATTAAATAAATAAAATTTTACCTTATCAATCCTTACATCAACCATGTCCATACTAACTTTGAATATATGGAATTTTGGTAAAATCTTACTTTGAAAATGATATTTATATTATTTTAAGTAAAGAAAATTCCAAAAATGGAACAATCTTGACTTTAATATATTTATAACTTTTATCTAAGAATAAAAATATGGTATGATTGGTTAAAAATTATTATTTGAAAGAATATTTTGTTATAATATTATTTATTTTTTATATAAAATAATTACCTTAAATTCACTACACCGTTATGATGCTTGAGCAAGGTGTAGAACAATTGTATAAATAATATTAGTACTATAAAATAATATATTTTTTGGTGAGTTATAGTAATCAATAAATTTTATTGAAAAATATAATATAATATGGTTGTTTTAAATATTAATATCACAATTATATTTTTTTACATATTCAAATCAAATTAAATCAATATTGTAAAAAATGACATTAATGATATTTTATAAAAATAACAATTTTCTGAATTATTTAAAAACCATAGAAATCTTGAAAAAGGATAATGGGGATAATATATAATCTAAAATTTAATCCCCTTTCCATATTAGAGTTACTTTTTACCTTATAAGTTAAATCATAATCCTTTAATACTGAAATTGTTTTTATCCTGGTTATGGTTAAAAAAATGGTTAACGGAGGGGTTAACAAAAAAATGCATTTTAAGATTATATAAAAACCTTTATAAATTTAAAAATATGATTATAATAGAACTATATAATAATTTTATTTGAATACATTTAATTTTGGAACCACTTTTCCATGAATGTGACTTCATTATATTTTAATATTTTGAAAAAAATACAAGAGCACCCCTCCCCTCACTTATAAAAGGACACCCCTTCTACCTTATTAGTACACCACATTGAGCCATATAGATTGAAAGAATACTACCCAATTATATTCTCCACTTAACTAGACAATAGTTAATAGTTTTTTCTTTAAAAACCAACTTTAATCATCCTTAATAGAGGATCAAAAGCTTGCAAATCGAAGGTGAGGAAATCATTCGACCTGACCTCTTTCAAACTATTTATTATTTTCCCCCTCTAAATTTGTTGTATTATTTATACAATAATATATTTATTATCCAAAATATAATTAAATGTTATTATTATTATTTAACCATAATTATTCACCATATTTTCCATCAAATAGAAAACAAAACCATCGTTCGTGTGTATAGCGGACTACCACCCTATGAACTGATGAAAATTGTTTTTCATTACTCCCTAACATAGATTTTAATAATGATGTAAATAATGAATATATATGAAAAAATGATATAATTATAATTATTTAAGTATAATATATCATCTAATTCGTTAACTTTACACATCTTAAAAAATGATAGTGCCGCCCATGCATACGTATAACCAGCCATCTTCACAAAACCAATACGATTAATCTTTCATGGAACTCTCTCAAAGATGATTTTAAGTATGTTTCAATTGAATTTTTATTATGTTTATAAAATTATAAAAATCACAAATATGATATAAAGACGATCCATAATATAGGATCATAATTTCTGAATGAAAATATACTTGAAAAAGGAAATATTTGACACTAAAATAAAGATAATAATAAAATATTTTTAATAAATGGTTGATAATATGTTATAAAGGAATCATATATGATATTTTAAATATTTATATGGTTATTCTATGTAATTATAATACATATTAATTTATTATATAAGAGGTTTAAATCACTTATTCTGCATGTCAAATGCGAGGTATTGTATTTCGTCTAAATTCTCACTCCATTAAGACATATTTGGTTTTATGCACATATTTAATTATATGTGGTTTATATATTACATATTTGATATATTTAACATGAATATATATTTATCCAGGTTTACTAATGTTTAAATTCAATTTTACTCTTTAAAGAGTTTACAATTTAAAAGATACAAAAGAGGTATGAATTTATTTTAGAATTTAATTTTTTTGATGTATCTTATTTTCATTGAAGCAATATTATAATACATCCTTTATAAACACCATATATTTTTAAAAACCAATAGATATTTATGTATTTTACTTTTTTCTTATAAAATTTCCTCATTTTTTAATTTTATACAAGTAAAGAAATGCTTAAAATAAAAGCTTATCTGATTTATCATTTCGAGCGGGTATATTTTTTTTAACCATATCAATTTTTTTTTAATTTTTTTAAAAAATTTAATTTATTTACGTAGAAGATTTGTTATGTTAATGATATTTTGTCCCTTAATTTTTATATGAATTTATATGAATCTTTTTAATGTTTCTCAAAAGATTTATATTCATATTTATTTACAAAAAGTCAAAAGGAACGTTTTTTAATGTATATAATGTTAAAATATTTTCATGCTGGAATTATAGTTTTACAAAATTTTAGAATATTATTAAAATTTTTAATTTTTTTTAAATGTTTATTATTTGATGAAAATTCATTTTAAAATATTTTAATTATATTTTATTTTATTTTTCAAAAAAATTTATTTTACTACAAAATATAATATTTTGATGAGTTGATGGTCATATTTAATCTCTTAATTAATCTTATACTCATTTACTGTTTCATGGAGCAGTCACTTTCTTATGATATTTCATAAAAAATATCCATATTATTTATGTCATGGATACTCTTATTGTCAAAACCATATACCATTTCTACATATGGTGTTTTACAATGAAATTTACTTGATTGACTGGGAAAATATAAATATTTCATATTAATTACTAAATACACATATATTTGTTGATAAGAAATGTGGTTTATGAATTAAATTGATCATTCAATATATGAGAAATTAATTAGACATATAGTTATGGGAGGGGTCTTGTTATAGATATCCCCTTGAAACATATATAGGTATCATGAGACAGACTAGTTGGTTATCCTTATTAAATGGGGTTTTAGTGTATAAAAACCCACCAATTAAATAGTCATGGGATACAGAATTATTTGCAAAGACATCATGGTTTTTGAGATCATCATAGACAACATTAATAATTTCATTAAATTAAAAATTCAATGATTACTATCCATGATGTTACTATACTGATTTTATCTATGAATTCATTTAGTGGTCAAGTTATTGATTAAATAGAATATATTTTCAGTTATTTCCCTTTTTGTATTGATTATGAATTATTTATTTATCAAAACATACACTATATATAACCCTTTCTAATTATATGAGATCACACTTTATTTTTTTCCCATTCCCCACGATATGTTTATGGATAATATGAATAATATAAATGATGTGAGAATTTTCTCGTATGTTATGTATTTTAAATTTCCAATTTAATATGGTAATTGTGTATGTATATAGTCATTTAAGTATACTAAACTAATCAATCCTTGGGGATGATATAACTTGTATCTTATTCCAATGTAATAAAGTAGTGAACGACTATGGGTTATTGAATTTTTCAGTTTCTAAATTCTCCCATGGATATAATATATAATGTATGAACCACATAATATCATATATAAACTATATTTATAATTGATATTTCATGTGTATGTTTATTGTATTGTTATTTTTCTTGTTTATTTCTTAGATGTAATCCCATGAGGTGTCCAAAACAATATGCAAAGGATGGATCAATGTGGTGGATTGGGTTCTTGGGTTTTCAGTTATGAATGTTAAATTCATAGGGGAGTTTTAAATTGAATAGATATCTTCCCATTTGTGATGTTTCAATGAATTGGAGAAATGTAAAGTGAACTTATTGTGGTTAGAATATGCTCTATTTCTCCCAATAAGAGGAATCAAATCTAGTGATATTTTGATGTATGATATAAACAATTGGTCCCAGAGATTGGTTACAATGTGTGTTTGTAGAGAATGGTAGTAGTAATTCTAGTAGACTAGTTTACCAAAGAGTCAAAATGAAGTTACCAGAAGGGAGTGGTGGTACTAGATGGGTTTTATGGGTTATAAAAGGTCCTCCTTACCATAATGATTCTAGAGGTGTTTTCTGTTTACTGGGGACAATTAGAGCTCGGTTGGATACTGATAAGTTCTTTTGGTAAGTTGATCTACCATGTTAATGAAAGAATTTTTTTAGAATTTAGTGGTATTATAAGGACCCGACCTTAAAAAATTACATAATATTGAATTAAATGAATAATTCATGTCGAGGATCTTTTCAGTTTTAGAGTTTAGAGAATTCAGACATAACTATTACATCTCAAAAGATTATAAAGTAGACAATTCTACTCAGTTTCCATTTTCTTCATAAAACAAGAACTCTTAAAAAAAGAGTCATGTTTAGTTCCATGTTTAAGACATCATAAATTATCCATGATCCCATCCTTGACCCTATTCCACATTATGTTCTGTGAAAAACATTTCAAAAACGTGGGATGAGCATAAAAAGCTTAGTAAGGGATACAAAAAGAAGGAAAACTATTAGTTTTTCAAAACAACATGTAAACCATGAATACCTTAACATATGTAAGACATTTCAACTTTATGAAGTATTAAATACTCTTCACGGAATAAAATATCACTACTTACCCTTTCGTAACCAAAATATTACCATAAAACCCATATAAATAACACATAACATATAAAGGTAACTAAGGACATAAACATACTTAAATGGAATAACCATACGGTCGACTTCCACAAATATCACTAAATGGAATATCCATACGGCTGACTTCCATACCCAATGCATTGGAGGTTATAACGTAACCACCGGTCCTGGTATTCACGGAACCACCCATCATTTTTTTTATCACATAACCACCCATCAAATGTCTAAGTAACATTATATAATCATAAGACATAAAACAAATATAAAGGACAGAAAACATTTTCACATTTTAATCACAATATATCACTTAATATATGGACATAAAAAATCCATTATCAAAACCATTTTAAATACCAAAATACATAAAATAGTATATGGTATTTATTTTCTTTTTAAAAAACATTACGACTTTTTGAGGAAGCCAAATATCAAATAATACTCGCGGTGGTGGAAAAGTTGTTATCACGGCTTACGTTAAACAAACATTCATTTTGTCATTTAGTAAAACGCTTCCTAGAAAAATATTCCTTTTTAATAAAATTAAAACTCAAAGGGTTTTATACACCGTATAAAAGAACGTTGTGTATAAATGTAAATATGCCTCAAAGTAAGGAGATTAAGACGAAGTCCCTTACCTCGTGTCCGACTTGACTCGATTGTTCTTCAATCTCATGAATAATAAAATAAAGTTAATTTATACTTGATTAATAACCTTTTTAAAGTTTATTATTCCTTTTATATCACTTATTACCATGTTATAAACATTATTTAATCATTTAAGTTAATAATGTTCGTTTTGTCAATATTTGGTACTTGAGTCAAAAATTGGATTCTTATAATTACATGTTGTTCATGTGGTCAAAGGTTCAATATATTCAGAATGATATTCATGATTTGGATATCATATATATCATATATATCCATCATATACATTTATTTATAATAGTGCATAACATTTAGAGGTAAGAAATGAAATGCACCGTTCATGGAGACGGTAAGCCGTACATACGCATGAACGCTACTTCTATTTCTATTTCATATTTAATGGAATTAAAACATAATGATACATAGTAGTATTATAATTCCATTATTTTATGATACATAATATCATTAAGTCTATCCTTTATACGTACCAAATATGGTATGAACGAGTCATATCACTTTGAGGGGGAAGTAGTCCGCACTTTCTCAAATGAAATTATCGTGTTTTACCGTAATGGAAACCATAAAGGTATGATATAAATGAAAATTATAGAAGCATAAAGAAAACATAAACATAATATATATCATATAAAAATATAGTGTCATCTTAATGGACACCATGAGAGGAGGTAGGAGATAATTGAACAATCATTGTTTCATGAGGTATTAGTTTTCCTTCCAAAGAAACATTATGTTTTTCAACCATTAGATGGAGCTGTGTGTAAGTGTAGTTCAAATACTTCTCATAAAAACATCCTAGTATTTTTAGGATACTGGTGTTGTTATAAAATAAATTAATAAAAAGAGTTTAGGGGCTGGAGACGTAAAATAAAAGAAAAGAAGTTAAGACAAACCGTTACCTTTAATTTGGGTAACTTCCTTTGGTTTGAACCAAAAGGAATTCTTGAAGTTACTTCTGCCTAAGGTAAGGCTTCTAGGTGGAGGAAAAGGATTTATGAAGCTTAATTGGGCAGATTTTGGATGAGACAAAAGGCTTGAGAGGTGTGAGGAATTGGTTAGAAATGGTCTCCTTTTATAAGGGGGAGGAGGGGCTCTTTAGGAAAGTGTGAAAATATTATTTTATTATATAATGATATTTGGTTTCTAAAGGTCCAAAAATCATTAAATATGAATATAAGATGACTCATGGTCTAAATAAAATCATCCAATGAAAATTATAAAGGTTTTGGATGTTATTTTAATATTTATAATCTTATTTATTTAAATGATTTATTAAAGAGGTAAACATTGCATCATTATTGTGTCATGAATAATTTAATTTATTCGATGTCTAAAAATTATAAAAAAAACCCTAATGTAGGAAATTTTTTTAGATTTAAAATGAATATTTATAGTCGAAGATATAACTTATATAAAACCATGTAAAAATTAATTTACAAAGTGATATTTGTTTATGTCATTTTTGTCTTTACATTAAATTAATTAATCTAAAATGTCATTGTCACTTCCAAGTGGCTTAATGAGGTCCCAAAATCGACCCAAAGATGACCATGGTCGTAAATGACTCAACCAATAAGGTTTTGACAAGTGTTAAGCTAATTTTGAATTATTATTATATTCTTTTTACCATGAATTATCCTATTTCCTTTAACCACGGTAAATAAAAGTCAAAAGTTACTATTCACCAAAAATTATTTTCATCTTATTGAACCAAATTTTACTTATTGATATTAAATATGTCTCTCAGATTTTTTAATTTCAACTTACAGAAGTGGTAAAATTTCATTTAAATGAAAAAGATAGTTTTTTTAACTACTACTAAGTGGTTTCACTATTCATCAAAAATTGATGTTTTTCAGAAAAATACCAAAAATTAAGCCTATGATTTATTTGATATTACAAATTCAAAAATGATGTCTATTTTTCCAAATTCAAAACATAGAAGTGGCATTAATTAATTTAAAATTAATTTCTGTTGTTAAAACAAATTGCGTGTTTTTAAGAAACAATAACTATCAAAAGATTGGCACTTGTTTTTGTCCAAATTCAAAGTGAAATTAATTCCAATGTACAAAATTGGATGAAATGGTAAAAATATATTCTAATTACACTTTAAAACCAATTAAAAAGATAATATAACCATATAAATAAATTATATTAAAACACAGTTTTGAATTAAAATACAATGTTTTTCACTATTCATTAAAAATGAACTTTATCAAAAAAATTCCAAAATTTTTAACAAAGTCAATTTTTATGTCCCCATTATAAATAAAGATTTTATTTTTTATTATATAAAGTAATAAAGTGACCAAAACTAGATTTAAAGAGTGTTCTCCATTAAAAGGCGGTAAATCAACCTTTTAATGTAAATTATGCTTAAAATTAGATTCATTCATATTTTAAACCTCTAACTTTTATTGGATTAATTTAAATACATTTAACAAACATGTATAATCATATTGTAGTTAGTTTTGTTCATTCCTGCCAATACAACGGCTAAGAGTTAACTACCATTTAAAACAATAATTTTATATTATTAGTGTGCAACGTAAGATTTCAAAGAAACCCATTGATGCGTATTGGGTACGCTATCGAACATAGCAACCATTTTAAAGTAAAATTAATATTTAATTCACAAATATTAATAAATATGAAAATATCTTATTTTTCATTTACCTGGAATTTTACAAGTATTATTTTTATTTTTTCTATGAATATAAAATTTCTAATTAATAGATAGGTGTACTATGAAATGTTCTATTTATTGGAGTGGAATTAGTATTTTATTGGAAATCCATAGAAATTAAAAAGGAATGTTGATTAACCATTACACTATTTAAATTCAATGGGAGGTCAATTTTGAATGATGATGTTGTAATGGGTTAGACACTAATTTATAAATATAGTTGTGGTAGATATAGATCTTGATGTATGAAGGTTCTTCTACTTATATTGGGTTATTATCTTTTTTTGATGGATAATACATTCATAATATAGGATAATAGAATTGGAAGGCCACAACTACAAGCAGATAGATTATTCCATAGGTTGTATTTAAGAATAATGATACTTTTTTGAAAAAATAGGCTTCATTGGTGAAATTGTAAGAATCTAGTTCAAGTCCAGGAAAGTTGGTTGATATTAATAGTTTTTTCCTAGAATATACATATCTTGATGTTTCATAAACCTGTAACAGGAAAGGGGAGACTAAATTCTTTTTTCTAAGTATTTTCCATGACCTATGTGTTTGAATCTAGGGCATTGAATGTGGGGGTTAATAATTCAACATTCTAATAGTTGGAGAAAGCTTCATGTTTTAAAGAATCTCTGAGAGCTAGTGGTTTCATCAAGAAAAAGGATTATAAGATATATAGCGCCTCCTAGGGAAATTAGAAGATAATTTTTTTAACATGTATGATGATGTATAAAAGGGCATATGATTCACACTATGAGGATTCATGGTTATAGAATGGTTATAGATGTTTATATCAATGAAATGAGAATATAATTCCCAAAATCAAAATTTTTAGAAGATGAAGTCTAAGGTAGGGATGTCAGTAGTTCATAAGAGTGAGAAGGAAGTATAATAATCATGATTCATGTAATGAATTTATAGAACTCAGTGGTATAAATTGTAATATTTAATGTATTTTCTAGTGTATAAGGCCCATAATGAGTCAATATGAAATAAAAACCATAAAAATATTCATTCTGTTTTCCTATCTCAAAATATATTTTATTTCCAATTAACTTCCTAATAAATCAATAATAACCATGAAAAAAACGTACAAGAGGTTTTCCTATGAGATGAGTGGATGTGGAGCTTGGGAGAGTTTTAGAATGATTTTTTGTTATTACAATTTTTGGAGACTAAAATGGAACATTGGAATATGAGTTTGATAGAGTATACCTTCATCTTATAGATGTATGTGTTAGATTTATGTGAGTTTTGAAACAACAATCACCTTGATGCTGTTATTCATGTGGTATGTTCTAGAAACTACAATACAAAATGTTGGGTATGGATGACACATGAGGTTGAATATTTCATTTTTCATTTCAATGGTCTGATTTTTTGATAGTAATCTTTGATTTATAGAATTAGGATATTTTTTCTATATCATCTTCAAAGTCTTTGGAAAAAGTCAACCATAACCCCAACAAAGAAAATGAAGCAATATACCATGTCTTTGAAAATGTATCATTTACAAGGATAGAGGTAAAATAATTTAGTTCTTAAACTCTATGGAAATGATCATCTTAATATTAGAAAAGCTATAGAAGGACCCCTAAAATTTAGGTGGACACTTAGAGAGTCAAGACTGTGCAAAAGTAGTGAATGAAAATGACCACAAATATCTTTGTTGTACCGATTGGATGTTCATTTGGATTTTTTAGTCATATGACATAAGAATTTATAAAATAGTGAGTTTTGGAAGAAGGATAGTTATAATGTTGTCTATGGAGTTTAGTGTACCAGAATTCTCTTAAATTATAGAATATTGGATATTAATGTTTTAGAAGGAGTCTGAAAGGTGTGGGTCCATATAATTAGTGCTCGATGTATCTTTTTTATTTTTATTTAGAAAATTCAGTGTATTGAAACACAATTACAGTTTTTTTTGAAAAATTACAAGGAGGAATTCAGATGACTTTTTTAGATACATAAAAACGATAGATCATGGTCTACAGGACCGAGGATTAATTTCTTTAGAGGGCCTGGATGACTAGAAGTCATATGGAGGATAAAAATGTCGATTATATGAAACATAGGGTGAATGAAATCTAAGAAAGTGGTTTTTTAGAGTGAGAATAAGAATATTCTTTGATTGGGATATTTTTAGACTCAACATATGAAACAAATTATCAAGTGAGATATTGTTTAGTGTTTTTTTGATAACTATTCTTTAACTTGAGAGATGAAATATTTAGAATCATTTTACTATAAATTACCTTTCTAAAGTCAGGTGAATTAATTGAACATATATAATGGGCATCCCGAATCTAGTCAGTGAAAATAATTTCATTGAAATTTGAAATTTCATTTGAATGAATATTTTAACGGAGCCTTATAGTGTTATTCAAACAAAAGTATGTAGGATGGAGAGATAATTAAAAGAGTTTTCCAATAGAATTAGATATAAAGATAAGTCCAATTGGTACAACATAGTGGAATCCAAGTGAATCAATAAAAAGGAGTATCATCTAGAGAAACAATTGTATAAGTAAGTTATATTCTAGAAGATAAATGAATGTATATATAAAGGGAAACTGCATATTAAAATACATTTTATATAATAATTAAAGGTTGTAAATAATTTATACATGAAGATACTAAGGATAGTGTACAAAATAATTTTCTAATGGGTCTGTGGTATAAGAGATCTCATGGATGAATAATTAATGTATATAAGAAGATGAAACAGAATTTTCATCTGTTATTTGTAATTGATACAATAGATGATATAGGGGAAACAAATATTACCATATCAATGGTGGACCCTCATGTGTTGTATGAGGATTTATGATTGGATAAAAAATTAGGGACCTCTATAAAAATGGGATTGGTATTTGTGTGAAAGAAAAACTAAGAGATGCAGATAAAGACTAACAAGGATCTAAGGTTTCCCCACAAGGGTGTCCACTTGGGTGTATCATGGTTCCAGAGGCAGATGTTTTGATGGAGGAGGTTAATTTTATAAAGGGTGGAGACCTGAATGAGATAATATAGAGGAAAAAACAACACAAATATGACATTGGTGATATTTCTTCCATTAGTTTAGATAGATTGACTGGAAAGAGTGTTATATCTATAAAAAAAATATTCTATGTGGATGAAGGATGATTATTATATTTTACTTTGGATGCGAGATAAAATTTCATGACCACATAATCCCTTAGGTTCAATGTTTTTGTTCTTATGATGACATGTTAGTGTTGGTTACATTCTTATATAGTTATTCACACTTTATAAGGAAGACTGTACGATGGTTACAACCATAAGTAAAGGATGACCCATTTCCATTTATGGGGTTGTTGTCCTTCTGAGTTGTGGATGTCTATGTCATATGTTACATTTTTATCGGGAGGATATCTTCCAATGGTTGATGTTATGATATTTTATAAAACTAGAATTTGATCTATAAGTGATCAGAATCTACACCATTTCCCCAAATAGTTTCCCAGTCAACTAAACCATTAAAAATATTTTTTACTCATTATTTTTTTCATTAAACTATAACTTCTATTAAATATTTCAACATCAATGGGAAAACCAAAATTATAATTTGAATGAAAACTTTCATCAATAAATATCTAATTATCCAATTATTTACACATGCTAGTTATTAACTTTTTGTAATATGATTCCTTATAATTTTCGAGAACAGAAAATATCAGTTACTCTTAAAAAGTTTCCCTGAAAATTAAACATCCACCTTGAATTTTTAACCTTTTATTTTTTAAAATATATTTTAATAATTTTTATACTTTCAAGATTTATAGATATTTGGTATTTTTCATCTTTTACAAAAAAAATCACTTCAAAAACATTATTCTCCTTTTAAAAAATTAATACCTTTTATTATAGTTTGGATAAAAAAATTTTAATTTTAGGTACATGATTTAAATTATTTTTCTCTTTCTCAAACTTTGATATTTTTTTGAGATGCATCTATAACACATTAATAACATAGTCACAATTTATATTTTGTTAAATTTTTCATCACTATCATCTACATCTCTTGTAAATTCACCATGAGTAAGTTTTTTAGTAAATAATTTTTGTTTCGATTCACTTATTTTTTATCCTTTATTCACCACATCATAAATTTATTCATTATCTTATTTTGATAACAAATTTAATTTTGTTTATTTTTAGAATAGTTTACCCGTTCTCTTTGATGTAGAAATCAATATATTAAAAATATAAGACTTTTTATTAGTTAAAATTATTGGTTACTAATCTTCATCATCAGCTTTTTTTCTTTAAAATATGGAAAATTATAATTGATATATCCAATGGATCTAATTTTAAAACACATTAATTGAATATTTATTTACATATTTATTTTCTATTTTGAAAGACTCCTTGAGATAAATGACATTAACTTTTAACATTTAATTCCAACATATTATTTATCATCTAAAAGTAATTCTACATTCTCAAATTTATTCTAAATATTATCCTAATTTAGGACTTGAAAATTTATTTCCATTTCATCCTCACTATTCTTCTTAAGTATAGTTCCTTTCCTTATTTCATAGGCAATCAAAATGTTATGAAAATTATGCAATGGTAACGCGTTAATTCCATGGTCCTCAATTGTTGATACCATATACTAAAATTTCTCTAAAAAGATACAAAGAAACTTTTCAACCAATGTAGAAGAGTTAAGAGTCCCAAAAAATCCACTATTGGTTCAAACCACTTCACTTACACTTATAAATAATTCATCAATAGATTCATCTTGAAAAATGTTTATTTCTTTATACTTAAAACCCCAAATCTACAATTTTACATTTTTAACATTAGTGTTTCCTGTAAATATTTATTATAACTTGTGCTATATTATTTTTCCATATTAATAACAATAAATTTTTTAAGTTACTTCTATGAGCGTGATGAAATAATTTCATTTGTTATATGATGATGTTTTTCAATATTCTCCTGGTTAATAACCAGCATCACAACACCTTCTCTATGACCAGCTGAGAAATATATTCTTATCAAGACGATTAATTCTTTATGAGAAACCTATATATTAATTAGAACTTATGTCACATTAAATATAATAAATAATATTTAAAGTTACATCATATCCATATATATATATATGATATTTCACTATATCAAATTCCAAAATCCCATTGTTATTTATTGAATTAATGTGATCCATTATAAACATAGTAATTCAATGCTAAATGTGGTTCAAAATAGAGAACACTCATTACTTATAACTCTAGATAACCTTTAATTTCTTTAAATAAAAACATTAATATATTAGTAATACAGTTTATGAATACCTTGATACTAATAGATAAGTTTTTTCTAAGGGATTCACAAGAGGGTGAACTAGTGAATCAGAATAGATAATATTTTTTTTGATATTATAACATTCAGAATTAGTTAAGATGATAAAAACATATTATTTTTATCCTTCCAATCCTAAATAATAAATTTTAAGATTTTAATCACTTACTTTGACATAAAAAACACAAAACTAAGAAAAAATAGAAATAATAATTTACAGGGTTTACTATTTAATATAAGTTTCTACATATATGTCATGGCCTGGACAACTAGGGATCACATAATGAACTATAATCATCAAGGATACAAATTTGTATGATTTATCCTTTAAATTATGATACAATTATATTTTACCCAATTTATTTTATTCACTCCAACAAAATGTAGATAACAGTATTCAAAATATACATCAATGGGTGTCCTTAATCTCTATAAACAAGATTCAATCTTCTATTAATGAATCCCAAATCCACTTCACTTCTTCACAAACAAAACTCTTCAATAAAAGATATGAGAAAACTCTATCATTATCAACACAACATATTATTTACTTCTCTATTGAAAAATCTTGATAAAATTACAAGAGATTTAAATCTAATCTAAAAGAAAAATATCAAATTTTCACTATAAAAACTACAATAGTCCTCATCCACTTCAATGGTGTACTTAATCTTCAAATACTAACATTTCACATTCAAGAAATAATTTGATGAAGATACTATATAGTCATTCACAATCGTGGTTGTATTTTTACTCTTCTATAGTATTTCACCTTTTTAAATTCATGTAATGTAATCATAATTACTCACTAAAAATCTCTATATATATATTTTGAATTCCAAAATTCAAAAAAAAAATCAACTACCTCCCATCACCATCAAATCCACATATTGTTTGTTCCCTTATAGAACTGAAGTCCTTTGTATCACCTTTTATTTAGTTTATATATGTTTAAGATGATATAGAGTAAAATTATATTGCATTAATAAAAACACATCAACAAAAAACTCAAATATTTAATTTTTAAGACACCATGGCATGATGACATACAACCATTGTTTGTTGATTTCTTAACCATTCAACTATTTGAAAACCACTTTGAGCCCAAAAATCTATTAGAAATATTTGATGTGGTTATTTACATCATCATTTAAGAAAACCCCAATGACCACATTAATGTGGTTTTAGAAACCATGACTAGTTTATTATAAAATCACGACTAGTTTTAATACACCACAAAATGGTAGATTCATTATTTTTATCCCTTAGAAAAAACCATAGTTAGAGAAATTTGTTTCATCCTGTAATTGATACATGAGAATTTACATCCTAAGGGATCAAAAATTCTACAATTAGACAATGTGATTTAGCTTTCATATAGTATATCATTTAAAAAAACCTTGACCCTAACAATTGTTTCTTTAAGGATCCTTCAAAATACATTTTTATTGTGGAAAAAACCATTACATTGTTTGGTCAACACTATATTATGTTCTAACTCAACATCTATTTAAATATATTTCGGTTCCAAT
This sequence comes from Viscum album, assembly GCA_963277665.1. Taxonomy (NCBI): domain Eukaryota; kingdom Viridiplantae; phylum Streptophyta; class Magnoliopsida; order Santalales; family Viscaceae; genus Viscum; species Viscum album. The sequence goes on from OY728158.1 coordinate 266,390,963, forward strand.
ATTTAACTCAAATTCTTATTAGAAACTTTTTATTACCTCCATATAACCTTACCATTAAATAAAATAATCTTATATATATAAATCAAATGCTAAAATGTTATATTATTTTATGTTAATAAGATACAACCAAAAATAGAATGAATATATTAAAACTATAATATATCATCAATAAAATATATAAGATCATTAATGTATTCAATAAAAATTTGGTTTTGATGTTAATTCAGATGGGAATTTTAAATCATAGTTGTTAGTGATGATAAATTATTGTATTTGTTGTTATCAATATTTATCAATGGTTTTAGATGGTATAGAGGTGAAGAATTCTTTGGGTGTACTGGAAGTATAATAACTATAATTTTCCACTTCATAAGGTGAAACCATCAGAATCATGAACACCATATATTCTAGTTATACTACTAAAATATGAAACTGATGAATTCAAGATAATATGAAATGATGATTGGAAGAAGTCATGTTAATAGAATTGACGATGAGCATAGTGAATATTGATGATAGATAAAGGATTCATTTTAAAATATTATTCTAACTAAAATAATCTGATACATCATCTGATTAATGAATTATTCATCAAGTGACCTAAAAGTACTAATGTTGTTGCAATGAACTATACATAATAATTACAATATAAATGGGAGATAAAAAATCACCCATTTAATTATGAAGATGAAATATGGAAAGATTGATGGTCTGTGTTAATCATAGCTAATAAAATTTTATAGAAAGTTACAAAGTATACTTTCATAGTTTTATGTCCTTCTAGGATGGTGTGAATCTAGATGATGTAAAGATTAGATGATTGGAAATCACCCAATAGAGAAAAAATATATGATGATAAGAAAGTTGAATCACATTTAAAAATCAAAAAAATATCTGATATTTATATCTAAAGAATATAAGGTGAACTTAACCACATAAAGAGAGTTTATTTAAAAGGATTTAGAAAATTCATGATCTGAAAAATAGATTGAGATGTACCCATGGAAGCAATATCACCTAAAGATATGATGAAAAAGTGGGGTTGAAAAGTTTTTGAAAAATAAATCTATAAAAAGTGTTTAGAAGCCAATCTATGTTAATTTTGGGAAATATAAGAAATTCAATGAATGAAGTATTCATTAAATTGATTAAAAATAACATTGGAGGATTACTAATAGTGATTTAATTTTAGTTGATCAAATTCAATGTTGAACTAAATAATAAATGATTTGAGATTTTAAACTCTTAAAGTAAGTGAAAAAAGACGAATCAAACTATAAATACACTAGATATCATATTAGTGGTGGAAGAAGATGAATTCAAAGAAACAAAATATGAGGTAGTGGCTAATGATATTTAAGAAAATTTTGTTTAGAAGTTATAAGATCAACCTTAAATAGGAAGTCATTTGGATCTAATTTTCCAGTTGAAATTGACATGGATAAAGCTTACGACTGGATTGAATGGGGTTTTATTTTGAAGGTGAACAATTTCTTGGGATTATACCCATGGGTTTATAACCTCTTATTTAGATGTTTGAAGTATTATTGGATCTCTTTGAGTTTCTTGGGTAAGAGATATGAACTTTTCAAATCAGTGTGAGGCCTAAGATAAGGTGACACCATTTCCCCAATTCTTTTTATTCTAGCTCTAAATTTAATAGTTTTATTTACTCTGGCATAAAAAATTGAATAATACTCCTATATAGTTCCAGGAGTCATTTAAATGGGTTTTCATGACTCCTATTTTACAATGATATTATGCTTTTCATTAATGGTAATAAGAGATCTATTCAAGGAATGATTAATGATTTGAAGGAATATATCATGTGGAGTAGACAATGAATTAATTATGGAAAGTTTAGAATTAATTTTTTTAAATAATGATCTAAGAATCGTGCTAAAATGATTGAGTACATTATTTGAATCAATAGAAAATCAGTTCCCCTGACATACCTTAGGCCAGTGATTTCTCGAGGGGGCATTCACATTCAACTCTATGAGAACTTGGTCACCAAAATAATAACTCACATTTTTAATTAGAAGAGCTAATTTTTAAGCTTTGGTGGTCACAACATATTGTCTAATTGCATTATAACCTCCATTATGAAGCATGTTCTATTTGTTCTAAAAGTTTTAAAATCAGCGTTCCATAATATTGATAAAATCAGTAGTTTTTTTATATGGGACACTCATATAGAAGGGCACTTCCATTAGGAATCTTGGAACCAAATGAAAAAAACAGTGGAAGTTGTTGGTATTAGACTCAGTAATGTTAAATAAACCATGTATAATCTTCAAGAAATGATTGATACAAATGTCCTTGAAGGTTTGTCTTTGTGGGCTCTCAATACTATAGGTAAGTATGGATAATTCCTTAATAACTTTAAAGGGACTATCTCCACCCTGTGGAAAATAATTTGAGGTAATTTAAAAGTTCTTCAACAACTATCAAGGTGGATTTTTCATATATGGAAAATTAAGGTACTAGAATCATAATTAGGTTTTTGTTCCCCTTGGATTTCCAAGCCACCTCATACTAGATATTAAATTATCTCAATCTCATGATTTCCCAAAATTCATCCAGGATACTCTCAACTAGGCTCAACGTGAGGTATTTAGGAACAAAACGTTTTATAAGGAACCAGATAAAATAGAATCCACCCAAGATTAGTCAGGGATATTATCCACTAAGGAGTACTAATTGTCCCTCTAGGTGCATCATAAGGTAATTAAGGATAATATTATTTAGTGTAAAGATATCCTAAATAAATACTTCTTCCTGGTCTAGCTTGTTTGGAATCAAGTTATCCAAATCGATGAATCCAAAAAATAGAAAGGTATACAGGTTGTCTCCAAATATTTTGTTGTCATAAATCCAAATTAGAATTTTTGGATCATCTATTCTTCAATTTCTATTAGGCCAGAGCTATATGGTGCATCTTAGAGAGCCTCATCAGTTTCGAATTATCTAAAGCGAATAACAACAATTTTTTATAGATGTGGTTTTAGGGGATGTTGGAAAATAGTGTGTAATGAAAGTGGAGATATTTTTTTTGGTTTCAAATGGATGGTGGTTTATTTTTAGTTCTATGAACATATCTAGGGTGGAAGGATATATGATTTCATGACTTACCTTACAATCTTGATCCAGGTGTCTGGACACTCAACTTGGTCCTCTACTGAAATAATGAAAAAATAATCGATCCTCAAGGAAATTCATGGGTGGAAGGGGCCTTGAATCCTTAGTACATGGAGTTACGTCCTCAGGAAGATGGGTCTAGTGGAATCACACAACCGATGGGTTAAAGATTAACTGTGACGGTTCTTTAAAAAAATGGAATTATGAGAGGAGAGGGAGTTTTATATGACTATAAAGGCTCAGTGTATCTTTATTTAAATGATTTCTAGGGGTGATGTGACTCCCTTATGGTAGAGGAAAAATATTTTTTGAAATTATTGGGGGTTTATAGATACTTAAAAAATTACCCCCTCAGAGGTTGAAACTGATTCGTTGGTCCCCATAAATTATCTCTATGGGAGGTACGTCACTCCTTGGTCCATTATCTGTCTCATTCGAAGAAGAAAGTCCTATATCGGAAATGAAAAAATATCACATATATGGTGAAAAGGTAACCATTTTGTTTTTTATACTATATGGGTACACAATAATTCCCCATATTATTTATTGAGTCCTTGGTTCCTTTCCCATAGAATACACTAACTTTGTTTAGGATGATTCACTATGACTTCACTATTTGATACCTCCATAATTTACTTGTGTTTTGTTGTTGTTTACTAATATATTCTCAATAAAATTCCCCAATTTCATAAAAATAAGGACATTAAATGTTGGTAAGATTAAGTGTCAAATGGATAGTATAATAGTGATCGGTTTTAGTGAATGAAAACAAGGAATCCCATATGCGTAGAAGTAGAAATAAAAAAAACCAAAGGCTAAGTTAATTAGAAGAAAATAAGGTTAAGAGTGTAGATGATTGAAAAAAGGATATGACATCCAAGGTTTTAACAATATGTAAGAGAAATAGGATTTTAATATATAAATCTCAAAACAAAATTCAATGTTTAATGAACTGAATACAAAAAATAGTTTAGTGGTAATGATACAAAGGATTGACTCAAAGATGTAGAATTTATTCTAGGAAATTAAGTTCACAAGATGATTTCAAGGTAATTCTCATTCATGAAAATTCACAATCATTATGATGAAGTTTTCACAGATGATCAAAGTGTGATGTTTACATTGGGATATATTTTAATCAATACTATAATTGAGGAAAATGGGGATATTGTTTATGCCATACCTTATGGGAGCATTAAAAAAGTCTAATTCTGATATAATTAGAAGATATTAAAGGTGGTCGACTAAATAATGAGTTATAAGTAGTTTCAAATTAAATCATAAACATTACCTACATTTATGTAAGGATGTTTTTATATATAAATGGGGACCATCATTCACGTAGAGTGTTCTAATTATTATGAGAAAAAAAGAGAAAGTTGGATGATTTTAGGAGAGGGATATTCAAACCAAAATCAATTGGATGTTCATTAGGGTTGATTCTATGTGAAGTCTAAAACTCACAGTTATAAGGATTAAGTGAGAAGAGAAAAACATGAGGTTCTGAAAATGACAAGTAATTTCCATAGATTCAGGTAATTAGAAGTTGGGAGCCAGACCGACATCAAGTGATAACTTATAGAGGTTCCAAACTTTTATTATCATAGAAGTCAGCACTCTTGATATAGTTTATATGAAGTTTTTTATATGTTGTCATTCCTATGATTATATTATAAGTTAAGAAGATAGTAAAAGTTCCATTCATGAGGAATTTCAAGATAAACTTACAATGGATAGTGGTTCTAATATAAAAAACATTATCATTCATACTGAGATGTATAAGATGAATTTTGGAAGATAAGATAACCACATTCATAATAATGTGGTTTTAAAGTTTAGGATAATGTTATTACTCTTGGTGAAAGTATAATAAATTTTCCCAATATAAATATTATGAGAATAATGAATATATATATATATATATCATGATAATAACTGGACATAAAAAAGTAGATTTCCTACATTACGAGTAAAACATTTAAAAATCATGGAAATATTTTTTACTTAATATTCATTTCATGAGGGAACACCAAAGATCTATAACTCGTAAATATTTATATAGGATTAATTAAAAAAAAATAACAAAATTTTTTAGTTGAAATACTCAGTACAAATTAGTCTACCCAAATTCCACATCCTCTTAGGATGATTTTATAGTCCTTTAAGACAAATATGTGGTATTAGTGATAACCAGTTCCCATCACATTGGGTTTAATTTTTTTCTTAGTTTTAATTAATAAAACATGTGAAGTGTAGATTTATGAATGATAATGATATTACTTTAACTAAAGATAAGAAAGGTTTTCCAAATCATAGGAAAATGATGTTTTTTATGTTGGTGAAAATGTGGAAATATTATCCATAACAATCAAAAAACAGAAGGAAAAGCAATCATAGTGAACATATGACAGACTCTCAGAATCAATAGAAGGAGTAATTTTAGCTAATTTAATAAAAATATACTGAAATTTATATTGATACATATAATAAACTCAATCCTATAAATGAAATATGTTTAATCCATGTTGAGTATGAGTCATTTGAAAATATTAAATACATTTTCTCTGAAACCAAGGATTACATGAAGAATATCATTGTTTAGGTTATTTTAAATATATAAGAATTTATCAAGGTAGAGTAGAAATAAATCACACAAATGAGGTTATAAGTTAATTAAATCGATGATGCATTTCTATAGATGAACCAAAAGTGAAAAATGTATAAGAAACTTATATATTCATAGAAATAACCTATCTGGGATTGTGCTAATTTCTCCCTATTTGATGACAAACTATAAAGGGGTTCCAATGAGAAATTAATTTTTAGGGATGTTTTTAGGGAAAAGTTTCATACACAAGAGGATAATCTAAAAACCATCATCGTTATCAAGAATACACAATTAGTGATCAAGGAAAAATGAGTAATAAAAGTTGATAATTCTATGGAAGAGTAGGGAAAGTTACATGAGAAAAAAATATGTCAGTTTAAATTATATTAAGAAGATAAAATAAAATTTAATGAAATAATAAAAATACATTCACTTTTAATTATCTTGATTAGAAAATAAAATTGAGAAACATGGAAGTTACTCATGTTAAAACTTTACATGATTCCATGAGAAGATCCATTACCCATGTTTCTAAAGAAATAGTTTGTTTTGAAAATAATACATCCAATGCAAAAAATAATTTGATTCCATTAGAAAGTTAATCTTCTAAAATAAAATAAAATAAATAGGTAACTATGTGATTGAGAAGTAAAATGTTCAATAATGCTGACACTTTGAATAATTCATGTTAGAAATCAAGTTCTAGAGAAATATGTGTGGAGAAAAGAAGTTATAAACCCACAACATCTCTAAAGGTGTAAGTATGAAATGATAAGAAAAAGTTTTCCAAATAAGGTGTCCAGAGGGAAGAAGTCTAAGAATCCATATACACCTATGAATTTATGAAATAATGGAATAAACAATGGAATATTAGCTACTATGGGTTCTATGGAATATTTAGACACCTATATATCAATTTTTGTGATAACATGATAATATATAGAAGTCAAATAAGGACTAATATATGGGGGAAAAAAATTGAATTTAGAACAAATTAAATTAAGATAAAATAAAGTACATAGAAAAAGGAAAATCTGATAACATCTAATATATTATAATATTTTGAATTTTTTTTATAAAAGTCATGAAATAAGTGGTTGTTTTGATGATTAGTGATGGTATACATACCCCAAGCATAACATAACTAAAACCAATGAATGTATTCCAAAATAGATGGAGAATAATATTGAATGGAAGATAAATTTTGTGTATTCATTAGGGTGTAAACAATTGAAAGTCACCCAGTTAAATGCAAAAAAAGATAATAAAGTAAGATGTAATACTAAAGAAGAGATATTACTTATTTTGAATGAAATGAAACATCATAAGAAGTTTACAATAGTCCGTTAATGTTAATATTACCAAAATTAATCCCATGAAATAAATTCAATCAATCTAATAAAGAAAAAAGAATATTTAAATAGTGGAATACTTACATGATAAATAAGTTGAGGTTTATTGAAAGTTACCAATAAAGGGTAACTTACCAGAAGATAAGAAACTATTTAAAGGATATAATAAAGCAAAAAAACTCCAAATATGTTAAATAAAATATTATTAGGTCAGGATAATATATAAAAAATGAAACATGTAATAGAATATATAAAACTTACTTAGAAACAATATTCATTATGAAAGATAAATAATGAACATGTTCAGAAGGTTTCCACGATAGCTTAGATATAACTATTAGAAGTGGATTGGAAGATGAATTGTAAATAAAATAAATTTTAAAGTTCATATCTAATGGATTTAATGTACAAAAATCCACAAAAAGTGAAAATTTAAAGTGAATATAAGAAGACCATGCCTCCAAAGAAGACAAGTTCATTAAATAACAGGGGTGATAACATGATGAAATATGATCTTAATGTGAATGGAGTTTCTTTTTTGATAAATATTTATTAAAACTGGTGTTCTAATTGAAGACACTATAATATATTAAATAATCTATCAAAAAATTATCATATAATTATTGAAATGGTACTTTAAGGTGATACAATTTTCAGGGATCCCAATAAAGAATGAATATAGAGATCACCCATCTATATGGAGTGGAGATAAAGTAGGTGATTCTAGAAAACTGATATCCTTATATTAAAGTTAAATTTTTTTGGACAACCAAAGATATCTAACACTAAATGTTGAAAATCCAGTGGATTGAAAATTAATGTTCCTAGTTATAGATTCTCTCGATAATAATGGTTATTATAGAAATATAGTGATTATATAATCTAGATTATTGATGTTTATATAATATTTAAGGTATACTGAAATATTCTCCTATCCTAACATGAAGATTCAATTTTATTTTTTAATAGAGAAAAATTCTATCCTTTGTTTACTGACAGAAAGGTAAAATTTTATTGTGTAAAAAACATATAAGAGGGGAAATAACCGTGGATCATGGTGGAAGAAAATGTTGGATACACAAAGAATCACCATCAACAATAAGATTATAATCATTATTTAAGGATCCCATGCTAGTGAATAAAACCACTCACTCAAATGGATACCCTTTAATGGATTAATAATTAGACACATAGTTCCTATCTCTCTAGGTATGTCTAACACAGATACCCTAATTGATGAAGTTATTAGATGTCCTGATAAAATAAGATAGATCTTGTGGAGAATTGTACTAATATTGAATAATCCCAACCAACAAAACCTAGTTTCATTCAACTCCCTCAATTTGGATATTATGACTCATTCATAGCATAAGACCAATGTCCATAGCTATTTTCTCAACTATAATAGAATTAACTGGACCATAAAAAAGAATTATAGTTCAAGGGAACTTATCCCCTGTTGTATCTTAGGAGTCCACCACCTCTCATCATTCCATCAATACATGATCCATCCATATTTAACTTAATCCCCATTAATGAGGGTTTTAATGTAACCCCAACCTTGAAAACTCCATCCTGAGACTCCCTAGTTCATGTAGATCCCTAGAAGAAGTCTCTCTAGGAATTCAATATTCATTCCACCCTTTATCATACCCTCCATTTTTTCTAATAATGTATCAAATATTACCTGAACGAAAAATAGAGTTCTTTCTTCCTTCTTTGGCCTTGGTTTTTGATTCACACAATATCATACAAGTATCAACGAAAGCCATGGGTAGGACTTTAACCTCATCAACTTAGTGATTTTATGTGTAAAACCATGATTCTACTACTCCTTGTACATAGTTTCAATCACCATTAATATTCATCCCATACCTCAACAGGTTTGAGGCCATGATCAACCACTCTCCCTGGAAGAAAACATGCCACATAATTTACTATTGCAGCCTTATGAAACACTGACACATATAATTGAAGTAAACTTATTTATTTAGAACATGTTCATCCATCAATATTTCATGATTTATTATACTCTATACTAGGAAATTCATCATGCTCAATATTTCATTACATGATGGTTTGGAAGACCAATCATCCATCCTACCTCTTTCATGGATAATATTCCAATAATCATGACCATAAAATTACCTAAAGGCTAACATAAAAATATGTATTTGCCTATTTTATTAAACTTTATGAAACCCTCATAGAATATTTTTTGTTGGTTTATTTAGGATGGAATTAAAGATGATTGAAAAAATAATCACCTATTTAAAGGAAATATTTGGCACAGACACTCAATAAAATGAATCATATCACCTGCCTAGTTATTATTCCAATGGTTAAGTTCATCACATCCCACAATCCACCGAATATATCCTTAATTGAATTTCAAATGCTCAATCATACATCGCGAGAGGCCTAGTAATCTCTTTGTATAATCTATATATTCCCTCCAATAATCACCATACACATCTTTAATAAATTTATCCCACAATGAATTACCTTTACTAATTTTCTAATTTTTTTTGAACTTTTTTACACCAGTTTCATGAGATTATTTATGAAAATAAATTTATTGTACATATATTGACTTTATCTTAGGAAAAAGGGTTGGGAGTTGGTATCACATAGTGAAAATTTCTTCGATAAATTTCATTTATGAGTTAATCACTCTTTTTTACACAAAGATTAGATCATGTAGACTTAGAGTTGGATGATTCAAGGATTATTATTTTATGAAACATGATTCCATACGTATCTCATCAAATTAAAAGTATACTTTTATTTTAATAGAAGACAAATGGATACAAATAGAAATGATGAAGCTACCACATTAAAAGTTCTTAGAAGATGGAAATAGAAGTGACTATGAATTTATTGTCAATATGGGAGGGAATTAATAAAATTCAATATAGTTTTAAGGAGTTATTGAAAACATATCAAAATGGAAAGATTTAATAGAACATCAAATGGGGATAATGAAGCATTGAATTTTTTTTCAGAAATGGTTTCCAATGGTTGTTAGTGATATGTAAGTGAATTAGACTGTGGGAGTTTTGAAAGATAGATAATCAGATGATTGCACTCTAAAAGGTGAACAAATAAAAAGTAGGAACATTATAGACACAAGTTCTTTAACTGGAATGTGACAGTGAAGAAGGAGATATTTTCTGATCCGAGGATAGAAGGATTTTATTTCCTCAAAATTAATGAATAGTAGTGTGACTATAACTTCAAAATGAAGGAATAATTCAAACATAAAATTTTGTTTCGAAGACTCCCATACATAACATCATTTTTAACTATTAATCATGTAAAATAGAAGTATTTAATATGTTTCAACATTCTATATATAATATTTTCTTATTATGTTGGTTGTTGGAAAGAAACAGAAATTTTTTGAAGCCACCAAATAGAGAAATTGAAGGTATTAGTTTAATATAACTAAGATAGGTTGTATGAAAGTTACAAAATTAGCATATAGAGAATGAAAAGTTTCTCCGATACTGTGAATCGTAATGATTAAATTTTATGACGAATAAAATCAAATAAGTGAAGAAAGAAGAATCCAAAATTATCATAAGGTTAAACCACACTAAATAATTGAATAATTCCCCATGAATTATCCCTGAAGAATGAAAGGTGAACTTTACCACATGAATAGAGTTGTTTCCAATGAATATAGAAAATGAATGAAGTGTGGTGTAGACTGAGATACACCTATGGAAGAAACATCCTGATAACATATGATAAAAAATGGTTAGTTAAAAATTCTCATAAGGATAATTTTGAAATAAAGAGTTTAAAATATTATGATAGCTTAAATTATTGGAAGATAACTAATTAGATGCATGCATTGTGTGTTCAATGGGAAAATATCACTTTGTAAAAAAACAAAAAATGTTTCAAGACGAGTTATTCAATGAATAATTTGATCAATAGAGGAAATGATATAATTTTTGACATTCTCATAGCTTGTGAAAAAAGAGGAATCAAACTGTGATTACACAATATATTAGATCAGCGGTGGACGATGCTGATGTTTGGGCACTAGAAGTGCATATTGTTCATGAGAAGATTTATATAGTGGTTTATTGGAACTAAGAATACTAATTATGAGATAAATTCTTATATATAAATGTTATGGACCTTGAGTAATGATAAGAATAATACTTAAAGTTATAAATGAACAAATGACTTATTCAGGGAATAAAAACTAAGAGGCCCAAATGCGTGGAAAATTAAAGAATCTAATAAAGGATATTGGGTTGATTTAAATATAGGAAAATCAAGAGACAATTTTATTGGAAGAAAATGATTTTAGCATATTATTTAATGTGAAAGTGTAAGAGATATTGTGTAATGACCCATGATTTTACTAAAGAATATTTCCTTTAAATAAAGACTATGTTGATAGACTGTTCCCCACACAATGATGAACTAAACACAATAAAAATATTAATAGATATTTTTTAAAAAAAAAACTCATGGTAGATAAAAATATTTCAATCAATTATGTATTCATACAAAATCATATTATGAATAATTAAAGTATTAAAAGTTTGTTTTTCAAAAAAAAAATAGTTTCCTTTATAAATTGTATTTTTTATTTAAAATTTGAGTTAATAAATTTTAAAATTTTTATTTGAAAAAACTAAATTTATTTTTTAATTAATAATGTTTAAATTATGTGAGTATGGGTTTTTAAAAATTTTCTTGAATAATTGATTTTAAGTTTAATAGTGAAAATACTGATTTTTATAATAATGATCAATTTTATGAAATTATCGTAACATAAGAATGAATTATAATTTTTTTAAAACCTTTTATATATATTAATATTTTATTATAAATTAATATAAATAATTTATAAATACCATGTTGATTTTTTTAAACTCACGTGTAACGTTTTGGAAAGTCACGTAATATTTTTCTCTAAAATATATTTTAATTCACTTATATTAAAAATTAAATTTCATCACTTGTAAATATTAAATCTATCAAAACATATTTTATAATTTATATTAAAATTATAATATTTTTAATAAGGTAAACTTAATTTTTGGGAATGAATTATTGATAAATATGATTAAAGTTAATGTCCATGATACTGGTAATACTATCATTTTTAATGAAATATTTTATTAAAAATGTGTAATTTTTATATAATAAAATAAATTAGTATCTTAAAAAAATGACTTTAATTTATTTTTTAATCCTACATATAAATATATTATCACACATTGAATTTTTAATCCATAAAAAATAATATTAGAACACTAAATCGTAAAAAACATGTTTATCTATAAAACAGGTTATCTATATATTAAATGTTTTAATTTAAAAGTTATTTTTCTATTATTTATAAATTTAATTAGATTAAATTGAGGTTATATTAGGTTCATCATATCCAAATTTGGTAATTGGGATTATTTCATATTTTTAATAAATCATATATTAGTTAGTTAAAAACTAGTTACCATGGTAAAAACTAAATATGATAAAATGTAAATACTTAATTGCAAATCACTAAAAATATGTTTAAAACAATAGTTGAAATGATAGGTAGAGACTTTATTGACCCTAAAACACAAAAAAAATCCATTATTTATGAATTATTAATCCTTTTAATTAGAATATTTCAATTCCATTATTGAAAAATAATGGGTGTTCACAAAATACACCGTTCATTCACTTATAAAATTGGACAATCCCTCTGTTTCATGCCACCACAATTCATTGTAATTTTTTTAATAAAAATCAATTATTTTCTCTTCCTTGAATCATATCTCAATTTAATAATCCTCTTGTCTTAATTACTTATCCAGTTCTCTTCATTTACATGGAGACATTCATATGAATGTTCAAGGTTTCCTGGAAGTTAGGTGCATGTGGAGTGAGAATCAACACCACGGTAATGGTTTCTTAACATAAATTTTCATTCCTAAAAAATATTTCTTACTACACACATTATTTTATTTAAAATTGTGTATATATTTCACATTTAATATATTTCATAATGTTCTTATAATTTTTCATGATATTTATATTTTTATTTGAAATTATTTTCTTCAAATAATTTTTATTTGAAAATTTCTAATGTTGTTTGTGATTATTTAGCTCATTTTCAAATCCATGATACATGTTTTATATTTACTACCATCATTTATTTTATATGGTATTATTACTACCTAATTAATGTTTTTCCTTAATCATGAAATTCATGATTTATGAATATCCATATTATGTTGTTTCTTTAAATTAATTTCAATTCAAAAGACACAAATGTTTTATAGACTCAGCTCCCATAATTGAGTTATAATGCCTCTTATTGAACATATTTATTCAATTATATGTTTATAATACCTTAATATTTTATTTCATGGTACTTTTTATTTCTATCTAGGATAAATAACACTTTTCACTGAAATATTCCGCCTTCATGAGTTTCATCCCCAAAAAAGTATATCATTTTGAAGAATAATTCCCATACACTTTAATAATGTTATTCCATCCTAGTTCATATTTTTATTTTCTCATTAATGTTCTCCTTTATATTTGTAATCCCGATTTTTATGTTATTACATGCGACATTCCTAATTTATATTATCAATTTTCAAATGGAGGTTTCAATACCACTTATAATGATGTGGGTTTTCAACAAATGTATTTCAAAATATAAAAAACTATTACCATCCTTAAAAAATAAAATATTTTATCATCCAAACTACATTTATTTTGAGAAAAATTATTTCTATTTAAGGGGTTTTAAGTTAATTTTTTAAAAGTAAAAGTTTTCTAAATTTTTTACATAAAATTTTCAAAAATATTTTACCAAAGTGATTGTCACTTCTTCTACTATTATAATGATAATTTTTGTCTAAAAACTTTTGTACGATTTCAAGAAATTTTTTCTATTTATATTAAATGATTTATTTACTAGGAATTTATTTTTTATGATTCACCCCTTAAATGTTCTTATTAAACACTATTTTGGGTTATCAAATTTTGGGTATCAACCATTCACATTCTTGAAGTTAATTTTGGTGATATTATATGGGGATCATAAGAAAGTCATTTTTTCCTTGGGTTCTTAAAAATGGGAATAATGATTGTTTTCAAGTTCTACACATAATTATAAATGAATGATTGATGGATTCAAATATCTCCCTTCAATGCATTTGTAAAGTTCATATATCACGGGAAAAAGGGTACATATGAGGATTTATTCAAATCCAAAAGGTAAAAAAAGATTTACCCCAAGAAAAAGGGTACATGATAAGATTTATCATAGAAAAAGGGTATAAGAGAGGATTTATCCCAAGATAAATGTTACACATAAACAATTCTCTCAATCTAAAGGGTATAAAAGAGATTTTTTCCTATAACCCAGGGTAACCAAGAGGATTTATCACAAGGAATAGGGTTTACGAGAGATATTATCTGAAGATAATGGGTAAATGATAAGATTTATCATAAGGCAAAGTGTACATATGAGGATTTATCTGAATCCAAAGGGGTATACAAGGTGTTTTATCCTAGGCTCAAGGGTAAACATGAGGATTTTCCAAAGCCCAAGAAGGTAAATAAGTGATTATCCCAATCTAAATATGTGATGAATTTCTTAGTCGGTAGCATTTATATATTATTTATATTATTATTTTTATGCCACACAATTATGTCATAATATTATTCCTATTTTTACAATCCATAACTCATGTTTATCATCTTATGATTGATCATAATTTTTCCATGGTATTTTTCATTTCATTCTATTATGATTTATGGACAACCCTTATTGTTTGATATTCTTTTATAAAATAAATTTATCCGATGACTATATTTACTTATTTAATTATGATATAATCCATGATGAAGTGTTTATAGTTTTTCCCTTACTGAGAATTTGTGATCACCTATTTAATATGTTCCCTTTACCCAGGTTAGGAAGAGAAATATAACTTGAGGGAAGCCCATAAGGGAGTCAAAAGGAGTCATACTATGGAGAAATTTTCAAAATTGTTATGAAATAATATTCTAATGTAGATATTCATCAATTGCATTAAACAAAAAGGGTTTCAATGTTATGAGATTTTATTGTGAGATGTTATACTAATGTGATTTTTTGGTAATTTTAGTTGAGGTAATCTCACATGGTATCAAAGTTAATTTGAAAAAGTATGTGTTTTTTATGCTGAAATTAAGAGTGTGGTCTGAGGAACCTCAATTTTGAATCAATGGAGTGTTTATCTGTTAATGGATATTATTTTTGTTATTTTTTATTAGTATAAGATAGATTTATTAAAAACTCTAAGACAATACTATTGGATAATTCTATGTATATTATAACATCTTGAAATCCCGTCAAAGTATATATTGTATAGTTCTACTAGAAATTGAATCCCTTTTTGGATATTAGATGTGGAAGTCAGATCTAGAATAGATATAAATATGGATAATTACTAGGAAAAAAGTAGGATAAGTATTAACTTGATCATAACCTTGTGCATAATAGAGAGTCATAACTTCACATTTGGTTTGACAATCACAAGGGATATTATGTGCTTAATTTACATTCTATCTAATCAGCTATTATTATGTATTTGACTATGAATTTAGCTAGCTAGGTTAAAGAACATAATATGAAAATATAAATTCATAACCATGGATTGAAAAAAGAGAGTCATAGGTTGATATGAACATGTCACATGTTTAAAATTAATGTGTCATAGGGGAAGAAATATTTCAATTGGAGTTTTAAAATTACTCTTTTGGATATTATAATTACGATTTTTATTTAAGTATTTGGATGAAAAAAGATCAAAGAAATGATATCAAGAAAGGTATGTATCTAAAAAAAATATGTATTATAACTGAATAAGGGATTATACTTAAATGATTGGGAATCACAGTATATTCCTATTATGATGGAATAGGTGAGTGTCCGAGTCATACCTATAGTAGGGAGGTTGATATACTAATAAAAATTAACTCTTTAAAATCTTATCTATTTTCATTAATGAGTGATATTTTTCAAAGACATTATGGTATATTGTAAAAGTTATTAAAATTATGGGAAACATATAAGGATTTTTATTTATTAGTTTTGTAATAAAGGTTTAGAAATATATATATATATATAAATATATATATATAATTATATCATTAACCGGAGAAAGTAATTTTTTGAAAAGGATATTTTTTTGGGCATAAATATTGAAGATAACATGATTGAGGGATGGATAACTCATAGTTTTAATATATTATATATGATTAGATAATAAAGGGTTAATTTATTTTAAAAAACTAAGTTAGAAAGTATTGGTAACCTTGGGATTGATAATTTATGCATGATATTTTCGGTCAAGTTCATTATATTTTGGGAATTGTGGTATATATTGACTAGTGTTTTACCCTATATACTAGAAATTAATACTAATACAGGGTTTAAGATAGTTGTTAATTTCTAAAATAAAATAAGGTCATATTATTGTTTAATATCTTATATACTCAAATGGATTTGTGAAAGTTATATTTTTGAGAATGAATGATTAGAGCATATGCATACTTGAGTATATGATTATATGAATGAATACCATTGTTTGAGAAAATATATGTAACTTAATATTTCTTAATATAATAATTTTGATTTCATATTAGAAGTTATATACAAAATTATAAACATGATAAGTGTACCCTTTCCTACTTTAACCAGTGATGAATAATTTAAACTCCAAGGAAAAAATTTATTTAATGGGGTTAGATTGTAAGGACTAGAGATTTTACCAAATAAGTTTTCATTTAAATAAATAGTATGTTGATAGATTATTCTACAAAAAAAATACACCCTAAAACAATCCAATAAATTTTAGATAAAAAATGTATTATAATAATAATACCTATGGTAGACTAAAATGTTTCAATAAATTATAAATGAATAAAATATTGGAATATGAATAATTAAAGTTTTAAAACTTAAATTTTCAAGAAAAGAATGTTTTATAAATATTTTTTTTCTTAAATGAAAAATTTAAATATTTTAGAATTTTAATTTAATAAAATTAACTTCATTTTAGAATCCATAACGCCTAAATTATGTCTACACAAGAATACATTAAATGTTTTTGAAAAATTTTATATATAGAAAAATTTATTTAAAAATTAAAAAAAAATCATTTGAATAAATTTTTTAATTTATTAAATAGATATGTAACCCTTTGGAAACATAAGTAATAATCTACATTGAAACTATTTTTACTCGCTTATATTATAAAATAATCTTTATCATAAGTAAAAATTAAATCTATAATGTGGATTTTAAATTTTATATCAATATGATACTATTTTTTAATAAGGTAAATTTCATTTTTTATACAAATTTATGATTTATAATAATAATGTTAATAATAATGATAATGGTGAAACCGCTATTTTGAAGTAATTTTTTTATTATAATTTTTTATTTTTTATATAATAAAAAATTAATAATTTCCCAAAAATGGATTTAATATAGTTTTTAAAACTATAAATATATTTATTAAAACCCATTAAATAATTATTCAATTTTAAATTTTATTAAGAAAACTTAATGTAAAAATTAATATTTTTCTACAAAACAGATTTTTAATATATTAAATGTTTTAATTTCAAAGTTACTTTTACCTAATTTATAAATTGAAATGAATTAATTAGATGTCAAATTTTGGTTAATCACAATTTTTTTAATTAGGGTTATTTTATATTTTAATAAATCATATATAACTATGTTAAAAACTAGATACCATCATAAGAAATACAAATGATAAAATATAAAAATCTAATGGTGAATGACATGAAAAATGTTCAAAACATGTGTTTAAATTATATTTAAAGTATTTTTAAAAATGTATCCCACCAAAAAGACCATTATTTTCACCTTTTGATCCTTTTACCCTTGAAATGTGTTATTCCTTTATTGAAAAATAATGGGCACTCTCCAAATTACACATTTCATCACTAATAAATATAGTGATTTATTCCCCATCACTACACAACCATTCCTTGGAATTTATTCTTTAAGAATTACTAAAATTATCATTTTATGAGCTTATATCAAGTTCATAAACCTATGGTCTCAATTACTGAGCTTAATACCATCCTTTCCAATGATACATTCAAGAGAAATGCCATACTTCCATCAAGGTTAGGGGCATGCACATAGTGAATTAGGTACATGGTAAGGGTTTATTTTCTCAAATTTTCACTCCTTGAGACATATTAATTATTAAAAATAATTTTTTCTTTATTGTAGTTTATATTATTATCATTTAATATTTTTTTATCATGATCTTCATATTTTTCAGTTAATTTAATGTTTCATTTAAAAACATATCCTTCATTGGGTTTTGATTTGAATGTTTCTAAATTTTTAAGGGTTTATTTGTCTCATTTTAAAATCCCCGAGACATGTATGATATCCATAATTTATTTTATGTGATGTGATTAATTATTGGTTAATGTATTTTTTAATATTCATGAAACTTATTTGGGTTTAAGACATGGATCACGTCATTTATTTAAATAAATTTTGATTAAAAAATACCAATGTTGTAAGGACTCAACATCTATCATTGAGATATAATGCCCCTTATTGTACTTATTTATTCCCATATTACATTATTCCACACTAATATTTCATTTAATTGTAATCATTCATTATCTAAATGAAAATGGATCTTCTATTTCAAATATTCCTCCTTGATGAGTTTCATCCCCATAAAAATTATATCATTATTTATAATAATTATTATATTATTTAATGACAGAATCCCCTCCCAATCCATTTTTATTTTTACTGCCAATGTTTTCCTTTATATTTTGAAATCAAATTTTTGTGTTATCATATATGACCTTACAATTAACCATTACCACTATTCATTGGGATAATTTACAACTGCGTTTTAATATGTGGGTTTTCAATAATGTTATTTCAGAATACTATAATGGGTTTTCATAATTTCAATAAAAATATTTTAATCATCCACTCCACATTTATTTTTATTTCCTTTATATCTTTTCATGTGTTAATTTTTGATTTTTCAATTTCATAAATTAATGTTTTCCAATGTTTTCATTACATGTTTTAAGAAACAGTATTTCAATGAGACCATAACCTATTTTCTACACAAACGAAAATTGGATGTTTTGATAAAAGCCTTATTTTATAATTAAATCAAATACCTCTTTTGACTGGGTATAGGGAGACCCATTACATAGCCTGAAGGTTCAAGGCCATATGTCCTGTATAAAAGGAATGAAGGACCATTTTTTGGCATAAAAGACCCTTTGGTGAACAATACTACTACAATACCCAGGCCACTACTGTACCACTGCCTCTATAGTTCCTGCTATAGTGAATCTACTATTACTACAGTTCTACTACTGCTAGAGTAACTTGGAAATTTTTCCATGCCCAAATTTGATCCTAGGTCTTTTTGATTCAAAGGAGGAGCTTGTACCACTTGGGTACAAGCTAGTTGGAACACAAATGATAATTATGTTATTTAAAAACTCTTTTTTTTATTTTAAAACCATTTTCCAATTGATCTAAAAATGGTATATTTCATTGGATTTTTTGATGAATGAACCTTAAAATTTTATTATGAAATAATATTTTCAGAGATTTAATTTTGGGTTTCAATCATTCATATTCATGGGTAATTGTTTAGTGATAGTATCTGGAAATGTCATAACACCTATTTTTATTTCCATGGGTTCTTAATGATGTGACATATGATTATTTTCAATTTTAATTCATATTTATTGATGATAGAAATGTGGAGTACTAATTATCCCTTCAATACATTAGTAAAGTTTATATCTCATGATATCAAAATGGTACTTGGAAGGATTTATCCCAAGAAAAGGGTGCACAAGAGGATTTATCCCATGCCAAAGGGTACACATGAGGATTTACCCAAAGAAAAAGTGTACAGATGATGATTTCTCATAAGAAAGAGTGTATAACAGAGGATTTATCCAAATATAAAGGGTATAAGGGTGGATTTTTCACATTGTAAAGGTAACACATGAGGATTTATCCCATGCTAAAGGGAACGCATGATGTTTTAATCCAAGATAACATGGTACAAAAGTGGTTTTATCCCATGGCCATGGGTGCACATGAGTATTTTACCAAGACCAAGAAGGTACAAAGGTGATTATCCTAATCCCACATTGTTATAAATTCCATTTTGGGTTTCTTTGATATATGAATTTTATGTTTATGTTTATGATGCATTCTTATGTGATAATCTCATCCCTTTAATTAGGCCACATGGCTCATGTGTATCATCTCTTGATTTCACAATCCTTTAACATGATATATGTTTATTCGTTTGAGAATAAATACCGTTCTCTCATGATTTTTGGATAGATCATATTTTTATATGTTCTTTTCAATATACAATTTCTCCCCTTCACATGTTTCCTCATATGATTGTGATCTAACCCTTGATAAAAAATTTACATGTTTTCCATTATTGACTATTTTAGATCACCTCTTTTTTAATACTCCTTTAACTCGGTTAATAAGATAAATAAAACTTATGGTAAGTATAAAAGGATATCCAGAGGAGTTCAAATATGGATAAATTTTCACATTTTGTAAAATAAATTGATTATATATCTAGTCCTCAAAAACACTAAACCAAAAGGTTATTAATGTTATCTAAGATTATTTAGAGTTGTATTAATATTGTGAAATTGATCAATGTTTAGATAGGATCATCAGTCTTGGTGTCAAAATTAATTTATAAAAGTTTGTATTTTTATCATTGGAATCAGGACAGAATGTTTAGGGCACATCTTATTGATCACTGAAATCCATGAAGAAATTTCATTGTTTAATTAATTTAATTTAAAAGAATGATTTTAGGGATTTAGAGAAAAAGGAATTACCCAAATATAAAGAATTAATTCTATGGATGTGTTTTCAAAAAAAGATTATATAGGACATTCTATTCATGTGAGGCCAGAATTATTATAACAGTGTTAATTTGGATGATCATAGTGAAGTATTCACAAAGGGGGGATTTTGATTTAGGTCAATAACTTGAGAGATGTTTAATATCATAAGAACATTATTTTAGGATCTTTGAAAATTTCAAATCCTATTATCATTAGAAGATATAAAATTTATTCATCTAAGTAATTAGTTAAAGGAAGTTTTGAATTAATCATTTCATGTTCCAAAAATTTATTAGGGGATAATTGGTTAAATTAAGGGGGGACATCATTTTTACATCATGTGATGATTATTATTTAGAGATTCTTAGAAAGTGAGAAGAGTTTATAAATACATTTTTCAACCTAAAATATTTAAAATTTCATTTGGGACATTTTTTTATAATAAAAAAACACAAATTTCCATGAAATATATGAGAAATTCAGAAAATCA
Source organism: Viscum album (assembly GCA_963277665.1). Classification (NCBI taxonomy): domain Eukaryota; kingdom Viridiplantae; phylum Streptophyta; class Magnoliopsida; order Santalales; family Viscaceae; genus Viscum; species Viscum album. The sequence goes on from OY728158.1 coordinate 266,412,504, forward strand.
AGTTTCAAAGAAGAAATGTATGGTCACTTGATTCATGTGATAGGAAGATGAGAACTAGACCCATGTTAATAGCAAACTTTAAGAAGTTAAAAAATTTAAAGATCACGAATGTGACTGTTCTAAATTCATTTTGAAAAAAGGGATTAATTTCTAGTAATTCAAGTTGAAGTTCAAGAGGTGTTTTTATTTCATTCCATGAGGAACTTTATGAAATCTTTGAAGATTAGTGGTTGTAGTATAAATAAATATTTTAATCATATTCAGAGGTTGATGAGGCTTTTTTAAGTGATATACTAAAAAAATTTATAAAGTTATTGTTTTAGAGTTAAGGAAGATAAATATACTCTTAGGTAAAGGATAATAAATTAATATGTTGTATCACTTATAGTAATCATGAAAATCTATAGATCAAGATAATAACATAATGTAGTATGGAGTAGGATTCCCATAATAGGACAAAACACTCTAAAAATAGGTATTTGTATTTTAACTTAATTTATCTATATTCCAAGGGGATTAAATATTGAGGATACACATGTATGATCCATACATCCAAACTAATTACATGGGTCCCATAATCATAAAGGATGAAAAATGTTATAATGAACTTAATCGAAAAAAGTTTTCCACCACTAATTCACACCCTCTGGGGAAGTACATTGTCTACTATGACTAACTAGTGTTATAAGAGATATATATGTTCCCTCTATTATCATATATAGTTTTTGTCTATATTTTTTTTATAATTCAGATGATTAAAATATTTCTAAAGGATAATAAGAAACATTATAAGAATATAAGAGAGGTGTGTGTAATATAATAAAAATTGAAGTAATTTCTGGTGGTGGAAACTTGGAGGATTAATCAAAATCTATGAAAAATAATATTTTGAAAGAAACTCAAAATAACTAGTAGATAGCCTCTCAAAATATGTGGAATTATGATGTTTTACTACCTAAAGGTAAACCTAGTGGATGATATGTTATTACATATGTTAAAATCAATCTTCAAGATGATGCGTGTTCAAGACATGGTTACTCCGAGTCTATTAAAAGAAGATGAATTTTACAAATAAATAATGTTTTGTATGATTGATTTCCAAGTTTATATTATTGGATATATACCTATGTTTATATAGTGAAAATCGAATAAAATAACATAGATAGGTTCAGAAGCCAATGAAATGGAAGATGTATTGGCTTAAAAGATTACAAAATTAACAATTATTAGATGAATTATCAATGAAAATGAATGATATATCCAAATTTACAGTAAATAATTTTCCACTATAGAAAAATAATAATATATTATTATTTTTTAATGTCTCAGATGTTTAGATGTAATTTTTTTTAAAAAAATATATGGATTATTTCAAAACTGGGGGCTGAGATGACACATTTTTCCAAGGACCATGGTCATCTGAATATTTATTTGATTTTTTTAAAATAATGCACGTGTGCGGTTTTTATAACTTATAAACCGGTGTGGGGAGTAAAAATCTGAGGGCACTGTTGCATTCGGAACAATGACTTTTCCTTAGGAAGGATTTAACCTCGACCTGTGTGGGTCAAGGGTAAAAGTTTATTTTTGGGCATTTTAGAGAAATAAAATAAAATAAACTTAAGAAAGTTTATTTTATTCAAAATGTATCTCAGCATTGCAGTGACACATTATCTATTTCTTTTAATAAATGAAATAGTGTAATGATGCTATGACACAACATATAAGAAACCCTAAAATGTGTTTCCTTTATTTAATGAATTATCATGGATACATGGTTACCAGATGATCCTAGGGTTCTCTCTGATTCCTTAAAATAATTTCATTGGAAAACAATGAGTTGGGATGAATGACGGATCACTAATGGCAAAAAATTCCCCCACATCATTGAAGGATTTCACAAACAATGACATATTATGGATCGAGGATCTATGAACGATGGATGTTCAGCTCCGTTCTTCATCGACCAATAAAATTTTCCAAGTAGGAGTTTATTGCAATGTGATTTAATCCTTTACCCATTCTTTTATTTGAGTGAATAACACCGAACAACCCATATATAGGTTGACCTGTGGATCGACCGCGTATGCGGGATGGTTTAGATTGTGGGAATTTGAATTAGGGTCATCCTTGATTTGATAATAACCAAGATTAGAATTATAATATCCCCCCTAATTTCAATTCTAATGTGGATGGATTTGGAATGACACAAACAAGGTATGGATCCATCTGTTTTGGAAATTCTTGTGTTCTTCCTATTCTTCATGGCATATTGATCTAGACCCCCATCTCGATGGTGGTGGTGCATCAGCCCGTAGAAGGAGGATGCAGGAGACGACATTGCCAAGCAAGGAAGGCTGCGACTAGGCAGGCAATAGTGTCAGTGGATGACCGTGACTAACAGGTCCATGGTGGCAGTAAAAGGCTGTGGCCAGGTGGGTCACAATAATGATGGAGGCCTCTATATCGAAGGTTAAAAGCAGATTATACCACAAAGAAAGTGGTGGGTGGCGAGCAGAGGCCGCAACCACGTGGTCCATGACAGTGTAGAGCAGCGGTGCTAGTGGGGCATTGTGTCAGGACGAATGACCTGCAGTTCAGTCGTGAGTTTGCGGTGACACAAGGTTTGTGGGATGATGTGTAGGGGAGGAGACTGACCAGCTACCGACCGCATTGACTGGGAGACAACACCACATCAACCGCGTCTTTACAACATGATTTAGAATTCTTCCATGGGCCAGGCTGGGTAGGTGAGCCGAAACTGGGTCAACGGGCCTTGGGCTGGGTTTGGTCGGGTCGGTCTGACCGGGTCGGACCAGACCCATAACCCAACCAGTGACTTTTCACTTAATTTCATGAAAATTGCAAACCATATGTCTGATTGATGATCCATTTGTGGTGCTGGGACCCTTGTGATGAGGAAGTCCTTTGAAGATACTCTAAGTGGGTTTTCATGGAAGTCAATATATGACCATTGTCTTGAGGAGTAATTTGTCTCTGAATAAGAACCGTTTGAGTGGAAATCATGTGGTTGGCTATAATGAGAAGACTATGACAACAAGTCTAAGTGACTTAGTGGGTCAAAGTGACTCCATGGGTCAAATTAAATCAGTGGGCCTAAGTGACTCAATGGTTCTAAGTGACTCAGTGGGTCTAAGTTACTCAGTGGGTCTAAGTGACTTAGTGGGTCTAAGTGACTTAGTGGGTCTAAGTGACTTAGTAGGTCTAAGTGAGTCAATAGTACTGGGTGTTCTGAGATTACTTCTGATAGTCTTACTTTTTACACTTTTTATTTATACTTATATGAGTTGACAATACCACATGTGTACTTTACTTTGTGGTTATTCCTTTTTGGTCATTCCTTTGTGGTCTTTCCTTTATGGTTTTGAGGTGTGCTACTAAGTATTGTTTTATTCACCCCTTCATGGCCTTTTCCCACACAATTCGTGTCTTGTGAAGATGAAAGATGCTTTAATAGAGACCTAGGTGGTCCATGTCCAGGTGGTTCTCTATGAGATTAGACAAGTGAGGCGTAATCTTATGGATTCAAGAAGTTACCCTTCACCTACCCCTCCGATAGGGTTTTTTGAAGAAAGGTTTCCAGTGGCTTGTGTACTCACTTTTTTACAAATTTTCTTTTTTTGAGCTTGTATAATGGCCTCTTTACTTTTAGTTTTGTACTGTTACTCTTAGTGGATTTCTTAGTTCCATGCATGGTTTACTTAATGTTTACTTTTTAGCAGTTGTGTGCTTATAGTTGTGTTTGTGCGCACATGATTAAAGGCAATGACTCCCTTTTTTGAGATATTACTAATCGGTGCTAGTCTCTAGCCCTTGGACTATTGGAGGTGGGATTGAGGTAGTCATGGAATGGTCCCCACTGGGACACATCATGAAAAGTGGTATTAAAGACAGGATCGGTTCCACAGTGGGATCGAGAGTCTATGAGATTTGGTTTGGGGGAATAGTGTTATGTGGTTATAATCCAGCTTTCAGTCCAGGGACTCTAGTGTTGATTTGGAGGCCAACGTATCCACACACCAGGACTCTGGACATGTCCTTTCTGACTCATTAAATGAAAATATTGGTTACAGGGAAATAAATGGTACATGAATCATATAGGATTTTGAGTGTTTCCTCCTGTCCTTCTTGAGTCAGCTCACCAGGTATATTCTAATGACCATTGCTAATCTCGATCTATTTAAGGATATCTCTATGGAGATAGCCAGATAGGATTATATTTCATGACCACATGGATGGTATGACTAGAGATGAGTCATTGGTACATGGAACAATACCAGTGGTAGCCCCACCGGGTGGTGCACTAGTGTTACCACTACTCGTCGATCAGTAGTTGGGACCAATGAAATTGATAGAGGATGCACATAGGATCAGTGCATTACATGAGTTTTAGAGGTAGAGAACTTATAGGTATAGGGGTGAGACTGAGCCTTAGGTGTTTGAGGATTGGATTAGGGCAGTTTTTCAAGTCTTAAGTTCTATGAAGACGCCCCTCAACCAGATGGACGCTTCAGGTACGATCCTTCTTCAGGGATCAGTGGGGAGATAGTGGAGCTTGATGATCCAAACACATGACGAGGATACCCTCCAATGGAAAAAATTTGAGCAACTCTTCAGGGAGGATTTATTACCAAATATGTTATGCTCTATGTGTATACAACAACTACTAAACCTAAAGAAGGGTAGCATGATATTAGCAGAGTAATCAATAAGATTAACATAATTTTATTGCTACTCCAAATACATGGTGAGAGACCCGTTTTTGAGGGATCATGAATTTGAGTAGGTACTATGTCGGGAGATCAAGGCATCCATGATATCTCTTTGAACCCCTACTTTTGTTGGGGCTCTAGAATGAGCTCTACTTGTTGAGCGCTTCCTGGAAGAGCAGGCACCTGCAGTAGGAGCCACCAATAGACAACAGGTGGTGGAGTCTTCATTAGTTTGTATAAGGTAGTAGACATAGGGACACAAGAAGGTCTATCCTTAAAGGAGATGACCCTAGGACATAGGGTCACTGGTACTCGACTCCCAGGGTAGAGGGATTTAGCTGAAGATAAGGTTGTGATACTCATGCGGCTGTCAAGGCACATGGCTCGTGATTTTCCTGACTCACCGCATAAATGATAAACTGAAGATCAATGGACAATCGAGGTAGAGTCATAGGGTTGATGAGGGTGGTCCATAGGGTGGAGGACTTAGAATGGAAGAAGGTAGAGTGGTAGGTGGTGGGTGGAGGTTTGAGGCACTACCACCACCACCCCTAGGTTGCCCGCCATGGGCTCTGGGAGTCGGTGGATAGGGGTGGGCCCACCTTCATGTGATATAGGCCTACAATCTGGTCGATCCAGAGATTATTAGAGGTATGATCTATTTCTTCTACACCCTAGATATATTTCTTATAGACACAGGTTCCAATCACTCTTTCCTTTCCACAAACCTTGTTTGAAGATTGGAGATTCTGGTGCAGCAGTTGGATCGATCCTTACTCCTAGAGACTCCTACAAGAGGGGAATCAATGATCAATAACTTGTTCCAATAGTGAGAGATTAGTCTTGGAGGCAAGAGATTCAGCTGAGATCTCCTAGTAGTAGCGTTGAGTCCTTACGACATCATTCTGGGTATGGACTAGTTATCTATATTCCTTGCCCAGATTGACTATTTTAGGTTCATAGAGCGGTGTGTTCATTGAGATGGGACCAGGTTTTATATTAACAGTGAAAAGGGAATGCTTGAATCACATGAAAAAATTTCTTAGAGGTGGGTGTAGTTGATCACTCACTAGTTTTCTAGCCTTACCCTTGGTGTGGTGGATGGGAGGAGTCCTCAATTTCCTGTAGTGGTGGACGAGTATGAAGAAATATTACAGGAGGATTCTCTAGGATTACCTCCTCACAAGGAGGTTGACTTATACATTAACCTTTACCTAGGGACGATGCCAATATCCACACTGGCATACTTGATTGCTCCCACAGAGCTTCATGAGTCGATGGTATAGCTAGAGGAACTTTAGAGGAAGAACTTCATGAGGCCCAATGCTTCACCTTGGGCAGAACTAGTTCTATTTTCCATGAAGGTAGATGGGATCCTGAGACTATGTGTGGACTATCATCACTGAAATTAGGTGACTGCGAATAACAAATATCCACTACCTAGAATCTATGACCTCTTCGACCAGTTTAAAGGGGAAAAGTAGTTCTTGAATATAGACATTAGGTCTGGCTATCAACATATTCGTGTATTGGATGAGGATGTACTGAAGGCATAATTCTGATGTCGGTATTACCACTATGAGTTCTTGGTTATTCCATTCAGCATGAAAAATTCCCTAACAGAGTTCGTGGGACTCATAATGGGGATCATCCAACCCTACTTTGACCGGTTTTGTCGTGGTATTCATTTAAAACATCTTGGGCTACTCAACATCTAAGGAGGAGCACACGACACTCCATAGGATGGTCCTGGATACACTCGGACAGAACCAACTATATGGGAAGCTCTCAAAGTGTAAGTTCTGGATTCAGTAAGTCCACATTCTAGGACACATTATTTTAGAGGTTGGAGTTACTATGGATCCAACGAAGATAGAGGCGATGCTTTCTTGGGAGCCACCTAGAAGCGTGAACGAGGTGTAGAGTTTCTTGGGTTTGGATGGATACTACAAGAAGTTCATGCCTAAATTTTCCAAGGTATAATCACCCTTATTGGCTTTGACATGGAAGGGGTATCCTTTCCTATGGATGGAGAAGTTCCAATGGAGCTTCCAAGAGTAGAGGCAGAGACTGATGAGTGCCCCCATCTTGAGACTGGTAGAGGAGGGTGTTGGGTATGTAATGTTTTACGATGCCTCAGGGACCCGACTGGGTTGTACAATGATACATAGGAAATAATTAATTACCTACGGTTCATGGAATTTGAACCAACACGAGTATAACTATGTGACCCATGACAATGAGTTATCAGCAGTGGTATTTTCTTTGAAAATGTGGAAGCACTACTTGATGGGTGAGCTATTTACCATCTACTCTAACCACATGATTCTTAAGTATATATTCTCCCAGAAGGATCTTGAATTAAGAAAGTGATGGTGGATATATTTTCTCTAGGATTATGAATTTGAGATAGTATATAATCGTCATAAGGGGAATGTGGTAGAAGACTTGTTCAGTTGGCGATTCAGGTTGTAGTTGCTGAGTCAGTTGTCAAAGCAGTTAGCCGTGATGTATATATACTTTGTGTGTGGTTATAGAATAGATTACCTTCAGTCAATGGTTGTTAATCCCCAAATTTTACACCATGTTATGGAGGCATATCTAGAGGATGTTGACTTTGAGAACCAATGTGATCAGTTATCCACATGGAAATACAATGATGGATATTCGATAAATGGAGAGCACGTCGTCGTTTTCATAGGGTGAACTATTGTACTAGTGAAATTGTGAGTGGAGGTTCTAATGAAGTTCCACATATCCCAATTAAAAGTAAATTTGAGAGTGAAAAAGATGTACCAGGATCTCCAACATTAGTTTTTGTGGTCAGGGATGAAGGAGGCAGTGGCCGAGTTCATTTCTTGGTGCCTCAATTGTTAGCAAGTGAAGGCAGAGCATTAGGTTCTAGCATGCTTTACTCAACCACTCTATGTACCTAAGTTTAAGTGGGATGGTATATCAATGGAATTCATGAAAGGTTTACCATGCACATAAATGGGGAACGATACCATCATGGTGATCATAGACAGAATCACCAAGTCAGACCACTTCCTATATATTCGGGAATAGAGTTTGGTTGAGAGATTGGGACACCTCCTTTTTTAGGAGATAATTCAGCTTAATCGGATTCCTTCAACTATCAATTAAGACCATGATTTTTGATTCCCATCTCAACTACGGAGGGGATTATAGGAAGCGTTCGAGACTCAGTTGCACTTGAGAACAACATTTCATCCCCAAAAGGATCACCAAATGGAGATGACTATCTAGGTTTTAGAGGACATTCTTCATGCTTGCATCCTTGAATTTGGTTGTAGTTGGGATGACCACATACCGCTGGTGGAGTTTGTGTAAAAAAATAGATAAAACTCCACCATTGGTATGGAACCATTCAAGTCACTTTATGGGTAACCATATAGGTCACCACTATGCTAGACATATCCAGAGGAGTGAACACCCATGTGCCCAGAGTTGGTACGAGCTACTACCAAGAAGGTATAGATCATCCAGGAGCAGATGGGGACTGCATAGAGTAGAAATAAATCTTATGTTGATAGGATATAGAGGCCTTTTTAGTTCAATGAGAGAGACCATGTGTTCTTTTGGGTGTCCTTAGGTGGGGATTGTAGAGATTTGGCTAGGATGGAAAGTTATCTCCATAGTTAATCAGCCATTTTTAGATTCTAAGCAGATTTGGAGAGGTGGCATACCACCTAGCTCTTCCCCCATTGATTCATCAGGTTCATGATGTCTTTTACATGTCATAGGTGGGGAGGTATGTTTATGATCCATCGCACATCATCTAGTGGGGTGAGATAGAGATTGAAGATATAGTGGCATTTGTAGAGTTCCTAGTGGAGAAAAATGATCAATAGAAGCAGGTCCTTAGTGGATGGTCGATTCCTCTGGTGCACATTTGGTGGATGCACAGGAATATCTGGGAGAGAACATTGGAGTTGGAGACTCAGATTCATGCTTAGTATCTCCATTTTTTTGTTTAGATCTTGTTTTGGATTTCAAGGATGTAAATACATGAAGTGGGTATAATGTAATATCCTAGAAATTTCCATGATTTTTTTGTAAAAAAATATATGTATTATTTCAAAACTAGGAACTGAGACAAAACTTGATTCTAAGGCCCGGGGTACCTTGAACTATTGTCTAAACTTTTTTTAAAAAAATTGAACACATGAATGTGTTTAGTAACATCTAAAATGGTGTCCGGATTTAAAAATTGATGGCACCACTGGGTTCAGAAGGAAAACTTTTCTGTAGGAAGGACCTAACCATGATCGACACGGGTCGAGGGTAAAAGTTAAATTTTGGGAAGTTGAAAGAAAAAAATAAAATAAACATAAGAGAGTTTATTTTATTCAAAATTTATCACTATAGCGCAATGATGCATCATCTATTTCATTTCAAAAATTAAATAGCATAACGACACTCCGACTTAGTGTAACGAAAATGCTAAAATTACTTTCCTTCATTTAATGAATTATTAGGGATACAAGACCAAGAGAGGATCATGGAGTTTTAATTGAATCTTTAAAGGAATTTCATTGGATAACGAGGAGTGACCACAAAGAACAGATTTCCAATGAAAAATAAATCTCCCTCCTCTTGGATGGATTTCTCCAACAATGACAAATTTCGGATAGAGGACTGACAAATGACGATAGTGAGCCTCCATTCTTCATTGTCCGATCCAATTTTACATGTAGTGGAATATTTATAAGTTATTTATTCCTTTCCACATTCTTTAATTTGAGATAAGAATACAGATCAACCCATGAATAGGTTGACCCACATATTGATTGCGTTTGTGGGGTGGTTTAGATTATGGAAATTTGAATCGGGGTCCTCCATGTTTTGATGTGATCCCTTATTAGAATTATAATATCCTCCCCCTAATTTCAATTCTAACATGGTTGGATTGGGGCCGACATGGAAAAGGCCCAGATCCATCCATTTTGAGCGTTCTTGTGTTATTCCCATTTGTTGGGGCACAATGATCTAGGCCACTGACTCAATGGAGGTGATGCATCATCCCACAGAAAGAGGTTGCGGGAGATGGTGGTACTAGGCAGGGAAGGCCAAATCTATGAGGGAAAGGCCATGGCCAGGTGGGCCATGGTGGTATGGAGCAAGGACACTGCGTCAGGATGGAAGACCCATGACTCAACCGTGGGTGTGCGCCGACACCCAGTCCGCATGACCGTGTTCAGGGGAAGCAGCTAACCAGCTATATGACACATTTATTAGGATAGGATGTGGGAGCATCCATGTCTGGGAGAGACAAGCTAGCCCACTTCAAAAGGACATTCCAAGCTAGCATGCCCATTTTCACTTAATTAACCCTGACATTCAAACTGTACATCTGATTGAGGAGCTTTTAGCGTGGTTGGGACCCTCACCACGAGGCATTATTTTCAAGATACTCTAAGTAAGTTTTCATTGAAGTAGAAATATGACCTTTTTACTGAGGAGTAAGTTCCCCTAGAACAAGCATGTTGCGATTGGGAATCCTGTGGCTGGCTGGGATGAGGAGACTATGGATATGGGTCTTTGTGACTCTGTGGGTCTATGCGACTCAATGGGTCTAAGTGACTCTGCAGGTCTAAGTGACTCTGTGATTCTAAGTGAATCAGTTGGTCTAAGTTACTCAATGATTATAAGTAATGGAGCGGGTCTATGTGACTTAGCAAGTCTAAGTGACTCAGTAGGTGTATGTGATTCCGTGGATCCAAGTGACTCCACAATATTGGATATTCTATGATTACGTATGATAGTATTACACTTCATACTTTAAATTTTTATATGTTTAAGATGATAATACTTCATGCGTACTTTCCTTAGTGGTTATTCCTTTGTGGTTTCTATGTATCCTACTGAGTATTGTTTTACTCACCCCTGTATGGGCTTTGTGCACATGTGTCATGTCTTGTGCAGACAATCAACACTTTGAAAAAAACCTAGGTGATCTAGGACCAGGTGGTTCCCAGTGAGATCATACAGGTGAGGTGTACTCTTATAGCTTCCGGAAGCTACCCTTCACCTACCCTTAAGTATGGTTTTTTTGCAGACGAGTTTCCAATGACTTGGGTACTCATATGTTTATATCTTTTCTTTTGTTTGGATTGTATAATGGCCCCTTTCATTTCAGTTTTTTACTATTACACTTAGTGATTATCTTAGTTTCATGTATGATTTACTCAATGTTTATTTTTTATCATTTGTGGGATCGAATCTATATGAATGAATACAGGTTTAAATAAAATTCCTCCCATTTTGAGATATGCCTACATGGTTCTAATCTCTAGCCCCTGGCCTATTGGAGCCGGACTTGGTGTAGTCATGACACGGGCCCTATCAGGACGGGTCGAGACATTTTTTTGTGAGAAATTTAGGTTTAAATATGTTTTTTTTGTGAAATTATACATGTACTAATGGATAATCCTAAAAATCAGTGATATCATAAATAAAAAACACGAGATCAAGGAGAAGATGATCAAAGAAATTGATCATGACTTGAAGGAGGTGAGTATGTATCAGAAGGAAAATATGTGGATGTTAAAAGAATGACTTGAAGAGAAATTAAAAATTCTTGAAAATAAAAAACTCTTTAAGTTTAAAGTGCAATAAGTTATAAATAATAATGAAAAACATGGAAGTTTATCAAATATAATCTTTACATAATTCTATGATAAGATCCACAATTGGAGTTTATATAGAAACTATTTCCTCTAAGAAAACTCAATCTAGCACCAAGAATAATATTATATCATAAAAAGTTCAATATTTTGGTAGGATAATGAAAAAGGTACAAAATGATTCAAAAGTATTTTTCTCACTACTGTTGAAACGTTTTATTAAGTAGGTTATAAGTCCATTACTGAATAGTGATGGGTGATAAAAATAAATGACAAATACAAGTCATATAAGGTATATTTTTGGTTTTGAAATGTTCAGACATATGTTTATCAATTTTTAGATTCATATGGAAATTTATGGTATGAAAATAAGTCCAAAACTAATGGGTAGAACAACTGATGCTTAAGGGAATTAAACCAAGAGAAAAAAATATAAAGAAAAAGGAAAATATTTTGACATCCAAAAAATTGAATTTTTTGAAATTTTCAATGAGAGTTGTGAAAGAAGTGATAAAAGAGATAATGAGCACTGAAATATATCCAAAATGTATAATAACACTACAACTAAGAAAATGAGATCAAAACAAATAGAGAAAATTATTTAATATAAGTTATAATTTAATTAAATATTTGGGTGCAATATTATTTGATGTTTTCCTAAAGAAATCACTTAATAATAAAATAATAGAAAATTCCACACTAAAGAAAATGTGGTTCTACTGTGGAATAAAATTCCACTTAAAGGAAAATATCCATATCACCATGATTTTTTAAATTAATATAATAAATATTAAGAAAAAAGTGAATAAATCTGATAGAGATAGAAGAAGATTGGAATGGTGGAACACATCCCAATTGATGAAGTTAAGGTTCAGAAGAAGTTACCATAGAAGGGATATTACCAAAAAATAGAAAACTGTGTGGATGGTGTCAAAATATAACATCCAAATTTTTTATTAATCATTAGTTTTGAATAAATTATATTTATTTAATATCTTTCGTTACACATAACATTGAGTTAAGCATGTGTTACACACAACACTCAGTTTCATCAAAAACATTATATATTATTAATATTTTTGAAACATGACTATTATAACCTAGATTTTAAACTTGTAGATATGAATTATAATAAATAATTTTTCATTCATAATTATAATGTTTTTACATAAATAAAAATTATTGATAAAGAGAACTTAATTTTTCAATAAAGTCGTTATATATTTTTAAAATATTATTTTCTAAAAAAATGTTTTTTAAACTATTAAAAAATAAAATTTTGAAACTTTTATAAATATTACTTGATAAAGTAAAATTTATTTTTTTAATTAAGAATATAATAATTATATTATGTACAATTTTTGATAATTTTTTGAAAAGATTATATTTTTGATCAATAGAGAATAATACTGAATTTTAAAGAAAAAATTTCTTTTACATTTAAATTATTTATAAAATTAAAATTATTTGTTTTTATTTTTAAACTAAAATTATTTCAATTATATATATATTAATCCAATTTATTTCTTTTGGTTCATTTTCATATTGAATTATGATATGAAAACCTTGTAAACTTGTAAACTTTTCACTCTAAAAACATGCTTTCTTGTCACTTCTATAAGAATAATTTAAAATAAAAATATATCCATTTATATGAATTGAATTTGGTAAAATGGATTACATATTTTTAACCTGAAATAATTATTTTATCTAATAATTTCACCTTATTTAATGTCCAAAATGTATATCTAAAACAATAAAAATATAACTATTTTGATAATGGTAAAAATTGGTTTATCGAGAGTTAAAATATAAACAGAAGGGTTAAAATGAAATAAAAACTTTTATAAAATATATTTTATGGAAGTATTTAGTACCTAAAATGTATAATCATTAAGAATACTCAATTTTGGATCTATTTGGAATGATAAAAACGTGGGAACACCTTTTCTATTCAAAATATTATATGTGTACCACTCATCTCACTTATAAAAGGAAACCACCTCTCATCTACTCGCCACACCATAAAACATTTTTTGGTCATCCAATACCTGAAAAAATAAATTCCACAGTTACCTAATCTAATCCTAGAAACCTTCGTTGGGTTATAAATCCAACCTTAGAATTCTTTCTGTGAAAACCTATGGAGGTTACTAAAGGAAGAGGTAATGTTCTTCAAAGATTATTTTTAATTTATTTATTTATCAAACTCAATCAATTTTTCATAAAACCTTATGGTATATTATACTCATTTTCTTCCATATACACATTTATTTTTATTTTAAGGTTATAATCTACAACCATCTCCACTTTTGTTAAATAGGTTACAAATCATCATTCATGTGTACGGAGGACTACCTCCTCACGAACTAATGTAATTCATTTATCCATTACCACCTCTCACAAATGAATATAATGATGAATTTTATATTTATATATTATATTTATTATATTATTATACTTATCTAATTATTAAACAACATATAATTTCATACATTCCATTCTATTTGAATATGATAACTTTGCCGATGTGTACAACGAACTACCACCCCATGAAGAGTTGTGATTCATTCACACTTTAATGGAAGGTAATAAGGATGATATTAATTAAAATATGTGATATATATGACATAAAATTTATTCTATAATGACAATATATTATTTATCTTTTTTCTTTTATTCCATCAAAAAATAGAAACATCGTTTATGCGTATGCATGAATTACCGTCTCTATGAATGGTGTATTTCATTTTCTGTCACTAACTTTTATGGATTACTATTAATACATATGTACTGAATATATTTGGTATGATGGTTAAAATTATCAATATTAAGGAATTATTATCAAATTAATGTGACTGAAAATAACAAATCAAGGCATACATGAAAAACAAAGCTGCTATTGCCTGAAAAATGACTTTAAAATGGAATTGTTTTTAAATAGGGTAAGAAAATGTCATAATAAGGTCATATATGACATGATATATTTTATTATGTGCCTTTAATAAATTTATATTAAATATATATTTATTATAAAATATTTTTTAACTTGTATAAAGTATGCTGAGACTTAAAGAAACATATTTTTTTGTCAGTTTACTTTCCATGAAATATATGTTATGTCATGAACCAATATTATTTTATGAGGTATATATAAAACCCCTTTCACATGTAATATCATTAAATTTTTTATTCTCATGATATTTTATGTTTTATTTAATTTTATTCCCTAATGGTTCTTAAAATTTGAAGCTACTAAATTGGTAAATATTTTATGCTACAATCTGTTCATTTATTAGGACTGCTTATGTTTATGTTTCTAATGATGAAATATTATGACCCTTTTCTCAAGAAACACAAGAATTTTATAATCATATTTTTATTTTATAAGAATATATTTTCCCTTTATTTTCCTCTATTTGTGTTCTCATTAGTTCAAATGAATATTTTTAAGGAAAAATAATCTTTATTTAACTCTTTGGTCGAAAACCTGTTTTTCTTCAAAAAACATGTTATCTAAAAATGTTTTCAATAATGTTTTTAACATTATTAAAATTATTTATTAAATAAATATTTAATGATATTTTTATTTTTCACAAATTTGTTTTAATGTGATGTTCATGGTGTTATCCAAACAATGCCCATTTGGACTTTACCAAAAATGATGAAGGAATCTCTATTTTAACATGTACGACAGAAACAACATTTACCGCGAACATGAAAATTATTTTATCATAATATAAATTTATAATATTTTATGTTTATTTTCAAAGGAATGGGTTTCCAAATTTTTTTTATGAATTTTTATTTTTAAAAAGTGATTTTTAATTAATATTTACCTTCTTCATGAAACGTTCCAAGTGATTTATCATTCAAAATCATTCTTTATCTCAGATGAAATCCCATGATATAATTTATCCTTTGTTTGGGATATGAACCAAGTATACCATTATTTTTATTTGCCTTAATTATTTATTATGATTAGTTATTTATAAAAAAAATTTCTCTTCCAATGGTTTTAACATTTTAAAATTATCACAAAACCTACTTCTTTCTCCATGAGTAATGCAATGTTTTAGTGATGAAATGATTATGAATTTTGTTCCTATAATATAGGTTATGATGTGATGAAATGTTTATTAATCCCATTTCATTTCATGTGTTATTATATGATGATTAATTTATGATCACATAGAACACATATGTATGATTTTTTATGTGACGGGTGTGAAATATCTCTCTCTAAAATGAATTGGGTAAACATTTATATCTTATGAGATAGGAAGGATTGAAATGGGTAGTGAAACTGGATAAGTGAGGGACTTTTTTTTATTATGGTATTAGGAGTTAACCTTTACTACTTTGATTGGTTGGTGAGGAAAACAGTACACTATAATATCTAGTGCAATGATCCATAGATATTATGGAAATGATTTTATATGCTTATTTGTATGCCAAAACTTTATGTCTTATGAAAATGTTATTCCCTCATGGCTTATGTTCTTTGATTCTATTATGATATATGTCTTATAAACATACTATATTTATTCCATGACCCCTTTTTATGACATTTTATGAGCATGGTATAGTTTTCAACTGTTATACTCATGTTCTCATATGATTTTTTATGTTATGCTTATGTATATTCCTTATTTACTCTTACAATGAATCTAATCTCAAACTCTCTAATGTTTATATTCCCTAAATATAAATAATGTATTATAATGATATGACTAAAAAGGGTTATTATTATGTAAAACATATTGGGAGTTGATGTAGTTTACACATGATCCAGTTGTTTGTGTTTAGAAGTTATTAAGGCACTATACCTTGAGAATCCTTAGACATTTGTTTGTGTAATATAATTTTTTTTATCATAAATGATGTAATATCAATGTATGATAAACCATAGTGTCTATATTTGGTATCATAGTATAGGTTTAGGTAAAATTTTTAAACTAGGTTGAGAATGATTTAGCGATATCCCTAAGGTAGTGTATAAGGATAAGTGCAAGGATGAGTCAGTGTATAGATAAATGTCATAGAATTCTGTTAAAGTATAGAGTGAGTGGTTCTCAAAAAATTTCATACCTTTCAAGATACTACAAGTAGATTTGGGTCTAGAATAGTGGCACTTAGGGGTAATTACTTTTAAAAGTGTGCATTGATATAGACATCATCATCACCAGGTGAATGAAAACAGGCCTTACTGCACAAATGGTTTGACACTCCAAGAGGATATGCTTTAAAAATTAACAAACCTCTTTACTAACCATAATGAGGTATTTGAATAATGACCATGAATGACTAGGATAAACATAAAATTTCATAGATTAAAAAAATTATTCCTTTATTTAAACATCACATATATAATTTTTCATGATTTTGTGGTTCCCTACTATGATTATTGTTTCTTACACAAATTTTTTATTCTAGTCAGTGGATAAAACATGAAGTAAGTGTGTTAATAACGGGGGTGAGAGCTAATGAAATGATTCTCCTTATATGTATTTACATTTTTTGTAATCTATAATGAAAAATCTAATTCATATTCTCATAACAATTTCTCTATATATGAATCTTATTGGACTTTAAAATGAAAAAAGGAGGGACGACCATTCTATTAAGTCCTTCATAAGGAAACATACACCATATTTCTCTAGGTCTTATGATCCACTAGTTTCTAAGTAATATATCATCATTAATGAAAATATATTTTCCATTCTATAGAGTTAAAAACATGAAAAAGTCATTTTGACTATCTACCATTCAGAAAGTGAAGAGGATAAATGGTGGAATCTTATAAAAAATATAGGGAAATGGGATGAAACTGACTCCATGGATTGATATGAGTAAAAGAAATTATTTTTTCAATAATTAAATTCTTTTTATTCTTTTTAAAAATATGTATAAGGAGTTACTTGAGTTAAAAAAATAAAAAATGAATCAATTAGTACCTACAAGGCATATTTTACAAGACTTGTGAGGTATGCTTCTCCTAATATCATCCAACCTAAATGAAAGTTTGATTGATTCATAAGTTGGATAAAAAAAGTCTCTAAATGGAGTTATTAATAAGATACATTAGTAGTCATGAAGATATTGTTCATTGTTCTATCATTATTTATATGGAGTTTGGAGTTACGTATCGATCTCATAGTCTTGATAAGAAGTGAAAAATTGAATTCAAAGTAAAATCTAAAAACCATGGATAGAAGATGATTTTATTTCTTTTATGATCAATGTGTGGAAATAAACATGGATAAAAATCTATTAATGGGAATATTAAATGTTTTATGAGCAGAATATAAGGTCATTGAGAAATTGAATACCGAAGTGATGGGATGAATTTATATAATGACGTGAATAGAGAGAAAGCTACAAAGAATGAACCCTATACACTCCATTATTTCAAAAGAAAAGAGTATTGTCAGAATGATAACCACTTCCAAAACCCGAGGATAAATGATGATTATAGAAATTAATAACATCTTAATCTAAGAAGCAATGGTAAATATCTCTCAATCACCTTTTCTGATGTGGGGTGTGATAACAATGCGGTGAATGATACACTTAAAATCCACTCTGAAACTAGTAATGTATTATTTTACTATTGATATACACATTCTTTCATATCTAAAGAATTTTATAAGGGTATCAATATTACACCTAAATGATTAAATATATAATTATATGTGAAAACACCTCATGATATGATTATCACATATCATATTTATGATTCCTCTCCAATTGACGTTGGAGGGAATGTTCTTCCTGAAAATCTTATTATTCTTCCTCTAGTTGAATTTAATTTTATCTTAAGAATGGATTAGATTTATATACAAAAACACCCATTAATTTTTGAGGATTGGAAGTCACAATTTATATTCCAAACCAACCTATGATTATTTATCCATGCGATAATAAATATAAAAATCCTTTGGAAATCACACCCATTGTATGGGTTTTGATTCTTATTCAAGATGTGAGTTTATCTCAGATAGATGGTGAGAAACTCACCGTTGATTATATGACTATTTTTCAAGAATTTTTTGATGTATATCCAGAATAGATTCATTTACTTCCAACAAAACCTGATGTTTCATTCTTCATATAACTCATACCTGGTGCCATAATAATTTCAAAGACACTCTACAGAATGGCCTCGATTGAGTTACAATAATTGAAAATGGAAATCTTGGAGAACCATTACAAATGATTCATTCTAACAAGTGTGTAATATTTGGGTGATCCTATTCTCTTTGTTAAAAATATATATGGACTGATGAATATATACACTGATTACTAAGAGCTAAACTAGATCACGATGAATAACAAGTATCCTCTAACCCATATTTATGACCAATTTGATCAACTATATAGAGACCAATACTTTTCCAATGTTGAACTTTGTTTTGGATATCATTAATTGAGGGTAAATAATGAGGATATAACCAACATATAATTCTATAAAATTTATGGGCATAATGAATATATTGTGATTCCATTCGACCTTACTTATTCCCCCTTTATCTTCATGGATTTAATGAATAACATATTTAGATATTACCTTGATCTTTTTGTGGTACTATTTATATATGATATTATTTTATATTCAAAGATAATATAATAGAATGAAGGTCACTTGATAATTTTATTAAATACCCTAATTGTGAAAAAACTATAGGAAAATATTACAAAATGTGAATTTTGGCAACAAAAGGTTTCATTTTTGGGTCATTTAATTTCAAGAGAGGGTATATAGGTGGATCCATCAAAGATAATGGCTATTTAATGTTGTCCCAAAACAACCACAGTGATTTATATACATATTTTTCTTTTTTAGGTGGATATTATCAATGGTTTGTAGATAATTTCTCATGATTATCTAATCCACTCATCAAGTTAACTTGGAAGGGAGCCAAATTTTTCTAGAAAAATGAACATGAGGTAAGTTTTAATGAACTAAAGAGAATATTATTCTGTGCACCTATGATTACATTACCCTATAATGGAGAAGGGTATTTAATCTATAGTGATGCATAAAATGAGGTATTGAGATGTCTTCTCATGTAGAATTACTTAGTTATAGCTTATTCCTCACAATAATTGAAGGTTCATGAGAAAAATTACCCAAATCATGATTTAGAGTTAACTACTACAATTATTTCATTTAAGATATAGAGGTATTGTCTTAATGTATCAAATTATGATATATATATATATACTGATCCCAAATTTTTGATGTACTTATTTACACAACACAAGATGAATTTTCTCTATATAAAATGGTTAGAGATGATTACTTATTATGTCTACTAGATACATTAACACCCCGATAAATAGAACAAGGTGGTTAATGTCTTGAGTTGAAAGGATCATTCTATCTTATAATTTTTGAGGATAAAAAAGATTCAATATTTATGGATTTTCATAGGATGTGTTTGGAAATCCAGAATAAAAGTGGATAAATATTATCTTTTTCATTTGAATTTTCAACCATCTATCCAAGTGAAGATTAATGATCTGAATAAGGAATATTTTGACCTACAAAAGAAGGTTATAAACATTCTTGAGTGTAACCATGATTATGATAGAATTATAATCTTTAAGAAATATATATGAATTTCATCCATAATATATTTTAATAAGGATTTTTAGAGAAAGATCATATTTATTAATTTTTTATTCCTCTTGGAATTATGAAGATGTGTAGAGATTTTAAAGAATACTTATGTTGGGATAGAATGAAATGAGATATCACAGAGTTTATATCTCGATGCTTGGTATGTATTAATGTTAAGTCTAAGAGAAAAAAGTATAAGTAGACGTTACATACAATAATAATACTAGAATGGAAATGGGAGAACATCACCATATATTTTTTCATTAGACTCCACAAAACATCTAAAGAGAATAATTCAATATGGGTTGTAGTTAACCTTGTTACAAAGTCATCAAACTTCATAAATATCAGAGAATATTACTTTAGAGATTTTATAGGTAGGATATATTATAAGGAAATGGTAAGGTTTCATGGAGTACAACATTTAATTATGTTTGAATGGTATCTGTGGATTACATCAATGTTATGGTGAAGTATTCTGAAATATCTTAACATTATCTTGTGTTTCAACACTTCATATCATCCTCAAATAGATGTTCTGTCAGAAATAAGAATTCAAATCCTAAAAGATATTATTATATCTCATTATTTGTACCTCATAGGTGATTAGGATCAAAAAATTCCTTTTGATGAGTTTTCATACAATAAAATATTTCACTCAAGAATTTAGATGACTCATTATGAATCCATCTATAGAAAGAAATAGAGAACTCAAACATGTTGGAATAAAGTTACATAATGAAAGATATTGTGATATGAGATAGATGAATAAATTGAAGAGAAAGTTAGATCAATTGAGAAATACATCAAGGAATCTCAATGTTGGTAGAAAATGTATGCTTAAAATATTCCGCATGATATCGATTATGATGTTAGGGACAAGGTGATTCAAGGAATTTATACATGGAATAAATTTATGAGTTTTAATAATAAATGGAAAATAATCCCACATTATGTAGGTCCCTTTAAAATTATTTATCATATCAGGATGGTAGACTATCAGTTGGTACATCCACCAAAACTCTCTCAATTACTTGATGTGTCTGTGTGTCACTTCGGAGGAAGTACATAACTTACCCTCCACATATACTGAACTCATAGGTCATACCACTGATGAAATAAATTTCTTATTAGGAGAAGATGATAGAGATTATAGTTTTTGAAGATAATTTTATATGAAACAATACCAATCACATGGTCAGTGTTTTTTGGTGAAACCTTTAATTTGAGAAAGCTATGTGGGAACATGAAAAAACAATGAGGCATAAGTATCCTCATTTTTTGTTATTAGAGTGATGGATTTCATTGGATAAATTAATTTTAAGTGGGGTAGAGGGTAACAAAATTATTTTTTATGAATTAATTTACTAATAAATTAAAAATATGTTATAGCTTGTGTAACATGCAACATAGAGTTATGCTTGCGTTACACACAACTCTGAGTTTTTAGAAAATCACAATATTTTATTAATATTATTCAAACACAAAGATTGAAGCATATACATTAAAAGTATATATATGAATAATAATAATTTTTTAATATTATTTATAATTGTTTTACATAATGAAAACATATTGATAAAAAACTAATTACTTCTTCATTATGTCTTAATATGTTTCGAAAATTATCTTTTCTAAAAAATATATTTTTTTATGAAAAAATGAAATTAAATATTGACACATTTTTAAAATTTATTTGATAAAATAGAAACAATTATTAAAATCACAATAGCAAAATTATCTTCATGTGAGTTTTTTATAATTTTCTAAAAATATTAAATTTAAAATGTATAGTGAGAAACATATAATTTTAATTAAAAATTTCATTTTTCATTAAAATTATTTATCAAGATAAAATTATATTTTAATTTTGTTTGGAACTAAAAATAAGTCAATAATAAATATAATAATTTAGTTTTCACATTTTAATTATTCTCATATTTATTTTTGATATAAAAACATTGTAAACCTTGTAAACATTTTAACTTTTTCTCTTTGAAAACTCACTTTCTCATCGCATCGACTAGATTAATTTTAATTTAAAATTTTCCACTTTTTTGAAATTAAATTGAAAGAATGGATTAAATATTTTTAATAAAGAAAACTGATAATATCTAATAATTTCAACTTAATGTTTAACCAAAATTGATAGGGAAGAAAGTAAAAAATTAATTACCATGGTTAATGTTAAAATATGTTTATCGAGGGATTAAAATAAAATGATATTCGTTAAAATGACCTAAAAAGTTGTATAAAATATATTTAATCACTATATTTAGATCATATAATGTATAATTATAGAGAATAATCTATTCTTTATACTTGTGACATGAGAAAAATGTGGGTACACCATTTTCTTTTCAAATAATAACAAGTGTGCCACTCACCTAACTTATAAAAAACAACCCTCTTGGATCTCATATTATCATCAAAAAAATAATTTTTTCATATGGTACCAACCTAAATCAATTATAAAATTGTTTTATCTCATCCTAGAATCCTTATTTGAGTCATAAATTAAACCTTGGAATGTATTTTGTTCAAAGCCAAGAAGGATGCCCGAGGAAGAGGAAACATTCTTTATTGAGTCTTTTTCTATTTTATATCTTACTCCACCTATTTAAATTTTTATTAAACCATGATTGTATAATATCCCCATTATATTACATATATAGATATTTTTTGATTTTAAGGTCATTACCAAAAACTATTTACACTTCCAAAAAATGGGTTTCGAATCATCATTCCTTGGTATAGTAGACTACAATATCACGAAGGGATGTCTTTCATTTTTCCATTAACACCTCTCACGACTGGTTATAATATTTTATATTTTTATATTATTATACTTATTTAATTATTATATTACATATACATTCATACTTTCCATTCTAATAGAATATGATAATGTCACTTGAGTGCATGGTGGACTACCGCCTCATGAAGCGATGTGATTCATTAAAGCATTAAATATAAGGAAATAAAGATGGATTTAAATAAAATATACGATATATATGAAAGAAAAATTATTCTGTATGTGTTATATATATTATTTAATTTTCATTATTTTAAACCATCGAATAAATGGAAACAATGTTCATGTGTACATACGACCTTCTATCTCCAATAATGTTGTATATAATTTTCTATCTTTAACTTTTATGGATTACTATAAATATATATATAATTAATATATATGATATCTTGGTTATTATTGTATATATTATGAAACCATGATCATATTAAGAGGACTGAAATTATAAAATCACAACATACATGAAAAATAAAGTAGTTATTGCCTAAAACGTGACTTTTACATGAAATTATTAATAATGGGTAATAAAAGGGCATAAGAAAGTCATATGTAGTATAAAATATATTTTATGTGGGTTTAATAGATTTATAATAAAATTATATTTATTAGACAAGAGTTTTTAATTTTTAAAAATGAATTAGAGACTTAAGTTAAGTGATTTTTGTATCAATTTGATTTTCTTAAGACATATATTATGTTATGAACTAGCATTCTTTATTTTGACCCCCACAGTTTTCAGTGTTTCATATTTAAATTGTATTTTACTTTTATTCCATTTTACTTTAAAATAAAATATTTAATTTGTTTGGTGATTATGATTATTTTTTCAATGATAAAATCTTATATTCCATTTCTCAAGAACTCATGAATTTAATTCTCCTCTTATTATATCATCAGAATATACTTTTCCCTTAATTTTCTTCTCTTTATGTAATCAAGAGTAAAAACCACTATTTTTATAGAAAAAATCCTATTTATTTACCCCTTTGTTCAGAAATACATTTTTATTCTAAAACCATGTTTTATAATAATGTTTTTAATTTTTTTAACATTATTCCAATGTTTTATAAAATATTTTTATTCCAAATGTTTGAATTTTTTAATTTTTTTGTAACGAATATTCATATCTTTTTCCAAAACATTCTCATTTAGATTTTACTAAAAATGTTAAATGAATATATCTTTCTATGTGTACGGTATAATGGGAATTCCCCACCATCATGATAACTATTTTATTTGAATACTACAATATAAGTTTATAATTTTATTTTTAAAGAAAACAATTTATAAAATATTGTAGGTATTTTTAGTTTTAAAAAGTAAATTTTAATTAAAATTTTTCCTCTTAAATAATTATTCCATGCGATTTATCATTCAAAATCACACTCCATATAATATAAAATCCTTTGAAGTAATTTATGCTTTGAGACGGATATGAACCAAATAGACCATTATTATTCTTTTATTACATGGTTTATAATGAATAGATGTCTATCAAAACCAATTCTATTCCCCTAGTTATACCATGATATATTCTTATGAAACACACTTCTTTCTCCTTGGGTTCTGTAATTATGGAATAAATAAATGATTATGAAACCTATCTATTTTTCATAGGTTATGATATGATTAAATGACTATGAATCCAATTTCATTTTATGGGTTATTATGTGATGAATGATTTAAGATATTTTGGAATAAAAGTGTTAATGAACCTGGTTCAGCAAGGGAAATTATCCATTATGATGGTATTGGGAGTAAAACTTGACTAATATGATGGTTTGGAGAGTAAACACTTTCTAATATGAGATAATAGGTAGAAAACCTTGACTACACTGGAAATGATATTCTATTATTATTTATGTGGTATAAATCTATCTCTTATGCCAATTTTATGCTCTCATGGATCTTATTATTTGACTATTATAGTATTCATGTTTTTTTAACTTCTAATCTATATTCCATAACTCCAAATTTTGATATTTGATATAAAATATATGGTTTTAAAATTATAGGATAATGTTACCATACCCTTATGTTCATGTTATGCTTACACATCTCCCTTTTTTACCCTCATTGATCACTTGAGATCATCTATTCTCATGTTTACTTTCCAAAAGTTATGAAGTAAGTAATTAATTATAATATATCAAAAAAAGGTTCTTTGTTATGAATAAAAAATTGGGATATGATTTAGTTTAACTATTAACCTTTTTTTAGTATTTCTATATTTTTAAGGCACTAAAAATTGACTATGCTCGTGACTATGTTTTTGTAATGTAATAAATGTAATAATTGATAAAAATAAATTATATAATATCAAGGTATGATAAGTCATGGTATCTATAAATAAGTCCAAAAACACTTCTGATAATTTCATGATAAATATAACATTTAAAGATAATATATTTAATATAATTATATATATATTGAAAGATAAAATGTAACCTCATAAATTGATTTATTAACAGATGAGAAAATATGAATACATTTTGAAGGCTTTGAGTGATTTTTTATCTTGAAAATATAGAAGTTAGAGGAAGTTGAAAGTGAAGTAAAATAAGGTTAAAACTTCCAATATAGTGGAAAATAAAAATAAACACCCATATAATATGAAAACTATTATTTTAAGGAAAAATTCCATGGTATCCATGAATAAAATTATGTGAAAGAACATGAGTGATTTCATGATGAATAGTATAGTTAATGTGAAAGGATATTGTAGGCTGAAAAATATTCATAAATATTTTTATATAAGTAATATCATCTTATGATCAACCATATCCCCAAAAAATTGTGTATAAATCTATTTAAAATAGATTTAAAGGTGACTCAATTTAGGTGGATCCTTGAAAATGAGGAATATGGAGTTCACCCCTATAAGGACGATGTGGAAGAAGCTTTTGATTTCAAAAAACTGTTAAGCTCAGATGAATGTTCCAAATTTTGAGAAATCTAATGATATATAATACTCAAAATTTAAGATTTTATTGATTTTATATTAAATTTATCATATATAAGTTATAACACCCTGATATTTTATGACTTATTTCTGTTCTAATAAATTTAATTTCTTTGATTGATTATGATAGACACAAACCCAAGAATAAATGAAACATAATATAGTATATCATTATAACCTAGCCATTTAATATGTTATATTAATAGGAATATGTATATATATTATATATTTTTTATAATTATTTTAAATAATTAAAATATATAGATAAAAAATTATTCAATTTTAAGTAATGTCTTTATATGATTCAAAAATATATTTTTCTTCAAAAATGATTTTTATTGTTTTTTCTGAATATATAATAAATTTATTTCTTCCACATTTGGAAACTTTATTTCAAAATATGAACTTATGTTTTGAAATAATTATTCTAAAATTATGTTAGAGTGAAATATTTATATTTTTCTGAAAAGAATGATTTTATAACGAATAATGAAAAATGTTGATTTTTATGAAAAACTTCCTTTTAATTTAAAAAATTTAAAAAGTTTATTTTTTGAAATTGTTATAAACCTTATATTTGTTCATTTATATTATGAATAACTGAATTGTGATAAATATGATAAATTTTATCTTGGATTTTAGTATAAAACGTAATTAAGAAAACATTTTCTATAGAAAACAGATTTTCATCATGTTTTGTGTGATATAGTTTTCATTAGATTCTAAAAAATGATTGAATTGAATTTAATAAAAATTATTCCATATTTGGAATTAGTATGTCCAATTTTTTTAATGTGGAAACATTAATTTTTGGTCATACTGAATAGTAAATGTAATAGAAATTTGGTATCACAATTAAGGTTAAAACGAGTTTACTAGGGGGTTTAATCATGAGATAATGGTATGTTTTACAATTAAAGAATTATAAATACTATTTTAGGACCATATATTTACCTCATTCTATCTCAAATTAGAACTTATATCCATTTGGAAGCACTTGGATTGAGTATGAATTTATTATATTTTAATTTCGTAAGAAATTTCAAGTGTGTCCTCTCCCCCACCTATAAAAGGTCACCCTCCTTTATATTCCTTACACAACTTTGATTAATATATCTCAACCAAAAAATTCAGAATTAGTTATAAAAATTCATTATAAATAAATTATAGGTGTTTTTATCCTTGAAAAACCATTCCTAGGTTCCTTAAGAAAGGATCCAAAGGACTACCATAAAAGAGGGAATCATCCTACCCAACCTCATTCAATTTTATTATTCCTATACATCCTAAAAATCTATTATTTTCATAATAAAATTTTAAATTTTTTATCATATATATACTATAGATTTATTATGAGTATCTAAAAACCAATATTTGGTCACTTTTTCATAAAAAAGTAAGTGAATGTATCACTTGTATAAACATGTGGACTACCTCCAACATGTAGTTATACAATTCATTTTCCATCACCATATTTCATGGATGGTTATAAAAATGTTTTAACATTTATATATGATATTTATGATATAATTACACTTCTTGAATTATAATATCATATCTTTCTTCATACCTTTAAATATATTAGAGAATGATAATGTCATTTATGCGTACGTGGGGGCTACCACCTCCACAGAGTGATGTGATTCATTTTTCATTTGTTATATACTGTGATGGTAATAATAATATATTTAATGAACATATATGATATAAATGGTAAAATAATGATTCAGGGAAGGGGAATTATTGTTTAATTTTCATTCATTCAATCTGTCAAAAAGTGAAAAAAATATTCATGCATTCATATAACCTACCATCTCCATGAAAATAGTAATTCATTTTTATAAATCCAAATTTTATGTATGAATATATATATATAATTAATATTATATATATATATCATGATTATAACTTTTGAGATGATGGAACCATGATCAATGTACAAGGGATAGAACTAATAAACCAAATTTATCTGAAAAAACAAAACAATTAACACAAAAAATGAGGATTCTAATGAGGAATTATTAATAAATGTGAATTAAAATGTTATAAGTGGATAATATATGATATTATAGGTTTATAAATGAGTATTTATATAATTTTAATAAATTAAAATTTCTTATACATGAGTTTAGAGCACTTTCAAAGAAATACAAATCTTATAGAAAGGGATATGTGTTTCTATCTAATTTTAATTGGCATTGTTTATGTTTGAATTTCCATTGATGGAAATTATATGATTGTTTTTTGAAAAAAAAATTTAAATTTATTCTCCTATATTTATTTCTATAGAAAACATTAATTACTTTAATTTTTCAAACATTAATTACTCCATATTATGAAATATTATTTTTAAATAAAATTTACTTTAATTCTATTTTCTATTGAAAATCCTTTTTCTTTCATATACATGTTTTCTAAAATGTTTTCAAGAATAATTTTATTTATATAAAATTAATTTTAAATTTAATTTTCACCCGTTATTCAATTTTTACGAAATGTTTAAAATTTTATCCTCATATAATTTTATAAATGAGCCACATTTAATTTTGTTACCAAAAATGTGAAAGAAATATTTGTTTTTATATACACCATACAAAACAATTTCCCATTTTTATGACTGGTTAATGCATTGAATCTTCCATTTAATGTTTTCAAGGTTCTATTGAGTAAATTTATTTCATTAATATTTTGAAAAATTTTATATTTTAAATAAATGATTTCAATTTGAAAATGGTATTTTCCCTAAGAAATATTTCATGTTAACGTATAAAATAATTTTCATTTATGATAACATCCATTCATTTTTCGTATAATTTATTATGAATATTATTTAATGATTCCATACTTATTCATTCTATGAATAGTTTATGATAACAATGATAATATGGTTATGAAACATGTTTATCTTCCATGGGTAATGTTATAATGAATTATTTAAATATTTATGAAACTTATTTCTTTTCCTCATGTTATGATATATAATTAATGATTTACGGTCCTTTGGAACACATATGAATGAATTATAATTATGTGATGAGTGGTCCCAAAATTATATAGGCATCTAATACATTAGGTAAATATTTATATATCATGAGATAATATGGACTAGAATGGGTATTAAACAATGTTCGGTAAGGGATTCGATCCACTATGATAGTATTGAGATTGAACCTCAACTAAGGATATGATGGAATGGGTAGAAAACCCAATCCACTATGACAATTTTTTAAGGAATCCTTGATTAAGAAAATAATTTTTTATGATTATGTGTATTCAATAAACAAAAGTTATAGACTAATGTTATACTCTTATGGATCATGTTGTTTATTTCCTTTTTGACTTATATATTTTTTACTGCCAAACATTATTCCATAACTTGAGATTGAGATCTATGATATTATGGGTACTATTTTTAAATTATAAGATCATATTATAATACTTTTATTCTCATGCAATTTTTTAGCGATCATTTATATCTACGTTTGTTACCTTTATTGTGTTTCAAATCTCACCCTTTCTTATATAAACCCCCCCAAGTTATAGTTAATGGTTTTTAGTATGATATGACTAAAAAGGGTGATATTTGTGTGAAATTGTAAATATATCTTATTAATAAGTTTTTTATTAATAAAAATTTCCCAATACATTAAACCTATATGATATATGTATGAATCAAAATGTTACATATCGAATATTCATTAAATATGACGTAATATCAATGTGTGAAATGTACTAGTTTCTATAATTAGTATCACAAAAAGTGTTAGTTACCTTTGGAAACTAGGATTACAAAATAATAATGAGGTCCCTTAGAATAATCATTTGTATAATAAAGCTTCATAGGTTATGGTAAATAAAGAAATGTTGTTTTCCTAGTAAAACAACCTTTTATAGATATTAAAAGTAGATGTGGTTTTGGAATATATTAATTTATGGTTAATAACTCCAAAAAGAGTTTTTAGAATATATATCAGCCATTAATTTGGTGAGAAATAAATTTTTCCATACTTTGAACCCGGTTTGACACTCCCATGAGATATTATTAGGTTAAATCTCATTTAATTTATGGACCATTATGATGTATTTGAATAGATGATGATCATGGATGACCTAGGTTGAACTTATGATATCATTGATTAAAAAGGATGTGTCATAATTTAAAATTCATATGATTGTTTTATCATGACTGTATGATTGATCAATATGATTAACTATTCTTGACAGTCTTGCTAACCATTTTTTTATCAGGGGTATAATGGTTTAAAAATGAAATTGATGTTATATCAGGTACACTCAAATATTGTTATACCTTATTTTAGTTTAGTTATATGAATTTATTAATATCCTTAAAATTCTATATGAATAAAAATGTCGAACTTCAATAATTAGATGTTGAAGAAGTATTTAATACAGTTAATGGTAAGATGAATGCATCTCAAGTCTATTTTTTTCTCTGATTTAAGTTGGTGTGAATTTTTTCCCAAAAAACATTGTTATCCTCCTTCAATTTTAATTTTATTTTATCTTAGGTTTGGATTATATTTCATTACATAAACCCCACATAAATTATTGAGTAAGGTAACCGAAGTTTTATATTTTGAAAAAACATATGATCATCTATTAGTGGGATGAATAACATTAACTTCTAGTGAATATTACAAAAATTATATATGTATTTATTGTTAATAAAAAGGGGTGTTAATATTAGATGGTTAGAGGGAAAATAAACAATGAATATATTCCTAAAATCTGAGAGTATGTTGATGATTTTACATAAGAGTTTCACATTCTTACTATAAATCATTAAGTTGAGTTCTTAATAGACATCATACCTGACACGACCCCAATTTCAAATAATCCATATGTAATGTCCCCTATTTAGTTTTAGTAATTAATAAAGAAACTATATGATAATGTTGACAATATATTCATTACACCAAGGGAATCACCATGGGGTGCCCCTATTATGGTTTTAAGAGGAAAGATATATTAACATGACCACACATTGATTATCAAGAATTTAATTAGATCATAATAAATAATAAGTATCCTAATCATTATATTGAAGGTTTGGTAGATTAATTATGTAGATGTTAGTATTTTCCCATGATTGGCCTTTGATATGGATACAATAAATAGTGTGTAAAAAGTGAATACATAACCTTGAAAACCTTCTGTATGAGTACAATTTGAATTTTCAGTGATTCCATTTGGTCTTACTATTGCCTTTTCTATCATCAGGGATTTAATTAAGAGTCTTTATAGAATAACTTTACTAGTTTTTGATAGTATTTATAAATGACATTATTACACATTAAAAGAGAATGGAAGAGTATAGATATTACTTTAGAATTTTATTGACCATCCTAAGAAAGTAAATGTTGTATGGAAAATATACGAAGTGTGAATTTAGTTATAAAAAGTTCTATTTTGGGTTATATAATTTCAAGAGAGGGTATATTAGTGAATCCATCAAAGATATAAGTTATTAGATGTTGGAACATACCAACCACTATGAAAATGATCTATAGTTTTATTGTTTTGGGTGTATATTATGGATTCATTTTGGAGTATTTATCATGCATATCTAATCCAACTACCATGTAAACATGGAAGGGATCCATGTTACTTTGGGTAGATGATTGTGATTAAAATTTCAAGGAACTAAGGATAAATTTAGTGAACAAAAGTTTTTTTTACATTACCCTACAATGGATAAGGGTTTTTGATTTTAGTAATTCCCTAATAGAATTGAGGTTCATGGGAAAAGATTTCCAATTTTTGATTTGGGGTTAAGTGTGTTAGTATTTTCATTAACAATATGGAGGAATTATCTTTACAGGGATATGTGTGAAATTTATATTGATCATAAAATTTTAATGTATATATTTACAATAAAATTGTTGAAAATGACCTAGATAATGTGGCTAAAGTTAATTAAACATTATGACTTCTCAATAAATTACAAGCCTAGGAAGGAGAGAAAGGTGACCAATGATTTATTTGAAAGGGCCATGATAGATAAAATTTTATGAGGATAAAAAAATATCCAATATTTATGCATTTGAAATGGATGGATCTGGAAATCTTTATGCATGGGGGAATTCATATATTTTTCAAATTATTATTTAACCATTTATCTTAGTTATGATTAAAGAGTCTCATAAATAAGTTGTTGAGTTACAAAATAAGTTAATAAATGATCCTATGTTCACCCTTTATTTTGATGGAATGATAAGCTTCTGAAACCATGTATGTGTCTCATCCATGTCAAATTTAAATAAGGATATGCCAGATGAAGTTGAAAGTTCATCATTCTCTATTCATATTAGAATTATGAATAAGTTTAAAGATATTAAAGAGTATTTCTAGTGAGAGAAAAAGAATAAAGTTATTTTATAGTAAATATCTCAGAGATTGGTATTTAAGTATATTAATGTGTGGATAAATAATTATAAGGGGATGTTACAACTATTACACTAACCAAAATATAAATTGTAAAATATCACAATGCATTTATTTGTTAAAATCCCCCAAATGTGTAAAGGCTATAATACTCTTTGGGTTATAGTTGATCACCTTATGAATTTAAAACACTCAATTATTATTAGAGAATATTTATATCTTGATCAATGTTTCTAGAATATACTTTTGAGAAGTGGTAGTGTTTCCTGGAGTATCACATACTATTCTATCTAATTGGGATCCATGGTTAACCAGAAAGTTTTAGATCATTCTTTAGAATGATATGGATTCAGAGTTGGGTTTTAGTACCACTTACCATCCTCATAATGATGGTTAGTCTAAAATAATCATTGAAACCCTAGAGGATATTTTTGAGATCTTATTATATGAATTTCAAAGGTGGTTAGCATCAACACCTTCCTCTAGTTTAGTTTTCATACAATAATAAGGTGCAGTCAAGAATTCAAATGGATTCATATGAATCCCTATATTGAAATAAGTTTTGAGATCCAATTTAATTGGATGATGTTAGAGAAATAAAGATATTGGGATCTGAGCTAGATGGGAATGTGTAAAATAATGTCTAAGACATTCAGCAGCACAACAAGGTGTCTTAGAGATGATATAAATGTTATGATGATAATAATTAGTGAATTATGGAATTAAAAGTTAGTGAAAAGGTATGGATATTAATTTATCCAAAGAATATGGTTTTGAGATTTATAAATATGGGATATCTGAGCCCTAGGTATATTTTCCCCTCTAGATTGTTTATTGGGTATAGATGTTACATTATCCCGTGGTGCTTCCACTAAACCTATCTATAGTTCATGATGCACTCCATATCTCTCTCACAAGGAAGTACATACCTGATCCAATACATGTACTAAGAATAAATCTTGTACTAATGTATACGGATAATTCCTTTGAATAATAACAATAATACATCATGGATCATAGAGATATGTTATATAGAATAATACTATTAATCTAGTTAAAGTACTTTAGAGGAATAATAAATTAGAAAAAGCTATACGAGAACCCAAGGATGAGATGACACAAAGATATCCTAATTTTTTTATATGTGAGTGATTTAACTTTGAGTAAAAGATTTAATGTAAGGGGGTATAATGAAAAAACATAAGATTTTATGATATATTTCCCTTAAAATAATTTTAATTTCTTTGATAGAATGTGATGCACGTAAACATGAGTCTAAATGAACCGTAATATAGTATACCAATATAACAAAGCCATTAAATTAGTGATATGAATAGGAATAACCAAAATTTTTATATTATGTACATATTTTTTAGATAAAGTAAATATATTTATAAATAAGTACTCAAATTTTAGTAATGTATTTATATGCTTGAAAAATAAATTTTTTATCAAAAATGATTTTTATGATTTTATGAAGAATTAATACAATTAATTATTCTAAATTTTAAATAGTTTATTTTAAATAATGAAATTAATTTTTTTAATCATAAATTCAATAAAAACTATGAGTAAAATTTTGATAATTTAATTCAAATATAAAATTTTAAATGAATAGTTAAAAATATTGATTTTTATTGAAAACTGCAATTTCTCTAAAAGCATTTAAAAAGTTCCATTATTTTAAAAAAAATATTCAAAAATAAAATTATTTAATTTATATTATTAATAATCCAATTACGATCTTTATAATTAATTTTCTGTTGTATTTTTATAATGTTTTTTTATTCTTAAGAAAACATTTTTTCACAAATACAACTTTTCATCACGTTTTGTGGGTTGAATTTTAAATTATATTCTTCCACTTATTTATATCATATTTGATAAAATGGAATTAATATTTATAAGAAACATTTTAATTTTTTTAAACTATTAAACCTTCATATAGTGATAATAATAGTTAAAAAAGTATTTTTTTTCTCAACGGTAATGTACAAAACATGTTTTCTAGTGGGGGAAACAATGATATAAGGGCATGTTTTCCAATTAATGTTTTAAAAATCCTACTTGATGATAAAAAATTATTCCTCATCAAATAAAACTTTTGAACTCTATCTATTTATAATAATTTGGCTTCAATATGACTTTATTGTTTTTTAATCAATTAAAAAACACCAAGTGTGTCCTCTGCCCCAATTATAAAAGGACACCCCTTAACTCTCTTCTTCAGACCACATTATTCTATATTGCTTCACTAAAACCTTTGAAATTATACTCTCAACATCCCTAGAATTTAAATAGTGTTTCTTTTCGTCTCAAAATAACATTCCAAGGGTCCTTAAGAAAGTATCCAAAGGAGGCGTACTAAAGAAGAGATAATCACCCTAATCGACCTAATTCAATCTTTTTATTCTTATATCTACTATAAATCTAATTTATTCATAATAAAAAATAAACTAGATTTCAAAAATATAGAGAAATTTCATTACTATTATAAAACCAATAATATTCACTCTATTTACCATCAACTGGGAAATGGAGTAATCACTCGTGGATACATGTGGACTACCCCCTTCACATAGCGATACAATTTAATTTTCGTCAGAATATTTCTAGGAAGGTTATTATAATGGGTTTAATATTTACATATTATATCTATGATATAAATTTTATTTCATAATTATAATACCATATATTTATTCTTACCTTCAGATCCATTGGAAAATAATAACATCACACTTACATAATATGGACTACCACCTCCACGAATGTATGTGATTTATTTTTCATTTATTATTTACAATTATGGAAATAAGGATGTATTTAATTAATTTCTATGATATATAAGATTTAAAAATTATTCTATAGAGGTTAATTATTATTTATACTTCTTTCATTCCATCTGTTGAAAATAGAAAATTGTGTTCTAGCAAAATTATGACCTACCATATCCATAAATGTTGTAATTCATTTTTCTAGCTCTAAATTTTAGAGATGAATACAAATATATAAAATGAATATATATATTTTTTATATCACAATTAAAATTATATAAATGATGGATCAATGATCAAAGTACATGGAAAAGAACTTCCAAACCCAATATCTATTGAAATAAGATACAATTTACACTAAGAAATGATGATTTCGATATATAGTTTTTAATAAATGGGTGTTGGAATGTAATAATCTAATTATATATGATATTATATTTATTTAAATAATTATATTAACAAAAATTATATTTATTATATATGATTTTAGAGAACCTTTTAAGAACATCGAACTTGTGGTATATGATTTATGTCTCTATATAATTTTAATCGATATTATTTATATCTACATTTTAATTAATAAAAATTAAATGATAGTTTTGATTTAAAAAATATTTAATTTTATTATACACTAGTTATTGTTTTGTTATATATGTTTTACTTTCATTTCCCCCACTTCAAAATTCTTTTTTTGAAAAAATACTTTAATTCTAACTTCGGTCAGAAATCATTTGTCTTTATATCCATATTTTATACTTGTTTAAATAATGTATTTATTAACCTAAAATAACCTTTTAATTTATTTAACGATGTTTTAGTTTTTAAAAAACATTTCAAATGTAATTTTCTTTTCATTTTTCGAATGACTTATTTTTTAATTTTTTACTAAAAATATAAAAGAATTATTTGTTTTTACATACATGGAATGAATAGAATTTACCATAATAATGACATGTCATTGATTGGAGTAATAATTTAAAATATAATATGGTTCTTTTTAAGTAAATGTTTTCCATAATATTTGGGATATTTTTATATTTTAAATAAGTTGTTTCAAAATGAAAATGGTATTTTTCTTAAGAAATATTACAAGTGATCTTTGTAAAGGCATGTTTATTTATGATAAAAACACATGATGTGACTTATTATTTACTAGTGATATGCTCTAAGGATACCATCCTATTATTTATTTAGATTTTTTATTATTATGATGAAAATATATTTATGAAACTGGATTATTTTCCATAGCTTTTTCTATATGGAATTATGGAAGTTCTTATGATATCAGTTTCGTTTCCATGAGTTATGATAGTTGATGAATGATTTATGATCCTATGATACACATATTAATGTATTATGATTAGATAATGGGTGGTCCCAGAAATATATAACCCTCCACTATATTTAGTAAAGATGGATATCTCATGATATAAAAGGACTGGAATGAGGATTGAACCTAGTTTAGTAAGGGAATATTTGTACTATCATAGTCTTGGAAGTAAACATCAACTAAGTATATAATGGGATTTAAAGTGAGAACAATACCAAATTATAGTTTTGGAAGTGATCCTTGACTATGTAAATGATTGTATGTGCTTATTTTTATTCCAATGACTTATGTATTATCCTAATAATATACTCTTATAGATCATGTTTTTTATTCTATTTTGTTTTATGTCTTATGAACGAAAAATATTTTTTCAATAAGTCAAGATTATGATCTATGATATACTAGGTATGGTTTTAAAATGTTCATCTAGTATCTTCATAACTTAATATCTTGTTATGTTTAAGTGATCATTGATATCTCCCTTGTTTAATTTTATCGAGCATCTAAGGCCACCCTTTATTATGATTCTTTTCCCTATGTTATATAGAAAGGTTTTAAGTATGATATGTCTTAGAAGTGATCTTGTTATGAAGAATTTAAGGGTATTTTATTTATATCACTTATGAACATGTTATTTATATATTTATATTTCCAAAGGCATGAAAGCTATACGATTCTTTTGTGTATCATAATTTTATGTATTGAATAATAATAAAATAAGATATAAAATCTATGTATGGTAATTATGGGTCACTATATAATTTTTTTAAATGATGGATATAATGATTAAATTTCATATATTATAAATTATAGTGAATTAATGTTTTTATATTATTTAAGGTACATTGAATCTTTCTCCCATCCTAACATGAAGAATAAATTTTATGTTTTGATAGGGAATAATTTTGTCAATTGATGACAAAGTATTAACATAATTTTAAAAGTGGAAGGACCTATTTTTTGGATGAAATATTTTTGATCCAATTATTGAGAGAGTTTTTGGAAGAAAATTACATTATTTTTTAGTGTCTCCATAGAATTTATTTGTTGAGTTGGTATCACTTGCTAAGACATTCATGGATAAATTTAATATATGATTTAATAATTATTATTTTATACACCAATAATTGACCATATAGACTTAGATATTGTTAGTTCATGTATTATTACATTAATAAAATTGATTCCATAATTATCTTAGGAAATTAACTGATAACTTTTAATTGAGAAGAATAGGAATGATAAATTCTCCTCAGTAAAAGTTCTCAGAAGAAGGAAATAGATGATAAATGGGGTTTTTATTCATTAAAGGGGATAATAAATATCATTTAATTTAGTCTTGAAAAGGTATTTACAATAGAACCAAAGGTGGAGATTTAAGAGCCCATCATATTGTGATGATGAAGTATTGAATTTATTTACAACTTTTTTTTTCAATAGATCTAAAGGGGGAGAGTTAAGATCCATCATATGATGATGATAATGTAATGTATTTATTTACAATTTTTTTCAAAGGTTTTCAATGATATAGAAGTGAATTTTCCTATGGGTGTTCCCAAAAAATTATCACTAGATGTTCCCACTCAATAAATTAGAAATATATAAATATGAACAATATAGATACAAATAATACTATATAGATAAGAAAATTAAGAAGACATGATAATGTGACTATATAATAGGAGTAATTTGTGTCATCAGAAGTAATAAATAGTATACTAAAGGCTACATATAGATGAAGGATGCATTATTAAATATTATTTTATTAATAAGAAGTTCTTAAAGTATCCAATTTTTTAACTATTCCTCTAGTTAAATACAATTATTTAAGATGTTTCAATGTACTATAAAAAATAGTTTTTTAATAAATAGACTATTGAAAATTGCATATTGAATTGTGAAGCTGATAGAAGGAGATAATTAAGACACGAGTTAAATTTTTTTAAGATAATATTACCAAAAGTTTCACAATTTACTTTTTTATAATAAGAGTTTCCCAAGAACTGTGAATTTAGATGATTGAAAACTGAGATGACCAAAAGTTACATAATGAAGAAAGATGAAGATATAATTATCAGAAGGATGAAACACACAAAATATTTTACAATGTTTCTTTTGATTGGTCCATATATAATTTAAGGTAGAGATAATATTATTAAGTGAGTTAAGAAATAATAATTTGGATAAGGATTTATGTTTATTCTAGATTGAGATAAACCAGTGGAAGTAGAATAAATGAAATATTTGTTGAAAAATATTGGGTTGAAATTTTTTTGAAAGGTAAAGTTGTAAAAATATTTGGGAATCTTGGGATAACTTAAATAAAAAAAATATCACAATAAATGCCTATGGGTTTCATTCATCGAAAGGAAAATTACTTTTTCCTAATACTAATGGTGATTTGTGTTGATTCAATTGACGACTAAGTCTATCAAAATAAGAAATTAGTTGATGCTACAAACTCCTAATGAATGTAAAAGAAGATGAAGAAAAATATGATCAAAAATAAATGTTAGGATAGTTTTTGAATAAGTTTAAGTCATAGAACAATTGTATGAGATAATTCGTAATAACATTCTAGGTTAATTAAATCTAATATGGAAACATAAACCATCAGATGAAGCACTATATGTTTAGTGATACAGATATGATATAGATCTTCAGTGATCAGAATCTTAAGTGTCAAAGTAATGGATGAACAAGTAACTTATTTATTTAATGAAAATAAGGAATCCTATATATATGTAGAAACTAAAAAAATGTGATCTTGATGAATTATTAAATTAAAATATAAGATAATTAAGAGTTGAGATTATTTCTTAAAGGATCTGAAAAATGAAGTTTGAACAATAAGTAAGAGAAATGTATATTGAACATTGAAATCCCAAAAGAAAAGTAAATGTTCAATGGAATGAAGGAAGAGGAAGTCATTGAGTGATATAGAGACAAGGGTATGATAATATGATAAAAAATAAATTATAAATAAATTAGTTTCCCATATTATGATAGGGGACTAATCATTCATGTGAAGTCACAATAATTATGGAGGTGCTAAGATAGATGATCAATGTAAAATATTCCTAACAGAGAGTTTATGATTAAAGTCAAGAAATATAAACGAGTATATGATCATAGATTCCATGTTTTATTAGAGATTTAAAAAATTTATATCCTCATATATTTATAAGATATTAATGGTTTTCAATTAAAGAATGAGTTTGTTGGAGTCTTTAATTAAAGATAGTGTGATCCAAAAATTTATCGACGGAATATTTTAATATAAAGGGGGGAAATCATTCCTATTGTGTGTATTGATTAGTGTGTGAGGAATCCAAGAATGTATGAATAATTGAATATATTGATTCACCAACCTAATCTAATTAGAAGTTCATCTTGGTTGATGTTTTGAGAAGAATACAATTAATAGTTTATAAGAAGAGGTGATAAGGACCGAACCTCAGGTGATAAAATAAGCTATGTATGGTCACAATATTCAGGTGACTAGAAGTTGAGAGATACACTGACATCAGGCATTTAATTTCATAAGTTTCAGACATTGAAGATCATGGTAATGAGTTCTTTGAATTATTTATACTGTAATAAGAGGACATAGTGACCTACATGTTATTCTAACACAATTTTAATAGGAAATCAAATCATCTTTCATGATGAAATCCACGAAGAACCTTTTAAGACTTATGGTTCTAGTATTAAAAATTCAACTATTCTTACTGATATGTAGAATAGGATTTATGGGAGATAGCCTAATCACATATGAAATATTATGGGTAAAGATTTTAGGATTATAAAATCTCCATTGGGTAAAATTTAATAACTTACCTCATTGTATTGCATAACATAATTGTGAAAATATATTGATTAAGATAATAATTTGATTTTTCTTGGGTTATGTTTTCAATAATGGGACCAAACTTTATAAAAAGTTATGATTGTTATTTATTTTAATTTATATTCATTTTATGAGGGATTATGTTATGAGGGAGCACATTGAAGATCCATACAATCTAAAAAATGCTATAGGATTGATAAATATAAAAGAAGAAAAATTATATGTTTAAATTGATCAGTAAAATTTGGCCCCCTTGATTCACCCCCACTAAGGGTGACTACATATACCAATAGGAATAAAATATTTAATATAAATATTCTACATTATCATGAGAGTTTCAAGGGAGGAACCTACTGTGTATACATGTATTATCACCCATACTAATATTTTCTATTTTTATATATTTTCAAGATAGATTTTGTGATTGTGTTAAACATTAATAGCTTATGGTATGATGTTTAGTTGGAATTGGTGGTGTCATTGCATTATAATATGTTCATTTATTGGTGTTTTCAACATATATATTATTCCATTTTTTCTATAAAATCAAATAAATATTAAATATTCATGATATTAAAAGTTATTTTATTTTATTTTTTATAACGGTTAGTGGATATTTACCTTTTACTAGGAATAATAGAGGGTAATGCATCCATGTTATTTGTTTTATACTATTGGTGAAAGTCTCCAACCCACAGCCTATTGAACACGGTATTTGGCAGTCACTCATGTCTTCACTACCAGACCAAGAGGGGTTCTAATAGAGTTGGGGTTTGAAATGGCTGATATAACTAATAACTATAATTATAACTTATGATTAATGCAATAAAAAACAATTTTTGTTCCTATATGATTATGGTGATAAAATTATTATATTGTAAGTATCACGTACACATTTTTTGAACTATTGGTTACAATATATATTAATAAATTGATACTAAATATGGAAAATTAACTCTTTGGTTGTAGTTAACTAAAAAGAGATCTATTAATTGATTTTTTATGTGTATTTATTTTAATTGTAATAAGAAAAAATATTTTATGTATATTTCCTGAAGTGTGAAAAATATTTTTATTAAATTTTAAAAAGGAGTGATCTTATTACAATATTATTGAGTTAAAACTATAATTAATTTGGGTGTTTTGAAAATATATTACATTAATATTTGAGAGGGATATGCAATAAAAAATTAATGGTCTTACTAACTATATTATTTTAGGTTTAATTCATTTGACTGACTAAAAATCAACTTTTTATTAGTATAAACCCCCTTTTAAGTGTTGAGGGAGAACCCAACATGAAATCAAAGACATAAAACAACAATCATTCCACCATGATGCAGCAGGTCATTGACAAAAACAACACATTCAAGACTATAAAGAAAAGCCCCTATCCAGCATAAAAAACATTAAGACCAGCTTCCACCTTTTTATCACTGATCGGCAAGTTGTCTCGTGCATGAATGCATAGGTCTGATACCGATGAAAATTCCATAACATATCAAACATCCAAATCTGGATAGCATTGACTAGGTAAAAAATCTTAGCTTTTAACCTCATCTGGAGTAGCCCCTTGTAGGTGAACTGGTTTCACATCCCTCAAACTATGAGTCGCAGGGCCACAAAGAGATCACCAGAAAAAATTTATTCCACAAAGATAAAAATTCATCAACATCAAACATCCAATATAAATCCTTTACAAACGATAAAAATACTATCTCCAAGAAGAATTCATGAGGCAATTTTCCCTACACTGAAGACATATTAGAAAAACCCCACCATGCTCTATGTGACTAACACCACCACCGTAGCCGCCGAAGAAACCAAATGAATATCCAAGGAACATGAAATCGAGACATCATCACCTAAGAATGGATTACCAAAAACCAAACTGAGGGAACGTCACTGATGATGGGCCTTAGGCCACCATGAACCAAAAATTCCGTTCTAGGAAAGGATCCTCTCAGATCTAAACCGTGGACACACCCTCATTGTAGTCTGAGATAACCAAGCCATGAGATGTGTGGTGGAGGACCAAAAGAGTGGGACATTTCCAAAATAGTGACATCAAATCCGCATACCAATATATCCTCCTACTTTAAATCCATAAAAATGAATGGTGATAACCACCGAATGAAAACCTATGAGATTGACCTGCAGAATCACCAAAATCCAAAACTAGGGAAACTCGGTACTTCCCCCACCAAGCCACTCCAGAGTTGAAACTAATCCACAATAGAAATTGAAATCCGCACTAGATCTATTTTTGAACTATGCTGAGATCCAAAGGAAGATGGGGATAATGTCGGGCCACTCTATAGAGACTAATCTGGAAGCCACACGAAAGCCAATGTCGATCCATGAGAACGTAGATCCATGATCCAGAGGAAGCCCACACTGATCCACACCAAACTGCATCAGAGGAGGGGAGGATATGACATTGAATAAGAAACCTTTAGACCTCATGAGATAAGGGGAAGCCTCATCTCATAGGCATATTAATTTGACATCATATAAATGCATCCCCATTTTATGTTTAATCATTCATTGATGCATAAATGTGTACTTAATTTCTAGATATAATGGAATCCTCTACCCATATATCAAATGTGTGATGTAGTTAATATCAAATATAGTCTTGGAAAGGGATGGATATATATTAATTAGAATCCTTAATAAAATATCCTTCTATAGATTATTTAACACTGAGAAATAATAATTGGATATACATTATCATTATTATAAAATTTTCAATTAATATATAAAGTATATATTTTCAATATTAGTTAAGGATGTTCCTTTATATATGGTTTAATACACTACCTAAGAGGCCTTAGATCATAAAATTTAGTTTTGAATTATGATATACTATATACTTATTTAAATTTATAATTATATTAATGAAGTTTATAAATGTTTATGTTATTAATATTTGCAATGAATTATAAAAGTAAATATTCCTTATAAATATTATAAAAAGTATCATTTATCCCTTCCATG
The DNA here is from genome assembly GCA_963277665.1 of Viscum album. Classification (NCBI taxonomy): domain Eukaryota; kingdom Viridiplantae; phylum Streptophyta; class Magnoliopsida; order Santalales; family Viscaceae; genus Viscum; species Viscum album. The sequence continues at coordinate 266,455,646 of OY728158.1, forward strand.
AAATAATCACCAAAAAAATTATGTTAATTTACTTCCTTGATTTTGTTAAATTATACCTTATCAACATCTATACCAAAGTTGATATTTTCCTCTAATACATCAATGAAACCCTATTTTGTTCATATGATTGGATTTTAAGTAACATTTATAAAATTTTTACCACATTTAATATGTAATATTAGAAAATAAATAAGAATCATTTCTGGCGAACTCTTAGAAAAATATGAAAAACCATCACCATTCGCCATACAACTAGAAATAGGGTTAGTTTGAGATCACTATTTTTGGGTCTCATTAAATTGCTAGAGTTCTATGGAATTAAATCTAGATAATAAATAACAATGTTACTTATATGTTTTATTATCACTAACCACACAAGTAATTATAAATATACCTAATTTCATCAACATTATTGTAATACTTCTCTAAAAAACTAAATTTTTTCCCCTATTAAAGAAACCATATGAGATTCGTTGGATATTTTATAAAAAATAAACATTCCCTTAAGAATTTTTTATAAGAGATCATTTGAGTTATATCTTGAAAAACTAATATTCAATCATAATTTTATTTTAAATGTAAAAAAATTTATATCATTTTTATCACACCTTCCTTTTATATTCTATGGAAAGAAATGAGAGTCAAATAAGATTTCTAGAAAATAAGTAAATATTATAAAATTATTATGGAGTACATCTATAACATAATTACACTTGATTGAAAAATTACAAGAACATTATTTAATATATGAGTAAAATACATCTATTGAGAAACATTTAATTTCATGTTATTTATTAAAATCGTTTTTTTATTTTTTTATTTTTATTTAGGATGATTTATACTAGAATTTATAGTATTTGGTTTTATTATAATTCAATATATAATTACTGTATGGGACATATTTTTTATCAATGAATGATGATGTTGGTGATGGATCTATTTTCAAGAAATTTTAGTTATTGGTGTTGGTATTATTTTCTATTTAAAGTAATACAGTATGTACAAGATGTGGGTTTACTGAATGATGGGAGGATGTGAAATAATTGGGGAGAAAAGGTTTACATAGAATAACTAGTATACACATGAAAAGAGACACCTGAACATATATATATATATATATATATATCAATGGTATGGATTTGGAAGAGGCATGAGATGGATTGAAGAAATATAGAGTTGACATGAGATGGTAGAGATATTGTAACGTCCCTGATGCAGGTGCCACTAAATCGGTGCCTCGAGCCGGGTTGTCACATGACCTCAAGCTTGACTCCCCATATGCCAAAGGTTTCCGACTAGCAGTGAGGGTCTATATTAGTCACATGGGGATAATATACAATCTTACTAGAGTAAGTCACTATAAAAAACATATAAATAAGGGAGATAACATGAACTAATCAATGAACAAGCCTAAATAACCATTTCCAAACTATGTAAAAACTAAAACCAATTGTAAATATGTTATTTCATGCTGAAATGGAAAGTGAAAAAAAACCCAAAATAAAGACAACAGTGAATTCCCAAAAATGGTTCGAAATTCATGTCAGGAACCTCATCCATGCATGTCCCATGTACAACTACACTCCCTAGCATAGGGCCCTTTCCCTTGTCCGGACATGCAAGCATCAAATCTACTCCGTTACCAAATGGAGGCCCGAGTAGGGTGTGAGTAAAACTCATTAGGCCACCACCAATGATGTCAACAAATATACATCTTAACTAATAGATCATGCAAGTAAAAATAAATAACAATAAAATGAATGACAATTCAAGGCCACTATTAACCAATCTCTACTTAGATACACTAACAAAGGTGCCAATTACTTATGTCTCTATCATTACTAGTTTATCATAAATCACACAAAAATAATGGCATACATCATTTTCATAAGGGAATAAGTAAGTACCTAACTCACTAGGGATAAAATATAATGTAATCACCACTTCTAACTTAGATCCCTAGTCCATGTACTTTCATTGAATACAACCATTGGGGGATAGAGATTCAGTCTAACTCCCCAACCCATGCATTCATGGGTAGGTTAGATCATCAGTCCAACCCTACCTGTGGGAGGAGTGTCTGTCCTTTATCCCAACACCAAGACATGTGGACATGATTATTTATCCATTCACCACATTTATTTATATCACAACCAATACAACCAATAAATATAACAATCATGATTCTCAAAAATGAACATGAGATTCAATGTTATTCCATAGCTCATTCACAATTCCATTATACAATAAAGAACCCATTTTCCCAATTCTCATTCCCAAGTATCATCCCATTAACCATATTCATCAATTCACAAGACATTCCCAATCTGTTAGGTCCACAAGGCTGAGTATCCTGAGAGGGGGGGGGGGGTGAATCAAGGTATGACTAATTTAAAAATAAAGCTCGTTCTGATCTTGTTTCGCTGTTAAGAAAAATAGTCTTATATCTCTTTCATGTTGCACAATATAAACAGAAAGTAAAGCATGCACAAGACATAGCATTTTTTACTTGGTTCACCGCTAAGGGCTATGTCTAAGGAGTATATTCCAACAAGTTGTCGATCGTACCAAATTCTATTAAACTTCACTAGCCGTGGATTACAAGGTTCGGGAACCATCACTTTGTCCCAGGATCACAGCCTTTACAAAGTTTAGGGTCAGCTCACAGCTTTCCCAAGGGTCATCCCCTGTTTCTCTCTCTCTGTCTCACTGCCGGTGGAGAGGATCACCTTCTTCCTCTTTCTTTGTTCACTACTTCGGAAAGGATCCACTCACACTTTATGGACTTGTAGGTCTCTTCATTATCTCTAATGAATACATCCTCTGTTTCATGTGGATGCTCTGTTGAAGTCCAATTTCACCCGTAGATGAATCTCTCTTTGCACTGAAGGTATCTGGCAAACTTCTAGCTTCCATGCAGCCCGAAAACACTACCGAGGAATCAACCTTATTTAGCACTAGGGTATAACCCGACACACAAGTATCGTCGCGTAGGTCACAACTGGCGCACAAGTCTGCCTCTACCACCTGCGCGACACAATCTTCTGCATCTCCAAACCTGCATGAGTCAATCCCTTTTATGCCCAAGCCAATATTGATGTGAAAATACCAATCAGCGCACAACTTTAAACACTAGCACCCAAGTCCACCTGCGCGACCACACACCACCTACGTGACCACCACACCAGCGTGACAAGAGCTCTGATTTTTCTAAGTGTTGAACTCTATTGAAAATGAGGAGGGGTGGTCCGATATTTATAGGCATTTGGTCAACCTACGTAGTGGCACACAAGTATCCCCTCAGTGCGTAAGTCCTGGCGCGCAGGTTTCTTCCCCCGCAAGACACCTATGCGACCCTACTTCCTTTTCCATATTTCAAAGATCTGATCTTGAAAAACATATGGCACTGAACTTTCCAACCCTCCTAGAGACCAGTGCATAGGTCCTTTCACGGCATGCAAGTCCCCTGCACGACCACACCAACACCTGCGTGCCCCTATTTCATTTCCATATTTTGACCTTCTGATATTGAAAAAAATTAGGGGCACAAGTTTCCTCTCCTTCAATTAATTGGCGCGAAAGTTTCAATGCCAAAAACCACTTTTCATCATTTGTCGATTTTCAGGCCCAAAAATTTGGAAAACACTGGAAAACGGCACCACCTTGTATCTGTTCTTTTTGTACCACCTCCAGATCATCCATTCCTTTGTCGACATTCTTGAATCAAACATGGATCGTTGACCACAGCTCTTGAACTCGACATTCCACTATGAAATCCCCTTTGACAACAAATTTGTATGTCATTGTTTTGCTTTTTCAACAATCACCACACAGATGTCCACTTTGTCAACAAACACAATCACCTCAAAAATGATTCAATGATGCCTTGAGGGATTTTTTCCCAACACAATCCCACAAGTCAAAATTTTACATACACCCACTTCTTAAGGTTTTCAACATATTCTTTAGCCACAAAAAATTCCCATTTAACTAATTTAACCCGATCTTATTACCATTCCAAACAATCCCTTAATCCATTAATAAGCATAGGTAGCTTCCAATAATTAATTTTCAGTCCCATTAAACATTTCAACATGCTTAACAAGGATCAAAATTTTTAAAAGAAAACCATTCTCATACTTAGTGAATTTATAAGTCTAGAAAGTATTGACGCACCACATGGGTGGACCTACAACGGTCAAGTCATCATCTATGTGTCCCATGGGGACCATAAGGGCTTCCATTTATTATTTAGACATTAATTATTCCAAATATAATCAAATTATCCAAATAAAAAATGTATAACCAAGAAATAAACACAAGCTCACACATATATCAAATTAAACAAAGGGATATAACTTATAAACCACCTACCTTGGATCCGTTGTAGAACACACACCTAATCAGGGCCTTAGAACCTGATTCAACACCCATTTTAATCCACAACGTATATCTCACAAGAAAAGAAGGTTTTTAGATCATCATAAGGAGATAAGGAAGAAATGTAATCCATAAACCAAAAAGAGAAACAAGATGGGGATTATCCTTACGAGGATCTTCAATTCGCAACCAATGACACTCCAAACAACCTATAGATGTCGGAAAATCACCATTGTAAGATCTTAGGAGCTTTGATTTCTCACTAGGGTTTCAAGGGGGAATAAAGGAGGAAATCTTCAGTTGGGGTTTAAAACCCTGTAATGGATTTTTTTTGTAAATTTCTCAACTTTACTAGGCTGCACGGTTTACCCGCATGGTTTTCCAAACTATGTGAAAACCGTGAGAGAGATACTTTCCCAAAATCCTCCCTTTGCAAGGTTTCATGGGGATTTATCATGGTTAGATTAACAATGTTATAACTATTCCCAAGTATCTATCCAAAGATACATAGTTACATGGGATGATCCACTAAATTTATGCTAACTGCGTGAAAATCAAGCAACATGATCAGAAACTCCTTTTTCCAACACATTCATGTCCCAAACCCCTAGAACACCCCAAGGCTTCTCATGAATTTTGGAAACACTCTTTTCACTAAAATAAAAGACATAAACTAAAACATAAACCAAAGAATACCTTATTAAAAGACCCAAATCTTACAACCTCTCCACATTGGGATGGTTTATCCCTGAGCTACTCTTCCCAAGAATCATTGGGTTTCAAAAGACAAGATATTGGGCCACTAGGCCAACATATCTGATTATCACTCCCATGATTCTTCCGAGATGTTTCTATGCTTCCATATAACATGATATAAAGGTACAATATTGCCCTGTAAAACCATCTCACTATGATGCACAATACGAACTGGGTGCTCCTCAAAGGACGCATTAGGCTCAAGCTCAACTTCAGTAACATTTGTCACTTGATTTGGATAAGGATGATACTTATGATGTTGTGAAACATGAAAAAAATCATGCATCCCACTATACCACTATGGGGGAGGAAATTGGTAAGCTTTCGGTCTGATCCTATCCATAATTTCAAATGACCCCATGTACCTGGGTGCTAACATGACCTACTTCCTAATTCGATGGTGACCCAACCTTGGTGACACCCCAAGAAAAACACTATCACCCACCATGATCTCAAGAGGTCTACGACAATGATATGCATATGAATTCTACCTACTCTGAGTCGTTATCATGGGCTTATGAATCAACCAAAACATCTCCTACATTTCTTGTACAAGACTCGGTCCTAACAACTCAGAGTCCCTAGCTTCCAACCAACACAATAGAGATCTACACGGTCTCCATTAGAGTGCCTCAAAAGGTTCCATCTGAACCATTTCCTAAAAACTATTGTTTTAGGAAAACACAACGATCGATAAATTATTTTCCCATGAAATTCCAAAATACAGGACACATGCTCTCAACATGTCATCTAATACCTGAATTATGCACTAAAACTTCCATCTGTTTGTGGGTGATAAGCCGTAATCAACAAAACCTAGGTACCAAGAACCTTATATAATCCCTTCCTGAAGCATAATGTAAAACACAGATCATGATCCAATACATTGGTTCTCAGCTCACCATACAATTTCAATATTTTCTAAACATACAAATCACCCAACTAATCAACAATGTAAGTCTCCTATATTGACATGAAATGGGAAAATTTAGTCATCAAATCCATAATAACCAATATTGAATCATTATTATGAGGCATCCTTTTAAGGACCATAACAAATTCCATAATTACATCATTCAACTTCCATTACGGAATGAAAAATGACTGCAACAAACCATTTGGATGCTGATTCTTGGCCTTCAACTATTGATAGGTAAGGCATCATGCCACGAAACCCACAATGTTTTTCCTCATTCTAGGCCACCAATACTACCTATGAAGATCAAAATACATCTTAGTCAATCTCAGATTCACTTCCCACTTCTATGCATGAAACTCAAACATTAAATCTTTACACAAACACACTAGTACAACCACACGACCACTAACAGAGATAATTCCATCACCACTAAAGGCCCAACAATAAGGTGAATCCACACATTAAAGACATTCCTTCATATCCAAATACTATGGATCCTCCATCTTTCACTCCTTGACTTGGCTCAAAAACATAGACTCAATCTCCAATGTCATAAGGGTCATTTTTTTGTGACCATTCATCACCTCCAAGTGCATCTCCACAAACAAAGCGATCATTATCTATTCACAAATGGATTCCTAAACCACCTAATTCTGAATCTTTTAGCTCATAGAATTTTCAATACTATTCCCTTTCCCTGATGTGTAAACCAACTCAAAATTGAATGACTGTGGGTACTAAACCTACCTTCACTGCTGAAGGTTTAAATCTCTCCGAGATAAGATATACATTAAAATTTTATGATCAGAAAACACCACGAATCATTCTACCAACAAGTATTTCCTGTAAAAAATTAGGTCAAAAACAACATCAGCTAGCTCAAGATCTTGAGTGGGGTAATTTCTTTCATGTGGTCTCAAATGTCTCAACTCGTATGCTACAACTTTATAATCCTACATCACATGCCCCCAATTTCAAAACTATATGAATCAAAGAACAAAGTGTACTTTTTACTAGGTTCATGTAAGATTATAATCAGTGCGGTAGTCAACAACTTATTGAGTTCTTGAAAATAAATTTCACATGCATCTGACCACTCAAACATAACACCATTCTTGGTTAAGATTGAGAGTTGTTCTTCCAAATGGGATAAATCCCTAATGAACATTTGGTAATAACTGACCAAACCTATAAATATGTAAACATCAGAAACACTCTTGGGATTCTCCCAAGGCACCACATTCTGCACCTTTTCTTGATCCACCAACACCCCTGACTCAGAAGTGATGTGTCCCAAGAACTATACTTTATCAACCTAGAATTGACAGTTTAATAGATTATCATAAAGACTATGCTCTTTTAGTGTTATCAAGATGATTTTAAGATGTTGGGAATGATCCTCAAGAGTTCATGAGTAAAACAAGATGTAATCAACAAAGGCAACCCTGAACTAATCCAGATAGGGGTGAAATCTCAGGTTCATTAGATCTATAAACACAACTAGTGCATTGGTCAACCTGAACTAAATCAAAAAATTCATACAACCCATACCGACTCTAAAAATCAATTCACTATATGTAATATGCTATCACCCCCAACTAATGTTATCCCGATCTAAAATAAATCTTAGAGAACATCTTGGAACCCCTTAGTTGGTCAAATAGGTCATCAATTCTAGGTATAGGGTATAGGTTCTTAACCATAATATGATTCAACTTCATGTAGTTGACACATAACCTCTATGAAGCATTAGCTTTCTTAGCAAAAAACAAAGGTGATCCCTATAGTGATGTACTAGGTCGAATGAATCCCTTTTGCTCAAAGTCATCCAGTTGAGTGTTAATCTTCTGGAGTTCTCCCAAAACCATTGGATATGGTGGAATAAAAACCAGTTCTACCCCTGGTAATAAATAAATCATAAGATCAATATCTCTATTTGGTGGTATCCTTGAGATGTCCTTGGTAAAATCATCCTGGAACCAACCCACTATAGGAGGAAAAAATTGCTACTTCACTTCTCCATCATCAAGAATAAGGCATTAAACTTGGGTAATGAGCTCTTCCAACTGCTAACAATATGGTCATACATGGACTGCTCGAACATCCCACTCACCATGAAGGACATAAGTGTCTCCATCAGGGGATGTGAATGTTACCTTACGATGGTAACTGTAAAGACCCATAGCTCCATGTACATGGAAATTACATTACTTTTTCGGAATACTTAATACATGACAAAAACAGACGCCCAAATACCGTATTAGTTTAGTGTCTTTGGAAACTCGGAACGTATTCTTCTAATCATGGTGAAAGATCTTCAACATCTCCTATAAAGATCTTCCCCTTTTGGTCTTCTTACCTAAAACCTTTATTTATATCCTAGGGAAAAGAAAAAATAAAAAGGGTGAGCTCAAATACTCAGTAAGGGTAAACATAGAGAACATAAAACAATCCATAAACATTTGAATGCAAAAACTTGAACATAAAATCTAAACATCAAAATCTTGAGAGAAGACATAAATCTTGGAAGTACGTAAGGCATATATCATAAAGGAACATAAATCATGATAAAATATCATGGGAATAAAACATGTAATTATGGAAAACCATTAATCACATGATATGATTTCCACAGTAGCCAATGCATTTCTGCCAAGACCATCTTAGTGGACAAAGTCTCTTTCTGAATCGAGTTCACTCCTCGTTTCAGTCCTGTAACACTGAACCAGATTAACTTACCATTCTAGACATGTCTATCTCATGAGATATAAATATTTACCCAATTAATTGGAGGGATATATAGGTCCCACCCATCTCATAATGAAATCATTCTTACTTGTGCCACAAAATAAACATAAAACATTCATCATAACCCAATGAATAAAATGGGTTTCATAAACATCATCCCATGATCACATAATCCATATTAAACAAATGGATATAATTTCATCATAAGAAAAATAACACCATGTAATTAACAGATACATTATACTTGAAACATAAACATGCTAAATAATGTCATCATATATGGAAAATAGTTTTGATAAAACACTTGAAATTAATTCTTGACGCAAATATCCTTTCTTTTTCGAAATAATTTTATTTTCAAAAAATGACATGAAATTTCAAAATAAAATTATTTTGTTGAAAAAATTCATAAAATTTATAGAGGAAACTTCATTTAAATATGTCTTTATGAAACTGTAAAAATCCATTCACGTCGTATAAGTTAAAAATAACATTTTTCTCGTACTTTTGTCAGAAAAGTCAAAAAGTACCTCGTATGGTAATAAAAAGAAAGATTACTTACATACCATGTAGTAAAAGTAAAAAATGGGTAAAAATGACTTTAAACATACATGAAACCATTTTTAGAAAACATGCACATGGATAATAAATATAACCCTAGTAAATACTTACGAATAAAGAATCTCGGATAAAAATGAGATTGGAAAAGTTATCCCTTACCTTATGTCTGATAAGCTTCGTATGTGTCCAAAACTCCTGTATAATTATTCAAATAATGTCATTGACTTATTATAGAATCATATTAATTGTTATGATATCATATATGGTTCACTTATGACTTTATATTACCCGTTCTTTTGTAAATTCCATGTTAAAGAAGCGTTTTGGAAAAATCATTTGATTTATTGTACATGTTTCGACTTGTTGTTCTTGATATTATTACTTATATCCTGATTTAGTTCATTAAAAAATTTAGAACATGATTTATATATAATATATATTCAGAATATACATATATATAATATATTGATAAGTGGTAAGAAACACACCGTTAATGGAGATGGAAGGCCGTACGTACGCATGAACGCTGTTTTTTGTTTCCTTATTGAATTGAAAGAAATTAAGTAGATCACATATATATATATATATACATAAATCCAGTAGCATTATTATGTCATATATTTCATGATTACTTAATATATATACTTTATAATCATTCTTTAATTGTTAACATGGAAAATGAATCTCATCGCGTCGTGGAGACGGTAATCTGTATGTATGAACGAGCGATGATATCATTCCCATATTTATTGAATGGTATTGGAGTGGATGATATAATATCATATAATTAGTGTGATGTTATTATAATTATATATAGTTACTCTTTACATCATTATACCAATCAAAGTAAGGTTGTGGTGGAAAAACTGATTACCCCACGACGTGGAGACGATATTCCGTTCGTACGCACGTGCGGTGATTTCGTTTTCCGTAGGATGGATTGAAGGTGAAATAGGGTTGTTTCATATTTATAATAATATATCAGTATATAAGTAATACTTATGTTATTACTTTATAATGAAACAACTAAATAAGAGGAAGTAGAAGAAGAAAGAAACTTGAAGGAGTCGGTAGAAGAGATTACCTCTTCCTCGACGCACCTCCTTTAAACTTCTTATTAGGGCAATATAGTTAGTCTTCTGAGAATAACATAACCTCTATGATGTAAATAGAAAGGTTGAGAAGAGTAATTTTCAGGGTTTGGTCGAGATTAAAGGCTCAAAACGGTGTGAAGAGACGAGGGAAGGGGTGCCCTTTTTATAAGGGAGGAGAGGGACACCTTTGGAAAAACTTAAAATAATATTTTATAATAAAGTCATATTCGGTTTATAATAGCTCCAAATTGATTTATTTAGAAGATAAAGTGTGGAGGGGTCTAAATCCTCTCAACCAATGGGTTTTAGACAAGTTTAGGTTTCTATTTTTACCTTATCTTTTAGATTTAACTCTAAGTTAAATAATTTAACTTTTACCGCTATATGGTTAATAAACTTACTATAACAAGCCAAACGAACCCCAAGTGGTTCATTATTAATATATATAACCTTATATAATTCAATTATCCGAACGTTATATTTTTAGGAATATAATAACAATTAATAATATAATATTTTTTTTAAAAACTATTTTATGTCAATTTTGACACTATTTGGTAATTGATTTTTGTGAAAATAATAACAGAATGATCAGTTCAAAAAAAGTTAATTAAATTAATAATAACATGTAATATTTACCTAGAAAATTAGTGGAATTCATAAAAGTCTCAAATTACATTTATTTGGGTATTTATAACATCAATTATGTTAATATTTCATTAATAAGGTAATTACTACATCATCATTGTGTCATAAATAAATTAAATTATTTAATGTATAAAAACTGTAAATAAAATATCATTATGTATTAAATCATTTTATCTTTCTAATTAATATTTGTAGTCTAATTTATCTTATGTATAACCCCATATTAAAAATTATTTATTTATTAAACTTTGATTTTAACTATTTTAACCTTTCTTTAAATAAATTAATAATAAATGTCCTAATCTAATCCATGTGGACCAAAATGTTTATATTTTATTCCTAAGGTTGTTTTTGGTCGAATTACACTTATCCAATAGAATTAGGACATGTGTTAGGGTAAGAATAATATCATTTTTACCATTAATTACCCTATTTACTTTTAACTGTGGTAAATAAAAGAAAAAAGTTACTATTCACCAAAAATTATTTTTATCCTATTGAACCACATTTTACTCCATGATATTAACCATGTCTCTCAGATTCTCTAAATTTCACTCACAGAAGCGGTAAAATTATGTTTTATGTAAGTTTGCAAAAAGCTCCTAGGAGGTAGGTAAAAGACAGTGAAAAGTTTAATAAAATTTTTATATATCTAAATTTTTTATAAAATGACTCCAATTAATTACATTGAACTTATATAGGTATTATGTATCAATTTTTACCTAAAATAACTTTAAATAAGATAAAAAATTATTTAAATAAAAGTCGGTTTTTAAATAGTAATAACCCAGTGTTTTCACTATTCATAAAAAATTGAATGTTTTCATAAAAATACCAAAAATTCACCCTAGGCTAATTTCGATACTCTTAATCCAAAAATGAAGTCTATTTTGAAAGATAAAATTTATAAAATTTCAAAAAGTTGGTATTACTATTCATAACGACTAGTTCATAATAATATTATAATAATATCTCATTTATCAAAACTCGGCATTGCATACAACACACGCTATTGTGGAATGTCGTGATTGCGTGTAATGAAAGCCAAGTCATGGTTGTGTGTAGTGCAAGATTCCTTTGTTGTTGCGTAAAATATAATCCAACCATATTTCATTTATACATTGAATATATATATATACATACACTCAATGTTACGTAGAATAACATATATCAAACAAACTTGAAATTGTGTGTAACACGATCCAAGATTAGTGTTGCGTATAATGAAAGCTAATACGGTGTTGCGTATAGCGCAAGATAATATTGGTGTAGCGTATAATAGATGATATGAAATAAATTAAAAAGAATATATCTTATAAAATCTATGGGTGTTACATTCTACCCCCTTAAAAGGAATTTCATCCTCGAAATTCGTAGGGGTTATAAACCGTTTACTACTTGAAAGATTCTTTAATAAACACCCACATCATAAAAAAGAATACTAAAAATTAATTTAAAAAGCTAATGTATGAAAGGTAACAGTTACCCAAATTAACTCATCCCTGGGTTTCCACATAGAAGAACATACGTGAAAATATAGATATGGAAGAGAAACCTAACCATCATGTTCTGATAGAGAGTGGTAGAGAACATGGCTATGAAACAACCAACAATCACAAAGCCATAAATTTGTGATGATTTAAGGTACCATCTGATTCATCAGATATAAGGACACTGGGACAACATTTTTGGTTTTCAAGATCATTTCCCTAAAGTTGAAGAATTTGAATTAGAAGAAATACTTACTTTATTTCGGTATAATCTCACCGTTGGTCGTTCCTTGAACAATTTACACTTCATCTCTTAAAGAAATGAAGTCGAATTTGTCTTCCATGAAATGTTAGCAGATCATGGGATAGAATGATGGGTCATTCCATCTGTCTCAAACAAAAGGTTAGAAAAAGTTATCAAATATACATAAGTCCATCTATAGTGAGGCTAGTCGTATATGATTCCAAAAACGGACTTATACTTCATCTATCATACCGATTAATATAATAAAACTAGTTTCTACTAACCAGGGACTTCCTATAGGCCAATGGTAGGTGATAAAGGCATGCCACACTTTGGTTGTGGGTTTGATTCCCACAACCTTGTCTGAAGTGATGGGTTGTCGCCCATCCTGAAGGTTTTCCTTTTTCCAAAACTATACTATTATAAGATTCCAGGAATAATAGCAAAATTTCTAGCCTTAAACAGTAATATCGGATGTCTAACATAATCCATTCCAATCTTTAGGCTTATCCAAAATACTTATGTCCAATCTCATAGTATAAAGAAAAATATTACTAGAGAGTTCATATACCAAGCATGTGAATACCATCATTTATCTCCCATATATCATAAGATATATCTTGTTGGTCATATTCCAAACATGTGAATACCTTAATCATGTATTCTTTTGAAACATGAATTACCATAGAACCTTAGCGAAAACATGAATGCTGTCAAAAGTTAACTCATTCCACATACGAAAATGCCAAAATTTCTATATACTCAAACCATGATATCACTTTGTCCTTATATCAGTCATGATCTCATGAATACTATCAAAATTTCATTTTCTCTTTATCCCATCATTATGCGCATATCATCTTTTTTCCAAAAATACCTGAATAAACTTTCATGGTTACCAGTACCATCCAACATATACTTTCAAATACTTTAGAAAAAACAATAGTGTAACAATCCTTAGATGTTTCTTTATTCCATAGTACCATTAAATTACCTATACAACATAACTCTTGATAAACATACAATCATTACACTACCTTCTTAAACCATTGACCAAGCTTCAACACTTCTTTTATCTCATATATCATTTGTAGTCTCCTCATCATCATCCACATAAATACTACCCTTATGACCATGCTGATTCTCTTCATGAGATTTTCCCTTAGGTCATTGGTCTTCATAATGCCCATACATTCCACATTTAAAACATTTAATCATTTTTGATGTCGTAGCAATACCATTATCCTTCTCCATGGTGTTAACTGAACCTTTTCCTTTTCACTTACTGGATTTGTGTCCTTCTTTTCCACACCCAAAGCATCTTCCAGTTCCTTTTAAATAGTCTCCTTGATTCCTCTTCCCACATGAATTGCATGAGAGAAATTGAACTTTCTTTCCTCTACGATCATCATGAAAATTTATCTTTCTCTTATTAGCTAAGTCGAGAAACATACCAAAGTTGAGATTATTGATCTTATTATGAGATTCATGATTAGAAATAATAACGATATGTGGATTTCCAGATCTAATTACATTTGGTTTCTCATGAAGAATATCATTCCATTGTCCATCATATCCTCCATTATCGTGAATCTTCCAGTTTCCATCCATTTTCTAAAACCCAAATAGAATAGTGTGAGAGGAAAAAATCATGCTATGGAAAACAACATAATAAAGGGGGAGTACCGTCAATATCTAAAATCTTAGGTTAAATTCTAAGATCATTACCGTAATTCTAGGACTATAACCTATACGTATACTTATCCTTAGGGACATCCCTAGACATACCTTAGAAATATCTCGTGGGATTTCACTAAAGTTTTCGCATCCTCGTTTCCAATGGTTAACTAAACCTTCACTCTGATACTAACTGTAGAGACCCATAGCTCGACGTACATGGACATTACATTACTTTTATAGAATACTTAATACATGAAAAAAACAGTCGCCCAAAGACCATATTAGTTTAGTGTCTTTGGAAACTCAGAACGTATTATTCTATTCATGGAGAAAGATCTTCAACATCTCCAATAAAGATCTTCCCCTTTTGGTTTTCTTACCTAAAATCCATCTTTATATCCTGAGGAAAAGAAAACATAAAAAGGGTGATCTCAAATGTCCAGTAAGGGTAAACATAGATAACATAAAACAATCCATAAACATTTGAATGCAAAAACATGAACATAAAATCTAAACATCAAAATCTTGAGCAAAGACATAAATCTTGGAAGTACGTAAGGAATATATCATAAAGGAACTTCAATCATGATAAAATAGCATGGGAATAAAACATATAATTGTGTAAAACCATTAAGAACATGATATTATTTCCATAGTATCCAAGGCATTGCTGCCAAGACCATCTTAGTGGACAAAGTCCCTTTCTGAATCGAGTTCACTCCTTGTTTCAGTCCTGTAACACTGAACCAAATTAACTTACCATTCCAGTCATGTCTATCTCATGAGATATAAATCTTTACCCAATGAATTTGAGGGAGATATTGTTCCCACACATCTTATAATGAAATCATTCTTACTTGTGCCACAAAATAAACATAAAACATTCATTATAACCCAAAGAATAAAATCGAGTTCATAAACATCATCCCATGATCACATAATCCATATTAAACCAATGGATATCATTTCATCATAAGAAAAATCACACCATGTTATTAATAGAAACATTATACTTGAAACATAAACATGATAAATAATTTCATCATAGATGAAAAATAGTTTTGATAAAACATGTGAAATGAATTCTTGAGTAAAATATCAATTCTTCTTCAAAATCATTTTCTTTTCACAAAATGAATTGCAATTTTAAAAGAAAATTATTTTGTTTAAAATAGTCATAAAATTTCTTAGAGTTAAATTCATTGAAATAAGTCGATATGAAACTGTAATATTCCATTCACGCCGTATAAGTTAAAAATAACATTATTTTCGTACTTTTGTGGGAAAAGTCAAAAAGTACCTCTTATGGTAATGAAATGAATGATTCCTTACATACCATGTAGTAAAAGTAAAAAATGGGTAAAATTACTTTAAACATACCTGAAACCACATTTATAAAATAGGCACATTGATAATAAATATAACCCCAGTAAATACTTACGAATAAACAATCTCGGATAAAAATGAGATTGGAAAAGTTATCCCTTACCTTATATATGATATGCTTCGTATGTATTTGAACCTCCTGTATAATGATTTAAATAATGTCATTGACTTATTACAGAATCATATTAATTGTTATGATATCATATATGGTTCAGTAATGACTTTATATTACCCTTTCTTTTATAAATTCCATGTTAAAGCAGCGTTTTGGTAAAATCGTTTCATTTATTGTACGTGTTTCGACTTGTTATTCTTGATATTATTACTTATATCCTGATTTATTTAATTCCAAAATGTAAAACATGATTTATATATAATATATATTCATAATATACATATATATAAGTGATAGATAAATGGAACGAAATACACTGTTCATGGAGACGGCAGGTCGTACGTACGCATGAACGCTGTTTTTCGTTTTCTTATTGAATTGAATGGAATTAATTAGATGACATACATATATATATACATAAATACAGTATAATTATTATGTCATATATTTCGTGATTACTTATTATATATACATTATAATCATTCTTGTATTTTTAACATGGAAAATGAATCTCATCGCATCGTGGAGACGGTAATCCGTACGTACGCACGAGTGATGATATTTTTCCCATATTTATTGAATGGTATGGGAGTGGATGATATAATATCATATAATCATTATTATGTTATAATAATTATATACGGATATTCTTTACACCATTATACCCATCAAAGTAATGTGGTGGTGGAAAAACTGATTACACCACGGCGTGAAGACGGTATTTCGTTCGTACGCACGTGCGGGGATTTCATTTTCCGTAGGATGGATAGAAGGTGAAACATGGTTGTTTCATATTTATAATAACATATCAGTATATAATTAATACTGATGTTATTACTTTATAATGAAACAACTAAAGAAGAGGAAGTAGAAGAAGAAAGAAACTTGAAAGAGTCGGTAGAAGAGATTGCCGCTTCCTCGACGCACCTCCTTTATACTTCTTCTTAGGGCACTAGAGATGGACTTTTGAGAATACCAGAACCTCTATGATTTAACTAGAGAGGTTGAGAAGAGTAATTGGTAGGGTTTGGCCGAGATTCAAGGCTCAAAAGGGTGTGAAGAGAAGAGGGAAGGGGTGCCCTTTTTATAAGGGAGGAGAGGGGTACCTTTGGAAAAACTTAAAATATTATTTTATAATAAAGTCATATTCAGTTTATAATAGCTCCAAATTGATTTATTTAGAAGCTAAAGTGGGTATGGGTATAAATACTCTCAAAAAATATGTTTTAGACAAGTTTAGGTTATTATTTTAACCTTATCGTTTAGATTTAACTCTAAGTTAAATAATTTAACTTTTACCATGTCTTCTTTTTTTTTTCTTACACTATATGGTTAATAAACATACCATAACAAGCCTAAAGAACCCCAAGTGGTTAATTATTAATATATATATCCTTATCTAAGTCATTTGGCCAATCCTTATATTTTTGGGAATTTAATAAGAATTAACAATATAATATTTGTTTTAAAAACTATTTTATGTCAATTTTGACACTATTTGGTAATTGATTTTTGTGGAAATCATAACAGCATGATCAGTTCGAAAAAATTTATTTAAATCAATAATATCATGTCATTTTAACTTATAAAATTAGTGTAATTCATAAAATTCTCAAATTTTATTTATTTGGGTATTTATAACATCAATTATGTTGATATTTCATTAATAAGGTAATTACTGCATCATCATTGTGTCATAAATAAATTAAATTTTTTAATGTATAATATTTTTTAAAAAAATACCATTATGTATGAAATCTTTTAATATTTCTAATTAATATTTATATTAGAATTTATCTTATATATAACCCTATATTAAAAATGATTTAGTTATTAAATAGTGATTTTAAGTATTTTAACCCTTCTTTAAATAAATTAATAATAAATGTCCTAATCTAATCCAAGTGGATAAAAATGGTCATAATTTATTCCTAAGGTTGTTTTTGGTCGAATTAAACTTATCCAATGTAATTAGGACATGTGTTAGGGAAATAATAATATCATTTTTACCCTTAATTACCCTATTTACTTTTAACCGTGGTAAATAAAAGTAAAAAGTTACTATTCACCAAAAATTATTTTTATCTTATTGAACCACATTTTACTCTCTGACATTAAACATGTCTCTCGGATTTTCGAAATTCCACTCACATAAGTGGTAAAAATAAGTTTTATGTAAGTTTGCAAAAAGCTCCGAGGAGGTAGGTAAAAGACAGTGAAAAGTTCAATAAAATTTTTATATATCTAAAATTATTAAAAAATGACTCTAATGAATTAAATTGAACATATATAGGTATCGTGTATCAATTTTTACCTAAAATAAATCTAAATAAAATAAATAATTATTTAAATAAATAGTCGGTTTTTAAGTAGTAACCTAGTGTTTTCACTATTCATCAAAAATTGAATGTTTTCAGAAAAATTCCAAAAATTCACCCTAGGCTAATTTCGATATTCTGAATCCAAAAATGAAGTCCATTTTGAAAGATAAAATTAATAAATTTTCAAAAAGTGGGTATTACTATTCATAACGGCTAGTTCATAATAATATTATAATAATATCTCGTTTAGCGAAACTCGATATTGCATACAACACACGCTATCGTGGAAGGTCGCGGTTGCGTGTAATGCAAGACAAGTTAGGGTTGCGTGTAGTGAAAGATTCCTATATTTTTGCGTATAATAAAATCCAACCATATTTCATTTATACATTGAATATATATATATACACACTCAATGTTACGTAGAATAAATTCTATCAAACAAACTTGAAATTGTGTGTAACACGATCCAAGATTAGTGTTGTGTATACTGCAACCTAATACGGTGTTGCGTATAGCGAAAGATAATCCTGGTGTAGCGTATAACAGAAGATATGAAAGAAATTAAAAGGAATATATCTTATAAAATCTGTGGGTGTTATAGTAACAGTCGATTTGGGCATAATACCGCCCAAGCCTATCCATTCTCAAGATCAAGTCAAAACCTGACATCTCCCGAACAAAAAGGTTCCATTGAAAATGATAACCACCAAAATTTAAAGAAAAACCTCCACACTATCAGGTATCCTCAACTAATACCCCCCAACATATTATCAATTGACTTAACCCCACAAAATGTTTCCACGGCTAGGCTCAACACAAGCAATAACTGTGTAGTGATAAAAGAGTGTGTGAAACCTGTGTTAAAATGATAATTTGTAAGTGTGGAAGATAAAAGAATCATACCTAAAATGGTAGAAAGCCCAGCCTCAAAACCTCTAGGTGTAGACTGAATTGCATGATGATGGACCTTCCCTCTAACCTATGATCCAGCCTATGTACCCTACGCTACACTGCCTTGCCGATATGAACAGTCTCGCCCCAAAGTTTCACGTCCACCAAACCTACCAGTATAAACTGTTGAGCTCCAAATTCATATCTGATATAGGGTAATCGACCCCCTTCTGATACTATTCACTAATCTATGTCCTACAACATCTTTCGATTGTCGTGGGTTCCTATAGAACCCCTATACATGACCCATTTTCACCATGATCTATAGCCAATCTGTAACACCTGAGACTTTTATGAAAAAATATTTTGTTTTTATATAAATCATCAAAGGAATATTTCACTACACACAACACTAGCTTGGCTTGCCTTACAGACAATCGCGACCTTCCTCGATAGCTTGCACAATACCGAGTTTCACTAAACAACGATATGCTATTAAAATATTATTAAAACTAGCCATTATGAATAGTAATACCCACTTTTTGAAATTTTTTAAATTTTAATTTTCAAAATGGACTTCATTTTTGGATTCGGAATATCAAAATTATCCTAGTGTAAAATTTTGGTATTTTTCTGAAAACATTCAATTTTTGATGAATAGTGAAAACACTGGGTTACTATTTAAAAACCGAATTTTTATTTAAATAATTATTTATTTTATTTAAATTTATTTTTGTTCAAAATTGATACATAATACCTATATAAGTTTAATGCAATTCAATGGTTTCATTTTATAATAATTTTAGATACATAAAAATTTTATTGAACTTTTCACCGTCTTTTACCCAACTCCTAGGAGAATTTCTAAATTCATATAAAACTTAATTTTACCGCTTCTATGAGTGTAATTTCGAAAATCCGAGACACACGGTTAATATCAAGGACTAAAATGTGATTCAATGAGATGAAAATAATTTTTGGTGAATAATAAATTTTTACATTTTTTATCACGGTTAAAAGTAAATAGGGTAATTAAGGGTAAAAATGATATTATTATTACCCTAACACATGTCATAATTCTATTGGATAAGTGTAATTCGACTGAAAACAACCTTAGGAATAAAATATGACCATTTAGGCCCACTTGGATTATATTAGGACATTTATTATTAATTTATTTAAAGAAGGGTTAAAATAGTTTAAATCAAAGTTTAATAACTAAATAATTTTTAATATAGGGTTATACATAAGATAAATTCGACTATAATTATTCTATAGAAAGATAAAAGGATTTCCGACATAATGGTACTTTAGTTTTAATTTTTAGACTTTAAATAATTTAATTTATTTATGACACAATGATGATGTAGTAATTATATTATTAATGAAATATTGAAACAGTTGATGTTATAAATACCCAAATAAATGTACTTTGAGACTTTTTATGAATTACAAAAATTTTCTATGTTAATATGACATGTTAGTATTGATTTAAATAACTTTTTTCGAACTAATATTTCTGTTATGATTTTCACAAAAATCAATTACCAAATAGTGTAAAAATTGACATAAAATAGTTTTTAAAACAAATATTATATTATTAATTGTTATTTTATTCCTAAAAATCTAAGGTTTGGCCAAATGACTTAGATAATGTTATATATATTAATAATAAACAACATGGGGTTCGTTTGGCTTGTTATAGTAAGTTTATTAACCTTATAGTGTAAGAAAACAAGAAGACACGGTAAAAGTTAAATTATCTAACTTAAAGTTAAATCTAAATGATAAGGTTAAAATAGAAATATAAACTTTTATAAATTATATTGGATGGGAGTATTTAGACCCATAACCACCTTATCTTTGAAATAAATCAATTTGGAGCTATTAAAAACCGAATATGTCTTTATAATAAAATAATATTTTTAGTTTTTCCAAAGGTGCCCCTCTCCCCTATTATAAAAGGGAACCTCCTCCCTCTCTTCCTCACACCACTTTGAGCCTTCAAGCTCGGACAAAACCTGAAAAATTCTCTTTTAAATTTCTCTAGAAACATCCTAGATGTCCTGGTCTTCTTCAAAGACCAATTTTAGTGCCCTAAAAGGAGGTCTCAAAGAGGCGCTTCAATGAAGAGGTAATGTCCGTTACCGATCCTTTCAACTTTATTTCTTCTTCCACTTCTTCTTCTTTAGTTGTTTCATTATGAAGTAATAACATAAATATCAATCATATACTGATATGTTATTATAATTATTAAACAAACCTATATCACCATCTATCCATCCTACGGAAAATGAAATCACCGCGCGTGCGTACGTATGGAATACCATCTCCACGTCGTGGTGTAATCTATTTTCCACCACCACCTTACTTGGATGGGTATAATGGTGTAACAAATCAATATATATGATTATTGTAAAGTTATATTGATTCTGAAATAGTATACATACACTCAAATACAATTCCACGATCATGGGAACGATATCATCGCTCGTGCGTAAGTACGGAATACCGTCTCCACGATGTGATGCGACTCGTTCTACATGATCTTCATTGCATAATGATTATATAAATGAATTGAATGAATGAATATGATATATATTACACTAATACCATTCTGGAAATGAGGTATCTATAACCTAAAAAGAAGAATAAGAATTTTTTCGACAAAACACGCATAAGAACAAAAAGTAATAAACAGCCGAATAACAAGTAGCAATGAAATATTACTAATAAGAAGATAAGAATATGAACATATATGATATCATAAAAATAATTATGATTCTGGAATAAGTCAATGACATTATTTCAATAATTATACAGGAGGTTCAGACACTTCCGAATTAAATCGGACCTAAGGTAAGGGAAAATATCACAATCTCATTTTTATCCGATATTTTTTATACCTTGGTATTTACTGGGGTGTATTTTATCATCCACATCCATGTTTCCTCAATATTTAATATTATTTCCATCCACCTACAATTTTTTAAATCCAATTTTACCCTTTTGTGAGTTTTTAGTAAAAGATATGAAAGGAATCTTTTGTCGTTTTTCGTACGAGGTACTTTTTGACTTTTCTGGCCAAAGTACGAGAAGAATGTTTTTTTAACTTATACGGTATGAATGGATTTTTGGAACATTATTTCCATGAAGATTCCTTTACAAGTTTTCAAGTTTATTTTTAATCAACTTCTTTTAGTTTAAAATTGTATGACACGTTAAGAAAGGAAAATGTTTTTGAAGTAGAAAGGCTATTTTCCTCAAGAATGGAGTTCAAGTGTTTTATCAAAATTATTTTCCATCTAAGATAATATAGGGTTCTGTTTCTATCCCTATTATTACATTGATTTGATTATGTTGTGATGGAATTATTTTTATGAATTCCTTTATCTTATATGAATTGTTTTATGATGTCACGATGTTTAAGAATCCCGTTTTTATTACATGGGTTATGCTATGATGAATGGTTTATGATTTTGTGGCACACATAAGAATGGTATCATTATGAGATGGGTGGGACCTATATCTCCCTACAATTCATTGGGTAATGATTTATATCTCATGAGATAGACATGGTTGGAATGGCAGGTTAATCAGGTTCAGTGAAACAGGACTGAAACGAAGAGTGAACTTGGTTCAGAAATGGACTTTGTCCACTAAGATAGTCTTGGAAATGAGTCTTGACTACTAAGAAATGATTCTCTATGATTATGTGTGTATTCCAAAATGTTTCATGTTTTAATTTATTATTATTGGGATTACATTTCACCACTATTATTTATCCCATGTTATGAAATTATGATCTGTTTTGCAGGTTAAGATTTCCAAAATGATATGTTCTTATGAATATGATGTGATTGATATTTATTTTGTTTACCCTTACTGAGCATTTGAGCTCACCCTTTGGTATATTTTCTTTCCCCAGGTCAGGAAGAAGGTTATTAAGTAGGATATTCCAAAAAAGGACTCTAGATATGATGAAATAAATGGGAGACAATGTAGATGATTTATGAACTTGTTGTTTATGTTTCCCAGTTTCTAAAGACACTATACCTGTACGGTCCTTTCATGGTTTTGTTATATGTTGTAATAAGTATGCTTCAATTTTGAAGTAATAACCATGTATGTAAAATATGGGTCATTATAGTTGGTATCAGAGGAAAGGTATAGTCAATATTTGGAAACTAGGATGTGAAAGCCTTAGTAATAAACCCAAGGATATGTCTAAGAATAGAACACAGTCTCAGTGTTTTAGAAATGGCCATGAACAACCTATGATAAGACCTTAAGTGTAAAATTTTATTCTTGATTATGTGTTTTTCCTATTATAATTAGTGTTGCTCACACTATTCTTATTTGTTTTAGTCAATGGCTGGAACCCGAAAGAACCGTGTTAATGCGGAATGCGACGGGCAATGCAATGATTGTCCCCCTGAGCAACCAAACATTATGGGAGCTGGAATGCAAATTCTTGTAGCCATGATCACACAACTTTCTCAAGCTATGAATCATGTAGGGCATCCAAACGAGTAAAGGAAGGAGAAACATTCTGTCTAATCCTTCATGCGGCAGCGTCCACCCTCATTCAGCGGGTCTACTAATCCAATAGTTGCTGAATAATGGATTAATACTACTGAAAAGATATTTTCAGTTCTTCAATGTTCTGAACATGATAAAGTCATCTTAGTAGTTTATCTCTTGGAAGGTGAAGATGATCAATGGTGGAATCTTATCAAGAATACGAGGCAGAGGGATGAAATTGAGTCCATGGAATGGGACGAGTTCAAGAACTTATTTTTCAATAAGTACTTCCCTCGTATTCTCTGAACAAATACGGAGAAGGAGTTTCTTGAACTAAAGCAAAAGGGCGATGAATCTGTTGGTACCTACGAAGAAAATTTTACAAGACGATCAAGGAACGCTTCTAGGATTATTATCCAACCTGAGAGTAAGATCGATCGATTCTTTAGTGGCTTAAAACCAAGTCTTCGAAGGGCGTTAGCCACAAGGGACATCAATAGTTACGAGGAAATCGTTCGATGTTCTCTCAAGGTTGATATGGAGATTGGAGTAACCCATCAGTCATATGGGTTTGATAAGAAGAGGAAAATGGAATTCAAAGGAAAATATAAAGAGCACACTGAAAAGAAGATGAGTTTTCCCTTATGCTCAAAGTGTGGAAAGAAACATGGAGGGAGTTGTCTTAAAGGGACAAGTAAATGTTTCAAATGTGGAAAGGAAGGTTATCGGGAATTTGAATGCCGCAATGATGGGAATAATATGACTAGTGATGCGAACAAAGAAAAGGATACACATAGTGCACCTCCTACACTTCAATGTTACAAGTGCAAGGAAATGGGGCATTATTCTAATCAATGCCCTTATACAAGGGTTTTTGATGATGATCGACGTCAAAAAAAATCTTAAGGCTAAAGGCAAAGGAAAGTCACATGCAATTTCTATCAGCAATGTGGAGTACGATAACGAAGTGGTGAAAGGTACACTTACCATCCAATCTAAAGTAGAAAATGTTTTATTTGATTCTGGATCTACCCACTCTTTTATTTCTGACGAATTTTCTAAGGGTATCTCCATATTACCTCAACAATTAGATGTTGAGTTATCTGTGACAACCCCTAATGGAACAACATTCGCACCAAAATTTTACAATTCTTCTTTGATTGAAGTTTGTGGGAAAGTGCTTCCTGCAAATCTTGTGATCCTTCCTATAGTGGAATTTGATGTGATTCTTGGCATGGATTGTCTTTCTTTATATGGATCTCATATCAATTTCCAAAGAAGGGAATTCACATTTCATATTCCAAATCAATCTATGATCATCTATCGATGCAAGGATGAACATGCCCTTACAATGGAAATTTCTTCTATCTTATGGGTCTTGATTCCACTAAATGAAGGTTATTTATCTCAAATGGATGGTGGGAAACTCACGATTAAGAATATGACCATTGTACAAGAGTTTGATGATGTTTTTCCAGAGGAATTACCGAGTCTTCCACCATATCGTGAAGTTGAGTTTTCAATAGAACTTGTACTGGGTGCTTTAACTATTTCAAAGACACCTTATAGAATGGCCCCAATTGAGTTGCAGGAATTGAAGAAGAAACTCTAAGAGAATATTGATAAGGGATTCATATGCCCTAGTGCGGCACCTTGGGGAGCACCTGTTCTGTTTGTTAAAAATAAAGATGGATCAATGAGACTCTGCATTGATTTTCAAGAACTTAACAAGATCACTATCAAGAACAAATATCCTCTCCCACGCATTGATGACTTATTTGACCAATTACGCGGAGCTCAATACTTTTCCAAGATTGATCTTCATTAAGGGTATCATCAATTATGGGTCAAAAGGGAGGATATACCAAAGACGGCTTTCCGTACAAGGTATGGACACTATGAATTTATAGTGATGCCATTTGGTCTTACTAATGCCCCTGCTATCTTCATGGATCTGATGAATAGAGTCTTTTGAGACTATCTTGATCAGTTTGTGGTAGTATTTATAGACAATATTCTTGTATATTCAAAGAGCAAGGAAGAACATGAAGATCACTTGAGAATTATATTGAATACCCTAATAAAGGAGAACCTTTATTCCAAATTTAACAAGTGTGAATTTTGGCTTCAAAAAGTTTCATTTTTGGGTCACATAATCTCAAAAGAGAGGATATATGTGGATCCAGCAAAAACAGAGGTTATCAAAAGATGGTCGAGACCAACAACAGTAACCAAGATCCTAAGTTTTCTTGGTTTGGCTGGATATTATCGACGCTTTGTGAATGATTTTTCACGATTATCTAATCTACTCACCAAGTTTACTCGGAAAGGATTTAAGTTTGTTTGGATGGAGGAATGTGAAGAGAATTTCAAGGAGTTCAAAAGAAGGTTATCTAGTGCACCTGTACTCACACTTCCTTGTAGTGGAGAAAGGTTTGTGATCTATAGTGATGCATCCAAGAAGGGGATAGGGTGTGTTCTTTTGCAAAATGATATGGTGATAGCTTATGCCTCACAACAGTTGAAAATCCATGAGAAAAATTACCCAACTCATGATTTGGAGTTAGCTACGGTAATCTTTGCATTAAAGATTTGGGGGCATTATCTTTATGGAGAAAGGTGTGATATTTATACTGATCATAAAAGTTTAAAGAATATTTTCACACAAAAGGAGCTGAATATGCGCCAAAGAAGATGGTTGGAGATGATTAAGGATTACGACTGCTCAATTCATTACCACCCTGGGAAAGAAAACAAGGTGGCAGATGCATTAAGTCGACAAGACCATGATAGCTTATCCATGATGAGGATCACAAATGATCCAATATTTATGGATTTACAAGGGATGGATCTTGGAATTATAATGGAAGGGGAAAAATCATATCTTTCTCAAATGAATGTTCAACCATATATACATGTGAAGATTAAAGAGGCACAAAAATAAGATGTAGAGTTACAAAAGATGGTGAAAAATGTTCCTAAATTCAACCTTGATTGTGATGGGATAATAAAGTTCAGGAATTGGGTTTGTGTTCCTCTCATCCCATAATTAAAGGAGCTGCTGGATGAGGCTCATAGTTCTTTATTCTCTATTCATCCTGGAAGCACAAAGATGTATAGGGATCTGAAAGAGTACTTCAGGTGGGATGGAATGAAAAGAGATGTTGCTGAAAATGTCTCTAGATGCTTGGTTTGTCAGCAAGTTAAAGCTGAGAGATAAAAGTCTAAGGGGATGTTGCAACCATTACCCATACCAGAATGGAAATGGGAAAACATCACTATGGTCATTGTCACCGGACTTCCTAAAACATCCAAAGGCAATAATGCTATCTGGTTTATAGTTGATCGTCTTACAAAGTTGGCACACTTCATTGCTATTAGAGAGGATTTATCTCTGGATCAGCTTGCCAGGATATATGTGAAGGAAGTGGTAAGATTGCATGCAGTACCACTTTCTATTATATCTGATCGGGATCCGAGGTTTACCTTGAAGTTTTGGCGAAGTCTTCAGCATACTATGGATATAGAGTTGAGTTTTAGCTCTACTTATCATCCTCAGACAGACGGTCAGTCTGAGAGAACAATTCAAACTCTAGAATATATATTGAGAGCTTGCTCTATGGATTTCAAAGGTGGTTGGTATCAACACCTACCTTTGGTAGAATTTTCTTATAATAATAGCTTTCACTCCAGTATTCAGATGGCTCCTTATGAAACTCTCTACGGAAAGAAATGCAGGACTCTAACTTGTTGGGATGAAGTTGGGGAAATAAAGCTATTAGGACCTGATCTTGTTGATGAGATGGCAGAAAAGGTCAGATCTATTCAACAACACATTAGAGATGCTCAGATTCTACAACAAAGTTATGCCGACAACCGAAGAAAAGACCTATAGTTTGAAGTGGGTGATAAAGTGTTCTTACGAATATCTCCTTGGAAGAGAGTAATGAGATTTGGAAAAAAGGGAAATCTGAGCCCTAGGTATATTAGTCCTTTCGAAATACTAGATCATGTTGGGAAATTAGCTTACTGATTGGCGCATCCACCTAATATCTCTCAAGTTCACGATGTGTTCCATGTATCTCTCCTGAGAAAGTATATACCTGATCCTTTACATGTACTCAGCTCAGAAGTTGTATCGGTGGAGCAAGATCTTTCTTATGAAGAACATCCGATAGAGATTCTTGATCGTAGTAAAAAAGTCATACGGAACAGGACCAGTCGCTTGGTGAAAGTTTTATGGAGGAACCACCAATTAGAAGAAGCTACATGGGAGCTTGAGGATATGATAAGGGAGAGGTATCTTCATCTTTTTGTTACAAAGTGATGAATTTCAAGGGCGAAATTCTTTTTAAGGGGGGTAAAATGTAACACCCGAGACTTTTATGAGAAATATATTTTTTATATAAATCATTAAAGGAATCTTTCACTACACACAACACTAGCATGGCTTGCTTTACGCACAATCTTGACCTTCCTCGATAGCTTGCGCAATACCGAGTTTCACTGAACAACAATATGCTATTAAAATATTATTAAAACTAGCCATTATGAATAGTAATACCCACTTTTGGAAAATTTTTAAACTTTATTTTTCAAAATGGACTTTATTTTTGGATTCGGAATATCGAAATTAGCCTAGGGTGAAATTTTGGTATTTTTCTGAAAACTTTCAATTTTTGATAAATAGTGAAAACACTTGGTTACTATTTAAAAACCGACTTTTTATTTAAATAATTATTTATTTTAGGTCAAAATTGATACATAATACCTATATAAGTTCAATGCAATTAATTGGAGTCATTTTATAATAATTTTAGATATATAAAATTTTATTGAACTTTTCACCGTCTTTTACCCAACTCATAGGAAAATTTCCAAATTCACATAAAACAAAATTTTACCTCTTCTGTGAGTGGAATTTAGAAAATCTGAGAGACATGGTTAATATCAAGGACTAAAATTTTGTTCAATGAGATGAAAATAATTTTTGGTGAATAGTAACTTTTTACTTTTTTTTACCACGGTTAAAAGTAAATAGGGTAATTAAGGGTAAAAATGATATTATTATTACCCTAACACATGTCCTAATTCTATTGGATAAGTGTAATTCGACAAAAAACAACCTTAGGAAGAAAATATGACCATTTAGGCCCACTTGGATTAGATTAGGACATTTATTATTAATTTATTTAAAGAAGGGTTAAAATAGTTATTATCAAAGTTTAATAACTAAATCATTTTTAATATAGGTCTATACATAAGATAAATTATACTATAAATATTAATTAGAAATATAAAAATATTTCCTACATAATGGTATTTTATTTGTAATTTTTAGACTTTAAATAATTATATATATTTATGACATAATGATGATACAATAATTATATTATTAATGAAATATTGAACAAAGTGATGTTATAAATACCCAAATAAATGTAATTTGATACTTTTTATGAATTCAAATAATTTTCTATGTTAATATGACATGTTAGTATTGATTTAAATAACTTCGTTCTAACTAATCTTTTTGTTATGATTTTCAAAAAAATCAATTACCAAATAGTGTCAAAATTGACATAAAATAGTTTTTTAAAAAAATATTATATTATTAATTGTTATTTTGTTACTAAAAATCTATGGTTAGGCCAAATTACTTAGATAAGGTTATATATATTAATAATAAACAACTTGGGGTTCTTTTGGCTTGTTATAGTATGTTTATTAACCTTATAGTGTAAGAAAACAAGAAGGCACTGTAAAAGTTAAATTATCTAACTTAAAGTAAAATCTAAATGATAAGGTTAAAATAGAAATCTAAACTTGTCTAAATTATATTAGATGATAGTATTTCGACCCATGCCTACCTTAGCTTCAAAATAAATCTATTTGTAGCTATTAAAAACCGAATATGACTTTATAATAAAATGATATTTTTAGTTTCTCCAAAGGTGCCCCTCTCCTCTCTCATAAAAGGGAACCTCCTCCCTCTCTTCCTCACACCACTTTGAGCCTTCATGCTCGGCCAACCCCTGCCAAATCCTATTTTCCATTTCCCTAGAAACATCTTAGAGGTCCTGGTATTCTTCAAAGACAAATTTTAGTTTTCTAAAAGGAGGTCTCAATGAGGCCCTTTAAAGAAGAGGTAATGTCTGTTACTGATTCTTTCAACTTTATTTCTTCTTCCACTTCTTCTTATTTAGTTTTTTCATTATGAAGTAATAAAATAAGTATCAATCATATACTGGTATGTTATTATAAGTATTAAAGAACCCTATTTCACCATCTAGCCATCCTACGGAAAATGAAATCACCGCGCGTGCGTACGTACGAAATACCGTCTCCACACCATGGTGTAATCTATTTTTCACCACCACCTTACTTGGATGGGTATAATGGTGTAAAGAATAAATATATATGATTATTTTAAAGTGATATTGATTCTTAAATAGTATACATACACTCCAATACAATTCCACGATCATGGGAACGATATCATCGCTCGTGCGTACGTATGGAATACCGTCTCCACGATGTGATGCGACTCGTTCTACATGATCTTCATTGAATAATGATTATATATATGAATTTAAT
Source organism: Viscum album (assembly GCA_963277665.1). NCBI lineage: Eukaryota > Viridiplantae > Streptophyta > Magnoliopsida > Santalales > Viscaceae > Viscum > Viscum album. Next base: position 266,486,003 of record OY728158.1, read on the forward strand.
GAATGAATATGATATATATTACACTAATAACATTATGTAAATGAGGTATCTATAACCTAAAAGGAATAATAAGAATTTATTTGACAAAACACGCATAAGAACAATAAGTAATAAACACCCGAATAACAAGTAGCAATGAAATATTACTAATAAGAAGATAAGAATATGACCATATATGATATCATAAAAATAAGTATGAATCTGGAATAAGTCAATGACATTATTTAAATCACTATATAGGAGGGTCAGACACTTACGAAGCAAATCAGACCTAAGGTAAGGGAAAATATCACAATCTCATTTTTATCCGAGATTGTTTATACTTTGGTATTTAATGGGGTGTATTTTATCATCCAAATACATGTTTCCTCAATATTTAATATTATTTCCATCCACCTACAATTTTTTAAATCTAATTTTACCCTTAGGTGAGTTTTTAGTAAAAGATATGAAAGCAATCTTTTGTCGTTTTTCGTACGAGGTACTTTTTGACTTTTCTGGACAAAGTACGAGAAGAATGTTTTTTAACTTATACAACATGAATGGATTTTTAGAACATTATTTCCATGAAGCTTCCTTTCCAAGTTTTCAAGTTTATTTTTAATCAACTTCTTTTAGTTTAAAATTGTATGACATGTTAAGAAAGGAAAATGTTTTTAAAGTAGAAAGGATATTTTCCTCAAGAATGAAGTTCAAGTGTTTTATCAAAATTATTTTCTATCTAATATAATATAGGGTTTTGTTTCTATCCCTATTATTACATTGATTTGATTATGTTGTGATGGAATTGTTTTTATGAATTCCTTTATCTTATATGAATTTTTTTATGATGTCATGATGTTTAAGAATCCCGTTTTTATTACATGGGTTATGCTATGATGTATGGTTTATGATTTTGTGGCACAAATAAGAATGGTATAATTATGAGATGGGTGGGACCTATATATTCCTCCAATGCATTGGGTAATGATTTATATCTCATGAGATAGACATGGCTGGAACGACAGGTTAATTCAGTTCAGTGAAACAGGACTGAAACGAGGAGTGAACTCGGTTCAGAAATGGACTTCGTCCACTAAGATAGTCTTGGAAATGAGTCTTGACTACTAAGAAATGATTGTCTATGATTATGTGTGAATGGCACAAAGTTTCATGTTTTAAGTTTTGATTATTGGGATTACATTTCACCACTATGATTTATCCCATGTTATGAAATTATGATCTCTTTTTCAGGTTAATATTTCTAAAATGATATGTTCTTATGAATATGATGTGATTGATATTTCTTTTGTTTACCCTTACTGAGAATTTGAGCTCACCCTTTTGTATGTTTTCTTTCCCCAGGTCAGGAATAAGGTTATTAAGTAAGATATGCCAAAAAGAAACTCTAGATATGATGAAATACATGGGAGACAACGTAGATGATTTATGAACCAGTTGTTTATGTTTCCCAGTTTCTAAAGACACTATACCTATACGGTCCTTTCATGGTTTTGTTGTATGTTGTAATAAGTATGCTTCAATTTTGAAGTAATAACCATGTATGTAAAGTATGGGTCATTATACAATCAGTGGTTGGGAACACTAACATCACATGTGTCCCAGCCCACACCACAATGATAGTAGAAAACATGATAACTAACCTGAGAGACTGGTTCATTCTTCTACTTCTGCTATCCCCCACTTCCCTAGTGGAAATTCTCAAAATGGCACTTCCTATTTTCAGGCGTCGCACCACTAGTTCGCCCCACCAGGACCGTACATCTACTTCAGGAGTCCTCTCTGAGGGTTCCATCTGAGACAAGGGCCTAATCCATCACCTCAAATGACCTCTTCATCCAAAATATATTTACCTATGATATGATATCATGTTGAAGTCCATCCTGAAATCATATTTTCATAGTTTCCTCATCTCCAACTAATAGAGGAACAAAATGATGCAAGTTGATGAACCGGCCTGCATACTCCATTTCTGAAATCAAACCCTATGTCAAACTCATAAAATTCATAGCCTTTTCCTGCCTTCAGGTTTTTTGGGTAGTAATTCTCTAGAAAATTTTCCTAAATACTCTTACACATCATTCCCTCTACTTGTTCAGTCTGAGTTGTGATATCCCACCAATGATTTTTCTGGCCTCACAATATATAGTTTTCCGACATAACTAGATTCTAAAAAGGATTTTTCAGATGATCAAGAATTGTGTAGATAAAATCTATCCAAAACATAGGTTCCTCTAAACCACCATCTCCAATAAAGGTTGGTGTGTGCTGTATCTGAAACTCCCTAGTCAACTCAAATATACTCGGTGAGACCTTCCCTCGGTCCCATTCCATCCTCTGCATAAAATGAGAAAATTTATCATGGAACTACTATTACATATCATTCTAAACCACTGGGTCTCCTTACTCCACTACAGGGGGAGAATTCTAAACAATATCCTCTAGTCCCCAACCAACATAGGCCTTTGAGACAACATTTCTATTCAATGTCAATCATGAACTTTTTAGAGAAAACCCATGAAACTTTCACAAGGCGTAAGGGAAGGAACATCAATAGATATAAACATAGCATTTCTCATACACTTCCCATTTGGGATTTATTATATAAGTAACACTCAACTCAACCATTCTTCCTAACGCCATCACTAACATTGGGTAGCTAACTCACATGGTTTCAAGCCTTATATTTCACTCCTTTTTAAAATGATTTCCATATCCCAATTTACTTCCACAAAATTTTAATTCAGTTACCTTTCATTATCAAGAATTATTATTTAATTATTACTTACCATTCTCATATCTCATTTTACCCATATATATCATCCCATTAGACAAAATTCTACTACATTCAAGAAACTCAATTGCATCCTATGCATTATGTCCCACACACCCATCCCTTGTGTGTGTGTCTATAATTATGTATGTCACTTATATACGTAGATGCATAAAATGATGCATGAATTCAAAACCTCATTCCATTACGACCATGAGTAAAATGTTGTAAAATAGTCACGTCACACCACATGTGCACCACCTGATGGTGAAATATCATGAAATGTAACAATGCACAATCTAGAACAAAAATTCCCTCCCAGGGTGACTTAGATTCCCCCCATACATGGGTAAGAAACTCTAAGGAATGAGATCATTACTAAGGACCAAAAATATTGTAATATATTATCTACCATCCCCAAATGGTAAAAAATAGAAAATAAATCTTTTTATACCACTTTGTATCATCTCTAACACGGGTGCCACTTCATCGATGCCCCGAGCTGGGTTGTCACTTGACCACAAGCATGCCTCCCCGTATGCCAAAGTTTTCCAAATAATAGTGAGGTTCTAGATTAGCCACAAAGAGAAAATATACCCTCTTAACAGAATAATCCATATGAGAAAACATATAAATAGTGGAGATTACATGATCTAATCAATGAAAAATCATAAATAACCATTTCCCAAATGGGTACAAACCACGACCAACAATAAATATGTTATGTAATGGTACAATTCCAAGAGAACAAAAACCTAAAATAAAGACAACAGAAACATAACCATAATGGTCTAGAAATCAAGCCAGGAACCTCATCCATGCATGTATCATGTTCAACTCAACTCCCTTGAACAAGGCCCTTGCCCTTGTCCTGACATGCAAGCATGAAATCTGCTCAGGTACCAAATGGATGCCCGACCAGGGTGTGAGTAAGAATCTGTAGTCCCCCACCAACAGTGTATATAATTATCTAGTCTAAATGGTACTGCATGCAAGAATAAATATATTACATGCAATAGAATGAAAATTCAGGGCCACTAGTTCACATTCTCTATATAGCTACACTAGACGAAGTGCCAATTCATTATGTCTATATCATTACTAGTTCATCATAAATCACACATGGTTCATGGAATACATCATTTGAATAAGGTAATAAGTAATTCTCCAACTCACTAGGGATATTATATCATGTAATCACCACACTTACCTTAGAGCCTCACTCATGGTAATTGCATTAAATAAAACCATTGGGGGCATATAGAATCAATCCAACTCCCCAACCCATGCATTCATATGTATATTAGAGCATCAGTAAAACCCTACACATGGAAGGTGCATCAATACTATATCCCACAACCAATACATGTACACATTCTTATTTATCCATTCCCTACATTTATCCATATTACAACCCATACAACTGATAAATATAACAATAATGATTCACAACAATTAATATGGGATCCAATGTTATGCCATAGCCCATTCATAATTCCATCACACAATACACAAACCATTAGCCCAATTATAATTCCCAAGTATCCTCCCATTATCAATATTCATCAATTCACAATCCACTACCAATCCCATATATTAACATTTCACATACACCCACCCTATTAAGGTTTTAAACATATTTCATTAGCCATAAGGCACAAACCCCATTTAAATAATTTAACCAAATATTATTACCATTCCAAACAATCCCCTAATCCATTACTAAGAATAAAAACATTCCAATAATGCATTTTCACTCCCATTCAATATGTTAACATTCTTAACAAGGCTCTACATTGTCACAAGACAACCATTCTCATACATAGCTAATTTCTAAGTCTAGAAAGTACCGACATACCCCAGGGTGGCCCTAAAAAGGTCAAGTCATCATATATGTGTCACATGGGGACCATGAGGGTTTCATTCATCATTTATACAATAATTATACCAAATATAATCGAAGGATAAAAAAACAATGGGTAACAAGGAAATAAACACAATATTAACAAATATCAAACGAAACTAAGGGATAAAAATTGTAAACCACCTTCCTTGGATCCATTGGGGAACACACCCCTAATCAGGGCCTTAAATTATGATTCAACAACCATTTTAATCCTCAACCTTGATATCACAAAAAAATAATGGTTTTAGTTTTTATGAATGAGATAAGGAAGAAATGTGAACCCTAAACCAAAAAGAGAAACAAGGGGGATTCCACATAATCATCTTAACAGTTTAATAACCATGCACAAGCCTCTATCCAAGGATGCACGATCACCTGGGGTGAACCTCACGGTTTACACTAACCATGAAAAAACCGTGCAATATGCTCAGGAACTCCTTTTTCATACACATTCATATCCCAAACCCCTAAAAAACCACAGTGTCTTATCATGAACATTAGGACACACTCATTTGACCAAAATAATGGAGTTAAACTGAAACATAAAAAAACATACCTCAAGAAAGCTCCAGATTCTTATAGATATATTCTAGATGTTTCTATAATAAACCATGACATTAGTACAGAGATCACATTGGGATTGAAAATTAGTGAGATATAGAAAAGTAATGAAGATACCTATATAAGTAATATACTATAGGATGGTAAATATGATATTTTGAGAAGACAAAGATATAGAAATTTACTAAATATTTAATGTGACATGAAAAATACTTCAACAAATTTGTAATATATTTAACTTTACTTATAATATCCTCTAGAATACTAAAATGATGTAATGTTAAAATGATTGTAGTTTTACATAATATCATCTAGCACATTCATAAGATATTTTTATGAAACAAACTATCTTCCATGACACGTAATTGAGGTAACGTAAAAAACTCAATATGATACATGAATCTGACCTGGTGATTTTTAAAAATAACAAGTCCAATATATAAAAGTAATCATTCTAATACATAAGGGTTTTCTTGATAGAAAAAATACAATGTTTTTATTTCCATTGGAATAGGTAAGAGTTGATCCATATAAAATATAAGAGTTACTAGACCAAAAATTTTGATATGTAAGGGTTACTCAACTTTCTATTATTAATCCTAAAATATCATTGATAATTTTACTAGTCACAATTAACTGTTTATATTATACCATAATATACATTTGACAATGAAACTAGTCATGAATTTTGTCACATACAGTAGAATTAAAAATAATATGTAAGTGTTATATACACCATGGGAAGGATGTACACAACATGAGAATGTTTAATTGGATTATAGTTGTACAACCCATTATATTGTGTTCATTCCATGAAGCAGAAGATCACACCAAATTGTTTTTATAGTTCGATAATATTTGGAGTATCATGTAGTGACATTAAAGAAGTTATAAATGTGTTATTATAATGGTTTAGGTAGAACTTGTTATTAACATTGATCATATCATGATGAACAATGTCATGTCATGGTGTGGTATTAAATGGAGAATCATAAAGTATTCTACAATAATTATTATTTTTTGTTCAGATCCATAAAATTTATAGTTTAATTGTTATACACTATAAAAGACTGTGTCACACTATTGAGATGCATGTGGAGGAAGAATATTGTGATTGAAATTTCAAAAGTTGATGACGATTATCCCAGGATGCTAGTAGAAAAATAGTGGAGAATATGAGATTGTTTATTTCCATATGTAATGTATACTATATTTCTAGATGGAATCTTAGAATTCAATGTAAAATTCTGATTTAGATTTTGAAGGGTGTTATTTGATGGACTTTCCCAGCATACTCATGTAGAATTTATGATATTTATTAAGGGAATCTTGGAGGATTTCTGTTTGAATAGAGTGATAAAAATTATAAAAAATATAATTATATAGATATATATCTCCATAAATAATGGTGACCACTACTATATAAAGAAGAGGGAAATACAGAGAGTGTACAAATGAGAATATCATAGATGAGTTGAATTTTGAAAAGGAGAGATAAATTATATTTATGGAATCATTAAAGCTCTTTGAATATCATTCCCAAATAAGGAATGTAAAATATCCACGATGACTCATAAAATGTGATTCTAGAGTCATAGTGATGTTCAATGCTAGTGTATTAAAGATCATCATTTGGTGATCAATTAGAACCTATCTACAGTCAGGGTAACAACAATAATCATTATACTGTTTTTTATTAACATGTATGTTGAGGGTGTTTTTCATGAATTAATGTGAAAGATGGAGGAGTAAATAACAGACTCTATGGAGGTAATGAACCATCTATGTATCATTTTAAGGGTAGTGAGCCCCAAAATTGAGTTTCCTATTCTAAACACACTGCCAAAAAATAATTTTAGTGGATTTATGTACTTAAACACATTGTTGTTGTATTCCCCTTGGACTATCATAATTCTTGTGAACCATGTAAATTCTTATGTCTGAGGTGCGTGATTTACTTATATTAATTGAGATATAAATTGGGGAGTTCTGGTTATTTTATAATTGTACAAACTAGTTAAAGGTATTGATAAATGAAAAAACCATCAGATTACAATTTAATGAATACATGTAGTGTTACCCTACTAATGATGTGGTAATGAACAGTTATGGTGGTGAGAGTTTGAGGAGTAGGTTATTTATATTATAGTTAGTTTTAAAATATAATTTAACTTCTATTATGGTTTCTCTCACTAATGAACCTTGTGAGCCTTAAAAGTGACATTGAATCATAAGTTTCTTTTTATTTGTTAGTTTTTCTTAAATTGATCTGATATTTTTTTGAGTTAAGTTTTATTCTTTCCTTACATTCATTTGGGGACCTAGAAAGGGAATGAATTTTAATAAGAAATAAAAATCCTTGGTAATTATATATAATGAATACATTTTAGGAATAAATATAACTATTATGAAATATTTTAGTAGCATTTTGACAGGATGGTATGAATAAATGTTATTACAATTCAACTTATTCATTCAATAATTTTATAGGTTTTTCTTATGATCCTGATATATTACATTGTCTATAATCTAATAATAATATATTACAAAGTAAAATGGTGGAACTTTTCCACTCATTATGGGATATAAATTATGGTATGTAATAAGGAAACATAATTTTGAAAGAGGAGAATAATTCAAAAAATATTTATGATAGAGGATTAAAAATTGAGTTTAAATAATTTAAAGGACTGAACAAAATACTATTTGAACTAGACACTCATCTAATGGAAAATAATGATTCTCAACCCTAGCAGTTGAATAATATGTCTTGAAAACTATGGAATATTAAAAATGGTTTCAAGGAGAAAGACCTTGAATCCAAATAAGTTTATAAAATAAATTCCATGAAGGATGAATTTACTACACACATGGTAGAATTGGTCTAAGATAAATAAAATCTAAAAGAAGAGAATGTTTTCATTAATGATTTTATTTGTTAGATGAACATAATTATAAAAGAACGAAGTGTAAATTTGGATAAAAATTCACATGAATTGGAGGATTAAATTTATAAATAGAATACACTCAAATAAGGCACTAATGATCAAATTGAGGTAATACAAAAAATGATCTAACAACTTGAAGACAATTTGATCATGGATCGAAAGAATATCAAATAACCAAATTATTGAGGGAATCTAATTCATATATATTCATTAAATGTTTTATTAATTATTATTCGGTTGGTGATAGTGAGATAGATGAAACATTCTATATCATAGTATAATCATGAAATAATATTATGCCCCAAAGTATTTGTTCCAAAGGAAAACGTGCCCTCAACCATGATATAAATCCTTTTAGGATCAAGATAAATCTAACCAAGGGGATTCCAATGAAAAGGAAAAATATCGGAGGTTATAAAACCCCACTTGAGACAGTCCCTCCAAGAAGTTAAGAAATAAATAATGAGTTATATGCGAAGGTATAGAGACATGATATTTTATTGTGGAGTGAATGGGAATATTTATATATTTTTCTATAAAAAATTGGAACGTATTTCTTTCTATGAAGTTGATGAAAAGTTTTCAAAATGAAGATACCAACCATAATAATGATTGTTTTTATTCTATTCAAATAATTACTATGATGGTAATATATATCTTGAGAAAATATTATATATTGAAAGGATAAGAATTATTCATATTCTATGATAAAAATATTTTTTAAGGAAACAGATTTCATGGGATTTTTGAAGGTGATAGTGATGAATGTGGTTTAAATATGAGTTATGAATCTATTATTGAAAAAAAGTGTCTTGGAATGGAAAAAAAATAATATTTGTAAAAGAGAAAGAAGTTTATATTCTTTTGAAATTGAAAAATCTCATGTTAAATAAGTATTTTAATGTATGGTATTAATTAAGAAACCAAATGACTCATATGTATATAGACAAGTAATTAAAATGGTTTATAATTAAAAACTATAACCCGTTATGTTTCAAGAGATCTCGATTAGAAAAGTACCGATGCAATAATATATTTTAATTTATTCAATTAACAGAAGATAAAGACCAAGATAATTAATGATAAAATATATTCTTACACACTATTTTAGATATCAAATTAGATTCCAAATTAAATGATATAGGAAAATTATAGTCGTCTGTGACTCACCGTCTTCCTCAAATTTGATGATATTGAAAGTTACCATCTCCCCTTGTATTTAAATAGTATAATATTATTGAAATGTTTTGTTTTTTGGGGGAGATATTATCAATGTGGATATTTCATTAAAATATGAATGTTATATTGTGACATGATCAAAAGATTTAATTGATGATGGAGTAGGGCATGTGGTATCTTATTGAATCTGTAATTTCAAGAACATGAGTGTAAAAAATAGGTACCATATAAATAATAATTATTAACATAATTGTTATTAAGGTGTAATTGAATTGTTTATGTTAAGGTAACTTAATAATCCATTTTCACTAGACCACGATTATGGAATAGGTAAATCCGATCTAGAGGAAATAAGAAAAATTAGTCTTCATAATTTATTTCTTTTAATCTAACATATGATATCATCTCATCATTATAAAAATATTAAAAGATATTAGAAGTTAATGAATCACTTTCTAAATATTAATTAACTATTTTTTAATGAAGAGGAGAAAGTCAAATTGGGTTTTCGTATAAATATAATAGGTGATATCAACAAAATGGTAGAAATATACCATACATAGGATTGAAGAAATATTTTTAGTGTATTAAACATGGATATCCCCTATAACTCTGAGAAATTTCTTCACTTGCATCCTTATTTTCAAAATATGTTCACCACTGTATCACTTATATCCTTTATATGGATTCTAGATCATCCTCCTAAGCCAAACATTAGTCTGTCCCCCCCCATGCCCAATTAATTTCCTGATGGTTTACCATTCCAAGTTATTGAGTCATATACTCTTATTCACAGCAGAATTTTGAATGTTGGAACCTTGATAAAATATATAGTCCTTTAGTCTTTGTATTCTCATTAAACACTTATTTTATCAATTTTTGGTATTCATATTGAGGGTATACATTTGTTCTTGGTGGAGGTTTCCTCGACACTCGCTTTTTTAGAGGAACTTTTGAGTATAATATAAATTTCCATAGCTGGACTATGATCGCTCACATTGTCTTATATTTTTATATTTTCTTGATGTTTTATGATTTTGCGGGGACCTAGGGGTTGACATCTCCATATAGGGTTTCAATTTTATATAGGAATTCATTCTATGTGGGGAATTCCTCCAGCAATGATTTAGTGAAGGTATATTCATAGAGATCCTGAGTGTCGAGAAAATGGTACTTTAATCTCTTCGAGTGGTTGATAAAATTTTACTTAGGTCAATACTCTCCCATGTTGGCAGTGTGGATTAATATCCATTCCCACCATATCATTTTTTGAAACCTCTATTTCCTATGAGGTATAGGTTGTTCTATTGGATATTTTTATACATATTTGATTGTTCTCATAGTTTTATATAATCCTCAGTTGCTAAGATATAAGTTGAGATGGATCTCTCCAAACCTTCGCCATCTCACTTCCTCTTATACACTAGAGATTCATAATATTTGGAACACCACATCTTATACATCTCTCCTACTTGGATCTAGTACAAATTAAACCACCATGATTATGCATTGTCTACCTGTAAGAATAAGCATTATGAAATTATGCTGTCTCTCCTGATAAATGATTCGGATCCCGATCCAATGTCATCGGAGTCGCAGAGTGACATTTAGGTCTTCTCAGTCATGGATGGTTCATTTCTTAATGTGTGAGTTTTTTGGTCTGTACCTCCTTCCCATTCCACTCTAATGTTCTAAACTTTAACTCATAGGTTGTATCTACCCACTAACCATCATTCTATGTGTTATGATGGGCCCCGTCCTTCTTTGGTGGTATTAAGGATGAGGTGGGTGCTTAGATTATTTTAAACTATGACCCCACCCTTATAACTTCTTATACATATTCTAATTTATATCTTTAATGTGGGAACACGATTGACTCTATCCAAACCCTTCCATTAGGCTCAAATCTGAGGGGCCCCATCCCTCTTGGATTCTCCCCCTTATGTCAATCCAATATTTTGAATGTGATGTCAAACCCCGAAACTCTCTTAGTGGAGTTGGATGTCTCTTCTCTTGCTTCCAGTGCATGTTTATATATTCATATTCATTCTTTAATAAGATCATGATCATTAAATGAGTCGGCCATTATCCCTTCATAGTCAAGGGGTTTTGACATTAGGATCCATATCCATACATCATCTCACATGATGATCTCCCTCATAATTTTGAATGCCCATGGACTATGATTTCTAGTGAAAACTGATTTTATCTCTATGAGTTCCACCACAAAAATATATATCTAGTGGAATTTCTATTACCAAAACAATACCCCCCAAAATTTTTAGAGTTTTCTTCTAGAATTCTCTTGCAATATTTCATGCACGAAGATCCGAAAAATAATAATAGATATATTTAAAAAAATGGTATAATAATGTATTTTATTAACATACCTAATCAACATATCACCACTCAGGTAATTTCTAGAACACCATTATACTTTTACTTTGTTTTGGCCATGTGTAATATAATGTCTAGTGGAATAATGTTGTATGACCTTGGCTACTTCAACATTGATACCTTGACTTGGGTTTTCAGTGATGACTTCTATATCATTATAGAAACCTAAAAAAAGAAAAGATAAGGGATATAACCAAGGAATAACAGGAATTACTTTGATGGATTCATGTCACACACTTTATTCATGGATATTATCTATACAAGTGATAAAAAAAATTGGCGTAACAACTGAATGGGGGTAGTTTGACATGGTTCCACCTAAACCACCAAATTTATAACATCAAAATCATTTACTTATTTCCAAATTTCAAGGAATACCATTTTATGGACACTCTTAGATCAATCTCCCGTTCATATCAATATAGTTCCATGTATATTAAGTTGTGGACGTTTTTATTCTCTAACCCTTAAACCTTAGACCATATATTCCGTCACATGGAATGCATGTCTTTGTGTAAAACCATCTAGGGAAGATCATGGGTCAACCTTCACAACAAACCTATGTGACTAAAAGGTGATATGTAGAAATTGAATAACAAAAACCATCATGATTTATAGAGATTGACTCCCTCAATTTAATCATTAAATCAAATGAGACTAGAATAACTAAATGATATGATAATGAATTATTCAGGGCTATCACCCACAAGAACATCCTTTTTCCTGAGATGCTTCGGGATCAGTAGTGGGAGGCCCATTTTTATTCCATTTCTAAAATATTAAAAAGGGAATATGAATACTATGAATTTTCAATCATGCATTAAGGAAAAATGTTGGTTTGTAGTCTGAACATTTTCATAGAGGAATCATCCTTTACTAATGTTCTTGAGGTGGTGGGTGGTATGTCAAAGGTATATCTTAAATTCATACATGCAGAAGCTATAATATGTAGGATGTTAGAATAACCATGGGTGAGGGAATTCATAATAATTTATCACTATCCATCATATAGTTTATGATCATAAAAATTCCTTTATAAATGGCATCTATGAGGAAAGGGAAGACTGGGAGGCCATCCAAAAAACTAACCTATAAAGATCCCCATGCCTTGAAAACATCCAAAGTTCCAATTATGTGGCTTCTTGATATCATGATAAGAAATTATTAGTGGAGGATATTCAGCATTTCATTATTTTGGAGGAATTACTTCGGTGTAATGTGAAACTACACTGGTGTTAATATCGAATGTGAAAGACTCATCATTTCTAAGACAATCCAGACTCATATTGTATGCAATTTCAGTTACATGGTCCTTAATAATATTTATAAAAATATTTTATCTACACAACTCTACAAATGGGTCTCTGAGGTGTAGTATGGTTTCATCAAGAGCCAATCCATTTAGAGGGCCATAGGAAATTTTTTTGAAAGGATAGGTGATACCTACACTAATTCTCTCGGTTCTAAAATTTCCTTCAAAATTGACATAGACAAAGAATACGATAGAATGGAGTAGAAATAAATTATCAAGGTTATGAACAACATGGGGGGGGGGGGGTCTACACCTATATTATCGATCTAATTTTCAAATGTCAATGTTACCCATGGATCTCCATTTAATTTATAAGAGATAAATGAGGCTTCATGAACTAATCCATGGGGTTAAGGTAGGGAGATCCACTACACATAGAATATTTATATTCATTCAATATTCCATTATTAGTGTTAGGACCAAGATGATGATGAAGGTGATCATATTAAGTTATTGTATTTTTCTGCATATATTTTTTTAAAAAAGAACGAATTTTTGAGAAGAAAGGAAAATCAACTCACTTTATATTTATAGAAAATCAGACTAACCATCATTTTTAAGAAATCATACATGAAATGGATGAAAAGTTAAATCATACTGATGATGCATATTACAAGATTTAAATGGTCCTTAGATTCACCTTGAATCCTTTATTAATGGTTTGATCTTAATGAGGAAAACCAGAGTATGCTTGACTATAATAAAATAAATGTGATGATGCTTTGCTGATCATGGAGTTCTTATAAATCATAATTTAGTTGTAAAGATTGTGATAAAATATTGATGAATGAAAGTGGGATTCAAATAGATTCTTCCAATCATATTTATATTACTCTTAAGAGAAAAGGGTGATGGAGATTTTATTTAGACTGATTATATTCAGGCCAGTCGTATTCAGACTAATTGTTTCTTGAACAATCATATTCACGCTAAGAAGGAAAGAATTATATTGATTAAGGAAATGAAAGTTACAATAATTCCCAATGGAATGTCAGATTATAATAAATCTAATCTTTAATGTACTCAAGGAAATGAAGAGAGTCATGATACTAGTTGAAGTTTTTGAAAGAAGAATAATGTTAATAAAGTCAAAACTATTGAAAGTTGTCCATTATATTCCATATGATATCATAATAAAAGGTTGCATTTTCATGGGATTAATGAATTAAAATAAAATAAAATAATGTAGTCACAAATATGAAGAAGAATTTGATAGTTTAAGGAATAATTTATTCAATAATTTAAAGGGGGTGATTTTTTTACAATTACAAATGGGTTAAGAGAAGAAATAAAGAATAATTTCTATGTTTTAAGTGGTTAAAGATAATATATGAAGAAGAATCTATTATTTTAAATTTTTACTCAACATAATGAGACAAATTTTAATAATAAATAAAATTAGGCTTGAGTATGATAATCTTTTTAACGAGGTTTTTGGAAGTGTTTTTTAGGGGAGTATCGAATTTAGAAGTCAGAATAGAGAATTGAATTAAGAATAGATTTTGAAAAATAAAGTATGAAGAAGTGATGTAGTTTTATATAATATTCTATAATATTTGAGAATATTTGAATAAGTCATAAAATCTATCATAATTAATGGTAAATCAAGGTTTTGGGTAATTTTGATGAGTGGGAATGTTTTTGTGATTCCTGTCAAAACTACTCTTAGGTCACCTATAAAAGGAAAACATATTATATATTTTTTATGACTGAAGTACAATTCACGATAGTAGTGAGAGAATCTATAATGTTTAAGGGAGAGAAATAAGTTTCCATACATTTTTGTGTTGAAGATGTTTCGATAGAGATAAGTGAAAGGAGAAGAGAAAAGATCAAAATGTATTCAGTTGATCATCATATTCAGTTATCATCATATTCTATTGTTAATAATTTTCTACTTGTCATCATATTTAGCTGGTCATCATATCTAGATGAATAATCAGATTAAGATTTCCATATTGGGATTTAAAGATTGAGGAATAAGGTATTTTGAGTTTTCATGATCGTACTTAGACAGAGATATATCTATCATATTTGAAAATTGGATTGGAAGAATTGGACTTCGTAGATCAGACTGGGAGAATCTTATTGGGAGAATCAGATTGGGAAATCTGATTTAATTCTATATCAAAGTCCTTGAAATTATTAATACATTTGGGTTAATAAATTTAATAATTTTTCTGAAATAATACATTTTTAGAAATTTTAAATAAGAACAGGTAACATGTTTGGCTATACAAACATTATTTTATCCTATATGTGATAATTGGGTGCACATACACTATTAGATTGTCTTCAGAGTGCTATATGAGTGAAATGGTATATCCTAATCATTGTATTCCTCAAAAAGGATTGTCTTCTATTTCATTTGAGGTATTTTATTTTATTTAAACCATACCAAGGGAATAGATATTTGTATTGAATAGAGAACCTTGCAAATACTTGTGTTCATATGGATACGTGTTTGAATTTTTTTAGCAAGGACTGAAATCTTCAAAAGGAGGAAATGGTTGTTTCAATATAAAAGAAACATAAAAGAAAAAGTATCACTGATTCACCCCTCCCCCCTCTGAATTATAATAACATACTAACTGTGTACTTAAAGTGGTATCAAAGGGTAGGTTCCCTTCACTTATTATTTATTGATGGAGAATTTTAATTGTGCAAATATTAATGGTATTAAGGTTTTTTATGGAAAGAATTATCATATCTGGAAATATAGAATGTGTCTATATCTTACTTCTATTAGATATGATGTCCTTGAAGCTCTAAAATATGGATTTCCTCCCATTGATTATAAAATTTATCTTATATCTTTTGATAAGAAGGATCTTGAGAATGATGGAAGGGGTAAGAATTAATTATTATCATCACTATATGAAAGTAAATTCCTTAGGGTGAAGATTGTTTCTATATCAAATAGTATATGGAACAAATTTAAAAACACACACAATGGTAATGGAAAAGTGAACATAAAGAAATCATAAATCTAGAATTGAAGTATGATGATTTAAAGATGGGTAAATATGAATCTATTAGGGACTTCTTTAATAGGGTAAATGACATTGTCAACACTATTATAAGTCTCATTGAAAATCTAGATGATTATACATTAGTTGAAATGATTTAGATAATCCTTCTATAAAAGTTTGATAAAAATTTATTTTCACTAGAATACAGTGATCCTGAAACATATATCCAGTTTATTTACATAGCACTCTCATTAATTTTAAATAAGAAGGGAGAAATATATGAAAAGAATTTTTTTTGATAGATAAATGTATTTAAAGGATGTGAAAAGGAAAATTCAATGAAAATTATTTTTGAAGATGATGTTGGTGAATCCAATTCCGAAAATGTGGTATGTAAATATTTTGATGAAATTTTATCCTTGTTTTCTAAAAAAATGAATATATGTACACTGAAATACAAAGGTAAACATCCCTTTAATTTTTTTTGAATGTGGAGCCATTTGGAATGTTTTGAATAATTTTCCTTAGAGAATTAAATAAGTGGATAGTGATGAAGAAGAATGATTTCCAAGAACATTTTAGAAAGAAATAGAGGGAGAAAAGAAAATTATATTCCACATGGAAAGATAAAAAATTATTGAAATACAAAAGAAGAAATTACATATCTAGAGATAACAAATAAGAAAGAAGTGATTCTAAATCTAATATATATATATATATTTTTGAGAATAATTTTATTTTAATAGTGAATGATGAAAAATTCATATGTAGTCATTCTGAAGAAGACGAAACTCAACATGAATTTCATTTAAAATAAGAGTTGAATGAATTTCTAAGAAAGATCATAAGGCTTGAGAAGAAAAATAAGAATTTGGAAGATGATTGTTCCTCAATAAACAATAAAAAATGTCTTCTCGATGGGAATGTTATAATGGTGAAAGAAATTAATAATTCAAAAAAATATCATTATGAGGAAAATAATAATAATAATTATCTAGAAGTTAATAAGATTCCAAAGGATGAAGAGTTCAAACTTTTTCGAAAAAAACATTATAAATATGAATAAGGAAATACATGTTTCAAAAAAAATCTATTTATGAATTTGGTGAATGTTCTTAAAAGGATATACTTGACAGAGATCTAAAAAAGTGACCTTAAAAGGTTTAAAAGAATGATAGAATTGTTTCTAAAAATTATAATGCTCAGAAATATATGTCTGTGGCCAAAACCAAAAAAGTTGGGAATTCAAATGTTACAAAATACAATGAGACCAAAAATAATTCCAAATAGTCTAGATACAAATATATTTCTAATAATTTTTATTCTTATATGTCTGAAAATAAAAATATTATTATGATTGATAATGAAAAGGTTGGTTTATTTGAAAAGAAATATAAGAAGGTTGTAGAGAAACATATTCACAACATTGGTCAGTATGGAAGTTTTAGAGGTAAGTACACTTTCTATGGGTACTACAGGTATTATAGTGGATTCAGACAATGGAAAAAAATAATTTGGTTCAATGAACAACAATATAATTATTCAACAGGTTATATAAGGAAAATTTTTAGGGGGATTCTATTCCCTCAAGTGAAGAAGTAGGGGAAGATTGTTTTATAGAAACCTTATAAGTATATATTAAGAACTGAAAATAGATTCCAATTTTTGGAAACTATTTCTGAAAGATTTAGTAACCTAGAAAACTTGAAAAAGGATGTCTTATATTTATAAAAACATTAAAAAAGTATCTTAACAATTTTTGGAGGTCAAAAGTGAAGAAAGAAAAGGAAGAATAAAAAGATCTTTTTTGTTGAAACTACTCTAAAAGCTTCAAAAGGAGAAAGACCATGTATTATTTGATAGTGGGTGTTCTTCTAATATGATAAGAGATTTTATGTTTATGAAGGATGTGGAATATTTTAATGATGGAAAACACTTACATTTGGAAATGATGAATCTTTGAGGATCAATGTTTTTTTATCAGATATCATTGGAAAAAAAGTTTAAATACAAGAAATATTTGTATTTTTATGGGTTGAAACAATATTTTATAAGTTTTTTACTATTATGTGTTGAGGATAATAAAGTTATCTTCATAAAATATGGATTGTTTTTGAATAGTGATGAATATAGAAATTTTTTTACAGGATGCCAATGTAAAAAAGAAACTTTTTTCTGGTTGTTGAAATACAAAACTCTTGTTAAATGACTATTGTGTAGAAGAATCAATTGTGGAATAAAAGTATGGAACACATGGGTCCAAGAAATATGATTATTTTATCTAAAATAAATAGTGTCTAAGGCTTTTCCTTATTTTCCCAGAATAATTGATTGGTGTTACACTATTTTTAGAAAGGATATATTACAAACTTATTTCATAAGAAAGTTGAGATTTGTTCAAAGAAACCCTTGGAGCTGATTTATTACGATATATGTGGGCCAATGATAAATTATAAAAAAATTGAGATATGTACCCAAATTTCAATAAGGATTTTTCTTGTCTTAATTGTTTTATGTATATGAAACAAAATTTAGATTCTTTGAAAATGTTGAAAAGTTTCAGAAGGAATGATTAGAAGGAATGTGAGTATTTACTAAAGAAGCTGAGAAGAAAAAATGGTAGTGAATACAGAAGTGAAGAATTTAAAATCTATCTTAAGAAGTATAAAATTTTGCATGAGTATAGTTCCCCATATACTCCCCAACATAATGGGGTTTTCAAAATAATGAATTGAAGTTTGGTGGACATGTAAAGAACTATGTTACTTGAACTTGGTATTTCTCATTACTATTTGAGGAAAGCCAATATTACTTTTATTTACATTCAAAATCTATGTTTCTATATTCCTATTTTAGATATGACTCCATTGGAATTGTTTTATGGAAAAACTCTATGTTAGAAAAACCTAAGAGTATTTGGGAGTCTATGATTTACAAAGAAGAAAGGTGGAAGAATTGGAAAGTTTGAGAAGAAATGTGAAGATATAATCTTTCTTAGCTATGATTCAGAAGGAAGAGGATATATATGTTTTAAAAAATAAATAGGAAGAATTTTTTATTCTAATTATGTGAAATTAATTGAAATATCTGAGGAAGAGAACATACTCAAGCTAACAATGATGTTGTGTAGGATAAGGAAAACCATTATGATAAGGATACAAACAATTGTAATCATAATCAAGAAGAAGAATCAAACTATGCTATTTCTAGTGATGAATAAGATACTACAAAAATAACATCATTTGATGAGGAAGAAGGTGTAGGCTCATAATATAATTAGGGATCTATATCCGAAGGTTTAATTAAGGAGAAAAAAAATTCTATGACACGTACTTATTTGTATTCAAAATTTGAGCCGAATGATGTAAAAGAATATTATGAATACCTAAAATGGATTCAATCCAAGAATAAAAAGCTAGATCATATTGAAAAGAATGATATATGGGAACTCGTACCCATACCAAATAATAAAAACATTATTGGAAAAAGTGGGTTTTCCAGAACAAGATGAATGAAGAAGGTTAAGTGAAAAAAACAAAGAAATATTAGTGTGGAAAGTCTATTCACAAATTTAAGGTATTGTTATTGATGAAACCTTTGGATGAGTTGAAAGATTAGAAAAAATATTAATTTTTCTTGATCTTGCTACACAACGATGTCACAAGATCTTTCAAATGTATGTTTAATCTGCATTCTTAAATAATGATCTTGATGAGGAAGTTCATATTGAACAACCCTATGTATTTATTATTGTGTTTAATGAAAGCTAGGTCTTAATATTCAAAAGGCCTTATATGGTCTTAAACATGCTCCAAGGGCATGATATAATAAATTGGACACCTACTTAAGGAAGATGAGTTTCAATAAAAGAAGATTTGATGGAAATATTTATATCATAGAAAGTCAAGAGTATTCCATAATCCTAATTGTTTATGATGATGAAATTATCTTTTCTTCGAATGATGTAAGTTGTTATGTATGAATTTATGAAGAGATGAAAAAGGTATTTGAAATGTATGTATTGGGGAAATGAAATACTTCTTGAGTTATAAATTTTACAAACGAATAAACACATTTTTATTTATTAAGAAAAGTATGCTAAGGAACTTCTAAATAGGTACAACATGGAAAAATAAAAACCAATTTCTATACCAATTTTATTGGGAAAACATTAATATAAATATTTATAAGGAAAATAAGTTGATCATTAGGAATTTTAGAAGATTATTGGACATTTATTGTATTTGAATTCCCAATACGTGACATTGTTTATGATATTAACTTGTGTTATATATTTTATAGTTCTACCAAATAATCACATTTAATTGTAGGAAAAATAATTCTCAGTTACATTAAAGGCACAAAAAATTTCAGAATCCGGTATGAAAACTCAGAATGTATTGATTTGTTTAGGAACATAGATACTGATTGGGCTGGATATGTTGATAATAGATGATCCATATCCGGTGGAGTATTATTTCATGGAAAGAATTGTGTTAATTGAAATCCAAAGACATAGAATTTAGTAACTCTTAGTATGTACGAAGATGAGTTGTTACTAACACTCAAGACACAACTCAACTTATATGGATGAAAACTCAATTAGAAGATTTACTTGTTTAATTGATGTTACCCTTGCTCTTGGGTTGTGAAAATCAAAGTAAAATCAATATCACCATAAATATGGTTCAACATTATCATTAAAAACAAATTTTGATCAAATATAATTTCATAAAAGAGAGTGTGGAGAAGGATTAAGTGAAGATGGAGTATGTCACAACATCCAAATAGGTTGATGACATATTCAAAAAACCTTTACCAAAATAATGTTGTTCTAAATTGTGGTTGAAAATGGGTGTCTAACCTCTTTCTAATCAAGGTTAAGGTATGTTTTTATTTCCCATCTCCCATATTACCTCAATATAGTGTTTTCAAGTGGAATAATTGATTCATAAATCTATCCTTGTATGGATGTAAAAAGTGTGTGTTTTGGGTAAACTATGATTTCAACATTGAACCACATGTGAACTATTCTAACTATTTTTTGTTGTTGTTGTAGGAAACATTTTGTTTTTTATTCTAGTAATGTTGAAGAGATGTGGAATAATTATGATGATGGTTTTTATAATCTGTACATTGGATATCACGGTTTTTCTATCAATGATTTTTGTTTCCTACAACGAGTTAGCTCACATAGGATTAGAATTGTTGATAAGTAATCAATTTATTTATGTTAAAAACTTTATAAGTTTATAAATCTCGGTTGAAAAAAAAAATACAAGGGGGGGGGGGAAAGCTAATGATGAATGTGATTGTATTCAGGTATTCTCTTTTGTTCTAAATAATGTTTTAGAATGAATAAAAGATGTTTAAGATGAAAGGAAAATCACATCACTTTATATTTTAAGCAAATAGAAATGACCATAATTTTTGAGAAATCATACTTTTAATGAATGAAAATGCCTATCATATTGAGAATATATCTTTCTGGATGTAAAGGTTTAACATATTCAACCAGAATCCGGTATGAATGGTTTGATCATACTTATGAGAATCAGAGTCTGCATGACTGTGATAAAATAAATTTGACAATATA
Source organism: Viscum album (assembly GCA_963277665.1). Lineage (NCBI taxonomy): Eukaryota > Viridiplantae > Streptophyta > Magnoliopsida > Santalales > Viscaceae > Viscum > Viscum album. Next base: position 266,507,647 of record OY728158.1, read on the forward strand.
TTACTAATCTTGGAGCTCTCAAAAATTATTATATAGTTTCAAAAAATATGATGTGAGATTGATGAAAGAATGGTGGAGTGCAAGATATGCTTATAATCATATTTAGATTGATTTGAAGAGAAAAGTGTTTCAGAGATTGTATTTAGCCTGATCATATTTAGACCAATCGTATTTGGGCCAATTATATTCTGAAAAATCATATTTAGGATTAGAGGGAAAGAAAGTTTATGATTAAGGAAATAGAAGGTACAATACTTTACAATGGAAAGTAATACGATGCTAAAGATGGTGTTCGATGTACCAAAAGAAATTTATGGAGTCATGATACCAGATGTTGTTTGTGAATGAAGAAGACGGTTTCTGAAGATGAAACTGTTGAATCCAGTCCATCATATTTAGTATGATATCATAATAAGAGGAAAAATTATTTGGGAATGATGAATTCAATGAAAATAAAATAATGGGATAAACAATATAAAGAGAAATTTTAGAGTTTAATCATCAATTTATTAAACCCTTTAATAGGGGTTGAATTTCTTTATTTACTATTATAAGTGGGTGAAGATAAGAAATGCAGAAGTCAAGTGTTTCAAGTTGGTTAAGAGAAGAGAAGAAGAACACATCTATTTTTTTACATTTGTCTTAATCATAATGAGAAAATTTTTAATCAGAATCGAAGTCGTACTTGAGTATGATGAGAGTTTGAAGGATATTGTTAGAGGTGTTGTCAAGGGGAGCATCATATTTAGCAATTGGAATGTAGAATTCAATTCGGGCTGGATTTTAAATAAGAAAGCATAAAAAATATATGAAGTTTGAAAGAAGATTCGAGATGACTATAGAAGATATGATGAAGTCATAAAGGCACCCTAGAGTCAAGGGAATCAATAATTTTGGGTAATTCGATTGAGCGGGAATGTTTTTGGGATTCCTGCCAAAACAACTCCTTAGGTCACCTATAAAAGATGAAAGTATTGTGTACTTTATCTGATTATCGTACTGTTCATGAGTGTAGAGAGAGAATATTTGAATTTTAAGGAAGAGAAAGATGTTTCCATATTGTGATGTGTTGAGAACGTTTTGAGGGAGAGAAGTGAAAGTAGAAGATAAAATATCCCAACATATTCAACTGATCATTGTATTTTGTGATCATTATATTCAACTATATATAATTTTTTTCTTGTCAACATATTCATATGGTCACCGTATCTATTAAGATAACTGTGTTAGGATTTCTATATTAGGATATTTGGATTGAGAAATAAGGAATTATGAATTGTCTTGATCATTTTCAGAAAGAGATATATCTATCATATAGGGAAATCAGATTAGAATAATCAGACAGGGAAGATCGGACTGGGGGAATCATATTAGGGGAATCATAAAGGGAAATCAGATTGAATTCTATATCAAAGTACTTGAAGTCATTTCCATCTTTTGGGTAAAAAATTCAATGGTTTTTTTTGAAAAGAATACATTTGTGGAAATTGAAAATAAGTACACATAACATGTGTTTTTATGAAAACATTTTTTTACCCTAATTGTGCTATGAGGATGCACACACACTATTAGATTATCTTCAAAGTGCCATATGAGTGAAAGGGTATATCCTACTCATTATATTCCACAAAAGGATAGTTTTCTACTAGATTTTATGGTATTGGATTTTCTCCAAACCACACCAAGGGTGTATCTATTCATATTTAATGGTGAACCTTGTAAATACATATGTTCTTATAGATGTGTGTTTAAATTGTTTTAAGTAGGGAATGAAATATTTAACAGGAGGCGAATTATTTTTCAATTACAAAGTAGCATAAAAGAAAAACTATCAAGGATTCACCCATCACTCTCTAAGTGATAAAAATATTTTCACTAAGTACTTTCAAGAAGATACCTTACGAAATGTTTTTATATTGGAAGCATAGTTCTATTTAACTATAGGGATGATTTCATGGGAGTTTCACACCTTCTATTTTATTTTTTACATGGTGTTATTTATTAAAATAAGTTGGATATCTCTTTGAGGATTCAACATATTCATGGAGGAGTATTAAAAATGGAGTGGCCAAATCATTAATCATAAGAAGTGAAACATTTACTTTTAGAATTATTCTACAGTGAGGCATGATAAGATAATACAAAATTACCAAGTCATTCATAAGATGAGATTACCTATGGAATATTTTTGATTCTGAAGTCCTTATGGTATATTGTGTATCAAACAGTTTTTGGGTGTGGTTTGTAGGATCTCTAATCTTATTACCAACGAGAAAACGGATTCCTCTCATAAATAGGTATAACCACTGTAGTTAATTTTATTAATACCTTAATTATAATCCACATATTATTTATCTTGAAGGTGGTTAAGGAAATTACCAATAATAACAAAATATCATTTCAATATTTATCTGAGATTCCAAATCTAACAAGAGATTTAATTGGGCTTTATAGGATATAATATTCAAATTAGTTGAAAAAGGTGTTATTAAACTTAAAAAAAATTATAGGAACTATGCACAACAATCAATTAAAATTTACATGGGAAGTTATTGAAGTATATAAAATCTATGAGAAACTCATATTGAACAAGAGTGTATAGGATTTGATACAACTGAAGGAAATGGTCTCCCATATTTGAAATTTTATCTAAGGGAACATCCTTGTTTTGGAGGACCATTCAAACCGGATCGCTGGATGTAGAAAAATAAACATCTGAAACCATTAATGGGTGGGTGACACGCAAAATTTTTCATGACACCAAACTCTAGATTAATCCTTTAGGAAATTCATCACTTATGTTGTTGTCATCAATTCCATTTTGAAATAGGTTCACTTTAATATTTTCCACAACATCAAAATTATCGATGAGATAGATTCTTGTGTGTTCAGGGGAACTTATTTAGGGGACTTCTCAGTGAAGGAATATCCCCACGTTCTACATGGGAACCAGGTTCATGATGATTGTGGTATTAGTCACTAGTGAAAATATATCCCAAAAATCTACAATTTATTAATTTAGAGAATCATGAATTTTGAAATTTCTATAAATGATCATATTAAATGCAAGGGTATCATGTTAGATTTGTAATGAATCTATTGAAGGAAAAATAAAAAGGAATACACCACTAATATATTATTCAAAGTAAACTGGGCCTTAACATCATGTAATGTATTTTTTGACTTCACTATCCTTGCATTATATGAAAGAGAGGATGATTGTCGTCACAACTGGTTGTTGGTGTATGTGGTATGTGATTAACAAGGCCCATCATGAGGGTTACTTTAGTTCGACATTGGTTCTAGTTATATGGATTAAATTCCTAGATAAAGACTAGTATTTTCACCTTAATCATTGGAAGAATGGTCCTTCATTGATGAATACCATGACATATAGAGGCTCCACCCATTACACAATGAATGTGTCTTCCCAGAGGTGCTGGATTCATTGGTTTCCCTATCCATGTAGATTATAAAAAAATGATTATGGGGATTGAAATATAATAATGGGGGGAGGGGTGAAAAATTTTCGATAACCCTATAGGTTCAGTGGTCATAAAATTCAATTCTTTCTATGTGTGAAGTGAATCTATTATCATAGTTTCTAACTCCATGCACAATGCTCTGGGGCACAGTCATGATAATGAATCTAATTTAGACTCAGTTGAAATATGATTTAATGTATTCAAAAACTCTATTAATGAAAATATAGACACTCCATGCTTCATTAAATATCAAATTCTTATATTATAGGCTTTTATCAATAATATGATGGACTTACTCCAAACTTGGTGAGAAGGGGACAATGCTGGTGATTTTTAGGCTCCAAGGGCCAAACCATAAAATATATGAAAACAATTTAAAATCATTTGTTCCCTTACCACTACTTGTATTGATATTGTAAGAGAATAATATCTTGGTTTACATATTGTTTGACCACAATGACCCTTGAGACCCACTTGCTGTTAATAAATTAGTTATTTTTCTTTGTGGTGTTTAATGTCAAGATATTATTTTCAAAAAATAAATCTTATATTACTCACAAAACTTATGATTCATAGTTTATTAAATAATGTGTTTTTAAAAGGGTGATTATGAACATAGAGTAATTTTATTGGAAGAAAATTAATGTTGTGATAGCTTTAAACTCAGTGAAGTGGTTGAGTGTAATTGATATTTATGATGTAATGAAAACAAAATCTTGTTTCATTCATTGAGTTTCAACTCAGCAGTCTTATAGGTAATGTTGATGGATTTATTCTATGTGTAAATTTCAAAAACTAAAAATATTCTTAAAATAGAACCATATTTGAATTATTTTATTAATATTGAATTTCTAATTTCTAATTGTGCTAAAATATTAATATTAATCTTAAAATTAAAAGTAAAATTGGTTTCCTTTAAAATCCAAACCAGTAGTTTGGTTATCGAAGGATTGGATCAAGAGTAATTTTACATTACAAATTGGGTTGGGGTGTTATTAAAGTTAAAATTTAAGTCCCTTGTCTCTCATTGTAAATGATTCCAATTTTTTTTATATTTGATACTTTTAGTAGAAGAATTTAATTGGATTTAATATGAATGAGGTAAAAAGAAAGTATCATGAATATAAATGATTTAAAAGTGGAAACATCATCATGATTATTAGGTAGAAGTCTAGTGTCAGGGTATAAGGTCTATATTGGATTCATTATATTGATTCCAACAAATACAAATGTTTATGTTATTAGTAAACAATTGGTAATCAGTGTTAGAGTTGGATTTATGATTAACTCATATTTATTATTGGTGAAAGTTCTATTGTCAACACATATTTTATTTTTTTGTTGGAGTTTTGGCATCCAATGTAATAAATTTTAATAAAGTTGCAGATCTAGTGAGTGGTTACAAATTGTGAAGGACAAGAGGAGAATAGGTTAACATGGAAGCACATGTGGATATACTTATAAAGAGACCAATATATATCTCTATATCAAGGAATTGAGTTTAGAATCTATGTGGGTATGTTTGAAGATGTTTAGAGTCAACAATATACTTATAAGACATATTATGGAAGATTAATGAACAAACCATGGTGTGATAATAATAATCATGTTGTGAGTGAAGATCAATAGGAAATATAAAATCCAAAAATCTCAATGTATACTACTGATTTTCCAGGATAATATGTAATAAATTATAATTATACATGAAATTGGAAAATTCCCAAATCTTCTTAGTGATATGTAATATCATTTAAAGGATACATAATCTATTTGAGCTTATAAATAATATCCTCTATAATATTGAAATTTAGAAAATTTAAATCAATTATAGTGATACATAATATTTTCTAGACGAGTTATAAAATATTTCAATGATACACAATATTTAATATGATATATAAATAAGGAAAATAAAAAACACTAAATACGATGTGTGAAGGAAACCAAGTGTTATTTGAATGTAACCAAGAAAAAATATATAAGTAATCTGACTAATATATCAGTGTTGTCTATAATAGAAAATAGAAAATTGTTGAACTTCACTAGAATATGTATGAGTATGTTTGGAGCATACATAATAATTAATGTGAAAATAAATCTTATAAGTAAGGGTTACTCAATTATTAGTTATCTATCATGAAATATGATTGATAGTGTAAAAAAATATGATTTACTATACAAAATATATAATAATATATGATTAAGAATGTGACTATTCATTAATGCTTTGAAGTAGTGGGAAGGATATCCACACTGTGAGGAGAATACATAAGAGATATTAATTTATTAAATAATTGAAATAAATACATATGATTTAGTAATATTGTACGGATTATAGACACACTATAAATAGTTTTAGTTGTACTTTTGTGGTTCTACCAGGTTTAAAGTGCTCACATTGTGAAACAACATATCACACCACAATAGGTTTGGAGATTAAAAATATTTCTAGTATCATGTCATGACATTTAGAAACTTTTTTATATAATATTCTACATCTTTTGAGGGGGGGGGTTTCCTGGATCATACCATGATGAAGGGAGTCATGCTATAGTGTGGAAGTCAAATGATAATCCTATGGGTTTTGTCATAAAGAGTGTTATAGTGTGGAATATATGAATTTCATATGTTACTGATTAAATAATGAGAAGGAAATCTTCACACAATAGAGGTTCCTATGGAGTTAATACTCCTAGTTTTTAGTATTAAAAGTAGTTGAGGATCACACTTTGATGATAGTATACATTCTATAAAAAAATTGAGACAACATGTTTCTATATTTTAAATATCTTATTTTTTTGGATGGAAATATAAGAATTCAATGAGATACATTTAATAATATTTAAATGTGGTTATTGGATTTATATTCCGAGCGTACACATGGAGAGTTAAATATCCTCAATGAAGGAAGAATGTGGAATTTATATACAAATAATGCAATTCAAAATAAAAAACATAGATATATCAATATCTTAAAATAACAGGGATTGATTCTATATAGAAGAAGAGGTAAATGGAGAGAGTTGGATTAAATATCACAGAGCATAGGAATTCCAAAAAGAGTCTAAGAAGTTGATTAAATAAAGAATGGTCAGTCTTTATATATGTTTCTAAAAAATTTTGTTGAGTTTTCATGATGACTCATGGAAGGTGATGTTATTATCATGGGGATGTTCCAAATTGGTCTACAGAAGAGTATAAAGTGAAGATTAAGGACCATTAATATATAATTAGTGCATCAATGCAAATTGTGATATTATTCTATATTGACTTTCATGATAATGTTTTTCTATTATTGAACTAGTGAGTAAGATATAGGAGCAAGGGAGTGACAATAGGTAGGTATAAAATCATTACTAAATCATTATATGCGGTGTGAACCTAGGATTGGAGTACAATATCATAAAACCATCACCAAATACTTATTTTAGTGGATTATAGTATATCTGAACACAATTCTGATATACTTTTAGGATTAGTCTAAGCGGGGTGAACAAAGTGTATTCATGCATTGTGTGTGAATGATTTCTTTAGATTATATGAGAAATAAATGGGAAATTTTGGGTTAGGAAATCAGTGATCAAACTATTTAAATGCACTGATAAGTGAAATAACCACCTATCATCATTTAAAAAAGTAATCAAGGATTACCCTACAAACTATGACATCAAGATTAGTTAAGTTGGTAATATTTTGAGTAGTATTTTTTCTATATTATAAAGAGGTTCATATAATTATTCACCTCTATAAAGTTATATATTACTAATCATCCTCTAATTCCACATAATGTTTTTATTTATCATAGTTAATTAATACATTTTAATCTATATTACATATTATCTGTTTAAAATTTTTATGCTTTCTTTCATATGTATTCGATTATATGTTTAAATAGAAATTACATGAATGATTTCATTTTATATTTATGAACATATATTTAACATGATGGTATATGATGTATGAACTTGGATAATTCACTGTATATAAATTTATATGTTTCATGAATTTTTTTATTCTAGAATTTTGGATATTCAAATAAGTTAGTACCATGTAAACTAGTAAAAAACTAGGAGGATATCATGTTTCTAGATGCATGTTCATGTGAAAAAAATGGATGTAATGGTTATTTCATAATGATTTATGTAAATTTTTAATACAAATATAAAAAAAAATCTTAATATCCAAGTCATCATGGGTTACCAAATTCTGATGAAATTTCAATTTTTGACTCATTGAGGGGTCTTCTAGTGAATTAGGATTTTGATTCCAATTTTGAGAGTTGAATCCACATTTCTAAAGTGATTTGGGGGAATTTTTTACTTATATGGTATCTTGATTACTCAATTAAATATTATAAGTTTTGGTCATGATTTTGAGTTTTCTAGTGATTGTGGGCTAGGCGTAATTTTTGGTGTGCACAAATTAGTGCAAACCAAGTGGAACTCTTTGTATGAGGGTGTTTTTAGTTAATTTTGTTCTTTCATTATTTGGCTATAATGTATTTATTATGTTTATGGTCAAAGCACATGTATTCCAGGGAAAAAACTTTTAATGGTTTACTTTCACATTCAAGGTTCATGAATTATGCAAAGTTCTAGAAACATTGTGTGAAGTGTTAGAAAGGGGTTCTATAAATATTTTTAGTGGTTGGAAAATAGTTACTAGACCGTTATGTATAACTAGTCAAGGGGTGTTATAGTATTTGTATATTTATGGTCTATATATTATATTATGATGTCTAGAGGCCTTTGGTAATGCATTATATTATGAAGGTAGGGTTTACATGATTTTTTTATATGTGTGTGGTTTTATAGATGATATAGGTTGAATTTTTTAATGTGCCAAAAATGGATTATATGGTGTTTTCATCGATATGTATTTTTTTAAAGGTAATGTCTTGGCCAAATACCAAGACACAATTTATATGTGTTTTTCATTTTTGAGAAGGGATAATGTGTCTTCTCTTGGTAGTTAGAGTTGCACAGTGAATGTGTGTTGGATTTTTAGAGTTAGAATGTTGGGGATCATCGGTGAAGCGGTGGCCTAGGTAGGATGTTCTTATCAATCTTCTAACCAATGAGGCTTCTTAGGGATGAGAAGAGTTTAAGTGTTGAAGTTTATAATAATAAACATCATTACTAGTTAAAATAATCTGAGGACATTTTAATTTTTTACTTTTTGTGGGTTCATTTAACAAATTCATATTAAGATTTATATTCTAAGATATGGAGGCTATATTTGGAAGTGTTTCAAGTGTGTTTTGAGTCTTGGATGGAAGCTGAGGTTCTTAGGTTATGCTTGGGATATTTGGGTGTCATTTGGAAGTTTAGAGATTCTTTTTTCCTAACACACAGTTTGGTGAGCTCAGATTAGTGAAAAATGTGTTACCCTATGAGGTTTAGTTTGTTTTTGATTTTTTTAAAGTTTAGTTAGAATTGATTTTTCATGGTCAAGTTAAAACTGTGTGAATCTCTTTGAAAAATTGGCGAGAAGAGTGGTTTTTAGGTCTAATGGGAAGATCTTGCACAATATTCTAGAAAAACTGTGTATGGTATTTGCAAGTGGTTTCGATGCAATTTTTTGTAATTGGAAAATGGTTAGAATACTATTCAACCAAAACATGTTAGAAGTTTTGGATTGAGTAGTATCTACCCCAAAATCATCTCATGGTTTTTAAAATCATGAAAATGAATTGTGAAGCATGCCTAATTAGTTTTAAAAGTAGGAAAAGGAAAAAACCCTCTATATTTTAGCCTCCCTCACCACTTTTCCCTATATAAGTTGAAGGAATATCCCATATCCCTCTCCCTTTCTTCATTCAACCCCTCTAAATTTTTGGGTGGAGTTTTGGTTCATTATTAATAGTTTTGAGGTTATGCTCTTCCTCTCCTCCCACTTCATCCTCACTATTCTTTGTGGTTTATTTCAATGTATCCCTCTTTGGGTTTTAGTTTTGATTCCACCATAGATTGATAGAATCAACGAAGGATGATGTGTTTTTTGGAAATCTTCATGAGAGGATGTCTTGAGATGGTTTCTACACACTGGCTCTCATGGTTTTTATGGATTTATAATTCCCAATAAAAGCATCCTTGATTTTTAATTAAATTTAAATAAATATCCACGTAAATGGGAATTGTGTGTTAGGGTGTTTTCCAAGTTTGATGCGGAAGGGGTGTTGTGGGACTTATGTGGGTGGTTAGTTAGGGTTTCTGAAGATGGAATCCCCTTAGAGAGTTATAAATAACTATGGCTGTTTGAAATTAATAATATAAACTAATTTCAAATTTTTTAAATAATTTAATTTGCTTTCATTTCATGAGTTATCTGCAAAGTTTATTGGTTGGGCATGGTTTTGGGAATGAAGATTTAATGATTACATCGTGAGGCAGGTAATGGGATTGGTTTTATTTCAGTTAAATGTTTATAGTCATTTAATTTTATTTAAATTATTACCTTGGATTATTAAGAACCCTTGAGGGTTGTTTCATTTTGGTTAAAGAAAGGCTTGGGTTTTGGATTCCATGATGAAGGGCCTTTCTTCTGGGGTCCTTTTACCTTATCTTATATTTCTAGAACACACATTGGGTTTTCTAGAGTGGTACAGAGACACAATGATAGGGGAGGTTCTTGGTTTCCTTCCTCATACTTGGTCATTTAGTGTTGTGGAATATATCTATTTATTTTCACCTATTATATAGGATGATATGGTTAGGATTATGGGTTCTTAAAGGACAAGGTGAGTTTCCCTGAGTAAGCCTGGTTTGGATTGGAGGTTCCCCTTATGGATATAAATTTAGTAAACTCTAATTTGAGAGGCGAGGGATGAGACCATATAGGGGTTGTGCGTCAGATGAATGTTTTGAAATTAAAATATGAAGGTGGTCTATTTTTTAGACTCTTCACATTATTCTCAAATTCTTGTAATGATATATGTCATAGATGGGCCTTTGTGACATATCCAAGATGTTATTCTAGTTTCTTATGTTTTATCGTCTTTGTTTTATGAGTGTTTGCACAAGGTTTATATTATTCAGAGCCTTAAAATAGAGATGGATCTGTGGGGTGTTATGTATAATAGATTTCCACTAAGTGGAAATTTATATATGGTATAAGGGACCCTTTAGGATTCCCTTATGGGTAGGTTAGTGATGTTGTTTGAGGCTTGGATCTAGTGGATCCTTTTTTTTGGGATGAGATGAAACCATGTGGCATCAAGTATATATGGGGTCCATTAGTCTATTTTTTGAAGTGGGACCTAGATGAAACTTTGGATTCCCATATGTGTATTTTTAATAGAGGGTTAGATTAATGAAATTGAGGTAAGAAAGGAGATATAACTTGTGATTGGCATGACATGGGGGTTTCTTAGGATTATGGAACCCATTCTACGATATTCAGTATTATAAAATGGTTTATAGGAATGTATCAACCTCACCTTTTTTACCTATTATGAGGGATGGTATGAGCCCAAGAATGCGGCTTAGAGATGATGTGATTTAAGTTTAATGGGATCCCTAAGATTTATTGACTTAGATTTGATCAGTTTTGTTTGGATAGTATCAATTCTATAGTGGATCGACAATTGAATTTATGGCTTATTGTTGATGATGTTTGATGGAGTTCATACATATGAACTTTTTGTGGTAGGATACCTTTTAGATATCCTTGGACTAGGATTTGGTTTTGATATTTTATCTAGTTATGTCTTCCATAAATTGGTTATTGTTATATGGGTATAGTGATACAATAGAAAAAATAGAGGTGTAAAGGACCCCCCTTGGATAGTGGATGTTTTTCCATAGTTTGAGTTTGGGTGTACATGGTCATAGACATTTTAATGGGCCTAGGTTATGGGATATACCTTTTCCCTAACTTTATATTTAATAGAGAAGGTTAGTGTTGAATGACTATGGTGATTTTTAGAGAGATTCCAAGTGTTATAATAGTTGTTGTGTCCAGTTAGGTTGATGCCATTGGATTCCCAAATCCTAGAAGAGTTTTGTGTTTCAAGTGGATTTCTATGTTAATAAACTAGTGTCCAACGTTTTTGTTTCTTTCATTCTCTTATGTCTTGGAGATCTAGTGCAGGTCAGGAAAATGTGACTGATTTTGTGTAACAAGGTGAGCCATGTGTTATAACTCCTCTAGAATAGGCCACATGAGGGGTATATTTACCTTGGTTGTCATACTAGGACTCAGGGTTGGTTGTTTTATATTTTTTTAATTATGTTTATCCCAGATTATTCTATGTAGTTTTTTATTTTATTCCTATACTTTTTATTATTTGACTCAGATGGACATTTCACATGTCCAATAATATGTTATGAAAAAAATTATAGGTTCATAGTTGGGGATAACCTACTATAATTTTGGTGTTACCACCTATATATGAACCTCGATGTCATTTTAGATCCTTATGTATTCTTTTTTCTTGGATAAAAGCTTATGTGGTGGTTAGTAAAGAGGAAAATTTTTCTTGATTGATTGAGAACACTCATGATGAATATGATGATTGGGATATAGCAGCTCAATAGTTGGAGACCAATAATGAGGTCTATCTTAGTGTTGACAATATAGTCAATGCAGTTTTTTCATTATTTACTATATTTATATATGTTAATCCCGATGGTAGATCATTTTTTTTCTATTTTAGGATGATTGTGTGTATGTATCTCTATATACCAGAATTCATTTTATTATTACATGATTACATTTTAATTATATATATTGTGTACTTTTATGTTTATTTTGTGAAGGTTTTCTGTTATTTCAATTATTATTTTAGTATGATATGAGGGTAAAATCTTCCCACTAAATCTTTTAGACCCTCATCAATAGTTTTCAACCTCTATCATTTGTGGAGGAACACTTGGGGCCCTATGGTGAACCAGATCATGTAACATGTCAGATTAAACCATTAAGGTTCGATACAATATAACAAAATGGATATATAATGAGGATATTGGGTGAGACATTGTCATGAATTATTCTATGTAATATATTTTCTTACTTCTATGAATGGAACATCGACTGTGACATGAGCTTATAAAACAACACAAGTAAAATGGTTTCTATGATATATCTTCCTATAACATCATCATCTAAACACTATATTAGCACATGATGAAAACTACTTCATCCCAAATATCTTATGGGTTATGTTGGAACCATGGTCTTCTATGCATGTTTTGGTGTCTGGTTTGTGTTTGTTGTCAATTAGCAGTGTAAGTTCAGAATGTGTACCATCAAAGAGATCATACAGTTCAAGCAGACAACAGTATTGAAGGTGGCACCGTTTCCCAGTGTTTTCCAAATTTTTGGGGTCCAAAATTTAGATTTTGGGGAGCATCGTGAAAAGAGGATATTCTTGAAGATCATATTTTTATATGGCAAAGGCATGAGTTTCGCGACGATGGGATGCATGGATTGTATTTTGCAAAGACCAGAAAAATGGAGGCGGTGATGCTTCTCAGTTCCGACGAGTCTCGCGAACGGAAGCGTTGAAAGGAAATGCGAGGGATCTTCATGGCAGCGGCGCAGAGCAAATGATGAAGCACTCCATGATTACAAAAATCTCTTCGATCGTAAAATTTCCATGGTGCTTCGCGATTTGAACCGAATTCCGGAAGAAACTTCAGAGTTTCGCGATAGGCAATGACGTGGCGCTGACTTCGCGTGGAAGGGACGAGGGTCGGTGTAATCACCTATAAATACAGGTCGAACCCCTCGAGAGCTGCAGAGAGATTTTTCAGAGAAAATTCTTTACTCTCGTTTCACAAAGGAAGTTCACGAAGGCAGTGTGCTTCACGAAAGAGGAGCTACGCGGAAACTATTCTAGCTCCGTGAAAGTCAGGTGCACCACGTTGGCTCAGTGAGCTTCGCAAGGGAAGTCACTTTGCGATGACTTGAGCTCCACAAAGGCCTAAGCACTATGAAGGCTTGAGATTCACGATGGTCTGAGCTCCGTGAAATTGTGAGATTCGCGAAAAGGAAGGAGCTTCGTGAAGGCTTGTTTGAGCTTCGCGAAATTGGGAGCCTCGCGAAGTAGGGTGCTTTGCGAAGGTACTTTACAAAGGTAGTTTGCTTGGTATTTAAGAGACAAAGGGGTATTAATCAGTGGATGAACATTGGAATTCAACAGAGCATCTACATACGACAGAGTATGCATCCTTTTCCAATGATGAAGAGACCTTCACGGCTATAAACTGAGTGGGACTTCACCTAGAGGCAGTGAGCCAAGGGAGTCAATGGGAGTGACCCGAGGGAAGCAGTGAGCTATCCCTGAACCTTTTTAAATGAAATGAGCCTGGGACAGAGTGACTGTGCCAGAACCTTTGTAATCCAGAGCTAGTGAAGATTAGTGGATTTAGGTACAACCGACAACTTGTCAGCGTATGCTCCTTGGACATAGCCCTTAGTGGTGAACCAAGTAAAAAGTGTTGTGTCTTCTCTGTGCATGTGAATGTTTTCTTTCTAATCATATTCATCATACAGGTTCAACAAGTTCCTACCAACGTGGGAACAAGATCCATCACTTTAAAAGAAAAATTTGTCACCCTGATTCACCCCTCCCCTCTCAGGGTGTCCTGGGGTCCTTCAAGTGGTTTCAGAGGGAGGTTGCTAGTGTTGAATCTGTCCTTTATCGTCATGGAGAATCCAATCAATGTCAGGGGAGTCCCTCACTTAGATGGAAGTAATTTCCAGATCTGGAAGAATAGAATTAGATCTCATATAAGATCTCTTGGAATGGATGTTCTCTTTTCTACTGTGCAAGGAATACAAGTCACTAACCCAACATGCCTGGCTATGACTGAAACATGGAGGAAAATTCTTGATGCAGATGCTAAAGCACAAAATTCACTTACTGTAGCCCTTTCTGATCAGATCTACCTAAAAGTGATGAATTTCACCTCAGCAAAATCCATGTGGGATAAACTCGAGAATAGTTTTGAAGGAGATAGCAAAGTGAAAGAGACGAAACTACAAGTGCTGCACAATCGGTTTGATGATCTAAAGATGCATCGAGATGAGAATCCATACTCTTTCTTCAATCGAATTAATGAAGTGGTTGGAGCAATTCGGGGTCTAGGTGAAGAAATTAAAGTCATTGATATTGTAAAGAAAATATTGAGAAGACTTCCACCTCTGTACAATGCAAAGGTGTCAGCCCTTGAGGAAATAGATCTTTCAAAATTTTCTCCGGATGATCTACTTAGCAGCATGGTAGCATATGAAATGAGAGTCAAACCAGAAGATTCTATGACTCGTGTGAGCAAGGAAATGGCATTCAAGGCCATGGATAAACTGAAAATTTAAAAATATAGTAGTGGTGAATATGAAGAAGAAAAATAAATTCTTTCTCTCATTGCAAAGAAGTTCCAGAAGGGGAAAGGGAAATGAAAAGGGAAGTTACCTCTCACATGTTTTCGTTGTGGAAAAGTTGGGAACATTGCCTCTCAGTGCTTAAGAAAGATCAATGATGAAGATAGTGAATACGAAAGCTTCGAGAAGCCTCATAGAAGGTTCTTTAAAAAGGGAGACTTCAAATATGGAAAGAAAATGCAAAGGAAGAGTTTTGTCTGTGAAGAGTAAGAAGATGATAATGAATTCTGTGATGAAGAAGAACCAGAATTCAAAACTGGGAACCATGCTTCCATGATGGCCAATGTTGAAAAGTCAAAAGATACTGGTGGAGAAGAATAACTGCGAACTTGTGTAGATCCGGAGATGCAACTTAAGGATGCCATTAGTAATCTTAAGATTAAATGTAAGAGTTTCAATAAGTGGAAATCAATTGTAGAAGAATCAACTGAATATGTTGATCAACTTGAAGCTGAAATTGAATGACTGGAAGAATTTGTGAAGGTACAGTCTAAAATAATTGAAAGAAATGATTATGTAGTGGATCTAAAGCTGAGAATTGAAGAGCAGGCAAAGGTCATCAATGACCTCACCTCTAGAATTGATGAAAAATCCAAGACTGTTGAGGGTCTTGAAGAGGAAGTTGTTACCCTAAGGAGTAAACTTGAGACTGAATCAATTCCAAAATAATTGAGGAATAAAATACAGTTTAGAAGATTCTCAGATGCAGAATTACTAGCAAGAGCCAAGTGTGGTTCATATGGGGTTGGAAAAATCTTGAGTGATCAAAGACCCGATTGCATGGGAAAGAGTGGAATTGGCTGTGAGGCTGATACATCAATTGTTGAAAGTGAAAATATCCAAAAGAAAGATAAGATGAAATTTGAACATGTCGAAACGTTACCTAAAGTTTCAAAAAAGGAACCCTCAATCCAAACTAAAAGGAGAACTGAAAATTATCCTCAAACATTCAAAAATGACAGACAACCTAACTTTTCTCCCAAGGAAGAAGGTATGAGGAGAAATTCAAATGAGAAGACATTTCCTCTCATGATGTGTCAGTTCTGTGGCTATCTGGGACATACCATGTCTTATTGTGAAGAGGCAAGAAGCTATCTGAATAAAGAAGATATAGAAGTTTAACAAAGGAGAACAAATTCAAATCCTAATTCTTATAGAAGAAACAATTTAAATGGATATTGTTATCGTTGTTCTAACTTTAGTCATAAGGCTGATAATTGCAGGCAGAGAAGGGACATGGACACCTCATACCGAAGTTCAAGACAAGTCAAGTCTCATCAGCAAGACAGTTTTGTTCTTTCAAACTGGTTTTCTCATCTCAAAGAACATTTTGACTATGAAGAACCTGGGTATGAAGAAGAGATAATTGAAAGTCCATCAGTACTATACACTCAATCCAATGTCTCATGGAAGGAAATGAAGAAGATTGAGAAATCCAACCTTGCAGAGGTGTCCCTCAATGCTACAAAGAACAACAGTACCTGGATTCTAGATAGCGGTTGTTCATCTCATATGACAGGTAATGCGGGCCTGCTAATGGATATCAAGAAGACGGTTGATGGTACAGTACGATTTGGTAATGATGGGGCTCTGAAAATCAAATGGAGTGGAAGTACCGAATTAGCTAATGGAGAACTAAAGAAGACTGAATTCCTTTACATAGATGGCCTACGCCATAATTTACTCAGCGTGAGTCAACTCTGTGACTCAGGGCTTATAGTTACTTTTAATCAGAAAGGCTGCACTATCAAGGGAATGACGGGCAATTCACTAATGAAGGGATGCAGAACAGAAGGCAACTTGTATCAGGTTGATAGTGAAGAAAATGTATGTTACATGACTATTGAAGAAGAAAAAAATTTGTGGCATCGTAGACTGGGACACATCAATCAACAAGACATAGAGAAAATATCAAAATTGAGAATTTTCATGGACATTCCCAACCTGAAGCGTGAGCATGAAAAATCGTGCGATGCTTGCATTCGTGGGAAGCTGGTCTGCAGTTCATATTGGACAAAGAAGAAAAGGGCATATCACCTTCTTGATCTGATTCATACAGATGTATGTGGGCCGATAAATGTTGCCGGAACTCATGGAGAAAGGTACTTTGTCCTTTTCATAGATGATTACAGTAGAATGGAATGTGTGATGGTCATTCATAGGAAACAAAAATTCCTTGACTACATGAAAACATATCGGCGAATCGCCGAGAATGACACTGGACAAACAATCAAAGTGTTGTGATCTGACAATGGAGGAGAATACACGTCCATTGAATTTGAATATTATCTGGAGAAGCATGGGATACAGAATGAGGTGGCTTCTATGAGAACTCCACAACAAAATGGAGTTGTTGAACGTATTAATCGACATGTGAACAACATGGCACGAACTATGCTGATTGAGAGTCGTATTCCACGACATTAATGGAATGAGGCTGTTCAAGCTGCAGTGTACATTCATAATCGAACATGACTTTATATGGGTGAGACGAAGATACCATATGAATTGTGGCATGGAAAAAATCCTTCTTTAAAATAATTTCGTGTCTTTGGAAGTAAATGCTTCATCAGGAACAAAGAAGGAAATCAAGGGAAATATGGCGACAATGCAGATGAAGGAATTTTCCTTGGTTACTCAATGAACAACAAAGCCTAAAAATGTTTCAACAAGCGTTTAGGAAGGATTGTGGAAAGTAGTGATGTTAAGATAATTGAAGAGAAAAGCACAAATGCTTCAAGGATGTCATATGCCGATGTGATATAAATTCAGGAAGAAAGTGAACGTGAAGAAAATACAAATGTAGAAATAGAGGAAGTTGTTCAAAACACTCAGCAGTCACATCATGATGTTGACTCAGAAGAAGAATTTGAAGAAGAAACTATGGCTGAAGATAATGCTACTGAACCTCGCAGGAGAAATTGAAGAGCTGAGATTGATCCATCCAACATAATTGGGGACACGAGTGCACCCACTAAAACAAGAAGGATGAGTAATAACACGCAATCTGCATTTCTATCAGTTGTAGAGCCATCCTCATTCGAAGAAGCTGCAAATAATGAATCTTGGGTGAAATCCATGACTAATGAATTAGATCAGATTGACAAGAATCAGACATGGGATCTTGTCCAAGGACCCGAAGGTCATAATGTGATTGGTACCAAATTGATCTTCAAAAATAAGTTTGATGAGCATGGCAGTGTCATCAGAAACAAGGTACGACTAGTATGTAAAGGATACTCCTAGATTGAAGGCATTGATGTTGAAGAAACCTTTTCTCCAGTGGCTAGACTGGAGTCAATCAGGCTTTTCCTTTCCATGGCACTCCAAAGAGGATATAAAGTATATCAAATGGATGTCAAGACATCATTCTTGAATGGTGTACTCAAAGAAGAAGTCTACATTGAACAAACAGTGGGATTTGTTTTGGGTACTGATGAAACAAAGGTCTGAAAACTGAAGAAAGCTCTATATGGTTTGAAGCAGGCACCACAGGCGTGGTACTCATGACTGGATTAATATATCAAGAAGATGGAATTCAAAATAGGATGAGTTTATATCAATCTCTATGTGAAAAATTCTCCAAAAGATCAATTCATGGTTCTAGTCTACGTTGATGATATCATATTTGGTGGCAGCAGGCAGAAATCAGTGGACGAATTTGCCAACCACATGAAATCAGAATTTGAAATGTCTATGATTGGGGAGCTCACATATTTTTTGGGGCTGGAGGTGATTCAAAAGAAGGAATACACTTTCATTTATCAGGAAAAATATTCAAGAGATCTAATGAAGAAATTTAATATGCAAGACTCCAAACCAATGTCAACTCCGATTGCAGTTGGAACTAAACTTGGAAAGCATGAGGATGGGGACTCTGTTGATCCCACCATGTACAGGAGGATCATTGGGAGCCTACTATACCAGACAGTGACACAGCCAGATATTGTCTTTTCCACATGCCTTGCGGCCCGCTTTCAGAGTAATCCAAAAGAGGAACATATGGTGGCAGTAAAGAGAATCATGAGGTACATTCAAGGTACACATAACTTTGGGTTATTTTTTGCTGAAGGCAGGGACAGTGAATTATCAATGTTTTCTGATGCTGACTGGGCTGGTGATGTAGTAGACAGAAAGTCCACTAGTGGTGGAGCTTTCTATATTGGGCAGAAATGTGTTGGCCGGTTGAGCAAGAAACAAGAAAGTACTTATCTTAGTACTGCTGAAGCTGAGTATATCTCCACCACAAAGGCATGAACTCAACTACTATGGATGAAGCAACAATTAACAGATATTGGTGATGAGGTCAAGCAACCAATGGCGATTTACTGTGATAACAAGAGTGCAATTGATCTTACGAAGAATCCTGTTCAGCATTCCCGTACGAAACATATTGAAATCAGGTATCACTTTATCAAAGAAAAAGTTGAACAAGGGGTGATTAGAATAGATCATGTGGGAGCTGATAAGAAAGTGGCTGATATCCTGACCAAGCCACTGTCTACGGCTGTGTTTGAGAAACATCGGTTGAACCTTGGTGTTCAGCCACCTCCCAGTGCATAAGGAGGTTACACAATACACCTCTCTCCGTTTGTGATATTTTTTTCATTTTATCTGTTTATGGCTATGATGAAGGTTTATGGGGGAGATACTATTCAGGGGGAGTATGGTTTGATCTGAACATTGAACAAATTACTGGTCTTTGAATTTATTTTCAATGGGGGAGAAAGGAATATATTCAGGCAAGTAAGGCTTCTGTGATGAGAATAATGAGAAGGAAAACATTGGAACCCAATTCAAGCTTTCTCTCTTGTTTTCTACACCAAGCATTTCTCACGTAGACTTAGAGTGTTGGCTGAGTTGATTCTTGCATTTTTGGTTTTCACTTGGATGGAGATCTGTTGAATTTAATTTCTGATTGCCAATAAACCCAAAGGGGGAGATTGTTGAAACCATGGTCTTCTATGCATGTTTTGGAGTCTGGTTTGTGTTTTTTTTCAATTAGCAGTGGAAGTTCAGAATGTGTACCCGCAAAGAGATCATACAGTTCAAGCAGACAACAGTATTGAAGGTGGCGCTGTTTCCCAGTGTTTTCCAAATTTTTGGGGCCCAAAATTTGGATATTGGTGAGAATCACGAAAAGAGGATATTCTTGAAGATCATATTTTTATATGGCAAAGGCATGAGTTTCGCGAAGATGGGATGCATGGAATAGATTTCGCGAAGACCAGAAAAATGGAGGCAGTGATGCTTCGCGGTTACGACAAGCCTCGCGAACAGAAGCGTTGAAAGGAAATGCGAGGGAGCTTTGTGGCGATGGTGCGAAGTAAATGACGGAGCGCTCCACGATTACGACAAGCTCCGTGATCGGAAAATTTTCGTGGTGCTTCGCGATTTGGACAGAATTTTGGCAGAAACTTCGGAGCTTCGCGATAGGCAATGACGTGGCGCTGACTTCTCGCAAAAGGGTCGAGGGTCGGTGGAATCACCTATAAATACAGGTCGACCCCTTCGAGAGATGCAAAGTGATTTTTCAGAGAAAATTCTTTACTCTCGTTTCACGAAGGAAGTTCACGAAGGCAGTGTGATTCGCGAAAGGGGAGCTTTGCGGCGGCTATTCTAGCTCCGCGAAATTTGGGTGCTCCGCATTGGCTCAGTGAGGTTCATGAGGGAAGTCTCTTTGTGACGACTTGAGCTTTGCAACGGCCTAAGAATTGCGAAGGCTTGAGCTTCGTGATGGTCTGAGCTCCGCGAAATTGTGAGCTTCGTGGAAAGGAAGGAGCTTTGCGAAGGCTTGTTTGCGCTTCGTGAAATTAGGAGCCTCGCAAAGTAGGGTGCTTTGCGAAGGTACATTCCAAAGGTAGTTTCCCCAGTGTTTAAGAGACAAAGAGGTATTCATCAGTGGATGAACATTGGACTTCAACAGAGCATCTACATACAACAGAGGATGCATTCTTTTTCAATGATGAAGAGACCTTCACGTCTATAAACTGAGTGGGACTTCAACTAGAGGTAGTGAGCTAGGGGGAGTCAATGGGAGTGACCCGAGGGAAGTAGTGAGCTATCCCTGAACCTTTGTAAAGGCAGTGATCCTGGGACAGAGTGACTATGCCCGAACCTTTGTAATCCACAGCTAGTGAAGATTAGTGGAATTAGATACGAACGAAAACTTGTCGGCTTATGCTCCTTGGACGTAGCCCTTAGTGGTGAACCAAGTAAAAAGTGACGTGTCTTCTCTATGCATGTGAATGTTTGCTTTCTGATCATATTCATCATACAGGTTCAACAAGTTCCTACCAACGTGGGAACAAGATCCATCACTTTAAAAGAAAATGTTTTCACCCTGATTCACCCCTCCCCTCTTAGGGTGTCCGGGGGTCCTTCAGGTTAGTCATTACACACTTTATTGATAAACCAATTATCTTTTAAATTTCAACGCAAACTATGATCTCATTAAATTTCATCTCAAAATGTGACATGGTCTATGAATATGGTTAGTAATTTTCCTACTAAATTTTGTTACTATTTTTTTTAAAAATTACTGTTAGTTTGTAATGATAATTTATGAAAAGAGTTTAATATAATATTTTTATAGGATTTTATGAGTTTGGGGAATGAATGATAATTGATTTTTTTCTATAAATATAGTAACTACTATAGGTAGAAACTAGTTAATATTGATCACATTATTTTGGTTTAAAAAACTTGCATAAAACCAGATTAATTGATATATAATTTTTGTGAATAAATACATGTATAGTTTATAGTATAAAATTCACTAAAATATGTGAATGCTGAAAGCATCATGTGAATAATGAAATATTAAAATTAATGTTTATGTAATTTTAAAAGGAACAAAATTTCAGAAGAAGACACATATATTGTCATGAAGTAAATGTATTATTAAATACTAAAACAATAAAACATTAACATGCCTAAATATTATAAATTCAAAAAATAGGTTGTGAAATGTATTTAACATAGTGTAAAGAGGAAACATATTTAGTGTAACTATGATATTCCATTAAGATAATTATTTTTCTACATATTTCATATAAACTACATATTATTAATAAAAGTCTTATTTTGTCAGGGAATATTACATTAGGCATGAAAAATTAAATCATGATCACCATTTTCAACATGATGTTACCATTTAATTAATACCATGATCTCTCAATGTAATAAAGTTCCCATGTGAAGTTATCATTGGATGATTGAATTATTAAGTATATTTTCCCTCAGAGGAGGCTAAGGATTAAATTCTATTTATTCATAAATTTTTTGTTTGAGATCGGTGAAAAAATGTTATAATTTATAGAGAGTTAAATCATTTAACTTCTTTACTATCATTATAAAATATAGGTGTGCACTTCTATAGACTACTTGAGACATCCTTATTTCACAACTAAAGGGTTAAATATCCCTATCAATTCCCAAAAAATATCGTTTTTTCTAAATTCATTAAATTTATTATTATATCCTTATTTTCAATGTAATTTTATAAAAAAATATAGAGTTTTAATTGAGTTATAACACCAAATGAAACATTTTTACTATCTTCATTAAAAGATAAGACTTGGTAATGATTACCTAAATAAAATTTGTGAAGAATGTTTGTGATTTATTATGTAAAATATAAGTTATGGTTATTTTGATAATTCAAATTGATGGGTTGGTTCTGAGTTGAATGTAAAGGAATCAGGTTAAGACTGATCTTGTGTAAAATTATAGGTCAGATCTCATCCCACTATAAAATACAGGGTTCATTCTAAACCAATTATAAAAGGAAACATATAGTATACATTCATAATCCAATATGTTTATGGGTGTAAATATTAGATGTACGATCTTATGATTTGATATAGTATAAAATATCATGTTCTTTATTTGTTTGTGTTATTCTAAAAATGTTACACAAATTTCACCAATCTAGTTGTAATTATTTACCCACTATATTCCATGATTTTTTTAATTACTATGATTTATTGATATTGAAAACTCACACACTTTTAATTTTTCCTCTCCGGATCACTGGGAACACTAATTAGAGTACATAGCAATGTGACATCGTGCATGTTTCCCCATATTCCTGAGGCTGCTCACTAGAAGTGAGGGTCTATGGTGTTACTGTGGGGAGACTATACCCCCATATATGAGTGATAAATAATAGATAAATAACCAAAAATACTACATAAAAAATAACCATATATCAAAGTAAACATAATAAATAAACAACAATCATCAATAATAAATTATGAATGCAGGTGAACACAATAATATAAAACCATGATCATTCCAACATATAAAAAAATATTACCCATCGGTTTAATCATAATATAATAAATAGATATGATATATGTGGGATCTACCAAATCCTCAAGCTATACCTCATCCATCTATTGACGCCATCCAATCCTATCCATCTAAATAATCAATACATAGGGCTCTTCCAAACTATAACCTGTTAATTCTGAAGTCTTATTTGGTACCCAAGTTCCATTTCCTCTTAATTAGAGTGTGAGTATAACTCAGTAGGGAACCAATAATATGGTCTCAAATATAAATATTAAATGTAGGGTTCAAACATTTGATATGATCAATATAATACATAAATACAAAATTGAAGCATAACTAAATAAGAACCTACAATCCCTATTTCCTAATGTAACACTTGGGATCAATCCAAACCTTCCTAGATAAGTTCTATAGCGTTTAGGAGGATTTTAAATATCATGAAGAATAGTATCAGGGCCGTGGATAATACCCATGATAAATTCATATATAATTCATTATTATTAGGCTTAATGGTAGAATCCTAAGATAATTTACTAGGTAATAACTAAATATTTTTTAACTCAAGGGAAAATATATTCGCGAAAATAATCTCAAATATACATTCCATCGGGGTTTAGTGAATCCCTACTATAATATATCATAGTGTACTGATTATTCAGGTTGTAATGCATCCCTCCCATCCATGAAATATATCACGGAATAAGGGATGGGGTACAATTTATCCCTTCTTTCAATCTCATATATCACATTGGGAGATGTGAATCCCTCCTATCCAAAATATATATCTTGCATAAAGGCTAGATACAAGGTGTTTTTACAAGGAAACCCATGTATCTCAATATATATCAGTGGGTAGTGTATCCCACATGAATCATCAAATCAGTAGCATGTATGATGGCTAGATCCAAGGAGAATATACTATGAATTCCATTTACCTCATTAAAACATGGTGGGCTATGCTTCCAACCTAAATAGTCACATAATAAACATCTCATAAGGATCATCAATATTCCTGAACCAGTATCATGAATCCTTTATTGACCTCTAAAGTAAAAAACATATCATCATAACTCTCCATACAAAGATTACACAATTGATTCATGCTTTAAGGTAATACCTGTTGTTGTTTACACTCTTCTTTGAAAAAACCCTATCAAGGGTTACAATCTTACAGGGGTTCCCTTAATGGCCCCTAGATATCGTTAAGCATAAAAAAATCACATGGTCTCCTCAATCACAATTTCATCTCTAAGGTTAAAACCCATCACTCAATGGTCTTAACAACCCCTGGTTTTTTCATTATTTCATTCTCCACATAGGAAAAAAACATTGGCACCATTCTATGGTGATCAAATAAATCATATATCATACCCCAAGTCACTAATATGTCGGTTATAATACACCCAACCCATCCAACTATTTACCAAGGCACACCAACCTAGTTAACCCCTACATAACTAGGAAGAAACCCTCATCCAATGCTCGTCTTGCTAGCCCAATGGATCTAATGAATCTCAAATACCATTATGGCCAAAAAAAGACAATCATTTCTAAACCAACACCCTTACATTAAAGAAGGGTTTAATTGAACATATGCTAAAATCCACACAAATTAATAAATTATTTAGTTCTAAAAAACTCATAGAATTTACGTATCTCTTGGCATACAAATATAAGAAAGCCCCTACTATAGAAAACTGATTCTTTAATTCAGTGTAAAACAATTTTTCATTTACCATGAACTTTTTCCTATAAATATGATTTTAATTTAAAATAAAAAATTTACATAATAAAAAATGGTTTATATTCCATATTAGTTAGACCACACTTATCACATTCAATATAAATAGAATGCATCACTCAAAATGAGTATGATCAAGGAACCCCAACCTCAAATGTGAGATATTTCCTTTAATCGTAGTATGAGAACTCTCACATGATATTGTTCAATTCCATCTAAATATTTCCCATCATCATAGGTCCCAATATTATTCCCAAACATACAAATTATTTATTTATGATACAATTATATATAATTAAACAAATTAAATTAATTTTAAAAATTATCTCCAATAGGTATAAATCCTAATTATTCACTAGATATCCCCATTTCCTAAAAAAGATGAACAACCGCCTGTAAAAGATCTACAATGTGACCAAAATTAAATCCATGTTAAAACCCTAACAATAATTACTTTTTCAATTGATAATATGATTTAATTCATACAAAATTCAAGAATAATTTTATTGATGATGAAATTTCACAAGAACGACATGTAATGGCCTGTGATCATCATTCAAGGACATGATATTTCAATCACATGAAAATAACTATAATATAATATAATTTATTCCATTATCTAGTAGATATCATTACAAAACCATAATTTAGATCAGACAAAGTTAGAGGGAAAAAAGAAACCATGAATTGAGGAAGGAGGATGAAAACTCATTTCAAATATAATAAAATTCATAAAAACAACCAAAAATCAAAGGGGGTTAAGAGATAAGTGGAGAGAGATCCCTCTATATTTTTAAGCATTTTAAATAATGAAGAAATTGAGAATTGAAGGTATTAAAATTGATAGGGTCAAAAGTGGTAATCATCAAAAACACAAAATGAAAGGACATGAGAATGAACTGCACTGCGACATTGCCTACACCATGATACACCTTCCAACAGCCCCTGATAACCTGATCCTCCTAGGACAATGTATTAGTTACCTTATTAATTTAAATTTAACATTAGAATCAAAACAATTGCAATTATGACCACACATGGAAAATCCATCCAACAAAGATCTGAACAGGAGCATAGTAAAACTAGAAGGGAATTCTGGAACCCCATGGGCTAGATATATGCATTCCAAAAACCAATAAAAAATAATGTGAGTGGTTTTACAAACCCAAAATAAGATATAAGACATATATATTGATTAATATGACCATAAATAAATAATAAAAAATAATAATATTGATAATGTTAGTAATACAACCAAATATAACAAGATAAAACCATGGTATATCCACCACAACAACCAAAAAAGTACATCCCGAACTATAAACCACTACTTGTGTTATGTGTTAAACACCACACCATATCACCACAGA
Source organism: Viscum album (assembly GCA_963277665.1). NCBI lineage: Eukaryota > Viridiplantae > Streptophyta > Magnoliopsida > Santalales > Viscaceae > Viscum > Viscum album. The sequence goes on from OY728158.1 coordinate 266,533,926, forward strand.
ATACCCATTCTCTAGGAACATAAACCTTGAGGCCTCATGACAGAGAATTTCCATTTCCTACAGAGGACATAACAAGGTCTACACACCCCCAAAGGATTGTTCTAGGTTTGAGAAAAATAAATTCAGCAGGACCCGAACCACGTTTCCTATAACAATCCTCTATCAAATAAACCCAAAATACTATTTTTAAGTTAAACATATAATTATTAAGTAATTATCACATTTATATCAAAATCATGGTAAATTAATTCCCTGTTTCAAAATTCTTTCACAGAAGAAAAATAATAAAATTTCAAAGTATATTTTATATTAACCAAATAATTTTTTTAAAAAATTAGTCACATCATATAAAATAAAAAACAGAATAAATACAAGGATCATAGAAATTGATCATATGATAACAAGAGTCCATGATAGCTTGGTCACTCATACCTCATTAAAATCTTAATAATAGTGAACACTCATTAACCTAGTGAACCCCCTTTGATATCATGACCATGTTACCAAATCCAATGAATCAATGATCAAATAATAGAGGAACACACAAGAATATAAATCCCCTTACAGCGTCAAAGTAAAACGACAAATACTAAAACCCCTACATAGGTAAAAAAGTCTACCATTTTATGCATATGGAAAATCATTCAAAACTAGATTATCACATTTCATAAAAAATTACCAGACAACACTTTTCCATCCCTAAATCGTGATTTAAAAACCAATTTCACAACAAATTCTGTAACATTTTGAAAACAATATTTCCTTTTCCAAAACAAGGGAAATCCCATATTTAATCAAAAATTTATTTATGAAAGCATATCATTAAACTCAAAAACTATTTCTATTATCATTTAGAATATCATTCATAAAAGTAATATTTTTCATCGTTCATCAAACATAGGCTAGATATGGGACCACCAACCTCACATTTGGGTCACATAACAACCACAACAGGATCTACATACCGAATGAAACTAGTGCATTAGATAATTTTATAATAGTCCCTAAAAATTATTCCTATAAATTTTAGTTGGATATTAATTAGATAAATGGTGGAAAAGAGGATATATAATCACATACTAAAAATATAACACATACCCCACCTCAACCAACAATAGATTAAGCCTCTATGAGAGAAACTGATGATGAATATACTTGGGGTGGAGATGGATCACATCATGATAAATATAATCCAATATGAAATCCTTGATATTCTGAATATTTTCATAGAAATAAAAGAGTAACATTTTATATGATCAAACTTATCCAAAATGTTGGCAACCTATCAAACCGGGATTGTCATAGAAAGAATAGAATATCAAAGAAGACTATAATGCTAAAAGATTACATATCAAAAATAACCAGTCGAACAAGGTTTGATAAAGAAATATAAATAGGATAATTAAGGGTGTTAGTGGAATAATGGTACTAAAACACCCTTACTTCCTCAACCAATCTCAAGGCCACCGATAGGATTGTTGCTAATGTAAATATGTATGCGTCGTTGCCCCAACTACCGATGGATTTTTTGATTCCCCCAAGCTATATAATGGTTGAAAACCAACTGGATTTTGTATATAAGAATAATGAATATATGTTGGATCTCTCCACATTTTGGCTAGTGTAGTTCATGTTGAAACTCCAACATTCCACCAGATGGACAATGGATTTTTCAGTCATTAAACAAGGCCATGGCCTCTTAAAAATCCAATGAGACACCTTTAACACCCTCTCAATCTAAAATAAATCCTATTAAACATAAAAAGGGAAGTAAATAGATATGGATGTTGTAATTTTTCCAACAATAAGACTTTTTTTCCATATAAATCAATAAATAAGAAGGATGATCCAAAAAAGGTGAGGCCAAATCTCCCTCACAGGTGATTCACACTCTCAAGTCTCATAAGAATATAATTTGAGCTATCATAACACCTTTAAAAATTAAAAATAATACCCACTTAGAATATTCCTTTGAGAATAAATGATATCCATTTTCTTTTACAAAATTGAAATGTATGGCTCTAATTGAATCTCTTCTCAAATAATAACATGAACAAGATTGAGAGGATACTTTTTAAGATGATATATGCAGGAAAAACAATTAATACCTATCAACCAAGTTAGTAATTCCAACTGATAATAAATATATCCAATATACTAGGTGATCTAAAATGGTTTAATATATCTTATAGACAAATTTTTCTATTTCCCATGCTGATGGTGACCCAAACAAAGAAAAAAATTCAAGAATCCCTAGTCACCAAAGGTTGAATCCAAAATATTGCATCAATATTCCTCATAATATTTTTACCAACAATGGGTTAAGACCAATAATAAACATATATAAAGAATCCATTTCTATATCTCATGAATGATACTCATTCCTGCAAAATAGGCTTCACCTATCTCTGAAAAAAATAAGGAAACCTGTATATTTGACCATAAAAATACTCAAATGGCTCGATTCTGATAGATTATTGATAAGTATTATTTTAAGAAAACTCAACTAGCCCAAGATGGTTATTCTAAGATCCTTCAAAATCTATAATGTAGTCATGAACAATATCCTATAGAATTTGAATTGTACTCTTTGTCTAGTCACCAGTCTATGGATGACACACTAAACAAAGTCTACACCGAGTCCCCATTTTCTTGTAGAGACATCTCCATAATTGATTGGAAACCCTATAATTTTTTTAGAAATAATGGTAGACGGGACCACATGAAACCTCAAAATAATTTATATGTACAATGTTCTTATAACACAAACCTTGGTGGTGCAAGTAATCAAAATGAAATTATTTGATTTATTCAATGGAAGAATAGCCACCTAGATAGTGTTCTTTATTTAGTGATTCCATTTTAATCCAACAATTAAGACCATGGACACCACTTCCCATTTCCATACTCACACTGGATTAGGCGGGAGTGGACTAATAAGATTTAAGTGCCCTACCTTAACTTGTCGGAATGTGTAACTATGAGACACATAATCCATGATGTACCACTTCATACACGATCATAAGAAACAATATCACATTTCCTAATAAATCTTCATAGTTCTATGATAAAAATGCCACAAATAACTATGAAAATTAAACAACACTGATTTCCTGATACAAAAATGGATAAAAAATGACTAAAAAAGAGAGGAATTCTATCAGAGGGTAGAGAATAACCTAGAACTGTCTCCCCTCCATACAAGGATTCCCTAATTCAACTATACTCATAATCATGTGCTTGGTCCAAAAAAATGACATAAGGAGAAATGATGATAATTGAACATTGGGTAGAACCATACCTGAATCATCTACCTATGAATCTAAATGAAACTATGTTAAAAGACCAATAATTTCAAATCCTCTCCTGATTCCAAGATATTCTATGATGAAAATTAACTACTAATAGAATCAAAAACAATATTCCATTTTCTTAGAGTTTTAAGTGATGTTAATGTAAGCTATTTGGAGAAACTTCCAAAATTTCCTCTATATGTGGTTTAAATCCTTCATAGAAAATATATAACTAAATATATTATGAAATAAATACTCTAAACATATACCTAAAAATATAGTATCACCAAAATATAAGATCATTCATAACAGTTATGACCTCCATTTAATGGGTTGTGTAATTCTTACCATGTGGTCAAAGCTGACGAGAGTCATATGCCACCACCTAATTATACAACATGACCATGTATTCCAAACCAACACCCTAAGAATCACAATAATCTATATAGGCCATAATGAGTCTTTGTGTGATTACAATAGGATCTAATGTCAGACATAATTTCAAATCATCAAATGAATTATAATATTTAAAATCCTAAAAAATTTCTCCCCACTATTGGTATGGACAATCAATGGTGATTCTAACTTCAATAAATCCTTGAAAAAACACCAATCATATCCAGCTAAGACTATGGATATCTGAATCTAAAATACATTTCATGGTTCGTCCCATGATAAGATATCCTTTATATTTTTACGATTAGATGAGAGACCACATTAAAAAATAAAATTTCATAATATCTTCACCTCTAGTTTCAATAAATTTTATTTAGAGAGCTTCCCATAAAGTCAGGGACTCCATAGGATTCAGAAAACTAAATTCACATGGTTCTCATGCTCACACTCAAATCTCAAATAAACTAGGATATCATCCACACAAAAAAATATAGAGGAATCATGATACTGGTGGGAAATCCAGTTCATTAATGCAATACACACTTCATTGGAGTTACTTAGGCCAAATAGATTCACAAGATAATCATAGTGTCCATACCAACTCTAGAAATTGGTCTTTGAGATAGCAGATTCTTTAATTTTGAGATAATGAAATCACAACTATTGATCGATTTCCAAAAACCACTTTCCCCTTTAACTAATAAAATATGTCATCAATATGGGGTAAAAAATAATTTTTATTAATGGTTACCTAATTAAACATCTATTAGACTGTGATGATATTAATAAAGACCTCAACCTTCTTGGAAAAGAACATGGGGTCTACCCATGGATAAAAAAAATAGAGAATAAAATTCTTCTCTAAAAATTCACTTAACTATATCTTGAGATATTTTATCTTAGTCTGTTCCACATAACAAGAGAGTATTGAAATAGGTTTTGTATCCAGTACCAGATCAACCATGCTATCATATTTTCTTTATGAAGAAGTTCAAATAATTCTTCTGTGAAGACCTCATGAAAATAAAAAATAACCCATAGAAGGTAATCATGTGAGGAAACATCCCTAGAATAGACTAAAAATATAGAAAATAGAGTCTCAAGATGTGGGAGAGAAGGTCTAGTATGAGTAGACCATAGGTCCCACTCCCATTGGAACACATGAGAGATTATATTGGTAGTATGGAATGAAACACCCTAAAGATAACAATCAATCTCATCTTACTAGTGACTATAAAATCCATCTTTATTATGGAGTAAAAAAGATCTAAATTGATCACTAGAATGTTCTAGACTAACTCCATACCAGCTATCGAAAAATAACTTGAAGGAAAATTTATCCCTTATCCTTTTCTCTTTCCATGAGGCATTCATATCTCTACAAAAAAGGACACAAGCACCACTGAATTTTTCAACACACCTAAAAATGGACATATATAAAGGAGTATGAGGAACCCATATCAAAAAGTGTATCTTCTATATAAGTTTCAACAAAAATTATACCTCTCATTATATTAAATCCCATATCTAATTTCACCAAAAACTCATCCACTAAATGAAATTTATTCACTTTGGATTCTTGGGTCTAGGGCCACATAAACTTTTAATATTCTAATTATTCTATAATTTCCATTGGAGATGATGATCCCGAGCCATATTAGGGTGTATAAATAGAATGGTATAACCTCTATAGATGAACCCAATGAGTACATACAATTTAGTTCTTTGGATTCTTGGGGAAATATCCTTGGGTGTGAATTACCTTAACCCACTATTATTATCCAGAGTGTACACTACTAGATACTATCGATGATGCTTGAAAAATCCCACTACTGAGGACTACCTCAACCACAATCGAGATTATCATTAAAATTCATCTTCTTTCTATGTGTTCCACTAGGACTTCCATTGGGTGGGAGGGACGATCCAAACAAATCATTACTTGTAGGCATATCAATATCTGGCATCAAATACCCATCCACAACATTAGAATATGTGGTGAGTTTCAATATATATAACTATGATTGAATATCAGTTCATAGTCCCTATATTTATTTATTAGCATTCAACATATCATTCAACATCACCTCTGGAGAAATGTGAATAAACTCAGAAAAATTGTTAGTGTTCTATGTCAATAGATGACGAACCTTATGAAAATACAAGAATTCAAGAGAAATCACATGAAATAAAGTTTATAGGTAAAAATATAGAAATAAAATGTTCATGAAGTATTTAAACTCTAACCAAACTGGATGATTCTCATGAACCATTGAGTCCGACCACCTCTTGTTAGGTTTCAATATTAAACATTACACACTTAAAATTTAAAGATTTATGTGTCTCTCAGAAATCAATAATGAGATCATTTTTTAGACAATACATTAAATATAGAGGGTCATTAGTTCCCTAAAAAGATAGGGGATTCTAACTATGAACTATATCACTCGATATTTGTCTCCTCCAGCTCCAGGTTTCACATTAAAAACATGGTTTTAAAGATGTGATATATTCTGTTCCATGACTTGAAAAACCTATATAATAACATTTAGGATATTCTAATTATAATAGGATTACCTTGAGGATGATTTAACCCTTTACCATCATATTTAACCCTTGGAAGAAATCTCATTGTCATGATTATGTACAACAAAAATAGAAGAGAACAATCAAACAATAGAACAATAATAGTGTATGAATGATGAACTTAGTATAAACTGAGAACAAGGTAAAAAACTAACAAACGAGACACAGAAAACAACATCACATAATAAATTGAGACTCATAATGAAAAGTATTATCCCAAGACACACCAAAAACTACCTTTCAAGTCCCAAAAATTCTATACCATGTTTATGAACTTACAAATACTAAGAAAAACCCTGTTTGATTATAAATTTCCAAGACGCTGCCCAGTTAGATCATATAAATATTCCCCATACCAGACCACAAAAGACCCAAAGGGTTTTCCCAATCCCTACATGTTGGAAACAATAACATGGGTATTGAAAACCAAATATAGGATTTTTCTCAACAAAAAACAAAATACATGGCATACATATATAGAAATATAACAATAATGAAACATTTCCAAATCAAAAGAGAGATAATGGAACTAATATAACCAAAGGTAGAAAGTTAAAACAGTGGTACCTTTCAATAAAATAACCAAATATAATAACCCAAACTATAAACAACTACTCTATGATTTATGTGGGAAATATCCAACCATTTCACCACTGACTACCTATAGCTAGCTGGGATGATCCTAATTCCCTCACTGAGGCTCCTTTCCTATTCATGTGGAAGACATAACAAGGTATACACAACCCCAAGAGAGTGTTCTTAGTGTGATATAAATAGGGTTAGTAGGATCCAGCCCATGTGTTTGATAATTCGTCCCTATAAAATAATCCCAATATATTCAATTTATGAAAAACATGTCATGATTATGTAGTTGCCACTTTTATAAAAAAACAATGTTAAATTTATTACCCTTTTCACATTTCTTTTAAAATATATATATAATATAGTTTCAAATCATATTTTTTATAAACCACATAAAATTTATCAAAGCATTAATCACATAATATCAAACTAAAAACAATACAAACCCAGGAATAATAAAAATAACCACTTGTATAACAGAGATTCAAGATTGCAAGGTCACTCGCTCCTCAATAAACAATCAATACTTATGTACACTACAAAACCCAGAGCAATATAATCTATATTATAGGGATGGGGGAACACCTAATAATGTGAGCCCCTTATATGTCATAATCATGTACCAAATGATAATCAATATATGATCTCATAACTGAGGAACACACTATTAAGTGAACACCCTCAAAATGTCGAACGAGAACACCCAATAATAAATCTTCCACCTAGGTTCCCTTACCTCTTATGTTCTTAATATTTCAAATTATTTTAGAACATACTATCACATTTCACTAGAATATTTACAAAGAACCATTTTCCAACCCAAAATAGTTATTTGAAAAACAATTTTACAACCTATTTAATAATTCTTTTAATACCAAAATTCAATTTCCATAACAAATGTGAAAACTTATTTTATTAAAAACCCATTTCCACATGTATATCAAAATATTATAAGATCATGCCATGTATCAATTTGAAATCCATTTAAAAAACCAGAAGCATTCGCGATTCCTCAAATATAGGCTATAGAGAGAACCACCCTCTCGACACTAGGGTTCCATGCTAACCAATATGGGATCTATACATCAGAAGGTATGGAAATATAAGATAACCTAAAAGGTGTCCCTAAAAAACAATTCACACAACATATAATCTAGTTTCCATAAGATAATGTTTATTGATATAGATAGATCATCACAGACCTTAAAGTTCACATGTTCCACACGAAAACCAATAAGATATCCATCCACCAGAAGAAAAACGCACTTAGAATCTATAAGGGGTTGAGAGGAATCATATCATGATTTTTATATTATAAACATTTAACATATATAATCAATTGATTGTAATATAAATAATTTAATAGGATGAGATTCAATCCAACATACCCAAAATAATGGATGTTGATTAAACCAAGATCAAAAGGCCTAGTAGAGAAGAATGAACAATCCTATAACACCAAAGGAATGCCTCTATAGGAGAATTAGTTGGATTAGGTTTGAAAAAGAGGGATAAGGTGGATAATTAGGGGTTTTTGTGGCATCAAATTACAAAAACAATCATACTTTCCCAACCAATCCTAAGGCCACCAGCTAGCCAGTGGAAAAATTAAATGTGGAGTGGTGTCCTTCTAGAATAACAATAATATTGAGGTTATAGGAATAATTTACATTTTTTGGGATCTCCATCAATTGTATAGTGGAGTTTCTATTAGAACCCCAATATTCTGACATGCCACCAGATGGTTGATGGCTTTCTGCAACCACAAAACAAGGCCAAGGCCACTTGAAACCCCACAGAGTCACCTATGACACCCCCAAACTAAAAAAACATCTTAAACAAAAAATAAGGATAAAACTATACTAGGATGTTAAAAATCCAACATCCCTTGTGCTAGATGAAAAACCCAAAGAAACACTATATAGACTGCCACCTAGATATTTTCCATACACCATGGCATACACAATGCCTATTTTGGGATCCCAGTTTCTAGTATTTCAAACTCCTAGGTAGAATGCTCAGACAAAGCAAAATTTACTATATATTGGGAATTATGTTTCCATAATTGGTCCCATGATTGTTTTCTCTACCATATGGTGGTGTATCTATAAAGAAATGTTATTGAAGGTTCAAATGGATCCACTCAATCATTAATACAAGCACTCAAATACACCCTTCCTTGTTCTAATTCAATAAATATATTCTAGTTTTTTATAAAAATTCAATATCTTTATTGGAATCCTATTTCCCAAAAAACCCTAAAATATTATTAAAAAATAAAATTTCCTTCAAAAAACACAAGCCATAAATATGTTGGTCTTTACAACCTCCCCCATACTTGAGAAGCCTCATTGGTATCTTAATATCAACCTTGATCTATATTAGTTTCCAATTAATGATAAAATCACCCCATTCCCCTCTATAATGAAAAAAAATATTCTTTTTAATAGATCTAAACACTATGTGCATTATTTATCAAAAATTGATACACTACACATCACCGTCACCAAATCACTTTGAGGATGTTTACCTGAACCCATATATCTTGAGGCACCAAGGTGTCAACAACTAATTAATCACCAAAGCTTACAATTTTCTCCAGTATAATACATAAATAGTAGGGGGTAGATCACATGATATAGGTCTCCCTGCCCTCCTAATAGCCTATAAAAATATATTTCTAGTGGTCTATCAATCAGCTAGATGCCGTTTCTATATCCTTAAACACAATTCCATGAAAAGTCACTTGCCAAGCCTCATATTCCTTACCCTTTTAATTTTTTTTCCATAACTACCAATGTGTTATCTGGTCACCCAATCATGGTAATCTAACTCCCTATATCAGTCCCATGATCATCCAAATACCCACACTGAATTCTAAACAACATCTCAATGTAATTTCGTGGTTCGATCTTTAACCAAAAATGCCAACCACGATGCTATCACCCAAGAATAAATACACTTCTAATACAACTCACACCTTCGACCCCCAAAGCACAATTCTAAGGAATATACTATATATAACATCAAATATAAATATCATCTATTGTATCGATAGAGTAACCTGATAAATCAGGATCACCCACAAACCAGAATCCAAGAGCCACAAGGACCATCCAATGACTGGTCACATCATGACCATGATTGGTCTCATCATACCTATGTCCCATCCCACCCAACGTCCATTACTCCACAACCCATTATCCATCTATTACCTCACATAATGAGTGTAATTATTCATCCTTCTCATAACCAAGAGAGAATGAAAATCATCAACCACCGCCAATACCTTAATCATAAGGATCATCATCCTCAACACCTTTAAAAATTTATCCATTATAAGGTTTTTAGAATCTCTAACACAAAATGGTGCAATACCCACCATGTGTCTACCCTTACATTTCATCTAAATTATAACCTCATTATGTTCCATCATAGCTCATGTGACTCTCCTATCAATCCATTCTCATCCATACTATCAATTACTCACACGGACCCATATATATTTTCATTATCATCACATGGGAATATTTAACATCTCTTTAAACCTCCTATAAACTAATACTGTAAGAATTTTATAAACAAAATCAGGCCTAAAACTAAACACAACCACTCACTAGTCCAAAATTCAAATGATTACCGTATGAAAGTAATGTTTACTACCTCCATCTCCTCAAAATCTAATGACCATATTCTATTATACAACCCTACAACAAAACTCAACTCATTCTCCCCTGAGTCTCACATCATCAGACCAAGGCACATTCCCCTAAACCACTGACAAAGCTTTACAATCTTGAGGAAAATGTCCACCTAAAATAATATATGAAAGTCATATTTAAAATCAAGGTATTTCTCCAATTTCAACATATTTCACATGATCACCCATGCATTCAAGATTCATCACTAATACGAAATGAATTCATCTTCACTTTTCCCATCCATTATTGTACCATTTTGTATCTTATTCCACTACTTCATTAGTGATAAAACCTAAACCAATAGGTTAAAAATACTACTAATATAATGACCTGGACTTTTATAAATGATATTCCTTCTTTTAGAATTAATAAATGTATCACTAAGTAATGAATTTATAGAAATCAAATTCACTACTATGGTTATTTTGGAATATTATACAACACAGAATTTAAAAGATCAACATGTGACATAAATATTAATAATATACCTCTTGGAAATTCATCATATTATTAGTAAATATATTGTTTTATGAAAAATTCATTTGATACAGAAGGAATAAGTGATTGATTAGATCAGTAAGATCATACAATAAGGATCTTATTTATCCATGCATAAAAGGGAGATAGAATATATAGAATTTTTCATTAACTAAGACCATGTATAGATTCAATAACAAAATATTGAGAGAAACTCTTTACATGAGAAGTTAAAGATTATTGATATGTTAATAGAAACCAAATTTATTGAACCACCCCATGAAAATATCACTGTCGCACACTTTACACTTGAGGAGTTTGATGGTATAATAAAGGGCTATGTATCTTGACCCTAAAAGTATGAATTTGTATATTTTATTTTAAATATAATAATGATTATATATATTCTTTATTTTTTACATTATAAATGATTAAATAAAGAGTTTGATAAAAATTAGATTCCAATACGACAAAAATTTTATTCAATTTGTGGGTAACTTGCAATTTCAATTAAGGCATTACTTTTTTTGAATTCATGAATTTCTTAAAAAAAGTTATTTTAAAAAAATATTATTGTTAAATATAATATTTTAAATATTAATTATGATAAATTTCTACAAATTGAAAATGTAATTTTTACAAGGGTCAAAAAATAGTTAGTGTATAAATAACAATATTTCTCAATAAATGAGGATTTTGATTTAAAATTGAAATTTCTAATATTTATAAATTTATTTGGATAAGATAAATATTATTTTTTATTAATACTGTATAAATTATTCAACGGTTAATTTTTAATAATTTTATGTGACAATAATTTTTTGGTGTAGTAATTAAAAAAATTATATTTGTTTGGTAAGTATTATGACAAAATTAAATCCAATTTTTAAAGTAATAGATACTATAATTATTATAATTGGAAAAAATCATGTCTTCCAATTTAAATAATTTATTTTTTAATTTATTTGATTAATTTTATAAATTCTTTATGGATCCACCAAAACATATATTTTTAATTTAAGGTGTTAAAATCCAATATTTTAGATAATGACTAACTTCGACATGACCAAGGGTTATATTTTAATGAGTATATTACATTTAATTATAAAATAGTGAAAAAATAATCTATTTAATAATCCATGGTTTGATTTGTGGTTTTGATTACTTTATTGTATAGTCACCAAACCTATGTTTTTTATATAATAAATAAATACCCTATCTTTTTCTATATAAACCCATCCAAGATCTGATTTCCCTTCACTCAAAATCATTGTAGCATGAAATAAATATTCAAATTACTCTATAGATCCTTCCCAAGATGTCTCTAATATCTCAATTATCTTCCCCCAAGCTCTTGTAAACACCCAATCAATGTAATGTATCATCATCTTCTCCTCTTTATCCATGAAAATTCTTTATTTTAATCCCTTTGATTATGGATTTATAATATTGGGATATATATTCCCACATACCTTGTTAAATAAGTTTTATTTAAAATTTTTTAGAACCCTTTTAAAGTGAAAAAATTATTTCACACATATTATTACATGATTTGGAGTGTAAATAACCATAAAATACAAATCAGGGATCGAAAAATCTAATGTATTTGTAAGGCTAGGTATATAATTAGAAAACAAGAATCTATAATAAAAAATATTTTATCAATAACCACAATGTTATGAATAATCCATTTGAGCTCCTAAAACTACAAAAGATAACATCGAGAATACATAGTCAAAAGGAATGAGTTAAAACTCCTAGTAAGGTAATAAACTTGGAAAATAAGCAATACACATCAGTAAAAAAAGAATATGATGATAACATAAAATACATGGATCATGAGTAAACATATAGAGTAATAACATATATAACATTTAATCATATGCTAAAGGAAATATAAGAAATATTAGAACAATATATAATATTACATAAACACTAGTCAAGATGATCTTCCAATATGATATCACAAGGTTAATAAAGTCCCCCAATGGATTAGGTTTACACCAAAATCCTATACATAACATATCATTAGAGAAAAGATTATCCAATTCATTGGTGAAATATTTTGGAACACCCATAATTACATTTACATGAATATATGTTCCACTAAAAGAAATCAAACAGAAGGAGTTAATATAAGGGTAGCCCATGGAAAGAGATAGTTTTCATAATCATGTTATAAGGCATGACCAAAGGGTGTATCATAATGGAATATTTGAAATGAGGAATTAAATTATTCTTGTAAAATTTTATATTTAAAAATAAGAATATATCCTGAATAACTATGTCCAACTAAAGTGAAAACATGAAAAAGCGTTTTAGGTAACTTTAGAAATGTGCAACTTTAGTGCGGTTTTTGGGAAAAGTATAGAGTCTATAAAGTAGATAAAGGAATAATTATTAAAATAACAACAGAAATGAAATAAAATAGTTTTTCACAGTAAAATTATTTATTTTAAAGAATATTGGTGGATTAATTCATTTTAATGATTGCACCTAAAATGGGTATGAAACAAAGAAGTTCCCTTTAATTGGGTAATCTTATTGAGAGGGATTGAGAAGGGAACCTTTAAAAAAATGTATTTTACCATCTGAAAAAGAATAATTGGGATAGATATATATGTGTGTAATATATGAAAATATTATATAAGAATAATATATGAATAATTAAGAGTAAAATTTATATAAGGAGATATAAAGAATAGCCTAAAGGAGAAATGAATGTTCAAATAGATCCCTTACATTATTTCCAAATGCATTATTCACATTCAGATATGGTCCTAGAAAATAAAATTATATTAATTAATTACTTAATTTAAAAAAACATGAATTTTTTTAATTTATTATAATTTTATTAAGTTCATTTATGGACGTTTTCATGAGTTATAAAGTTCAATTTTTTTGTACAAGGAGCATTTATTTCATAGTTTCATGGTCTGTTCACTTGCATATAATTATAGACGTTTTAGAAAAATGGTTACAGTACTCCAAAAGTGAAATTATATGATATTAATGAACATATAAAATTTTAAATGGTCTTATATATAATTTTTATTTCATGTATGATGATGATTCATTTGATAAAATGTCAATGATAAATGTTAACTTTATTTTGTGGGGTTTTCCTACCATCAAGAACAAGTATTATTTAATTCTAATATTATGTATATATATTTTTAAAGAAAATGAAAAATGTTATAGTATAAATATTAAATTATTATTTAACAAATAATAAATATTATATTTCCAGACTTGAATGCAATAATGAAAAATGAAAATCATTATCCATAGAGATATTTAACTGTAATAATTTGGACAATAGTTTCATTTATTTGAATAGTAGGATATTAGAAAATCATTGGATAAAAAACATTTCATTAGAAATATAAAATTATATTATATTAATGTTCTTATTTTTATTATTATTTTCACATGAGCCTCAACCCAGTTGGTGAGGTATCTTTAAGTGCATCCACATGACCCAGGTTTAAAACCAGGTAGAGGAATATTACCAGGCACTGTAGCAGTACTATAGCAGGCACTGTAGCAATATTGCAAACATTACGGGTACTGTATCCGAACTATACACTGTACTGTAGCGGAACCGTACATAGTGCAGGTACTGTAGCAGGTACTGTAGCAGTTACTGTTCGGTATTGTAGCAGTCGGAACTATTCACCTTGGGCCATCGGTTTGGGCTTGGAGTCCTTAAGGATTTCGGGTCACCAAGGCCTTCGGGTCAGTAGAGATTTCCGGCCACCTTTAAGGACATTGGGCTACCTCAAGGCCTTCAGGCCACATGTAGTTTCCCCAGACACACTACCTAAAAAAGAACAACCCCAAAAGAGGATTCTGAGCAGGTGTACTCACAAGAGCAGAGCCAAATGGATTTTTTTGAATGAGAGGGTATGACACTACCATTGGGACCAGCCTGTGCTTGCACAGGAATCCTAGACAAACGACCATGCGAAGGTGGAGAGATACTATCATGATGCAGATGCTGGGGAGGGGAAGTTACTTGTAGATAGTATGGTTGAACTCCCAAAGACCATCGGGTCATGTAATCTCATAATCCTACGAGCCATGTAATCTCTGAGTCTACGGGCCTTGTAAGGGTTCCCCCTAATCCCTTGAAAGGGGGGTTATCAAAAATCAATAAAAATGAAGTCCTTCAGGGCATCGGTTTGGGCTTGGAGTCCTTAATGCTTTTGGTCCACCCTGGCCTTCAGGTCAGTAGGGATTTCGGGCCACCTTTAAGGACTTCAGGCTACCTCAAGGCCTTCAGGACACATGTAGTTTCCCCAGACACACTACATAAAAAGGAGTAGCCCCAGAAGAGGATTTAGTGTAGGTGAACTCACCAGAGAAGAGCCAAATGGTTTTTTCAGAATTAGAGGGTATGATTATGCCACCGGGACAAGCTTGTGCTTGCACGGGAAGCCTAGCCAGACGACCATGTGAAGGTAGAGAGATACTATCATGATACAGATGTTGGGGAGGGGAAGTTCCTTGTAGATATTTTAGTTGAATTTCCTAAGACCTTTGAAATATGTAATCTTCTAAGCCTACGGGCCATGTAATCTCTGAGCGAACAGGTCTTGTAAGGGTTCCCCCTCATCCCTTGAAAGGGGGGTTATCAAAAATCAATAAAAATGAAGGCCTTTGGCCCATTTGGGGGGGGGGGAGTGATTATTCTTTTATGGATGAAGTAGTTGAGGAGAAGGTAGAAGAATAAAAGAAACTAAGAGAGGTGGTTTGAGAACATTACCTCTTGAATATCACCTCCTTGAATGACCCCTTGAAGAATTTTTAATTTGTATTTTAATGTTACAAGTAGAAAATGGGTATGATTAGAGTGGAGAGGATAGGTTTTGGTAAATATTTGACAATATTCATGTCTTAGAAGGTGTGAGGAGATGGGGAGGTGAGGTGTTTTATTTATAAGGGGAGGAGAGGGAAGTATTATAATCATTAGTTTACTATTTAGGATCAAGTCTATTAATAGTATTTATTATTGAGAATATATAAAGATAATTATGTTTGTGAATTGGATATAATGGGTACATAATCATCCATTACTCAAAATGTTATGTATTTGTCTTAAAATGTTAAATGTCATAAATTAAAGTATTTCACTATTCGCTAATAACTCAACTATTTTACAAAAATCCTGAATAATAACCCTAATTTGTTTTTCAACATTTTTATTTTAAAACTTTAATCCTCTTTATTAAAATAATTTTTCTAATATGAGAAATTTAATTTTTAAATAAAATCATCATTTATTTCAGAAATACTGATTTTAATACTATAATCGATATTACGACCTTTTGAAAAATTGTTTATGGTCTCAAAAAATTATATTATAATTATAATTCATTATAATATTAATTTATAAATCCATATTATGAAAATAAATTTTCTTTTAAATCAGTATATTCATTATAAAATTCCTTGAAAAATAGTTACATTTTACAAAATACCTATAATAAATTTATCATTTTAACCAACGTATTTACTTGTACCATGATATAAATATATCATATTTTTATTTTATAAGATACCTAAATATTATTTTAAATTTTTATAATTGATGTTATTATTCTAACAATCAAATTACCATTCTTAACAGTAAGATTACTATTCTAATGACCATGTTACTATTCCAACAGTCAAATTTATAATGGTCATATTGGTTCACTACATTAGAAGAATACTTATTATTAGATTCATTATTCATTCACATATAGTTTCTCTTAGAAATATATATAATTTCAACATCAAAATGATTTTTTAAAATTTATATTATGTTCTATTTATACATCCTTGTTCATGAGTGAGATCATTCTATTGGATGAATCAGATCCTAATTATCCTGTGATCATTCTCTAATTTTATATTTACTTTTATACTGTAATTTTTGGAATACTTATTAGATTATTTTAAGAATAATGCATCATTCTTAATCTATGTGAATAATATTTTTTTAGTTTTCTTTATGTGATTTATGTTCTCTAAATTATGTGAATTAATAATAAGAATGAAAATTTAATTGATAAAATTATAGGTTATTACATTCTTCCCCCATATGAAATTTCACACATGAAATTTCGTTTTAAAGAAAAAAGTAAAAATATCTGACTGTACTTCTCTTTTATCACTTCCTCTAGTTCCCCTTTCACCTCTTCTTGTTAATGGTTCATCCAAGGTAATTTAACCAATTGAGTTGTCTTGTTGTTCATAAATTTATATCTATGGTCAAATATCTTCATTGGTTTCTCCTCATAGTTGATATCAAGTTATAGTTGTACCGTCCTTGAATTTACTACATTTGAGGTATTTGGTATGTACTTTTTCAAGATGGACATGTGGAATACATTATGAACTTGAGACATGGTTAGTGAATGTTCTAGTCGATAGGCCTAATATATGATATGATCAAGTATCATAAAGGGGATTATGTTTATGGGAAAAATAATTCCCTTATTCCCAAATCTCTTGAGCCTCTTATATATAGATATGTGGAGGAATACTGGGATCTTCTGAATGGTCTTCTCCATTTCTACCACTTCCTTGACAATTTCTTGTCCCAACAGTTTACATTCACCAACTCCATCCCAACATGAACGTGTTATAAATGTTTTCCCCCTAAATATCTTTATATGTATCCATTTTTATTCTTGAGTGGAAACTATTATTGTAATAGAATTTGAAAAGAGGAATATATTGGTCTTATCCTCTAATGTATTTTGAGAATGATCTCAATATATCATCCAATATCTAAGTAGTCCACTTAGACTGGACTTTCATTTGGGGGTGATAATTCCTACTGAAGTTTATCTCATTATTTAGAGCATGTTAGATAATTTTCTAGAACATGGAGGTAAATCTAGAATATCAATTAGATTCAATCGATAATGGAACTCCATAAATCATAAAAAATTCACCAATGTATATCCATACAAGTTGATATATTAATAAGTCCTCTCTATTTGCAATAAAGTGAGTAGTCATGGTAATATGATCCCCAAAAACTCATAGAGCATTATTTCCATGAAGGTATGGGTAATGGTTACACCATCCCTTTAGTATTTTTACTTTTATCCTTCACTTTATGACATACCTGGAACTTTTTTGTATGATCAGCAATCACCTTCATGATATTGTTCCACTAATAGTTCTCTCAATGAATTCAACAAATATTTTTTCTTCTTGGGTGGATGGAGAAGGTCGATCTTTTTCATTATTCAAAATTTCATTCTTTACCTTAAGATTTTATGGTACACATAATTATGATCTAAATATTATGATATCTTCCATATCAATTTTGAACTTGGAAGGTTTCCCATTTCTGCTAGCTTCCTCCTTTTCTAAATTTTCACTTCAACTCTAAAAGAATACATTATCTTCTATAAAATATATTGTTGAGAAATTTTTTGATAAAAGGATGATGATGATCCTTCATATATGATTCCCATGTTCGTCATTTTCATGTCAAATAAGATTTGATCCTTTTAAATTTTTATCATTGTTAATGGTGTAGTATCCTTTTTACTTAAAACATCTTTCACTTTATTCACTTTACTAGGATGGTAGTGGATTGATCGGTAACAATATTTTCTGATCTATATCCATATTCTCTAGACCATATTAATTTCGTTATGTGTGAATATATATTTTCAGCTATCATTATTAGTATATATCTCACACAGCTGCCCATTGAGGTCACACTGTTATATTTTCAAATCAAATAACATATTTTCAAAATACAAATAATGCATGGGATAGTTATTTGTGATATTTTAGCTACCTTGAGACATAGGCTATCACGTTATTATTTTTCATAAGTAAACAACCAAATATAGTTGTCAATTCATCACTATATACAATAAAGAGTTCCCTAATTGTGGGTAGTATAATTACTGAGGTAGTGATAATCATCTTTTTTAATTCATTGAAGCGGTTTTCACATTCACTAGTCCAAATAAACATTTCCACCTTCTGATTTGGCTTGGATAGTGAGTTTTAAAAACATGATATGTTCCCAAAAAATCATCATTAATTCCCATCATGACCATGGAAAATATATATTTCCATTACAGATGATCATCTGGGCCACTCCTTAATTTACTTTTTAGTAGAAGGGTCCATATATATCTCTTTAATTGTGATAAAATTCCCCAAGAGTGATAATTTTTTCATCCAAAAAACACATATATTGTACATTGTATAAGGTTATCCAATCTCAAATTCATTATCACAGTGTTAAAATTCTTCTCTGGAAACTAATTTCTGTTCAATTATATCAGAATTTCATCTGTAAATACTACCTAAAATTTCTCAAGGTAATATCTAAAGGATCTATTAACTATATCCAAGGAAATATATAGAGCATTAGTGATTTTGAAAATAATCACTATGAACTCATAGTCTATATAACTTATTTGAAATGCATTCTTAAGAATATCTTCCTTCGTCACCTTTAACTAGAGATATCCGAAATGAAGGTCCACCATAGATAAATAATTCTACCCATGTAGTTGATCAAAAAAGTCATATTTCTATGGTAGAGGATAATCATTATTTATCAGGATTTCTAGCTCATGATAATCAATTTAAGGGATCATTGATCCATACAAGTTATTGGTGGAGAGGACCGACACACCCAAGGATGAAGAACTTAGTGTATAAAACCATTATCTAAATTATCTTATAAGTGCTTCTTCACTTATAATAAATCAATGTTTTCCAGTCACTATGTATTCTTTGATATGGGTAGGGATCCAAGTATATGTCCAATTGAGAACTAAAACTTTCTATTAGGAGGAATACTAGGAAATTATTTGTGGAATAAAACAGGGTAGTCCCTCACAATGGGAATCTCTTCAAGCTTGATCCTATCCACTGTCTCCATAATTAGAGATAGATATAATTTCTCAAAATAAAATTGTATCCATTCTTCAGAATGGGATTCTGAAAGATACCCATCCTCCTTACATTTATACACAATTGGAGGATGCCTTGGTATGTGAAGAGTGATCTCCCTCTCTTGACATTTGATGTTGGATTTATATAATGATATCCAATCCATGCCAAATATAGAATCAATCTCCATAAAAGTAAGTAATATAATATTTTATTAGATTTATAGTCCTTAAATATTTAATAGGGGAGAGTTAAATACTTCAAATGAAATAATTTTACCATTATATGTTCTCATGGAAAACTCAACCTCCAGATTTTTAGGTGGTTCTTGAGTAGTTATACTAAACTTTCAAGATATTAATGAATGTGTATAAACATAGTAGAAAATAATGTTTTCAATTATTGAATGAATAACAAGAATAAATAGAACCACATCATTGTCATTATCCACCTCAGTAGTAGTGATAGTATATTACATTCCCCGAGGCATTGATGGTTGTTGTCATTGATTGTCTTCAAAAAGCCTTTCCTTAGGGTATTGCCTCAAATAATTCTCGTGATCCTTATAGTTGAAACATTTTATTTCTGGATGAGTTTTTATATGAATCATCCTCTCTTCTTTTTTATTAGTGGGATTCTTCATGTCCATTTAGATATTATTATTTTTATTCCCCTCTTTTATCCATTTGAAGTATCTCTCAGTTCTCTTTAGAAACTTCCTAAGATGCTTCTTACCAAACTTTTGAGATATGTAATATTGGGATTTCTTTCCACCATGGGATTCATCTTTTGATCCTCATTTATTAAATTCAATTTTCATCTTCTTTTTATATGAGGATTTGAGACCACTAATATTCTCTAATATATATCTTAACCATAAGGTGCCAACAAACAATCTCTTCATAGATTTCAAAGTCTTAAATCTCTAATGGTTTTATTAGACTCAAATTTAATCCAGTAAATACATGATCAACCTTATTTTTTTTGTTAATGAAAAATATGGACACATATAATGAAATCCTTGCATTTTTTTCTTTATATGCCCCTATAGACTCATATTCCTTTTGCTTCTGTCCAAGGAACTCCCTCTCCATCTTAAGATATGGAGTTTATGGAGAATGATTTTTGGAAAAAAAATTCATTAATATTTCCAATTGCAGAAAATAAATTTTTCTTTAGTGATCATGTGTTTGATAAGTTCCCACCTTTGGTCATCTTCCCTATAAAAATGATAGATCTTTAGCACAACTTTTTATTCTTATGAGAATCATAGGATAGTGAATATATTCTCAATGGAGTTAATCCATTATTCTATAATCAGGAGATCAAAATATCCACTAAATAAAACTGTCCTTTCTAGAATAAATGATTTCACTACAACATTATCTTTATTAAGAGAATGAGGGTGTTATAAAAAATTGAAGTCGTTATTCATAACTTGATATAGTTGAGCCAGTATTGCTAGGATGTTTTGAAATCCCTTTCCTATCAAGTTCAATATCTCATTAGGAACAACATCACATTGCCTATCACATTTTTTGTTACAATGATTTCCAATATTTTCACCAATTAAATAAAAAAAATAATATTAAGGGGATATGAATACTTAGTTAATGATAATGTTAAAATGAAAATATGAACAAATAAGGATAAACATATATATTAAATTTACATCCTAACATATGATTTCCTATGATTCAATATAGGTTATCCATAGTAATATAATTATCCCTAGTGTACTTTATATTGATTTCTAGGCCTAATCCAAAAAAATAAATATACTATACTCTAATAATAACTATAGAGACTCGATCATTTTACACATATTCTATCATGATTTTAAACCTAAATAACCATTAAATACAAACCAAGGATTTTAAAAGGATCATATCTTTGGAAGACTAGGTTCATAAATAGAATACATGAAAATAAAATAAAAAATATTTTTATAAATATCTATAATGATATAATAAATAATTTTGAGATCCAACAACTACATTGGAAAACCTGGTAAATACATAGACAAAAGGGATGAGCTAAAAAGCCCAGTAAGGGAATAAACATGGAAAAGAACCCGAAAAAATGAGTCATAATAAATAAAAAGACAACATAAAAGGCATGTATGATAAGTGAACATATAGATTCATAACATATATAATATTTAATCATATTATCATATAAATAGAGGAATGTTAAAACAATATATAATGTGAAATAAACATGTGTCAAGGCTAACTGCCAATATGATATCACATGGTGAACAAAGTCCCATAATGGATTTGGTTTATTCTTTAATCCAATACATAAAATTTCATGAGAAAAACATAAACCAACTAATTGTAGTGTTATCTTGATTCAACCATCATAATATAAACATGAATATTTGTACAATATAAATAAATCAAATATAAGGATTAATATAAGGGTTACCCATGGAAAGAAATAGGATTCATAATCATGTCATATGGCATAACCAAAGGGCATATCAAAATGGTATCCCTAAAATGAGGGATTAAATAATTCTAGGACAATAATAAATTAAAAAATAAGAATATTTCATGAATAATTATTCCGAAATTATTTGAAAACATGAAATCATGTGTATAGGTAACTTTAGAAATGTGCCACTTTAGTGCGTTTTTTTGGAAAGAGTAAATAGTATTTAATTCTAATAAAGGCATAATTATTTCATAATAATTTAAATAAACTAAAATAGTTTTTCAAGATAATGTTTTTTACAATAAACTGGTGGATTAAAACATTTTATGTATTGTAATTTATAATGAGTAAGAAACATAGAACATCCCTTTAATTGGGTTTTCTAATCGAGTGGACTTGAGATGGGATCATTTTAACACATGTATTACCCCATAAATCAAATATAAATTGAGATATATACATATTTTTGAAACATATAAATAGAATATATCAGAATTAAATATAATTAATGATCAGTTAAATTAAGAAAAAAATAGATATATCATAACCTAAAGGAAAAATAGAGGTTTGTAGAGATCCCTTACTTTTTGACAGAATGTGTTCTTCCATTGCACTTAATGTCCCGTATAATCAAATCAGGTTAATTAATAAATTCATTTAGAACCTATAAGAAATATTTTATATTTATTATAATTTTATTAAGTACATTTATTGCCATTTATTTGAGTTATAAAGCCCAATTTCAGTATTTTGGGAGTGTTCTTTTCCTTGTTTCATGGTTAGTTTCCGTGTATATAATTATAGTTTCTTAGTAAAATTTGAATAGTATTATAGAAGTTAAGTTAAATGGAATTATTGAACTTCCATAACATTAAATTCCCCAATAGTTAATTTTTATTTATGGTATGAGGATGACTTATTTGATAAAATGTTCATGATAAATGACTAGTTAATGTTGGCAGGTTTTTTGACTATCACGAACTGGTTTTTTTATTTAATATTATTTCTATATATTTGTTAATAAACATGAAATACATTCTAATATAAATATAAAAATATTATTTAACAATAATAATACTTTTATGATCATCCTTGAAGGAATTAATGGAAAATAAAAAATCATTATCAATAGAGATGGTTAACCGTCATTATTTGGAAGATGGTTTCATTTATTTGAAGAAGAGTAGATGAGAAAAGTGGTGGATAGAACATATAAAATTATCTATATAAAATTCTATTATATACAGTATATTTCCGTGATTTTTATTTTGTTGATGAAGGTGGGGTGATGGATAAGTTATAAGAAGAAATGAAATTAAGATAGGTGGTTTGAGAATGTTTCCTCTTGAATATCACCTTCGTGAAAGACCACATAAAGAACTTCATATTGGTGTTTGAGAGAAACTGGAATCACTTGAACATTAGGATAGTTGGGAGGAGAATATTTTATATATTTATTACAATCTTCAAGTATTATAATGTTTGATGAGAAGTAGTGGTGAAAGGTGGTATTTATAAGAGGAGAGGGGTGTTTTTGATTATTATATCCATTAGTTTGTTATTTTGGTTCAAGAATTTCAATAGTATCAATTCTTGTGACTATATACTATAAATGGTTCTTTTGAGTTTTATTTAATGAGTTATTACATCATCCATGACTCCCAAATTCACATATTTGTCTTATAATGTTAAATAACTTAACTTAATGTATTTCACTATTCACAAAAAATCAGTTATTTTAGAAATATAAAAAAAAATCTCCCAAAAAAACTTTCAACATGTTGATTTCCAAAATAGAAATTTATTTTACTAAAATTATTTTCAAAATATGATAAATTTATCTTTTTATTAAAATCCACATGTATTCAAAAAAATATTGATTTTAATATTATAATCTATTTTAGGACCCATTTAAAAATTGATTATGGTCTCATAAAATTATATTATAATTATAATTAAACATAATATTAATTAATGAATCCATTTTATGAAAATAAACATTATTTTAAATTTTTATATTCATTAAAAAATTTCAAATAAAATAGTTTTGTTTTAAAAAAATACATATTTTTATTTTTTATAAAACACTTATTTACTTGGAAAATTATATAAATATATCAAATATTCATTTGGTAATATTCCTAAAGAGTATTTCTCATTTCCATTAGTTAGGTTACAATTCTAATGGTCCAAAAACTATTCCAGAAGTTGAGATTACTATTCAAGCATTCATGTTACTATTCTAATAGTCCAATTTAAAACGATCATATTAGATTAATAATTACTATAAATAACTCTAGTTACATTAATTATTCACTAAATTCTATTTTCTATCATGAATAAATATACTTTCACCCTCAAAATTAATATTTTATTATTGAGATTGTGTTTTATTTCTACAACTTCATTCATGAGTGTCGATATTATGGAGGTGCTAGTAGATCCAGTTTATCATATTCTTATTCAATTATTTTCTATTCATTATCCCATTGTATGATTTGGAATTATTATTATTATACTGTACAATAATGTTTAATTCTTCATTTATTAAAATAATTATTTATTGGGTTTCTCCATATCATATGTTTGTTTTACACTATATGACATAATAATAAAAGGGAAGTTTAATTAATAAAATTATTGGTCATTATGAATTTCCATCTCATTAAATAATTTTATGATAATTTATGTACTTCCATTATGCTGTCGAAATTTCACTGTGGGTTTTCATCCCAAACGATTGTGATATGAATTCCTATACCCATTTCCACTAATGAGTTTTCAACTATATGTACATATTCATCTTTAATAGGGACTTCCATGTATGTAACCCAAACTCCTCAGTCATGAAATTAATAGTTGATGAATGTCATTCTTATGTTATATGATCTATGTGAAAATTTATGTTTTCATATGATATGATTATGATTGGTGTTCAAGATAGCACTCCAACACATTTAGAGATGTTTTAACCTCATGATATGCCAGGAAAGGTGCACATGAGTTCATCCTAAGCACAAAATGTTATGATGTATTGGTGGCTAACCTTGACATATGGTTGTGATTTTATGTTTTATGTTGTTTCCATTGTTCCATTTTTACTTTTTCTTATAATGTTATATCATGCGTCATTTTTTATGATTACTATTCTTTCATATTATGTCACATTTTTATACCTCTTGGACCACAAGTATTTCTTTACCCTCTATCATTATTTTTTATTCACACACTAGGATTTATAGCTCACCACATTCTTATAAATTTCCCAGGTAACCCTGTACAGTTTTTGAGGGATGGTGGATTTTGAGAGAATATTAAAGAAGTCTTTAATGAAGACATTTTATCCTTGTTTTATAATGTTATGTTATGCATTTAATCTCCCATATAAACTAGGAAAATTTATCTTATGGGTTGTATTACATGACACACTATGTATTTAATCATGAAATAACATGTGGTAAATATATGTGATATCATTGTTGGTATGGAAGGAAAGTCTAGTTAAATTTTGGGGTCAAAATTTAAAAAGAACCTGTAAACTACTCAGGTATAAGACAAAACATAGAAAAACTTCCGTAAATTTTGTCAATGTATAGAGTTTGTGATTTTGAAAAAAAATACATACCAATCAGGATGCTACACGTGTATGTGGCTCTGGGACATATGTACATTGGGGTAAAAAACCCAAAAAAACCTTTGGGTCCTTAAAATTTCACATTCAAGATGAAGAAAATTCCATCAAACTCTACAATGGATAGATATAAAATCTTAATGAAGATTTAATGAAAGGTTTAATGGGGTGAAACTGTGAGACAGAGCATCTATTCGCAGACTACCACTCCAGTTGGCGATCCACTTCTTTTCATAGAACCCACGAACTAAATAGATCATGGGATGAAGATGGTGGACAAGGGCCCACAAATGAAACTAAAGTCCCTTGTGGGGAGGCGGCGGTGATTTATGCCCCCTCAAATGAAGACACCCTGCAGATTATGAAGTTTACTAGGTGAGGTGGCATCACCAGCATCTGTGAAGAACATCCCACTAACAAGGTTTGTCATGGGATACCAAAAATGAGACTCCATGACCCACTATGAACTTCTATAAAAAATCCAAGATACGAGCTGAAGAAATGAAGTGAGAAATATGGATAAAAGACTGGAAGAAATGAATAAAGCAAGGAGAAAAATATAGAGGGTGTGGGAGAAATCTCTCCAATACACAAATCACTTTTCAAAATCCATCCCATGAACCATTGGTGGATGGAACTTTATATAACTCTACCTTGAAAAGCATACATAGAAGACCCTCCAAAATGGATAATATATTAAGGCAGTGTCATTCATGGAATTGATGTATAATTTTATAACCCTTTGAATGAATGAAAAATTCCCTACAGACGTACCCCTCATAGTCAACCCTTTATAGATGACCCTTTCAGGAAAATAATTCCTGAAAACCCCATTGAAAAAATAGTTAATAGAATCCCCTATGTGGAAAACTGTTTGTGGACGTCCCTATGTGAAAAAAGATCATGGACACTCCTTTGAGGATGCTCTTATGTCGATGATCCTTTACAGACCATTCTTTTTGGATGATCTGATGCGGCCAGCTCCTAGATGGCCAACCTTATGTGTAAATTCACATGCACCTACTAGTATGTAGTACATGGGTTGCACCCCCATACCCCTGATCCAGAATAGTGTCGAGCTATAGTCCTGGCCCTCCATGCTAGTCCCTTCACTATCGTCACTGAACCCCATGAAAAATGTGGAGTCTCACCGTGAAATTTTCTAGCTGGTTCAATTAAATTTTTTATTTCACTCTTATTCCACCCCAACATCTATCCCTTCAATACCATGAGTTGACATACTCCTCATGACAATCCTAAAACACCATCACCTCTCTTCTTTTCCATGTTGGTCTAGATCTCAATCAACAATCTCACTTTTAATGTTTCTTACATGATCTGACACATCCCTTAAATTCATCATAATCTGGGTCTCGGGAAATTTTGAATATTCATAAGCCATCTTGGCCATCAGAAATGGAATTTCAGTGTCATGGGGACACCTCTGTTTTACTATGCTCAAAATTCTCTGGTGGATCTACATAAGTTTTCAACACAAGGCCTATCAGCTAAAGACAAATTAATCCTCATGAGTGGATTTTCCTACCTCTATATGACCTAATGGATCCCATTCCCTATATCATTTCTCTTGGTATGATAATCCCCATATCATGGTTTACACTATCCTTCTCTCTCATGTTAGAGGAATGTCAGAATATCCCAACCTGAC
This sequence comes from Viscum album, assembly GCA_963277665.1. NCBI lineage: Eukaryota > Viridiplantae > Streptophyta > Magnoliopsida > Santalales > Viscaceae > Viscum > Viscum album. The sequence goes on from OY728158.1 coordinate 266,561,625, forward strand.
TATCCTCCAGTTAATCATGGATTCTTTAACAATTAATCCAAACTATATGAACTTAATGTATGAGTTATCACCCCAACCACATGGAATTACACTATACAGTATTAGCCCCTAAAAATGACATTATATTGTGTTATTATATTCCCTGCAATTAGAAATTAAATTTTGATTCCATCATCCAAGGTATATGACTTTAAAACTATAGTATAACCCATATAACATTCAAAAGGGAACTTCATCTAAGGTAATCCCCTCACGTCTCTTCCAGGAAATGACGTATTCTTAACCTCATCCACCATTTTACTCCTCCGTTTCCACCAGCAGAGATAGGAAAGTGTGTGACACTATGGATCAACAGTTTCCTCTTATTTCTCACACTAACCATGACACACATGGGCTTAGAGACTAGTTGCTTCGTTGGAATCTGCACAATGCACCTAATAGTTAAACAATGAGAACTCTAATTCCTCCTCTAACAAGGATATATAGGAAGAATGTATAAGGCCCAAGGTCAAATGGACCTTAACTCTGGATGTAAGCCCTAAATCATTCCCCCTTTAATGGAAAACTTCCATGCATAATCCCCAGCTTTCAGAACTATGTGGACATTGATTCCAAACTAATTGGGGTATGTAAGAAACCTCCACGAGGTTCAAGCCCAATACTTTACCTATCCTATCCACTCAATACTTTTCACATTATCCCACTCCCATACTAAAAACAAGATGTTAAAATACACGAGTCACCGAACTACATGGGTTCTAATTCCTCTCGCGAGGAAACAGAGGAATCCCATATTATGGGTTCAATTCGATAATTAAAACAATTCTCATCTCCATTGGATGATGATAAACTCTAGAGAGCCATCCCATATGGATTAAATTAAGAATTATCTTAGTGAATGACTAATGAATTCCTGATTTTCTGTAAGAGGTTAATATTAATGAAGGACCTATTATACATACAAATATATTCATTAATACAGAACCTTAGATTCATACAAACAGATTCCATACCCACTCATAGTTATGATTTATATTAAAACCTTGGATTAATCTATGAAGAAATGTTTTTGAATGAAACAAGGATTCAAAAACATTTGAAAATGGATTAATTATATAAGAGAGTCCAAAAATAAAAAATAGTACCCCCCTAAGGGTGTGATGATCTGAATTTATCATCCTATTGACCAATGTGTGTTCTTAAGTTTCATTGGCTAAATCATCCAATGAACGCCTACCATTGGAAAGCAAGTTATTGAATCATGGATGTGAGAGCCTTTGAGTGTGTCTGGCTCCACGAATAAACTCATTAGAGACCATTCGAGGAAATTATACCCAAAATGAATCCTTGACAATGGGTACCTCCCTTATCTTATGGAGGTAGATGAAGTCACCACTTATGACTTCATCCCTGCTACATCAGTGTTCCACTCAAAGGACCCTATTAGAATACATCAGTACAAATTTTGTGTGACCCAATGTCCTCATTCTAAAGAGGAAGTCACACCTTGGGATCTTGCTGATGTTCAACGAACATGGGTCCTTGGAGAGGCCTGAAAAAGGAGAAAACAAACAATCATGAGAAGGTCATCAACTTGGTTCCTCAAGAAGAGTGCAGTCATGAAAATATGGCTACATACCATGAGAGAGAGTATATCCATGTCCCCTCTTCTGAATCCCACCATAGAAATAAAACAAAATATTAGGGGTAGAAATATATCCCCACACACTCTTATAAATCCCATTAGGGAAATATGGTGGCATGATATGAGAAAGCACAAATTCATACTAATGGTCACCAGTCTCACCACAAAAACATGACTGAAAATAATAGGCAGATGCAAATATGTATTGATGTGTATGAAACCTATCATCCAAATAGGATGAAAACTACGGGTAGTCTCGTATCCCTTTCAATGAATATGAAGCATGTCATCCAAAACAGATTGAAACCTAGAGGCAGACACACATCCCTATCAATTCATATGATTAACACCACTCAAATATAGTGGCAATTGAGTATGGTAAGAGTCAAATTACTTTCCTTTCATGTCAATACCATCGATAAAATACAATGGAAATAAATTAAAAGAAGAGTAAAATTATTACGGATTCATATCAAACATGTGATACAAATACAATTGAAAACAATTAGATGAAAGTTCATTCTCACTAATGTGAATCCCACTAGTCAAATACAGTGGTAACTAGAGAAAATATCTTGTGTATCCCAACTATAAACTTGTGGAAAACTTGTTCCTCTACCCCGATAGAGGAGAACTGCCAGTACCCACTAGAAATACATGGAGAACTAGATTAGGAACAAACTATGGATCTAACATTGGAATGTACATATATCCCTATTCCAACCAAATAAGTATCTCAGCACATCCTAGAAATGATGGAGGACCAAACATCAATTCCTGATCAAATCCTCCAGACCAGTCAATATGTAATCATGCCCGTGGAAATAGCCAGGATTTGGGACCACAACCTAGTCTCCCCATGTGGGGTAACTCATCCCCAAAAAAAATATAATAACTCCATAGAAAACCAACATCCCCAATGTAGTACAGGAGAGTCGATATCCATATCCCATGAAACAATGAAACTAGATCCGGAACAAACACCCATTCAAACTTGGAGACACTGGTCCACGATGGTGGCTGCTCCAGGGTAGGCATATATCCCTGTCTGAATGGAATATGCCCTTCATTGTATCCCGACAGCATCACGAGATCCAACTAAATAGGTACCCAAATATTAATGCCTTTACCAATAGTAGACAACACCAATTGCTCGCAAGAGAGCTCCCCAAAATGAAACTCGCCAAATGTCACTGGAAAATGAAAATAAAGTTCACGATACTACTCATCTAAAAGTTGGAGTTCTTAATTTCATCAAGAACCTATCAATCGAGATTCAAGATCCCATCAATTCATTACCAAATTATGGGATTGGCAGTAGAAATTGTGAAGGTCCTCCTTGCAATATTGTTACTAGTAGTTTTGAAGGTTCACCCCAGAGCACCCATTGGGGCTTACTTCATTGGAAAGAAATGATCAGTCATGAGTACCTATCTCCAGATGAGGGTCAGGGAAGCCCAACTCATGAAGAGAAGATCTGATAATAAGAAGGTCCTTCCCTTGTTGTTGTCCTCCATGACAGTCCTCCCTAGGGTATACACTATAGAAACTCTCTCTAAAGTTAGATGTCAAGCTATGATGGTAGAACTTACAATGATGTTAGTCACTAAGAAGGCCCTCCCCATAGTGAAATTGAGTTGCGATAAGGTCCTCCACTTTTTTTAACCCATCATGGAGGTCCTCCCCAGGATGTGTACTACATATATTCTACCTACAACTAGAAATCCAACTATGATGGTAGTAGTCATCATGATGGAAGTCAGTAAGAAGGCCCTCCCTACAGTTACATCAAGAAGTAAGAAGGTCATACCCTTGTTATGTATCAACCATAAAAGTCCTCCCCATGGATTACATTACAAAAAAAATTTCTGCGTTCATACATTAAGCCATGATGGTAGTCCTTTCCACCATGACATCAACTACATAGGTCCTCCCCCAGTCAACATTCACATCGGCTAGAAGCTACTCCCCTCACTGTTCCATACACGAGAAAAACATCATATTATGAGGCACTAGGAAAGATTGACTCAGATATGTTTGATAATCATTCTATGATGAGCGACATCCTTTCTTAGTCATAAGACGGTCCAGAGCAATGATCATATTTTGATCTTCCCCTGTAACATTCATATATCAATGAAATCCCTGATATCCCTGCTGCATGGAATGAAAACATCAAAAAGAAATAAAGGTGGGAAGAAAAAGTAGAAAAGTTTCAAGATAATTAGAAAAATAATATGTTCCTCAGGAGAATACAATTAGGTAGGGGCGACATCCAGTTTTGTTTTGGACCATATCGCCTTCTCATTTCGATATAAAAATAGGGTTTTTTTTCTAAGGAATGCATTCATAATATTCTTATCAATATATATAAAACTCTTCTCCAATTGAATGAAAAATATTTTCCCTATGATGGGTTTGTAGACCATGTCAATATGTTGGGGGTGTTCCACTGGAAAATTGACCTAGAAGCCATTTTTTGCATGACAACCACAATATGAGAGGTGGAATAATGATCTCGAATTGATCTACCTCCATTTATAACACAAGTTGTGTTTCTTTATTAGTGACACACTGTCTGGAGTTCATATCCATGGTTGAGGAGAGATGGATCATTGCACTTCACCCCACATCCTACCCATAATAACCCATTAGAAATGAAATCCTGTAATGTCATTATCCAAAGATAATGAACAAATTAAATTACATTTTTTGAAAAGGATATTTTATTGGATAATAACTGACCTTATGTAAATCTCAAAAGTGTCATGCCCGATAAGAATGAGCCATTAATAAACTCATGAACTATAAAAATGAGAACCTATCGTAGGATTATCACCTAAGGGAATCCAATTAGAAAGAATTTATCATGTACATATAAATAAAGAATTGATGTGTAGGCCCGAAACCATATCCAACTCACCCTCTAATGAGAATGTGCAAGTTCAAGAAAACAGAAATTATAGTAGTGAATGCCGCAGTATGGAATCGGCACTAACGTACAAGGTTTGTGGCATATTTTACACAAAATTACCTTGTAAGGCCAAAAAATCTGGTTAGAGGTGTAGTAAAAATGTATTGAGAGCAACCTCAACCCATAGGTATGGAGATATTTTTACCTTAACTTCCATGCCAGTAGACATTAATGTTTTCCAACCTAGGTAGGAAAAATAATAAACAAGCTACTGGTTTCTTCCCATCTCGTGATTAAATTCCCCCATAGGGGATGCATATAGAAAAGTCACATAAAGATTCCATCTAAGATAGCCTTCTCTCTAGAACATGAAGAGGATATCAAAATGGAAGGAGAAAATCTAGAAATGAATGCAAAGAGCCCCATACTATTCAGAAGTTGGTACGACACCCACAATATTTTATGCATCAGTGAATTTTGTGGATGTCAAATTTACATACCACATTAGGAATGAAGAAAAATTAGGGAAAAATGAAGATGATGGTTCCACCTAGGATCAGATATACCCTGAACCTAAAGGTGTGTATACCTGGAACCAGAAGGATGCCCAAAATTTGGGTTCACCCTCAATTAGTTTCTCATTTTATTCTTTTCAAATCCCCATCCACTAGAAGAAAAAAATAGGATCATGCGTGACCCAACTCCCCCAATGAGAATGAGTCCCAACACTCAAAGAAAGATTCTCTCAATAGGGTAAAGAAATGAAAGAGTTAAGGAAAATCAATGTTGATCTTCTCTGAGGAGGCTATCCTATTGGATATGTTCCCAAGGAAGAGCTTAAAAATACTCTTCTAGTAGGTTTAACTCTTCCAAAAAGGCTCATCATAGAAAATGAAGCATGATTGGAAATATATTATAAGGAAGAATCGGGTCTTTCAGTATACTTGATCCCAATCCTAGGAAGATATCAATATTTCCCACCATTGAAGAAATAACTAGAATAAATTCAGGAAAATCTATGAAGGCTTCCCCCATTTGAGTATCCACCCCAAGTGCTAGCAGCACTGACCCAACCCATTTTAACCCTACTACAACTACATATGCTCACATTCAAAATTAAATCCATCAAGTGATAATTAATATGATCCAATCATTAGTATCTCAATAGGAATCCATTTAATTTAGACATGCTTCGATATGATTGAAAACAAAACCCTACCTTGACTGGGTGAGTAACGTTCCACCATCACCAAATTTGGGAACCCCATATTCCCAACATTCAATAGATCAGGTGACATGGAACCAAATATCATGCATTATGCACCTTATTTTGATCCCATTATGGGATCACCTAAAAAAAGAAGAAGTGAAACTAAGATGCTTCATGAGAATTCGAGAGGCTTCAGCATTTCTGTGGTATATTTGTTTTACAACTCCTTAAATGATAGGACAGGAGGATCTATGATGGATGTTCCTTTTCCAATTCAGTTCAACGTTTCTAAAAACAACAATCTAGAACCATATAAACTAAAAATAATGGTAGAATTAAAGAATATTATATTTCATTTCCATATGGAATGGTCTAAAAAACTATCTGAACTAACTGCTTCCCCAAGATGAGATTCTTGCTATATACATGAATAAAATATATGATGAGCTACAAATGCCACTCATCCCAGTAAAATATATGAGTGGACTTCGATATTTCACTACAATTGATAATATAACAGAGGATTCCTTACAATAGGCTAACATTGAGTCCCATGCAGCCCCATCGGCCCTAGGAAAAAGAGTGCGAAGAGCTGAAGTCAATTTCGTTATGCTTATGCCACCCCTACCCTGCCGCAAATCCAAGGCCTATATTGAATCATGTAATCCCCTTGGATATGAATAAATACCTTTTCCTCATCAATATAAGTGAAGGGGACATAGGTAAAATCAATACAAGTAATAAAGGATTAAAATTTATTCATCCCAAGAAGGACAAGTCTGTGGAAAATCCATATCCTCCATGAATTGCAACATTCTCTGTTTACCATAACAAAAGAAAGTTGATGAAGTAGGTGTCATTGACCAACCATATTATTTTCTCTTCCCCCAGATACTAGTATATACCATTTAGGAGTGTTTTATCTTCAAGTAACTCCTACAACGAATGATTGATTCTAGAAAGGGCATGCTAAGACCACCACGAGAATAAGTGGAATATGTTTCCACCACTAACTCGTACGATGGAGTGGTCTAGAAAAAAAGATGTTTGAAAAGGGAGTGGAATATCAATATCTAGATTTCTCAGAAAATAGTCAAAAGATCTCATGGAATACTCCATGATCATTTGAAGGAACTGACTGTGCATCCACTGGTCCCTAATGCAACACAACTAAAATCTTTAACCCCAAAATCCACTAAAAAAATTATTTTGGCCAAGTGCATGGATATGAAACTAAACAAAGTCCAAATCTAGCTTTACCATTCATATTTTCTTCCATAAAACTAATGATATGGGTAACAACCCAAATAATGGATCCAACAGAAGAAGTCGATTGGGAAGAGTCATCATTAGACGAGGAACTAATATTTGGCACCATTATTGTCATTTATTTAATGGAACCCTTATCTGATGAAGAACATAGATATGAACCTAGGTTAACCGCATCCAATTAAGGAGTTGGAAGAATATTTTACAAAATCCAAGGGTACCCAGGAAGGCATATCTATGATAAAAACCCAATTCTTGGCTATTCCTCGAATCAAACTATCCACATTACAGAAACTCATGGAAGATCCCATTAGTAGAACAAATAAGAATATGGAAATTCCATTGCCCCTATGAAAAGACACATTGGCATGATTATCTGGGAATATCCATCAGAAGAGGAAAAAATGTCTAATAACCTATGGTGTGCATGAAAATGTACCAAAAAAAATTCAAACAGTAAAGAAGCACCACCATCTCTTGTCCTGGTGACTAGTACAATCTTCATACATTGATCAGGCCTCTAAAGTACATATGCAAGTTTATCTTGAAGTTTGAAAGCACTGACCATTAGAATAGAAATATGAAATTATGAAACAATTGGATTCAGTTCCAGCCAATAATTCAATCTTGGATGCCTTGAATTTATCAAAATATTATATAGAAGTTCTTATAGAAGCTTTTCTAGACCCCAAGAGTTTGAAGCTGAAGTAACTACTACTGAAGTTTATTGGATGGATACCAATTGAGAAGAATTCCATGTGATCATCACATTCATATGTAGAGATGAATAAGAAACTATGCAAGGACACATGAAAACATTATATGTTCCTGACAAGATAAATGTTGTTGATATCTGAAATGACTTCATCATCAATGGATCCAGAGTTAATCTCATTCCATTGTGGAAACTTCTTCGATTGGGCTGTAATGTGGATAACCTGACACCCTACACCACAACCCAGCTGAGTTATGATAATAGAAAAAAGAAATCACTATGCCAAATCAATATCAAAACTCTATTTGGAAACCTCGTGGTTGACACATAATTTTTGGTGGTCCACCAAAATACAGCCTTCAACATCCTTCTAGGAAGACCATGGTTTCATCCACATGTGGTGATTCCCTCATCATACCATCAGTGCATCAAATTTTTCACTAATGGATATAGTGGAAAATTTCATGATGATAAGTCCCCATTAAAATTTTTCAGGTCACACAATATTGGGGAATGGTTCTATGAGCATAATGAGAATAAACCGCCAGTCGATGGGATTGACTGGGTCACCACCCCAAATGGTTTGGAAATGGTCCCTAATGACCCCTTTAGAAAGCTTAGTGAATAATATGTACTACCCATCATTTGGGTGGGGTGCATGTGTCAAAATTTGGATTCATATTTCATAGTGCTCATGATTTCAGCCAAGGAGACTAAGAATAACAGTGTAGAAACATACATTGTCCCCCAAAACAATGGCAGTGGATCAACGAAGAATTCCATCAATCCATATATAGGGCACCAGATGATCTCTACCTCAAACACTAGGGAATAATAAAAATAATAAACTTTTCATTACCTCACTCTATCCTCTCTAAAAGATTCAAGACTTTCAGTTGGGTTATAAAAAGTTTCCTCAGCCTCCAAATATTAAAATTGTGACTCTTCCCACATCTCTAGAGAGCTTGTCTCATTAATTATTTCTCCATCAGAAGAAGAAGAAGAAGAAAAGGAGGATATAGATGATGAATAGTAATAAGACCTTCAGGATTCCTTTATAGTATTAAAGGAGGGTGTCTCTACCATAATCGATGAACTTATAGAAATAAACATGGGTACCAAAGGAGACTCTTAGCCCACTCTAATCAGTGTGGAAATTTATTCTAAAGAGAAAGAGTTATACACAACTTTAGTAAGTAAGAATCATTATGTTTTCACATAGAATTATATAGATATTATGGGGATTGATTATGAAGGGACCACTCACTACTTGGGAAAGTCAGAAGATCATTGTGGCTACAAGCATGACGCCATAAGGATACACCTGACACCTCCTAAAAAAATAGAGGCTGAATTTGACAAGATCATCAGATAAAACATAATCAGGGAGTTCCAATACCCCATATAGTTTTATAATATTGTCATAATTAAAAATTAGAATAGAAAATCAGAATTTTAATTGATTTTAGAGATCTCAAATGACACTTCTTAAACGATGACTTCTTGATGCCAATTATAGAATTTAAGATCGATGAAACAACTAGGTATTAGATACTTTCTTTCAAGGATGGATATTTATAATACAACCAAATCCAAATATCTTGAGAATATGAAGAATTTACCACCTTCATGGCCCCAAGGGAGTATTTTCTACATGGTAATTCTATTTTATTTAAAAAATTATGGTGCCGCATACCAATGCACCATGCATAACATCTTCAAGCCTTTCATGGGTAGATATGTCAAATAAAATGTTAATGATCTGGTGGTTAAATCACAACAAGGCTTAGAACACATGGAATATCATGAATCTATCTTTATAAAACAGTGATAGCACAATATGAAGATTAACCTCTTAAAATGTGATTTCGGTGTTACCTAAGGGAAATTCCTCAGATTCTTCGTATGCTACCATGGCATCGAGGTCGACTCAGAGAAGACATGGGCTATCCTTGGTATGTCACATCCTCACAACCTCATACAGTTGAGAGGAATTCAAGGACATATGGATTATATTCAGGGACTCAAATCTATCCTTGCAAGAAAATCTTTTCCCTTCACCAGGTTGATGAAAAAAGGGGTCGCATATCAGTGGACTGGTGACTGTCAAGAAGTGTTTGTAAATATTTTGAAGCATCTCTTAAGAATTCCAGTGATAATGCCACCTATCTATGGAAGACCACTCCTTATTTATGTGACCAACATAGATTGATCCCTAGGAGCCTTCCTCACACAAAATAATGATGCATGAAATGAAAAAAGAATTTATAATATTAGCTTATCCATGATTGATGATGAGAAATATAAAGAATATCTTTTTGACCCTGATCTTCGTGGTCCAGAAGCTGTGACATTATCTACCACACCATGAGGCCCATTTGGTCTCTCCTAGAAATCTGATCAAGTATATTCCCAATCATTCAATGTTGATTGGATGCTTGTCAGGGTGGGAGGGCATCCAATAGTAGTTCTATATATGGTTTATACCTCATAAATCAATCAAGTTCTAGGCAATAGTATATTTCCTAATAGAACACCCCTCTGTAGTGATAAATACATTGGATGCTGATCTACCTGATGAAGAGGTGTTCTATATTCATGTGGATTCATAGATATGAGAAATGTATTTCGATGATGTGTTTAGAATCCCAACAAGGAAAAGGATGGAAGACCCTAAGGTCAACAAAATAGGACTGGGATACATATTCATATCTATAGAAAATACACTCCTACATTATTCCTTCATACTATCATTGGGGTGAAAAAACAAAGGAGTGGAGTACTATTCCCTCATTACAGGCCTAGAGTTGTAACTTCATGTAAAATAAGAACACATGAAGATAAATGGTGACTCAGAACTGGTCATCATGAAATTCAATAGTGAATATACTATCAAAAAGGAAGTGATAATACCTTTTAGGGACCATGTCTAGGAGCCGATACAAGAATTACCTGTAGAGAACAAATTATCTCATGTCCCCCGGTAATAAAATCCACATGTTGATGCCTTGGAAATTTCAGCCACAAATCTGGATGATCCAGACGGGGATGAAACAGTCATCAGCATTTACCATTGTTAGATGGTCTTACCATTCATAATAGCCAACAAGGATGAAATTGACGAGATCAGTCCTGTCCCTGAGCCATATGGTCATACCAAGGACTAGACGACTCTGATTCCAAATTAACTCCAAAAGGGATAGCTTCCACCAGATAGTACTAGATGGAAAAAAATCCAAAGATAAGAAATTAACATTATTCTGTATGATGACACAAACCAAAACAAGGCCAACTGTAAGCGAGGATTGACGAGGTCCTTCTTAGGTGAATTTATTGAGAAGAGACCACTACCATCATGAAAGAAGTGTATGTCATAGCCCATAGGGAAAATTAAGAGGTATCCAAGATCTCTCATCAAATTCGATGTATTGGATATTATTGGCCCACCATAAAGTAGGATTAAGTTGAGTTTATGAAAAAGTTCCATTCCTATCTGGTTCATGCAAATTTCATCAATAGACCATTGAAGTTACATCACATAGCTATGTACTCTTGTCCATTTTACATATGGGGAATGGACATTGTGGGATCGTATCCTCCCACTATGACCAAACTAGTCATGTATATTCTAATAGAAACTGAATTCTTTTCCAAATGGGTAGAAGCAAGACCCCTTTATGAGATCAAGGTAAGAAGCATTGTAAACATTGTGAAACCTAATATCATCACCAAATATGGTGTCCCTCATGAAATATTGATGAAAAATGGATCTAATTTCCTCTATATAGAATTGTATAATCTATATCAAGAGTATAACATCAAGGCCAACCATTCATCACACTATCATGAAGTAGCCAACAGATAGATATAGGGATTCAATGAGACCCCCTATAACATACTCTTGAAGATCGTAGACAAGGAAAAGAAATCTTGGATGGATAAGCTTCTCTATGCTCTATGGCATTACTAGACCATGACCTACACAACCACTCAAGAAACCACATACTAATTAGTATATGGGATAGAGGTAGTTTTATCCATTGAAGTTCAACTACCATTGCTCAGTATTACTCTCTATGATCGACTATCTAAAGACGAGGAATCACAAAAATGGATCAACTAGTTGGAGTGACTTCATGAGAAAATATTGTTCACTTTTAACCATTTGGAATTTACCAAAACCAGATTGCATGAATATTTAACAAAAGTTTCTCCTCCAATATTTCCTAGAATGAGAAATGGTGCTAGTCCCCAGAACCTCGATTATACTTGGGAAAACCTCCAAAATTGGATCCAAAATGGGAAGGAAAATATTTCACACATAAGGTCTAATATAGTAGAGCATATTACTAAATTTAAATGGTGGTAAAACTCACCATAGCTCCCACTAATGCAAGGTTCTTGAAGAAATATTTCATAGAGCCAAAAGACCGTGTCCTGATTTCATGATGTTAAACTGCATGATGAATCTTCCTAACTGTATGAAATTAAACTGTGTAGTATGTATTTACTAACTTCAAGATGTTAAAATATAGTATATAACATGCCTTTACATTCAAATTAGTTGATTCACATCTTAATCACAAGACGTTAAACTGCATGTCCAAAATATAGTGATCAAATGTCATTAAACTATAGGATGAATCATCCATACCACACATCATTAAACAATATAGTACATATCATCCTAAACACATTAAGCTAAACTATATAGGGATCATTATGTTCTAATAAATGATTCATCACACATGAGTTAGATCTATGCTAGAGAAATATAAAATTACCGTGTTCTTATGTGAGTGTCAGATCCAAATGAGAACCCTCTTTCTCTAGAACTACGTGTGTCTTGATTCATACCTACACATGATATGTAGTGATTCCTAGAATCTATCTCCAATCGCTATAAACAACAATCTATAATAATATTGACCCTATCCTTATATGGGAATGACCTATGCAGAGTGGTATATTCACAAAAACTATGTACGACTTGATTCCCCAATATCAAAGCGATATATAGAGACACCTCAATCCTGTATCATGGTCCAACCACCAAATTATACAAAATTCCTCTTCTGTACCATAAAAAACTTCTACATTATTAGATAATTACCTTCTATTCCTTTTTTCTCATACCGATAATAGCTCATCTGAGATTAGGAATTGTGGTAAGGGATTTCCCTACATGAATAAGGAGTAGAGGTACTCGAAAAACCCATTTCCTAAAGAAGGGTTTAAAAATGCTCCCTTGTTAAGTATGTACCCAGCATATATATAGATACTAGCTTTAGAACTATGTGTGGATTGACTCCTTCCCCCACAGGATATATAGTGGCACCTAGATTATACATCATGGTCCAGCCGATATTTAAAAAAATGCCCCACCCAATGCATTGGTCAGATTCATATAAGGAGAATACTATTAGAACTTCATATGGATTGATTACTTCCCTCACAGGATACATAGTGACACCCAGATTCTACATCCTAGCCCAACTGCCATAAAAAATTCCCTTTCTCTATGTAAGAGTCAGACTTGCACATGGGAAATTCATAGAACTATGCCCAGATGGATTCTATTGACACAAGATATGTAGTAATGCCTGAGTCTCCAAACCTGGGATTATCTATGGAAAAGGAAGAAAGATAAAATGTCCCCATCCTTCGTTATGGTACCTAGGTGTGGAGGAATAATCTTTTTCTACCTCTTGAGATAAACTTATGCAGTCTTAGGAGTTTTAGAAGGAAATTATCTATATACGTATTAATCCACTACATGCCAAAGTCCTAACTGCATGAAGTTAAACAATAATGTACCTAAAGAACGATGTATGGATTTATTCTCAACACAATGGGATACATTGAGATTCTTGAACATCATGACTATGTCCAGCTGCAGAAAATAAATGCCCCCAATATATTACAAGTAAAATGAAAATCGATGTAAGAGATTCCAAACCTTGATTCCTATAGAAAGGATTTGTTATAAGATTATGCTACCTACACACAAGTCGAGTCGATGTAGGGAATTCGATACCTACCAACTAATAATGGTATGGATATTTATTACATACCCACATATCACCTTTTCATATATAAAAGTCCAAGTCCCATGAAATATTAGATCCTCATAATCATCCATGGAAATCGCAAATGGAATGTTAGCATCCTGCAAAAACATTTGTTTGAATATCCAAAAAATTCCCCAATGACTTTGCATAATTTTCCCAAAAAAGGCCTGTAAAAAAAAGAAAATTCATCCTTAAGAGAGGGGTTTCCTCCCTTTATACTCCCAATGGATTCAAAGCCCCATATCATTCATCCTGATTCAAGGGTACCCAAGATCATGGTTTATGATATCTTCTCCCCTTCATGTATGAGGCATGATATAATATCCCATACCAATTAGCCCATACATAATCAATACATTTATGTAAATTCATCCTCACCACATTACATTAAACTGCATGTGCAAAACTCTTTCACCACACAACGTTAAATTACATGGAATAATAGTGTTCTCACCCGAGATGACACCACTTTTAGTATTGGTCACCAACCAATATGAGTCACAAAAATATGTATGGCTTGATTCCAATCTTCATAGGATACATATTGAAAATTGGATTCTCATCCCATTCTAGCCACCCTAACAATTAAAAAGTTCCCCTATGTATGAGTTGGACGTGCATATAATTCATTTAGTTAATTGGTCTGATTCCTATCATCCCATGGGATATATAGTGACACATGGATTCTATGACCCAGATCCGGCCATATAATTCTTAAAAACATTACCTTATCTTCATGAGAGATTATTTAAATAATGGGACTCCCAAGAATCCCCCATTTATGAGACCATTTAACGAATAACCACATGTCTCTTCTTTCACATTTGGTAATCCTTGTCCTCACAACATGACAATAAACTAGATGGAGTCTACATTCTTTACACATGACTCCAAACCACACGACAATTATCCTAATTGTATGATGTTAAACTGCATGATAAGATGTCATTACGATATGATTCTAAACTACACAAAACCATCTTGAATGAAAAATATTCCCCTCCCTAATTACACCATCCCTAGGTGGGGGATAAAACCTTTTCGACCCCTAATTTCTCACACTGGGCACATCTCATGTGGGATTAGGGACCTCGGCCGTGGATTCGCCACAAAGCCACAGAAAATCATTCCATGATATTTGGTCATTGAGGAAAACCTTAAAAGGAATTTTAGGATTCCCCCCTTCACATGTGGGAAGCCGAGGTCCTAGGCATATGATGTAAAATTGTAAGGTATTTCCAGAACTACATTTGGATTGATTCCCATCCAAACTGAATATCTAGTGACACCTGGATAACAAATTCTAGGATCATCCATCTACAAAAAGGAAACAAATATAACAAAAATTCCCCACCCTTACATATGGAAAAAACCTATCTAGGGAATCAAATCCCAATTCCTATTTCAATCTTGGTTCCTATCATTGCTAGAGATGTAGTGGCTCCCATGTCTTTGAAATTCATGTCTAGCTCAAAGAAAGGAATAAAAATTCCCCAACAAACATATGATTCAGATCTATTTAGAGTTTCCATTTACACAGGTAATCATGAATTTGTTAGGTCCACTAGGCTAGATACCCTGAGAGGGGGGGGGGGGTGAATCAGGGTATGAAAGATTAATTAAACTGCCCCTTTTGATCTTGTTTTTTTGTTAGACAAAACCCTCTTCTCCCTCCTTCCCGATGAAGAGTATGAATAAAACGTAAAGCATGCACAAGACACAATATGTTTTACCTGGTTCACCCTTACTAGGTTACATCCAAGGAGCATACACCGATAGTGTGCCGATGTACCAATTCCACTATAAGTGCACTGCTGTTTACAAGTTCGGAGTGGACTCACTGTCCCTCCTGGTTTACACAACTCACAATTTGAGAACTCACTACTGTCTCCAATCAAGTGAGCTCACTGCTTCTTCAGAAGATCCACTCAAAGTTTATAGAACTGTAGGTCTCTTCATTAACACTAATGAATACATCCTCTACAATATGTAGATGCTCTGTTGAAGTCCAAATTTTATCCACTGATGAATACCACTTTACCACAGATGTTCTGGGCAATTCCAATGTTCACTCAACCCTAGGGTTACTTGTGTCCCCCTTTAACTAGTGCACAACCTCTTCCTTCGTTGAGGAAAAACCAACTTGCGCATTACACTAAAATTCCAAACTTGCACCCCACACATCTTGCACAACACACTTGCGCAGTTGCGTGATACACTTGTGAGGTACACTTGCACGGTACACTTGCACGTCACACTTTCCCTGCAAACTTGTGCACCCCACTTACGCAAACAGTGAACTTTGCGCAGAACTCCCACTTGCACGATCAGAGCTCAAATTTTCTCAAATTTTTTAGCTCATTAATAAATGAGGAGGGTAGCCGCCTATTTATAGGCATTTTGAGGACTTGCGCGCCACACTTGCATGCCATACTTGCACACCACTTTAGATCATGCACATCGCTTTATTTCCTTTGTCATATTTTGAAATGATGATCTTGAAATATGACTTGCGTGCCACACTTGCGCGCCATACTTGCACGCCACTGGAGGACTTGTGAGCTACACTTGAGCATGACTTCTGGACTAGCGCGCCACACTTGTGCGCCACTTTTGGACTTGAGTGATGCTTTTCCATTTCCAATTTTTTGATGATCTGAATTTGAAAAATTCCTGGCATACAACATTAGAAACCTCTTTAACAAAAGGTAAAAACTCCCTTTTCCAAAAACACTTTTCCCCATTCTCCAGGAAAACCACCTTTGTCAATAATTTGAGTTATTGAGACTCGCTTTGTCAACAAACAAAACATGGAGTCCTGCATTGTCAACAAAAAAAATCATCTCAAAAATGTTTCAATGATAACTTGAGGTATTTTTTCCCAAAAATATACCCCTTTGGGTTTGTTGACAACTCTTCTCAAAACAATTCTCCATTCTTTGATACCTCATTAAGGCTTCATTCATCTTCAGTGTAACACCCCCAGATTTTATAAGATATATTATTTTTAATTTCTTTGATATCTTCGGTTATATGCTACACCAAGATTATCTTGCGCTATACACAACACCGTATTAGCTTACAGTATACGCAACACTAATCTTGGATCGTGTTATATACAATTTCAAGTTTGTTTGATAGAAGTTATTCTACGTAACATTGAGTGTATATATATATATATTCAATGTATAAATGATATATGGTTGGATTATATTATAAGCAACAAAAAAGGAATCTTGCACTACACGCAACCTTGACCTGGCTTGCAGTACACGCAATCGCGACCTTCCACGATAGCGTGTGTTGTATGCAATACCGAGTTTCGCTAAATGAGATATTATTATAATATTATTATGAACTAGCCGTTATGAAAAGTAATACCCAGTTTTTGAAATTTTATAAATTTTATCTTTCAAAATGGACTTCATTTTTGGATTCAGAATATCGAAATTAGCCTAGGGTGAATTTTTGGTATTTTTCTGAAAACATTCAATTTTTGATGAATAGTGAAAACACTGGGTTACTATTTAAAAACAGACTTTTTATTTAAAAAATTATTTATTTTATTTAAATTTATTTTAGGTAAAAATTGATACATAATACCTATATAAGTTAAATTTAATTCATTGGAGTCATTTTATAATAATTTTAGATATATAAAAATTTTATTGAACTTTTCACCGTCTTTTACCTACCTCCTAGGAGCTTTTTTCAAACTTACATAAAAATTAATTTTACCGCTTCTGTGCATTGAATTTCAAAAATCCGAGAGACAAGGTTAATATCAGGGAGTATAATGTGGTTCAATAAGATAAAAATAATTTTTGGTGAATAGTAACTTTTTACTTTTATTTACCACGGTTAAAAGTAAATAGGGTAATTAAGGGGAAAATGATATTATTATTACCCTAACACATGTCCTAATTCTATTGGATAAGAGTAATTCGACAAAAAAACTTTAGGAATAAAATATGACCATTTAGGTCCACTTGGATTAGATTAGGACATTTATTATTAATTTATTTAAAGAAGGGTTAAAATAGTTAAAATCAAAGTTTAATAACTAAATCATTTTTAATATAGGGTTATACATAAGATAAAATCGAATATAAATATTCATTATAAATATAAAATGATTTCATAAATAATAGTATTTTATTTACAATTTTTAGACATTAAATAATTTAATTTATTTATGACACAATGATGATGCAGTAATTACCTTATTAATGAAATATTAACATAATTGATGTTATAAATACAAAAATAAATGTAATTTGAGACTTTTATGAATTCCACTAATTTTCTAGGTCAATAGGGCATGTTATTATTGATTTAATTAACTTTTTTTGAACTGACCATGCTGTTATGATTTTCACAAAAATCAATTACCAAATAGTGTCAAAATTGACATAAAATAGTTTTTAAAACAAATATTATATTATTAATTGTTATTATATTCCTAAAAATCTAAGGTTAGGACAAATGACTTAGATAAGTTTATATATATTAACAATGAACCACTTGGAGTTCGTTTGTCATGTTTTATTAAGTTTATTAACCATATAGTGTAAGAAAACAAGAAGACACGGTAAAAGTTAAATTATTTAACATAGAGTTAAATCTAAAAGATAAGGTTAAAATAGTAAGCTAAACTTATCTAAAACCTATTTTTTGAGAGTCTTTAGACCCATCCCCACTTTATATTTGATATAAATCAATTTGGAGCTATTATAAACTGAATATGACTTTATTATAAAATAATATTTTATGTTTTTCAAAAGCTGCCCTTCTCCTCCCTTATAAAAAGGGCACCCCGTCCCTCTTCTCTTCACACCCTTTTGAGCCTTGAAGTACAGCCAACCCCTGTAAATTAATCTTATCAACCTTTCTAGTTACATCATAGTGGTTCTGGTATTCTCAAAATACCAACTCTAGTTCCCTAAGAAGAAGTTTAAAGGAGGTGCGGCGAGGAAGAGGTAATCTCTTCTACCAACTCTTTAAAGATTCTTTCTTCTTCTACTTCCTCTTCTTTAGTTGTTTCATTATAAAGTAATAACATCAGTATTAATTATATATGGATATTTTATTATAAATATGAAACAACCCTATTTCACCTTCTATCCATCCTATGGAAAATGAAATCACCGCGCGTGCGTACGAACGGTATATCGTCTCCACACCGTGGTGTAATCAGTTTTTCCACCACCACCTTACTTGGATGGGTATAATGGTTTAAATAATAACTATATATAATTATTATAAAAACATACTAATTCTATGATATTATATCATCCACTCCAATATCATTGAATAAATATGGGAAGGATATCATCGCTCATGTGTTCGTAAGGATTACCCTCTCCACGATGCGATGAGATTCATTTTCCATGTTAACAATTCAAGAATGATTATAAAGTATATATAATAAGTAATCATGAAATATATGAAATAATAATGCACCTAGATATATATATATATATATATTTCATCTACTTAATTCCATTCAATTCAATAAGGAAACGAAAAATAGCGTTCATGCGTACATACGACCAACCGTCTCCATGAACGATGTATTTATTTCTATTTATTGATCTATTATATATATGTATATTCTGAATATAAATTATATATAAATCATGTTTTACATTATGAAATTAACTAAATCAGGATATAAGTAATAATATCAAGAACAACAAGTCGAAACACGTACGATAAATGAAACGATTTTACCAAAACCCTTCTTTAACATGGAATTTACAAAAAAACTGGTAATATAAAGTCATAAGTGAACCATATACGATATCATAAAAATTAATATGATTCTTTAATAAGTCAATGACAATATTTAAATCATTATACAGGAGGTTTAGATACATATGAAGCATATCATACATAAGGTAATGGATAACTTCTCCAATCATGTTTTTATCTGATATTGTATATTCGTTAGTATTTACTGGGGTTATATTTATCATCAATGTCCCTATTTTCTAAAAATGGTTTCATGTATGTTTAAAGTCTTTTTACACATTTTTTGTCTTTTACTACACGGTATGTAAGGAATCTTTCTTTTCTTTACCATACAAGGCACTTTTTGACTTTTCGGAAAAAGTACGAGAAGAATGTTTTTTTAACTGATACGGCATGAACGGATTTTTATAGTATTATAACGACTTTTTTTCATGAATCTTACTACACAATAATTCATGACTATTTTCCAAAAAAATCATTTTCTCTTTAAATTTGCATGGCATTTTGTGAAAAGAATATGATTTTTAATAAGAAAGGTTATTTTCACCAAGAATTCATTTCAAGTGTTTTATCAAAACCATTTTCCATCTAAGATGAAATTATTTTATGTGTGTATGTTTCAAGTATAATGTCTCTATGATTTACATGGTTTCACTTTTCTTATGATGAAATGATATCCATTT
Source organism: Viscum album (assembly GCA_963277665.1). Classification (NCBI taxonomy): domain Eukaryota; kingdom Viridiplantae; phylum Streptophyta; class Magnoliopsida; order Santalales; family Viscaceae; genus Viscum; species Viscum album. The sequence goes on from OY728158.1 coordinate 266,581,886, forward strand.
GTGTTATATGAATTATGTTACGATGGGATGATGTTTATGAAACCCATTTTATTCTTTGGGTTATGATGAAAGATTTATATTTATGTTGTGGAACACGTAAGAATGATTTAATTATGGGATGGATGGGACCTATATCTCCATTCAATTAATTGGGTAAAGATTTATATCTAATGAGATAGACATGGATGGCACGGTAAGTTAATCCGGTTCAGTGTTACAGGACTGAAACGAGTAGAGAACTCGATTCAGAAAGGGACTTTGTCCACTAAGATGGTCTTGGCAGCAATGCCTTGGCTACTATGGAAATAATATCATGTGATTAATGGTTTTCTACAATTACATGTTTTATTACCATGCTATTTTATCATGATTGATGTTCCTTTATGATATACACCTTACGTACTTCCAAGATTCATGTCTTTGCTCAATATTTTGATGTTTCTATTTTATGATCATGTTTTTGCTTTCAAATGTTTATGGATTGTTTTATGTTCTCTATGTTTACCCTTACTGAGCATTTGAGCTCACCCTTTTTATGTTTTCTTTTCCTTAGGATATAAAGAAAGGTTTTAGGTAAGAAAACCAAGAGGGGAAGATCTTTATGGCAGATGTTTAAGATCTTTCACCATGATTAGAAGAATACGTTCTGAGTTTCCAATGACACTAAACTAATACAGTCTTTGGGCCTCTTTTTTTGTCATTTATTAAGTATTCTGAAAAAGTAATGTAATGTCCATGTACGTCGAGCTATGGTTCTCTACAGTTCGTATCATAGCGAAGGTTTAGTTAACCTTTGGAAACTAGGATGTGAAAACTTTAGTGAAATCCCTAGAGATATTTCTAAGGTATGTCTAGGGATGTCCCTAAGGATAAGTATACGTATAGGTCATAGTCCTAGAATTATGGTAACGATCTTATAATTTAACCTAAGATGATAGATATTGACAGTACTCATCCTTTATTACGTTGTTTTCCCTAGCATGATTTTTTCCACTCACACTATTCTTTTTGGGTTTTAGAAAATGGCTGGAAATTGGAAGATTCATGATAATGGAGGATATGATGGACAATGGAAGGATATTCTTCATGACCAACCAAATGAAATTAGATCTGGAAGTCCACATATCATTATTATTCCTATTCAGAAATCTCATAATATGATCAATAATATCAACTTTTGTATGTTTCCCGACTTAGATAATAAGAGAAAGATGGAGTTTCATGATGATCATAGAGGAAATAAAGTTCAATTTCTCTCATGTAACTCATGTGTGAAGAGGCATCAAGGAGAATGTTTCAAAGGAACTAGAAGATGCTTTGGGTGTGGAAATGAAGGACACAAATCTAGTAAGTGCAAAGGAAAAGGTTCAGTTAACACTATGGAGAAGGATAATGATATTACTATGACATAAAAATGATTAAATGTTTTAAATGTGGAATGTATGGGCATTATGAAAACCAATTCCCTAAGGGAAAATATCATGAAGAGAATCAGCACGGTCATATGGGTAGAATTTATGTGGATGACGATGAGGAGACTACAAATGATATATGAGATAAAAAAAGTGTTGAAGCCTAGTCAATGGTTTAAGAAGGTAGTGGAATGATTGTATGTTTATCAAGAGTTATGTTGTGTAGGTAATTTAATGGTACTATTGAATAAAGAAACATCTAATTATTGTTACACTATTGTTTTTTCTATATTATTTGAAAGTATATGTTTAATGGTACTGGTAAACATGAAAGGTTATTCAGATATTTTTGGAAAGAAGATGATATGTACAAAATAAAGGGATAAAGAGAAAATGAAATTTTGATAGTATTCATGATCTCATGACTGATATAAGGACAACGTGATATCATGGATTGAAAATATAGAAATTTTGGGATTTTGGTATGTGGAATGAGTTAAATTTTGACAGCATTCATGTTTTTGCTAAGGTTCTATGGTAATTCATGTTTCAAAAGAACACATGATTAAGGTATTCACATGTTTGGAATATGACCAAAAAGATATATCTTATAATATATGGGAGATAAATGATGGTATTCACATGCTTGGTATATGACCTCTCTAGTAATCTTTTTCATTATACTATGAGATATGACATAAGTATTTTGGATAAGCCTAATGATTGGAATGGATTAAGTTAGACATCAGATTGTATTGTTTAGGGCTAGAAATTTATCTATTATTCCTCTAATGTTATAAAAGTATAGTTTTAGAAAAAGGACAACCTGTTGGATGGGAAAAAACCCGTCGTGTCGGACAAGGTTGTGGTAATCGAACCCAAAACCAAAGTGAAACATGCCTTTATCATCTACCACTGGCCTACATGAAGTCCCTGGTTAGTAAAAACTAGTTTTATTATATTACGCGGTATGATAGATGAAGTATCTGTCCATTTTTGGAATCATATACGATTAACCTCACTTTATATGGACTTATGTATATTTGTGAACTTTTGATAACCTTTTGTTTGAGACAAAAGGAATGACCCATCATTCTATCGCATGATCTGCTAACACTTCATGGAAGACAAATTAGACTTCATTTCTTTAATAGATGAAGTGGAAATTGTTCAAGGCACGAACAACGGTGAGATTATACCGAAATAAAGTAAGTATTTCTTTTAATTCAAATTCATAGAATTTAGGGAAACGATCTTGAAAACCAAAAATGTTGTCCTAGTGTCCTTATATCTGATGAATCAGATGGTACCTTAAATCATCACGAATTTATGGCTTTGTGATTTTTGGATTTTTCATAGTCATGTTCTCTACCACTCTCTATCAGAACATGATGGTTAGGTTTCTCTTCCTTATCCATATTTTAACCTATGTTCTTCTATGTGGAAACCCAATTATGAGTTAATTTGGGTAACCGTTACTTTTCATAGATTAGATTTTAAAATTAAGCTTTAGTATTCCTTTTTATGATGTGGGTTTCTATTAAAGAAACTTTCAAGTAGTAAACGATTTATAACCCTGACGAATTTCGAGGGCGAAATTCATTTTAAGGGGGGTAGAATGTAACACCCCCAGATTTTATAAGATATATTCTTTTTAATATCTTTAATATCTCATGTTATACACAACACCAAGATTATCTTGCACTATATGCAACACCATATTAGCTTGCAGTATATGCAACACTAATCTTGGATCGTGTTACACACAATTTCATGTTTGTTTTATAGAAGTTATTCTACGTAACATTGAGTGTATATATTTATATAAATATATTCAATGTATAAATGATATATGGTTGGATTCTATTATACACAACAACAAAGGAATCTTGTACTACACACAACCCTGACTTGGCTTGCATTACACGCAATCACGACCTTCCACGATAGCGTGTGTTGTATGCAATACCGAGTTTCGCTAAACGAGATATTATTATAATATTATTTTGAACTAGCCTTTATGAATAGTAATACCCACTTTTTGAAATTTTATAAATTTTATATTTCAAAATGGACTTCATTTTTGGATTCAGAATATCGAAATTAGCCTAGGGTAAATTTTTGGTATTTTTCTGAAAACGTTCAATTTTTGATGAATAATGAAAACACTGGGCTACTATTTAAAAACCGACTTTTTTTTAAATAATTATTTATTTTATTTAAATTTATTTTAGGTAAAAATTGATACATAATACCTATATAAGTTCAATGTAATTCATTGGAGTCATTTTATAATAATTTTAGATATATAAAAAATTTATTGAACTTTTTCACCGTCTTTTACCTACCCCCTAGGAGCTTTTGGCAAACTTACATAAAACTTAATTTTACCGCTTCTGTAAGTGGAATTTAGAAAATCAAAGAGACATGGTTAACATCAAGGAGTAAAATGTGGTTCAATACGATAAAAATATTTTTGGTGAATAGTAACTTTTTACTTTTATTTACCATGGTTAAAAGTAAATAGGGTAATTAAGGGTAAAAATGATATTATTATTACCCTAACACATGTCATAGTTCTATTGGATAAGTGTAATTCGACAAAACACAAGCTTAGGAATAAAATATGGGCATATAGGTCCACTTGGATCAGATTAGGACATTTATTATTAATTTATTTAAAGAAGGGTTAAAATAGTTAAAATCAAAGTATAATAACTAAATAATTTTTAATATAGGGTTATGCATAAGATAAATTCGAATATAAATATTCATTAGAATGATAAAAAAATCATAAATAATGGTATTTTATTTACAATTTTTAGACAATAAATAATTTAATTTATTTATGACATAATGATGATGCAATAATTACCTTATTAGTGAAATATTTACATAATTGATGTTATAAATACCCAAATAAATATAATTTGAGACTTTTATGAATTATAATAATTTTTTAGGTTAATATGACATGTTAGTATTTATTTAATTAAATTTTTTCGAACTGATCATGCTGTTATAATTTTCACAAAAATCAATTACCAAATAGTGTCAAAATTGACATAAAATAGTTTTTAAAACAAATATTATATTATTAATTGTTATTATATTCCTAAAAAACAAAGGTTAGGCCAAATGACTTAGATAAGGTTATATATATTAATAATGAACCACTTGGGGTCCGTTTGGCTTTTTTTAGTAGGTTTATTTACCATATAGTGTAAGAAAACAAGAAGACACGGTAAAAGTTAAATTATTTAACTTAGAGTTAAATCTAAAGGATAAGGTTAAAATAGTAACCTAAACTTGTCTAAAACCTATTGGATGAGAGGATTCTGACCAATAACCACTTTAACTTATAAGTAAATCAATTTGAAGCTATTATAAACCAAATATGACTTTATTATAAAATAATATTTTAAGTTTTTTTAGAGGTGACCCTCTCCTCCCTTATAAAAAGGGCACCCATTCCCTCTTCTATTCACACCCTTTTGAGCCTTGAAGCTCGGCCAGACCCTTCTGATTCGTCTTCTTAACCTATCTAGTTACATCATAGAGGTTCTGATCTTCTAAAAATACCATCTCTAGTGCCCTAAGAAGAATTTTAAAGGAGGTGCGTCGAGGAAGAGGTAATCTCTTCTACCAACTCTTTCAAGTTTCTTTCTTATTAAACTTCTTCTTCTTTAGTTGTTTCATTATAAAGTAATCAAATAAGTATTACTTATATACTGATATGTTATTTTAAATATTAAACAAACCTATTTCACCTTCTATCCATCCTAAGGAAAAAGAAATCACCGTGCGTGCATACGAACGGAATACCGTCTCCACGCCGTGGTGTAATCATTTTTTCCACCACCACCTTACATGGATGGGTATAATGGTGTAACGAATAACTATATATAATTATTATAACATCATACTGAATATATGATATTATATCATCCACTCCAATACCATTCAATAAATATGGGAATGATATCATCGCTCGTGCGTACGTACGGATTACCGTCTCAACAAGGCGATGAGATTCATTTTCCATGTTAACAATTCAAGAATGATTATAAAGTATATATAATAAGTAATAATGAAATATATGACATAATAATTCTACTGGATTTATGTATATATATATATATATGTTTTTCATCTACTTAATTCCATTCAATTCAATAAGGAAACGAAAAATAGCATTCATGCGTACGTACGGCCTACCGTCTCCATGAACAGTGTATTTCTTTCCATTTATCGATCTATTATATATATGTATATTCTGAATATATATTATATATAAATCAAGTTTTACATTCTGGAATTAACTAAATCACGATATAAGTAATAATATTAAGAACAACAAGTCGAAACACGTATGATAAATGAAACGATTTTACCAAAACCCTCCTTTAACATGGAATTTACAAAAGAACGGGTAATATAAAGTCATATGTGAACCATATATGATATCATAACAATTAATATGATTATGTAATAAGTCAATTCCATTATTTAAATCATTATACAGGATGTTCAGATACATACGAAGCATATTAAACATAAGGTAAGGGATAACTTTTCCAATCTCGTTTTTATCCGAGATTATCTATTCGTAAGTATTTACTGGGGTTATATTTATCATCCTTGTCCCTATTTTCTAAAAATGGTTTCATGTATTTTTAAAGTCCTTTTACCCATTTTTTGACTTTTAATACATGGTATGTAAGGAATCTTTCTTTTCTTTACCATATGAGGTACTTTTTGAATTTTCGGAAAAAGGATGAGAAGAATGTTTTTTTAACTTATACGGCATGAACATATTTTTTCGGTTTTATAACAACTTATTTTCATGAAGATTACTTGACAATATTTTATGACTATTATCAAAAAAGTCATTTTCTTTTAATATTTCCATGGCATTTTGTGAAAAAAATATGATTTTTATGAAGAAAGGATATTTTCCTCAAGAATTCATTTCCAGTGTTTTATCAAAACCATATTCCATCTAAGATGACATTATTTCATGTATGTATGCTTCAAGTATAATGTATCTATGGTTTTCATGGTTTCACTTTTCTTAGGATTAAATGATATCCATTTGTTTTATATGAATTATGTTATGATGGGATGATGTTTATGAAACCCATTTTATTCTTTGGGTTATGATAAATGATTAATATTTATATTGTGGCACACATAAGAATGATTTCATTATGAGATGGGTGGGACCTATATCTCCATCCAATGCATTGGGTAAAGATTTATATCTCATGAGATAGACCTATTTGGAACTGTAAGTTAATCCATTTCAGTGTTACAGGACTAAAACGAGGAGTGAACTCGATTCAGAAAGGGACTTTGTCCACTAAGATGGTCTTGGAAGCAATGCCTTGGCTACTATGGAAATCATATCATGTTCTTAATGGTTTTCCACAATTACATGTTTTATTCCCATTATATTTTATCATGATTGATGTTGCTTTATGATATACGCCTTACGTACTTCCAAGATTTATGTCTTTGCTCAAGATTTTGATGTTTCGATTTTATGATCAAGTTTTTGCATTCAAATGTTTATGGATTGTTTTATGTTCTATATGTTTACACTTACTGAGCATTGAGATCACCCTTTTTATGTTTTATTTTCCCCAGGATATAAAGAATGTTTTTTGGTAATAAAACCAAAATGGGAATATTTTTATGGGAGATGTTGAAGATCTTTCACCATGATTAGAAGAATATGTTCCGAGTTTCCAAAGACACTAAACTAATACAGTCTTTGGGCGTTTATTTTTGTCATGTATTAAGTATTCCACAAAAGTAATGTAATGTCCATGTACGTCGAGCTATGGGTCTCTACATTCAGCCACCATTTTCCTCTTACGATACAGATAGCGATAAAATGATTACTTAACACATACTCTAATCCCACATGAGCAATGCTCGGTGTGAGAAACAAGAGTTTAATGAAATGGTCATCTATGAGTCACTTCGTTTCTGACACCACTATTGATACCAACCTGATACCAATTGAAATTTCTACTTTTATCATGATCCTCAGCTATGGTGATATCTATTCGTTGATTGATCACATCTAGAATCGTCTAATTTAATTTTCTACCCTATCTCATTGCTCCCCCTATCCCGCTGATCCACCTGTCAGCTTCTCCCCGTGTCTTGACTATGACATTTTCTCCCCCTTGAAAAATCACATTTTCTCACATCCCCCCTTTTTCAATGAACCAAAAGGGAACTCCTTTGCAATCTACATTAGGGTAAAAAAAACATATCAGAACATAAGGGAAAAAACACCATTCCTCAGGGAGAGGGGAGTGGTCCCACATCCACATTTTTCAAGTGTGGGGAGTCGACTAGACTCCCAGAGCCAGTCGATGCCTCTCCAAAGATTATTTGGGTAAGGCCTTTGTCAGAATATCTATGACTTGTATCTATGTAGGAACATACCCCATCTTCACAATCCCTTTTACACCTTCTCCTTGATGAAATGATATTTGATCTTAATGTGCTTTGCCCTTGAGTGATGAACTAGATTTTTTCTAAGATTGATAGCACTTGAGTTATCACACTGGATTCTGATCAGAGACATCACTTCAACTACCATTTCGTCAAGTTATTGCTTCATCCACAATAACTGTGTTCATGCTTGAGTGGCCGCAATATACTCAGGCTCTGAGGTGCTCAGATAAATTAAATCTTTCTTCTTTCTTAGCTAAGAAATACACAATATAACAAGATAGAATGCACCTACTGACATTGATTTTCTGTCGTCTGCTGATCCAGCCTAATCTGTATCTGTATATCCCAATAACTTTGTCTAAGATTTGTCCTTATACATCAGACCTAAATCCATGATGCCTTTGATATAAAAAATTATTCATTTTACTGTTAGCATGTGGATTTCCTTTGGATTGCTTTGGTAACATGCTACTTGGCAAGTGGCAGAAACAATATCAGGTCCTTTTGCTGTTAGCTATAGTAAACTGCCGATAATCTGCCTATATTCAGTGATATTAACAGCACTACCACTGTTATATTTTGATAATTTTATCCGGGTAGCAACCAGAGTCTTCATCTCATTGTAATTGTCCATTCCAAACCTTCTCAGAACCCCTTGATGTATTTGGATTGAGAAATTAATGTGCCATTACTTCTTTGTGTCACCTGTAATACAAGGAAAAATGTTAGCTCACCAATCATGGACATTTCAAACTCACTTTTCATGAATTCATAAAACTGTTTTCACTACGCTTCATCTGATCCACCAAATATTATATCATCGACATAAACCAGTACCATCATCATTTGATTAATGTTGCTGTTGAAGTTGATATTGTAATCAACTCCACCATATTGAAAGCCAAGATTCTTCAAATACTGATCTAGCCTTGAGTACCATGCTCTTGGAACTTCTTTCAACCCATATTGTGTTTTCTTTAACCGAAAAACTTTATTCTCTTCTTCATGAATGAAAAAAATATCTAGCTTCTCAATGTACACCTCTTTTTACAGAAACCCATCGAGAAATGCAGATTTGATGTCCATAGGGAACACTTTGAACTTTCTTTGCACTATTATGGCTAAAAATAATATGATTGTCTCTAGTCTCGCAACCGGTGCAAATGTCTCATCAATATCAATTCCCTCTATCTGGGTGTACCCCTTGCACAATAGTCGTGCTTTGTTCCAAATCACTGTGACATCTTCATTCATATTGTTGCGATAGACCCATTTAGTCCCGATGAAATTCTTATCTGCTGGCCTCAAAACAATCTCCCATTTCTGATTATTCTCAATCTGATCTAGCTCTTCATTCATTGCCTGAATCTAGTTTCCATCTTCAAACGCATCAGCGAATCATTTCGGCTCATCCTGTGATAGTAAAGATGTCTGCTGCAGTGATTTCATTCTTCTTGCCTGAACTGGAGATGACTGATCACCAATGATATTCTGTCTGTCAATTTCAGCTCGACTCCTTTCCTTTTGTGCAGATATAGATTTTAATTCCTCATGTTCATCATTAGTACCTTATTCTGAATCAACATCATCCACTTCTTCTCCCCCTGCATTGCTTTCTTCCTCATTACTCTCATCAAGAAACTGTTCATTATACTATTGAATGATCTCCTCATTCTCTACTATAGTGACATCATTGCTCTCATCTACTTTTCCCAGCCTTTTATTAAAGCATTTATATGCCTTACTTTTTCCTGAGTATCCAATGAATATCCCTTCATCTCTTCATGACTCATATTTCCTATGTTTTTCCTTGTTGAGGATAATACAATTACTTCCAAATAATCAAAAGTATTTCACTGTTGGCTTCTTTCCAAACAACATCTTTTATGGAGTCATACCTTCCTTCAGACAGAACAAATCCCTGTTATAAATTTATACCGATGTCAAAACTGCTTCCTTCCAAAATTTCTCTGGTAGGTCTTTTTCAATGAGCATCATTCTGGCCATGTTATTGATGATCTGATTTCTCCTTTCAACCACTCTATTCTATTGGGGAGTTCTAACTATGGAGACTTGATTACATATCCCATGTTTCTCGAGATAGCCTTCCACCTGACTGTTTGTGAATTCCTTACCATTGTCAGTACGAAGCTTCAAAATTTTCTATCCAAGCATCCTTTCAAAGTCCCTATAGTACTATTTTAAGTAGCTGAAAGCATCTGAATTATGGGAAATAACAAATACACATTCCATTCTTCTATTGTCATCAATGAAAATAACATAGTACCTCTTTTCGTCAATTTCTCTTGATGGGATAGGACCACAAACATAATCATGCACCAATTCAAGCACCCATGTTGACTTCTTTACCTTTGCCTTATACATATTTTTGATAATCTTACCTTGTTGAAATGCATCACATGTGTGAGTAAGATCACAGGATAGCTTAGGGAGGTCTCTTGCTACATCATAATTCACCAGATATTCTAGGGATGGTTGTCTATGATGACCAAGTCATTTATTCCACAACTTGTTTTCTTCCTCTCTAGACAGAAAACACCTATCTTCTTCTCCACTTACCAGGTAGAGATTATCCTTTGTTCTTTTTTCCCTGTAGAAATACTACCCCGTCCCTTCCTTTGAAGACACACATCTTCTTTTTAAACTTTATAGAATGTCATGAGTCACATAGTTGACTGACACTGAGCAAATTATGACTGAGGCCTTCTACTACTAAGACATCAGCACATCTCATCTCTTTCCCCCAAACATGGCCTTTCCTGCACTAATAATCTTCAGGAATTCATCATTTCCAAACTTCACAACTCATTCTTTATCATATTTTACACCTGTAACAAGATCTTTATTACCTGTCATGTGCGATGTGCAACCACTATCAAGGATCCACACACCAGAGCGATCTGATGCTTTAAGTGCAATTTCTTCCACCACGGCCTTCTTATCCTTCTTCTTTTTGGTCCATATTTTTTCCTTCACACTCGGAATGGATTGAGACTTCTATTATTTCTCAGAGTATGATGAACCAGCCTCATTTTACAAAGCTGCAAATCTATTTTTCATTTTAACTCACCTGTTGGTTTATTGATCTGCGGCTTGCGAACATTTTCATTCTACTTTGGCACATTCCTATATATAGTCAATGTATATTACCTATCCATGTGCCAAAATCATCCACACAAAAAATAGTGTCCTTCGAAATATGTTCTGGAAAACCATAATCTGTTTGGATGCCACCTTTGTTCTTATTACCTTTGATATCTATTGGCTATGGAACACACATACTATAAATGTACCATATTTCCACAACAATAACACCTGATATATGGTGCATTCTTCAAGTTACTTCTGTACTATGAGTTCCCCCTTGGGATCTCTGAATATTCTGATTCTGCTTTGTGCCAAAATCAACCGTCAATCTCTGGACAAGTGCTTGTGTGCTGACTTCAATTTTCACAGATTTTTGTTTCTGATCAAGCCCTGAATCAGCCTTAACGTCTAAGCTCAATTGCGGCTTCTTTCCTGCTGAACTACTAGGATACTATTTCATCTTTTCAGTCTTCAAAAGGACCTACTTTCCCAATAATTTTCTGGGAATCAATGGTTTTTTCTGGTCTTTAACTATTCTCCACAGACCAAAAACTTCCTCTTCATGCACTTCGATATGCTAGACGTGATATTTCCTTGTGTTTTCTCAAGCCATCGATCTCCCTTTTTTGTTATTCAATCTTGATTTTATACTCACTAATTGATTCTGAGTTCACTATTTTTGATGACTTGAGTTTCTCAATTTCATCCATCAACTCAGGCATCTCTTCTTCATACTACTGCATATAGAGTTTGGAATCATGAACAACTTTGTTAGCCTTCTTTGTTTTGGATCTCCAAACATCTATCTCCTCAAGGGAATCCTCTAACTCAGATTGAATATCTATTCTTCTTTCAACTTCTCCTTCTTCATCATCACCTTCAGTTCCGTTCTTCTCCTGAGAACTACCTACAACTGCCACCATAACATTTTCTCCATGATCTTTGCAGTTCTCTCTCTCATCAACCTTCTCATCCTGAGACTCATATGAACTATCACATTCATTTGAAAAGATATTTTTATTCTTAAATAAATTTCCCTTGAACTGTTTCTTTCCTTTCACATAGGCTAATGACTTCTTCTTGGGAATTTCAACTTCTAAAATATCATCATCTTCTTGGAACTTTTTGGGACACCTTGCTATAATATGACCAAACTTCCCACATCGAAAACAGGCTAGTGGAAGTCTCCCTTTAAACATTACTTTTCATCTTTGAAGGTTTGAGGGGATGAATGTCATCAACTCATCTGTCTCTTCTTCTTCCTGAGAATCTTCAATGGTGAGCTTCTTCATGGCCTTGAATGCCACTTCTTTAGATTCCTCATTTTCCATAGCCTCGTTATCATCATTTCAGAATTCATATGTAACCAAGGTACTATAGAAATTGTCCAATGTTAGCTCCTTTGGATCTTTATCTTCTAGTACTGAAACCTTCGGATTGAACCGAGGTGGAAGTTTCCTCATGATGGGCTTTAAAATCTTTATGTCTTCAATGACTTCACCCAGACCTTCCATATCTTCCAAAACAATATTTATCATGTCAAAGAATCCATAAATAGACTCATTCGGGTTCATTCTTAGATCTTCATACTTGTTCCATAATACACTACAAGAAAACTGCCTTTTAGCGGCAGTTTTTCGTGGTGGTTTTAAAAACCGCCGCTAAACGCGTTTTGGGCCGCCGTTTCACTGCGGTTTTTAAACCGCCGTGAAAAAACCGCCGCGAAATGCCATAATTTTTTATTCTTTTTTTTTTATTTTTTTTAGTTTTTTTTTAATTTTTTTCGAGGATTAGCGGCGGTTTTTTAAATAACCGCCGCAAAATAGCGGCAATTTCTGTAAAACTACCGCGAAATGAAAGGAAAAAATAAAAAAACGTCGAGAAACCCCAAAATCACTAAAACAACCATAACTTTTGATTTGGGCGTCCGTTGGAGCTCCACGACTAGTCAAATCGAAGATCATGAAAAGATCTAGAGGCCCATATAATCAAAACCATGAGACGGTCTAAGGTGCAGAAGATATTAGTGTTATAAGAATGTTGATAAAATTTCTCCAACTTTAAACGGCCATAACTTTCACTTCGGGTGTCCGTTTGGGCTCTACCACATATCAAATCGAAGCCAGAGAAGAGAGCTACGCACAATATCAATAGAAGCTAGCTTCTGTCATATTTTTAAACCCCCAAAACCCCTCCTAAGGCCTCCAAAGCCCCATTTCCGTCACCGGTGTCCCGTCGAACTTGTCTTCAAACAGACCAAACTTTCGATCCGCGTGTCAGTTCGGACACCTCCACCTTCCAGATCATAGCTCGTTCCATGAGCATCAGTTTGACTGGTCACGGCGCCCACATGCACTCCTGGATCATATGTTATGGCCTTTTTAGTGGGTATTGGGTTTGTCATGTTTTTCGATGCCTCGTTTCTTGCACCCGTTCCCCGTCAGCTTTTTTTAAATGGTCATAACTTTCGATCCGCCTGTCCATTCAGACTCTTTCACCTATCATGTCGATGATCGTTTCAAGATCTTTGTTTTGACAGGTCGTGGATCTAAAATGGACTCTCGGATCATAAGTTATCTCTGTTAATGTGAGTCCAATGTTTTTGTCTCTTTATGACCGATTTGACGGGTTTTAACGGTTGCTCCATTTATTACTGTTTATTTGGTTTTCCATGACTTGCTATCTTTATCAATGGGTTTTTGTGGGTTATTATGATGATTATGTTGAATTATTAAGGGGTTTTCCAAAGTTGTCATGAGTTTTCATGCGTTCTCATGCGTTCTCATTCTTTCGAATGCCTCATTCTTCATATGCTCCTCCATCCGTTTTCATGCATTTTCATGATTTTTCATCCCTTACCACATCTTGTCATACTTTTTCATGTGTTACCTTTATTATTTATTATTTATTAGCTATTTATTATTTATATTTACTTATTTTTAATATTTATTATTTATTATTTATTTGTATTATTTATTAATACTAATAATAAAATATTATTATTAATAATAATATTTGTTATTGGTTATTTATTATTTATTGTTTATTATTTATTATTTATTATTTATTATTTATATTTATTATTTATAGTTATTTATTATTTATATTTATTATTTATATTTATTTATTATTTATATTTATATTTATTATTTATTATTTATATTTATTATTTATTATTTATTATATATTATATATCATTTGTTATTTATTATTTATATTTATTAATTATTAATTATTTATATTTATTTATTATTTATTATGTATTATTTATTATTTATATTTATTATTTATTATTTATATTTACTTTTTATTTATTAATTATATATATATTTATTATTTATTATTTATATTTATTTATTATTTATTATTTATTATTTATATTTATTAATTATTAATTATTAATTATTTATATTTATTTATTATTTATTATTTATTAGTTATTAGTTATTAGTTATTATTTATTATTTATTATTTATTATTTATTATTTATTATTTACTATTTATTATTTATATTTATTTATTATTTATATTTATTTATTATTTATTATTTATTATTTATTATTTATATTTACTTATTATTTATTATTTATTTATTATTTATTATTTATTATTTATATTTATTTATTATTTACTATTTACTATTTATATTTATTTATTATTTATTAATTATATTTACTTATTATTTATTATTTATTAATTATTAATTATTATTAATTTGTTATTTATTATTTATTAGTTATTTATTATTTATTATTTATTACTTATTATTTATTATTTATTACTTATTATTTATTATTTATTATTTATATTTACTTATTATTTATTAATTATATATTTATTAATTATTAATTATTTATATTTGTTATTTATATTTATTAATTATTAATTATTAATTATTAATTGTTTATATTTATTTATTATTTATTTATTATTATTTATTATTTATTATTTATTATTTACTATTTATTATTTATTTTTATTTATTATTTTTATTTATTTATTATTTATTATTTATTATTTATATTTACATATTATTTATTATTTATTATTTATTATTTATATTTATATATTATTTATTATTTATTATTTATATTTATTTATTATTAATTATTTATATTTACTTATTATTTATTATTTATATTTATTTATTATTTATTACTTATATTTTTTTATTATTTATTATTTATTATTTATTATTTATTTATAATTTATAATTTATAATTTATAATTTATTATTTAATATATATTATTTATTATTTATTATTTATTATTTATATTTAGTTATTATTTGTTATTTGTTATTTATTATATATTATATATTAATTATTATTATATATATATTAATTATTTATATTAATTATTTATATATATTTATTATTTATTATTTATATTTATTTATTATTTATTATTTATTACATAATATTTATTATTTATTATTTATATTTATTAATTTTTAATTATTTATATTTATTAATTTTTAATTATTTATATTTATTAATTATTTATATTTATATTTATTATTTATATTTATTTATTATTTATTATTTATTATTTACTATTTATTATTTAATATTTAATATTTAATATTTAATATTTATATTTATTTATTATTTATTATTTATTATTTATTATTTATATTTATTTATTATTTATTATCTATTATTTATTATTTATTATTTATTATTTATTATTTATTATTTATTATTTATTATTTATTATTTATTATTTATATTTATTAATTATTATTAATTATTAATTATTTATTATTTATATTTATTTATTGTTCATTATTTATATTTAGTAATTATTAATTATTTATTATTAATTATAAATTATTTATATTTATTTATTATTTATATTTATTTATTATTTATTATTTATTAATTATTAATTATTAATTATTAATTATTAATTATTATTAATTATTAATTATTTATTATTATTGAGTTTATATCTATTATTTATGTATTATTTGTTTTTTCAAGTAATATATATAAGTATATTAAATTCTGTTTATTAACCACATGATGAGCTTGCTGGAGTGGTAAAGTCTTTGGAAAATATGCAAGAGGTTAGAGGTTCAAATCTCACCAAACGCAGTATTTCTTTATATTGCTTGGGCATGTGTATCGGCATGGGCATGTGCATCGGCATGGGCATGGGCATGTACATGGGCATGTGCATGGGCATGTGCATGGGCATGTGCATGGTCATGCGCATGCATGGATAAATAAAGTAAATAAAGTAATATGCAATAAAATAAATAAATAAATAAAATAAATAAATAAATAAATAAAAAAATTAAAAAAATTTAAAAAAAAAACAAAAAAAAAACGCCGCGAAACGTTCTGCGACGGTTTTAAAAACCGCTGCGGATAGTTTCTCGATGCACGATTTCATGACGGTTTTTCAAAACCATCGCCAATCTATTTAGCCGCAGTTTAAACCGCCGCGAAACGAAAAAAACCGCCGCTAAATCATAATTTTGCCGTAGTGATACTTTCATCTTCGCGTCTCTGACCTTTGTATCTCCTTCATATATGTTCAATAACTTTCCCACATAGCATGTGATGTTTTTCATGGCTTCACCTTGGTATATATAACACTAGATAGGGATCATCCCAAAGCATTGATTCCTTTTGCGTCAACATCCAATTCTCTTTCCTCAGCTTCTAATAATGCACTGATATTAATATCACTTGTGATACCATGCATTACTGCTGTAAACACATCCATTCCCAAATATCGGAAGTAGTGTTGCATCCAACTCTTAAATAGCTGAAAATTGTTCCCATCGAAAATCAGAATCCCTTTATGATTAGTGACCTCTATTTGAGAGAGAAACAATGACATCAACCTTTCCCTCTGATACCAATTGCTAGGTCCACTAGGCTAGATACCCTGAGAGGGGGGGGGGGGGTGAATCGGGTTATGAAAAATTAAAACAACTACCCCATTTGATCTTGTTTTGTTGTTAGACAAAACCCTCTTGTATCTCATTCCCAATGAAGATATTGAATAAAACTTAAAGAATTCACAAGACACATTGATTTTTACTTGGTTCATCCTCACTGGGCTACTTCCTAGGAGAATACAACGGTAGTGTGCCGATTTACCAATTCCACTATAAGCGCACTGCTGTTTACAAGTTCGAAGTGGATTCACTGTCCCTCCTGGTTTACAACCACTCACAATTTGAGAACTCACTGCTCTATCAACTAAAGTGACCCCACTGCTTATTCAGAAGATCCACTCACAGTTTATAGACATGTAGGTCTCTTCATTATCTCTAATGAATACATCCTCCACTATATGTAGATGCTCTGTTGAAGTCCAAATTTCATCTACTAATGAATACCTCTTTACAACATATGTTCTGGGAAATTTCTAACTTTCATACAACCCTAGGGTGTCTTGTGTGCCCCTTTAACTAGTGTACATCCTCTTTCTTCATTGTGGAAAAACCAACTTACGCGTCACACTTGCGTGCCACACTAGCGCGCCAAACTTGCACACTACACTACTGAACCTAACTTGTGTGCCACACAGCTTGCACAACACACTTGTGCGGCACACTTGCGGGACACACTTGCGAGGTACACTTGCGCAGTACACTTGTGCGTCACACTTTCCCCGCACACTTGCGCACCCCACTTGCTCACACATTGAACTTTGTGCGGATCTCCCACTTGCATGATCATAGGTTATATTTTATCTAAGTGTTGAGCTCGTGAATAAATGAGGAGGGTAGCCATCTATTTATAGGCATTTTGAGGACATACGTGCCACACTTGCGCGCCATAATTGCGCGCCACTTTAGGACATGCACGCCACTTTCTTTCCTTTGTCATATTTTGATATAATGATCTTGAAATATGACGTTCACACCACACTTGCGTGCCATACTTGCATACCAATTTAGGACTTGCATGCCACTTTTGAACTTGAGCGCCATACTTGCTGGCCACTTTTGGACTTGCGCGCTGCTTTTCTTTTGCCAAATTTTTGATGTTCTGAATTCGAATAATTCATGGCATACAACATTAGAATCCTCCTTACCATAAGACCACAACTCCATTTTCCAAAAACACTTTACCCCATTCTCATAGAAGACCCCCTTTGTCAACAGTTTGAGTCACTGAGAATCTCTTTGTCAACAAACACAACATGAAGTCCTGCATTGCCAACAAACACAATCATCTCAAAAATGCTTCAGTAACACCTTGAGGTATTTTTTCCCAACAGACCTGAATGTCACTAATATTTTCAGACACATTTTTTTCAACATGTCCAACTCTTTTCATCAAGTGATCTCAGATCCCTATAGTCATCCATGTAAATTGGAGATGGTGGGTTAGTATCTTAGGGGAAATTTTTTGACTATGCTCACAATTACATGATGACTCTACATAAGTTGCCACTAAAAATTCCTTTCAACCAATGGAAAATTCATCCTCATGAGAGAATTTTCTTACCTCTATGTTCCCAATGACTTCCAATCCCCATACCATTTCTACCGATCCGAGAGCCCTCCGAACTATGGTTTACATTTTCTATCCTACCCACATATTGGACATGTTTGGATATCCTATTCCCACAGTCCTCTATTTACATGGGGCTTGTATAATTAGGTCCAAATTGCATGAAATTAAAACTACATGATGCTTGATTCCAATAGTTCAATCCTGGGTCCAGAATTTTGAAAGAATATATTTCCCCTCATGTTTCTGTGTGACAAATAACTTTGCACCAAAAAGTTTGGTATGCATCCCCACATTGGTCAGATCTTATGCAATTCACAAATTCTCCATTCATATGCATGGACTAGATCCACGTATGAATAAAATCTAAACCTTAAAATAAATACATATGTCTTGATTCCTAACATGATAGGATACATAGTGATGTTGAAATATCATATCTTGAGTCCAACCATAAAACCAATTTCACCCTTCATTCCTATGCAAGGGTCAAAACTATGTAGGGAAGCTCCTCACACATGTTTGTGAAGAATATATCCACCCATTCAATAGAAATATCTCCCTGATGTACACCCTTTCATGTTCGAGCACCCTGATTTAAAAACTATACTCGGTATGTAGTAAGGTTTGAATTTCCATTACCATCCATGGACATCAGAAATGTAAGGTCAACATCTTTAGGACACCTTGGTTTGACTGTAATGACAATTACCCAATAGCTGTGCATCAGTTTTCCAAAAAGGAGTGTAAACTAAAGGAAAATTCTTCCTCATGTGAGTCTTTTTTCTACCTCTATATTCCCCAATAATGGTTACATCTCACCCCACTCTTATTTTCAAAAACCCTCATATTACAGTTTACATCCTTTCCCCTTATTCATTCCTAAAAAATGATATAATATTCTTAGCCATACTAACCTGAAAACTGTACATTGTATTACCCATTGGTCAGATAAAAACGACTTTAAATCATAAGTCTCAAATGTCCTAGTTGCACGATGCTAAGCTACACCATGATTTACCCCACCATTAAAGAAACCAAACATGTGTAGGAGTGCTATTTATTTCATGATCATAATTGATACAAATTTCTTCATACTTTTCAGACACCACTGATTTTACAAGCCACCTTTGGTGGTCTTGAGACAACCAAATTCCCCTTAAATTACTTGGCCATCCAAAGTGGAAAGTTAGTGTCATGAGGACACCATTTTATGGTATTCACTAAATGCCTCGATGGATCTACATAAGTTTCGCACAAAAAATATAGGTTCTATCAACCAAAGAAAAATTCAACTTCATGAGAGGATTTTCCTACATTCATACACCTCAATGGATCCTATTACCCATATCATGTCACACATCTATAAATCACAAACCACGGTGATTAAAAATGCCTCATGTATGTCTAAAAAATTTAGGGGCATTATTTGTAAATAAACCCTTTTTGGGGGCCATTTCCCCACAATTATTGGTCAAATAAGTTTGACCTAAAACATCTACAATGATATTCTAGTTTTCAAGACTTTATACATCCCATGAAAATAGATAGAAAACATTCTAGGATGAAAACCCACTAAGGGAACCCTGAATAAAAGTCAAGTACAAGCTTTCTAAATCCATTCTTTCCATGATTCAGGATAACTTCTACACCAGAATAACCTCCAATTCATCTCGGTCAGAAACCATTCTAAGAGGGGGAATTTGTTGTGTCTTGAAAATTACACATTCAAGATGAAGATAATTCCATCAAATTCAGAAAAGGGTATAAATAAAATCCAGATGAAGACATATGAAAGGTTTCAAAGGGGAATGACCGTGATGAAAAAAATGACTTCGCGGACCATCGATCCTCATAGTGATTCGCTGCTTCATGAAGCACCAGCGAACTAAATAGTTCATTTGATGAAGACAGTGGACCGGGTCCCGAAAATGAAACAAAATTAACTTACGGGATGGAGGAGGTGATTTATTCCCCTATAAAGTAAGAACCCCCATTGAATATGTAGTTCACAAGGTGAGGATATATCTCTTGAGTCCGCAAAGCGAACCCCACTGACTAAGTATGTCATGGGCTCTTGAAAAAATGCCCCATGATCAACTTTGATTGTTTATAAAAATTTGATATTGGAGATGAAGAAATGAGGGGATAAATATGGATGAAATATGAATGAAAAATAGATGAAGCAAGAGGAAAAATATAGAGTGTGTGGGGGCGAGAAATCTCTCTTGCACCCAAAGAACTTCTTAGACTCCACCTTGTATACCATATGCAGATGAACCTTCAGAGAACTAAACTCCACGAATCATATGAAGAATACCCTCTAAAAATTATAATACATGGTGATTGTGTCATTTTTAGAATTGAGGCCTCTTTTTATGAACCCATTAATGAATAAAAAAATGGTTTGTGTAAAGCCCTTTCACGACCTACCCTTCACAGACGACCTTTGCAAAAAATAGTTCATAGAAGAACCTTTTTGGAAAATAGTTCACATACGATCCTTTGTGGAAAATAGTTCACAGATGCTTCTCTATGGAAAATAGTTCGTTGATGCTACTATATAGATTCTACTTCATGGACCATCCTTTGAGGATGCTCATACATGACCAGCTCTTATGTGGCCAGACTTATGAAAAAATTCACATTCACTCGTTGGTCCATATTGTAGGGGATTTTCCCCCCACACCCCTACTCGGAAATAGTGTCAGGCTATAGTCCTGACCCTCTAGGTTGGTCCTTTCGCTGCCATCAGTAACCCCCATGATGAATGGAGAGACAAATCATGAAATTTTTGGTTTTGGTTAATAAAAATTTCTATTGTTCCCATATTCCACCCCAAAATCCATCCCTTCAATACAATAATTTGACCCACTCCCCATGAAACTCCTAAAACCCCATTACCCACGTCTTATACCAGGGTGATCTAGAACTCCATGGATAATTGTGAGTTGAATGTTTCTTATGTTCATAGACAAATCAGTTCCATTAATCAAACTCTATGTTCTGAGAAATTTCAGATCTTCATAATCCTCCCCGACCATAAAAAATGGATGGTCAGTGTCTGAAGGACACCTCTGTATGACAATGCACGAAATTCCCTAGAGACTATGAAATTGTTTCACACAAATGTCATGTCAAAAAGAGATAATTTTTTCCTACGGAGAGGATTTTCTTACTACCATTTTCCCTATTGGCTCTCATTCCTGGTATCATTTCCTTTAACCCAAGAATCCTCATATCTTGGTTTACACTATCCTTCCCTCTAATGTTCGTGGAATATCAGAACAACCCGACCTGATTATCCTCTAGTTAATCATGAATTCTATAATATCTAGTCCAAACTCTATGACCATAAATAATGAGTTATCTTCCAAACAACATGAAATTAAACTATATTTTATTAATTCATATTACATGGCATTAAAACGTGATTTCATATTCTCTATAAAATGACATTAATCATTGATTCCATCATCCAAGATGCATGTATTTAAAACTATAGTATACCCTATATTACATTCAAAAGGTCACTCTATTTGAGGTAGTCCCCTAGCCACTCTTTAGGTAAATGTCATATCCTTAGTCTCTTTTCCCATCATCGTCCTCCCTTTCTACCAGTAGAGAGGGGGAATTGGGTGATTTTCCAGAACAACTGATTCCTTTTGTTTCTCACACTTAGCATGAATCACATTGGACTAGAGACTAGTTTAATCCATGGAATAAACATGAACCACCATAGAGTTAAAATAAAAAATATTGATTCTTTCTCTAACCAGGATACTTAGGCTACCTATCTAAGGCAGAAGATCTAATGAGACTTCCCTATAGATGTAATCCCTAAATCATGCCCCTTTAATAGGGATATTCCATGTGTGATCCCTAACATTAAGAACTATGTAGACTTTGATTCCCAATTAACTAGGATAAATAGGAAACCTCCCAGGGGTTGAATCCTGATACTTTATGTATCCCATCTGATCCATAATTTTCTCAATGTCTCACTCTCATCCTAATGAAAATATGTTAAACTTCACGAGTCACCAATCTACATAGGTTATAATTCCTCTCATGAGGATACTTAGTAATCCCATATTATTTGTTCTATCTATACATTTAAAAAATTACCATTACCCCTGGATGATGATAAACTATAGATTGTTATCCCATATCGATTAAAACCAACATTCTCTTAGTGAAAGAATAAGGAATTCACAATTTTTTCAGAAGAGGGTAATAATGATGAAGAACTTTGGATACATTAAAATTTCTTCATTGATGGATAACCTGTTATTCATACAAATAGATTCAAGACACATTCATAGTTATGATTGATCTTGAGACCTAGGAGTAATTCAAAGACTCATTCAAGGGAATAAACCAAGGATTAAAAAACATATAAACATGAATTAAATCTTTAAGAGAGTCCTGTAATAGGTAATAGGCTTACCAAAATGGTGTGATGAGCCCGAGTTACCATCCTCTCAACCAATGTCTGTTCTTATGTTTCATTGGATAAATCTTCCAATAAACACATAACATTGGAAAGTAGGTCCATGAATCATGTATGTGAGATCCATTGGGTGTTCTTGACTCTGTGAATAAACCCATTGGAGAACATCTAAGAACATCATACTAGATATAGATCAATTTCACACTTACTTAATCCCCTTTAATCACCCATCGGGACCATGACGTGATCTAGGTTAAGGCAACATAGTATTAATCTAGACTATTTCAAGATCTGGTGAAAAATAATGGGCCTTTATGGACACCTTGTTTAACACTCCCACAGGATATTCTTTGGTAAATAAACAATTTCATTTTGAACCATTATTAATGGAAAAATATTCCTATAATAATTTTTATTTGAAATTATTTCATGGATAAATTTAAATGAAATGTAGAAATTAATAGGTTAAGGAACATAATTATACTCATAAATTTTATTTTATGAATTGAAATTTTTGAGGGAGAAAATTTTAAACCTTGAATAATGAAATGATTAAGACTATTGTAAACAAAATTCATTCTCCTCAAATGAATAAATTCATTATTAAGTAATGAAGTTATAGGAAATAGATGATCTAAATTGGTTATTTTGGAATATTATATCCTATCAAATTTAATAGACCGTTATGTAACATTTCAATTTATAAAATAGATATTTAATAGTGATCATATGATTAGTATATATACAATGTTATGATAAATTCCATTGATACAAAAAGAAAGAAGAGATGTTCTTGACCAGAAGGATCACACCCTATGAAGCCTATTTATCTGATATGCCAAGGGAGAAAGAATCCCTCTAACTTTACCTAGAAAATTACCAAATCGAGATTTAATAACTAATGTATGGGTGAAATATTTTATGAGATAATTTCAGTCTCATCAAGATCATTTAGCAAACTATGATTGTTTAACCAACCCAATAAAGTTAGACCCTCACGAACCTTACAAATAGGTAATTCACTAGAGTAATAAAGAGATATGTATATTGAATCAAATAGTATGAATATCTAAATTTCACTTTCGAAAAAACAATTATTATATTTATTCCTTAAGCCTTTTAATTTAAAAATTATTAATTAAAAATTATTATGAAAATTATATTTCAATACGATAAAACTCACGCTAAATTTTAAGGGAATGTGCAATTTCAATTAAGACAATCCTAGTGAAGAGTTCTAGAATTTTCAAAATAAATGATATTTTAAGAAAATATTTTCATTAAATAGTATATATTAATTATAAATTATTATATAATTTTTCAAAGTGACGATTTAATTTTAATAAGGTTTTGAGAAAAAAATACTGTCAATGAAAAAAATATTTTTCAATAAACATGGATTTTCTATTTGAATTTTGATTTATCATATTTGCATATTTATTTTGATATAATCAATATTATATTTAGATTCAGAAGATGAAATTTTTCAATGTTGAATTTTTTATAATTTTTTAGGTAATCAAATTTTTAGGCAAAAGTTAAACCCAATATAAGTTTATAGCATGTATTATGACATCATAAAATCCCAAAAATATTCTAACAAATGATCATAATATAATCCTAAAAAAATCTTGTTTTACCATTAGAATAATTATTTGTAGGTTATTTTTTAATTTTATAAAGCCTTTATGAATCCTCCAAAACCCATTTTATATTTTCTGGTTTTAAATCATTTCTTTAAGATAATGACACACTTCCACATCACCATGGGAAATGTTTTAATGATTTTTCTTCTTAGGATTATAAAATTATTAAATCCAATCCTCTATGGAATAAACCATTGGATAAAACCATCGCTAGGTTGGGGGTTTTTATTACATTATTTTATAGAGTTTGAAACCTATGTTTTGGAAATAATAATGAACTCACCTCTCTTTTATTATATAAACCCATACTGGCCCCCATTTATAGTCACTAAAAAAAGTTGGATCATGACCTTACACTTCCAATTCTTCTCTATATTCCTTCCACGTTTCTCCAATAATCTCACAAAGCTCCTCCCATGATTTTGGAAACACTATCCAAAGGTAATCTATCAAATACTTCTCTTAATTCAAGCACATTATTTATTTGAGACCTTTTGATTTCCAATTACTAATGTTGGGATTTGTCTTTACACATCCCCCACACAAAAAATTTATTTAAAAAATATGAGAGACCCATTTCTCTCTCATTAGACCCTTTTATGAATATTTTTATACTGCCGTTATGCTGCCAAAAATTCATAGTGATTTTCCCTAACAAAGGACCATGAATTGAATTATCATACCCATTTCTACTCAAGGGAATTGACCTATATGAACCTATACATTACTAACTGGGGAATTATATGTATTTAACCCACACTACTAATTATTTTGGTTAATAGAAATTAAATAAATTCTTAGGTTATATGATTAATGTAGAACACTTATGAATATCCATTACATGATTATAATGGATGTTATATAATAGTGCTTTAATGCATTGGGTGATGTTTTTATCTCATTATATGATTTTAAAGGTATACGAGAGGTTATAATATGAATATTATGTTATGGTTATATTTTTTGTAATGTTAACTTATTCTTATTATTAAATGTTTTAAGTTGTTTCCACATTTCCATGTTTCCTTTTTGAAATCATGCTTTATCATCCCTCATTGTTCATTATTATGATTATCAGCTCCTATGTCACATTGTCATACTTATTGTCCCAGATGTCTTTCATTACCCTACACCATTATTGTTTTATTATCTTACTGGTATTTATAAGTCACCATTTCTTTTGTACATCCCAAGGATATGATCAATACTTTTAGAGGAATGATGTATTTTAAGAGTATGTTATGGAAGTTTTAAATGAAGTCACTACGTCCCTTTTTTATGATTTCATGTTATATATCTAATATCCCAAATACACTATGCTTCTCCATATTCTTGGTTTTATTAAGTAAATTTTTATGTAATAAATTATGGAATAAATTGTATTAAACATAAGGGTGGACATAACTAATACTATAAAATGAAACCAAACATGATACCAAAGGAAATATATGTGATTTATATAACAAAATATCAATTCATCACAAATAATATACAAATAACTATAATTACCACTTATTTTATAATCTTAAAACCTAAATCACCTTTTTATGAATTCATTTTCTAAGGTACTCAAAAACCTAGGTAGACCAATCTCGTAGGTTACCCACTCATATTGAACTTTTCATGTCATCCAAAATACCAGAGTAAAAAATATCTTAAGTTTCATCTCAAAGTAACAAATATATCCAAACTATCCCATAAACTGAATATCTAATAGGTAATAATTATTGGGAAACACTAGTTTGTTACCATTTTTAATATACCCTGGAGAATCATGCAAAAAAACCCAAACTAGGGTTTCAAATATATATAACATGCATTATACACCAAGTCATAGACCTAATAGGGAACTAATCCTTATGATGAATCTACATATAAGATTATTCCATCGAGGAATATTATCTCACACATTAACAAACAATTACATTTTCATATAAAAATCCATATTGAATATACCATATTATAATAGTTTAGTTCTATATAATTCCACCAAGAAGCTATATTGGAAAACTACATATACGTTTTTTAACACTTTATACAGAAAATACCCCATTTTATTCTATTTATCTAGAACCAGTAACATAATTATCAACAATAGATCCATTACTAAGGCATCTTATTCTTATACCAAACTAGTCGATGTCACTATCCATCATATGCACTAAGGGAGTACAGAACCATCATAAAACTGAATCCCTCCATAGAATCCACATGAATTTTCATAAACAATAAATATATCATGATCTTGTTGAATAAAATTCCATAAAATGGTTATTTGGAAAACACCATATACGTTTTTTTGACACTTTAAAAAATCATTCTATCATATTCTATGATTTCAATGACATTAAGTCAAGAGATTGTATTGTTAATCATACAATACAAATGATGCATGAACACTAACCTCTTCCCATTGGATCAAGTTAAAAAAGACACAATAAATAATAATTCCAAAGACCACGTGCATCACACTTTGTGAAATCATGCAACTATAACACTGAAAACAAAGAACAATATTTTAACACCCAGATAATTCAATACATGTTTCTCCCTTTAATGAATATTATTTCTGATATATTGTGATACATGAAAAATCAAACTAAAATGAGAAATTATTCATATTTTGAGATAAATTATTAAAAATAAAGATATAAAAATATATTACATGGTTGACATATAAAAAAACCTGATGAAATGTTCAAGTAGAGTAAATACACAGACACACACACACACACATATATATCATAAAAATATATTTATAATCATGGTTCATAATGAAGATTATTACCCAAACTAAAAATTTTGAAAAAATAAAAAGAACTAGGAATATATAATGCATTATGGGAGATAATTAAATGAATAAAATGAATAAATTTTTGGAAATAAATTTAGTCTATATATAGTAATGTTAATCACTATTAAATATATATTTGTTTAAAATATAGTCATTGTATATATATACAATCATTAGATATATAACTGTTAGGTATATTTAAATCTAATTTGTATATAATATTATGATAAAAAATTAATAATAATATAATTTACAACACAGTTTAATTTATCAATTTATATGAAACTAATTAAGAACAATTAATTTTGTAGTTGGTTATTTTTCTATAAAAGCATTTTTATTGTATACTTAAGAAAAGATATATTTTGAAATTTACAAAATTTTGTTTGATTAAAAATAAAATTTTTTGGTTCTTCCTTTCAAAATTATCTTAGATTTAATTTTTCAGATTTTTAACATATTTTTTTTTGTGAATATAGAACAAAACATATTTTACTAATAATGTCACTTTTATGACATTATGCTGTTATAAGGGTATCATGATAGTTTATGAAGCATTTATTATAGACCAAAAATATATTTATGATATAATTCAATTAATATTAAAATATAATGTTTAAATTTGAAATCCACGATTATCATTTTTTAAATAGAAGAAATATTTTTATTGAAATAAAAATGGTTTATGGTTCTTTTATATTAATCATGTCTTCCAATGGTTCCATTTATGTTTTGGTTTATTTTGAAAGAAAAATACAGATCCTTTTATTTAATTTCTTTCAATTAATTCCATTGGAAAAGAAATTAAAGATGAAATTTTCTAATAATCATATTTATAATTAATATAATCATTTTATTAAAATTGTTTTCTTTGTATTTTTAAATCATATATTAATAGTCATTTTTACCGCTTCTTGAAAATGAATATTTTTGAATTTATTCCATACATGGATTAAAAATCATAAATATTAGGTAATATGATAAAATTATATTTAGGTCATTAGGAATAGTAGCTAAGAAAAAAATCCCCTAACATGGTAATGGTTAATTAGGTTTACTGAGTGACAAGATTAAAATAAGAGATAAGGGTAAAAATTCCACCAAAAACTATATAAATATTATTGGATGAAGATATTTTGACATTATATTAATAAAAAAATATATTTATTTGACACTTCATTACAATTATATAAGAAAACAACTTTATATTACTAATAACCTTTAAGTAAATACATGTGTGTCCTTCCCCTCACTTATAAAAGGGAACCTCTTTTACTCACTTATTCAGGAAATTTAAGCACTCAAACACAACCATTACGTGAACAAAAACCCTCATATCTTGTATACCATCATTCTTTGTTTTTTACTTACACTAAAACTATTCTAAGAAGTCATATGGTGTAATCAAAAGGAAGTCTGTCAAAGAAAAGGTAATTATTTTACCCATCACTTTATAAGTTTATTTATTCACATACTTTATCAAAATTAGTTGAATCCATAATAAGACAATTAATATAGTATCATAAATATAGTAATATGTCCTAAATATCATGGTACAACCATTTTACATCCCATCTTCTTCAAAAGGGGGAAAAAGTATCTCTTGTGTGTATGTGCAGACTACTACCTCCATAATGAAATGCCTTTTCTTTTTCATCACCGCCATTCATGGTCGATTATTATAATTCATAATATTTTAATATATGGAATTTCTTATGTAATTATACTTATTGAATGATTCTATATAATCTATATTCTTACTCTTTGATATTTTAGAAAATGAAAATGTTCCTCATTTTAAGGTATAGACAACCACCAATATTAAGTGATGGGATTTTTTTCATTTATTCTTTACTTGGGTTGTAATAAGGATGGATTTAATGAATAAATATGCTATTTATAATATGAATATGATTCTATTAAACTAATCCTCAATCTATACCATTTACTTTCAATCCAATATAAAAATAAAAATGTTGTCCATTCGTATGTATGAACTACCATCTCCATGAAGCGACATTTTTCATTTTTGATTACCACCTCTCATATTTGGATATAAAAATGAATTCAATGTAGAAAAATGATAAAAATTTAATTAATAATTTCATGTTTATTATGCATTAATAAACTATATAACCATGTTTAATAAACATAAGTTGTTTTTTATTATGAACAGAACATCCTCAAAACATCCTACATGAACATAACCAATTTAGAAACGAAATATGTCCTATTAATAAATTTAAAAAAAATAAAAATGATAATTTAATAAAAATGATATTTTTAATAAAGTATAAAAATAATATAATTTCATTATTTAGGATTTAGAGAATGTATAAAATGACTTGGGACTAGAGATAAGAGGTTTTCCTAAAATCCATGTCTTAAGATAAGAGGAATTTTCAAAGTATAAACATGATTTGGGACTAGTGATTTAGGTTTTTGTGTTCCTTATGTGTTCCTTAGAGATAAGAGGTTTTCATAATCAAACAGATGGTTTGTATAATAGAACCATTTAAACCCTAAAAGATATTATAAGATCATATTTTTTTGATTTCAATGATAGAATGGATCAATAAATTACTATTTCCAAAGTACCTCATAACTATATTTTAACTCCAAAATTTGGTTGGATCCTTAAAAATCTTTCTATAAATGAATGCTTAGAACTACAGCATTCTAGGAATGATGTTAGATTAATAACTATATTGTGAATTGATCATGATGAGGATATCGTAGATAAGGTTAGATCCATTTAGTAGAAAATCATGGAAGATCAGAGTCAACTGAATAATTACAATGATAATCAATGACATGATATAGAAATAGAAGTTGGTGAGAAGGAATTCTTATGAATTTATCTATAAAAGAATATTATGAGATTCATAAATTACTAATAGCTAATCCATATGTAGATTGGTACATTTGATATTCTTGATCGATAAAGGACAATATAATTTTATTTTGAACTTCCACTGAACCACTTTCAAGTACAATATTTGTTCTATATATCTCTTTTAAAGAAGTATATACCTGATGCTTCACATGTACAGAACATAGAAATTATACCATGGGAGATTTATGCTCACAATGAATAACAACCCATACAAATCATGTAATGTAGAGATAATTTGCTATAAAAAAATTCTACTCAAATTTTTAATGATCTATGGAGGAATCATAAATTAAACAAAGATACATGGGATACATTGGATGTGATGAAAAAATATCCTCATTTTTTTTGTATTCGAGTGATAATTTTTTGAGGAATAAATTAATTTTAAGGGTGAGTATTATGTGGACCCAAAGATTTAATATGTATTTAATTTTAAATAAACACTAAGTATTTGATATCTTTCTTTATAGACAACCCAGACTCTAAATAAACTCCTAATAGAGTATACCTTTGATAGATAGTTGTTGGATTAGAGGTTATGAATAAGATTAACCACATTATGAGATATATTCATAATGGTAAAATAAATTTAATAATCACTCAATTTTATAAAAATTAGTAAATGAATAAAACGTATATATTTTTGAATAAATGTAGTTATCTATATGTTATGTAGTTTTTCAGAAACAAAGTACACTGATAATTATTGAAAAATTATTTCAATAAAAAATATTGATATTATATATGAATAAATGAATATATTTATAATTTATATGAATAAATAAATAATCATCCATACATTTTTATTTAAAGAATTAATGAATTACATATTTAAATATTGACATTGACATTTTTATGTTCAAGTATATATTCATATATTGACATGTAATTGTATATTTACAAATATGTTTTTTATAATTAATTTATAAAATTATTATTTTTTATAAATATACACATATATATAGGTGTCTTAGTGTGAACACACTCTATCTCTAGTTTTATTTATGATAGTATATATATATATATATTTATAGGTGTGTTTGAATCAATTTATATGAATGTATATATATTTCAATATGTATTTGTTGTAGTGGGTAAATATACATGCATTACAAGTACACATGCCACTACCCAAGAGGATTTTACTAGTTATATACTGATATATATTTATATATTTATATCAATATATATTTATTTTAATATATATATATATATATTAATATTTATTTACACATATTATTAGAGTGTGTAGATAAATATATATTTTTTATTAATACACACACATACTTATATATGTATATATATAAACATTATATATAGATAAATATAGGTATATATATTCATACACATTTAAAATGTAATTAAAATGTTTTGATTTATAGTTTAAATATAATGGATAATCAATATTTATTATCATTTGGCTTATATATTTTGTAAAATATTTTTTATGTAAATATGTCTAAATATTTATTTACACAATTAAATTTATATATATATATATAAATATGAATAAATATGAATAAATATGAATATATTTAATTAAAAAAAATAAAATATCATAAGTTAAAAATTTTCACACCATAATATTTATATGACTATAAGCGCTAGAAATAAATTCAGAATTTATCAAAAAAAGAAAATAAAAACCACATAATATAAGATGAAATCACATCGAATGTTAAAAAAAGATGATCAAAACTAATATCTTTTTTGGAGGCCAATCAGGCCTTTTTGACCTTGAAGGACAACATAAAGGGTTTATTTTGAGTCACAATGGTGTATATCACTCCACAAGCTTCAACTTGATATCTCATAGAGCCCAAAGAGACTCAAATAAAAAATTATTATTGTTTGGAGTTCAAGTCATGTTTTCAACTTATCTTAGCATGCTTAGTTAATTTTATTTTTTTCTATCACTAAATTGTTACGAAATATATATTACTCAATACTAATAAAATGTTTTCAATTAATATTATATTTTATTTAATTTTAAACGATCTTTCAGTAAATCTTTTATATATTAATTATAAATACCTATTTATTGTTATATAAATCCTATTTATGGAAATATTATATATATATATATATGTTCATATGCATATAAGTGTGTTTAAATATTAATATAAGATTTTTATAATATATATATATATATATATATTATTAAGTGGACCTTTTATTAGTGCTAAGAAAATCAATACTAGTGGTCCACTTTATTGGTGATAAAAGATGCACTGATAAAGAATTATTTTATCCATGTTTAGAAAAAGGACTGATATATGGGTGATTATATGAATTCATTTTTCAAAATTAATAATGGTTTCCTTTATCATCACTTTTTTCTGGAATCAATAAAACCACCCCCTTTATCAGTGCTTTATTTTGGAATAGATAATGGGTATTGAAAAAAATGAGATTATACAGTATTGAAACCATCTAATTAATGGAAAAGAAACAACTTGGGTTTTGAAAATAAAAATTTTATAGAAATAACAATGTGTGAAAATTAATCCATCCTCATATGTTATTAATTAATGCCTAGGGGAACTACTACAAATTTAACAATACGAAGTGCTAAAAATCACCATTATCAGCCCTAAAAATTGTGGATCAGGTAATTTTCCAAAAATTACCTTATCCTTTATCTGAAATAGAAAAAGTGATGACAGATGTGGCTTTATCACTGCATTATTTTTTCACTGAAAAAGTTTCATTTGTTTTCTTATTTTAAAGATGATAAAATAATTTTTTTTTTAAAATTTGTTCCACCGCCCCCTATTATCAATGCTCCCATACCTTTTATCTATGATTCCCATGTTCCCACCCCATAAACTTGTTTGATCCAACCACCTTTTATCAGTTCTTTCCACCCCCATTATTAGAGCTTTTTATGCCCTATTAAGCCTTTCACACACCAAGATTTGACCATATCACTTATGCCTTCAATTATAAAACCTTTACCACTTCAATATCATGATTTCATAATTTCATTTGGATATATCTATTTATTTATATAAGTATCCATAATTCATTTTTATTTATATATTTATTCCTAAAATTATATAAAATTAAATAAATATTTTTAAATACCTTTTAAAAATATTTCTATATATTTCATAGTCAGATATAAATTATATACATATTTACACACACGATCACATATATGTTTCCTTATATATATATATATATATTTATAAATGTGGATATACAATTGTATATTTTGGTATATATAATTTATAATGTATTTATAATATATTTCTAAATATATTTTTTAAAAATGTTTATATACGATTATTAAGGTTAAAGATATATGTATAAAAATACATTTATAAATAATTTATTTACACAATATGGACAGACATACAAACACACACATATTTTTAGATACAAACACAAACACATTTATATTTCTCACATAAACACACAGACATTTACATATATGAATTTATATACATTTATTAGAATATAAAAATAAATATATATTTTCTATTAACACAAATATATTTATATATCAATTTTTCTTATATAGTTATATTTATATTAATAGATTTTTTATGGTAAATATAACGAATAATTTTTAAATTTAAATAAAATTAACAATAAATATTTGTTTCCTTGCAGTTTATATATTATGAAACACATTTTTATGTAATTATGCCTAAAAGTTAATTTATTTTTTTAAATAATTCATTATTTGTAAATATATAAAAATATGTATATATTTAATTATGAATAACACTACAATATGAAATAATGGTAAATAAATAAAAATAGGTATGTAATTACAAATATATTTAAATATTTAAATATTTAAATATAAGATGATATGTACTTATTTAATTAAAAATATGTAGCTTGACCAACACATTTAGGGAGTTGGTTGGAAAAACCAAAGTATTAACCTCCCTCCATCACCTGGCATCTCCCAAGTCACAATGTATGATCGATATATTGCCCCTTTACATTCATATAAGACTATACATCATAATGATTCTCTGAAGAGGGTATTTCTAGTGTATGAACACAATTTTACTTTGGTATTGACTATTTATGTTACTATTGTTGTAGTTAGTCTATTAAAATGTTCTATATTTGGAATTCCATGATAGAGCTTGTAGTACTAGGAAACGATGTATCTATGGAGGGTATAAAAAAGAGACTTTAATTTGTGGTCAACAAAAATAACTAATATTTTTGGAAAAAAATATTCCTACTAGGATCCTATTCCAATATCCATCTCCTAATTTTATTCCTATCCACCACCGCTACCCCCTAATCTTGATGGAGATTCCATCTGCCATGGTAGGTGGATGGTGCACCAACTGCACCAACCATGGTAGGTTGTGATTTTTAGGGAATAGTGTGGTATTTATGTCGAACATGACATATCACACCATGGATAATTTAGGAGCGACGGGGGATCTTACAACATTTAGGTCATAGACAAGAGAGATCATCTATCCATTGAGTGAAACATGAGTGTTTCATTTGATAAATAGTGGGAGGTGTGGGACGGGTCCATTAAAACCATTTGTTCCTATTAAAATAAATATTTTTTTCTTCCCTCCATTCGTCTATATCCATGATCAGTGAATCAAAACAGTGGTATTAGAGGAGGTACTAATGAAACAATGGTGAGTGGGGGAGTTTTAAGTGACCAGATAATTCATGTTTTCTAAAAGAATGTTTTGAAGGAAGATTTTGAAAGTACACCCCAAGGTGATTACAATAGTGAAAACAACATAAAAAAAAGATCAAAGATGATATTCCTTGGATCGTTTAACATTTATTTAAATTTGTTTTGCTATAGTACCCCCTTACTGGAGATGATGGTACTCTTATGGCACTAGATAAGTTTCTGTTGAGATTTCAATAGCTTCTCAGGTGCACCACATCAGTGCCACACCATCCCCACATCATCGGATGATCTCAGCCATTGACATTGATTTGTTCATATAATGATTAATAAATGTCTAATTTCTATGATCCCGGAGTCTATTCTCCCATTTTTTGACCATTTTGGACACAAAGGTGAACACAATGTTTTATGATTATGATAAAATTTTGAAATAATATAAATTAAATAGAGGGACCATCCACGGGAGGTGGTTGAGGGCTAGAAATTAATTCCAAAGATGGAGGAGGTCTATAGATGGATGGGGAAAATCATACAAATGATACCATTGTTGCATGATGGGTCACATAAAGAATAATTGTAGTAGGTTTCTACAAGAAATGGGTAAAATTAGAAACCAAAAAAGTTGAAATGGAGACACACATGTGACTGCCACTAGAGAAATTATACTTTTCTCAAATGATGATGAAGAAACATACTACCATTCATCAAGACATGGAACAAAGTTGGTTGTAAATACTAAAAAATAGTACCATGTCACTCCACATCATGAGTATTTCTTAACATACGAAGATACTGACTTTGGTGCAGTCAAGATGGGGAATACCAGTTTAGTAGATATTGCTGGCGTGTGTGATTTCCATGTCAAGATGATTATTGGATACACAATCACCTTGAAGGATTCTTGGAATGTTCCAAGCCTTCAACTCAACCAGTTATCTAGTATAGAATTTGATTAATATAGATGTGGAGACATCTACAACAATGAAGCACAGAAGATGAAAAAATGATCTATCTTCATCGCTTGAGGACACATATGTGGTATGCTATTCAAAACTCAAGTGAAGATATGTGAAGATAGCCTCAACATGGTTGAATGAGAGATGTCATCCAATATGTTCCATATGATACTTATCCAAATGAGTAAAATAGGGTCATATAACTTGTAGAATAAGAAGTACATCAGTAGTAATAAGGATGCATCAATTGTTCCTTGTAAATACAGATTTTATGGGAACCAAGAAACAGTATCATTCAACACTACTACATCAAGGAGATTAGAGTTTCTAGATCTGGTGTACTATAATGTATGTGGAACCATGGTGGTGGATTCACTATGATGTATCAAATATTTCATATCCATTATTGATGATGCATATCAAAGGGTGTGGGTGTTTTTCTTATGGATGAAATACCAAATGATGGAGTTCTTCAAGATTTTCCACAATGAAGGGTGTGGGTGTTCTTCTTACAGAAATGTATTTATTGAAACAATAGATAATAGTACACATCCAAGGAATTTTTTACCAATTGTAGGAGGCAGGGAATTCGACATGATATGATGATCCCATTCAACCCACAACAAGACTAATTTGTAGAAAGGATGAATACAGCCATCATGGAGAAGGCTTAGAAGCATGATGAATTTGGCTAAGCTACCTAAGACATTCTGGGGGTAAAGGTAATCTAGTTTCATGATACCTCATCAATATATTTCCATTGGTCCCACTGAATTTTTAGATTCCACAGAAGTGATGGTTTGGTAAATGTCACTCTTACTCTCATTTATGAGTATTTGGTTTATTTGGCATTTTCACATGTAACCATGGATATTAGAAAAATGTTTGATGGGTGATCAACTCCATAAACCTTCATAAGCTATGGAGAGGGGGAGTTTTGATACCTAATTTGGGGTTAAATAGAGAATAAGGGGATCAGAAGTAGATATATTGTATTCCATTAGAATGAGATGACTGAGGACATTCAAAATCCTAGAATTTATAGGAGGTAAAGAATTAAATAATCCCTTAATGACACAACAAGTATATTATAACCTTATATCAATGAAAATGAGGAGATGAAACACGAATCATCTGATGTAGACCTGGAGGTAGTGAAAAAAGATATTGAGCAGGGGGAGACTCAATCCTTTGCACAAAAAGTAGAAAAAACATCACAATAGAAAGGTTATGTTTTGCATTCCAAATCAAAATATTCAAAGGTTCAAATTTCTTCATGAGAAAGGATTCCTTAAAGAAAATATTTGGAGTCAGATTACCTATTTTTGAATGATGAGGGGGATCCATAAGGATACCACAAAGTATTATATAATCCCCAAAACTCAAGTGGATGCATGAAATGGAAGATGAGATGAAGTATTTGATGACGAACCATAAATAAAATTTGGTGGAAGTACCGAAAGGTACGAAGGAACTAATAAACAAATTGGTGTTCATGCTAATGATGGATGAAAGAAAAAAGAAGTTGAATCACAAATTTCTATTCTTTGTCAAGGGATTCCTTCAAAAATAAATTAGTTGAATTTCATGAGATTTTTTAATCCATGGTGAATATGGCTTCAATTCGAGTCATTTTTAGTTTGGTGTCCAGCTTGGACTTGGAGCTTGAATAGAGAGACATGAGGAAAAAATTTCTTCATGGTGACCTCTACTAGGAGATATATATGAAGATTCCTGAGAGTTTTGTGGTTTTTAGACAAGAAGACATCATCTTTAAATTCAATAAGGGCTTGTAAAGACTGAAACAGACACTCAAATAGTGGGACAAGAATTTTGAATCATTCATGATGATTCATGACTAAAAGTGGACATAGACTGAATGATGTGTTTACATCAGGATATTTCATGATGGTAAGATATTTTCAATTCTACATTATATTGATGACATGTTGATCACTATG
The DNA here is from genome assembly GCA_963277665.1 of Viscum album. Classification (NCBI taxonomy): domain Eukaryota; kingdom Viridiplantae; phylum Streptophyta; class Magnoliopsida; order Santalales; family Viscaceae; genus Viscum; species Viscum album. The sequence continues at coordinate 266,619,703 of OY728158.1, forward strand.
AAGGATGTAGTGATGATTAGATAGTTGAAGATGGAGTTATACAAGTATTTTGTTATGAAGGAGTTTGGAAAATATCAATAGATTTTGGGGATACAGATCATTTGTGACCAAAAGAGGAGGTTGTTTTGTCTATCTTAGGATATTTATATTGAACATGTTCTGAAATGTTTCAATGTGGATGAATCCAAACTCGTGAGAATTCTTCTTCTCTATAATTTGAAGTTTAGAAAGAGTTTATGCATGTTGTCTAATGATGAAATCAAGGTAATGGAGGCGATACCAGATCATCAATAGTTTGATTCTTGATGTATGCTATGGGGAGTACAATACCAGACATTTACCATGCAGTGGGGATCATGGGTCTATTTCTCTCCAACCTGGGGAAGTAGCACTGGGATGGAGTGAAGTGGATTCCGAGGTATCTTAAATTTAATTCAAAGTTATATTTTTTCTAAAAGCGAGTAGAACCTCTCTTAGAGGGCTATGCATTTGCAGATATGATTAGAGATCTGGATTACAGGATATTTACATCAGGATATGTCTATACTATTATAAGAGGATCTATATCATGGCAGTCAAGGTTTTGTAAGTGTTTTTCTTTATCGATGATGAAATAAGAGTACATTGCTTCTTCAGAAGGTGGAAATGAGATGTTGTGGCTAAAGAATTTTCTCTAGGATCTCAGATTCAACTAAAATGTGTTCAAGATCATTGTGACAGTCCAAGTAATTTTCACTTTTGAAATAACTTTATGTACAATTCCTGGATGAAGCACATCAGAATTCACTATCTTTGGAAACAAGAATTGACGGATCAACAACTGTTATGACTTGTGATGATCCACAAAAAAGAAAAACTGTCAGATACGATGACAACAGTGGTTTCTCTAGGGAATATATACCATTGTAGATGATCTGGTGGATTTTAGATATTGGAGTAGAATTGATGAATATTACATCTACCTTGGTAGGTGGCTGGGGAACAAACTCCACCCGCCATGTTAGGTGGTGATTGGTGGGGATTTTGGGGGAATTTGTTTCAAATATGAAACCTCCCACCATTTCTATTTAAAAAGGTATAAGAGAGCACCCAATAGTTAGTTCTGATCCAATAGAGCTTATCTATCCTTTGAGATAACCTTGAGAGTTTCATGTGATAAATGAAGGGAGGTGTGGGAGGGGTACATTGTAACAATTTTTTTCTTGTTAAAATAATGGATGATTTCTTCCCTACATTAATCTCTCTTTGTGATCAATGAATCACAACATCTTTTTAGTTTATTCACTCTCAAAAATCACCCTAAAAATATCATACCCCCATTATCGGTATGGATACCATTCCCTCCCCCCCAATTTTAATGTTTTTGACCCCCACTATTGCTATAAATCATCACAACATAATAATCATTACCATTCTCATGAAACTATCACTATATAACCCACATATATCATTGGTATTTGTGTCTCTCTTCCATCACCAACCCCACCACATGTCATGTGCCTACCCTAACTATTTTTGTCGTAAATTGTGCCCAAAATCATGTTCATCCCACAAAATAATTGTCTATCACTGTTCACCACCTCCACATCTCCATTCCCCACATGTCTTCCTCCACTCCTCCCTGCCCACACCATTGACACCACACCCTCCCCCTGTATTACATGGCCAATATCGCTGGACCCCTTCCCCACCGTCCCTGACTCACTTCAGATGACCACCAATAACTTTTCCATCGACCCATTCTCCCCCACTATCTTATTTCATTATGCACTTCCTACTTCCCATCATCCATGCCTCTTTTCATACACATTCCTTATATCGACCTGAAATTTGGAACCCTTTAAATAAATATTATCTTCATTATATTTTTTCAGACACAACACCGAGTGAACACAACACCCGACTAAAATGTACCATGAAATATTAAAATTACATGATGAAAACAAATCATTAGTATATAAATATATAATTACAATTAATGTAATTAAATAATATTATTTTTCTTTGATTAATATTTGAAAAAGGATTCCCTTTGAATAACCATTTTAAAATTGGTATTGCATTTTAGCTTAATAAGATAACATGAGCATAATTAAAAGATTATTATAGTATTTAAAATTTACATTTAAAAATTAATATCTCAACATTAAAATATTTTTAAATATATATGAAATATGTGTAAATATATTTGATGTTAATTAATTCCATTTCTTTGTTAATGATGTTTTTTATATAATGTGTTTTCATTTAAAAAGATCGATCTATAAATTTTATAATTTTAATTTAAAAAATTAACTTCATTTTTTCATTAAGCATGTCAATATTATCTTAGGAATTTTTTTTTATATTTTTAAAAAATAAATTTTTTAGGTGAATAGTGAAAAATACCGATTACGCTACTACTATCACATTTTGGAAATTATTATATTATAAGAATGAATTAAAAGTTTTTTTAAAAAGATTTAATATTATATAATATAAAATAATTAATTTAAAAATAATATATTTAATTTATTGAATCCATGTTTCATGTTTTCTAATATTAAGTAATATTTTACTCTAAAAAATGTTTTGATTAGCTAATATAAAAATTGAATTATCATCACTTTACTAATTTAATATAGAAAAATGGATTTCATATTTTAAATAAAAAAGTTTATACTATTTTATAAGGCTAATAATATTTTTGGGAATAAAATTATAATTACTTGGATTAATCTCAATTTCTCCGAGAATAGTGAAAATGTTATTTTTAAGGAAATGTTTTATTAACGATCTTTAATTTTTACCGAATAAATTATATTGATATATATATATTAAAATGAATTTTATATTATTTTTAAACCCATGCACACAAATATATATAAATATATTAACAGTCACATAATTGATTATAAATTTTATATATGATTAAGAATACCTATGGGTAAAAATGACAGTTTTTCTACAACAAATTTTTCTAGTTATTAAATGTATTTATTTAAATGTTAATTTTACACATTTTGTAATTTTAAAGATGATATATACGAACAAAATAAAGGTTTAACATCACTAATTTAGGTAATATTATAGTTTAATATTTTTAGTAAATCATAAATTACATGGTTGAAAACTATTTGTGATAGCAAAAACAGAAAAAGGTATGGGTAAGTATCTAATAATAAATGACTTAAAACCGGTTTTAAAATTAGCATCAACGGATTTATTAACCTTATCTCACCCCCAAAATCCACTATTTCTCACTTTTTGAACAATTGACCCTAGAATAGTTTCATTACATTGTTGAGAAATAGTGGGCATTAAAAATTGTGCCCTTTCCTTCATTTATAAAAGTGGATCACCAGAAGATATAAAATTCACTTCATTTCCCTGTATACTTCCATGGTAAAGTTCTTGGTATAAAAGTGTGTATTACCTAATCATTATTTATATCTTCATAATATTTTTCTTAATAACCTACCATAATCTTAGTAATATAACAACTTTATCATTATTAGTATATTTTTTCTTTTTATATTATTATAAAACCCATTATTTATTTCTTTCCATCCACTATGAAAAAAAAATAATGACAATCATGAATTCCTACAGACTACTACTTTCATGAAGTGACATCTTCTATTTTTCACCACTATATCTCTTTGATGTTTATAAGGGTGTAATTAATTAATAAATATTAAATGAAAAATATAATTATTATAATTAATTGTAAAATTATAATCCACATTAATTCACTCTCCTTTGTTGGAAAATTTAAATTTCAACTACGTTTAGGGAGAACTACCTCATCCAAGAAGTAATGTATATTATTTTTCATCTTATTTATTTTTTATTTATTAAAATCATGTAAAATATTATTCATCAACTAAAAAAATATTTAAATAATATCTTTATTATTTTCTAATAAGGATATTATGACTAAATAAAATACTTCAATAACCATAATAATAAATTAATTATGGTATATACTTGTTTTGGCCGGTTAAACAACCTATTTGAAAACAGTATAAAACATTATCATGGATAACAATGTAAACATAAACAGTAATTTTATTATAATTTAATAATAAAATCATATTTGGTTTATTTTTTAGGAATGTATTTACTAATAATTTAACTTATTATTAAAATATCATCTTGAATAGAAAAAATTACAAAAATAAGATGTCACTGCTTTAATTTTCAATTGAAAGAACTAAAACACTTATTAAATGAGAAAATATAATTATAAATAAATTTAAGTAATATATTATATTACCATTAATCATATAAGAAAAATATAAATGGAATAAAATAATAGATATACAAGTCGACATTATAATGTATGCATGAAACATTCAAAGTCACTAATGCCTAATGGTAAAAGTAAGATATAACTAAAATATATATTCATAATAAATAATAATAAATGAAATATAAGGACTTGGACTTAAACAGAATATAATCTTAAATTAAGTAAATAATTAACATCGAGGATCTTTTTAGGTTTAGAGTTTTAGAGAATTATGAAATACTTATTACATTATATCTCAAATATTACAAAGTAGACACTTCTACTCAGTATCCATTTTTTCATAAAATAAAAACTCTAGAAAAAAAGTGTCATGTCTAGATCCAAGTTTTTAGACAGCATAACATTTCCTTGATCCCATCCTTGACCGTATTCATCTTTATGTACTATGAGAAACATTTCAAAAGATTGGTATGAGCCTAAAAATCTTGGTAAGGGATACTCAACGAAATAAAAATTATATTTTTTCAAAACAATAAGTAAACCATTTATACTCTATCATATGTAATAATTTTCCCCTTTATGTAGTTATAAATACTCTTTACTGCATAAAAGACCAATTCTTACACTATTTTAACCAAAATATTTCCATAAAACCAATAGAATTCGCATATAACATATAAATGTAACATGGGAAATAAACATACTTAAAAGGGATAACATATTGTCGACTTCCACACATATCACTAAATGGAATTTCTATAGGACTAACTTCCATACCGAATGAATTGGAGGTTATAATGTAACAACCAATCTTGGTTTATCATGGAACCACCCATCATTTGGTTTATTACTTAACCACTTGTCAAATGTTCAAGTACCATTATAAAATCATAACACATAAAATATTGAAAATATAAACATTTCACTAATATCATTTCATTTTCAGTCACAAGAAATAATTTCAAGATATAGAAATAATAAATCTATTTCTAAAACCATTTTCAATACCGAAACACCCAAAAACAGAATAAGGGGTTTCATTTTCATTTTAAATAAACATTAAATCTTATAGAGGAATCCAAATAACATTTATGGCCGAAGAGAGGTCATTGTCACCGCCCACATAAAAAAACCTTCTTATTTCATTTAGTAAAACCATTCATAGAAAAAATATTCCCTTAGAATGAAAATAAAAGTCAAATGGGTTTATTATACACCATATGAAATAAGGAGTTGTATATTATGAAAACATGCCACAATGAAAAGAGATTGAGGCGAAGTCCCTTACCTCATGTCCGACATGACTCATTCATTCAATAATATCCAGATTAATAAACATAAGTTAATTTATAATTTATTAATAACCTTTTTCAAGTTTATTATCCCTTTAATATTACTTATTACCAAGTTATAATCGTTATATAATCATTATGTTAATAATGGACATTTTGTGAATATTTCGTACTTGAGTAAAAAATGAACTTCCTATAATTAAAAGTTGTCAGTGTGGTCAAAATTCCATTATCTCCATATTGATGTACATGATTTATATATCATATATATCATATATATCTAGTACATATATGTATTTATAATAGCACATAACATTTGAAAATAAGAAATGAAATGCACTGTTCATGAAGACGGTAAGCTGTACGTACGCATAAACGCTACTTTCATTTTTATTTTGTATTTAATGGCATGGAAACATAATGATACATAGTTATATTATAATTATAGTATAATATCATATATAATTTCATTAATTACATCCTTTATAAATTTCATGTTTGGCGTGAACAAGTCCTATCACTTTTAGGGGGCGGTAGTCCACACTTACTCAAATGAAATTATCGTATTTACCCATTACAGAAAAAAAAGGTATTATATAAATGAGAAATACCAAAGCATAGAGACAATATAAATATAATATATATCCAATATAAAAATAGTGACATAATAATATCCACCAAGAGAGGTGGTAAGAGATAATTGAACAATCATTGTTTCGTGAGGCAGTAGTTCGCTGTACACAGAAACAATATGTTCGTATACATTAAATGGATGTGTGTGTAAGCTGGTTTGAATCCTTTTCATAAAAAAACCTAGTATATTGAAAATACTTCTTTTTTATATGTAATCAAAGAATAATAAGATAATAGGTAATGAAGTAGTAAAAAAAAAATAGACCATCGGGGAAGACTTTACCTTTAAATCAGGTAACTCTTTTTGGTTTGAACCAAAAGGCTTCCTTGAAGTACCTTATGCCTAATTTAAGGCATCTAGTAGAAATAGAGGAATCTTGATAGATTATTTTTTCATAGGTTAGACTAGAAAAGGGGGATTTAGGGGTGTGATTAAGGGTTTGAGGTGATGAATTTTTATAAGGGGGAGGAGGGGCTCTTTAGGAAAGTTTGAAAATATTATTTTATTATATAATGTTTTTTGGTTTATAAAGGTCCAAAACATAGTTAATTAGAAGATAAGGTGTATGTAAGTAAAATTAAAATCATCCAATTAGAATTGGACAAGTTTTGGAGATTTTTTAATCCTTATATTTTTTGTTTATCCCTTTGTTATGTTGTTGAACTTTTATCATGCCCTCTTATATAATCAAACTGTATGGTTAATATATTTACAATAAAATTCAAAGAGACCCAAAATGGATCATGAATGAAATTTTAAGTATCAATAATGTCAAATGGTTTAATATTAGATTTTTAGGACTATTTTATCATTTAACAAAATATTGATTGATTTAAACAATATTTTATGTCAATATTAATACTATCCATATCATTACTTTTTAAAAAATCCAAAAAACTCGATTCTTTTGAATAACATTAATTAATTAAAATATAAAAAGTAATAATAATATATAAAATTATTTTATGGAATAAAAAGGGTAAAAATAAATTAATGTTAATATTTATGATATCATTTCATTGAATCCATTATTAATTAACCAATTAATGCATCATCATTGTTTCATAATTTAATATTTTTATTTAATGACTAAAAATTATAAATAAAATATAATGATGTATGAAATTATTTTATCTTTCCAAATAATATTTATTGTCAAAGAGATAATTTATATAACCCCATATAAATATTTTTGTAGTAAAATGATTCAGGTTTTTTCCCTTACTTTAAATTAATTAATATAAAGTTTCATTATCACTTTCATGTGGATCCATGTGGTCCAAAAATAGTCCAAAGGATGACCATGGTAGCACATGTATCAGAAAATAGGGTTAGGAAAAGTGTAAGGTATTTTAATATTATTATAATAATATTTTTCACCCTAATTTACAAGATTTACCCTTTATCCTCGGTAAATAGAATATTTTGGGATGTAAATATTCAAAATGTATAAAAATAAACGTTACCTATTTACAAAATTTGGACCTCATGATTCCAAAAATAGAATTAATTTTTCCAAATTCAAAACATATAAGTGGAAGAAATTAATTTAAAATTAATTCATGTTGCTAAAAAAAGCGTGTTTTTAAGAAATAATAACTATCAAAGGATTTGACTTTGTTTATGTAAAAATTAAGAGATAAATATATTACAATGACAAAAATTTGATTAAATGTTAAAAATAAGATGCAAGAACACTTTAAAACTAATTAAATTAATAATCTAACTATATAATTAAATTAGATTAAAAGGCAGTTTTGAATTAAAATACAGTATTTTCACTATTCATTAGAAAAATGAACATCATCAGAAAAATAACCAGTTTTTATCCAAAGTAAATTTTTTTTGTCCCGATTAAAAAAAGAATACTATTTTGTGAAATAGAACATATGAAAGTGTCAAAACCATGATTTAAAAGTGTTCTCCATTAAAAGGTAGTAAATCAACCATTTAAAAAATATTAGAGTGTTTATCCTTAAAATTGGATTCATTCACATTTTAAGATTATTAATTTTATTGGATAAATGTAAAAATATTTAACAAACATGTATAATCATATTGTAGTTAGTTATGTTAATTCACTAAAATACAATGGCTATGAGTGAACAACCATTTAAAATAATAATAATATTATATTATTTTTCGGTATAACTCAATGTTGTGTGCAAAGTTAGATTTCAAGGATCTTTTTGTTGCATGTTGGGTAAATCATCGAACATAGAATCCCCATTAAAGTAAAATTAATATTTAATTCAAAAATTTTAATAAATATGAAATTGTCATATTCTTTATTTACCAAGGATGTTACATCCTTCCCCGCTTTTGGAAATTGTGTCCTTGCAATTTTATTCACTTATCAAATAAATAGGGGTATTTATCCCTCATAACACTATCATATTCCCATGTTTCCTCTTCAAACATATGGTTTTTTTCCACAAAACCTTTACTTTATGAATTATCTTATTCAGCAACACTTTCTCTCTTCAATCAAAAATCTGGACTAGTTGTTCCTCATAAGAAAGATTCTCTTCCAATGGAACTATCTATGGACTCAAAACATGAGATGGATCTGGAATATAGTTTCTCAAAATTGAAACATGAAAATCATTGTGTACCTAGGATAAATGTGTAGTTAAATTCACTATGTATGCAACTGATCTAAATTTCTCTAGTTTTTTATTATGTCCAATGAACCTTAGACTCAAATTTCCCTCCTTACCAAAATACATCACACTTTTCCATGGAAAAACATTGAGAAAGACGTGATCACCTACCTCAAAAGAAATATCCTTCCCCTATTTATCCACATAAAGTTTCTGCCTACTCTAAGCTGTTCTCATGTGCTTCTAAATCAATTGATCATTTTCTGTCATCTCTTCTACAAATTATGGTCCCATCAACTTTCTTTAACCTAATTCATCCCAAAAGCTGGAGATCGACACCACTTTCCATATAATGCCTCAAATACGGCCATATGTATCCCAGAATGAAAACTATTATTATAAGAAAATTAATCCAAAGAAATATGTTGGTCCCAACTTCCATGGTAATCTATTGAACAAGCACGTACCATATCTTCAAAAATATAAATTCTTCATTTTGACTGCCCATATAATTGTGGATGAAAAGATATACTAAAATTTAATTTAGTACCCAATGACTTCTGAAGGCCTTTACAAAAGTTATAAGTAATCATGGGATCATGATAAGATACAAGGGAGAGAGGAAATCCATGTAACCTAACTCTATCTTTACTATAAAACCATGAAAGTTGATCTAGAGACAAAGTATCTTGAATAGGAACGAAATTTGTTGATTTAGTCAGTCGATCAACAATAACCCAGATTGCATTTTTACTCGAGATGTTTTTGGTAATCCCACAATAATATCTATGGATATATTTTACCATTTCCACTCTAGCACTAGTAACGACTGAATCATCCCTTTTAGTAACTGTCGCTCTAATTTAACCTATTGAAAAGTCAAACACTTCATAGTAAATTATGCAATATCTTTTTTCATTCCATCCCACCAGTAATACTCCCAAATATCTCTATACGTCTTAGTACTACCTGGATGAATTGAAAATGAAGAACTACAAGCTTCACATAACAAATTTGTCTTCAAATTTGATTCATAAGGAACACATTATCTCTTCCTAAACCTCAAAACACAATCATTATCAATGTTACGTTTTGGTAACATACCTTTCTGAACCAACTCTACCATTTTCTGCAACTCACCATCTTCCTTCTACACTTTCTTAATGCTGTTTGATAGTGATGATTTCACTGACACCTCAAACAAAATAGAGTAATTTCCTCCACCAACAACATCTATGATAAAGTTCATCAAATAATTAATCAAAGTATCTTATTCAAAACATAACATGGTTAATGTATCATTACTCTTTCGACTCAAAGAACCAGCCATTTTATTTTACTATCTTGGATGGAAATGAACCGTGAAATCGTAATCCTTGATTAGTACTAGACATTTCCTCTGTGTAATGATCAATTCGTTTTGAGTGAATATATACATCAAAATTTTTATGGTCATGATATATTTCACATTTTTTTCCATATAGATGATGCCTCGAAATTTTTAAAGTAAAAACTATAGCAGCTAATTCTAAATCATGTGTAGGGTAATTCAACACATGTGGTGTCAACTGACATGAAGAATAAGAAATTACTTGATCATTATACATTAGGACACAACCATTTCCTTTCAACGATGCATCACTATAGATAATAAATTCACTATTTCTGGAAAGAATTTCCAAAACATGAGCATTCACCAATCTTCTTTTCAATTCATGAATACAATCATCACATTATTTTGTCCAAATGAACTTAACCCCTTTTTGAGTTAAATTATCCATTAGTCTAGATAACCATGAAATGGTTTCTACAAACCTCTGGTAATAACCATCCAAAACAAAAAAACTAGAGATCTTGGTTATATTTTTTGGTCTTGGCCATTCTTCAACAACTTTTTTTAGAATGATCAACAATTATGACATTTTTTTAAACAATGTGACCAAAAAAAGAAATTTGTTGTAACCAAAACTCACACTTTCTGAATTTACCATATTATTTCTTTTCTTTTAAGGTTTCCAAGAAAACCCTTAAATTACATTCATGTTCATAGTTACTTTTGGAATAAACCAAAATAACCTCAATGAACATAACCAAAAACTTATCTAGGAAGTCACAAAAAATTCAATTCTTAAGATCCTTGAATATACCATGTGAATTTTTTAACCCAAAAAGAATAACTATAAATTATTAATGGAAATATCTATTATGAAACACAATCTTCAGAATGTCTTTTTCCTTTACTTTCAACTGATGGTACCCCGACCTCAAGTCAATATATGAAAATACTAAGTTCCCTGGAGCTGATCAAATAAATCATCATTATTAGGAAAAGGATACTTATTATTAACAATGATGTTATTAAATGCTCTATAATCAATTCAATGTCTCATTGAACCATATTTCTTTTTAACAAACAAGACAGGAGTACTCCATGGTGATGTGCTAAGTGAAATGAAGAATTTATCTAATAACTCCTGCCATTGCTTCTTTAACTCTAAAAGTTAAATTTGAGCCATTTGATAAGGGGGTTTTTCAATTGTCTTATCATTAAGAAATAATTAAATAGTAAATTCAACATATCGATCAAGAATTATACTAGTAAAATCATCAGAAAAGGAATCAAGATACTCATTTACCAATGACACATCATTAATCTGAACAGTTCATTTATTTTTAACAATATGGGAATGGTAGGATTCATTTCCATATTTTACTAGTTTCTCTATTTCCTTATATTTTATCAAAAGAAAGTGTTCATTCTTGTACACAAATTGAAACTATTTCTAAAGATAAACCTCTTTATCTTTGCAGTCAATATTATTATGGTAAACGGAAGGCCAATCCATACCCAAAATAACATCAAACTCTACTAGAGGAAAATCAATAAGGTTTACAAGTATATTATTTCCACACAAAAGGATTTGGAGGTTCTTATAATTTCTTTTTTTCTCTAAATTTACTCTTTTTGTTTTCACCATAACTCTAGGATTCATATCTTGAGATGGAATTCCCAATTTACAAGAAAACATTATAGAAAATAAAGAATGTGTAGAATCTAAATCAAACAACACATTAGCATAATCCGAAAAAATAGTTTACCTAATCTAACTTCATTTGATGGCCCAACATCCAATGAATTGGTTGCAAAGGATTTCACCCCCTTTCTTCTTGTAGATAGATGGATTTCCCTCAGATGAGTTCTTATTTGAACACTAATTTTTATAATGACCCATTTCGTTGCAGTTTAAACATCTTATAGATGGATTTTCATTGAATGATCGATCATTTTCATTAAAGTTTCACAAAATATGACCAGACATACCACACCAGAAGCAATTTCCAGACATTGATAAACATTCTCCAGGATTCTTTTTACCACACTTATCACAAGATGGATTTTTAATTTTCTTACCTCCAGGCTTATTTGATGTATTCTTTCCCTTTTCCTTCCAACTGGACCTCTTCTTTTTCATGCTCTCTTAGAACAACTAATATTCCAAAAATTCCATTTCTACCTTCTCGACATATTTGGAATGTTTCTCATAGATTTTGAATTCATGAGAGGCTAGTGATCTTCAATATCGTGGCTTCAGTCCTGTGTAAAATCGATTTATCTTACTATCAAGATCTCAGATGAAATTTAGAGCATACCCTGCTAGTTGTGTGAACTTTTCATCATAGGCATCCACTAAGTCATCCTCTTGACTCAATTACAAGAATTGTTTTTCCATCCAATGTCGAACCTCCTTAGGAAAATATTTCTAAAGAAACATACCTTTGAATTAATCCCAACCATGAGCATAAATTTCATCACTATATCTAATATTCATCACTATCGACCACCACTGATCAGCTTCACCTTCAAATCGGTAAACAACAAGACTATCCCTTTGTTGTTCTGAACACCCCATGACATAAAAAATATTGTCCATTATTTTTATCCACCCTTCAGCTAGCACGGGGTCAGATGTTACTCTGCTTGATGGGGGATGTTGCCTCCTGAAGTTCTTTATTATAGGATTTTTCCTCTAGGGAGGGTCTGGTTGGTCTCATGCATGTGTGCCAACACAATTTATCACATGAGTCAACTAATCCATCAGAGCAACAAACTGTTCAGTTCCAATTCCGACCATCTCAGGATGGTGATATGAAGTTTATTCTCTTTTGTATGCCTTCCCATCATAGATATACGTTTTCCTCTATGGAAAACCATTCTGAACATAGAAATATCTTAGGTGAAGAAACATGGAAATCTATAAATGTTATATCTATTCAATCTTAACATAAATTAATTTATGGATATTAATTTAACAATACCATAAATCCTAAAGTTATCTAAACCAACCTCTATTACAAACTATAAGAACCCAACCATATACATTACATAATATTGAATTGAGTTAATAATTCACATTAAGTATCTTTTCAGGTTTAGGGTTCTATAGAATTATGGAATTACTATTACATTACATCTCAAATATTACAAAGTAGACACTTCTTCTTAGTATCCATTTTTTCTAAAAAATTAAAAATCTTGAAAAAAGGTTCATGTATAGATCCATGTTTTTAGAAAACATGACATTTAATTGATCACATATTTGACCATATTAATCTTTATGTCCTGTGAAAAACATTTAAAAAACTTGGGATGACCATAAAAAGATCATTAAGTGATACACAAAGAAGAAAAACTGTTAGTTTTTCAACCCAACAAGTAAACTAAAAATACTTTATCATATGTAATAATTTTCACCATTATGAAGTCATTAATACACTTCACTAAATAAATGATTATTTATTACCATTTTGTAACCAAATAATTACCATAAAACCAATAGAAAGCACATATAACATATAAGGCAACTTGGGACATAAACAAACATAAATTGAATTACCTTACGATCGACTTCCACACAAATCCCTAAATGGGAGATCCATACATCCGACTTCCATACCCAGAACATTGGAGGTTATAACATAACTACCCATTCTAGTTTACCACGGCACCAAATGTCATTTGGTTTATCATGTAACCACCCGTAAAATGTCCAAGTACCTATATAAAATCATAACACAAAAAATATTTAAAATATATACATTTCACTAATAACATTTAATTTGAAATCATATGAATTAATTTGAAGATATTGAAATAATAAATCTATTTTAAAAAGCATTTTACATACAAAAACACCCTAAAAAAGAATAAAGGGGTTTTTCATTTAAAAAAACATTAAAGCTTATAGAGGAAGCCAAATAAAGATTATGGTGGTGGAGAGGTCAATGTCGCCGCATACATAAAAAAGAATTCCTATTGTCCTTTAAAAAATGATTCATAGAAAAAAGATTCCCTTTGAATGAAAATAAATGTAAAAGGTATTTATTATACACTGTATAAATGAACAAGTTTTATATTATCAAAACATGCATAAAATAAAAGATATTGAGACAAATTCCCTTACCTTGTGTCCAACTTGACTCGTTCATTCGTTAATTTCCCGAATAATAAACTTATGTTGATTTACATTTTATTAAGAACCTTTTTAACATTTATTATTCCTTTTATATTACTTATTACCACGTTAAAAACATTAAATAATCATTTGAGTTAATGACGGTCATTTTTTCGATATTTGGTACTTGATTCAAAACTGTACTTCCTATAATTAAATGATGTCCATGTGGTCAAAATTCCATTATCTCCAAAATGATATTCATTATTTAGATATCATATATATCATATATATCATATGTATATAGTATATATATGAATTTATAATAGTACATAACATTTGGAGATAAAAATTAAATACACCGTTCTTGGAGATGGTAAGCCGTATGTACGCATGGATGCTACTTTAATTTAAATTTTGTATTTAATGGAATACAAAATTAATGATACATAGATATATTATAATTCTAGTATAATTTCATATATAATTTTAGTAACTCTATCCTTTATACATTCCAAGTATGGAATGAACAAGCCATATCACATTGAGGGGCGGTAGTCTAGACTTCCTAAAATGAAATTTTCATATTTACCCATTAGGGAAACCATAATGGCCACTTTGAGAGATGATAGGAGATAATCAAACAATCATCAATTCTTGAGACATCAGTTCACCATACATAGAAATAGTATGTTCATATACCTTAGATGGAGGTGTGTGTAAGTGTAGTTTGAATCCATATCATAACAACAACCTATTATATTGAAGATAATTGTGTTGTTATAGAAAAGAAGAATAATAAGAGCATAGGGAGTGAAGAAATAAAATAAAATAAGAGAACACGAGGGAAGACATTACCTTTAAATCGAGTAACTCCCTTTTGTTTGAACCAAAAGGCTTACTTGAAGTTCCTTCCACCTAAGGTAAAGATTATAAGAGGAATAGAGTGATCTTGGGAGCTTATTTTGGTAGAGGATGGACAAGCCAAGGGGTCTTGAGAGGTGTGTGTAAGGGTTAGAGGTGATGTCTTTTTAAAAGGGGAGGAGGGGCTCTTTAGGAAAGTCTTAAAATATTATTTAATTATATAATTATTTTCAGTTACTAAAGGTCCAAAATATATTTAATTCTATGATAAGGTATATATAAGTTGAAATAAAATAATCCAATAAGAATTGGGCCAATTTTCGGTGTTTGTTGATCATTATATTTTTTATTTAACCCTTTTTTAACATAATTAACTTTTACCATTTCCTCTTATATATTCATAATACCTGGTTAATATATTTACTATAAAATTAAAAGCGAAAAAAAAGGATAATTAATGAAATATTTTACATCATATTTGTCATTTTGACAAATCTTAATTTTTAGGACTGTTATGTCATTTAATAAAATATCGATTGATTTAAAAACCCTTTTATGTAAATTTTAATACTCTTCATATCATGTCTTTTTAACAAATCCAAAACAACTTGATTATTTATAAGAATATTCATTAGTTATAAAATAACAAGTCAAAATAATCTATAATACTACTGTATGGCATAAAAAGGTTCTGAATAAATTTATTTTAATATTTATAATATCATTTATTTGAATATTTTATTAATGAACCAATTACTGCATCACCATTGTATCATAATTAAATTTGTTTATTTAATGTCTAAAAATAATAAATAAAATACAATGATGTAGGAAATAGTTTTATATTTCTAAATAATATTTATTTTCGAAGAGATAACATATATAATCCAATTTAAAAATTGTTTTAATAAAAATATTCATTTTATGTTATTTTTTCCTTACTTTAAATTAATTCATATAAAGTGTGATTATCACTCCCAAGTGGCTCCATGTGGTCCCAAAATTTGACCCAAGGAAGCCAATTGTCGGGAATTTATCATCCATTTGGGTCAAGAAATATGTAAGGGTAATTTAATATTATTATAATATTATTTTTTCACCATTATTTACCTGATTTACCCTTTAACCATGGTAAATAAAATAGTTTCTGAAGTAAATATTCATAATTTATAAAAATAAAAGATACCAATTTACAAAATTTGGACCTACTGATTCCAAATAAAGAATTTATTTATCAAAATTCAAAACATAGAAGTGGCATAAATTAATTTTAAATTAATTTCCGTTCTCAAAACAAAAAAGCGAGTTTTTATGAAATGATAACTATCAAAAGATTTATCATTGTCTATGTCCAAATTAAGAGTGAAATTACTTTCAATGAACAAAATTGTATTAAATGGTAAAAATATAATCCAATTATAGTTTAAAACCAATTAAAAGTACAATCTAACTATATAAATATATTATATTAAAAGGCAGTTTTGAATTAAAACGCAATATTTTTCACTATTCATTAAAAAATGAACATTTGTCAGAAAAATACCAAAATATCATCCAAAGTAAATTTTGATGTACCTATTCTAAAGAAGAATATTATTTTGTCAAATATAAAATATAAAAGTGAAAAAAACTAAATTTAATTAGGTTTCTCCATCAAAAAGTGGTAAATCGACCTTTTAAAGAATATTAGAGTGTTTTTACTTAAAATTTTATTCAGTCACATTTTAAGCTTTTAAATTTTATTGGATAGATGTAAAAACATTTAAAAAACATGTATAACTATATTTTATCTAGTTCTGTTCATTCCAACCAATACGATGTCTATGAGTTAACTACCATTTAAAATATTAATAATATTATATTGTTTTTTGGTACAACTCAACGTTGTGTGCAACGTAAGATTTCAAGGAACCCATTGTTGTGTGTTGGGTATGTCATCAAACCTGGAATGTCCTTTACATTAAAATCAACATTTAATTCAAAAATATTAATAAATATGAAATTTCATATTTTTGAATTTCCTTGGATGTTACATGAAATATATTAAAGGAATTTTTTTTTGAATATGTTGATAAAATATAATAAATTGGATTGATATTTTTACTTATACAGAAGGTTAGTTTACACTTTCCAAAATAGAAAAACTGGATAGGGGGTTCATTGTGTCAAATTTAGTTTCATGTGAAATTTTTCTTATGGTTAATAATAATATCTTTAATATGGTTTGATTAATAAATAATTAATTTAATTTACTACATTTATGTATTTAATGGGGGTTTATATTCCATATCAGTTTCTATTTGAAAATGTATTTTAATTCCAACGATACAAAAGTGGAACATGATTTTGTTAAATTGACATTGATTAATGTATTATAATACTTTATATTTTAATTACACATCCCATTACTAGTTCCATAAACCCTAACACTTTATTCAATGGTATGTTTACCTCCATTTTAGTTATCAATTTTGAGATTTGTTACCTCTTTACCTTTTATTAATTATAAATATCAATATCTTTTTAAGCAATTTGGTTTTCAAAAAGAACACTTCAAAATATTAAAATGGTTTTCCATCTTCATTTTAATTTTTTTCTCTTCTCCCACACTTTATTTTAATTAAATTTAAATCTTTTAAAGGATCTATTTTTTTATTTTTAATTTACATTAAAAAAATTACCTTTTCAAAAAATATCTTTTGAAAGTGGTCTTAACTTATTCTCTTATGAGAATGTTAAAAATGTTTTCAAATGAATCTTTTGTGTTTTCAATTTACTATTTATCTATAAAATAAATAATTCCTTGGGTATAACATTATTATGTATCTTTATTATTCCCATATTATCTTCATATACTCACATATATTTGTTGATGATGATTTCTTATATTTAGCTTTACTAAAAATCGAATCTTAACTCTTTATTAAGTTTTAATTTCCTCAGGTTATGAATAAAAGTTATATATAGGGTCGGAATTGAAGATTATATTATGTGTATATATTGTGAGAAATTTTTATGGCTTTTTATTGATTAAGAATTTTCTTAAATAGTGGAAAACATATTCACTACTTAAAAAACACATTAGTTTTTTTCTGTCCTAATTCTCTGAAATATCATTCCAAACAGATGGAAGAAATATATTTTAATGAAATATTTTTTAAGTCATATAACTGAGGTAGTCACATTCATTGGGTTTCATACATCCCCACCAATATATCAATCCTTATTCCAACTCGTCTCCCTAGTTTTTACCATCATGGTGGGAAGTGCACCAGACTTGGTGAAATTGTTTTAAAAAAAGTATTGGGAGACAACTTTTATCAATCTTAGAAGAGTTATTTGTTACCCTCCCTACCAAGACATCCAAAAATTGTCATATAGTGCTTTCTTAATTTGTGAATACCATTCTCACCACCTCTTTTGGCATCCACGTAAGCCTATTTTCCTACATGTGAAACTAGGGACCTACTACTACACTACCCCTACACAACTATGATAACATAAACAATAATGACCCCAATGTTTATGTAGGATAATCACTACACAAAATATCAAATTTATATTTACAAAATGGATGGATATATTTAATATAACTCCCATAAATTCAGTGATCTCAACATCACTGGTGTTTTCGAATAAATATAAAAAAAATCACGAAAGATCAAGTTTTCATACCCACCGATTCATCTCAAAAGAGGATTTCACCAGTAATTTAAGTATAAGAAATGTAAGTTGAATATGATTTTATAAATGAAAAAATATTTATTTTTATTTAAAATATAGTGGCTTTATATCCTAACTCTTCTATAACATAAAAAATTAATATTTTCAGATTTAGTTTTTTCTTAGAAAAAATAACACATCCTAGTGGTGATTAATAAAAAAATCGCTAAATTTTTGATTTATAACCCTACTAAAATAAACCAAAACTTGTAAAAAAGACTCAATAATCCCATTAAAATCTATACATAAGTCCCAATGGAGGCCTATAATAAATGTCCTCTGATCAACAACCCCTCAACCAAACCACTCACCACCAATAATCCCCATTCAACTGGAAACCGTTACCACTGATTGATGGGCCCTAAACCCTAATGGTGGAACCTAAACCATGATGGAGAACTTGAACCCTTGATTATATACACACTTATCCCATTATTAACATTACCTATACTAATTTTTATTTTCATAGGAGCACTCAAATGATGTGCAATGTTTAGTATATTGTTGTAGAAGAGTGGAAGAACATGTTTTTTATCTAATAAAAAGTACTAAAAAAATATTTTCAGGTATTTTGAAAAGAAAATATATTAAAAATATATAATAATGTTGGTGTTTTTTGTTTTTTTATAAAATAATATGAATATGTATTTGGGAAGATGATTGTATTTTTTTCTTCAAAATTTTATTGATAAAATAAAATGAGAAGATTTTTTTAGAAGATTTTATAATGAATAATTGATCTTACACTAACCCTTAAATTAATTATTAATATTTATAATTAAAATTAAAATAAACCAAATTATGATTGCTTAATTTTTTAACCACTTAACCCTATGAGAATTAACCTCAACGACAATGATGAAATGAATAAAACTCTATGCTTGTTTTAGAACATTAAATAATAGCACCCATAGATGATTTTCATTATAAGGATAAAATAAGGTCATAGAATAATTATGTCTTATATAGATACTTCATGTTTATTCTAATTGAATATAAAGAATTTATTTAGACCAAAAAAATTGATCCCATATTGTTTTTTTACTCAATGCAATTGCGGTCTCCCAATTTTGACATTACTCAACATCACACGCTTTGTGATAATTGTTAAATTATTTGGTTAATTTTTCAGGATAAAAAAAATCACATGAAAAATTATTTAAATTATATAATATCATTTATTCAAAAAAAGTGATGATGGTTAGAATATGATCTATTACTAAGAAAAAATACTCTTCCATGACATGTGAATTTATCGTAGAAAAAGTATTCATATTGAATGGTATATAAAGGGTACAAATTAATGTCATTTCTACTATGGTTTTAAATAAAATATAATTCATTGTTATTTTAATGAAATTGAAAAAAAATAAAACAAAATAAATAGAAATGGAGAGTTTTATTGCATGAATAGATTGTTAACACATGAAGATGTCATAGAATGCATTATATGAGGGATATTTTATTCAAGAGATATACCTACATATATTCTTGGATAAATAGATTTAAAACCCATATATATTCCAAAAATTTCATAATTCATGGACCACACCATACGATGGATATAAACTCACATTTATAGAGGGTAGGAGAGGGTAGGGTTACATGAGGTTACAAGTGAGAATGGAAAAAATTGTAGTAATATTGTAATAAAATTTTCAATGATTTTTTGACCTCTAGAATGTATGAAATTTCAATTATTATAGCATGATTATATGTTCATAATTGGTTCTTATATTCATTTTAAAATTTTAGTTGAATACACACCACAATGTATAATATATCGTCCAAAGGATTATGTTTTGTCTATGTTGTCGAGTATAGTCTATCTTTTTCTTCATAACAATTTCTACAATTAAATATATAGTCCATAAATATTTTTCTAAATAAACATTATATCCCACTTATTTTAGAATTATTTATTGAAATTTTGTGTCCATAAAGTCATAATAAAAATATTTATTTATAATATATATAATCCACTTAAAATTTTTAAAACTAGATTGTTTATGAAATTTTAGAATATTATATTACATACCATTATCCCCAAAAAATATATATTTAGCCTAATGTTGTGGAAATATATCATTTCTAATCATGAAAATGGTCAATAAATTTTTTTAAACTATATTTCACTTTCTCGTTTTAACTCTTGGGAAAATATCATATGCCCAAATCAAAATCCTTACTAGAATAAAAAGTTAAATAATTTCAAAGATTTATTTTAAATGTTAAACCTGTCATGTCTCTTTTATGATCTCAAATATCCTTCCATTTTTATTTTCTCATAATCAACTGTTTTCAACATCATTCAATCATCCATGATATTTTTTGAAACCAACCTCAAATGATATTCAATGTCACTATTCACTTAAGAGAGTCTATTTATATTGTGTTATACTCATACTCAAGGAATGAATATTTTCAATATTATTATAAAATCTCAAATATATCTAAATTTTTATCCATGACATACAATCAATATTAAGGAATTTAAAGGTTTGATTGATGGATTATTTTTTTGGTAAGTTTTCAAAATCATAAAGAATAAATGAAAATGTTTTAATATTTAAATACAATGACAAATCAACAATGTTATGTAATAAAGGTCACATTCACTCAATACCAATTAATATTTTTTAATCTCACACTTAACCACCATGATTCATGAAAATGGCTATGAAAAAATGGATTCGCCCTTATTCAATATTTTCTTTTTTTCTCTCATTTTCAATGATGTATGAATTTTTTTGGAGAATGAATTATAAATTGGGTAAAAAGATTGTTTATTCATGGAATTTTATTTATTAGGGACATGGATTAAACAAATAAGAGAAATGGATCTTTCAATATCAACCCATTTTGATTGTTATTTTTACAATTTTTTAGAATAAGTTGATAAAAATGGATTTCAATGAATTAAAATTACTCAAGACCATTTATCACATTGAAATTATCTAAAATGATGACACATAACACTCAATTTCACCTTATCATGTAATTATTCCAAAAACAATCATATGGAGGCCCCATTCTTCGACAATTAAACTTGAATTAAACATAAAAATACATGTTAGAGAAAGGGTGGGTAAGGGATAATTTGGATTCTAATGTGGATTAAACCTATATTTTTATTCATTTTAATATATGATATTAACAATGATTGATGTAAAAGTCTGTTCATATGGATATATAATGGGATATCCAATTTAGTTTCCACAATCATGTTGAAATTTTCCCATGATCTCAAAAACTTTTAGATTTAATTGGAAAATGTTATAATTAATAAGAAAATTCCATGATTATTCCATGAAGTTACTGTATTATAAATATGATATAAATTTGGTTTTTAATACCCTCAGGATAAGAATTAGTATTTATTTTTCATGAAAATGATTCGTGGGTTTCAAAAATACATCAAACTATTATAAATGTTATGAAAAATTAATATATAGTACAAGTATCCCATGGTAACACTCATTTCAAATTTTGTTTTTCAAAAACCTAAAAATTCTAATAAATATGACCAAAAATATAATTACTTATCCCATACAAAAATGGTTAAATTATTCTAAATGTGATCATACGAAATGGTATATTCTTATAAAATTTATAAAATTAAATAAGAAAGAAAATTTTAAATGGAAGGGTTAGGGATAAACTGATGTTCACAAGTGATGATGGGGTCATGAAGTGTGATGAAATTGGTTTTATGTGTGGGATGTCCCTTAATGTATTACTTAAACCACATTACTTTCACTACATATCTCTTTCTTGTGGAAAATTTTGTGATATACAATATCCAATAAGAAAAAAATCGGTACAACATAAGGACCTAACCATCTAAAACTCATTATAACGAGCCTAAGATTCATCCCTGAACTATAAACAAGATCTTTTTACCCCCATAGAAATCCAATTTCTCAATAATCTTCTCATGGGTTGTTTTTACATTCCCCTTATATAGAATCAAATTCTCATATGAATATAATAAGATATCCTAAATCTCTTAATTTTGATGCTTCCATTGATCATATACATGGGTGAAATCCATGTGGAACTTATTTATCAACCAAAATTCACGATTCTTGATATCTCTATATTTATGTAAGGACTTCCCATGGACAATAGAATATGGGTATATACCTATGGAAGTGTTTTAATACATCAAATCATCCCAAATAGAATCATTTAATATATATTTGTTGTCCGTTCTATTTAGTGGCTTAGTTGTCTACAACATCTTCTTCCGCTCTTGATTTTAAAGATCATCATATACATCTGTTTGGTGGTAGTACAATGTATATATTTGGTGTGTCACACCATAATTTCAAATTAGTTATGAATAATTATAGAATAAAAAGTTTGACCCTTGGTCCTTGATGATAGCCTTGATTGTTATAAATATGTAAAAAATATATGCTTAGATAAAATCCTCTACAACATGAGAATCAATAGTTATGGTATCCTTAACGTCTACCATGTTTCTAAAATAATATACATTGAAAATTATTTATATGGAACTGAATGATATTGAAAATTTAGACATAAAATAGTTTCCTTATACATAAAAAAATCTCATAGAATAATATGGTTTTGGGGCATCTCACGTCTCCTAAAAATGATACTAATGTGTTATCCATATGAGAATGAATTAAGAATTGCATGGCCATCATAGAACATAGAAGGAAAATATAATTTATAGAATAGGAATTTTATAACTATCCTATGTGATCCAAGTGTCCCCAATTAGAATGTGAATAAAAGAATGTTGAATATAATCAAACTCCAGACCAAGAATGCCAATCTTAATAACAGGGTAAGTACACCTATTAAATAGGTATAGATCCTCCAATACATAATAATGAGACTAAATTTTACATTTATATACATGGTGTTTCTTTATTTTTTTCATGTATTTTAGATGTTACCATAAAGTTAAATAAATCATCATACCAAGGATGTGTAGCAGAAAGTGCATAAGGATTCTCATTTAGAAATTTGTTCCAAAGTGGTACATGGTCCAAGGGTTCATTATCTAGCGTGTGAATAACCCAACTATTTTTGGTTTCCAACAATTTTGATGAACCCCTTTTATTCTTTATCTCAATATTAAACTCTTTATGATGGATTTTACAATAGGAAACTCCAGGATTTTCATCTATTTTCCTCAAGAGGTACCTGAAAAGATAATTATCAAATTGAAACTACATTATCGCCCAGTAAATAAGAATAAAATATATAAAAATAAAATAGTATAGGAATAATGTAATTCCCCGACCCCAGTTATCCAGAGTCGGTGCATTATTACATAACATTGGTATGATCACAAATGATCAAGTCTCAAAAGACTGATTAGTTTAGTAGCTTTGGAAACGCTAGATACATTCATAAATGTTATATTACATCATAAAGTGAAAACTACAACAAAATCTTGTCTCCAAACTCATATCCCCTTATACTATCCCTGCAGGTCATTCATAAAATACTTCTTCACATCATGGGAAAGAATAAAACCTAGAAAGGGGTGAGCTCAAATGCCCAGTAAGGATAACAATATAGAGGAAACTTTCATAAATAAGCATGAACATTTAAGAAAATGTATAACTAAAAAAAAAGCCTTATAAACATTATCTTTATCATAATATGGTAGAAATAAAATGAAATAATTCCATTTACATATTCACATGGATATTATACTAGTCAAATAATCACATGAAATATCAATAACCACTTTCATAATGATGGAATGCATAATGCTAGACTATCATAACCACATAGTCATGGCCTCTTGCCAAGACTACAAATAAGATTTTTTCAAGGCCTTGTTCGAGGACACTAGTTTGTCTCATTAGACCTACCGATGCATCGAGGAGCAATAGAGGGCTCCACCCGTCACTTATTTAGTCCAATGCATTCCTTATATGAACAGGTTTAAACACAACACAAACATTCGTATTAAAATTAGCATATGAAATGTCAATACTTTCTCCATAAACCATGAATGTTATAAAAATAACACATCCATAGTCAAACATATCACAAAACATTCAATGTAATAAGGATGTTTTTTATCACAATAAATCAACTTCAATAAGCTTAAAATCCATCAAAGGATGTTGACATAGATTAAATCAAAACTATTTGAGAGAAATATCTTTTTTTTGAAATCATTTAAAAGTCACACATTTATAAAGGAAGAAATTTAAAAGATATTATTGAATCAAATATTCCCATACCACATTGAATCTTTTGAAAAGAAATATAATTTACAAACATTCATGTCTATAAAAATAAATCCTTAAAATCATTTTAAAAACGTGGAAATTAATTAAAAAGATTTAGAAAGATTAATTTTTTGAAAAATTTAAAATTCTGATCTTGATAAAGAGTTCCTTTCACAAATTCTTTAAATATTCATTTTGAAATATTTTAAAATTCACATAATCATAAAATAAAACATTTAATTTTAAAATATTTATATAATTTTGTAAGGGAAATTTCGACTATTTTTATAACAGCAGAAAATAGCCGAACCCACCGTATAAGTTAAAAAAAAGACATTCTTACAATAATTTTGTCGAAAAGGTTAAAAAGGACCTCATTTGGAAAGTTATGAAAAGATTCCTTTATAAAAATCTTATAAAAAGTCAACAAGAGTATAAATGACTTTAACCTATAGTCAATAAAATAGTAAGAATGATTTGAAATACATTTTTGAGAAACATGGATGTTGATGATAAAGAAGTCCCAGTAGATAATTATGTATAAACAACCTCATATAATGAAGAGATTGTGAAATAAACCCTTGTAATTTTACTTGGTTTAGGGTAGGTTAAACTCATGTATAATTGTGAAATAATTTTCATTAAAATATACAAGAATCATATACATTAATATGATATCATATAAGATGTTTTAACTTTGATTTGTTAATAATATCTTAGTATTATCATCGTTTCGGGTGTTAACAGATTCGTTTTCCTTTATATTCTTTGTATTGTGAGACATATTTGTTATGTATGGGATTTATATTATTCATATCCAGAATGATATCACGTCTCTATAAATTATTTTTAATCATCAAATGAAATTTAGTCTTGAATGGATACGATGGGGAATGAATCTCATCGCGTTCGTGGAGACAAATAATCCGTACGTTCGCACGAGCGACAATATCATTATTTTAAAATAATATATAATTGGATGTTATATCATATATATATAATCATTATCATGTTATATTTATTATTTACATGAATTACACATCATTATTTTACCCATCCTACTGATAATGTATTGAATAACAATTACACCACGACGTGGAGACGGTAGGCCTTACATACGCACATATGGTGAAATGTCATTCAAAATATGGATAGAATACTAAATATGGTTTTACCATATTTATAATAACATCAAAGTATATAAAAAAATTGGAGTTATTATTTTAGAATGGAAATAACCAAGAAAGAAGAAGTTGAAGAAAAAAGGAACTTGAAAGAGGGTGGTGAAAACATTACCTCTTATTCGGGTTCTTCCTTTTGATTGGATCAAAAGGGCTCCTTAAGTTGGATTTATGATCAAACTAAGGCCTCTAGGATGAATTGAGGGAAGTTGAGAGAATATTTGGGCAGGGGTTGGGTGAGCCAAAAGGCTTTGAAAGTGTTAATTAGAGAGAAGGGGGAGTTCCCTTTTATAAGAGGGGTGAGGGACACCTTTGGAAAAGCTAGAAATACAATTTTATTATAAATTCATATTTGGTTTCTAATGGCTCAAAAGTTAATTATTTAAAGGTTAATGTAGTGATAGGTCTAAATCCTTTCAACCAATGGATTATAGATAGGTTTGGGTCATTATATTAACCTAATCATTTATATTTAACTCTTAGTTAAATAGTTTGACATTTACCATGTCTCTTTGTATTTTTATATTATATTGTTAATAAACATACTATATACCTCCAAGAGACCCCCAAGTGGTCCATAAATTACACACCTATCATTATAGAAGTCCTATGGCCGAACCTTATATTTTTTGGAATATAATATCAATTAATAATATAATATATGTTTTAAAAACTCTTTTATGTCAATTTTGACTCTATTGGGTATTTTGTTTTTGATAATTTTATAACAGAATTATTACTTCGAAAATAATTTATATAACTAATCCTAGTATGTAATATTAACCAATATAATTAGTGTAATTCATAAAAAGTCTCAAATTAAATTTATTTTCATATTTACAATATCAATTATTTTAATATTTCATCAATTAGGTAATTACTGCATCACCATTGTGTCACAAATAAATTAAGTTATATAATGTCTAAAAATTATAAATAAAATACCATTATGTAGGAAATCGTTTTATATTTTATTTAATATTTATAATCGAATTTATCTTATGTATAACCCAATATTAAAAATGGTTTAGTTATTAAACATTGATTTTATCTCTTTTAACTCTTCTTTGAATTAAATAATAATAAATGTCCTAATCTAATACAAGTGGACCTAAATGATAATATTTTATTCCTAAGGTTATTTTTGGTCAAGACACACTTGTACAATAGAATTAGGACATGTGTTAGGGTAAAATTAATATCATTTTTACCCTTAATTACCCTATTTACTTTTAACCGTGGTAAATAAAAGTAAAAAGTTACTATTCAAAAAAATTATTTTTATCTTATTGAACCACATTTTACTCCTTGATATTAACCATGTTTCTCGGACTTTCATAATTTCACTCACAGAAGTGGTAAAATTATGTTTTATGTGAATTTCCAAATTCTCATAGGTGGTGGGTAAAAGACGGTGAAAAGTTCAATAAAATTTTTATATGTCTAAAATTATTCTAAAATAACTCCAATGAATTACATTAAACTTATATAGGTATTATGTATCTATTTTGACCTCAATTAAATTTAAATAAAATAAATAATTATTTAAAAAAAAATTCGGTTTTAAAATATAACTTAGTGTTTTTTCACTATTCATCAAAAATTGAATGTTTTCAGAAAAATACAAAAAATTCACCCTAGGCTAATTTCGATATTCCGAATCCAAAAATGAAGTTAATTTTGAAGGATAAAATTTATAAAATTTCAAAAAGTGGGTATTACTGTTGATTGGTCACGGTGTGTTAGAAACTCTAAATTGCGTACAATGCAAGCTATTGCATTATTCGATGGGAAACGTACGGTGGAAGCGTGAGGTGTTACAAATAAACCCCTTTTCCATTAGTTTTCAGTTTTATTCTGTTGAATCCAATGTATTTGAATATTAAGTGATCACATGTGAATTCCTTTCTACCCTATATGTTTCAATTACACCGACTATGAAATTTGAGGAGTCACACATAAGCTCAAATGAATGATCCCACCATGGAGGATGAATAAACAGTAATGTGGTGATAATTTTTTTATATAGTTAATTGGTTACATATAATTACAATCCAACACAATGTTTGAATAATTTTATATAAATCTTGATAATCAAAGATAAATATTACCCAAATCTCTAATGAAGTGTTGATGATAAATTTCATGTCTGCGGAAATATCTATCAACCCACAAAATTTTAGGATATTAAAATGTGTAAATAATATCAAACTTAGATATGTCAACCTATATTCCTTGTCTTAAGAGTACTTGACCCCAAAAAGTTCCCTTATCTTCCATGAAATGAAAATTTTCCAAATTTAAAACCATATTTCTCTTAATGAAGTGATGGGAAACATTTACAAAACTCAAGAGACACTCATCAAATGAGGAACCATACATGAAAAAAACATCCATAAATACCTCCATGTATGTATCAAGAAAATTATAAAGGACACTAACCATGCATCACTGTAAGGTACTGGGGCTATTATATATTCCATATGGAATCTTTGGGAGGGAAATATTATAAAATGTAATGTGAATTTCACCTTCATATAGTCCTCTACTATAATGTGATCATTAAAATAGCTAGAGAAACTATCCAAGAAACAACATTGTTTCCTACCTACAAGTATCTCAAGAATCTAATCAATTAATGGAAGGGGAATTAGTCCATTTGAGTGGAATGATTTAATTCCACAAAATCCATACACACTCACCAATTGGTTTTCACTCTCATATAAACTAAATCACTACTTTAATTTTTTTATAACAGTGAAGTTGGCTTCGCTTTTCTATAACATGGATAGAAATAACCCATTTAGACTTATAAATTGGTTAAATGATACCAGCCTCAAGCAATTTTCCACCACTTCATTTATAATTTCATATATTGTTAGTTTAATTCTTCATTTTGGTTGTATAACCATTTGTTATCCATCCCCTAAATGAAAAATATTTATGTAAATGGATGGGTGGAGACCTATTATTTATCTTAATGTCGACTTTATTTCCCTATTATTCTATTTTAAAAAAATTAAAATTTTTGTTTCTCATTCATGAAAGTGATTACTATTAATTGTTATAGGTAATTTTTCATGTTTCAACTAGTGTAAACCCTCCAAATTTTAAGAAAATGGCTTCATATTCAGTTTTATTGGGTGTTATACTAATTGGAATGAACATTTACATGAGATATGTGTACAATTTATATTGGGTTACAAATTTACATCATCAGAATCAATAAATAATTCATCACATAGATCAATAAAATTAATAGAAATATTATAATAAAAAATCACATGCCAAGGATTAAAATCAGAATAAACATAAAAATCATATCCAAGAGAGGTGTCCTAATGAGAAAAACATTTTGTAATTATAAAACAAATAAATCTATCCCCAATACTCAAAATAATTCTTTGCCTCAAATGATAACCATTATGAAAATATGTTTGAAAAAATTAAGCTTTCCCTAATACTCAAAATCTATCTAACACTATAATGATAAACATTATAAAATTATTGAAAATAATTATATATCGAATCTTCAAAAGATGGATCAAAATAGTATTTGAAGATATAATAATGGTATTCTGAGGAGAACTTCATAGATTATAATATTTTAAATCTTATAATATAATATCTAAAATCAATAAAAAGTGTACCCTAATGGAAATTTATGATTTATGGATGGTTTTAGGAAGTGTATTCTAAGAATTAATGGAGAATGAGAACATATATAAAAATACCCAATCTTCAACATGTAAAAATCATTAAGAAATATCATATCTCCCACCCAAACTAGCACATATCATAAAACTATTTTTTCCTATATTATTGAAATATTTAAAAAATGAACCACCACCCACATCAAATTCATCACTTAAATATGAATGTAATTGAAAATATAATGAGGTATGACACTAATAGATGATCTCAAATAACAAAAATTATCATAGAAATGAAGCTCCACTATGGTGCCTATATTGGTGAATTTCTCAGGGTCATTTCACCTTATAGGCATCACCAAGTTTGTCGTAGTGAGCATAAAGAAATACCTCAAATGGTTTATCGATTCATTTGCCTTTAGTTATCCTTTATTTTTATAAAAGTAATTTAAAAAACATGTATTCCTTATAATTTAATTTTTTTCATGTGAATTGATGTTGTTCACAACCTGTTAAATATATCTGAACCCATTTTCTGCATCACCTATTTATCCATCATCTTAGTTTTTTCAACAATATTAAAAAACTGAAGGTGTTTAAGAGGAACATAATTATTATTTTTCTTATCTTTCTCATTCTCATTTGTATTATCATTGGTTTTTTATGAATGGGGATTTTTTGGGGGTTGAGGGGAATCCTAGTGAACAAATATATGCATGTGTCACAACTATTTACATCCCATTTCTTATTGCGATGGAAATAAAATTCCTCTTGGTATTTAGAGTAGGTTGAGAAGGGATATTTCAAGTATTATTTCCTACCAATTAATGGAGGGAAATTAAAATATGGATCATTTTCATCTTTTCTCCCACAAATCCATACTCTGACTATTCATGTCATTATATTGATTAAGACAATTTGTTTCAAAAAATCATCATTATTAGAATTTACCTTTGGTTAGGAATTACCATTTTTACAACATGTATATAATTTATCATTGAATATCATCTATTAAAATTGAGACCCCTATTGTTAAGGTGGATCCTACTGTAAATTTTTCATAATAGGGGGTCTTTATTATTGTCTATAACCATACCAAAAATTTGGGTGATCCTTCTTTCATGGATTATAATTTGGAGCGAATAGATCATGATTCTTCCTGGTTGGTGATTTTTGATACTATTAATATGGTCAACACTAAATATGGTAGCATAATCTACTATATCTTGAATATAGGGATAAAAATATGTCGAGTGGTCTAATTCAATGAAAATTCTACATGCCATTTTAGGGGTGTGATGTAAAGTATTTTTGTTATAGCATAGTTTATATCACCAGGTTAGTCAATTTACATAAATTATTGTCAATTAAATTATTTTTAATAGAAGAAGTATTGACTTGGTGTAATCCACTTATGAATTGGGGTCCACAATTGAAAAATTTCAGGGAGTTTTATTCAATTCTATTAATAAATACATTTGTAGATATTTGTGTTATGTTTACCAATTATCCTTCTAATAAAACATCCACTATACTCCTCACCATAGTTTTAATGACTTCATATATGCATTGGATGTCGAATTTCCTCTAATTTTTTCATGTGGTAATATTGAAAAAAACATCTCAAATTGTTCCCAGTACTCGTACATTGATTCAACAAATGGTAGATTGATACATGAGTTATTCTCTTGAATGTATGTAGGCCACGATTCTGGAAAAAATCATAAAAAGAAATGAACTTCAAAAAATTTCAACATGTTACATATTCATGTTATAAATAATACATCCAACCATTAGGATTCCATCAAATGAGAATGGGAATAATCTTAGTTTTAATTGATATTTAGATAAATTTATAGGTGTAATTATTAATAAAATGACATTGAATTTTGTAATTTTTTTGTTTTTATCCTCACTATATTAGACATGAAATTTTAAGGGATGGTGAATTAACTAAGATTTTATTTTAATATCACATTTTAGAGTTTGATAATAAATTCATTTGGTTTTTGAATTAATATATGGTAAACTCAACACTCAAACGGTTTCATCAATTTTATTTTTGTTATTTACATCAATTTCATGAGATTTTATGTTATTTTATGTATTAATCAAATTTCATAACTCTAAGAATGGTGTAATTTCTATGTTGTGTAAATTCTAACAATTACCATATATCTAGAATTTCCATTTTAATCTCCAAGGATGGGTTCAGTCTCAAGGTCTATATGTAAAATATCCTTAGGATAAGAATGTGTGAAAATGTAAGGGAATGAAATAAAAAAATTGAATTGGTCCAAAATATCTTATTATTTAGTCTGAAATTATGGTGCAAATTTTTTTTGATAGAGGGGATGAAAGAAATAATAAGAGAAACGGTGAATAAATGGAAATAAAAAATACCTACAACTGGTAAAATAAGGTACTTTCATTCTTGGAAATGATTATAATTTTAAAATAATTATTGTGTACACCCTCAAATGATGTTTAATTTTTAGTACGTAGGTGTAACAGAGTGTATTTCCAATGTCATTATATAATGAGTATGTACTTAAAAAAGTGTTAAAGGTAATTTGAAAACAAAATAAAATAAAAAATTACACTAGTAATAATTTTTGTTTTTTTCCATTTATAAAAATAAATCATATGTTGGTTGGAATAAGAATCTTTTTTTGATTTTTTTAATTTGATATTTGACTAATAAAACACATTATAAGATGTTTCATTGAAAAATATTTAGTAGGTGTAATCAATAAAAATATTCTTCATCACTTATTTTTTAATAATTTTTATTAAAATAAAAATCTACCTACTTATGAACCCCCAATTTGTTAACCCCAAAACCATTCAGAATTTATCTCAACCACAAAGATAAAATTAATTAAACAATATTTTATCTTTAGAGAATGGAATCTTGACACCCTGGTTTTATTATCATTCCAAGTCTAGCATATAGTTAGTGGTGAATTTTGTATCATATTAGTACAATAAGTGGGATGAATTAATTTAAAGGATTATATGGTAATTGTATAAATTGATTGAATATTTTTTTTCTATAGATTTTTTTTACGCCAGTACAAATAAAAAATTAGTCAACCTCACAAGCTATTGTTATTTTTTCTATTTTATGACTAGTTTATTATATGATATAAAAAAAATTCATACATCCTGTTAATTAAATCACAGTATCTGATTTATTATAAAAATATTGTTGATGAAGGTGATAATTAAATTGGTTAATAATAAAATATACTCTTCCATGGGTTGTGTATTCATTATAGAGATGTTTTAAATTTGAAAATTTTTAGAAAGGTAATTACAAAATATTTTTACTATTACTAATTTAAACCCAAAAAAATATATATAAATAATAAAATATAAAATTACATGATAAATAAATGAGAAATTGTGAGTTTCATGCATGGATAGATATTTTAAACATGTAGAAGAGGGAGATGACATTTAAGAATGTATCATTTCTTAAATATCTACACCTCTATAAATAATTGAATAAATGGAGTTAAACCACATATACCCTTCCATAAACCTCTTAATTCATAGATAACCCCATCCAAAGGATAAAAACACACATTTACAATGTGGAGGGTATTATAGGGTTACTGAATTTTACAAATGGAAATTGGAAAATCAAAACAAATATTTTAATCTAAATTTAAAATACTTATTAAACTACCAAATTCATAAAACAAATATTATTCAAGAAGTATTATTGTTTTTTAATATATTCATATATATAGTTTCCAAATTTTATATTAAATGACACGTGAATGTATATTGTATGGACTAAATGGTGTATCTGTTTCCATGTTGATGAGTCCAATCCATATTTTTATTTATGGTTCATTTTATCCACAAAAATGTATTCTATATAATTAGTGGACAAAATGATTATTTTATCCAATATAATTTTTTTAGATTAAATAAAATTTAATCTTATATAATCTAAAAACATTTGTAATTCCTAGTGTACTGAAAATAAATTTATTTGGGTAAAAATAGAGTTTCAATCAATTTTCAAATGTATGATTTAATCCCATATTATTAAAATATATATATATTTAGAAATAATTTGGGAAAATATATCAATTATTTTAATTAAAATATTCAATAAAAATTGGATTTATATCCAATCCCTATGCACCTACTTCCCTCTTTTTCATAGCCCCAACCCCCAAACTGTATCGTTCAATTAGTTTGAAATTTTCAACCTCACCACCATAACCTACAAGAATGTCTCTAGCCTTTTCACACCTACCTCTACTATATTATCTATCTAGACTTATCTCATGACATCTGAACTCAAAAAATTAAGTTAAATATTTAAGGTCATTTATTATAAATTCAATTTTTAATTTTTAAGTAACATACACTTGTTCTAATCAATTTACACTATGTTATGGATACATTTAATTAATTTTTATATTTGTTTTATACTAGGGGTTCTTATTTGTATAATTTTATGGGAAAAATAATTATTTAATTTGTTATATTTAGAATTCATTATACTTGTTTAATAAAAAATTTATATTATTATTTCTTTATATATGTGGAGATGAGTGGTAATCCAATATGTATTGAAATAATTTTGATCAATTTACCATAAAAGACACCTTGGTATTTTATGGGATTAGAAGAAATTTTACATTATAATATTGAAAATAGATTAATGGATAATATAATTTAATTTAAATATTTTTATGGTATGTTCATGTTATGGTTGATTAGAAATGATGTATATGAGAACCTGATATTGAAATAGGTTCTTGATTGATATGTATGTTGTATTTTTCGTAGAGAATCAGATGTTATGGAAAGTAAAAGTCATGATTATTCTACAAAAA
The DNA here is from genome assembly GCA_963277665.1 of Viscum album. Classification (NCBI taxonomy): domain Eukaryota; kingdom Viridiplantae; phylum Streptophyta; class Magnoliopsida; order Santalales; family Viscaceae; genus Viscum; species Viscum album. Next base: position 266,654,429 of record OY728158.1, read on the forward strand.
AATAGAATGTCATATGATATAGGATAAATATATTCAAAACATGAATAAATGATTCATTTGGATTTAAAGGATATAATGAAAAATATTTTTTTAGATTAAGAAAACCTTCAGTTGATCATGATAAGGTTATTCTTTCTCATAATATCAATTAGAAATAATGAGTAATATGATTTATTTTAAGAATTAAATGAAGAACTATATGAAGGGTGTCCCTAATATTGAACTGAATAAAAAATTACAATCCATGATTTTTGGGTTACTTCACGAATCATTTTATGTGTCTAAGATACATTCTTCATTATATGAGACTTATAAAATCATCAAAAAAACATGGACTCTATTATAAAAAAATACATACATGCACTAATTATTTTAGGATATTTTGGGGGATAAATCTATTATATATAATAAATAATAAGATTCCATACAAGTATATCGTTATTAATGGGAGTTGGTGAGAGTAAAAAATGAATGAAATATAAGAGATAAGTAGAAGAAGAAAACTCTTATAAAGGTATTTCATTACATTCTTTAGATAAAATTATCAAAAGGACTATTCTTTTAATATAAGATTTCATATGACATAATGTTTAAATATTTAAAATGTAATATTGTGGAGTTGGTTATATGTCCAAAATATTTAATGTTATGAATAGTGTGTAGTTCAATATTTCCAAAGTTTTCTTTGAATCATATGAATGTATCTTTGGGATTAGTTTTTGATATTTTTAATCCTTTTGATACTTTAAGTAGTAATTATAACACATGAATTGTTTTTTTATCCTTAATAATATACCTCCATGTATGATTATGAATAATAAATATTTAATTATTTCGATGATTATACCAGGAAAGAAAATGCCTGTAAATGAAATTAATGTAACCTTTCAGTCTATCATCAATGAATTGAGAGAATTATTTGATGATGGTTTGAAAAATTTGATGTACAAATTAAATAACTATTCAAAATGAATAATAATTTAAAGAGGATAATTAACAACGTTATAAGACTAAGAAACAAATCCAGTTGGAACACACATATTGGTTTGGGTAGTCTAGTTTTTAATTTTGAATTGGAACCTTTATGACATCCTTTTAGAGGAAAATATTTTTTTTATGTTTCATTACCTATCACTTGAGGAATATTATAAATTTTGTTTTAGAAAGAAACAATCCAATAAGTATTGAATGTATAAATTCGTTGATGGGTTTATACAGTTCATAAATCATAGGAAAAATAATTAATTTCATTATAGTATTTTAAAAGTGTAATCAATTTTAAAAAGTGAGAAAGGGTATGAGTAATAATATCTAATGTAGTTGGAATAGAATAGAGAAATAAAATGGGTATATTTTTACAAACATCCATGCTGAGATTTTAATTTCATATATAATGTTCTTAATTTAATTCATTTTGAGAAGAATACCTATCATAATATAATTTTTACATTGGTTAATGTGTAGGGTCAATTGATGGATCACCAAATTCTAGGAAGGTTACATAAGAAATTAATATAAATTGTGGTTTGTGGGAAAATGAGAATGTAAAGTATGCTTGAACTATTTTTATAGTGAAATATCATGATAAAGACATAATAACTCAGTGAAGGCTTGAGAAATAAAAATAATGGTGTATTTACACTTACAGGTTTAGTAAACATTAGAATTATTGTTGATATTAAAAAATTAAATTATCATTTTCAATTTCTATTTTTATTAATCAAATTATATTGGGAGAACATTGATATGGTCATAAAGAAATATTAATTTCATTTAATTCTGTCAACATCGATCACATGATACATAATACTGAGTTTTAAGAACATGATATGTCACGACCCGTCCTCGGGGCCCGTGCCGTGACTACCCCAATACCACCTTCCATAGGCCAGGGGCTGGCGACTAGCACCAAGGCGAAAATCCCGGTAAAAAGGGAAGGCATTGCCTTTGTAAAGTAAACAAGCACCACAGAGTAAGCAAGCGGAAAAGTAAACACTAAGTAAAAACAGAGTACAAATGAAGTGCGGAAAACTAAATGGGCCAGTATACAAACCCAACTGAAAGTAAAGTACAACTCGAAAGGGAAAACAGCAACTGTAAAGTAAAAGCTGCTACACCGAGCTGTCCACTGGAAATCCCACCTGAAGGGTAGGTACAGATAGCTCCAATGCTCCTCGGGTCCCGCCGTCCGCTCCGAGCACATCCCGCCCAGTGGTCCACCTCCAGGTACCGTCCTACTCTGCAAGCCTCAGCCACGATCAACGCTGTCCGTCATCTGCAACCAACACAACGTAGTGCGGGCATAGCCCGTGCAGGGGTGAGTATAACGATACTCAGTAGGGACCCCGAGACCCTTAAGGTCTCACTAAAACCAACAAAGATAACCACAAGAAGATCTCAACAGATAACCTCTACTTAGATATATGCCCATACATATACCTAAGTTATCAAGTAACCCATCTCAATCATGAGGCAAACACAAGGTCAAAAGTCTCAGCTCAAACCAGGATTTTCATCATCGAAACCGTAACTGCTGAAGAGCTCCGTCTCTGGAGTGTACAGTGGTCCTGTCACAACTCCGAGGTACTTCCCACTAACTTAAGACTGCTGTAGTACTCCACCTATCGAGTAATGCGGGCCAGTCGCTACCACCAAGCGCTCCCATGTGCCGCTACAACCAAGCGCACCTCTGTCGTGGGTCTGCCGCTACAACCAAGCGCTCCCATGTGCCGCTACAACCAAGCGCACCTCTGTCGTGGGTCTGCCGCTACAACCAAGCGCTCCCATGTGCCGCTACAACCAAGCGCACCACTGTCGTGGGTCTGCCGCTACAACCAAGCCCTCCCATGTGCCGCTACAACCAAGCGCACCTCTGTCGTGGGTCTGCCGCTACAACCAAGCGCTCCCATGTGCCGCTACAACCAAGCGCACCTCTGTCGTGGGTCTGCCGCTACAACCAAGCGCTACCATGTGCCGCTACAACCAAGCGCACCTCTGTCACACACCGAGTCGTTCGATCAGCAGTTGTCGGGTCTCAGTCAGCTACACGGTCTCCGTGCTCCGCCCGCTCGTCTCCGGGAGGGTCCGCTCCACGAGCTACTGGTCGATACTCCAAGTACCGCAAAGTCCCGCAAGGAAGTATCTCGAAGGACCACCTCGTCATAGGGGTCTCAACGCAACAGACGGCGCGTCAATCGGACGCCCGGTCTGTGAGTTATTAGCCTTTTCGTCCCAGGGGCCCGGTTGGTTTCGTGAGCGAACCAATCCGGCCGTAACTCAACTATACCCCGAACACTCACAGGGTATACTCATAGGGAACGTTTTTCAACGTGATCACCAATGCCGCTGACGGTTCGTCAAACGGACGTCTGGTCTGAAAGATATCAGCTTTTCCGTTCCAGGGGCCCGGTTGGATTTCAGTGCGATCCAACCCGGCCACTATCCATCTGCATCCAAAACTCGGGCGGAGGATGCCAAAAGTTCCGTCTCATCAAGAGGAACTCAACGCAATAGACGGCGTGTCAATCGGACGCCCGGTCTGAGAGTTATTGGCCTTTTCGTCCCAGGGCCCGGTTGGTTTTTAAGGCAAAACCAACCCGACCGTACTCCACTTGCGTCCAAACCTCGGGCGGAGTGAGCCAAAAGATCCGTCTCACTAAGAGGAAACTAACAAAGCTGACGGCACGTCAATCGGACGTCCGTAGCTCAAGATATGAGCGTTTCCGCTCCGAGGGCCCGGTTGGTTTCGTGTACGAACCAACCCGGCCGAACCCAAAGTATTCCGAAACTTTGAGTGCGATAAACCGAAACGACCGACTCGCTCCAAGGATTGCGTTGCCGCTGACAGCGCGTCGTTTGGAGGCCCGTAGCTCAAGTTACGGGCGTTTGAACGAAAGTCGTCCGAAGACGGGGGGTCCGGGGCCGGGCCGACCCGGCCTGACCCCCCCTGGTAGGCCCGAACCGGGTCGGGTCCGACCCGGTTGGCCCGGCCCGGCCCGGCCAGGGCCGGACCGGCTCGGCTCGGCCGAGCGGCCGAGCGGCCGACGCGGGGGAAAGCCGCCGCCACGCGTGACACCCCCGCGGCACCCGCGGGGTGTCGGCCAGACAGCCGGAAGCGCCGCGTGACAACCCCGCGGCCCCCGCGGGGTGTCGCGCTGGACACCCGCGGCACCCACGGGGTGCCGCGCTGGACACCCGCGGGGTGCCGCGGGACAACCCCGCGGCACCCGCGGGGTGTCGCGCTGGACACCCGCGGGGTGCCGCCGGCGACCCGCGCCGCCACCGGCTTCCGCGGGCCGTCGGAGTCGCTCCGGTGGCCCGTTTTCCTTCCCGTCTGCGCCGTTGTTCCTCCCGGGTTCCGTTCTTTACTGCGGGATCATCAAACATCCGTTGCAGCACGTTCTGTCGTCGCCCGCCAAATCCGCACAAAACGAAGAACGGCGGAGGGTCGTCGGGCCGTGTTCGTTTGGCCCGCACCCTCCGCGTTAGAGATAATCAACGGGAGAAAATAAAATGTTCAACACATGAACCAACAATTTTAATAAAATAAAATTGTTTCTTTGATTCCTGTTCTTTAATTTTTAAAGAACGTTCACGGAAATAAATAAAAAAGGGGGGGGTAAATCCCAAAATAAATCCCTACCTCGTTGATCATCGTGCGCGGTCGTTCTTCGCGGAAAAGCTCGTCGCGGAAGAGGGGGATCGTCGCGTCGTCGTAGGAAGGCGTCACATCGTCGCGGAATCCGGCGTTGAGTTGGCGAGCTCAACGGACCAAGAACAATAGATTTAAATTATAAATAATTAAATCTGTGTTTAAAACCAAAAGAAAAGAACCTTGCGAGGAAATCCGAAATCACTCACCTCAACGGTCGGTGATCGGAGATCGGAGCGGGGAAGAACGTCTCGGACGGAAGCGTCGTCGATTTCCGGGTTCGGCGTTCTTCGCGTTCTTCGCGTTCTTCACGTTCTTCGCAAGGGAGAAGAAGATACAAGGGTCCTCTCAAATCTTCTCAATGCGCAAGTAACCAGAGGTCGAGCGTTGGCCTTATTTTATTATTACGCCAATGAATTTGAAAACTGGTTAAGAAACGATCCATCAATTCGTTGAATTAATTCAACGAAAGAAACAGCCCATTTAATTCACGAAATAAACCGCCCAATTAAATGGTCTGTTAAGATTTTAAGAAACACGTCAGTTGACTTTCATTAAGACGGGTTTTCGCGGGTGCGTTTCCTAGCGGAAAGAAACGGCGGGGCTCGTGTGGGCCCCACCTCGCAAATATCCTACCAAGGGGGTAGGATATTTCTGGATAGCATCCTATCCGGTTCAACTCAGTTCAAGGCGCCTTTAAGTGGATTCCAAGCGGCTTAAGTGAAATAAAATAAAGTTGTCGCAAAGTTATTTTATTTCTTAACTTTAAGCCCGAAAATTAAAAACCACACCCGAGCAAACGCAACTCCGGAAGAGGCGTTTCTAAGAGAATACCGGCGCTGCGATTTCATCGGTGCCCTCAGAATTAGATTCCGGGCACCGGTTCAAACATTAGAAAAACCCGCTCGTCCGTTCACTGAACGTACCCGAGCTAAACTTCGGAAAATGATTCCGGGCACACCGGGCCTCGGAATCAGGCGCCGTCAGAAACTGCGTTCTTGTAAAATTCCAAAGAAAATTAAGAAAAAAATTTCCTTGAAATTTACGGGTCTTTACATGATACATTTATCTTAATTTCATATGTTGTCATGTTTTATAATATCAATTAAGAAGTACACAATGTTTGTTGTGTTTTTATACAACTAAAATAGGGAGGATTGTATTATATGATCCATGATGCCCAATTAGTAATTTTTAATAGTTAACCCTATACACCAAAAAACATTCAAAATTGTTTACTTGACAATATTGTAATAACTGATTGTGAAAAAGAGATTAAAAAGGATGAATTACTCTTCAAAATTGAAGTTTAAAACAACATGGCCAATGATGATGAAAAAAATTGAATATATAAATTTGTTGAAAAACTACATTTCAATTTAATATCTTGTTGTATTTTGTACATATATTTATTATTTTATTTTATTCTTCCTTTTAAATTTTATAATTCTACTCCTTTTAATTTTTTTAAATTGAATATATTTTTGGCCATTGGAAATACAGTATTGTCATTTTTTTTAGAGATTCAAGTTGATCATCATCTCAAAGAAATCTACATCTACTATTTCCATCAATGAATCCAAGTGATCCCACTACACCAATGACATTAAGCTAGAAACCAGATTCCATAAATTGTTTCTGTAGTTCACCATTTGATGTACCTATGTAGGCTGAATAGTTGGTCACTCCTTTATCTAGGGGATATTTTCTCATTACCATTACGTGTGTATATGTCCTCATAAAAAATATTTATATTTTTATTAATTATTTGATTATTTTTTTCAAATAGATAAGGATATGAATATAAGAGATACATATAAAAATACTAAAGATGCATAGGATCTAAAAAATTAAAAACTATTATATAATTTGATGAGTTGTAGCTGCCTACTGTTGATGCTGCCAAAATCCATGAACACATTCAGAGGAAACTATCACACCAGATGGAAATCCTTCTCATTAATTATACATATGGGTGGAATTTACACATACCACAAACATCCATGAAATAAAAAGACAATAGACGTAGAATTATTTGTAAAATTTTGGATGTAATTCCACATCCATCAGAGTGGCTATTTTCTAATGATAAAAGAAAACTTATTTTTGGTGTTTTGAAACACTAGAACAATTGTGTAGTGTATAAAACCATATAAAATGACATAATAATTACATTAAAACATTTTAAAAATATACCTGAATCATTTTTGATATGTATTAGTAGGTGACAAGGTTAAGAAACTTGTGGTGCACTTTGAATGACTCAATAAGTAGATTTTATGATATTAAAGTTTTTAAAAACATGCGTTAGGGGGTTGTAACCAAGATATTGATCTCATAAAAGAGTGAAATTAGAGGCCAAATAAAAAATATTTATTTTTAAAATATATGATCTATCTCTATAACAATCAAAGTTGTGGTATTCATGAGTTGACAAAAAGTAAATTTTTTATTATTTTAAAACTCTAAAATGTGCATGTAATGGTAAAAAAAACATATAACAACCTCACAATGATATTAAATATTGAGAAAACTATTACTAAATAGTTTTTTATTTTTATTATAACAAACACATCAAATTGATAATTGGTGCACACATAATCACTCGATAATTAGTTTATGGATATAAAGTGACCTAAAAATATGTTACATTGTGTAAAACCCAAGAAATTGTCTTATTATTAGTGTCAAATAGTAATAAAAAATATTTATATTAATTTTTTAAATGTATGAAATGATGTCACATCAATTCAAGGAGTAGTTTTCTTAAAATTACATATAATAAATTTTATGTTTTCTAAAACATGAAAACATGGATATAATGGTAAAACACATAGAGAAAAACCACAAAATGATGTGGAATATTGGGAATACAATATTTTAATCATTTTTCATGGTTATAAGTATAAGTAACATCAATAATATTGAATGTATTCTAGGAATTACTCATTAAGTTTTTTTAATGAAATACTTCTTTTAAAACATGATTGTGTGGGTTAAAACTAAGAAAAAGACCTCAAATTGGGGTGAAATAATTAGACAATGACCATATATTTTTCAAATTTATTAGAAGACTCCATACCTGTAAAGACACGTAAATTTCAAGGAAAATTTTTTCGTAAATTATTTGGGGTTTTACGAGTACGAAGTTTCTGAAGGCACATGATTCCGAGGCTCGGTGTGCTAGGAATCAATTTCTATATTTTAGATTGACTACATTCAGTGAGCGAACAAGCGGGGTTTTCTATATTTTTAACCTGTGCTCGAGTTTGAAATCTGAGGGCCCCGATGGAACCGCAGCACCAGAAATTGCTTAAGAGGACTTTTACTATAGATGCGTTTGCACGGGAGAAGGAGTTTAATTTTTTGGCATAAATAAGAATTGAATAAAAATTGCAGAACAATTTTTATTCTTTATTCTAAGTGGTTATATCCTAGGTGTGGGAGTTGGGGTGGGACCCACTAATTACAAACTACCCTTGAGAGGATAAAGGTGAGGTGGGGCCCACACGAGCACCAACTCTTCACATTCCCTAACTCCCTAACTCCCCCCTTTATTTGAGTAACTCCCCTCTCTCCCTCTTTAATAATGCCAACTCACATTAATTTAATTAATTGAACTTTTTCAATTAATTGGATGAAGTATTGAATTTTGTAAGTTGAAATTCATGCCATGTTTTAATAAAATAAGAGGAGACTTATATTATTTGGGGTTGGCTCGTTGTGTTGAAGATTGGAGGAGAGAGCTCTAGTTCCTTCGGAAGAACTTCATCCTCCCGTGAAGACCGTCACCCTTCGACGAAGAACGCCATCACCACAAGGAGAGTTGACATGACATACCTTATTCTCTCTACAGCTAGTGTGAGACGTCGTCCCCTCCTTGGATGTACGCCAATGCCGTCTTTGAAACCTACCCCCGCGATGCCATCTTCCGCGTCGCCGGAAAACAACATCATTTATCGAGGAATGGGTTAAGTTCAATTTTAATGAATTAAAATTCTGGTTGTTTAATCGTTGAGAATCTAGTCTGCTTTGGCCGCTTGATATCGTTATAACGGGAGGAGATCAGACCGCACAAACACGGCCGATCATCCTCCCCTTAACTTGTTAATCTTCGTTGATCGTTGTGGTAAAGGCAGCGCGGTGCCGTTGCACCACACGGGAACAAAAAGGACCGCGGCCAAAGCGAGACGCGACGATGGTGCGTGGCTCCATCGTACCATGCCGGTGAGTCCGAAGAAGGCCACAACGGAGGGGAACGATGCCGTCATGCCCCGCCGGTCGGACAGTAGCCGTGGCAAAAGGTGGCAGTGGTCTTCAAAGGGGCGGCCGGCTCAGCCGGCCGCCGGCTCCACATGAAGGCGGGACCCGTGGGGGTCCCGTGGTTACACCCAAGGCCGACCATTATGGCCGTCCATTTCAAAGAAACCGGGGGGGTGTAACCCCCCCGAAAAGTCCCTAGGGGGGACCCCACGGGTCCGCCGTTTCGGAGACAAGGGGGCGGCGCCCCCATCGCACCCTGCTCGGTCACGAGCCGAGCTGCGGCTGGCTTCCAAGCCAGGCTGGGCCATGCTAGCCAGTCCAGGCTGCATCACGCCCAATCGGGCCAGACACGGAACCAGGTCGGGTCGACCCGGTTCGGGCTAACCCAGGGGGTATTGGGCCGGGTCGGACCTGGCCCAAACCCCCTATTTTCGGACCAGGTTCGTTCAAATGCCCATAACTTGGGCTACATACCTCTGATCGACACACCGTCAGTTGTGTAGGGATACTTGGATTGAGATGGTGGTTTAGTTAAATTACACTCAAGATTTCGGCAATTTTTGGGTATGGGCGGGTTGGTTCGAACACGAAACCAACCGGGCCCTTGGAGCGGAAACACTTATAACGTGACGACATGACGTCCAATTTACGTGCCGTCAATTATGTTTAGTTCCTCATAGTGAGATGGTTCTTTTGTCTTTATTCCACTTGTTTTTTGGACATAGCTGGAGTATGGTCGGGTTGGTTTTAGCTTAAAAACCAACCGGTCCCCTGGGATGGAAAAGCCAATATCTCTCAGACCGAGTGTCCGATTGACGCGCCATCTGTTGCATTGAGTTCCTTTTGACAAGACAGAACTTTATGATACATCAACTCCGGACTTCATGACATTTGATGTATCAACCCCTTGGCTCATGGAGCAGACCCACTCGGAATTGAGCGTGCTGTGTGCGGGAACCCTAGAGCTGGTTGTGACTGCGACGACAATGGTGACTGTACTTGGATCATACGTGGGTTCGGCAGCGATGACGACTGTACTTGGATCCTATGTGGGTTCGGCATCGAGGATGACTGTAATTGGATCCTACGTGGGTTCGACAGTGATGGTTGCTGTACTAGGATCCTACGTGGGTTCGGCAGCGACGACTTCTGTACTTGGATCCTACGTGGGTTCGGCAGGGGAGATGATTCAGAGGCTACATCTATCAACTCCACCACTCTTCGTGAGTAGTATACCTGTGTGATATGAGTCTTGACTTTCAATCATTATCTTCGATATGATTGTCATAATTTTCTGCGTGGATTGGATTATGCTTTGCTATGTGGACTGGGTTGTACTTGGGATCGTGAGTTGGAGAAGAACTGGAATTGATGACTTAGGTATATATATGGACATATACCTAAGTAGAGTTGGTTGATACTTCTTTATTGTATCCTTCCTTTGTGGTTTATCCTTTGTGGATTCTGGGAGACCTTCAAGGGTCTCATGGTCCCCACTGAGTATCGTATACTCACCCCTACACGGGCCATGCCCGCACTACGTTGTGTTGGTTGTAGACAACAGACAATGCTGATCGTGGATGAGGCTTGTGGAGTGGGACGATACCTAGAGGTGGACTATTAGGAGGGACGTACACGGAGCGGACGACCGGACCCGAGGAGCTGAGGAGACCATCTGTACCCACCCTTCAGGTGGGATAGCCGGAGGACGACTCGGTGGTTGCTGATTTACTTTACTGCTGTTGTACTTTCTTTTCAGTTGTACTGTACTTTTAGTTGGGTTTGTATTCTGGCCCATTTACTTTCCATCACTTACTTTTGTACTCGGTTTACTTAGTGTTTACTTCATCTTGCATACTCTGTGGTGTTTGTTTTCTTATATAAAGGCAATGCCTTCCCTTTTATCAGGAATTATGCCTTTGGTGCTAGTCGCCAGCCCATGGCCTATGGTTGACGGGCTTGGTGTAATCACAGCACGGGCCCCGAGGACGGGCCGTGACAAATTGGTATCAAAGGAGTTGGTTCTACCACAGAACTTAGGACTTTGATAATTTATTCTATGTAAAGAAATAATGTTTATAGTATTGAGTGTGGTTATCAGTCCAGGGACTCTAGTGTTAGTGCGGCGACTGACACATCCATACACCAGGACCCTGACTTATGATTTCCGACTCAGTGCACAAAAACATTGATTGAATGTGTGTTTCAAAAGTATTCTTTGTGATTACTTTGTATCAGCTCACCAGGTATACAGTATTAACTGTGGAGCAACTGTTTCTTTTTAGGATGGCCCCACGATTGCAGCCAGCTAGGGTTCCGAGCTTTGTGAGAGATGGCAGCCCACCGAGCAACGAGGCCTCGGTGCGGGGCCCCATTCCAATGAATGCACCGGCGGTACCTCTACCCGCCGAGCCACTGATACCACCAGCCCCAACAGTAGAGAGTGCACGTCGCCTGAGTGCACTACACGAGTTTCATCTTTAGAGACAGACCGGGTTCTATGGGGAGATGGACCCTCAGGTAGCTGAGGATTGGATGGAGGCTATTGTTCGAGTCTTTAGATTAGTAGGAACACAAGCTGACCTCATGGTGATCCTTGAGACGAGTCTCCTGCATGTAGTAGCAGGTAGGTTGTGGAGCATGATGATCCAGGTGCATGATGAGGCATCTCTTCTTTGGATGGACTTCGAGAGCCTCTTCCGCTCAAAGATCGTTCCAACCACCCTCCGTGCGGTGCACATCCAAGAGTTACTATAGCTGCGGCATGGCAGCATGACAGTAGACCAGTACTCGGTGAGATTTACCAACCTCTTGCGCTACTCCAAGGACATGGTATGAGAACCATTCTTCCTGGCCCTGACCTTCGAGCAGGTACTGAGGCATGAGATCAACGCTTCGATGATCTCCATCAGCATTTCGACGTAGGCTGGAGTACTGGGGAGAGCTCTTTTTGTGTAGAGATTTCTTGCGGAGCCTACACCAGCAGCGAGACCTACCCCAGGGTGACACATAGAAGAGTCTTCTGCAGCCGGCAGTAGACAGATGTCATAGAGGACCAAGCGGACCAAACCATCAGGCATGCGACCTTAGGATACTGGTTCTGAGGTGCGAGGCACACGCAGCAGAGCTAGTCATTCGAGAGGTAGGCAGTGCTATGCATACGGAGGGCAGGGCCACATGGCTCATGACTGCCTGACCCGCCATGTAGAGGAGCAGTAGACGGTTGAGGGACCACCCAGGAAGAGGCAGAGGTTCGACTGTGGCTGTCCGCATGGAGCAAGCGGACGAGGTAGAGTAACTGGCCGAGCAGCAGGTGGTGGAAAACGCTTCGAGGCTCTACCACCACCACCACCACCACCACCAGGAGGTCCACCCCGACCACAGGGGGCTGGAGGACAGAGGCAGGCTCACCTTCAGGCAGTGGAGGCTTACAACCACGGAGCACCTAAGATTATTCGAGGTACTAGCTGTGTCTACTCCACCCTTTCTGTAGTTCTTATAGACATAGGAGTGAGTCATTCTTTCATTGACGCTTCCCTTGTTCGGAGCTTGGAGATTCCGACGGAGCTGTTGTCTCGATCCTTACGGAAAGAGACTCCTAAGGAAGTAGACTTGAGGATTACGCACTGGTGCCAGAAGTGTGAGCTTACTCTAGGAGGTGAATGAATCAGCTGGGATCTTCTTGTAATGGCGTCGAGGCCTTACAACGTCATCTTGGGCATGGATTGGTTATCTACGGTCCATGTTCAGATCGACTATATTAGGTGCAAGGTGCGGTGTGTCCACAACTATGGGAGCAAGTTTACCTTCACCGGTGAGAACGGAGCCTTTGAAGCATAGGATGGACTCAAACAGAGGATAGGACAGCCGATCACTCATCAGTTGGCTAGTCTCATCCTGGGACCAGTTGATCTGAGAAGTCCTAGTTTTCTTGTTGTGGTGGATCGGTATGAGGACGTTTTTCCTGATGATGTTTCAGGACTACCTCCTCATAGAGAGCTAGACTTCTATATTGACCTGTACCCCGGGATAGCCCCAATATCTACTCTAGCATATCGGATAGCTCATGCTGAGCTTCGAGAGCTACGGGTAGAGATGGAGGACTTGCAGGTCAAGGGATTCATTCAACCTAGTGTTTCACCCTGGGCTTCCCCGATTTTGTTTGCCAAGAAGGCGGATGGAACCTTGAGACTGTGTGTCAACTACCGTCGCCTGAATTAGGTGACTATGAAGAACAAGTATCCACTTCCAAGGATTGAAGAACTCTTCGATCAGCTCAAGGGAGCATGATGGTTCTCGAAGATAGACATCAGGTCAGGCTATCATCAGCTCAGAGTTCGAGATGAAGATGTGCAGAAGATGGATTTCAGGTGTCGGTATGGCCACTATGAGTTCTTAGTTATGCCTTTCGGCATAACCAATGCTCCAGCATTGTTTATGAGTATCATGAACATGATCTTCCAGCATTAACTCAATCGATTAGTGGTAGTCTTCATCAACGACATATTGATTTACTCGACTACTGAGGAGGAGCATGCCTACCACTTGCGGGTTGTTCTGGATACACTCCAAGAGCACTAACTTTATGGTAAGCTCTCGAAGTGTCAGTTGTGGATTCAAGAGGTCCACTTCTTGGGGCACGTCATCTCTAAGGTGGGAGTTGCGGTCTATCCTATGAAGATCGAGGAGTGATAGCTTGGGAGCCACCCAGGAGCGTGAGGGAGGTGCGAAGTTTCCTAGGTCTGGATGGGTACTATCAGAGATTTGTGCCAGAATTCTCCAGAGTGGCAGCACCACTTTTAGCTTTTACAAAGAAGGGGAAAACCTTCATGTGGTCGGATAGATGTCAGAAGAGCTTCCAAGAGCTGAGACATAGATTGACCAGTGCACCCATCTTGAGGATACCGAAGGAGGGAGTAGGGTACATAGTTTACTGCGATGCATCCGGGACTAGACTCGGGTGTGTACTGATGCAGGATTAGGCATTGATCACCTACGATTCACGACCGCTGAGGCAGCACGAGCAGAACTACGCTACCCATGACCTGGAGTTTACAGCAGTGGTCTTTACCTTGAAGATGTGGTGGCACTATCTGATGGGCGAGCGATTTATAGTTAACTCTGACCACCAGATTCTCAGGTACATCTTCTCGCAGAAGGACCTAATCCTAAGATAGGGGCAGTGGCTTGAGTTCATCTTGGACTATGTCTTTGAGATAGTCTATACTCCTAGGAAGGTGAACGTAGTAGGTGATGCTCTCAGCAGGAGGTCGGACATCCAACTACTTGGAGAGGCGACGGAGCAGCTAGCTGCATTGCAGATATCCTTCATGGACAGATATGGATTTTCCTTTCTTCAGTCACTCATAGTCACTCCTCCACTAATTCAGTGGGTCAGAGAGGTACAACGTGGGGACGTTGACTGTGAGACGCGACGTGCACATATATCCACAAGACATGCACCTGATGGATTTTCTGTAGGAGGAGAGCACATCATTCTTTTTAGGGGACGTACCATGGCACTAGTTTCATTACAGGAGGAGGTGTTGAGAGAGTTTCACATGTCCCCATTAGCGGTACATCTAGGTGTAGCGAAGATGTACCAGGATCGCAGACGATAGAACTGGTGGCTGGGTATGAAGAAGGATGTGGCAGAGTTCGTTTCATGATGCCTCACCTGCCAGAAGGTGAAGGCAGAGCAGCAGGTACCAGAAGACTTGGTATAACCCTTAGAGGTCCCGAAGTGGAAGTGGGATGGGATATCTATGGATTTCGTGATGGGACATCCACATACTTCCAGAGTACACGACTCCATCTAGGTGATCGTGGACCAACTCACTATATCGGCCCACTTCTTACCTATCAGAGAGGAGGGCTCATTGGAGAGCTTGGGATGCCTCTACGTTCAGGTGATCGTACGACTTCATGGTGTGCCATCGTCTATCATCTCTGATCAAGACGCTCTCTTTACTTCCCGGCTTTGGAAGTGGTTCCTGGAGGCATTTGGGATTCAGCTACGCTTGCGCACCGCCTTTCACCCTCAGACGGATGGCCATATGGAGAGGACCATTCAGACACTCGAGGAAATGCTCTGTGCATTTTTCCATGAATTTGGTCGCAACTAGGAGGATCATATACATTTGGTGGAGTTTTCATACAACAACAGCTACCACTCCACCATTGGGATGGAACCATACGAGGCTTTGTATGACTGACCTTGCAAATAACCTCTGTGCTGGACAGACCCTGGGGAGTCAGCACTTGTAGGACCAGAGATGGTCCAGGCCACGACAGAGAAGGTGCAGATCATCCAGGAGTGGATGAGGACTGCCCAGAGCCGATATAAGTCTTATGATAATAGGAGGCGAAGACCACTAGAGTTCGAGGATAGCGACCACGTTTTCATACGGGTCTCACCTCGACGTGGATTACAGAGACTTGGTCGGGGTGGAATGTTATTTCGATGATTCATCGGATCATTCCAGGTTCTCAGTAGGATAGGAAAGGTAGATTATTGCCTAGCTCTTCTAGCTCAGTTGCACCGGGTGCATGATGTCTTCCACGTATCTCAGCTGAGGAGATACATGCACGACCCGATGTATATCATCGACCATGGGGAGCTGGACATCGATGATGGGGAAACTTTTGTGGAGGTTCCGGTGGAGATCGAGGATTGACAGGAGTGGGTCCTATGTGGATGGTCGATTCCTCTGGTGTGTATATGGTGGAAGCACGGGAACCTCCAGGAGAGCACATGGGAGCTGGAGGCTCAGATGCATGCACAATACCCTCATTTGTTTCCCAAGTTTATGATGTAGCTTTACAGGGATGTAAAGCACTGAGGTGGGAGTAATGTAAAGACCCGTAAATTTCAAGGAAATTTTTTTCTTAAATTATTTGGGAATTTACAAGTACGCAGTTTCTGATGGCACATGATTCCGAGGCCCGGTGTGCCCGGAATCAATTTACGAAGTTTATCTCGTGTACGTTCAGTGAAAAAATGAGTGGGGATTTCTATCTTTTGAACCGGTGCTCGGATTTAAAATCTGAGGGCACCGATGGAACCGCAACGTTAGTAATTTCTTAAGAGGACTTTTACCGTAGATGCTTTTGCACGAGAGACGGATTTTAATTTTGTGGCTTAAATAAGAATTGAATAAAAATTGTAGAACAATTTTTATTCTTTATTCTAAGTGGTTATATCCTAGGTGTGGGAGTTGGGGTGGGACCCACAAGTTACTAACTACCCTTGAGAGGATAAAGGTGAGGTAGGGCCCACACGAGCCCCAACTCTTCACATTCCCTAACTCCCTAACTCCCCCCTTTATTTGAGTAACTCCCCTCTCTCCCTCTTTAATAATGCCAACTCACATTAATTTAATTAATTGAACTTCTTCAATTAAATGGATTAAGTTTTGAATTTTTTAATTTGAAATGCATGCCATTTTTTAATAAAATAATAGGAGTATTATTTTATTTGGGGTTGGATCATTGTGTTGAGTATTAGAGGAGAGATATCTAGTTCTTTTGGAAGAACTTCATCCTCCCGCGAAGAACGTCACCCTTCGACGAAGAACGCTGTCACCACAAGGAGAGACAACGTTCCATACCTTCTTCTCTGTGCATCTAGTGTGAGACGCCGTCCCCTCCTTGGACTCACACAAACACCATCATCGAAACCTCACACCGTGACACCATCTTCCGCGTCGCTGGAAAATGACATCATTTATCGAGGTAGGGGTTAAGTTCAATTTTAATGAATTAAAATTGTGCTTGATTTATCATTGAGCATCTCATTTGCTTTGGCCGCTTGATATCCTTATAACTGGAGGAGATCAGACCGCACAAACACAGCTGATCCTCCTCTACTTAACATTTTAATCTTCTTTGATCGTTGTGGCATAGGCAGCGCAGTGCCATTGCACCGTGCGGGAACAAAAAGGACCGCGGCCGAAGCGGGCCATGGAGAAGGTGCGCGACGTCGTCGCGCCATGCCGGTGAGGCCGAAGAAGTCCATAGTGGAGGGGCGCGACACCGTCGCGCCATGTAGGTCGGATAGGAGCCACGGCCAAAAGCTGCGACGATCTTCAAAGGGGCAGCTGGTTGAGCCGGCCGCCGGCGCCACCTGAAGGCCGGAACCGTAGGGGTCCCGCGGTTACACCCAAGGCTGGACATTATGGATAGATATTTCAGAAAAACCGGGGGGGGGGGGGGGGGGGTGTAACCCCCCCGACAGATCCCTATGGAATACCCCACAGGTCCACCGTTTCGGAGAAAAGGGGGCGTCTCCCCCCCGACATCATCGAAGCTTCCCTTACATGCTTATAAGAATATTTTCAAAATAAATGTTATCTTTACAATTATGTGACTCTTAAATGATTTCAAAATAGAAAGATATATTTTTATCTAAAAAATGTTTTTATTTCATATATGTCAACATCCATTTATGGATTTCAAGTTTATTTTACTTCGATTTATTATGATACAAAACTTACATAAAGTGTTGAAGGTTTTGTGATATGTTTGAATCTGGATGTGCTATTTTTATACCATTCATGGTTTATGGTTAAAGTATTGATATTTCGTATTTTAGTTTTAATATGATTGTTTATGTTATATTTCAACCTTTTCATATGAGGAATGTATTGGACTTAGTAAGTGATGGGTGGAGCCTCTTTATCTCCTTGATGCATCGGTAGTTCTTATGAGACAAGTAGATGTGGAATTGGTTGAGGCATTTTCCAATTTGATATATGGTTTTGGCCGAGGCCTTAATCATTTTTAAACATCTTGGACAAGGGATTGACAAAATGTTTCAGAATTTCTGACATTATACATTCCCTCATTATGAAAATAATATTGATGGTTTATGTGGTCATTCGACTAGTAGAATACCCATGATTATGTTTTTTATGGAATTATTTACTGAGCTCAAATTACTACCATAAAAGTTTTCATGTTTATTTTTGGTAAAGGAATGTGGTTTGAATTATTCACCATGCTTAATATTTATGTTATCTTCTGCTGTATTGCTTACCCTTAATGAGTATCTGAGATCACCCCGTTCTTATGTTTATTTTTCCCAGGATATGAATAATTTAGTTATGAGGGTCTTGTAGGAATAATCTACGAGGCTTTGATGTTTCTAATGAAAAAAACTCGGGTTGTATTTATTTTCAAGTTGTAAAGTTGAATTTATACATGAATCTTGTTTCCAATAATACTAAATAGATCGGTCTTTCGAGACATTATTTACTTGGGATCATTCCAATGTTATGTAATAATGCACCGACTCTTGGTAACTAGGGTTGGGGCGTTACAATTGGTATCAGAGGAAGTTTAGTGAAACTCGTAGAAACTAGATTTATATAAATTCTGATTAGAGCACATTACCCTAAGATAGGCTTGTAGGATTAGTATAAAATAACTTCTTATAATTTTGGTAATGTAGAGATTTTTTGAGTTTTCCAAGCAATACATCCCTATCTGAATACGAGCAGGTAGAGACGGCTCTAACATAGATATACCTATGGGTAAAAACCAAAAACACCAATATGAGCTAGACTTGAATGGGAACTGGTGTACAACAATGGGCCTTGCTGCACTTTTGGTTACGACACTCCTGGGGGGTATATTTAGGATAATTCTCATTTTCATTACAAACCATTATGAATGGTTTATGAGTATATTTTTTCAAAGAAAAAATTTATTATGATTATGGATTATATCCATATACTGTTCAATTTATGTTAAGTGTTTTATAAGTTTGGAATTATGTATTTTGATTCATAAACTAATATAGTTTATGCCATTGTATAGAAATGGAACCCAATAGATGGAATGTGAAAACCAGTAACCCGTATGATCCATAGAGTAAGAAGGATCATATCTTTCACTGTATTAAGCCAACATTTAGAAGGTAAATACTCTCCCAAGTATTCTCAACATATGAAGAAATAGTATGATGTGTAAATAAGATATGTAAAGAGTTCTTTGAGTCCTATGGATTTGAAGGAAATCAAGAGAAGAAAAGGATGGAAGAGAGAATGATGGATAAAGGAAAGAGGGAAAGGAAGGATTTTCCCATATGTGATAACCGTGGAAATAATCACCTTGGTAAATGCATGAAGGGAATTAGAGTTTGTTATAAGTGTGGAGAAAAAGGACCCCAAGTACGTGATTGCGAGGGTAAGAAAAAAGTTTCAAATGTAAAGTGCTTCATCTTCAAGGAGTTGGGACACAACGCGAATCAATGTCCAAATCATCAGAGTATACCCAAAATACTGCTATAAGATAATAAAAAAGTTATAATACTACCGAATATGAAGAGGAATTATTAGATTTCTTACATTGTTATTAAAGTATTGTTTTATTTGAGTATTGTATTAGTGATGTACATGTTAGAAGCTTTATAGAGTATATAAAGATTGTACTGAAGTACTATTTTATTGAGGATTTGAGATTATATGGTTCTAATAAAAATGACTTAATAGTAAGCTAAACTTTTTGGAAAATACATGTTTGAAGGAAAGGTAATAATTAATATGGTGATGATAATTAGGTAGGTATTTTGGAATAACAGATGGTTGATTTGGATAAATTATATTGGATATTCTTGACTTCCTTGAAACTGATTAATGATTTGTATATTCCATCATTGTTGGAGTATATAACATTTTTGGATAGAAGTAGTATATCCAGTATTTTATAAGGAATAAGGGAGCATGAATGTAATAAATAAGTTTTATAAGGTATTTAAGGATGTTGCAGTGTATTAAAAGAATACATGATGAAGGTGTTAACATGTTATTACATGACAAAAAGGATCTTCATTGTGGTTACCTTCCTTATAAATTTTGGACTGTGAGTTTGGATAGTTGTATTTTGTATAATTCGAAAGGTTGTAATGGATTAAGTTTGAAATTGGATACTATTGTTATGGTTATTTTTGGATTTTTATAAAAAGGATGACACACAGACCGTGCGACAACCCGTCACGTCGGAAAAAGCTACAGGAATCGAACCGGCAACCATAGTGCGATTGAGATTTATCGCCTACCACTAGACTACATGAAGTCTCTGGATTTTATAATGTAGTTTCATTTTTAAAAGGGTTTGATAGGTGAATTATAAATTCATTTTTTTGGAACCCTATAAAAATAGTATAAATAGAATAATTTTTTAAGTTCTGTTTTCTTTTGGGGTGAAAGATGAGTTTGTCTTAGAAATTAGTTAAAGGATGAAACTCTACTTGTCAAGTATATATTTTTTTATTCTATTATTCTATGAAGAAATTAATTCCTAAACTTTACGTACGGGATCTTAAAACTAAAAAAATTTGTTATACTAATACCTTATGTTTTGTTGAACTGATGATATTTTAAATCATCATAGATTGATGGATTTGAGTCCCTCATGTATACAATTGTTTGTGATTGATGACCTCAATCACTCCCTATAAATATTTTTGTTTTTCCTCCAATTATGTGTCTCCAATTTCCACAAATGTTTTTCTAATCAAGGTCATAATTTGGTGCTGACTTTTTCATTCCCCTTTTCCTGTAACGCCCCGACCCCAGCTACCCAGAGCCGGTGCGTTACTTCGTAACATTGGCATGATCACAAAAGATCAAGTCTCGAAAGACCGATTAGTTTAGTAGCCTTGGAATCACTAGATACATTCATAAATGTTACATTACATCACAAAGTGAAAAACTATAATAACATAGTCTCCATAGTCTACACTTCTATCCTCTTCTGACTATCCCTGCAGGTCATTCATAAAATACTTCTTCACATCCTGGAAAACATTAAAACATTGAAAGGGGTGAGCTCAGATGCTCAGTAAGGATAACAATATTGTGGAAGCTTTCATAAATAATCATTAACATTTAAGGCAATGTATAACTAAAACAAAAGCCTTTTTAAACTTGAACTTTAGCATAATATGGAAAAAATAAAATGATATAATGCCATTTACTTACTCACATGGATATTCTACTAATCGAATACTCCCATGCAACATCAATAACCATTTTCATAATGATGGAATGCATAATGCCACACTATCATAACCACTTAGCCAAGGCCTCGTGCCAAGACCACAAATAAAATTTTGTCAAGGCCTCGTGCCAAGACACTAGTTTGTCTCATGAGACCTGCCGATGTAATTTTTTTAGAATATACTTACGTTTAAAATTGCTCAAATATACTCCAGTGTTTTTCTAAAAACATTATGCAAGCTTATGAAAACAAAATAACTAATTCTGAGACTGCTCGACTAATTACATGCCATGATGGGTCCACGCCCAATCCCTTCCTGTCTACCACACTCGAGAGTCGGGTTTTATGAAAACATTTTTAAGCTTGCGTTAAGTACGTATACATTTGCACTGGAATTTCATATATTGGAGAGAAATATCTCTTTTTTGAAATCATTTAAAAATCACATAATTATAAAATAAAACCTTTTGAATAAACGTAAAAGTCAAAGGGGTTTATACACCGTATAAAATAAAGTTGTGTATAAAACGAAATATGCCTCAATGAAAAGGGATTGAGATGAAGTCCTTACAATGATATTTTTTAAAATAAAATAGATCTATTATGTGTATTCACTATAATTACAGATAAATAAAGTACAAATACAAGATAGGACATAATAACATCATGACATAATTTGAATGTAGGAGATTAACCCAAAGAATAGAAAATTGGGTTAAGAAATTCCCTTACCTTGCGTCTTGTCCTGACTCGAACGTTCTTTAACCTCCTGAATAATAAATTAGAGTTAATTTATATTTACTTAAGAACCTTTTTCATGTTCATTATTCCATTTATATCACTTATTACCATGTTATGAACATTATTTAATTATTTAAGTTAATAACGGTCGTTTTGTCGATCTTTGGTACTTGAGTCAAAAATAAACTTATTATAATTACAAGTTGTTCATGTGGTGAAATATCCATTATATCCAGAATTATATTCATGATGTAGATATCATATATATCATATATAAAAATAGTGACATCTTAATGGCCACCTTTGAAGGTGTTATATGAGTGTTGAACAATCATCGTTTCGTGAGGCAGAAATTCGCCATCCACAGAAACCGTATGTTCTTTAACCATTAGATGTAAGTGTGTGTAAGTGTAGCTCGAATCCTTCTTATAAAAACATCCTAGTATATTGAGGATACTGGTGTTGTTACAAAAGAAATGAATAAAAAGAGTTTAGGGGGTTGGAGAAGAAAAATGAAACAAAACAACATTAGAGAAGACATTACCTCAAAATCGGGTAACTCTTTTTGATTTGAGCCAAAGGATTCCTTGGGAAGCGTTCTGCCCAAAGTGAGGCTTCTAGGAGTAATAGGGGGAAGTTGGGAGAGTATTGGGGCAGAGGTTGGCCGAGCCAAATGGCTTGAAAGTGTAAATGAGGTGGGAGAGGTGGGGGCCTTTTATAAGTGGAGAGGAGGGGCTCTTTTGGAAAGATTGAAATGTTACATTATTACACAATGCTTTTCGGATTCTAAAGGTCCCAAACTTATATAATTCGTTGATAAGGTGATAAGGGTTAGAAATATACCCATACAATAGTCTTTGGACAAGTGTAAGCCTTGGATTTTACATTATCTTTTCATTTTATTAAAATCGTTAAATAATGAGGTCATCGCTGCATCATAATGATGTCATAAATAATTTAATTTATTTAATGTCTAAAAATTATAAAAAAAATACTATGATGTAGGAAATATTTTTATCTTTCTAATGAATATTTATAATCAAAATGTGGACTTGTGTAACCCCACTTAAAAACTGTTTTAGTAAAACAACTCATGTTTGTGTCATTTTTTACTTTAACATTAAATAAGAGGTATTTATGTCATTTTCCAACTAAAGTGGCTCCATGGGGTCCCCAAGTTGACCCATGGATTGTCTTGGTCGGCCATGACTCATACAATAGGAGTAGGACAAATGTCAAGCTCATATCATATTATTAAAACATTATTTTTACCTTAAACTACACTAATTACCTCTAATCGTGATTAAGAACTTAAAAGTTACTATTCACCAAAAAATTATTTTAATCTCATTGAACCACATTTTAATTCTTAATGACAACCATGTATGTCAGATTTTTGAAAATCAAATCACAGAAGTGGTAATATTTCATTTTAACGAAAAATCAGATTTTAACAACCACTTAGTGGTTTCACTATTCATCAAAAATTGAAGTTTTTCAGAATAAGGCCAAAACTTCACCCTAAGCTATAATTGATATTCCGAATTCAAAAATGATGTCTATTTTAAAAAATTCCAAACATATAAGTTTCATTAATTAATTTTATAATTAATTTCCGTTGTTACAACAAATAGCGTGTTTTTAAGAAACAATTTATATCAAAAGATTGGCAATTGTTTATGTCCAATTTCAATGTTAAATTAATTCTAATGACCACCATTGGATAAAATGGTAAAAATATATTCTAATTATACTTTAAAACCACTAAATAGTAAAATTTATCACAATAAATTATTTTGATTAAAAAAGTTGTTTTAAGTATTTTTCACTATTCATAAAAAAATTGGAAGTTCTCAGAAAGTTACAAAAAATTCAACTTAGGATAATTTCGATATTACGAATTCAAAAATGAAGTCCATTTTGAAATTTAAAATTTATATAATTTTAAAAAGTGGTTATTACTATTCATAACGGCAACTTTGATTAGTCGCGGTGTTTTAGAACTCGAAGTTGCGTACAATGCAAGCTATTGCATTATTGAATGAGAAGCGTATCATGGAAGCTCGGGGTGTTACATTCTCCCCTCCTTCAATAAATTGCGTCCTCGCAATTTGAAATTTTTTCTTTGAAAATAAAAGGTTGAAAATAGAAAATACCTTTGTGGAAAGCCCACATCGGAAATAAGGTTAATAAAATTTAGTCTTAATAAGGGGGAAATGGAAATAAGAAAGTCACCACCAAACTATGATCTCGATAAGGAGAACATTGGTGGAAATTAGAGACATATAATTAGAGGAAAAACGTAAATATTTGTAGGGAGTGATTGAGGTCATCAATCACAATCAACTGTCAAATTGAGGGCCTCAAAGCCTTCAATCTATGTTGATTTGAAATATCATCAGTTCAAAAAGACATAAGGTATTAGGATAACACATTTTTTTGTTTTAATATCCCTTTACTAAAGATTAAGAATAAATTTATTCATTGAATAAGAGATAGGTATATATATATTTATATTTATGCTTGACAATTAGAGTTTCAACCTTCAACTCATCTTTCACTCAAAAAGATATAGAACTCAAAAATATTATACTTATCCTAATTGTATAAGGTTCCAAATATTAACACATTACATTTAGATTAGTAAAATTATTTTGTAATAACCAGGGACTTCCTGTAGGCTAGTGGTAGGAAATAAAGGCCTGTCGCACCATGATTGTGGGTTCGATTCCTACAGCTTTGTCCGACGCGACGGGTTATGCCCACCCTGCAGGTTGTCCTTTTCCAAAAACTAGAGTATCATAATATTCCAAAAATAATCTTCATAAATTTTTAACCTTAGACAATACTATCCAAAGATCAACTTAATCCACTCCAACCTTTATAGTTATCCAAAATACCTCTGTCTAGACATTCTCTAGAAGGTCTCTTAATTCCAAAATCAATTTATCAGATTCCCCAAACAAAGTAAAGTTTCTCTTATTGTCACATACTAAAAATATAATTACCTTCATCATATTAAAACCTTACTGAAATAAACAAGTACTGCAGTACAATCCTTATATATATATCACATTATTCTTATAACCAGAATATAATCCTTGAGTCCAAAAGCACCAATACATTAATTATTCCGCTTCAACTGTAGTCACAACATAAGATTGGCCTTGATCCCTTGGCATTTTCTGAGGTAAGTTTCCTTGACGCTTAGGACATTCATTTGCATAATGCCCCATTTCCCTACAATTGTAGCATTCAACTTTGACAGCCTCTTTCTTTCCCATGCAATCACGAGCCTGGTGACCCTTTTCTCCACATTTATAACAAACTCCCATTCCTTTTAGGCACGTACCAGGGTGATTATTCCCACAATTATCACATAATGGAAAATACCTCTTTCCCTTTTTCCCTTTATCTGTCTCTTGTTCCACCGTTCTCTTCTTCTCTTGCTTTACTTTGTTGTCATAAGACATAGAGAATTCCTTTTCTGTCTTGATAGAACACGAGACAATATCTTCGTATAATGAGAAGGATTGTGATACTAAAGCTCGATGGAGAAATGGTTTTAACCCATCAAAGAAACGATCAATCTTACTCCTTGGGTTACGTATATAATCCGAAGTATGCCTCGCTAACCTTGTAAAGTTAGCCTCATACTTTGCGACATTCTCATCCTCCTTCTGCCTCAGACTCAGAAATTGCCTTTCCATATCTGCTCGATGGTCACCAGGAAAGTATTTTTCTAAGAAAAGCTCTTTGAACTCCCTCCATTCCATATTCGATACGTCATCATCTTCCTTTGTGTTTTGAATCAGCGATCACCACTGATCGGCATCTCCAGTGAGGCGGTAAACTGCCATGACAACCTTCTCGCTTTCACTACTCCCCAAGGCATGGAATATTTTCTCTAAGGAATTTATCCGTTTCTCAGCTACTATAGGATTTGTACTCCCATTGAAGGTTGGTGGTTGTTGCCTCATGAAACGGTCTAGCATTGATCCTCCACGTTGCGGATCAGGGTGCTCCATACGAGTAAGGTTATTATTCATAACCTGTGTGAGTTGTCCCAGTACGGTGAGAAGCTGATCAACACCAGTTGTATCACTAGATCCACCATAATTATCTTGAGCAGGAGGGAAATCCCTACACGGAGTGCGTGCATTGATATGGTTTCCATTCCTTCAACTAGGCGCCATTTCTAAACAATGGCATAAACTAGATTAGTTTATGAAATAAAATACATAATTCTATATTTGTAAAATACTTTACATAAATTGAACTATTTATTGATATAATCCATAATCATAAAAAGAAATGTTTTCTTTGAGGAATTATATACTCATAACCCTGCATAGTGGTTTTTAAATAAAATGAGAATTATCCTAAGAATATCCCTACATGGAGTGTCGTAACCAAGAGTGCAGCAAGGCCCGTTGTCGTGCACTAGTTCCCGTTCGAGTCTAGCTCAAAGCGGTGTTTTCGGGTTTTACCCCTAGGTACATCTGTGCCAGAGCCGCCTCTACCTGCTCGTATCCAGACAGGGATGTATTTCTCGGAAAACTCATAACATCTCTATAATGCCAAAATTCTAGGAACTTCTTCTATACTAATACTCAAATTCTATCTTTGGGATATGTTCTCTAATCAGAGTTTATCTACATCTAGCTTCCAAGGTTAGTTCTAAACTGCCTATGATACCAACTGTAACGCCCCGACCCCAGCTACCCAGAGCCGGTGCGTTACTTCGTAACATTGGCATGATCACAAAAGATCAAGTCTCGAAAGACCGATTAGTTTAGTAGCCTTGGAATCACTAGATACATTCATAAATGTTACATTACATCACAAAGTGAAAAACTATAATAACATAGTCTCCATAGTCCACACTTCTATCCTCTTCTGACTATCCCTGCAGGTCATTCATAAAATACTTCTTCACATCCTGGAAAACATTAAAACATTGAAAGGGGTGAGCTCAGATGCTCAGTAAGGATAACAATATTGCGGAAGCTTTCATAAATAATCATTAACATTTAAGGCAATGTATAACTAAAACAAAACCCTTTTTAAACATGAACTTTAGCATAATATGGCAAAAATAAAATGAGATAATGCCATTTAATTACTCACATGGATATTCTACTAATCGAATAATCCAATGCAACATCAATAACCATTTTCATAATGATGGAATGCATAATGTCAGACTATCATAACCACGTAGCCAAGGCCTCGTGCCAAGACCACAAATAAAATTTTGTCAAGGCCTCGTGCCAAGACACTAGTTTGTCTCATGAGACCTGCCGATGTAATTTTTTTTAGAAGATAATTACGTTTAAAATTGCTCAAATATACTCCAGTGTTTTTCTAAAAACATTATGCAAGCTTATGAAAACAAAATAACTAATTCTGAGACTGCTCGACTAATTACAGGCCATGATGGGTCCACACCCAATCCCTTCCTGTCTACCACACTCGAGAGTCGGGTTTTATGAAAACATTTTTAAGCTTGTGTTAAGTACGTATAAATTTGCACTGGAATTTCATATATTGGAGAGAAATATCTCTTTTTTGAAATCATTTAAAAATCACATAATTATAAAATAAAACCTTTTGAATAAACGTAAATGTCAAAGGGGTTTATACACCGTATAAAATAAAGTTGTGTATAAAACCAAATATGCCTCAATGAAAAGGGATTGAGATGAAGTCCTTACAAAGATTATTTTTAAAATAAAATAGATCTATTATGTGTATTCACTATAATTACACATAAAGAAAGTACAAATACAAGATAGGACATAATAACATCATGACATAATTTGAAAGTAGGAGATTAACCCAAAGAATAGAAAATTGGGTTAAGAAATTCCCTTACCATGCGTCTTGTCCTGACTCGACCGTTATTTAACCTCCTGAATAATAAACTAGAGTTAATTTATATTTAATTAAGAACCTTTTTCATGTTAATTATTCCATTTATATCACTTATTACCATGTTATGAACATTATTTAATTATTTAAGTTAATAACGGTCGTTTTGTCGATCTTTGGTACTTGAGTCAAAAATAAACTTCTTATAATTACAAGTTGTTCATGTGGTGAAATATCCATTATATCCAGAATTATATTCATGATGTAGATATCATATATATCATATATAAAAATAGTGACATATTAATGGCCACCTTTGAAGGTGTTATATGAGTGTTGAACAATCATCGTTTCGTGAGGCAGAAATTCGCCATCCACAGAAACCGTATGTTCTTTAACCATTAGATGTAAGTGTGTGTAAGTGTAGCTCGAATCCTTATTATAACAACATCCTAGTATATTGAGGATACTGGTGTTGTTACAAAAGAAATGAATAAAAAGAGTTTAGGGGGTTGGAGAAGAAAAATGAAACAAAACAACATTAGAGAAGACATTACCTCAAAATCGGGTAACTCTTTTTGATTTGAGCCAAAGGCTTCCTTGGGAAGAGTTCTGCCCAAATTGAGGCTTCTAGGAGTAATAGGGGGAAGTTGGGAGAGTATTTGGTCAGAGTTTGGCCGAGCCAAATGGCTTGAATGTGTAAATGAGGTGGGAGAGGTGGGGGCCTTTTATAAGTGGAGAGGAGGGGATCTTTTGGAAAGATTGAAATGTTACATTATTACACAATGCTTTTCGGATTCTAAAGGTCCCACACTTATATAATTCGTGGCTAAGGTGATAAGGGTTCGAAATCTACCCATCCAATAGTCTTTGGACAAGTGTAAGCCTTGTATTTTACATTATCTTTTCATTTTATTAAAATCGTTAAATAATGAGGTCATCGCTGCATCATAATGATGTCATAAATAATTTAATTTATTTAATGTCTAAAAATTATAAAAAAATACTATGATGTAGGAAATCTTTTTAGATTTCTAATGAATATTTATAATCAAAATTTGGACTTGTGTAACCCCACTTAAAAACTGTTTTTGTAAAACAACTCATGTTTGTGTCATTTTTTTCTTTAACATTAAATAAAAGGTATTTATGTCATTTTCCAACTAAAGTGGCTCCATGGGGTCCCCAAGTTGACCCATGGATTGTCTTGGTCGGCCATGACTCATAAAATAGGAGTAGGACAAGTTTCAAGCTCATATCATATTATTAAAACATTATTTTTACCTTAAACTACACTAATTACCTCTAATCGCGATTAAGAACTTAAAAGTTACTATTCACCAAAAAATTATTTTAATCTCATTGAACCACATTTTACTTCTTAATGAAAAACATGTATTTCGGATTTTTGAAAATCAAATCACAGAAGTGGTAATATTTCATTTTAACGAAAAATCAGTTTTTAACAACCACTTAGTGGTTTCACTATTCATCAAAAATTGAAGTTTTTCAGAATAAGGCCAAAACTTCACCCTAAGCTATAATTGATATTCCGAATTCAAAAATGATGTCTATTTTACAAAATTCCAAACATATAAGTTGCATTAATTAATTTTATAATTAATTCCCGCTGTTACAACAAATAGCGTGTTTTTAAGAAACAATTTATATCAAAAGATTGGCAATTGTTTATGTCCAATTTCAATGTTAAATTAATTCTAATGACCACCATTGGATAAAATGGTAAAAATATATACTAATTATACTTTAAAACCACTAAATAGTATAATTTATCACAATAAATTATTTTGATTAAAAAGTTGTTTTAAGTATTTTTCACTATTCATAAAAAAATTAGAAGTTCTCAGAAAGTTACAAAAAATTCAACTTAGGATAATTTCGATATTACGAATTCAAAAATGAAGTCCATTTTGAAATTTAAAATTTCTATAATTTTAAAAAGTGGTTATTACTATTCATAACGGCTACTTTGATTAGTCGCGGTGTTTTAGAACTCGAAGTTGCGTACAATGCAAGCTATTGCATTATTGAATGAGAAGCGTATCATGGAAGCTCGGGGTGTTACATTTCCTGTTATTAAGACTTAATTTTTTTAACCCAATTTCCGATGTAGGTTTTCCCAAAAAGGTATTTTTTATTTCTAAACTTTTATTTTTGAAGAAAAATTTGAAATTGCGAGGGCAAAATTTATTGAAGTAGGGGAGAATGTAACACCCCATGATTTCATAGTACGTTATTTCTTCAAAGTAATTCAATAACTTGCACTACACGCAACACTGAGTTCAAGCGCACCACAACATACCAAACTAGTCATTCAAAAGCGGCTATGAATAGTATTAACTAAATTTTAAAATTTATATAAATACTTATAATTTTAGAATTCATATTATGAGTTTCTTAGACATAATGTAATAACAAATTCATTTTTTTAGATAAAAGAATTATTTTTCAAAAATGAACTTTTATCACCTTTTAATGGTGAACCCTTTTTATATCCAATATTTGAATCATTTGTATATTCTATTTTACAAAATATACTTCTTCTTTAGAATCAGGACATAAGAATTTAGTTCCAATAATGTTTTGGTGTTTTTCTAATAACTTGCATATTTGAGTGAATAGTACAAAATACTATATTTTAACTAAAAACAAATTTTTTAATCAAATTAATTTGTAGTGTTAAATTATACATTATAATGGTTTGGAAGTATAAATTGATAATATTTTTTCCATTTAATCCAATTATGGTCATTGTATGTAATTTCACATTGAAATTGAACATAAACAAGTGTCAATCTTTTGATAGTTATTATTTTTTAAAAATACGCCTTCTGGTTCTGACAACAGGAATTAATTTTAAATTAATAAATTCAACTTATAGGTTATGAATTTTGTAAAATAGTCTTCATTTTTGAATTCAGAATTTCAAAATTATCCTAGGGTGAATTTTTGGTATTTTTCTTAAAACTTTTAATTCTTGATGATGAGTGAAAACACTGAGTAATAGTTTAAAGCCAAATTTTTATTTAAGTAATTATTTATTTGATTTAAAATTATTTTCAGTCAAAATATATACATAATACCTATATATGTTCAATTTAATTCATTGGATCCAATTTATAATAATTTTAGATATATAAAACTTTTATTGAACTCTTTATCGTCTTTTACCCACATCCTTCGATCATTTTCAAATTTACATAAAAAATAAATTTACCGCTTATGTGATTTGAATTTCAAAAAACCGAGAGACAAGGATGATATTAATAAGTAAAATGTTGTTCAATAAGATGAAAATAATTTTCGGTGAATAGTAACATTTTACTTTATTTACCACGGTTAAAAGTTAATAGGGTAATTAAGGGGAAAATGATATTATTATTACCCTAAAACATGTCCTAATTCTATTGGATAAGTATAATTCAAACAAAAACAACCTTAAGAATAAAATATGAACTTCATTGGTCGACTTGGATTAGATTAGGACGTTTATTATTATTTAATTCAAAGAAGAGTTAAAAGAGTTAAAATCAATGTTTAATAACTAAAACATTTTCAATATAGGGTTACACATTAGATAAATTCGACTATAATTATTAATTAGAAATATAAAAAGATTTACTACATAATGGTTTTTTATTCATATTTTTAGACATTAAATAATTTAATTTATTTATGACACAATGAAGATGATGTAATTACTAAATTAATGAAAGATTAAACTAATTGACATTATAAATATCCAAATAAATGTAATTTGAGATTTTTATGAATTCCACTAATATTACAAGTTAATATTACATATTATGGTTGGTTAGATGAATTTTTTTTGTAATAAGGATTTTAGGAATTTTGAAAAAATCATATTCCAAATAGTGTCAAAATTGACATAAAAGAGTTTTTAAACCAAATATTATTTTATTAATTGATATTCTATTGCTAAAAATTTATGGTTCGCCCAAAAGACTTATATAATGATAGGTGTATCATTAATGAACCACTTAGGGTTATCTTGGAATTATATTGTAAGTTTATTAACCATATAATATAAAAATACAAAGAGACATGGTAAATGTCAAAGTATTTAACTAATAGTTAAATATAAATGATAAAGTTAATATAGTAACCCAAACCTATCTAAAACCTATTGGTTGAGTGCTTTTAGACCCATCCCTACCTTATCCTTTAAATAATTAATTTTTGTTCCATTATAACTGAAAAGTATTTTATTATAAATTAATATTTCTAGCTTTTCGTAAGGTGCCCCTCACCCCTCTTATAAAAGGGAACTCCCCCTTCTCTATAATTACCACATTCAAGGCTGTTTGGCTAGGCCAAACCCTACCCAAATACCCTCTCAACTGTGCTACCTTCATCTTAGAGGCCATCTTTTAGTAATAAAGACAACCTAAGGATCCCTTATGATCATATCAAAAGGAAGAACCTGAATAAGAGGTAAATATTTCATCAGCACTTTCAAGTTCCTTTCTTCTTACACTTCTTCTTTCTTTGTTGTTTCCATTTTAAAATAATAACTCCATTATCATCTATATACTGTGATGTTATTATAAATATGGTACAAACATATTCATTATTATATCCATCTTTTGAATGAAATGTCACCATACGTGCGTACGTACAGCTTACCGTCTCCATGTCGTGGTGTAATTGTTTTTCAATACATTATTATTTGGATGAGTATAATAATGATGTGTAATTGATGTAAATAATAAATATAACTTGATAATGAGTCTGTATATGATATAACACCCAATTATATATGATTTTAATATCAAAATAATGATATTGTCACTCGTGCATACGTACAGATTACCATCTTCACAACGTAATGAGATTCATTTCCATGTTCAACATTCAACGATGATTATAAAAAAATATATATATCATTAATAAGTACATAATATATGACATGATAATGCTACTGGAGAGAGATATATATATATATATAAGTATGTTTGTATGTATGTACTACATTTATCTTAATCACTTACTTCCGTTCAATATGATGTGAAAACGAAAACACCGTTTATGCATACGTATGACCTACCGTCTCCATAAATGGTGCCTTCCATTTCATATATACATCTGTTCTAAATATTTATATTCTAAATATATATGATATATAAATCATGTTTTATATTATGGAATTATTTAAATAGTGATCTATGTTATACGATCAAGAATAACAAGTTAAAACACATACGATAAAGAAAACAATTATTACCCAAAATGTTAATTTAACATGGAAATCAATATTAAATGGGTAGTATAATGTCATAAACAAAATAGTTAACACCCTAAATGATGATAATACTAAGATATTATTAAAAAATAAATATTAAAAGATCCTATATGATATCATATTAATGTATATGATTCTTGTATAATTTAATAACAATTATTTCACCATTATACAAGAGGTTAACCTACCATCGACCAAGGAAAAGTACAAGGTAATGGATAATTTCACAATCTATTTATTATACGAGGTTTTTTATACGTAATTATCTACTGGGACCTCTTTATCATCCACATCCATGTTTCTTAAAATTATATTTCAAAATATTTTTAATATTTAGTTGATAATGGGGTAAAGTCATTTATACATTTATTTGACCATAAATGTTTTGAAAGGAATCTTTCCGTCATTTTCCAAAAAGGTACTTTATGAAATTTTTGACAAAATTAAGGTAAGAATGTTTTTTTAACTTATACAGTGGGTGGGGCTTTTTTTGGCCGTTATAACATCGTCAAAGCTTCCCTTACAAGCTTATAAGAATGTTTTCAAAATAAATGTTTTCTTTATAATTATGTGACTCTTAAATAATTTCAATATAGAAAGAGATATTTCTCTAAAGAAGGTTTTGATTTCATCTATGTCAAAATAATTTTATGGATTTAAAGTTTATTTGAATTTTATTTATTATGATACAAAACATCCATAATGTATTGAAGGTTTTGTGATATGTTTGACTGTGAATGTGCTATATTTATACCATTCATGGTTTATGGTTAAAGTATTGACATTTAGTATGATAGTTTTAATATGAATTTTTATGTTATATTTCAACATTTTCATATGAGGATTGTATTGGACTTACTATGTGATGGGTGGAGCCCTCTATACCTCCTCGATGCATCAGTAGGTCTCATGAGACAATTAGACGTTGAATTGGCCGATGCCTTTCCAAATTTGATATATGTTTTTGGCTGAGGCCGTAATCATTTTTAGATGTCTTGGCTGAGGCCTTGAAAAAATGTTTTAGAATGTTTGGAATTATACATTCTCTCATTATAAAGATAATATTAATGGTTCATGTGGTCATTTGACTAGTACAATACCCATGATTATGTTTTATTATGGAATTATTTACTCGTCTCATATTCCTGCCATAAAAGTATTCAATTTTATTATTAGTAAAGGCACATTGTTTCAATTATTCACCATGCTTAATATTTATGTTATCTTCTCTTGTATTTATTACCCTTTCTGAGCATTTGAGCTCAACCATTTCTTATGTTTCATTTTCCCAGGATATGAATAAGTTAGTTATGAGTGTCTTGCAGGCATAATCTAGGAGTCTTGGATGTTTCTAATGGATAAAATTCATGTTGTATTTCTTTTCAAGTTGGAAAGTTGAATTTATGTATGAATCTTGTTTCCAATAATACTAAACTGATTGGTCTTTAGAGACATGTCTTCCTTGTGACCATGCCAATGTTATGTTATAATGCTACGACTCTAGGTAACTAGGGTTGGTTCGTTACAAATTTGTTCTTATATTATGTTTAAAAAACACATAATATGGACTCTAAAATTAAAAATAGTATATAAAATAAAAACTTTAGTTAAAACTATTCATAACCGCTTTTTGAATGGATTGTTTGGTATGTCGTGGAGTGCTCGAACTCGGTGCTGTGTGTAGTGCAAGCTATTGAATTAAATTAAAGGAAATAACATACTATGAAATATTGGGGTGTTACATTCTTCACCCCTTTGGGAAATTTCAGCCTCAAAATTTTAAAATTGTGCTTGGGAAATTCATTGAAATTCCCATATCAGAAAAAGAGTCAATAAAACTATCACTTAAAAATAAAGAAAGAGAAGTACAAAGGTCTCCCAAGATTTTCCCTAATAGGATTCAATGTATGAAAACATGGATTTGGAAGATAAAATATGTGTCATGTTCTGATGGAGAGTGATAGAAAACATGATTAGGAGAAATTTTACAATAAGAAAACCACAAACAAGTGAGGGAGTAAGCAGTCATTAGTTCCCCAGTAGGAAAAGTAAATGGTTAATGTTTTTTTGATTTATGTTCCATTTGATAATTTTGAGGGATTTATTTATAATATTTACTAAGAACATATAGATATATAAATTCTTTTAAAATATATTTTCATCCTTTAATAAATTTCTACCACTAACTCATTTTTTTTTCAATCAATGAGTAATCAAGATGACTTGGTCACACCTAAAGAGCTACAATAAATCTCTAGAGAATCACATGATCCAAATTGGATAAACTATATATTTCTCTTGTCTTTAGAGATTAACCAAAACCAAAATGGTTTGTATAATATCATATGATCTAAAATGGATAATCCTTTTGAGAATGAAATACTAATCTTAGTTTCTAAAATTTATCCAACAATACCCAAAGTTTAATAAATTCCATTAAATAAACAATTTACCTTAAAATACTTCAATATAATCCAAACTAACACTGAAACACAAAACATAGAGTAATTTGATTACATAGTCTTCCACATTAAATTGTATCTCATGATAAAATCGACTACTAATAATGTCATGTACTTAAAAGAAATTAAAAATCACATATTTTCAATGATAGGTTAATCATTTCCATAAATATCCCAAATCTATACAAATCCACCCTAAAAACATAGATAAAAATCCACCATTACTCCACAAATAAAATCCCATAGTATTCTATTTTCCTTAGTCATATAGTGTTCCCAACAGAGCGAATATCTTCCAAAATAACATTTCTCACTCAATCACAGAATCATTTTCCTATAATAAGTATATCCATTTGATAAGACATTAGATCCCAAATAAACTTATTATTGATCAATTAAATCATTTTACTAAAAATAATTATTCACACTAACTAGGCACTTCACGTAGTTCAGTGGTAGGTGATAAATCCCAATTACACTATGGTTGTGGGTTCGATTCCCACAGTATTTTCCAATGCAACAGGTTATCACAAGATATGCGTATTGTCCTTTTTCAAAAACTATATTTTATAATATTCCCAAAATGAGATAAATTCCTCAAAATAACCATAACATAATTTCACCCCAAATGTTTTCTCATACCTCATATTTTCATCCCAAAATTTAATGACATGTAATTGCCTCAAATTCAAGGATCATATAAACCTAAATGGTTAATTATAACTATATCAACAATAGAAAATATAATTATTCCTAAAATAGAATTTCCACATAACAAACTATAGGGTTACACATACAAGAGAAAAGTCTTCTAAAGTAATCCCATCAACAAAGAGCACTAATACATTTAAACATTTCACCATCCATTTATTTCCATATAGGTTCTTCCTTGACCAATAGGTTAACCTATAAATTAGGTAATTCACTCATGTAATACCTAGGTCCACTATATTTATGGAAAACGACTGTAAATATATTCTAGGAATCATTTTTATTTTCTTCCATAGTACTCTTCATTTTTCATCGGCAATTCGTTTCTTTATGTCCTTCTTTCCCACACATAAAGAATTTCTTTGTTCCATTTAGAAAATTTCCTAGGTGTCTCCTTCCACATTTCCCACATGATGGAAATTGAGCTTTCTTTTCTCCATGGTCTCCACTACTGGAGCTCTTATCATTCATCGACTTTCTCTTCTTTATTGAGTCTGGAATTTGGTTAATATATAAGTTGTTTATCATATTTTTGGAAAATTGATACGGTATGAACACGATATCTTTTACACCTATCAACATTCCATTTCATCGCTCATTTCCACCACTGTTCCCACATGGTTCATCAAGTTTAATATTACCATGACTTCTTTGGAATCCAGCTATTGACTAACACAAGAAAGCATAGTGTGAGTCATAAAATCTTTTAGAGAATATCATAACACCTTATTTTCAATATAAAACATCTTGGGATTAACTAAGGTTATTTATTCTCATCTTATATTAAAATCCTTCAAATCGGGGTTTAAGGAAAATGTGAATTATCTTAAGAATATCCCCCGAGAGTTTCGTAACCAAGAATGAAGCAAAGCTTATTTTCATGTACCAGGATACCCCGGGTCAAGCCCAAAACTCATTGTCAGAGTTTCCACTCATAGGTACATATGTGCCAGAGCCACCTCTACCTGCTCATATGGAGACAAGGATGTATTTCATGGAAAACCCATATAATATTTACATTACCAAATTTTTTTTGATGTTCTTCTATACTAATCCTCAACTTCTATCTTAGGGTAGTGTTTTCTAATCAGAATTTATTTTCTCTAAATCTTTCTTCCGAGGTTTGTACTAAACCTCCCCATAATTCACACTATAACGCCCTGACCCCAATTACCCAAAATCGGTGCATTATTAAATATCATTGGCAAGATACAAGGAATCATGTACTATAAGACTGATCAATTTAGTATCCTTGTAAGTACTAGATACATACCTAAGTTTTACATTACATCATGAAATAAAAAAACAACATGGTGTCCCCTTTGAACAATCTTATATCCCTTAGCCCATTCTTGCAGGTTAATCATAATATTCTTCTTTGCATCCTTGGAAAAATAAAACATAAGAAAGGGGTGTGCTCAGATGCTCAGTAAGGATAACAATATAGAAGAGACATTCACAAATAAGAATAAACATTTAAGTCAATTTATCAGAATAGAACCCAAGACTTTAAAAATTATACTTCATCATAATATGGGAAAGATAAATCATATAATTCCATTTACTTATTCACATAGATATTCTACAAGTTGAATAATCATATGTAATATGAATACCCAATTTCATATTGATGGAATGAAAAATGCAGAACATCATAACCACATAGTCTAGGCCTTGTGCCAAGACTAAAAATAATATTTTGTTAAGGTCTTTTTCCCAGACACTAGTTTGTCTCATGAGACATACCGATGCATTGAGAAGATATAGATGGATTCACCTGTCACTTACTAAGTCCAATGAATTCCTCATATGAAAAGAGTGAAACATAATCTAAACATTCGTATTAAAATTAGTGAATGAAATGTCAATATTTTAACCACAAACCATGAATGGTATAAAAATAGAACACCCAGAATTAGACATAACTCATTCAATACAATATGGAATATTGTATCAACCTCAGACAAAAATAAAGAATGATATTGACATATATGTATATAATTAGTAAAACTATTTGAGATAAATGTTCCCTTTTTCTTGAAAACATTTAAAAGTCTCACTATTTATCATTAAGCTATTAAAAATAGATTTTGGAATAAAAGTGTCTCATACCACCTTGAACATTTTAAAGGGAATTTTAACTTTAAAAAATTCATGTACATATAAATAAATCCTTAAAACCATTTTTAAAACATGGAAATTAATGAGAAATATTTAGAAGAATAAATTTTTAAAACATTTAAAATGATATTTTAGTTATAGTTACTAACACAAAAAGAGATGTTTCAATAAAAATAATTGAGGTAATATAAAAATTATAATATCATGATAATAAATGGATTCATGATATATTTTCTCAAAGTATAGTACATACACCATATAAAAGTGAAATGGCGTATACCTACAAAGAAGTCTCAATAGAATGTAAATTGAGATGAAATCCGTTAAAAAGAATGTATCCTTAGGTTAAAGATAAATCCGTGACATAATTATTTGTGAAAAATATAAATACACTAAGTTTGATTGGATATTCAGTTTAAAACAATTATAGGACATTAAAACATATTCCTATAATAACAACACCAATGACTTGGATGTTTAACTCAATGAATTGAAATTGAGTTAAGATTACACATATCAAGTTCATATCGATGACTTGAGAATTTATCAATGGAGTGATTATATGTATCAAAAGTATATACACACAAATGGGAGTGGAAATTTGTACATAAATAGGCCAATAGTTATTTCAAACATAATCTTGGACTAAAATAATCAATGAAGTTTTCGTAAAACCCAATGTGCGGAAATCGAAATTAGTAATTCCCTTTCCGATTTGGGGACTTAAGAAACATACACCCCATGAAAGAAGGATCACACAACGAAGATGTAAGTAACCATAAATTAATGTATATTACATAAGGAATTTAATTATTTGCAGTACATACACCACACAAAATGAAATAGTGGCAATGTAGCAAGAATCTCACAGAAATAAGAAGTGAGATAAGAACCCCTTACCAGGTTGTAATCAATATAAATGTATGAAAAAAAGTTAATAACCACCAAATGAATCACATAATACAATTAATATAAATACAATCATGATAATATATATCAAATGGTTGTACCCAATACACCACTGGCAAAAAATAAGCGGTGAAAAATAGAAATCCCACAGAATTAAAAGTGAGAAAAGAAACCCATTACCTTGTACATTTCCATAGTATAGGATAGGTTAACCACCTGTATAATGGTGAAATAATTGTTATTAAATTATAAAATAACCAAATACATAAATATGATATCATATATGATATTCTAATATTTCTTTGTTAATGAAATTTCAGTTGTATCATTATTTTGGTTGTTAATTATTTCATTTTCTTTTATATGTTTTGTTACGTAAGTCATATTTTTTATGTATAGGATGTATTTTATTCATATACATAATGATATTAATTTCTTAAACAATTTCTTAATCATAAAATGACAATTATTCTTGAATCATTACGAGGGGGAATGAATCTCATCTCGTTCGGGGGGACGGTAAGCCGTACGTACACATGAGCTACAATATCATTCTTTTGATGGTGAAGTAGTATATAATTGGATGGTATATAATATATATAGAATCATGAAAATTTTATATTTATTATTTAAATCAGTTATACTCATTATTACACCCATAAAAATAATGATGTTTTTTAATAACAAACCAAACCACGACTTGGAGACGGTAAACCGTACATACACACGTATTGTGACATTGTCATTTATAGGGTGGATAGAATAATGAATATGGTTGTACAAAATTTATAATAACATCATAGTATGTAGGAGTTGATGGAGTTATTATTTTGGTATGTAAACAAAAAATAAAGAGGAAGTGGAAGAAAAAAAGAACATGAAAGATGGTGTTGAAATTATTATCTCTTTTTCGGGTGTTTCCTTTTGAGTTGATCAAAAGGGATTTCTAGGATGGATTTATGATCAAAGTAAGGACCCTAGGTTGATTTGAGGGAAGTTGGGAGGATATTTGGTCAGGGGTTGGACGAGACAAATTTATTTGAATGTGTGATTTTGAGAGAATTGGACGTAACCTTTTATAAGAGAGGTGATGGTCACTTTAGGAAAACCTTGAAATATTATTTTATTATAAATAATTTTCGGTTTCTAGTGGATCAAAATTAATTTATTTTACAGATAAGGTAATTATGGGTCTAAATACTCTCAAACAATAGGTTTTATACAAGTTTAGATCAACATATTAACAATATCTTTTAGATTTAACTAGTAGTTAAATAGTTTAACTTTTACCGTGTTTTCTTGTATTCTTACACTATATGGTTAATAAACATACTATAAACTACCAAAATAACATCAAGTGGTTCATTAATGAAATATAAAATACTTTTAAGCCCTTTTTCTGATACTTAGAGTTTTAGGAATATTATATCAACTAATAATATAGTATTTGTTTTAAAAACTCATTTATGTCAATTTTGACACTATTTAGTTTTCGGTTTTTGTGAAAATCATAAAAACATGATTACTTCGAAAAAAATTATTTAATCAACCCTAACATGTCATAATTAACTATAAAATTAGTGGAATTCATCAAAAGTCTCAAATTACATTTATTTTGATATTTATAATATCAATTATTTTAATCTTTTATTAATAAGGTAATTACTACATCATCATTGTGTCATAAATAAAATTAATTTTTTAATGTCAAAAAATTATAAATAAAATACAATTATGTAGGAAATATTTTTATATATCTAATGAATATTTATATTTGAATTTACCTTATATATAACCCTATATTAAAAAATGGTTTAGTTATTAAACTTTGAATTTAACACTTTTAACTCTTCATTAAATAAAATAATAATGAATTTTTTAATCTAATATAAGTAGAAAAAAGGATCATATTTTATTACTAAGGTGTTTTTGGTCGAATTATACTTATCCAATAGAATTAGGACATGTGTTAGGGTAATTATAATATCATTTTTACATTTAATTACCCTATTTACTTTAAACCATGGTAAATAAAAGTCAAAAGTTACTATTCACCAAAAATTATTTTCATCTTATTAAACCAAATTTTACGTACTGATGTCAACCATGTCTCTTAGAGTTTTTAAATTCAACTCACAGAAGCGGTAAAATTTTGTTTTATGCAAAATTGAAAATGCTCCTAAATGGAGGGTAAAGACGGTAAAAAGTTCAATAAAATTTTATAAATCTAATTTTATTATAAAAATGACATTAATGAATAAAATTTAACTAATATTGGTACTATGTATCTATATTGAGTTAAATAAATAATGTAAATAATTATTTTAAAAAAACTCTGTTTTTAAACAATATCACAGTGTTTTTCACTATTCCCCAAAAAATTGAATTTTTTCAAAAAAATTCCAAAAATTCACCCTAAGAAAATTTTAATATTCCAAATACAAAAATGAACTTTATTTTACCAAATTAAAAACATAAAAGTAGCATTAAATAATTTAAAATTAATTCCTGTTGTCAAAACCAAAAGGCGAGTTTTTAAAATGAAAAAACTATTAAAAGATTGGCACGTGTTTATGTCAAATTCAAATGTGAAATAACTTATAATGACCGACATTGTATTAAATGATAAAAATATAATCTTATTATACTTCTCAACCATTCAAATTCATAATTTAACACTATAAATTATTTCGATTAAATTTTTTTTTCAATTATAATTTAGTATTTTTCATTATTAATCAAAATATGAATGTTATCAGAAAAGTAACAAAAATTTATACAAAATAAATATTTTATGTCATGATTATAAATAAGAATTTAATTTCAATAAATTGAATATATAAAATTGTCAAATATTAGTTTTAAAAAGGATTTTCCATTAAAAGGTGGTAAAATTTCATTTTTTGAAAAATACATTATTATCTAAAAAAATGAATTTGTTCTTATATTTTTTCTAAGAAACACATAATATGGATTCTAAAATTAAGTGGAGTATATAAAATTCCAAATTTTGTTAATACTATCATAACCGCTTCTTGAAGGACTAGTTTGGTAAGTCGTGGTGCGCTTGAACTTGGTGTTGTGTGTAGCGCAAGATATTGAATTACTTTAATTAAAATAACATACTATAAAATATTGGGGTGTTAGAGATCACATACCTTAATCCAACTCCCACCATATACCTCATGGTAGAATTAGAATAAGAAGAATAATTTAAAGATGAAAATATTTAGTGCGATAGTATAATTCCAAAATCATTAAAGCATGATTTCATTAAATGTGAATTGATTACTAATTCACAATATAATAATCCTAAAAATCTAGAAATCCCATAGATTTCACTATGGTATGATAATAAATATGGATATTAAATAATTGAGAGACATATATAACCCTCATAAAATACTAAACACAAGTTAGAAGAGTTAATTGAATATAAGTTCATTGTGGATTTTCATGAAGAGGAAAAATTAAGATCTAATCATATTTATGGGAGAAATTATGACATAATATAAAGTTGTTTCTATTTTATTCAGTTTGAGTTGAAAACTAACAATACATTTGATAATAATTGTAGTACATAAACAATGTTATATGGCCTATAATTCTATGAGGATTCCATAATAGTAGTATAAGAATCATAAAAGGAATAAGAAAAATAACTTATTTGCCCATTAAACCAAATATATCCTTCAACGTGAAGGGGGTGGAACCAAAATACTATATTCAAGTGGGCCACTATATCAAATACATTTGTCATTTGAAATGTAAGAAAAAATGCCGGGGTTCATATCGCATATGCTAAATACCCATTTAAATTATAGATAGTAGCTGGTATAAACTAGCTATAAACCATGCATATAGTTGGTATTTAAACCAATAAATATATAACCATCTATTTCACTTTATATATATATATTTCACTTTGAATAGATTCTCAATGTCTTTTTTTATTTTTGGTAATCATATCACTAATGGAAATAAGTAGATTTTTTAATCTTCCCAATATAATAAACCAAACAATTATCTTTATCTATTATCCTAGTTGTTTTCTACCCTATTAAATTGTTTAATGATTTATTATGAATTCATAATAAAATTTCAAATAGTGATCTAAAAATTGAAAAATGTGGATAAGCATCGATCTTCTATATGATATCATGCTTATTTCTGTTTTAATAATTATTGAGTTTTTTGTTAGAATTATTTTTGTACTATT
The DNA here is from genome assembly GCA_963277665.1 of Viscum album. Taxonomy (NCBI): domain Eukaryota; kingdom Viridiplantae; phylum Streptophyta; class Magnoliopsida; order Santalales; family Viscaceae; genus Viscum; species Viscum album. Next base: position 266,697,667 of record OY728158.1, read on the forward strand.
ATATCTTTTTAAAATTTAGAGATAAATCACATATATGAAAGGAAATCTTTTATATAAAAAGGAAAAAAATTAAATTTAATTAGAAGGGTTGAAGGTGATTTTTTTTGATTTTTATACATATTATTTAACTCTAAATATAGTGAATAAATATAATTTTAGAAAAATAAAATCAAGAGACAAATTAAATGAACAAAGGATAATGATTATAAACTAGTGTAAGATAATCAGTTAGTATCTGACATTTTTTTTAAATTTAATATCTCGCATGTTTTTTGTTTTTGTGTGATGAATAAAAGACACTAAGAAGTGTTATAGTAATACATGAATTGGATACCAAAATCTTAATTCCATGCATTGGTTAAAACAAATAATCCCATAGAATTATTAATTTGTAATGGATTAGTTATATACTATCCCTATATATCCAATAAATTTTATGAACATATATAGATTATGTGAAATTTAATAATTTCCTTATTGTAATATGAGATTAATTGCGAGGGGCATAAATAAATTAAATGAATAAGGGACATATGATTTTTTATATTATTTAATAATTTGTCTCAAGAATATGTTAAACTTTATTTTGAGGAACATAACTGTGTTGGGTTTAAGAAGGTTTTATATGATGAAATAATGATTCAACTATCCAAATTTAATTCGACATTAACTTATTCATGGATTATCTTTTGATGAATTGTAATCCTTGTGAAACATTATGTCATAGGTAATCGTAGAATCTTGTATTTTCATTGGAATATAAATGGATAAGTTTGGGGGACTGATTCAACCAAAATTTTACATTTTTTATGTTTTAATAAATAGATAAATACACCTGAATATTCCAAAACACAAGAGAATATTATTTTTTTGGTGTATTGGAATAATCCATGTAGTAATGTAAATATGATATTACATCATTAAATTAATAACTAATTGAAAAACCAATTATTTTATGACATGGAAATACCATTTAAATTGTTTTTTAAAGATCTAGTAGGTAAATAAAACATGACATTCCCTTAGGAAATTGATAGAAAAGTGGGTTGGGAGGAACCATTAAGAAATGAGAGACTATATGAAGGGAATAATGGATCCTACAATTGATCACAATAACGCATCAACTCCTCAATTCCATTTCATGGAAACTCATGGGGCTATGTTAGGCCAAGAATAAAATCTCAAAAAACGAATATCCCATGGCCTTTCTAGTTCCAACACTTCTTTATATAATTCTTTTTCTTGAACCAACATGTCTCACCCTAAGAGCCATAATACCTCATGTGAGCCTTCACATATGAAATAGGATATTGAATAAATTTGAGTGCTTAAACACCATGAGTGTGGTAGAATGTACATTTTATAATACAATCCAAACAGAATAATCATAAAAAATGTAAAAATATATATTCTAATGTTGGAAGAAAAATAGTTATAATGTAAGAAAAAAAGTATAATCCTTTTCATATATGTAAATAAACAAGGCTCATAAAGTGTCAAAATAAATATATAATTTAGAGTGTATGTGAATAAATAAACACTATGGGACCATCTAGAGTACATACTAATACCACAACTAGATCTGGGCTCCTCAGTTCAACCATTTTCCATGAATCACTTTCCCTTTACTGGACCCCTATACATGAAGTCTTCATGAGCATCAAGATTCTCATATAGGGAATGAGTAACAAAACCTAGTAGGACACCACCAATTTATCCTTAACAAATATAATAAGGTATAATAAGTGTATTACATGATAATATTATATGTGAAAGAGATAATAAAAAACCATGTTCCGAGCAACAATTTACTAACAAAGACACCATGATCCCTATATGTACATGTTTTAGGTGCATGCTATAAGGAGAATCATAGGCATCAGAAGTGATCAAGATCTATCCACAATGACGATTAATATGTTATTCTAAATCCTCAATGTATTAACTTTACATGATGCTTGACATGCACTTGACATCAAGTGAACATGTTTCTCAACATCCACTAGTCATTTAGAGTACATGATGCTCAATATACACAAGGCATCGAGTTACATGTTACTTAGCTCCAAAAGAATCGTCATAATTATACTCTATGTTTAGGATACTAACATCATCATTTCATGTTGTGTATATTCCCTATATAAGGTATAATAATATAAAAATGGTCCACTCATTCCTGTTACTAAGAACAATTCCCCTTGTAACAAACCGACCCAGGGTTTCCTTCAAACCTGGCACCGGGCCCATTCCGTTACATACTCGAAGGGTGTTACTAATCCCCATGGGTTGTCAACACGCACAAGAGCATAAAAAAAAATCAGGTTCAATGATTTCACCAATCCTGATGAAACACATGAAATATATATACTAAATAAAAAGGAACAGTAGAAGAGGAACATGATATATATATGTCATAACGATACAAAAATAGTGGAAACAAACAACAACAAAAGTAGCTAAAAACTCCAATGGACATGTCCAACTATAAAGAACCATATCCAAAGACATTCTCCAAATAAAGGAATGAGTGAACACCCACCATCTCACCACCAGCTACCCAACCAACTAACACGATCCTCACCACCTCACTATGACGTATTTCAATTCCCTACACTAGAAGATATACAATGGTTTATGAACCTCCAAAGTGGTGTGTAGGGTGTGATATAATAGGCTCAGTAATATCCCACCTAGGTGTTCCATGACCAGTATCTGTAAAAATGTACATATATTCTCATTTCCTATAAAACATGTTATGATAAGCAGTAAATAACTATTATTGAAAACATTGTACACATTTCCTATTTTCCACAGATCTAAAAAAAAGTAGTTATATCAATTTCAATGCACAATTTCCAAATCATTTTCCATAATCCTCAACATGCATATCAATGTTAAATCCAGAAGACAAATAGTACAAAATAGATGAACATGTATGATGACACCATGTAATACTATAGGTCTAATCTATAGACTACTAGTACCATATTAATCAAGTAAAAAAATCATTTCATGTAACAAAAATTCTAGAAATAAGAGGAATACCCCATGAGTAAAACACCCAAAATGTCAATATCAATCCCCTAAAACAATAGTACTAGGAATAATATGAAATCCCAAAGACAATCCTCCTTTATAGTAAAGAAAATGTATGATGGACCCATGATAAACCTTTCAACAATGTACCCATGATAACCCACATTACCTTTTTCACAATTCATTTAAATTCTTTGAAAACCATTTGAAAACTCATTTAAATTTTAGGAAAATACACTTTTCAATTCAATTTTTCAATAACCAAGAGACCCCATATTTAATTAAAAACCCTTATCAACGCACAAAAAATAATCATGGAAATTTCAATATACAATATAGTTTATAAAGAATAAAATTTTGGTTCAACAACATAGGATAGAGATGGGAACAACATCTGCCAATCTTTCATTGTACTTGCCCAAAATGGAATCCACCACCAATGAAACCCAACCATGTCAACGAAGGCCCTAGAATTAAATCCATACATCTTTAGATTTATCCAATTTAGAAAATAAGAGTTAAACAGAAAGGGATAACACTACATACCTCAAGAAATAATGTCTACCACACCACACTAACATAAAAATGACCTCCAAAATAAGATATCCCAATAGATCTAGATAAAGACAAGAAAAATCACTAACCTTAGAACAATGGATCCAAAAAGGAAACCCTATGGTGCTATGATGATCCAAGCAATGAAGAAGCATAAAATATTCTCACTAGGAGATTCAAAGCACAACCACAACAAGAATCCAATAGTGAATGAATCATTCTCGATAAAGATGAGTCTTACAAAATCACATGGGATGAGTTCTGGTATTAGAGACAAGAGGATTGGAGAAGGATTGATGACAAAAAAAGTCACTCATCTGTTTAAAAAACTGGATGAAGGCCATTTCATGATGTGAAATATAGTTACACGCCATGAAATCCATGGTGTACAAGTACTCTAGAAAATCCATCGCCTTTTATTTAAAATACATTATTTAAAGAAGTCACGATGCAAATCCCCCTTTCAAGATGTGTAAATTTAGCTATGTGAATCCCCATCCATGAATTCCTCCCAGCAACAGTTATGCGGTTTGTAACCCAGTAACACGACATAAAAACTTCCTAAAATATGCAGAAATGGCAATTTAATATTGAAAGTGAGAAAAATCATTGACTTCACCATTATAGGTATCCTCCCTATAGAAAAGTAGGGGGAAAATGATGAGGTTAAGAGTGTACCTAATAAAATGATAACAAGATGTAACAAGAACCCTACCATAATGACTTTCCACCCCAAAGAAGTCATGTTGATAATGTGATCCTTAAAAAAATATGAGGCCATTTCTCCTCCATCAATGACTCAAGTTTCCAAGTCTTATGAGAATCTGATCCTTATTTCCATAGAACTCTAACCAAAAGGATTGAATTCCCACATAAGAAATTCACTTGAAATCCAATGATTTCAACTAGTTTCTCTAAAATAGAAACATACGGATCCATTTCAGTTTAATCCCAACTCAGAATGCAGGCATGATTGGGATGATACTTCTTGAGTTATGATATATGGAAAACATCACGAATAGCTATCAAATGAGCTAGAAATGCTAATCGATAAGCTACGTATCTGAGCCACTCGGTGACCACAAATGGTCCAACATATCTCAGGGCCAACTATACCTACTTTCAAAAATGAGGGTGAATCAACTGAAGAGAAACATTCAAGAAAACCTATTCATCTATAGAAAACATCAAAGGTCAATGCCGCCAATTTTCATATAATTTCTCTCAACTCTTGTCATGACCCATCCTTGGGGCCCATGCCGTGACTACCCCAAGCCTGCCTTCCATAGTCCAGGGGCTAGAGACTAGCACCAAGGCATAATTCCCGATTAGAAGGGAAGGCATAGCCTTTGTAAAGTAAACAAAAACCACAGAGCAAGCAAGCAGTAGAAGTAAGCACTAAGTAAAAACTGATACAAATGTAAGTGAGGAAAAGTAAGTGGTCCAGTATACAAACCCAAACTGAAAGTAAAGTACAACTGGAAATGTGAAACCGGAACTGAAAGGTAAATCTGCAGTGTCAAGCCGTCCACTAAAAGTCCCACCTGAAGGGTGGGTACAGATAGCCTCTACAGCTCCCCGGGTCCAACCGTCCGCTCCGAGAACGCCTTGCCCTATGGTCCACCTCCGGGTACCATCCTGCTCCTCGTGCCTCTACCACGATCAGCGTTGTCCGTCATCTGCGACCAACACAACGTAGTGCGGGCATAGCCCATGCAGGGGTGAGTATAAGCTACTCAGTAGGGACCCCGAGACCCCCGAAGGTCTCCCAGAATCCACAAAGGATAATCCACAAAGGAAAGATACAATCACGATGTAAAATCCAACACTACTTAGGTATATGAACATACATATACCTAAGTCATCAATTCCAGTTCGGCTCCAACATCCGAGCACGAGTTCGATCACATCCACATAGGATAGCACAACACAATTCACATAGGAAAGCAAATCAAGATTCAGCTAAGACAGGTATACTTCTTCGTATGACGATAGAGAAGATCAGATATAGCCACTGATTCATCTAAGCCGTCGGACCCAAAAAGGATCGATAGGTACTAACCCCCGCAATGACCCACAAAGGATCTGACCCACACATGGTCGATAGGTAACTAACCCCCGCAATTACCCACACAGGATCGGACCCACACAGGATCTGTAGGCGCTGACCCACACAGGACCGCTGAGTGCTGACTCACACAGGATCTTACCCACACAAGATCGGTAGCACTGATCCACATAGGATCGCTGAGTGCTGTAGTCGTCGCCGTCGAATCCACGGAGTATTTCTGTACAGTCTTCATCATCGTTGCAGTCGCAGCCAACTCTAGGGTTCCCGCACACAGCAAGCTCATTCGGAAGGGTCCGCTCCACGAGCCGAGGGGCTGATACATCAACTAACACATAGTCCGGAGTTGATGTATCTGAAAGTTCCGTATCGTCAACAGGAACTCAACGTCACAGACGGCGCATCAATCGGACGCTCGGTCTGAGAGTTATGGGCCTTTCGTCCCAGGGCCCGGTTGGTTTTTAAGTCAAAACCAACCCCATCGTACTCCACCTGCATCCAAACCTCGAAAAGAGTAAGCCAAATGGTCCGTCTCACTAAGAGGAATCTATCAAAGTCGACGGCACGTCAATCGGAAATCCGGAACTCAAGTTATAAGCGTTTCCGCTCCGAGGGCCCAGTTGGTTTCGTGTACGAACCAACCTGGCCAAACCCAAAATACTCCGAAACCTTGAGTGTAATATACCGAAATGACCGTCTCGATCCAAGGATCTCTACTCAAATGAAGGTGTGTCGATCGGAGGTCTGTAGTCTATGTTATGGGCAGAAGACCGATGGAGGTTCGGTAATAGGGGGTTCGGGCCCGGTCCGACCCGACCCGATACCTTCTGGGTCGGCCCGAACTGGGCGACCCTTCCCGGGTCCGGGTCCGGCCCGGCCTGGGCACGGCCCAGCCTGGTGGTCCGGCCTGGCGGCTTGGCCCGGCGCGCTGGCGCTAGCCAAGCGGCCGCGCAAGGGGGGGCTAGAGACCGCCCCCCTGGACGAACCACGGCCCCGCGTGGGGGCCACCCTTTGCCAACGGACGCAGACGGTTGTCGCGTCCCGCCTCCTCCGGTCCCGTGCGGTCACGAGAGTGATGGCCTGCTGCTGTGGCTTCAGCCGTGGTGGCTCTTCCCGGTGGCGCACCGGGCACCGCCTTCTCTTGGCGGCCCGCCGGTGCCGGCCGCCGCCTCCTGCCGCCGGCGCCGCCGTGCTGTCGAGGCATGCCGGAAAATTGCTCCGCGGACCACCAGACGAGCTCCGGTGGTCGGATTTTCCTACCGTCTTCGCCATCGGCCCTCCTGGGACCCGTTCTTCACTGCGAAGACGTCACAACGCCCGTGCGGCCTGCTTCATCATCGCCCTCCAATCCGCACACCAAGAATTAAGGGACGGTGGGTTTGGACTTGTTCGTTGGTCCGCACCCACCGCGTTAGCGGTTTAAACAGGGTTTCCAACAAAATTTAAACATATTCTGCGGGTATAAATCAAAAATATTTAATTCAATCAAAACCGCTACCTCAAGCATCATCGAGCGAGGGTTCGTCGCAGAAAATCACGTCGCGGAAGAAGGCGTCGCGGAAGGGGGATCATCGCGTCGCGGAAGGAGCGTCGCGGAAGAAGCATCGCGGAAGAAGCGTCACGGAAGGAGCGTCGCGGAAGAAGCGTCGTGGAAGAAGCATCGAAAAAGGGGCATCGTTGATTTCCGAGGATCTGGCGTTCTTTGCGTTGTTCACGTTCTTCGCCTTCTTCGCGTTCTCCGCGTTCTTCGCGTTCTTCGTGTTCTTCATCGAGGAGGAAGAACTTCAAGAGCCTGAGAATTCTCCCTAGCCTCTCAACACTACCAGACTAATAAAAATAAGAGTATTCTTATTTTTATTTCACAAGCCTTGCATTTTAAAATTCAAAAATGAAAGAAATAGTTAAGTGAAATTAATTGCAACGCTTAAACTGCCACATTAATGAGGCATTTCTTAACCAGAATAAACACATGGTTTGACTTCATTAAAAGGGGGGGGGGTGCGGGTGCGTTACTTAGAAAGAAAGAAATAGTGGGGCTCGTGCGGGCCCCACCTCAAAAATATCCTACCATGTGGGTAGGATATTGTGGGTCCCACCTTATCCGGTTAACTTAGGTTAAGACACTCTAGGTAAAATAAAATAAATTGTTGCACCACTTTTATTTTATTTTTTAACATAACCCCAAAAATTAAAAACCACACCCGAGCAAACAAAACTCCGGAAAAGGAGTTTCTAAGCAATTACCAGCGCTGTGATTCCATTGGTGCCCTCAGAATTTGATTCTAAGCACCAGTTCAAAAGATAGAAAAACCCGCTCGTTCTTTCACTGAACGTACCCGAGCTAAACTTCGGAAAATGATTCCGGGCACACCAGGCCTTGGAATCAGGTACCGTCAGAAACTGTATTCTTTTAAAATTCCCAAGAAAATTAAGAAAAAAATTTCCTCGAATTTTATGGGTCTTTACATCACTCCCAGCTCAGGGCTTTACGTCCCCGTAAAGATACATCAAAAACTAGGGAAACAAATGTGGGTACTGAGCACGCATCTGAGCCTCCCGCTCCCAAGTGCTCTCCTTGAGGTTCCCGTGCTGCCATCTGATGCGCACTAGAGGAATCGACCGTCCACGTAGGACCCGCTCCTGTCGATCCTCAATTTCCACCGAGACCTCTGCAAAATTCTCCCCATCATCAACATCCAGCTCCCCATGGTCAATGATATGAGTCGGGTCGTGCATGTATCTCCTCAACTGAGATATGTGGAAGACATCGTGCACCCGGTGCAACTGAGGTGGTAGAGCCAAGAGATAAGCCACCTCGACAATCCTCGTGAGGACCTGGAACGGTCCGATGAAGTGAGGAGAAAACTTGCCGCCTCGGCCAAATCTCCGTAATCCACGTCGAGGTGAGACCCGCAAGAAGACGTGGTCGCCATCCTCGAACTCCAGTGGCCTCCGCCTCCTGTCAGCATAAGACTTCTGCCGGCTCTGAGCTGTCCTCATCCACTCCTGGATGATCTGGACCTTCTCTGTCTTGGCCTGGACCATCTCTGGTCCCATAAGTGCTAACTCCCCAGGGTCTGTCCAGCACAACGCAGATCTACAAGGTCAGTCGTACAATGCCTCGTATGGTGCCATCCCGATGGTGGAGTGGTAGCTGTTGTTGTACGCGAACTCCACCAAGGGTAGGTGGTCCTCCCAGCTACGACCAAAGTCGAGGACACATGCGTGGAGCATGTCCTGTATAGTCTGTATGGTCCTCTCCGTCTGACCATCCGTCTGAGGGTGAAAGGCAGTGCTATGACGTAGCTGCGTCCCGAACGTGTCCTGCAACCCCTTCCAATGTGGGGAAGTAAAGCGAGCATCTCGATCGGAGACGATAGACGATGTCAAACCATGAATCCATACAATCTCTTGAACGTAGAGATGTCCCAATCTCTCCACTGAGCCCTGCTCTCTGATGGGAAAGAAGTGAGCTGACATGGTGAGTCAGTCGACAATCACCCATATGGAGTCGTGACCTCTAGAAGTGCGTGGAAGTCCAGTGACGAAGTCCATAGATATCTCGTCCCACTTCCACTCCGAGACCTCAAAGGGATGTACCAAGCCTGCTAGTACCTGATTCTCTACCTTCACCTGCTGGCAGGTGAGGCATCGAGAAACGAACTCTGCCACAGCCGTCTTCATGCCCGACCACCAGTTCTGTCGTCTGAGATCCTGGTACATCTTCACCACTCCAAGATGTACCGCCAAAGGGGAAGTGTGAAACTCTCTCAGCACCTCCTCCCCCAAAGTAACTGGTACCAAAGTACGTCCTCTGAAAAGGACGTCGTGCTCTCCTCCTAAGGAGAAACCATCAGGTTCCTGTCCTGAGGATATCTGCGCACACAACATCTCACAGTCAGCGTCCCCACGCTGTGCCTCTCTGACCCGCTGTAGTAGTGGAGGAGTGACTGAAGGAAGGCTGCTCCATCTTTATCCACGAAGGATATCTACAAAGAGGCTAGCTACTCTGTCACCTCCCCAAGTAGCTGAATGCCCGCCCTCCTGCTGAGAGCATCGCCTACCATGTTCCCCATCCCAGGAGTATAGAATATCTCAAAGTCATTGTCCTGGAGGAACTAGAGCCATCGCCGCTATCCCAGGTTCATGTCCTTTTGTGAGAAGATGTACCTGAGAATCTGATGGTCAGAAAAGATTGTAAAGTGCTCGCCCATCAGATAGTGTCGCCACATCGTTAGAGCGAAGACCACTACTGCTAACTCCAGGTCATGGGTAGCATAGTTCTTCTCGTGAAGCCTCAACTGACGTTATCCATAGGCGATCACTGCTCGCTCCTGCATCAGGACACATCCGAGTCCGGTCCCTGATGCATCGCAGTAGACTACGTACCCTACTCTCTCCTCCGGCAACCTCAAGATAGGTGCGCTGGTCAATCTCTGTCTCAGCTCTTGGAAGCTCTGTTGACAACTGTCTGACCACACAAAGGGTTTCCTCTTCTTCATCAAAGCATAGAGTGGTGCCGCAACTCTGGAGAAGTCTGTCACAAATCTCCGATAGTATCTAGCTAGTCCCTAGAAACTCCGCACCTCCGTCACGCTCTTGGGTGGCTCCCAAGCTAGCACTGCCTCGATCTTCGCAGGATCCACCACAACTCTCGCCTCAAAGATGAAGTGTCCCAAGAAGTGGACCTCGCCTATCCAGAACTGAAACTTCGAGATCTTACCATAAATCTGGTGCTCTCGAAGTGTGTCCACTACAACCCGTAAGTGGTAGGCGTGCTCCTCCTCAGTCGTCGAGTATATCAAAATGTCATCGATGAAGACCACGACAAATCGATCGAAGTATGGCTGAAAGATCATGTTCATGAGGCCCATGAACACTATTAGAGCATTGGTTACACCAAATGGAATAACCAAGAACTCATAGTGGCTATACCGACATCTGAAGGCCATCTTCTGTATGTCCTTGTCCCGAACTCTGAGCTGATGATAACTTAATCTAAGGTCTATCTTTGAGAACCACCGTGCTACCTTGAGCTGATCAAAGAGGTCATCAATCCTTATTAGAGGATACTTATTCCTCACTATCACCTGGTTTAGGTGATGATAGTCGACACAAAGTCGCAATCTTCCATCCACCTTCTTGGAGAACAATATCGGGGAAGCCCAGGGTGAAACACTGGGTCGGATGAATCCCTTGCCCTACAAGTCATCCAATTGTACCCGTAGCTCTCAAAGCTCAGCAGGAGCCATCCGATATGCTGGAGTGGATATCGGGGTTGTCTCGGGGTACAGGTCAATATTAAAGTCTACCTCTCTGCGAGGAGGTAGTCCTGGAATGTCGTTGGGGAAAACGTCCGCATACTGATCCACCACTGCAGGAAAAATAGGACTCCGCACGTCAACTGTTCCTAGGATGAGGCTAGCCAACTGATGAGTGATGGTCTGTCCTCTCATCTGAAGGAGTCTATCTTGTCCTGCGAAGGCTCCCTTCTCACTGGTGAAGGTGAACATACTCCCTTCGGTGCGTACACATCTCACCTTGCGCCTAAAATAGTCAATCTGAGCATGGACTGTAGATAACCAATCCATGCCCAAGATGACGCTGTAAGGCCTCGACGCCACTACAAGAAGATCCCAGCCGAAGCTCTCGCCTCCTAGAGTAAGCTCACACTACCGTCACCAGTGCGTAATCGTCGAGTATTCTTCTGTAGGAGTCTCTAGCCGTAAGGATCGAGCCAACGGCTCTGTCGGAATCTCCGAGCTCCGAACAAGGGTAGCGACTATGAAAGAATGACTCACTCTTGTGTCTATAAGAACTACAGAAAAGGTGGAATAGACACAGATAGTACCTAGAATCATCTCGGGCGCGCCGTGGTCATAGGCCTCCGCTGCCTAGAGCTGTGCCTGTCTCTGCCCGCCAGCTCCCTGTGGTCGGGGTGGACCTCCTGGTGGTGGTGGTGGTAGATCCTCAAAGCGTCACCCACCACCTGCTGTTTGGACAGCTCCTCTGCCTCATCCGCCTACTCCCTGCGGACCGCCATGGTCAACCCTCTGCCTCTACCTGGGTGGCCCCTCAACTGTCTGCTGCTCCTCGGTATGGCGTGTCGGGCAGTCACGAGCCATGTGGCCCTGCCCACCACATGCGTAGCACTGTCTGCCTCTCGAAAGACTGGCTCCGCGCTGTGTGCCCCACACTACTGAGCCAGTGTCTTGAGGTCGTCTGCTTGAGGGTCTAGTCTTCCTGGACCCATGAGTCATCCATCGACTGCCTACTGCCGAACACTCTGCTTCGTGCCGCCCTGCGGTAGGTCTTGCTACTGATGAAGGCTCAACAAGGAAGATCTCGATCAAAATGGCTCGCTCCAGTACTCCTTCCTGAGTCGGAATGCTGAGAGAGATCAGGGATGCCCTGATCTCATGCCTCAATCCCTACTCAAAGGTCCGGGCCCGGAATAATGGGTCTCGTACCATGTATGTCGAGTAGCGCGAGAGATCAGTAAATCTTGTAGATTACTGGGCGACCGTCAGGCTGCCTTGCCGTAGCTGTAGAAGCTTCTGGATGTGCACTGCATGGAGGGTGGCTGGGATGAAATCTGAGCGGAAGAGGCTCTCAAAGTCTGTCCAGAGAAGAGATACCTCATCGAGCACCTAGAGCATCAAGCTCCACCATCTTCCTGCTGCCGCGTGTAGTAGGCTCGTTGCGAGGATCACCGTGAGGTCTGCTGGTGTCCTCACTAACCTGAAACCCGTAAAACCGCCTCCAGCCAATCCTCTACTGCCTGGGGGTCCGTCTCCCTGCGGAACCTGGGAGGTCGTTGGTGCTAAAACTCGTGCAGTGCACTAAGGCGAAGTGCATCATCAATGGCTGGGGCTGGTAGCATCAGTGGCTCGGTGGGTAGAGGTACCGCCGGTGCCTCTGCTGTCAGAGGGCCCTGTTCCGTGGCCTCATCAATTGGTAGGCTGTCATCACGCACAACTCTCGGAACCCTAGTTGGCTGCCGTCATGGGGCCATCCTTAAAAGAAACAGGTGTTCCACGGTCCGAACAGTATACCTGGTGAGCTGACACAATGTAATGAAAAAGAAAACTTGAAACACATATGCAATCAATTTTTTTGTGCATTATGTCAGAAATCAGAAGTCAGGGTCCTGGTGTACAGATACGTCGGCCGCCGCACCAACACTGGTCTCCCTAGACTGATAAACATACTCAATACTCTTAACATTATTGTTTCACATAGAAGAAGATCAGAGTCCTGAGTTCTGTGGTATAACCGAACTCCTCTGATACCAATTTTTCACGACCAGTCCTCGGGGCCCATGCCGTGACTACCCCAAGCCCGCCTTCCATAGGACAGGGGCTGGAGACTAGCACCAAGGCGTAATTCCCAATAAAAAGGGAAGACATTGCCTTTGTAAAGTAAACAAACACCATAGAGTAAGAAAGCAGTAGAAGTAAACATTAAGTAAAAACTGATACAAAATTAAGTGCGGAAAAGTAAGTGGGCCAGTATACAAACCCAAAATGAAATTAAAGTACAACTGGAAAGGGGAAACAACAAATGAAAGGTAAAGCCGTAGCGTCGAGACGTCCACTGGAAGTTCCACCTGAAGGGTGGGTACAGATAGCCTCCATACCTCCCCAGGTCCATATGTCTGCTCCGAGAACACCCCGCCCTGTGGTCCACCTCCTGGTATCGTCTTGCTCCTCATGCCTCTACCACAATCAATGCTATCTGTCGTCTGCAACCAACACAAAGTAGTGCGGGAATAGCCCGTGCAGGGGTGAGTATAAGCTACTCCGTAGGGACCCCGAGACCCCCGGAGGTCTCCCAGAATCCACAAAGGATAATCCAAAAAGGAAAGATACAATCACGAAGTAACATCCAACCCTACTTAGGTATATGCCCATACATATACCCAAGTCATCAATTCCAGTTCGGCTCCAACATCCGAGCCCGAGTTCGATCACATCCACACAGGATAGCACAACACAATCCACATAGGAAAGCAAATAAAGATTCATCTCACACAGGTATACTTCTTCGTATGATGATAGAGATGATCAGATATATCCACTGATTCATCTAAGCCATCTGACCCACAAAGGATCGATAGGTACTAACCCCCATAATGACCCACAAAGGATCTGACACACACAGGGTCGATAGGTAACTAACCCCCGCAATGACCCATACATGATCAGACCCACACAGGATCTGTAGGCGCTGGCCCACACATGACCGCTGAGCGCTGACCCACATAGGATCTGGCCCACACAGGATCGGTAGCACTGATCCACGTAGGATCGCTGAGTGCTGTAGTCGTCGCCATCGAATCCATGGAGGATTTCTATACAGTATTTATCGTTGTTGCAGTCGCAGCCAGCTCTAGGGTTCCCGCACACACCAAGCTCATTCGGGAGGGTCCGCTCCATGAGCCGAGGGGCTGATACATCAACTGACACATAGTCCAGAGTTGATGTATCTGAATGTTCTGTATCATCAACAGGAACTCAACGTCACAGACGGCGCGTCAATCGGACGCCCGGTCTGAGAGTTATTGGCTTTTTCGTCCCACGGGACCAGTTGGTTTTTAGGTCAAAACCAACCCGACCGTACTCCACCTACGTCCCAACCTCGATCAGAGTAATCCAAAAGGTCTGTCTCACTAAGAGAAATCCATAAAAGTCGACGGCATGTCAATCAGACATCTGGAACTCAAGTTATAAGCATTTCCGCTCCGAGGGCCCGGTTGGTTTCGTGTACGAACCAACCCGGCTGAACCAAAATTACTCCGGAACATTGAGTGTAATATACCTAAATGACTGTCTCGATCCAAGGATCACTACGCAACTGATGGTGCGTCGATCAGAGGTCTGTAGCCCAAGTTATGTGCAGAAGACCGATGGTGGTTCGGTAACAGGGGGTTCGGGCCTGGTCCAACCCGGACCGATACCCACTGGGTCGACCCGAACCGGGCGACCCTTCCCGGGTGCGGGTCTGGCCCGCTTGGACACGGCCCGACCCGGCCTGGGCACGGCCCGACCAGGCGGTCCAACCGGGCGGCTCGGCCCGGCGCGCTGGCACTGGCCAAGCGACTGTGCAAAGGGGGGGGGGGGGGGAGACCGCCCCCCTAGACGAACTGCGGCCCCGCGTGGGGGCTGCCCTTTGCCAACGGACGCAGCCGGTTGCCGCGTCCCGCCTCCTCCGGTCCTGCGTGGTCGCGGGAATGACTGCCTGCCGCCGCGGCTTGAACCGCTGCGGCTCTTCCCCGCGGTGTGCCGGGCGCCACCGTCTCCTGGCGGTCGGCCTGTGCCGGCTGCCGCCTCCTGCCACCGGCGCCGCCGTGCCGGCGAGGCACGCCGGTGGGTTGGTCCGCGGACCACCGGACGAGCTCCGGTGGTCGGATTTTCCTGCCGTATTCTCCATCAGCCCTCCCGGGACCGGTTCTTCGCTGCGAAGACCTCACAGCGCCCGTGCGGCCTGTTTCATCATCGCCCGCTGATCTGCACACCAAGATCGAAGGGACGGTGGGTTCGGACTTGTTCGTTGGTCCCCACTCACCGCGTTAGCGGTTTAAAAAGGGTTTCCAACAAACTTTAAACATATGCTGTGGGTATAAATCACAAATATTTAATTGAATTAAAACCCCTACCTCAAGCGTCGTCGAGCGAGGGTTCGTCGCGGAAAAGCACGTCGCGGAAGAAGGCGTCACGGAAGGGGGATCGTCACGTCGCGGAAGGAGCGTCACGAAAGAAGCGTTGTGGAAGCAGCATCGCAGAAGGAGCGTTGCGGAAGAAGCGTCGCGGAAGAAGCGTCGTGGAAGGGGTGTCGTTGATTTCCGAGGATCCGGCGTTCTTTGCGTTCTTTGTCGAGGAGGAAGAACTTCAAGAGCCAGAGAATTCTCCCTAGCCTCTCAACACCACCAGCCTAATAAAAATAAGAGTTTTCTTATTTTTATTTCACATGGCTTGCGTTTTAAAATTCAAAAAATGAAAGAAACAGTTAAGTGAATTTAATTTCAATGCTTAAACTGCCACATTAATGACGCATTTCTTAACCAGAATAAACATACGGGTTGACTTCATTAAAAAGGGGGGTGCAGGTGTGTTACTTAGAAGGAATGAAACGGTGGGGCTCTTGTGGGCCCCACCTCACAGATATCCTACCATGTGGGTAGGATATTGTGGGTCCCACCTTATCCGCTTAACTTAGGTTAAGCCGCTTTAGGTAAAATAAAATAAATTGTCGCACCACTTTTATTTTATTCCTTAACATAACCCCAAAAATTAAAAACCACACCCAAGCAAACACAACTCTGGAAAAGGTGTTTCTAAGAAATTACCAATGCTGCGATTCCATTGCTGCCCTCTGAATTCGATTCTGAGCACTGGTTCAAAAGTTATAAAAACCCGCTCGTTCGTTCACTGAACATATCCGAGCTAAACATCAGAAAATGATTCTGGGCACACCGGGCCTCAGAATCAGGTGCCGTCAGAAACTGCGTTCTTGTAAAACTCCCAAGAAAATTAAGAAAAAAATTTCCTTGAATTTTTCGGGTCTTTACAACTATGGGCTACTATCAGATGTTGATGTTCATCCTGAATCTTCACGGATGTCTCCTGAACCCAACATAGTTCAATTAAAGATACTTCTCCCGCCTTAACTCTAAAATGTGGGGATCTAAACAAAATACCACACAATTCCTCAAAGGGATCCATTCTAATTAAGGACTTATAACTATTATTATAAAAAAACTTATCCCATACCTAATGTTTATCCCATGATCCTCCAAAAACCAAAACCCATGCACATATCATATCCTCTAGGATTTGATTCACATGCTCTATATGACCATCTATATATTGATGATAAGATTTGATTAACATGACCTGAGTTCCCATTTCATCTTTAAGACTCCTCTAGAAACATGAGGAGTACTTAGGATCCCTATATTAAAAAATAAAAGATGGACTTACATATAACCTCACAATCTATGGCACATACATCTTACACAGATCTTTAAATTTAGTGGTGTCTTTGATAGGAATGAAATGAGAACCCTTTTTATTAGATCAATAAACACCATGATTAAATTACTCACTCTTGGAGTCCATGGTGATCCAATAAAACATCATTAACACATCATCCTATTTCCATATCAGCATTGGAAGAGGGAAAAAAGCTAGAAGGTTTTATGTTCTAAGCATTTATCCATTGGTAGGTATAACAGCGAGAGACAAATACTCTCCCCACCATAAAGGCTTTCTCAAGTATACTAATACTCATCATCCTACTGCTGAATCCAAAAAATAGACTCTAGGAGAGATGATTATAACTTTAAACTGGTCAAATACATGCCTAAAATATCATCCTTTTCTTCTAGGTGTAACTAAGAGAATAACCCCTTAAGGTTCCAGTCTTATTTCAATTCCACAATAGCTTGTTACTGTAATATCCTGATAACGATGTCTTCAAGGAAATCTCTCTTCCATAGGGTGTAGGGGATATTGAAGTCAAAGGTTTGATGGTATTATACCCATTGTCTCTATATGATATTCTAGTCATTCTATGAAAATATATAACATAGAATCTTATGAAAAGAGAGGACCATTAACCTTTCTCTAAAAAGATAGTACCACAAATGTTTATGAACATGAATAACTATAGTGAGCTCTAAATCAGGAGTAGGGTAAATAATTTCAGGTGGTTGGAGATGATGAAAATTTTAAGATACCACATGGTCATCATGCATAGGAAAAAATTATAAAACCGAACCAAAATCATCAAAAAACACATCATACCTCTTATCGAGCTCAGGTAAGATCAGAATAGGAGCTGATGTCAGAAGACATTTTAGTTCATCAAAAGAAGAGTGACACATCTCATCCAATGTGAATTTCACTGCATTCTGGGTAAGAGTTGTCAAAGGAAACACCAACAGAAATAAATCATTGACAAACAATCATTTATATCCAGAAAGACTAAAGAATCTCTATATATCAAAAATATTTTGTGGTTCCTTTCATGAAAAAATACCTTTTACCTTCTTTTGATCAACTGAAAAACCACACTCATAAATTCATTGCCCAAATAAAATCATTTATAAAATATATAAACTACATTTTGAAATCTTTCCATTCAAATGGTCACTTATCTAAATTTTTAGAACCAAACTCAGATGGTGCTCATGCTCATGCTCAAATTTCTAATGTACCCGAATATCATCCACAAATACTACAAGAAATGTGTGAAGATATTGATGGAATTTCTAATTAGTTATGGATATAAAAAAACTAGAGCATTAGTAAGATTAAAATAAATCAAAAGATATTCATTATGTCTATACATTCTCAGGAAGGCTGTCTTAGTTATATTAGTCTCACAAACTATGATTTGATGGTAACATGATTGAATATTGATCTTTTAAAATCACTTCACCCTTGTAGCGGATCAAACATACCATCCACATGAGGAAAATGATATTTTTTCTTAACTATTTCCTGTATCAACTTTGGATAGTACACACATAATCGAGGTTAACCGTCTAATTTCATGGAAAAGAGCATAGGGGGTACGCAAGGTGAAATTCTAGAGTGAATGAAACCTTTTCCCACAAATTTTCCCACTAATTCATGATCTTCTCAGTTTTGCTGGTTCCATACAATAAGAAGGTATTGATATAATTTTTATACCTAGAACTTGACAAATTGTAAACTCTACCTCTCTATAGAGGAATAATAGAGAAGTCATTTTAGAAAATTTCCATAATGTCTTGAACAATAAAAGCAACATTAGTAATTTAAGAGGCATCATCGGTTTAAAATGCTATAGTAACCGACAAACTCTTGATCTCTTGGTAGGAAGGTCACTCAGTATCAGACCATGGGTTTCACTCTCCCTAAACACATGAGATCTCCCATTGGTAGAAAAAAATGAGTCAAACTGGTGATAATAATCAACATCATCTTGATGAGCCATAAGCCAATCGATACTGATGATGATGTCAAACATATCTAAATCCAGAACAAGAAATCCCCAGAGAAACATCGAATTAGATATCGTTAATGAAGTAGTAGGACACTGAAACACGTACTCATTCCTATTTCCAATATGTGTTACTAAATCCATTTTAAAGGACATATGATTTGTTTTATGTTTATGAATATAAAAAAACATGAATATATAAAAGAATGGGAGGTACCAAAATCAAATAAATAAATTTCTACTAACGATACAATAAGGATAGTACCTCTCACTTTTACTTGACCAACATACACATCCCTTTGAAACTCATATAATACATGAAAATTCTTTACTCATGAAGCCTATGGCTGGAGACCTATAGTATTTTATGCTTTTGACTGCACAATAGTAGCCCATGGTGCCAATAAACCCTAACCATAATGAGTTATATTAATAGCCTAACAGAAACATTATAAGTGAACAAAATGTCCATAGAAGTTGAAAATATTCACAGGCATATGACAAGAACATATTGTGTGTCCTCCCTTGACCCACTGATTTCAAGTCAGAGGAACATGACCCACTATAACAGATAGTGGAGAGGAGGCTCACTACTAAGACTGACCTACACTACTCATGTGATCATTTTAATACTTCCTCTTATTCCCATGTGCGCCACTAAAGATTCCACCCAATGGAAGAGAAGAGGTGGAAAATACAACCTTTCTTGCGTTATTCATTTCTGCCAGCATAACTCTTTTTATCATATCTACATAGGTATAATTTTTTAACATAAGCACATGCGATCTGATATCGAATCACAAACCCTATATGTACTTATGATCCTTTATCTGGTAATTATTAAACATGTCTATGAAAAAATAGACAAGATCAAAAATAATAATTGGACTTGTTTTGGATATTTTTTAATCGTTATATTTTTTATTTAACCCTTTGTTAACTTATTTAACTTTTACCATGTCCTCTTATATATTCATTCTATATTGTAAATATATTTATAATAAAATTTAAAGTGACCCAAAATGGATCATTAATGACATTTGAAACATCATATATGTCATTTTGCCTAATATAAGATTTTTTGTACTATTTTATCATTTAATAAAATATTGAATTATTTAATAAATATTTTATGTCAATTTTTGTACTATTCATATAATTACTTTTTAAAAAATCCCAAAAAAATATTATTTCGAATAACCTTAATAAATTCAAATATAACAAGTAATATGAATCTATAAAATTATTATATGGCCTAAAAAGGATAAAAATAAATTTATGTTAATATTTATATTATCATTTATTTGAATCCATTATTAATGAACCAATTACTGCATCACCATTGTGTCATAATTTAATATTTGTATTTAATATCTAAAAATTTTAAATAAAATATCATGATGTAGGAAATCATTTTATCTTCCCAAATAATATTTATAGTCAAATAGATAACTTGTATAACCGAATATAAAAATTGTTTTTTTAAAGATTCATGTTTATGTTGTTTTGTCCTTACTTTAAATTAATTAATATAAAGTGTCATTATCAATCCCAAGTGGATCCATGTGATCCCAAAGTAGACCCCAAGATGACCATGGTCGGACATGTCTCAACCAATAGGGTTAGGATAAGTTAAAGGTATTGTAATATTATTATAATATTAATTTTTACCTTTTTTTACAAGATTTACCATTTAACCACGATAAATAAAATATTTATTAATGTATATATTCATGATGTATAAATATTAAAGTTACCTATTTACACAATTTGGACCTCCTTCTTAAAAAAATGGAATAAATTTATTCCAAATTCAAAACATAGAAGTGGTAAGAAATTAATTTAAAATTAATTTCATGTTGTCAAAAAAGTGTGTTTTTATGAAATAATGACTGTCAAAAGATTTACCTCCTTTTATGTCCAAATTAAGGGAGAAATATGTTCCAATGACCAAAATTGGATTAAAAGTTAAAAATATAATATATTTACACTTTAAAACCAATTAAAATAATAATATAAATATACAAATAAAATAGATTAAAAGACAGTTTTGAATTAAAATGCAGTATTTTTCACTATTCATTAAAAAAATAACGTTATCAGAAAAATACTCAAATTTCATCCAAAGTAAATTTTGATGTCCAAATTCTAAAGAAGAATATTATTTTGAAAAATAGAACATATAAAACTGACAAATACTTTATTTAAAAAGTGGTCACTATCAAAAGGTAGTAAATCAACCTTTAAAAAATATTAGAGTGTTTATTATTAAAATCGGATTCATTAACATTTTAAGATTATATGTAACGACCCGACCCCAGCTACCCAGAGTCGGTGCATTATTGCGTAACATTGGCATGATCACAAAAGATCAAGTCTCGAAAGACCGATTAGTTTAGTAGCCTTGGAAACACTAGATACATTCATAAATGTTACATTACATCATAAAGTGAAATACTACAATAACAAAGTCTCCATAGTCCACACTCATATCCACTTCTGATTATCCCTGCAGGTCATTCATAAAATACTTCTTCACATCCTGGAAAATATTAAAACATTGAAACGGGTGAGCTCAGATGCTCAGTGAGGATAACAATATTAAAGAAGCTTTCATAAATAAACATTAACATTTAAGGTAATGTATAACTAAAACAAAATCCTTTTTAAACTTGAACTTCAACATAATGTGGAAAAAATAAAATTAAATAATGCCATTTACATACTCACATGGATATTCTACTAGTCGAAAAATCACATGCAATATCAATAACCACTTTCATAATGATGGAATGCATAATGCCAGACTATCATAACCACGTATCCAAGGCCTCGTTCCAAGACCACAAATAATATTTTGTCAAGGCCTCGTGCCAAGACACTAGTTTGTCTCATGAGACCTACCGATGAATCGAGGAGCTATAGCGGGCTCCACCTGTCACTTATTAAGTCCAATGCATTCCTCATATGAACAGGTTTAAACATATCATAAACCATAACATAATAGAATCACATAAAACATGCATAAAGGAAACATAACATTTCCACATTTCAATCACAAGATATCAATACAACACATTGATATAATAAAAACCTTATCAAAATTATTTTCAATACCAATATAAAAGAAAAGTAAAACTTGGTATTTATTTTTCATTTAAAAAAACGTTATGGAATATAGAGGAAGCCGAAACTCAAATAATAGTCACGGCGGCAGAGAAGTCGTTGTCGCCGCATACGTAAGAAAAAAAATTTCTTTTGTCGTTCAGTAAAAACGCTTTGTATAAAAATATTCCTTTTGAATAAAAGTAAAAGTCAAACGGGTTTATACACCGTATAAATGAAGGTTGTGTATAAAACCAAATATGCCTCAATGAAAGGAGATTGAGACAAAGTCCTTACAAAGATCATTTTTAAAATAAAATAGATCTATTATGTGTATTCACTATAAGTACACATAAATAAAGTACAAATACAAGATATTACATAATAATATCATGACATAATTTGAAAGTAGGAGATTAACCCAAAGAATGGAAATTGGGTTAAGAAATTCCCCTACCTCGTGTCCGACTTGACTCGACCCCGCTTTAACCTCCTGAATAATAAACTAGAGTTAATCTCTACCTTATTAAGAACCTTTTTCAAGTTCATTATTCCTTTTATATCACTTATTACCGTGTCATGAACATTATGTAATTATTTAAGTTTATAACGGTCGTTTTGTCGATCTTAGGTACTTGAGTCAAAAATAAACTTCTTATAATTACACTTTGTACCTGTGGTAATATATCCATTATATCCATAATTATATTCATGATGTATATATCATATACATCATATGTATCCAGTATATATATTCATTTATAATATTACATAACAGTTAGAGGTAAGACATGAAATGCACCGTTCATGGAGACGGTAAGCCGTACGTACGCATGAATGCTACTTTCATTTCTATTTCGTATTTAATGGAACGAAGTTATAATTATATAAAGGTATAATATAATTATAGTATTATATAATGTATAATACCATTTACTCCATCCTTTATACATCTCATATATGGCATTAACGATTCAAATCACTTTGAGGGGGCGATAGTCCGCACTTCCTAAAATGAAAATATCGCGTTTACCCATAATGGAAACAATAAAGGTATGCCATAAATGAAAAATACAGAACCTTAAGTAAAACATATACATATTATTTATCATTTATAAATAGATTTACATCTTAATGGACACCTTTGAAGGTGTTATATGAGTGTTGAACAATCATCGTTTTGTGAGGCAGAAATTTGCCATCCATAGAAACAGTATGTTCTTTAACCATTAGATGTAGGTGTGTGTAAGTGTAGCTCGAATACTTCTTATAAAAACATCATTGTATATTGATTATACTGGTTTTGTTACAAAATAAATGAATAAACAGATTTTAGTGGGTTTGATAAGCATAATAAAACAAAATAACATAAGCAAAGACATTACCTTAAAATCGGGTTATTATTTTGATTTGAGCCAAAGGCTTCCTTGGGAAGCATTCTGACCAATGTGAGGCTTCTAGGAGTAATATAGGGGAGTTTGGAGAGTATTTGGGCAGAGGTTGTCTGAGCCAAATGGCTTGAAGGTGTGAGTAAGGTGGTAGTGGTGGGGGCCTTTTATAAGAGGAGATGAGGGGCTCTCTTGGAAAGATTGAAATGTTACATTATTATGAAATGATTTTTTCGGATTCTAAAGGTCCCAAACTTATATATTTCGAGGATAAGGTAATAAGGGTTATAAATATACTCATCCAATAGGTTTTTGAGAAGTGTAAGCCTTTGATTTTACATTATCTTTTCATTTTATTTAAATCGTTAATTAATGAGGAAATCACTGCATCATCATGGTGTCATAAATAATTTAATTTATTTAATGTCTAAAAATTATAAAACAATTATCATTATGTAGGAAATCTTTTTATCTTTCTGATTATTATTTTTAGTAAAAAATATGACCTGTATAACCCCATTTAAAAATGGTTTTAGTAAAACAACTCGTGTTTGTGACCTTTTTATTTTAACATTAAATAAAAAGTTATTTATGTCATTTTCCTACCAATGTGGATCCATGGGGTCCTCAAGTTGACCCATAGATTGTCTTGGTCGGCCATGACACATAAAATAGTGTTAGGAAAAGTGTAAAGGTCATTCCATATTTTTATAATACTATTTTTACCTTAAATTTCACTAATTACCTTTAATCGTGATTAATTAAACTTAAAAGTTACTATTCACCAAAAATTTATTTTAATCCAATTGAACAACATTTTACTTCCTAATGACAACCATGTATGTCGGATTTTTGAAAATCAAATCACAGAAATGGTAATGTTTCATTTAAACGAAAAATCAGTTTATTAACTACCACTTAGTGGTTTCACTATTCATCAAAAATTGAAGTTTTTCAGAACAATGCCAAAATTTTACCCTTAGCTATAATTGATATTCCGAATTCAAAAATGATGTCTATTTTAAAAAATTCCAAACATATAAGTTTCATTAATTAATTTCATAATTAATTCCCGCTGTGACAACAAATAACGTGTTTTTGAGAAACAATATATATCAAAAGATTGACAATTGTTTATGTCCAATTTCAAATTGAAATTAATTCTAATGACCACCATTGGATAAAATGGTAAAAATATATTATAATTATACTTTAAAACCACACAATATTATAATTTAGCACTATAAATTATTTCGATTAAAAATGTTTTTTTAAGTGTTTTTCACTATTCATAAAAAATTGGAAGTTCTCAGAAAAATACCAAAAATTCAACATAGGATAATTTCGATATTCCGAATCCAAAAATGAAGTCCATTTTGAAAGATAAAATTTATAAAATTTCAAAAAGTAGGTATTACTATTCATAATGGCTATTTTGATTGGTCGTAGTGCGTTAGAATCTTGAACTTGCGTACAATGCATGCTATTGCATTATTGAAAGAGAAGCGTATCGTGAAAGCTTGGGGTGTTACATTCTCCCCTCCTTCAATAAATTGAGTCCTCACAATTTGAAATTTTTCTTTGAAAATAAATGGTTGAAAATAGAAAATACCTTTGTGGAAAACCCACATCGGATATAAGGTTAATAAAAATATAACTTTAAAAGATAGAAAAATAAGTACAAAGGTCACCCGAGATAGCCCATACTAGGATTATATGAAAATATGGATATGGAAGAAAAAAAAACCATCAAGGTCTGATGGAGAGTTGTAGAAAGTTGGATTAGGAGGAAGTTAACCATAAGAAAAACACAAACTTGTGATTGGCTAAACGGTCATTGAATCCCCAGTTGGAAAAGTTAACCGGCAACATTTTTGTTTTAAGTTACCTTTTATAATGTTGAGGAATTTATTTAGAAGATTTACTAAGAACGTAAGGGAATATACATACTTTTCATGTAGAATTTCATTCTTTAATAAATTTTTACCACAAACCCATCTTTCACTCTAAAAGGTAATAGAACTCAAAAATATTCTATTTATCCTAATTGTATAAGGTTCAAAAAATTAACACATACCATTTAGATTAGGAAAAATATTTTGTAATAACCAGGGACTTCCTGTAGGCTAGTGGTAGGTAGTAAAGGCCTGTCGCACTATTGTTGTGGGTTCGATTCCTATAGCTTTGTCCGACGCGACGGGTTATGCCCCACCATATAGGTTGTCCTTTTCCTAAAACAATAGTATTATAATATTCCAAAATTAATCTTCATAAATGTTTTAACCTTAAACAATACTATCCAAAGTTCAACTTAATCCATTCCAACCTTTATAGTTATCCAAAATACCTCTGTCCAGACTTTCTCTAAAAGGTCACTAAATTCCAAAATCAATTGTATCATCAGATTCCTCAAACAAGGTAAAGTTTCTCTTATTGTCACATACAAAAATATGATTACCTTCATTAAAACCTTAATGAAATCAACATGTACTGCAGTACAATCCTTATATATATATCACATTATTCTAATAACCAGAATATAATCCATGAGTCCAAAAGCACCAATACATTAACTATTCTGCTTCAACTATAGTAACAACATAAGATTGTACTTGATCCCTTGGCCTTTTATGAGGTAAGTTTCCCCGACCCTTAGGAAATTCATTTGCAGAATGACCCATTTCCCTACAATTGTAGTATTCAACATTGATAGCCTCGTTCTTTCCCTTACAATCACGAGCCTGGTGACCTTTTTCTCCACATTTGTAACAAAATACCATTCCTTTTAGGCATGTACCAGGGTGATTCTTCCGACAATTATCACATAATGAAAAATACTTCTTTCCCCTTTTCCCTTTATCTATCTCTTGTTCCACCGTTCTCTTCTTCTCTTGCTTTACTTTATTGTCATAAGATTTAGAGAATTCCTTTTCTGTCTTGATAGCACATGAGACAATGTCTTCGTACGATGAGAAGGTTTGTGAGACTAATTCTTGACAAAGAAATGGTTTTAACCCATCAAAGAAATGATCAATCTTACTTCTTGGGTTACATATATAATCTGCAGCATGCCTCGCTAACCTTGAAAAGTTGGCCTCATACTTTGCGACATTCTCATCCTCCTTTGGTCTCAGACTCAAAAATTATTTTTCCATATCTGCTTGATGGTCGTGAGGATGGTATTTTTCTAGGAAAAGATCATTCAACTCCCTCCATTCCATATTTGATACTTCATCATCTTCCTTTGTGTTTTGAATCAATGACCACCATTGATCGGCATCTCCAGTGAGGCGGCAAACTGCCATGAAAACCTTCTCCCTTTCGCTACTCCCCAAGGCATGGAATATTTTCTCTAAGGAGTTTATCCATTGCTCAGCTACTAATGGATTTGTACCCCCATTAAATGTTGGTGGTTGTTGCCTCATGAAGTGGTCTAACATTGATCCTCCATGTTGCGGATCATGGTGCTCCATACGAGTAAGGTTATTATTCATAACCTGAGTGAGTTGTCCCAGTATGGTAATAAGTTGATCATCACCAGTTGTATCTCCATATCTACAATAATTATCTTGAGCAGGAGGGCAATCCCTACACAGAGTGCATGCATTGATACGGTTTCCATTCCTTCCACTAGGCGCCATTTCTAAACAATGGAATAAACTAGATTAGTTTATGATTCAAAATACATAATTCCATAATTGTAAAATACCTAACATAAATTGAACTATTTATGGATATAATCCATAATCATAAAAAGAAATGTTTTCTTTTAGGAAGTATATACTCATAACCCTTCATAGTGGTTTGTAAAGAAAATGAGAATTATCCTTAGCATATCCCCCGGGAGTGTCGTAACCAAGAGTGCAGCAAGGCCCGTTGTCATGCACCAGTTCCCGTTCGAGTCTAGCTCAAAGCAGTGTTTTCAGGTTTTACCCCTAGGTACATCTATGCCAGATCCACCTCTACCTGCTCGTATCCAGACGGGGATGTATTGCTCAGAAAACTCACAAAATCTCTATAATACCAAAATTCTAGGAAGTTCTTCTATACTAATCCTCAAAGTCTATCTTTGGGCTATGTGCTCTAATCAGAGTTTATCTAAATCTAGCTTCCAAGGTTATTACTAAACTGCCTCTGATACCAACTGTAATGCCCTGACCCCACCTTCCCAGAGTGGGAGCATTATTGCGTAACATTGGCATGATCACAAAAGATCAAGTCTCGAAAGACCGATTAGTTTAGTAGCCTTGGAAACTCTAGATACATTCATAAATGTTACATTACATCATAAAGTGAAATACTACAATAGCAAAGTCTCTATAGTCCACACTCATATCCTCTTCTGACTATCCCTGCAGGTCATTAATAAAATACTTCTTCACATCCTGGAAAATATTAAAACATTGAAACGGGTGAGCTCAGATGCTCAGTAAGGATAACAATATTGCGGTAGCTTTCATAAATAAACATTAACATTTAAGGAAATGTATAACTAAAACAAAATCCTTTTTAAACTTGAACTTCAGAATAATATGGAAAAAATAAAATTAAATAATGCCATTTACTTACTCACATGGATATTTTACTAGTCGAAAAATCACATGAAATATCAATAACCACTTTCACAATGATGGAATGCATAATGTCAGACTATCATAACCACGTAGCCAAGGCCTCGTGCCAAGACCAAAAATAAGATTTTGTCAAGGCCTCGTGCCAAGACACTAGTTTGCCTCATGAGACCTACCGATGCATCGAGGATCTATAGCGGGCTCCACCCGTCACTTATTAAGTCCAATTCATTCCTCATATGAACAGGTTTAAACATATCATAAACCATAACATAATTGAATCACATAAAACATGCATAAAATAAAACATAACATTTCCACATTTCAATCACAAGATATCAATACAACACATCAATATAATAAAAACCTTATCAAAACCATTTTCAATACCAATATAAAAGAAAAGTAAAACTTGGTATTTATTTTTCATTTAAAAAAGTTATGGCTTATAGAGGAAGCCGAAACTCAAATAATATTCACGGCGGCGGAGAATTCGTTGTCGCCGCATACGTAAGAAAAACATTCCTTTTTTTGTTTAGTAAAAACACTTCGTATAAAAAGATTCCTTTTGAATAAAAGTAAAAGTCAAAGGGGTTTATACACCGTATAAATGAAAGTTATGTATAAAACCAAATATGCCTCAATGAAAGGAGATTGAGACGAAGTCCTTACAAAGATCATTTTTAAAATAAAATAGATCTATTATGTGTATTCACTATAATTACACATAATGAATGTACATATACAAGATATTACCTAATAATATCATGACATAATTTGAAAGTAGGATATTAACCCAAAGAATGGAAATTGGGTTAAGAAATTCCCTTACCTCGTGTCCGACTTGACTCGACCGCTCTTTAAACTCCTGAATAATAAACTAGAGTTAATCTCTACCTTATTAAGAACATTTTTCAAGTTCATTATTACTTTTATATCACTTATTACCGTGTCATGAACAATATGTAATTATTTAAGTTTATAACGGTCGTTTTGTCGATCTTAGGTACTTGAGTCAAAAATAAACTTCTTATAATTACACTTTGTTCATGTGGTAATATATCCATTATATCCATAATTATATTCATGATATATATATCATATACATCATATATATCCATTATATACATTCATTTATAATATTACATAACATTTAGAGGTAAGAAATGAAATGCACCTTTCATGGAGACGGTAAGCCGTACATATGCATGAACGCTACTTTCATTTCTATTTCGTATTTAATGAAATGAATTTATAATTATATAAAGGTATAATATAATTCCAGTATAATATAATGTATAATACCATTTACTCCATCCTTTATACATCCCAAATATGGCATTAACGATTCAAATCACTTTGAGGGGGCGGTAGTCCGCACTTCCTAAAATGAAAATACCGCGTTTACCCATAATGGAAATAATAAAGGTTGCCATAAATGAAAAATACAGAACCTTAAGTAAAAAATAAACATATTATATATAATTTATAAATAGGGTGACATCTTAATGGCCACATTTGAAGGTGTTATATGAGTGTTGAACAATCATCGTTTCGTGAGGCAGAAATTCGCCATCCACAGAAACAATATGTTCTTTAACCATTAGATGTAGGTGTGTGTAAGTGTAGCTCGAATACTTATTATAACAACATCCTAGTATATTTAGGATACTGGTGTTGTTTCAGAAGAAATTAATAAAAAGATTTTAGGGGGATGGATAAGCAAAATAATACAAAATAACATAAGCGAAGACATTACCTTAAAATCGGGTAATTCTTTTGATTTGAGCCAAAGGCTTCCTTGGGAAGAATTCTGACCAAAGTGAGGCTTCTAGGAGTAAGATAGGGAAGTTTGAAGAGTATTTGGGCAGAGGTTGGCAGAGTCAAAAGGCTTGATGGTGTGAGTAAGGTGGTAGTGGTGGGGGCCTTTTATAAGAGGAGATGAGGGGCACTCTTGGAAAGATTGAAATGTTACATTATTATGAAATGCTTTGTCGGATTCTAAAGGTCCCAAACTTATATATTTATAGGATAATGTGATAAGGGTTATAAATATACTCATCTAATAGGTTTTTGACAAGTTTAGGCCTTTGATTTTACATTATCTTTTCATTTTATTTAAATCGTTAATTAATGAGGTAATCACTGCATCATCATGGTGTCATAAATAATTTAATTTATTTAATGTCTACAAATTATAAAAAATATCATGATAAGGAAACCTTTTTATCTTTATAATTAATATTTATAGTAAAAAATATGACTTGTATAATCCCATTTAAAAATTGTTTTAGTAAAACAACTCTTATTTGTGACCTTTTTATTTTAACATTAAATAAAAAGTTATTTATGTCATTTTCCTACCAAAGTGGCTCCATGGGGTCCTCAAGTTGACCCATGGATTTTCTTGGTCGGCCATGACACATCCAATAGTGGTAAGACAAGTTTAAAAGTCATTCCATATTTTTATAATACTATTTTTACCATAAATTACACTAATTACCTTTAATCGTGATTAATTGAACTTAAAAGTTACTATTCACCAAAAAATTATTTTAATCCCATTGAACCACATTTTACTTCCTAATGACAACCATGTATGTTGGATATTTGAAAATCAAATCACAGAAGTGGTAATGTTTCATTTAAACGAAAAATCAGTTTTCTAACTACCACTTAGTGGTTTCACTATTCATCAAAAATTGACGTTTTTCAGAACAATGCCAAAATTTCACCCTTATCTATAATTGATATTCTGAATTCAAAAATGATTTATATTTTAAAAAATTCCAAACATATAAGTTGCATTAATTAATTTCATAATTAATTCCCGCTATCACAACAAATAACGTGTTTTTGAGAAACAATATATATCAAAAGATTGACAATTGTTTATGTCCAATTTCAAAGTGAAATTAATTCTAATGACCACCATTGGATAAAATGGTAAAAATATATTCTAATTATACTTTAAAACCACTCAATAGTATAATTTAGCAATATAAATTTTTTCTATTAAAAAAGTTTTTTTAAGTATTTTTCACTATTCATAAAAAATTGGAAGTTCTCAGAAAAATACCAAAAATTCAACATAGTCTAATTTAGATATTCTGAATCCAAAAATTAAGTCCATTTTGAAAGATAAAATTTATAAAATTTCAAAATGTAGGTATTACTATTCATAATGGCTATTTTGATTGGTCACAGTGCGTTAGAATCTCGAACTTGCATAAAATGCAAGCTATTGCATTATTGAAAGAGAAGCGTATCGTGAAAGATTGGGGTGTTACATTATATATTTTATTGGAGAAATTTATAAACTTTTAACAAACATGTATAATCTTATTGTAGTTAGTTATGTTCATTTCTACCAATCTAATGGCTATGAGTTAACTACTCTTTAAAATAATAATAATATTATATTATTTTTCGGTATAACTTGACATTGTTTGCTAAGTAAGATTTCAGGGAACTTGTTGTTGCATGTTGGGTACATCATCGAACATAGAATCCCATTTGAAATAAAATTAATATTTAATTCACAAATATTAATAAATATGAAATTTTCATATTCTTTATTTACCTGGGATGTTACATCCTTCACCACTTTTGGAAATTGCATCCTCACAATTTTATTCACTTATAAAATAAATGGTGGTATTTATCGCTCATTGGATTATCATATTCCCTTGTTTTCTCTTCAGCCATATAGTTTTTTCCACAGAACCTTTAGTTGATTAATTATCTTATTCCGTAACACATTCTCTCTTCAGTCAAAAATCTGGACTAGTTGTTCCTCATAAGAAAGATTCTCTTCTAACGGAACTATCTTTGGACTCAAAACATGAGATGGATTTGGAATATACTTTATAAACATTGAAACAAGAAAATAATTGTGTATCTAAGATAAACGAGGAGGTAAATCCACTCTGTACACAACCGATCCAAAATTCTCAAGGATTTCATAAGGTCTAATGAACATCGAACTCAACTTTACCTCCTTACCAAAATGCATCACACATTTTAATGGAGAACCATTAAAAAAGACATGATCACCTACCTCAAAAGAAATATCTATCCTCCTTTTATCCACATTACATTTCTGCCTACTCTGAGCAGTCCTCATGTGCTTCTAAATCAATTGATCTTTTTCTGCCATCTCTTCAACCAATTCTGGTCCCATCAACTTCCTTTCACCAACTTCATCCCAAAAAGATGGAGTTCAACATCACTTTCCATATAATGCCTCAAATGGGGCCATCTGTATTCTGGAATGAAAACTATTATTACTTGAAAATTCAACCAAAGAAAGATGTTGGTACTAACATCCCTGGTATTCTATTAAACAAGGACCCACCATATCTTCCAAAATCTGAATTCTTTGTTCTAACTGCCCATTTGATTGTGGATGAAAAGTTGATCAGATACAAGGGAGAGGGGAACTCCATGTAACCTAACTATGTCTTTAACATACAACCGAGAAATTTGATCTAGAGACAAAGTATCTCGAATATAAAAGAAGTTAGTAGATTTAGTGAATCAATCAACAATAACCCATATTGCATTGTTAACTCAAGATATTTTTGGTAATACCACAACAAAGGCAATGGATATATATTCCCATTTCCACTCTGGCACTAGTAACGGATGAATCAGCCCCTTCATTAACTGCCACTCTGCTTTAACCCATTGAAACGTCAAACCCTTCAGAGTAAAGTGTGTAATATCTCTTTTCATTCCATCTCACCAGTAATACTCCTGAAGATCTATGTACATCTTCTTACTGCAAGGATGAATGGAAAACGATGGACTATGAGCATCACATAAAAAGTATTTCTTCAACTCTGATTTATAAGGAACACATTATCTCTTCTCAAACCTCAAAACACAATCATTATCAATGTTATATTTAGGTTACTTATCTTTCTGAACCAACTATACCATTTTTTTCAACTCACTATCTTTTTTATGCACTAGATTAACTCTTTATGATAGAGATGATTTCAATAACACCTAAAACAAAATAGAGGAATTTCCTACACCAACAACTTCATTCCAAAGTTCATCAAATCATTAATCAAAGGAACTTATTCCAAACATAATAGGGCTAATGTAGCATTAGTCTTTCGACTCAGAGCACCAACCACTTTATTTTCCATTCCTGGATGGTAATGAACCGGGAAATAATAATCCTTGATTAATTACATCCATCTCCTCTGTGTAATGATCAATTCTTTGTGAGTGAATATATTCATCAAACTTTTGGGGTCAGCATATATTTCACATATTAGTCCCTACAGATGATGACTCCATCTTTTTAAAGAAAAAAATACAGGAGCTAATTCCATATCTTGTGCAGGGTAATTGAACTCATGACGTTTCAACTAACGTGAAGCCTAAGCAAATACTCGATCATTATTCATTAAAACACAACCAAGTCCTTTCAACAATGCATCACTATAGATAAAAAATTTACTATTTCTAGAAAGAAGTTCCAAAACATGAGCATTCACAAATCTTATTTTCAATTCCTAAAAACAATTATCACATTCTATTTTCCAAATTAACTTAATACCTTTCCGAGTTAACATAGACATTGGGCTAGATAACCATGAATAGGATTTTACAATCCTCTGGTAATAACCTTCCAAACCAAGAAAACTATGGATCGTGGTTATATTTTTGGGTCTTGGACATTCTTCAACAACTTTTTTTAGCAGGATCAACAATTATTTCATTTTTTTAAATAAAGGGACCAAGGAAAGAAATTTGTTGTAACCAAAACTCACACTTTCTGAATTTACCATACTGTTTTTTTATTTTATTGTTGGAAAGACAACCCTTAAATGACTTTCAAGTTCATATTTACATTTGGAATAAACCAAAATATCATCAATGAAATTGGCCAAAAAGTTATCTAGGAACTCCCAAAAAAATAAATTCCTAAAATCCATGAATATAGTAGGTGAATTGGTTAAACCAAAATGGATAACTACAAATTCATAATGGCCATATCTATTACGAAACACTGTGTTCGAAATGTCTGATTCATTTGCTTTCAACTAATGGTACCCCGACCTCAAGTCAATGATAGGAAAATAATGATCTCTCTAGAGCTGATCATACAAATCATCATTATGAGGAAAATGATACATATTATTTAATGTGATGTTATTAAATGATATATAATCAATGTAAAGTCTCATTAAACCATATTTATTTTTAACAGACAATACATGAGTTCTCCATGGTGATGTGCTAAGTTGAATGAAACATTAATCTAATAACCACTACAATTGCTTATTTAAATATAAAAATTCAATTTGATCTATTCGATAAGGGGGTTTTGAAATTTTCTTAGCATTAAAAAATAAGTCAACAGTAAATTCAACTTCTCGATCATGTATTATACTTGGAGACTCATCAAGAAAAACACCATGATACTCATTTACCTACGCCACATCATTAATCTGAATAGTTCCTTTATTTTTTACAATATGTGCAATGTACAAATAATTTTAATCTTTTACTAGTTTCTCAACATCCTGATATGTTATCAAAAGTAAGGTTTCATTCTTGTAACAAACTGAAATTCTTTCTGAAAAGAAACCGATTTAGCTCGGCAGTCAATCTTAGTTTGTTAAACAGAAAGCCAATCCATACCCAAAATAACATCAAACTCTAAAAGAGGAAAAACAATTAGGTTTGTAGGTATATTCATTCCACACACAAGGATGTGAAGGTTCATATAATTTCTATTTGTTTCAATATTTCCTCTCGGTGTTTTCACCATAAGTCTAGGATTCATATCTTGAGAGTGAATTCTCAATTTACTAGAAAACATCATAGAAATGAAAGAATGTGTAGACCCTGAGTCAATTAACACATTGAAATAATAAAAAAAATAGTATACCAAATACATCTTCATTCGATGGCCCAACATCTGATGAACTGGTTACAATGGATTTCACCACCCGTTTTTTATTGTAGTTCGATTGATTTCCCTCAGTTGAGTTCTTTTTTGAACAATAATTTTTATAATTACTCATTTAATTGTAGTTAAAACATCTTACTTATGGATTTTCATTGAACGATTGATCATTTTATTTACAGTTACGAGAAATATGATCAGACTTACCACACTGGAAGCACTTTCTAGACATTGATAAACATTCTCCAGTATTATTTTTACCACATTACTCAAAAGATGGATATTTAAATTTCTTACCTCCATGATTTTTAATGAATTCTTTACCTTTGCCTTCCAACTAGACCTCTTTTTTTTCAGTCTCTCTTAGAACACCCAATCTTCAAAAACCTCCATTTATACCTTCTTTGCACATATGACAAGTTACTCATAGATTTTCAATTCACGAGATGTTATTTCTCTTAGATATCGTGACTTTAGTCTTGTGTAAAATTGATTTATCTCACAATCAAGATATTCGATAAAATTTGGAGCATACATTGCCTGTCGAGTGGAATTTTCTTCATAATCATCCACTAAGTCATCCTCCTGCCTCAATTCCAAGAATTGTTTTTCCATCCCAAGTTGAACTGATTTAGGAAAATATTTCTAAGGAAACATACCTTTGAATTAATCCCAACCAAGAGCATAAATCTCATCACTATCCCTGATGTTCATCACCATTTACCACTTCTGATCAACTTCACCTTCAAATCGGTAAACACCAAGACTAACCCTTTGATGTTCCGAACACCTCATGACATCAAATATATTCTCCACTGCTTTATTCCACCCCTCAGCTAGCATAGGGTCTGATGTTCCTCTGATTTATGGGGGATAAATCCTCTTGAAATTATATTTTATAGACATATTACTATAGGGATGGTCTGGTTGGTCTCATGCTTGTATGCCACCCCAATTTATTGCCTTATTCAACTGAGCCATCATAGCAACAAACTGTGTAGTTTCAATTCCAAAAATCACAGGACACTGATATGAAGATTATTCTCCTCTCTATGCCTTCGTATCATAGATGTGTTTTTTACTCTACGGAAAACCATTTTGAACATAGAAATATCATAAGTGAAGCAACATGGTAATCTATAAATGCTATATCATTTCAATCTTAACATAAATTAATTTATGGATATTAATTTAAAATATCAAAACTCATAAAGTTGTCAAAACTGTCCTATGATACCAACTTTAAAGACCCATCCTTAAACACTACACAATGTTGAATTGAGTTAATAATTCACCTTTTTTATATTTTAAGGTTTAGAGTTTTAGAGAATTATGTCATAACTATTAATTACATCTCAAATATTACAAATCAGACACTTCTTCTCAGTATCCATTTTTTCTAAAAAAATAAAAACTCTTGAAAAAAGGTTCATGTGTAGATCCATGTTTTTAGAAAACATGAAATATCCTTGATCCCATACATGACCACATTAATCATTATGTCATGTGAAAAACCTTTCAAAAACATGGGATGAGCATAAAAGGCTCATTAAGAGATACACAAAGAAGAAAAATTATTAGTTTCTCAAAACAATAAGTAAACCATGAATAGTTTATCATATGTAATAATTTTCACTATTATGAAGTAGTTAATACAATTCACTGAGCAAAAGATCATTTATTACACTTTATTAACCAAAATATTACCATAAAACCAATATAAATCACATATAACATATAAAGTTATCTTGGGACATAAACATACATAAATAGAATAAACTTACGATTGACTTCTACACATATCACAAAATGGAATAGCCATACGTCCGACATCCATACCCAATGAATTGGAGGTTATAACATAACCACCGATCCTAGTTTATCAAGAAACCAACTATCATTTGGTTTATCATGTAACCACCCATCAAATATCCAAGTACCATTATAAATCATAACAAATAAAATATTTAAAATATAAACCTTTCACTAATAAAATTACATTTGAAATTAAAAGAAATAATTTCAAGATATTGAAATAATCAATCTATTTCAAAATTCATTTTCAATACCAAAACACCCACAAGCAGAATAAGGGGGTTTCTATTTCATTTAAAAAACATTAAAGCTTATAGAGGAAGCCAAATAACGAATATGGCGGTAGAGAGGCCATTGTCACTGCATATGTAAAAAAGAATTCCTTTTGTCATTCAGTAAAATTAATTGTAGAAAAAAGATTCCATTTTATTGAAAATAAAGGTCAAAGGGGTTTATTGTACATTTTATAAAATAAGGAGTTTTATATTATCAAAACATACGTCAATGAAAAGATATTGAGACGAATTCTCTTACCTCGCATCTGACTTGACTCGTTCATTCATTAATTTCATGAATAATAAACTTATGCTAATTTAAACTTACATAAGAACCTTTTTATCAATTATTATTCCTTTTATATTACTTATTACCATGTTATAAACATTACACAATCATTTAAGTTAATAACTGCCATTTTGTCGATATTTGGTACTTAAATCAAAAATGAACTTCCTATAATTAAATGTTGTCCATCTGGTCAAAAGTCTATTATATCCAGAATGATATTAATTATTTAGATATCAATTATATCATATATATCATATATATACAATATATATATGTATTTATAATGGTACATAACATATGGAGATAAAAATGAAATGCACTGTTCATGGAGATGGTAAGTCGTACGTACGCATGGATGCTACATTCATTTCTATTTTGTATTTAATGGAATGAAAAACTAATGATACATAGGTATATTATAATTATATTATAATTTCATATATAATTTCAGTAACTTTATCCTTTATGAATTCCATGTATTGAATGAACGAGTAATATCACATTGAGGGGGCGGTAGTCCACACTTCCTCAAATGAAATTACCGTATTTACCCAATATGGAAACCATAAAGGTATGATATAAATGAAAAATATAGAAGAATAGAGACAATATAAATATAATATATATCACATATAGATACAGTTCCATCATAATGACCACCATGAGAGACGGTAGAAGATAATTGAACAATCATCGTTTCGTGGGGCATCAGTTCGCCATACACAGAAACAATATGTTCAAATACATTTGATGGAGGTGTGTGTAAGTGTAGTTTGAATCAATAACATAACAAAAACCCAGTATATTGATGATACTTATGTTGTTAAGTAAAATAATAATAATAAGAAAATAGGGAGTGATGATTTAAAATAAAAGAAGAGAACTTTAGGGAATGCATTACCTTTAAATGGGGTAACTCCCTTTGGGTAGAACCAAAAGGCTTCCCAGAAGTTCCTTCCACATAAGTTAAAGCTTTGATTTGGAATAGAGAGATCTTGGAAGATTATTTTGGAAGAGGATTGATGAGACAAGGGGTCCTGAGAGGTGCAAGTAAGGGTTACAGTTGATGGCTTTTTAGAAGGGGAGGAGGGGCTCTTTAGGAATGTTTTTATATATTATTTAATTATATAATGATTTTCAGTTTTTAAAAGTGAAAAATGTATTTAATTCGAAGAAAAGGTATATATATGTCAAAATAAAATCATCTAATAAGAATTGGTCATGTTTTGGATATTTTTTAATCCTTATATTTTTTATTTAACCCTTTGTTAACATATTTAACTTTTACCATGTCCTCTTATATATTCATAATATATGGTTATTATATTTAATATAAAATTACAAGTGACCAAAAATGGATCATTAATTAAAATTTTAACAACATATATGTGATTTGGCCAAATATTAGATTTTTAGGACTATTTTATCATTTAATAAAATATTTATTGATTTAAAAACTGTTTTATGTCAATTTTAATACTATTCATATCATGACTTTTTAAAAAATCCAAAAAAACTTGATTCTTTATAAACATATTCATTTGTAAAAAAATAACAAGTCATAATAATATATAAAAGTAGTGTATGCCATAAAAAGGTTCTAAATAAATTTATTTTAATATTTATAATATCAATTATTTGAATCCTTTATTAATGATGCAATTACTACATCACCATTGTATCATAAATAAATTTGTTTATTTAATGTCTAAAAATTATAAATAAATTAACATTATGTTTGAAATAGTTTTATTTTTCCAAATAATATTTATTTTTGAAGAGATAACATATAAAACCTCCTATAAAAATTCTTTGAGTAAAAATACTCATGTTTATGTTATTTTTGTCCTTACTTTAAATTAATTAATATAAACTGTGATTATCACTCCCATGTGGCCCCATGGGGTTCAAAAATTTGATCCACAGATGCCCATGGTCGAAAATGTATCATCCATTTTGGTCAAGCCAAGTGTAAGGGTAATTTAAAATTATTATAATATTATTTTCACCCTTATTTACCAGATTTACCCTTTAACCATGGTAAATAAAATATTTACTGAAGTAAATATTCATAATTTATAAAAATAAAAGATACCTATTTACACAATTTGGACCCCCTAATTCCATATATGGAATCAATTTTTTCAAATTAAAAACTCAGATCTGGCACAAATAAATTTTAAATTAATTCCTATTGTCAAAACAAAAAAGCGAGTTTTTAAGAAATAATAACTATCCAATGATTTATTTTTTTTATGTCCAAATTAAGATTAAAATTACTTCCAATGAGCAAAACTGTTTTAAATGGTAATAATATAATCCAATTACACTTTAAAACCAATAAATTAAAAAAATCTAACTATATATATATATTAGATTAAAAGGCAGTTTTGAATTAAAATGAAGTATTTTTCACTTTTCATTAAAAAATGAACATTATCAGAAAAATTCCAAAATTTCATCCAAAGTAATTTTTTTTCCTATTATAAAAAAAGAATATTATTTTGTCAAATAGAAAATATAAAATCGAAAAACTAGATTTAAAAAGGTCTCTCCATCAAAAGGCAGTAAATCGACCTTTTAAAGAATATTAGAGTGTTTTTTCTTAATATTGGATGCATTCACATTTCAAGCCTCTAACGTTTATTGGATAAATGTAAAAACATGTATAACCATATTTTATCTAGTTTTGTTCATTCCTGTGTATACAATGGATATGAGTTAACTTCTATTTAATATAATAATATTATTTTATTATTTTTCGGTATAACTAAACATTGTGTGCAACATAAGATTTAAAGGAACCTGTTGTTGTGTGTTGGGTATGTCATCGAACATAGAATCTCCATTAAATTGAAATTAATATTTAATTCACAAATATTAACGAATATTAAAATTTCATATTCTTTCATTTCCATGGATGTTACATGAAATATATATTTCAAAGTAAATTTATATTAATAAGGTGATAAAATGTAATATTAGGATTGATATTTTTTCTGTGTAGAAGGTTAGTGTACTCTTTACAAAATAGCATAATTGGATAAGGGGTTCTTTCTGTCAAATTTAATTTCCTATGAAATTTTTCTTATTGCGGACAACAATATCTTTAATATGGTTTGATTAATAATAAATTAATTTAATTTACTATATTTATGTATTTAATGGGGGTTTATATTCCATATAATTTTCTCTTTGAAAATGTATTTTAATTCAAATTATACAAAAGTATAAATTGTTTTTGTGAAATTGACATTGTTCAATGAATTATAATTCTCCATATTTTAATTTTTAATCCCATTACTAGTTCCATAAACCATAACACTTTATTCAATGGTATGTTTACTTCCCCTTTAGTTATCAATGTTGAGATTTTTTCCTCTTTACCTTTTATTAATTATGAATATCAATATATTTTTAAGCAATGTGGTTTTAAAAAAAGGTATTTCATAATATTAAATTGGTTTTCCATAGTTAGTGTAATTTTTTTCTCTTCTACCCACACTTTATTCTAATTAACATTATACGTTTTCAAGGAATTTTTTTTATTTTTAAAGTACATTAAAAAAATTCACCTTTTCAAAAAAATATCTTTTGAAAGTGACCCTAACTTATTCCCTTATGAGAATGATAATTATGTTTTCAAATTAATCTTTTGTGTTTTAATTTTCTTATTTATCTAGAAAATAAATAATTCCTTGGAAATTTAATTTCATGAATTACCCTCTATATTATCTAATACTAATTTTTTGGATTAATCTCAATAAAATCCACTACTTCCTCAATCATTCATAGTGATTGAATGTTTATGATTTTTCTTCCAATTTAATTCTTCTACGAAAACTCTATATTTACCTTCATTTATTTATGGGAATGATCCTAGATTTTTTTCATCAATTAATTGTGAATTTTTTCAAATTATACATACTCTCATTATATATACAGTGTAAATTCAACATGATCTATTTCCTTAATTAAATGGTATTTACAAGGAATGTCATAGAATATAATTGGAAACCCTTTCATTTACATGAATAAATCATGTTAAAATTATTTATGTAATTATGAATGTTTTTCCTTATATGGTTTAATTTGAAAATTTATTGAACATTATTTTTATTATTGGGGTTCTCTGTGACATGTTAAATGATTTATTTCTAGTAGAACTCATATGTATGGATGATTATAGATGTGGACCCATTTTTATAGCCAATTCATTGGTTAAATCTGATGAGATATCTATATATGGGTAGTATTTAGTTTCTCATATTGAAGCATTCAATTACGTGAGTCAAAAATATTATTTAAATATGGGTAAAATAAATGTTTCTCAAATAAGAGGGTAAAAGAGTGTGAATTAGAAAATTTATGTCTCCCTTAACTTATGGGTTTTTTCAAAATTCTAAAGTATTCCTTGTTTCTTCGATATGTGTAAATTACATGATATGTTATTATGTTATTACCTAATTCATGATCTATTATTTGTTGGGTATAACATTATTATGTATCTTTATTATACCCATATTTTCTTTTTAGGATCACATATATTTGTTGCTGATGATTCATTATATTTAGCTTTACTAAATATAGAATCTTTACCATTTCTTATGTTTTAATTTCCTCATGTTATGAATAAAAGTGATATATTGGGTTGGATTTTATGATTATATTATGTGTAGATATTGTGGTAAATTTTTGTGACTTTTAATTTGTTAATCATTTTATTATATAGTGGAAAACAAAATCATTACACAAAAAATACATGAGTTCTTTTCTGACCTAATTCTCTAATAAATCAATCCAAAAAGATGGAAGGAATATATTTTGATGAAATATTTTATTTAATTTACATAATTAAGGTTGCCACATTCATGGGTTTCATACATCTCCACCATTACTATTAGTCCTTGTTCTATCTCATCGCCCTACTTCCTACCTTTATGGTGGGCAGTGCACTGGACTCGGTGAATTTTTTTAAAAAAAATATCAGGAGACAACCATTATCAATCAAAGAAGAGTTATTTGTGACCCACCCTCCCAAGACATTCTAACGTAGTCATATAGTGGTTTCTTGTTTTGTGAAAACCCTTCTCACCACCTCTTTTGGCATCCACGTAAGCCTATTTTTGTACTTTTGAAACTGGGGACAAACTACTACACTACCGCTACACAACTACTATCACATAAACCATAATGACATAAATGTTTATGTAGGATAATCACTACACCAAATATCAAATATATATTACCAAAATGGATGGATATCTTGAATATAACACCCACCCATTTAGTTTTCTCTACATCACTAGTTTTTTTGAATAAATATAAAAAAATCACTAAAGATAAAGGTTATATACCCACCGATTCATCTAAAAAGAGGATTTCACCAGTAAATTAATTATAAGAAATGTACGTTCAATAGTTGATTTTTTAGTGGAAAATTATTTATTTTTATTTAATATATAGTGGGTTTATATCATAACTGTTCTATAACATAAAAAATAAATATTTTCGGATTTAGTTTTTTCTTAGAGAAAAATACCACAACCTAGTGATGATTGATAAAAAAGCCACTGAATTTTTGAATCATAACCATACTAACATAAACCCATCCTTGTCAAAAAGACTCACTAATCCCATTAACATCAAAACCTAGAGCCTATGGAGGCCTCTAATCAATGACCCCTGATCAAAAACCCCTCAACCCAACCACTCACCCCCAGTAATCCCCATTCAACTGGAAACTTAAACTTCCGGTTGATGGGCCCTAAAACCTAATGGTGGAACCTAAACCATGATGGAAAACCTAAACCATTGATCATGTACACACTTCTCCCATTATTCCCATTCCATTTACAGTTTTTTATTTTCATGGGTGCTCTCAAATGATGTGCAATTTTTAAAATATTATTGTAGAAGAGTGGAAGAGCATGATTGCTATCTAATGGAAAAGTACTAAAAAATATTTTAGGTATTTTGAAAAGAAAATACCATAAAAATATATAATAATGATGGTGTTTTTGTTATTTTTTTATAAAATAATATGTATATGTATGTGGGAAGAATATTGTATTTTTTTTCTTCGAAATTTAATTGATAAAAAAATGGGAAGATTTTTTTTAGAATATTTTAGAAGGAATAATTGATCTTACACTATCCCATAAAATAATTATTAATATTTATAATTAAAATTAAAATAAACCAAATTATTATCCCTTAATTTTTTAACCCCTTAACCCTATGATAATTATCCTCAACGACAATGACGAAATGAATAAAACTCTATGCTTGTTTTGGAACATTAAATCATAGCACCCCGAGTTTATTTTCATTACAAGGGTAAAATATGGCCAGAAAATAATTATTTCTTATATAAATACTTCAATTTTGTGCTAATTGGATTTAAGGAATTTATTTAAAACTAAAAACATGATCCCATATTGTTTTATTTTACCCAATGCAATTGCGGTCTCACAGTTCACACATTACTCAACATCACACACTTTGTGATAATTTTTGAATTATTTGATTCATTATTTTCAGATAAAAAAAATAACATGACATATTATTTAAATTATATAATCTCATTTATTCAAAAAAATCATTGATTGTTATAATTAGATTTATTTCTAATAAAAAATACTCTTCCATGACCTGTGAATTTATCGTAGAAAAAATTTTCACATGGAATGGTATATAAAGGGTATAAATTATTGTCATTTCTACTCCAGTTTTGAAGAAAATATAAGTCAATGTTATTGTAATGAAATAGAACAAAAATAAAACAAAATAAATGGAAATAGAGAGTTTTATTTCATGAATAGAATGTTAACACATGAAGAAGTTGGAGAAGTCACTATATAAGGTATCTTTTTTTCAGGAGACAAACCTCCATAAATTCTGGGATAAATAGATTTAAACCCCATATATATTCCCATTTTTTTTAATTTGTGGA
Organism: Viscum album; assembly: GCA_963277665.1. Taxonomy (NCBI): domain Eukaryota; kingdom Viridiplantae; phylum Streptophyta; class Magnoliopsida; order Santalales; family Viscaceae; genus Viscum; species Viscum album. The sequence goes on from OY728158.1 coordinate 266,741,648, forward strand.
CTAAACCCTACGATCGACAATAAAATCACATTTATTGATGGTAGGGGAGGGTAGGGTTACATGAGGTTACAAGTGAGAATAGACAAAATTGTAAAAAAATTATAATACAATTTTCATTGAATTTTTGACCTCCAAAATACATGAAATTTCTATTATTAAAGAGGGATTATTTGTTTATAATTGGTTACTCTATCCATTTTTTTTAATTTTAGATGAATACACACCATAATGTATAATATAGGGTCCAAATGTTTATTTTTTCCTATGTTGTTGAGTATAGTCTATCTTTTTCTTCATGACCAATTTCTACCATTAAATATATAATTCATAAATATTTGTCTAAATAAAGATTATATCCCACTTATTTTCGAATTATTTGTTGAAATTTTGTATCTATAATGTCTAAATAACAATATTTATTTATAATATATTGAATTCACTTTAAAGTGTTAAAACTAGATTTTTTATGAAATTTTAGAATATTAGATTTAATATCATTTTCCCTCAAAAATATATATTTAGCATAATGTTGTGGAAATATATGATTTATTATCATGAAAATGGTTAATAAATTTTTTTAAACTATCTCTCACTTACTCATTTTCTCTCATAGCAAAATATCATATACCCAAATCAAAATCCTTACCAGAATAAAAAGTTAAAAAATTTCAAATATTAGTTTAAATGTTAAACCCATAATGTCTCTTTTATGATTTCAAATATCCTTTCATTTTTATTTTCTCATAATCAACAGTTTTCAACATCATTCATTCATCCATGATATTTTCTGAAACCAACCTCAAATGATATTCAAGGACACTATTAACTTAAAAGAGTCTATTTATGTTGTGTAATACCCATACTAAAATAATAAATATTTTAACTATTATCATAAAAAATAAAATATATCTAAATTGTAATCCATGACATACAATCTATATTAAGTTATTTAAAGGTTTGATTGATGGATTATGTTTTTTTGGTAAGTGTTAAAAATCATCAAGAATAAATGAAAATGTTTTAATATTTAAATATAATGAACAATAAAAAATGTTAAGTAATAAAGTTTACATTCACTCAATACCCATTAAAAAATTTGAATCTCACACTTACCCACCATGAATCATGAAAATGGCTCTGAAAAAATGGATTCACCATTATTCAATTTTTTCATTCTTTTATCTCTTTCTTCAATGAAATATTATTTTTTTGGAGAATGAATTTTAATTTGAGTAAAATGATTGGTTATTCATGAAATTTTATTAATTAGGGACATGAATTAAAAAAATGAGAGAAATTCATCGTTCAATATAATACCCTTTTTTATTTTTTTTACATTTGATTAGAATAAGATGATAAAAATGTATTTCAATGGATGAAAATTACTCAAGACAATTTATCACTTTCAAATTCCCTAAAATGAAGATACATAACACTAAATTTCACCTTAACATGTAATTATTAAAAAAATCATATTGGGGTCCCATTTCCCAACACTTAAACTTGAATTAAACATAAAAATACATGTTAAGGAAAGGGCAGGTAATGGATAATTAGGCTTCTACTATGGATTAAACCTATGTTTTTTTCATTATTATCTATGATATTAACAAGGATTGATGTATAAGGTTGGTAATATGAATATATGAAGGGATATCCATTTTATTTTCCACAATCAAATTGAAATTTTCCCAATATCTCTAAATGTTTTAGATTTAATTGTAAAAAGTTATAATTAATAAAAAAATTCCAACATTCTTCCAAAAAGTGACTATATTATAAATATGATATTAATGTTGTTTTTAATAACTCTCAGGATAAGAATTAGTTTTTATGGTTCATGATAATTATGCATGGGTTTCAAAAATACATCAAAACCCTGTGAATGTTATGAAAAATTGAAATATTGAACAAAGATCCCATGGAAACACTCTAGAAATTTTGTTTTTCAAAAACATAAACATTCTAATAAAGATGACCAAAAATATAGTTACTTATCCCACAGAAAAATTGTTCCATTATTCTATATGTGATCATATGAAATGGTATATACTTATGAACGTTATAAAATTAAATAAGAAAGAATATTTAAAGTGAAAGGGTTAGGGATAACCTGATGTTCCCAGGCGATGATGGGGTCATGAAGTTTGATGAAATTGGTTTTAAGCGTGGGATTTCCCTTAATTTATTACTTAAACCACATTCCATTCCCTATATATCTCTTTTTTGTGAAACATTTTGTGATATAAAATATAACATAAGAAACAAATAGGTACAACATAAGGACCTAACCATCTAAAACCAAATATAATGCGCCTAAGCATCATCCCTGAACTATAAACAAGAGGTTTTCCCCCCATAGGAATCAAATTTATCAATCATATTCTCATGGGTTGTTTTTTCCTTATCTTTATGGAGAATCAGATTCTCATATGAATATAATAATAGATCGTGAATATCTTAAAGTTGAATCTTTCATTGATCTCATACATGGGTCAAATCCTTGTTGAATTTATTTATCCAGCAAAATTCATGGTGCTTGATCTTTCTATAGTTATGTAAGGACTTATCATGGACAATAGAATATGGGTAAACTTCTATGGAAGTGTTTTACTACATCATATCATCCCAAATAGAATTATCCAATATATATTCTCAGTCTGTTCTATTTAGTCGCATTGTTTTCAACAACATATTCTTCTACTCTTGATTTTAAAGTTCATCCTAGATTTTTTTTTGGTGGTAGTACAATGTATATATTTGGTGTGTCACCCCATAATTTATAAGTAGGTAAGAAAAATTATAGAATAAAAAGTTTGACCCTTGGTCCTTGATGAAAGCCTTGATTATTCTAAATATATAAAAAATATATACTAAGAAAAAATCCTCTACAACATGAGAATCAATAGTCACAAAATCCTTAATATCTACCATGTTTCTTACAAAATATATATTAAAAATTATTTACAAGAAACTGAAAGATATTGAAAATTTAGACATAAAATAGTATCCCTATACATAAAAAATCTCATAGAATAATATGGTTTTTGGGGCATCTCACGTTTCATAAAAATGATACTAATGTGTTATCCATATGAGAGTGGCTTACAAAAAACGTGTCCATAATATAACATAAAAGGAAAATATAATCTATAGACTATGAATTTTATAACTATACTATGTGATCCAAGTGTCCACAATTAGAATGTGAATAAAAAAATCTTGAATATAATCAAACTCGAGATCAAGAATACCCATCTTAATAATAGGGTCAGTACACCTGGAAAATAGGTAGGGATCCTCCATTACATAATAATGAGACTCAAATTAAAATTTTTAGACTTGGTGTTTCTTTATTTTTAAATATATTTTCAATGTAACTATATAATTAAATAAATCATTATTCTAAGGATGTGTACCTGAAAGTGCATAAGGATTCTCATTTGGAAATGTGTTCCGAAGTGGTACATGGTCTATGGTTTCAAACAATAGCATGTGAATAACCCTACTATTTTGGTTTTCCAACAATTTCGATGAACCCCTTTTATCCTTTCTCTCAATATTAAACTCTTTATGATGGATTTTCTAATCTAAAACTCTAGTATTTTTATCTATTTTCTTTAATAGGTACTTAAAAAGAGCATTTTCATATAGAAACTACATTAGTGCCCAGTAAATAAGAATGAAATATATCGAAATAAAATATTATAGGAATAAAATCTTTTTCTATTTGTTTTTTTGTTTTATTCTATTGAATCCAATGTATTTGAATAATAAGTGATCACATGTGAATTCCTTTCTACCCTATATGATTATATGACACTAAATATGAAATTTGAAGAGTCACACATTAGATAGAATGAATTATCCCACCATGGAGGATGAATAATCAGTGATGTGGTGATAATTTTTTAATATTGTTTATGGGTTACATATAAGAACAATCAAACACTATGTCTGAATAATTTTAAATAAATCTAGATAATCGAAGAGAAATATTACTCAAATCTCTGATGAAGTGTTGATAATAAATTTCATATCCTCAGAAATATATATCATCACACACAATTTTAGGATATAAAAATCATTAAATAATATCATCCTTAGATATATCAACCTATATTCCTTGTTTTAAGACTACCTGACCCCAAAAATTTACCTTATCTACCATGAAATGAAATTTTTCCAAATTTAAAACTATATTTCTTTTTAGGAAGTGATGGAAATTTTTTAAAAAACTCAAGAAGAACTCATCAAAGGAGGAACCAATCATGAAAACATTATCCATAAATACCTCCGTGTATGTATCAGAAAAATTATAGTGAATAATAACCATGCATCAATGTAAGGTAACATGGCTATTATATATTCCAAATGGAAACTATGATAGGGAAATATTATAAAATTTAATGTGAATTTATCCTTTTTCTAGTCCTCTACAATAATGGGATCATGAAAATATCAAGAGAAACTATCCAAGAAACAATAGGGTTTCCAGCTGGAATGTATCTCAAGAATCTAATCAATCAATGGAAGGGGGATGTAGTCCTTTTGAGTGGACTGATTTAGTTACATAAAATCCATGCACACTCACCAACTGGTTTTTACTCTCATATAAACTAAATCACCACATTAATTTTTTATAATAGGGATGTTGGCTTTATTGTTTTATAACATGGATATAAATATCCCACTAAGACATATAAATTGGGTAAATGACACTAGCCTTGAGCAATTTTCCACCACTTTATTTATAATATCTAATATTGTCAGTTTAATTCTCTTTTGTGGTTGTATAACCATTTGTTATCCATGCCCTAAATGACCAATATATATGCAAATGGATGCATGGATATATTTTATTTAACTTAATTTCCACTTAATTTCACTAGTATTCCCAATTAAATAATTTAAAATTTTTGTTTCTTATTTATTGAAGTGATTATTAGTAATTATTACATTAAAATTTTTATGTTTCAACTAGTGTAAATATTTTTAATTTCTGGAAAATGGCTTCAGATTCAGTTTCAGTGTGTGTTATACTAATTGAAATGAACATTTACTTGAGATATGTGCACAATTTTTATTGGTTTTTGAATTCACACCATCAAAATAAATAAATAACTCACCACATCCATCAATAAAATTAATAGAAATGTTATAATAAAAAATCACATGCCAAGGATTAAAATCAGAATAAATATAAATATCATATCCAAGACATTTTGAAATTATTGGACAAATAAATACATCCCCAATACTCAAAATATTTCTATGACTCAAATGATAACCATTATGAAAATATGTTTGAAAAAACTAAGCAATCCCCAATACTCAAAATCTATCTAACACTATAATGATAACCATTATAAAATTATTGAAAATAATTATATATAGAATCCTCAAAAGATGGATCAAAATAGTATTTGAAGATATAATAATGGTATTCTGAGGTGTAATTCATAGAGTATAATATTTTAAATCATATAATATAATATCTTAAATCCATAAAAAGTGTACCATAATGTAAATTTATGATTTTAATGGATGTTTTTAAGAAGGGTATTCTAAGAATTATGGGAGCATGAGAACATATATAAACATACCCAATATTCAACATGTAAAAATAATTAGGAAAGATCATATCTCTAACCCAAACTAGCACATCTCTTAAAACTCTTTTTTGGTAGATTATTACATTATTTAAAAAATGCACCACCACCCACATCAGATTCAGCTTTTGAATATGAAATAAAATGAAAATACTTTGAGTTATGACATTAATAGAGGCTCTCAAATAAAAAAATGATCATATAAATTAAACTCTAACATGGTTCCTCTATTGGTGAATTTCTTGGGGTCCTTTTACTTAATTGGAATCACCATGTTTGTTGTAATGAGCATAATGAAATACCTAAAATGGTTTATGGATTCATTTTCCATCAGTTCTCTTATATTTTTATAAAAGTTATTTAAAAAACATATAATTCATTGTAATTTACTTTTTTGTTCAAGTGAATTGATGTTGTTTACAACTTGTTAAATATATCAAAAATCAATTTCTTGAATCTCCTTTTTATCCATAATCTTAGTTTTTCTGAAAATATTAAAAAACTGAAGGTGTTTAGAAGGAACATCATTAATATTTTTTCTAGCTTCATCATTCTCATTTGGATTCTCATTTTTTGTTCATGAATGGGGATTGTTTGGGGTTTATGGGAATTCTAGTGAACAAATATATGCATGTGTCACAACTATTTACATCCCATTTCTTATTGTGATGGAAATAAAATTCCTCTTGGTATTTAGATTAGGTTGAGAATTGATATTTCAAGTATTATTTCTTACCAATTCATGGAGGGAAATAAAAATATGAATCATTTTCATATTTTCTCCCACAAATCCATACTCTGACTGTTCATGACATTATATTGATTAAGACAATTTCCTTCAAAATATCAACAGTATTAAGATTTACCTTTGTTTGAGAATTACCATTTTTAACTTGTTTATAATTTATCATTTAATATATTATATTGAAATTGATACCCTTATTATTAAGGGGGATCCTATTGTAAATTTTTCATAATAAGAGGTTTTATAATTATCTATAACCATATATTAACTTTGGGTGATCTTTCCTTCATGGAATATAATTTGGAGCAAATAGATCACGATTCTTCAGGGTAGGTGGCTTGTTGATACTATTAATATGTCCATAATATGAATATTGTAGCATAATCCTCTATATCTTGAATATAGGGACAAAAATATGTTGGGTGGTCCAATTCAATGAAAATTCTACATGCCGTTTTAGGGGTGGGTTATAAAGTATTTTTGTTATGACATAATATATCTCACCATATTAGTCAATTCACATAAATTATTATCAATTAACATATATTTAATTGAAGAAGTATTTACTTGGGGTAATCCTCTAATGAATCATGTACCTCAATTATTAAATTTCATGGAGTTTTAGTCAATTCTATTAATAAATTCATTGTAGATATTTGTGTTTTGTCGAACAATTATCCTCCTAATGAAACATCCACCATGCTCATCACCATAGTTTTAATGCCTTCATATATGTATTGGATATCATGTTTCCTATAATTTGTTCATGTGGGAATATTGAAAAAACTTCTTAAATTGTTCCCAGTACTTGAACAATGATTCAAAAGTGATAGATTAAAACATGAGTTATTCTCTTGCATGTATGTAGGCCATGATTCTGGAAAAAAACAAAAAAAGAAAAAACATCAAAAAAATTCAACATGTTTCCACTTTATGTTATAAATAATACATCTAACCATTAGGATTACAGCAAATGAGAATGGTAATAATCTTAGTTTTATTTGATATTTAGATTAATTTATTTGTGTAGTTATTAAAAAAATGACATTGAATTTTCTAAGTTGTTTATTTGGATCCTCACTATATAAGACATGAAATTTTAGGGGATGATGAATTAACCGGGATTTTAGTTCAATGTCATATTTGAGAGTTTGATAATAAATTCATTTCGTTTTTGAATTAATATATTGTAAAATCAACTCTCAAATTGTTTCATTAGTTTTTTTATTGTCATATACATTTATTTTATCTGATTTTATGTTATTTTAGGTATTAATCAAATTTCATAACTCTAAGTATGATGGAATTTTTATATTGGGTAAATTCAAACACTCACCATAGAGAAATATTTACCAATTTAATATCTAAGGATCGGTTCAATCTCAAGGTATATATGTAAAATATCCTTAATAAAATAAAGTGTCAAAAAGTAATGAAAGGAAAGAAAAAAATTGAATTGGACCATAATATCATGGGATTTAGTTTGATATTATGGTCCAATTTTTTTTTGAAAAAGGGGAAGAAGGAAATAATAAGCGATAAGGTGATTAAATGGAAATAAAAAATACCTATAAATTGTAAAACAATGTAACTTCCTTCTTGGAAATAATTAAAATTTTAAAGGAATTATTGTGGGCACTCTCAAATGATGTGTAAATTTTAGTACTTAGGAGTGACAGAGTGTATTTCTATTTTCATTATCTAAGGAGAATGTACTTAAAAAACTTTTTAATAATAATTTGAAAAAAAAAGAAAAAAATTACAGTAGTAATTTTTTACCTTTATAAAAATAAATCGTATTTAGGTTGGAAGAATATTGTATTTCTTCATTTTTTTAATTTGATATTTGACCGATAAAACACATTTATAAAATATTTGTTTGAAAAACAATTATGTAGGTGTAATCAATATAAATATTCTTCATTTCTTATTAATTAATAATTATAAATTAAATAAAAATCAACTTACTTATGAAACCCTAATTTTTTAACCCCAAACACTATTAAGAATTTATCTCAACCAGAAAGATAAAATGAATTAAACCATTGTTTATCTTTAGAGCATGAAATCTTAACACCCTACTTTTACTGTCATTATAAGTCTAGAATATGGTTAGTGGTGAATTCTGTATCATATTATTACAATAAGTGGGGATGAATTAATTTAAAGGATTATATTATAATTGTATAAATTGATTGAATATTGTTTTGTTTTATAGATTATTCTTATTACAACAGTACAAATCAAAAATTACTCAACCTCACATGTTTTTGTTATTTTTTCCATTTTATGACAAGATTATTGTATGATATAAAAAAAATTCATACATCCTATTAATTGAATTAGCGCATCTGATTTATTATAAAAATATTCTCGATGAAGCTGATAATTAGATTGGTTAATAATAAAATCTACTCTACCATGGGTGGTGTATTCATTATACAAATGATTTAAATTTGAAAATTTATAGAAAGGGTTTTACAAAATAACATTACTATTACTAATTTAAAACCCAAATAAGAAAATATATAAATAATAAAATATAAAATTACATGATAAATAAATGATAAATTGGGAGTTTCATGCATGAAAAGAAAATTTAAACATGTAGAAGAGGTTAAAGGCATTTTAGAATGGATCATTTCTTAAAGATATACCCCTATTTAAATAATTGAATAAATGGAGTTAGACCATATATACCCTTCCATAAACTTCTTAATTCCCTAATAACCCCTTCCAAAGGATAAAAACACACATTTACTATGGAGAGGGTATTCTAGGGTTACTGAATTTTACAAATTTCAATTGGAAAATCCAACCAAATATTTTAATCCAAATTGAATAGAATTATTAAACTCCAAAATTTATAAAAAAATATCATTCAAGAAGTATTATTGTTTTTTAATTTATTCATCTATATATTTTCCAAATTTTATATTAAATGAAACTTGAAATTATATTATATGGACCGAATGGTGTAGTAGTTTCCATGTTGATGAGTCCAATCCATATTTATCTTTATGGTTCATTTTATCCAGAAACTTTATTCTATATCATGATCGGCCCAAATGATCATTTTATCCCATATATTTTTTTATTAAATTCAATAAATTACAATCTTATATAATCTAAAAACATTTGTTATGCCTAGTATATTGAAAATAAATTTAATGGGGTAAAACTATAATTTCAATCAAATTTTCAAATGTATGATTTAATCCCATATAATCAACAAATTAAAATATTTTAAAAAAAATGGGAAAATATATCAATTATTGAAAATAATATATTCAATAAAAATTGGATTTATATCTGATCCCCATGATCCTTATTCCCTATTTTCCATGGCCGCAACCCCCCTAACCATATCCTTTAATTAGTTTGAAATTTTCAGCCTCACCCCTAACCTAAAAGAATGTCTCTAGCCTTTTCGCACATGCCTCTACTATATAACCTCACTAGACTTATCTCAGGACATATGACCAAAAACAAGTAAGGTAAAGATTGAGTGTTATTTATTATCAATTATATTTTTAATTTTTAAGTAGTATACACTTGTTGTATTTAATTTACACTATGTTATAAATAATTTTAATTATTGTTTTATATTTATTTTATACCAAGGGTTATTATTTTTATAATTTTATAGAAAAATCTTTACTTACCTTTTGATGTTAATAATTTATTATATTTTATTAATAAAAAATTTATATCATTATTTTTAATGTATAGGGAGATAAGTGGTAATCCAATATGTATTGAAATAAGTTTGATCAATTTTCCTTAAAAGATACCTCAGTATTCTATGGGATTAGAAGAAATTTGACATTGTAATATTGAAAATAGAATAATGGATAATATAATTTAATTAAATGTTTTTATGGTATATTCAAGTTATGGTTGATTAAAAATAAATTATATGAGCACCAGATATTGAAATAGTTTCTTGATTGATATATATATTGTATGTTTATTGGATAATCTGATGTTATAGAAAGTAAAAGTCCTGATTATCCTACAAAAAAATATAATTTCATATAATATATGATAAATCTTTTCAGAACATAAAAAATGACACAGTTGGATTTAAAGGATACAATGAAAAATATTTTAGTAGATCTAAACAACCATCAGTTGATCATGATAAGGTTATTCTTGTTCATAATATCAATGAGAAAAAAATAGTATTATGATTTATTTTAAGAATGACATGAAGAACTATATGATGGGTGTCCCTAATATTGAAATGAATAAAAAATTCCAATCCATGATATTTGGGTTACTTCGTGATTCATTTTATAAGGCCAAGATACTTTATTCATTATATGAGATTATAAAAATCATAAAAAAACAGGGACTCTATTAAACAAAAATACAAAAATTCACTAATTATTTAATTATATTTTGGGGATAAGTGTCTAATATAAAAAAATTAATAAGATTCCATTCAATTAGATCGTTATTAATGAGAATTGGTGAGAGTAAAAAATGAATGAAATAAAATAAATAAGAAGAATAAGAAAACTCTTATAAAGGTTTTTCATTACATTCATTTAAAAACATGATAAAAGGGATTAATCTTGTCATATAAGATTTCATATGACATTAATTTGAACTCCTTACAATGTAATATTTAGGAGTTTATGATACGTCCAAAATATTTAATGTTATGAATGGTGTGTGGTTCAATGTTTACAATGTTTTCTTTGAATCCTATGATCGTATCTTTAGGATTATTTTCTGACATTTTTAATCATTTTGATACTTTAAGTAGTAATTATAACACATGAATAGTTTTTATTAAACTTAATTATATACCTCCATAGATGATTATGAATAATAATTATTTAATTATTTCGATGATTATTCCAGGAAAGAAGATTCCTATAAATTAAATTAATGTAATATTTAAGTCACTAATCAATGAATTGAGAGAATTATCAGATGATAGTTTGAAAACATTTTATGTATAAATTAAATAACTATTCAAAATTCATAATAATATAATGAGGATAATTAACAACATTATTAGACTAAGAAACAAATCCAGTTGGAACACACATATTGGTTTGTCTAGTCAAGTTTTTAATTTTGATTTGGAACCTTAATGACATCCTTATAGAGGAAAATAGTTGTTTATGTTTCATTAACTATAACTTGGAAAATATCATAAATTTTGTTTTAAAAAGACACAATTCAATAAGGATTGAATGTATAAATTCATTGACAGGTTTATATAGATCATAAATCATATGACAAATAATTAATTTCAATATAGTATTTCAAAAGTGTAATCAATTATAAAAATTGAGAAAGGTTATGAGGAATAATATATAATGTAGTTGGAATAGAATAGAGAAATAAAATGGGTATATTTTTAAAAAAATCAATGCTGAGATTTTAATTTCATATATAATAATCTTAATTTAATTCATTTTGAGAAGAATTCCTATCACAATGTTAATTTAACATCGGTAAATGAGTAGGGTAAATTGAAGGATCACAAAATTCTAGGAAGGTTACATAAGAAATTATTATAAACTGTCATTTGTGGGAAAATGAGAATGTAAAGTATTATTGAACTATTTTTATAAAGAAAAATCATGAGAAAGACATAATACCTCAGAGATGGACTGAAAAATAAAAATAATGTTGTATTTACACTTACAGGTGTATTAAACATTGGAATTATTGTTGAAATAAAAAAATAAAATTATCATTTTCAATTTCTATTTTTATTAATCAAATTCTATTGGGACAAAATTGATAGGTTCACAAAGAAATATTCATTATATTTTACTTCTATAAACATCCACCACATGATATATAATATATAGTGTTAAGAGCATGATCTATTTATCTTAATTTCATATGTGGTCATGTTTTATTATATAGATCATGAAGTACACAATGTTTTATGTGTTTATATACAACTAAAATAGGGAGGCTTGTATTATATGATCCATAAATCTCAATAAGTACAATGTAATAGATAACCCCATCCACCAAAAAATAATCCAAATTTTTTACTTGACAATATAGTAATAAATGATCGTGAAAAATAGTTTAAAAAAGAAGAATTACTCTTCAAAATTGAGGTTTAAAATAACATGAGAAATGAAGATGAAAAAAATTGAATATATAAATTTATCGAAAAACTAAATTCCAATTTAATATCTTGATGTTTCTTAAATATATATATATATATATATTATTTTTCCTTTTTATATTTATAATTCTATTACTTTTATTTTTTAAATTAGAATATATTTTAGGCCATTTGAAATGCAGTATTGTCATTAATTTTTTTTTTTCAAAATTCATGTTGATCATCATCTCAAAGTAAGCTACATCTACTATTTCCATCAATGAATCAAAGTGATACCACTATACCATTAACATTAATCTAGACAATAGCTTCCATAAATTATTTCGATAGTTCACCATTTGATGTACCTATGGAGGCTGAATAATTGGTTACTATTTCATCTAGGGGATATTTTCTCTTTACCATTACGGGTGTATATGTCATTATAAATTTTTTATATTTCCATTAATTATTTAATTAATTTTTCAAATAGATAAGTATATTATTATAAGAGATAAATATATAAATTCAGAAGATTCCTAGGATCTAAAAAATTAAAAAGTATTATATAATTTGATGAGTTCAAGTTGTCTTCTGATGATGCTGCCAAAATCTAGGAACACATTCTAAGGAAAATTTCACACAGGAAGGAAATACTTATCATTAATTATAAAGATAGGTGGAATTTACACTTACCTCAGAATTACGTGAAATAAAAAGACAACATACGTAGATTTATTTGTAAAATGTTGGAACTAATTCCTCATCCACCAGAGTGGCCATTTTACAATGATAAAACAATTTTTTTCTATTCTAAAACTCTAATACAAGTGTGTAGTGTCTAAAACCATATAAAATGGCATAATAATTACATTAAAACATTTTATAATAATCCTTGAATCATTTTTGATATGTATTAGTAGGCGACATGCCACAGATATTTGTGGCACACTTTGTGTAACACCCCAGGTAAATAAAGAATATGACATTTCATATTTATCCATATTTGTGAATAAAATATTTAAATAACTTTAAAGGGGACGCTATGCTCGATGGCATACCCAACACGCAACAACGAGTTTCTTGGGAATCTTACGTTGCACTCTAATAATAAAATAATATTATTTTAAATGGTAGTTAACATGTAGCCGTTGTAATGGTGGGAATGGATATAAATAACTAAAATATGATTATATATGTTTTTAAATGTTTTTACATTTATCCAATAAAAGATAATGGCTTAAAATACGGAAAGAATTCAATTTTAGGCGTATATGCCCTAGTTTTCACTAAAGGTTCACTTATCACCTTTTGATGGAGAACCGTCATTAAAAATAGTTTTGATCACACTTATACATTCTTTTGGACCAAATAAAACTCTTATTAAGAATAGGGACATCAAAATTTACTTTGTGTAAATTTTTGGTATCTTTCCGATAAAGTTCATTTTTTTAATGAATAGTGTAAAATGTTGTATTTTAATTCAAAACCACTTTTTAATCTAATTTATTTATATGATTAGATTATATTTTTAATTGGTTTTAAAGTGAAATTAGAAAATATTTTTACCATTAAATCCAATAGTGTTCGTTGGAATCAATTTCACTTTGAAATCAGACTTAAACTAGTGTCAATCTTTTGATACTTATTGTTTAATAAAACACGCTATTTGACATGACAGCGGGAATTAATTATTAAATTAATTAATGTGACTTATATGTTTTGAATTTTGTAAAATGGACTTAATTTTTGAATTCAGAATATCAAATATAGCTTAGGGTGAATTTTTGGGATTTTTCTGAAAAACTTCAATTTTTGATGAATAGTGAAACCACTAAGTGGTACTTATAAAAACTGATTTTCCGTTTAAATGAAATTTTGCCATCATTGTGTTTTGATTTTCAAAAATCCGACATACATGGTTGTCATTAAGAAGTAAAATGTGGTTCAATGAGATTAAAATAATTTTTGGTGAATAGTAACTTATTAAGTTTTTAATCGCGATTAGTGGTAATTAGTGTAGTTTAAGGTAAAAATAATGCTTTAATAAAATGAGATGAGCTTGACACATGTCTTACCCGCATTGGTTGTATCATGGCCGACCAAGACAAGCCATGGGTCAACTTGGGGACCCCATGGATCCACTTTGGTTGGGAAATGACATAAATAACATTTTATTTAATGTAAAAGTAAAATTGACACAAACATGATATGTTTTACTAAAACAATTTTTAAGTGGGGTTATAAAAGTCATATTTTTCATTATAAATATTCATTGGAAAGATAAGAAGATTTCCTATATCATAGTATTTTTTTTATAATTTTTAGACATTAAATAAATTAAATTATTTATGACATAATAATGATGGAGCGATGACATCGTTATTTGACGATTTAAATAAAATGGAAAGATAATGTAAAATCTATGAACTACACATGTCCAAAACTTATTGGATGAGTGGATTTAGAAGCCTTATCACATTATCCACGAATTATATCAATGTGGGACCTTTTGAAACCGAAACACATTTTCAAATAAAGTAATATTTCTTTACTTTTCAAAAGTGACCCTCCTCTCCTCTTATAAAAGGCCCCCACCTCTACCTCATTTAACACACTCCTCAAGCCTTTGGCTCGGCCAACCCCTGCCCATTTACTCTCTCCACATCCCTCTACTCATCCTAGAGGATTCACTTTAGGCAGAATCCTTTCAAAGGAAGCCTTTAGGCTCAAATCAAAAGGAGTTACACTTTTAAAGGTAATTCATTCTGTCATGTTCATTTGTTTTATTTTGCTTCTCCAACACCCTAAACACTTTTTATTTACTTATTTTGTAACAAAAACAGTATATTCAATATACTAGGATGTTGTTATAAGATTTATTCGAGCTAAACTCTCACAAAACTACATCAAACGGTTAAAGAACATACGGTTTCCGTGGATGGTGAAATTCTGCCTCCCGAAATGATGATTGTTCAATACTCATTTAACACCTTCAACGGTGGCCATTATGATGTAACTATTTTTATATATGATATATAATATGTTTATATTTTATTTATGCTTCTGTATTTTTCATTTTTTGTCTTACCTTTATGGCTTCCATTATGGGTATACGCGATATCTTCATTTAAGGAAGTGCGGACTACCGCTCCCTCAAAGTGATTTGATTCGTTAAATACCATACGTGGGATGTATAAAGGATGGAAATATGATATTATATATGATACTATACTGGAATTATAATATACCTTTATATCATTATTATTCCATTCTATAAAATATGAAATAGAAATGGAAGTAGCGTTCATGCGTACGTACGGCTTACCGTCTCCATGAACGGTGCATTTCATTTCTAACTCTAAATGATTATGTAATGTTATAAATGCATTCTTGTACTGGATATATATGACATATATGATATCTACATAATGAATACAATTCTGGATATAATAAACATTTGGCCACACGAACAACATGTAATTGTAAGAAGTCCACTTTCGACTTAAGAACCAAATATCGGCAAAACAAATATTATTAACTTAAATGATTACATAATGTTTATGACATGGTAATAAGTGGTATAAAAGTAATAATGAACTTGAAAAAGGTTCTTAAGGAATTAGAAATTAACTCAAGTTTATTATTCAGGATATTAAAGAACGATCGAGTCAAGTCGGACCCGAGGTAAGGGATCCTACTCCTCTCTTTCTTTTTAAGTACACACTTTTATGTTATTCCTTTTAAAGATCATCTTTCTTGTTATTGGGATGATAATTTATATTACACTTACTGTAATTTTTATTTTCATGTGATGAGAGACCCTATTCTCTCTCATCAATCCATTTTGGAAGTTTTGAGTGGCGTCGTTAGGCTGCCAAACTTTCGTTAGAGATCTAACCTCTCTCTTCTTTTTAAGTACTCTCCTTTATGTCACTTCTTTTAAGCTCCTCTTTGTAATGTTGGGGGATGTTATTTTATATTCCTCTTGCTGTACATTTTATTTTAATGTGATGAGATACCCTATTTGATCTCATCAATCCATATTCGGAAGTTTTATGTGGCGCCGTTAGGCTGCCGAGTTTTCGTAAGGGATTTTTCATCTCACTTTTATTCCCGTGAGATTTATGCTACATTTGCCACAAATTCCCTTGAGTGGTGTATGCACTGCCCATTATTCTACTCTTTGTGTAATATAATTTCGTTTATGAGTATTTACATCAATTATCTTTTGTCCTTCTTTCATGGGGTGTATGTTTTGAAAGATACCCAAGTCGGTAAGGGAACCTTTCACCCTCCTCTTTTTTAAAAGACTTCTTTTGTTGGGTCTTTTAATTTACATATCATTTTTTTGGGATATGTTCTCATATATCCTTATTGATGTAAATTTTATGTCCAAGTGATGATATACTCTTTTTATCTCTCATCAACTCTTTTTGATGTGATGCCGTTAGGCTGTCAAGGGAACTTTTTAACCCAATTTCGATTTCTTTGGGTTCAACATGTAGTCATTGAATATGTCATCCATTGAATATGTGTGAATGAACTTTTTACACTTAATATCCACTTATATTGGGTGTATTTATATTTTTCACACATATTTTTGAGATTGATTTGTCCTTAATTTAAGGATACCTTCTTTATAAGGGATTTCATCACATTTGACATTTCTATTGAGGGTTCATTGTTGTTATGCACCAATTCACTCTTATATGGTGTATATACTGTCCTTTGGAGTATTATATCATGAATCCATTTATTCTCATGTTATTGTATTCAAGTGTCTCTAATTTTGGTAAAACCCCTTTAACCAAAATATCGTTTTAAATGTTTTAATTATTTGTTCTTATTAATATCCATGTTTTCAAAATGGTTTTAAGGATTTATTTATATGGATATTAATGGTTTAAAATTTTAAGCTTCAAGGTGGTATGGGACACTTTGATTCAAAAATCTCTTTATTAAATGTTTTAAATGGTTTTGGAAATGGTTTCTTTTTGAATGGATTCAATATTTCAATATAATAAAATGTTATATTGTGATTGAAATGTGAAAATGTTATGTTTCCTTTATGCATGTTTTATGTGACACATTTATGTTATGGTTCTTGGGCATTGTTATGAAAACGGGTGGTTCCGTGATAAACTAAGGGCGGGTGAGCCCGATATAGCTCTCCAATGCATTGGGTAACGCGAAGGAGTGAAACGTTAAGGTTTCTCCGAAGATATTTAGGGAATATACTGTGATGGGTATTCCAAACGTAACCAAGAGGGTTACTCCCCACGTAAGAATGTTATGAATGACTCAAGATACCTTTATGTCTTATGTTTTCTATGATTTATTCATGGTTTGATGAGGTATGTTAAAGTGCCTATGTTTTATGGGTAAAGTATGATTTCATTCTTATGTATATATGAACTCATGTTTCCTTTCCATATTTTTATAACCCTTACTGAGCTTTTTATGCTCATCCCAAGTTTTTGAAATGTTTTTCACAGGTCAAGGGAAAGGTACATGATGTGATGATAGTGTCAAGGATGTTTCAAGAAAGAATCCGTGTTATATTTTAAATATGTATCCGTTGATGGGAAGAATGAATACTGTCTTTTATGTAACCACTTTGTTTAAATGTGGAATGTAATGGAAGTTTCATGATCTAATTCTCTAAAACTCTAAACCTGAAAAGATCCTCAATGTGTAATCTTGTAATAACTCAAGATTAAGTAAGGTTTAAGGCTGGGGCCTTATAGTTGGTATCAAAGGCCGGTTTAGATAACATTAGAGGTTAGGGTATTCTTTAATCATAAGTGACATTACCATAATGGTTAGGATTTCAGAAAGAGTCCTAGTTTTAGATAAAGTGAATGAGTAAGTATATCTTAGTGTTTACCTTCCTCGTTAGCACATGATGGTTTTGTTGATATACTCACACTGACCTTTTTGGTTTTAGTAAATGGCTGGATCTAGCAGGCACCAAAGTGAAAATGGGTTTGAAGGAAACTGTGGTGGTTCTCTGATTAAGATACTCTATGAGATGGGGGATTCAATGAGGAATCTCATGGTTTTTCTAAACCAACTATCAAGGAGTCATGATCAACCACTTGAACCTTGGTGAGTTCTCTAATGCATCATGTACGAGATGGCCAACTCGATGTGGAAATTCAGGTAATAATTATTAAGGTAACCATTAGGGTTTATATGATCCTTACTTTTGAGGTAATTATGGGTTATTATATGATGGAAAATGAAGGGCATGAGATAAAATTGAGGTTAAAATATGTTATGATTATTCTTTAAGATTTTATCTCATTTTGGGGAATGTTTTATGAATTATATAGTTTTGGAAAAAGGACAACACGCAGACCGTGTGACATCCCGTCGCGTCGGACAAAGCTGCGGGAATCAAACCCACAACCAAAGTGCGACTGGTATTTATCGCCTACCACTGGAATACGTGAAGTCCCTGGTTAGTTTGACCGATTATTTTTAGTTATATGATTTTATGAATTAAGAGTAAGTTGATTTTGGAGGATATGTGATTAGGATAATTACTTTTCAATGTGAGACTTTAGGAGCAACTGATGTTGTTTGGAGATAAATGTTACGATTTAACTTGGTAGACTATGTGACTAAATCCTTCAAATATTTGGGTTTCAATCTTAGTTTGGTTTACATTGAAGAATTTTATGGACAAATGGTCCTCGTTGAACTTTGGGTTTTGTTGGACAAATTTTGGAGATTAAGAATAGATTTTCTTTTTATAAAGGGTTATCCTTTTCTGGATTATCTGATCTTGTACTAGCCTTTTTGGTTTTGGTTTTGTTTAAAGACATGGGAAGTATATAGTTCTATTTTGTGGATTAGGTGATTCTCTAGAAGTTGATTATAGTACTCTTAATGTGAACAAGTCTTCCTAAATACTCGTCTTTTGGAGAAAATATGAGTTTGTGTAAGGAATCTAATAAAAGTTGAAAGTCAATATGATAAGTGATTATGTTTCCTTATGAATAAATTCCTCAATAAAAAGTAACTTAAAACAAAAATTTTGTCTATTAACTTTTCCTACTGGGGAATCGAATACCGTTTAACCCATCACAAGTTTGTGATTTTCTTGTGGTTAACTTTCTCCTAAACATGTTTTCTATCACTCTCCATCAGAACATGACCCTTTGTTTTTTCCTCCATGTCCATATTTTCATACTTGGAATCATAGTATGGGTTAACTCGGGTGACCTTTGTACTTATCTCACTTTATTTTAAAGTGTTTGTTTTACCGACTTTTGTTCCGATGTGGGACTTTCAAGGATGTTTCCAAGCGCAATTTTAAAATTGCGAGGACGCAATTCCCAAAAGGGGGGAAGGATGTAACACCCCAGGTAAATAAAGAATATGACATTTCATATTTATCCATATTTGTGAATAAAATATTTAAATAACTTTAAAGGGGACGCTATGCTCGATGGCGTACCCAACACGCAACAACGAGTTTCTTGGGAATCTTACGTTGCACTCTAATAATAAAATAATATTATTTTAAATGGTAGTTAACATGTAGCCGTTGTAATGGTGGGAATTCATATAAATAACTAAAATATGATTATATATGTTTTTAAATGTTTTTACATTTATCCAATAAAAGATAATGGCTTAAAATACGGAAAGAATTCAATTTTAGGCGTATATGCCCTAGTTTTCACTAAAGGTTCACTTATCACCTTTTGATGGAGAACCGTCATTAAAAATAGTTTTGATCACACTTATACATTCTTTTGGACCAAATAAAACTCTTATTAAGAATAGGGACATCAAAATTTACTTTGTGAAAATTTTTGGTATCTTTCCGATAAAGTTCATTTTTTTAATGAATAGTGTAAAATGTTGTATTTTAATTCAAAACCACTTTTTAATCTAATTTATTTATATGATTAGATTATATTTTTAATTGGTTTTAAAGTGAAATTAGAAAATATTTTTACCATTAAATCCAATAGTGTTCGTTGGAATCAATTTCACTTTGAAATCAGACTTAAACTAGTGTCAATCTTTTGATACTTATTGTTTAATAAAACACGCTATTTGACATGACAGCGGGAATTAATTATTAAATTAATTAATGTGACTTATATGTTTTGAATTTTGTAAAATGGACTTAATTTTTGAATTCAGAATATCAAATATAGCTTAGGGTGAATTTTTGGGATTTTTCTGAAAAACTTCAATTTTTGATGAATAGTGAAACCACTAAGTGGTACTTATAAAAACTGATTTTCCGTTTAAATGAAATTTTGCCATCATTGTGTTTTGATTTTCAAAAATCCGACATACATGGTTGTCATTAAGAAGTAAAATGTGGTTCAATGAGATTAAAATAATTTTTGGTGAATAGTAACTTATTAAGTTTTTAATCGCGATTAGTGGTAATTAGTGTAGTTTAAGGTAAAAATAATGCTTTAATAAAATGAGATGAGCTTGACACATGTCTTACCCGCATTGGTTGTATCATGGCCGACCAAGACAAGCCATGGGTCAACTTGGGGACCCCATGGATCCACTTTGGTTGGGAAATGACATAAATAACATTTTATTTAATGTAAAAGTAAAATTGACACAAACATGATATGTTTTACTAAAACAATTTTTAAGTGGGGTTATAAAAGTCATATTTTTCATTATAAATATTCATTGGAAAGATAAGAAGATTTCCTATATCATAGTATTTTTTTTATAATTTTTAGACATTAAATAAATTAAATTATTTATGACATAATAATGATGGAGCGATGACATCGTTATTTGACGATTTAAATAAAATGGAAAGATAATGTAAAATCTATGAACTACACATGTCCAAAACTTATTGGATGAGTGGATTTAGAAGCCTTATCACATTATCCACGAATTATATCAATGTGGGACCTTTTGAAACCGAAACACATTTTCAAATAAAGTAATATTTCTTTACTTTTCAAAAGTGACCCTCCTCTCCTCTTATAAAAGGCCCCCACCTCTACCTCATTTAACACACTCCTCAAGCCTTTGGCTCGGCCAACCCCTGCCCATTTACTCTCTCCACATCCCTCTACTCATCCTAGAGGATTCACTTTAGGCAGAATCCTTTCAAAGGAAGCCTTTAGGCTCAAATCAAAAGGAGTTACACTTTTAAAGGTAATTCATTCTGTCATGTTCATTTGTTTTATTTTGCTTCTCCAACACCCTAAACACTTTTTATTTACTTATTTTGTAACAAAAACAGTATATTCAATATACTAGGATGTTGTTATAAGATTTATTCGAGCTAAACTCTCACAAAACTACATCAAACGGTTAAAGAACATACGGTTTCCGTGGATGGTGAAATTCTGCCTCCCGAAATGATGATTGTTCAATACTCATTTAACACCTTCAACGGTGGACATTATGATGTAACTATTTTTATATATGATATATAATATGTTTATATTTTATTTATGCTTCTGTATTTTTCATTTTTTGTCTTACCTTTATGGCTTCCATTATGGGTATACGCGATATCTTCATTTAAGGAAGTGCGGACTACCGCTCCCTCAAAGTGATTTGATTCGTTAAATACCATACGTGGGATGTATAAAGGATGGAAATATGATATTATATATGATACTATACTGGAATTATAATATACCTTTATATCATTATTATTCCATTCTATAAAATATGAAATAGAAATGGAAGTAGCGTTCATGCGTACGTACGGCTTACCGTCTCCATGAACGGTGCATTTCATTTCTAACTCTAAATGATTATGTAATGTTATAAATGCATTCTTGTACTGGATATATATGACATATATGATATCTACATAATGAATACAATTCTGGATATAATAAACATTTGGCCACACGAACAACATGTAATTGTAAGAAGTCCACTTTCGACTTAAGAACCAAATATCGGCAAAACAAATATTATTAACTTAAATGATTACATAATGTTTATGACATGGTAATAAGTGGTATAAAAGTAATAATGAACTTGAAAAAGGTTCTTAAGGAATTAGAAATTAACTCAAGTTTATTATTCAGGATATTAAAGAACGATCGAGTCAAGTCGGACCCGAGGTAAGGGATCCTACTCCTCTCTTTCTTTTTAAGTACACACTTTTATGTTATTCCTTTTAAAGATCATCTTTCTTGTTATTGGGATGATAATTTATATTACACTTACTGTAATTTTTATTTTCATGTGATGAGAGACCCTATTCTCTCTCATCAATCCATTTTGGAAGTTTTGAGTGGCGTCGTTAGGCTGCCAAACTTTCGTTAGAGATCTAACCTCTCTCTTCTTTTTAAGTACTCTCCTTTATGTCACTTCTTTTAAGCTCCTCTTTGTAATGTTGGGGGATGTTATTTTATATTCCTCTTGCTGTACATTTTATTTTAATGTGATGAGATACCCTATTTGATCTCATCAATCCATATTCGGAAGTTTTATGTGGCGCCGTTAGGCTGCCGAGTTTTCGTAAGGGATTTTTCATCTCACTTTTATTCCCGTGAGATTTATGCTACATTTGCCACAAATTCCCTTGAGTGGTGTATGCACTGCCCATTATTCTACTCTTTGTGTAATATAATTTCGTTTATGAGTATTTACATCAATTATCTTTTGTCCTTCTTTCATGGGGTGTATGTTTTGAAAGATACCCAAGTCGGTAAGGGAACCTTTCACCCTCCTCTTTTTTAAAAGACTTCTTTTGTTGGGTCTTTTAATTTACATATCATTTTTTTGGGATATGTTCTCATATATCCTTATTGATGTAAATTTTATGTCCAAGTGATGATATACTCTTTTTATCTCTCATCAACTCTTTTTGATGTGATGCCGTTAGGCTGTCAAGGGAACTTTTTAACCCAATTTCGATTTCTTTGGGTTCAACATGTAGTCATTGAATATGTCATCCATTGAATATGTGTGAATGAACTTTTTACACTTAATATCCACTTATATTGGGTGTATTTATATTTTTCACACATATTTTTGAGATTGATTTGTCCTTAATTTAAGGATACCTTCTTTATAAGGGATTTCATCACATTTGACATTTCTATTGAGGGTTCATTGTTGTTATGCACCAATTCACTCTTATATGGTGTATATACTGTCCTTTGGAGTATTATATCATGAATCCATTTATTCTCATGTTATTGTATTCAAGTGTCTCTAATTTTGGTAAAACCCCTTTAACCAAAATATCGTTTTAAATGTTTTAATTATTTGTTCTTATTAATATCCATGTTTTCAAAATGGTTTTAAGGATTTATTTATATGGATATTAATGGTTTAAAATTTTAAGCTTCAAGGTGGTATGGGACACTTTGATTCAAAAATCTCTTTATTAAATGTTTTAAATGGTTTTGGAAATGGTTTCTTTTTGAATGGATTCAATATTTCAATATAATAAAATGTTATATTGTGATTGAAATGTGAAAATGTTATGTTTCCTTTATGCATGTTTTATGTGACACATTTATGTTATGGTTCTTGGGCATTGTTATGAAAACGGGTGGTTCCGTGATAAACTAAGGGCGGGTGAGCCCGATATAGCTCTCCAATGCATTGGGTAACGCGAAGGAGTGAAACGTTAAGGTTTCTCCGAAGATATTTAGGGAATATACTGTGATGGGTATTCCAAACGTAACCAAGAGGGTTACTCCCCACGTAAGAATGTTATGAATGACTCAAGATACCTTTATGTCTTATGTTTTCTATGATTTATTCATGGTTTGATGAGGTATGTTAAAGTGCCTATGTTTTATGGGTAAAGTATGATTTCATTCTTATGTATATATGAACTCATGTTTCCTTTCCATATTTTTATAACCCTTACTGAGCTTTTTATGCTCATCCCAAGTTTTTGAAATGTTTTTCACAGGTCAAGGGAAAGGTACATGATGTGATGATAGTGTCAAGGATGTTTCAAGAAAGAATCCGTGTTATATTTTAAATATGTATCCGTTGATGGGAAGAATGAATACTGTCTTTTATGTAACCACTTTGTTTAAATGTGGAATGTAATGGAAGTTTCATGATCTAATTCTCTAAAACTCTAAACCTGAAAAGATCCTCAATGTGTAATCTTGTAATAACTCAAGATTAAGTAAGGTTTAAGGCTGGGGCCTTATAGTTGGTATCAAAGGCCGGTTTAGATAACATTAGAGGTTAGGGTATTCTTTAATCATAAGTGACATTACCATAATGGTTAGGATTTCAGAAAGAGTCCCAGTTTTAGATAAAGTGAATGAGTAAGTATATCTTAGTGTTTACCTTCCTCGTTAGTACATGATGGTTTTGTTGATATACTCACACTGACCTTTTTGGTTTTAGTAAATGGCTGGATCTAGCAGGCACCAAAGTGAAAATGGGTTTGAAGGAAACTGTGGTGGTTCTCTGATTAAGATACTCTATGAGATGGGGGATTCAATGAGGAATCTCATGGTTTTTCTAAACCAACTATCAAGGAGTCATGATCAACCACTTGAACCTTGGTGAGTTCTCTAATGCATCATGTACGAGATGGCCAACTCGATGTGGAAATTCAGGTAATAATTATTAAGGTAACCATTAGGGTTTATATGATCCTTACTTTTGAGGTAATTATGGGTTATTATATGATGGAAAATGAAGGGCATGAGATAAAATTGAGGTTAAAATATGTTATGATTATTCTTTAAGATTTTATCTCATTTTGGGGAATGTTTTATGAATTATATAGTTTTGGAAAAAGGACAACACGCAGACCGTGTGACATCCCGTCGCGTCGGACAAAGCTGCGGGAATCAAACCCACAACCAAAGTGCGACTGGTATTTATCGCCTACCACTGGAATACGTGAAGTCCCTGGTTAGTTTGACCGATTATTTTTAGTTATATGATTTTATGAATTAAGAGTAAGTTGATTTTGGAGGATATGTGATTAGGATAATTACTTTTCAATGTGAGACTTTAGGAGCAACTGATGTTGTTTGGAGATAAATGTTACGATTTAACTTGGTAGACTATGTGACTAAATCCTTCAAATATTTGGGTTTCAATCTTAGTTTGGTTTACATTGAAGAATTTTATGGACAAATGGTCCTCGTTGAACTTTGGGTTTTGTTGGACAAATTTTGGAGATTAAGAATAGATTTTCTTTTTATAAAGGGTTATCCTTTTCTGGATTATCTGATCTTGTACCAGCCTTTTTGGTTTTGGTTTTGTTTAAAGACATGGGAAGTATATAGTTCTATTTTGTGGATTAGGTGATTCTCTAGAAGTTGATTATAGTACTCTTAATGTGAACAAGTCTTCCTAAATACTCGTCTTTTGGAGAAAATATGAGTTTGTGTAAGGAATCTAATAAAAGTTGAAAGTCAATATGATAAGTGATTATGTTTCCTTATGAATAAATTCCTCAATAAAAAGTAACTTAAAACAAAAATTTTGTCTATTAACTTTTCCTACTGGGGAATCGAATACCGTTTAACCCATCACAAGTTTGTGATTTTCTTGTGGTTAACTTTCTCCTAAACATGTTTTCTATCACTCTCCATCAGAACATGACCCTTTGTTTTTTCCTCCATGTCCATATTTTCATACTTGGAATCATAGTATGGGTTAACTCGGGTGACCTTTGTACTTATCTCACTTTATTTTAAAGTGTTTGTTTTACCGACTTTTGTTCCGATGTGGGACTTTCAAGGATGTTTCCAAGCGCAATTTTAAAATTGCGAGGACGCAATTCCCAAAAGGGGGGAAGGATGTAACACCCCAGGTAAATAAAGAATATGACATTTCATATTTATCCATATTTGTGAATAAAATATTTAAATAACTTTAAAGGGGACGCTATGCTCGATGGCGTACCCAACACGCAACAACGAGTTTCTTGGGAATCTTACGTTGCACTCTAATAATAAAATAATATTATTTTAAATGGTAGTTAACATGTAGCCGTTGTAATGGCGGGAATAGATATAAATAACTAAAATATGATTATATATGTTTTTAAATGTTTTTACATTTATCCAATAAAAGATAATGGCTTAAAATACGGAAAGAATTCAATTTTAGGTGTATATGCCCTAGTTTTCACTAAAGGTTCACTTATCACCTTTTGATGGCGAACCGTCATTAAAAATAGTTTTGATCACTCTTATACATTCTTTTGGACCAAATAAAACTCTTATTAAGAATCGGGAAATCAAAATTTACTTTGTGTAAATTTTTGGTATCTTTCCGATAAAGTTCATTTTTTTAATGAATAGTGTAAAATGTTGTATTTTAATTCAAAACCAATTTTTAATCTAATTTATTTATATGATTAGATTATATTTTGAATTGGTTTTAAAGTGAAATTAGAAAATATTTTTACCATTACATCCAATAGTGTTCGTTGGAATCAATTTCACTTTGAAATCAGACTTAAACTAGTGTCAATCTTTTGATACTTATTGTTTCATAAAACACGCTATTTGACATGACAGCAGGAATTAATTATTAAATTAATTAATGTGACTTATATGTTTTGAATTTTGTAAAATGGACTTCATTTCTGAATTCATAATATCTAATATAGCTTAGGGTGAATTTTTGGGGTTTTCTGAAAAACTTCAATTTTTGATGAATAGTGAAACCACTAAGTGGTAGTTATAAAAACTGATTTTCCATTTAAATGAAATTTTTCCATCATTGTGTTTTGATTTTCAAAAATCCGACATACATGGTTGTAATTAAGAAGTAAAATGTGGTTCAATGAGATTAAAATAATTTTTGGTGAATAGTAACTTATTAAGTTTTTAATCGCGATTAGTGGTAATTAGTGTAATTTAAGGTAAAAATAATGCTTTAATAAAATGAGATGAGCTTGACACATGTCTTACCCTCATTGGTTGTATCATGGCCGACCAAGAAAAGCCATGTGTCAACTTGGGGACCCAATGGATCCACTTTGGTTGGGAAATGACATAAATAACATTTTATTTAATGTAAAAGTAAAATTGACACAAACATGATATGTTTTACTAAAACAATTTTTAAGTGGGGTTATAAAAGTCATCTTCTTTATTATAAATATTCATTGTAAAGATAAAACGATTTCCTACATCATAGTATTTTTTTTATAATTTTTAGACATTAAATAAATTAAATTATTTATGACATAATAATGATGGAGCGATGACATCGTTATTTGACGATTTAAATAAAATGGAAAGATAATGTAAAATCTATGAACTACACATGTCCAAAACTTATTGGATGAGTGGATTTCGAAGCCTTATCACATTATCCACGAATTATATCAATGTGGGACCTTTTGAAACCGAAACACATTTTCAAATAAAGTAATATTTCTTTACTTTCCAAAAGTGCCCCTCCTCTCCTCTTATAAAAGGCCCCCACCTCTACCTCATTTAACACACTCCTCAAGCCTTTGGCTCAGCCAACCCCTGCCCATTTACTCTCTCCACATCCCTCTCCTCATCCTAGAGGATTCACTTTAGGCAGAATCCTTTCAAAGGAAGCCTTTAGGCTCAAATCAAAAGGAGTTACACTTTTAAAGGTAATTCATTCTGTCATGTTCATTTGTTTTATTTTGCTTCTCCAAAACCCTAAACACTTTTTATTTACTTATTTTGTAACAAAAACAGTATATTCAATATACTAGGATGTTGTTATAAGATTTATTCGAGCTAAACTCTCACAAAACTACATCAAATGGTTAAAGAACATACGGTTTCCGTGGATGGTGAAATTCTGCCTCCCGAAATGATGATTGTTCAATACTCATTTAACACCTTCAACGGTGGCCATTATGATGTCACTATTTTTATATATGATATATAATATGTTTATATTTTATTTATGCTTCTGTATTTTTCATTTTTTGTCTTACCTTTATGGCTTCCATTATGGGTATACGCGATATCTTCATTTAAGGAAGTGCGGACTACCGCTCCCTCAAAGTGATTTGATTCGTTAAATACCATATGTGGGATGTATAAAGGATGGAAATATGATATTATATATGATATTATACTGGAATTATAATATACCTTTATATCATTATTATTCCATTCTATAAAATACGAAATAGAAATGGAAGTAGCGTTCATGCGTACGTACGGCTTACCGTCTCCATGAACGGTGCATTTCATTTCTAACTCTAAATGATTATGTAATGTTATAAATGCATTCTTGTACTGGATATATATGACATATATGATATCTACATAATGAATACAATTATGGATATAATAAACATTTGGCCACACGAACAACATGTAATTGTAAGAAGTCCACTTTCGACTTAAGAACCAAATATCGGCAAAACAAATATTATTAACTTAAATGATTACATAATGTTTATGACATGGTAATAAGTGGTATAAAAGTAATAATGAACTTGAAAAAGGTTCTTAAGGAATTAGAAATTAACTCAAGTTTATTATTCAGGATATTAAAGAACGATCGAGTCAAGTCGGACCCGAGGTAAGGGATCCTACTCCTCTCTTTCTTTTTAAGTACACACTTTTATGTTATTCCTTTTAAAGATCATCTTTCTTGTTATTGGGATGATAATTTATATTACACTTACTGTAATTTTTATTTTCATGTGATGAGAGACCCTATTCTCTCTCATCAATCCATTTTGGAAGTTTTGAGTGGCGCCGTTAGGCTGCCAAACTTTCGTAAGAGATCTAACCTCTCTCTTCTTTTTAAGTACTCTCCTTTATGTCACTTCTTTTAAGCTCCTCTTTGTAATGTTGGGGGATGTTATTTTATATTCCTCTTGCTGTACATTTTATTTTAATGTGATGAGATACCCTATTTGATCTCATCAATCCATATTCGGAAGTTTTATGTGGCGCCGTTAGGCTGCCGAGTTTTCGTAAGGGATTTTTCATCTCACTTTTATTCCCGTGAGATTTATGCTACATTTGCCACAAATTCCCTTGAGTGGTGTATGCACTGCCCATTATTCTACTCTTTGTGTAATATAATTTCGTTTATGAGTATTTACATCAATTATCTTTTGTCCTTCTTTCATGGGGTGTATGTTTTGAAAGATACCCAAGTCGGTAAGGGAACCTTTGACCCTCCTCTTTTTTAAAAGACTTCTTTTGTTGGGTCTTTTAATTTACATATCATTTTTTTGGGATATGTTCTCATATATCCTTATTGATGTAAATTTTATGTCCAAGTGATGATATACTCTTTTTATCTCTCATCAACTCTTTTTGATGTGATGCCGTTAGGCTGTCAAGGGAACTTTTTAACCCAATTTCGATTTCTTTGGGTTCAACATGTAGTCATTGAATATGTCATCCATTGAATATGTGTGAATGAACTTTTTACACTTAATATCCACTTATATTGGGTGTATTTATATTTTTCACACATATTTTTGAGATTGATTTGTCCTTAATTTAAGGATACCTTCTTTATAAGGGATTTCATCACATTTGACATTTCTATTGAGGGTTCATTGTTGTTATGCACCAATTCACTCTTATATGGTGTATATACTGTCCTTTGGAGTATTATATCATGAATCCATTTATTCTCATGTTATTGTATTCAAGTGTCTCTAATTTTGGTAAAACCCCTTTAACCAAAATATCGTTTTAAATGTTTTAATTATTTGTTCTTATTAATATCCATGTTTTCAAAATGGTTTTAAGGATTTATTTATATGGATATTAATGGTTTAAAATTTTAAGCTTCAAGGTGGTATGGGACACTTTGATTCAAAAATATCTTTATTAAATGTTTTAAATGGTTTTGGAAATGGTTTCTTTTTGAATGGATTCAATATTTCAAAATACTAAAATGTTACATTGTGATTGAAATGTGAAAATGTTATGTTTCCTTTATGCATGTTTTATGTGACACATTTATGTTATGGTTCTTGGGCATTGTTATGAAAACGGGTGGTTCCGTGATAAACTAAGGGCGGGTGAGCCCGATATAGCTCTCCAATGCATTGGGTAACGCGAAGGAGTGAAACGTTAAGGTTTCTCCGAAGATATTTAGGGAATATACTGTGATGGGTATTCCAAACGTAACCAAGAGGGTTACTCCCCACGTAAGAATGTTATGAATGCCTCAAGATACCTTTATGTCTTATGTTTTCTATGATTTATTCATGGTTTGATGAGGTATGTTAAAGTGCCTATGTTTTATGGGTAAAGTATGATTTCATTCTTATGTATATATGAACTCATGTTTCCTTTCCATATTTTTATAACCCTTACTAAGCTTTTTATGCTCATCCCAAGTTTTTGAAATGTTTTTCACAGGTCAAGGGAAAGGTACATGATGTGATGATAGTGTCAAGGATGTTTCAAGAAAGAATCCGTGTTATATTTTAAATATGTATCCGTTGATGGGAAGAATGAATACTGTCTTTTATGTAACCACTTTGTTTAAATGTGGAATGTAATGGAAGTTTCATGATCTAATTCTCTAAAACTCTAAACCTGAAAAGATCCTCAATGTGTAATCTTGTAATAACTCAAGATTAAGTAAGGTTTAAGGCTGGGGCCTTATAGTTGGTATCAAAGGACGGTTTAGATAACATTAGAGGTTAGGGTATTCTTTAATCATAAGTGACATTACCATAATGGTTAGGATTTCAGAAAGAGTCCTAGTTTTAGATAAAGTGAATGAGTAAGTATATCTTAGTGTTTACCTTCCTCGTTAGTACATGATGGTTTTGTTGATATACTCACACTGGCCTTTTTGGTTTTAGTAAATGGCTGGATCTAGCAGGCACCAAAGTGACAATGGGTTTGAAGGAAACTGTGGTGGTTCTCTGATTAAGATACTCGATGAGATGGGGGATTCAATGAGGAATCTCATGGTTTTTCTAAACCAACTATCAAGGAGTCATGATCAACCACTTGAACCTTGGTGAGTTCTCTAATGCATCATGTACGAGATGGCCAACTCGATGTGGAAATTCAGGTAATAATTATTAAGGTAACCATTAGGGTTTATATGATCCTTACTTTTGAGGTAATTATGGGTTATTATATGATGGAAAATGAAGGGCATGAGATAAAATTGAGGTTAAAATATGTTATGATTATTCTTTAAGATTTTATCTCATTTTGGGGAATGTCTTAAGAATTATATAGTTTTGGAAAAAGGACAACACGCAGACCGTGTGACATCCCGTCGCGTCGGACAAAGCTGCGGGAATTGAACCCACAACCAAAGTGCGACTGGTATTTATCGCCTACCACTGGAATACGTGAAGTCCCTGGTTAGTTTGACCAATTCTTTTTAGTTATATGATTTTATGAATTAAGAGTAAGTTGATTTTGGAGGATATGTGATTAGGATAATTACTTTTCAATGTGAGACTTTAGGAGCAACTGATGTTGTTTGGAGATAAATGTTACGATTTAACTTGGTAGAGTATGTGACTAAATCCTTCAAATATTTGGGTTTCAATCTTAGTTTGGTTTACATTGAAGAATTTTATGGACAAATGGTCCTCGTTGAACTTTGGGTTTTGTTGGACAAATTTTGGAGATTAAGAATAGATTTTCTTTTTATAAAGGGTTATCCTTTTCTCGATTATCTGATCTTGTACTAGCCTTTTTGGTTTTGGTTTTGGTTAAAGACATGGGAAGTATATAGTTCTATTTTGTGGATTAGGTGATTCTCTAGAAGTTGATTATAGTACTCTTAATGTGAACAAGTCTTCCTAAATACTCGTCTTTTGGAGAAAATATGAGTTTGTGTAAGGAATCTAATAAAAGTTGAAAGTCAATATGATAAGTGATTATGTTTCCTTATGAATAAATTTCTCAATAAAAAGTAACTTAAAACAAAAATTTTGTCTATTAACTTTTCCTACTGGGGAATCGAATACCGTTTAACCCATCACAAGTTTGTGATTTTCTCGTGGTTAACTTTCTCCTAAACATGTTTTCTATCACTCTCCATCAGAACATGACCCTTTGTTTTTTCCTCCATGTCCATATTTTCATACTTGGAATCATAGTATGGGTTAACTCGGGTGACCTTTGTACTTATCTCACTTTATTTTAAAGTGTTTGTTTTACCGACTTTTGTTCCGATGTGGGACTTTCAAGGATGTTTCCAAGCGCAATTTTAAAATTGCGAGGACGCAATTCCCAAAAGGGGGGAAGGATGTAACACCCCAGGTAAATAAAGAATATGACATTTCATATTTATCCATATTTGTGAATAAAATATTTAAATAACTTTAAAGGGGACGCTATGCTCGATGGCGTACCCAACACGCAACAACGAGTTTCTTGG
Source organism: Viscum album (assembly GCA_963277665.1). Taxonomy (NCBI): domain Eukaryota; kingdom Viridiplantae; phylum Streptophyta; class Magnoliopsida; order Santalales; family Viscaceae; genus Viscum; species Viscum album. Next base: position 266,774,400 of record OY728158.1, read on the forward strand.
GAATCTTACGTTGCACTCTAATAATAAAATAATATTATTTTAAATGGTAGTTAACATGTAGCCGTTGTAATGGAGGGAATAGATATAAATAACTAAAATATTATTATATATGTTTTTAAATGTTTTTACATTTATCCAATAAAAGATAATGGCTTAAAATACGGAAAGAATTTAATTTTAGGTGTATATGCCCTAGTTTTCACTAAAGGTTCACTTATCACCTTTTGATGGCGAACCGTCATTAAAAATAGTTTTGATCACTCTTATACATTCTTTTGGACCAAATAAAACTCTTATTAAGAATCGGGAAATCAAAATTTACTTTGTGTAAATTTTTGGTATCTTTCCGATAAAGTTCATTTTTTTAATGAATAGTGTAAAATGTTGTATTTTAATTCAAAACCAATTTTTAATCTAATTTATTTATATTATTAGATTATATTTTTAATTGGTTTTAAAGTGAAATTAGAAAATATTTTTACAATTACATCCAGTAGTGTTCGTTGGAATCAATTTCACTTTGAAATCAGACTTAAACTAGTGTCAATCTTTTGATACTTATTGTTTCATAAAACACGCTATTTGACATGACAGCAGGAATTAATTATTAAATTAATTAATGTGACTTATATGTTTTGAATTTTGTTAAATGGACTTCATTTCTGAATTCAGAATATCTAATATAGCTTAGGGTGAATTTTTGGGATTTTTCTGAAAAACTTCAATTTTTGATGAATAGTGAAACCACTAAGTGGTAGTTATAAAAACTGATTTTCCATTTAAATGAAATTTTGCCATCATTGTGTTTTGATTTTCAAAAATCCTACATACATGGTTGTCATTAAGAAGTAAAATGTGGTTCAATGAGATTAAAATAATTTTTGGTGAATAGTAACTTATTAAGTTTTTAATCGCGATTAGTGGTAATTAGTGTAATTTAAGGTAAAAATAATGCTTTAATAAAATGAGATGAGCTTGAAACATGTCTTACCCTCATTGGTTGTATCATGGCCGACCAATAAAAGCCATGGGTCAACTTGGGGACCCAATGGATCCACTTTGGTTGGGAAATGACATAAATAACATTTTATTTAATGTAAAAGTAAAATTGACACAAACATGATATGTTTTACTAAAACAATTTTTAAGTGGGGTTATACAAGTCATCTTTTTTATTATAAATATTCATTGGAAAGATAAAACGATTTCCTACATCATAGTATTTTTTTTATAATTTTTAGACATTAAATAAATTAAATTATTTATGACATAATAATGATGCAGCGATGACATCGTTATTTGACGATTTAAATAAAATGGAAAGATAATGTAAAATCTATGAACTACACATGTCCAAAACTTATTGGATGAGTGGATTTCGAAGCTTTATCACCTTATCCACGAATTATATCAATGTGTGACCTTTTGAAACCGAAACACATTTTCAAATAAAGTAATATTTCTTTACTTTCCAAAAGTGCCCCTCCTCTCCTCTTATAAAAGGCCCCCACCTCTACCTCATTTAACACACTCCTCAAGCCTTTGGCTCGGCAAAAACCTGACCATTTACTCTCTCCACATCCCTCTCCTAATCCTAGAGGATTCCCTTTAGGCAGAATCTTTTCAAAGGAAGCCTTTAGGCTCAAATCAAAATGAGTTACACTTTTAAAGGTAATTCATTCTCTCATGTTCATTTGTTTTATTTTGCTTCTCCAACCCCCTAAACTCTTTTTATTTACTTCTTTTGTAACAAAACCAGTATCTTCAATATACTAGGATGTTGTTATAAGATTTATTCGAGCTAAACTCTCACACAACTACATCAAATGGTTAAAGAACATACGGTTTCCGTGGATGGTGAAATTCTGCCTCCCGAAACGATGATTGTTCAATACTCATTTAACACCGTCAATGGTGGCCATTATGATGTCACTATTTTTATATATGATATATAATATGTTTATGTTTTATTTATGCTTCTGTATTTTTCATTTTTTGTCTTACCTTTATGGCTTCCATTATGGGTAACGCGATATCTTCATTTAAGGAAGTGCGGACTACTGCCCCCTCAAAGTGATTTGATTCGTTAAATACCATATGTGGGATGTATAAAGGATGGAAATATGATATTATATATGATATTATACTGGAATTATAATATACCTTTATATCATTATTATTCCATTCTATAAAATACGAAATAGAAATGAAAGTAGCGTTCATGCGTACGTACGGCTTACCGTCTCCATGAACGGTGCATTTCATTTATTACCTCTAAATGATTATGTAATGTTATAAATTCATGCATGTACTGGATATATATGACATATATGATATCTACATAATGAATACAATTATGGATATAATAAAAATTTGGCCACACGAACAACATGTAATTGTAAGAAGTCCACTTTCGACTTAAGAACCAAATATCGGCAAAACAAATATTATTAACTTAAATGATTACATAATGATTATGACATGGTAATAAGTGGTATAAAAGTAATAATGAACTTGAAAAAGGTTCTTAAGGAATTAGAAATTAACTCAAGTTTATTATTCAGGAGATTAAAAAATGATCGAGTCAAGTCGGACCCGAGGTAAGGGATCCTACTCCTCTCTTTCTTTTTAAGTACACACTTTTATGTCATTCCTTTTAAAGCTCATCTTTCTTGTTATTGGGATGATAATTTATATTACACTTACTGTAATTTTTATTTTCATGTGATGAGAGACCCTATTCTCTCTCATCAATCCATTTTGGAAGTTTTGAGTGGTGTCGTTAGGCTGCCAAACTTTCATAAGAGATCTAACCTCTCTCTTCTTTTTAAGTACTCTCCTTTATGTCACTTCTTTTAAGCTCCTCTTTGTAATGTTGGGGGATGTTATTTTATATTCCTCTTGCTGTAAATTTTATTTTAATGTGATGAGATACCCTATTTGATCTCATCAATCCATATTTGGAAGTTTTATGTGGCGCCGTTAGGCTGCCGAGTTTTCGTAAGGGAATTTTCATCTCACTTTTATTCCCGTGAGATTTATGCAACATTTGCCACAAATTCCCTTGAGTGGTGTATGTACTGCCCATTATTCTACTATTTGTGTAATATACTTTCGTTTATGAGTATTTACATCAATTATCTTTTTTCCTTCTTTCATGGGGTGTATGTTTTGAAAGATACCCAAGTCGGTAAGGGAACCTTTCACCCTCCTCTTTTTTAAAAGACTTCTTTTGTTGGGTCTTTTAATTTACATATAGTTATGTTAGGATATGTTATCATATATCCTTATTGATGTAAATTTTATGTCCAAGTGATGATATACTCTTTTTATCTCTCATCAACTCTTTTTGATGTGATGCCGTTAGGCTGTCAAGGGAACTTTTTAACCCAATTTCGATTTCTTTGGGTTCAACATGTAGTAATTGAATATGTCATCCATTGAATATGTGCGAATGACCTTTTTACAATTAATATCCACTTATATTGGGTGTATTTATATTTGTCACACATATTTTTGAGATTGATTTGTCCTTAATTTAAGGATACCTTCTTTATAAGGGATTTCATCACATTTGACATTTCTATTGAGGGTTCATTGTTGTTATGCACCAATTCACTCTTATATGGTGTATATACTGTCCTTTGGAGTATTATATCATGAATCCATTTATTCTCATGTTATTATATTCAAGTGTCTCTAATTTTGGTAAAACCCCTTTAACCAAAATATCGTTTTAAATGTTTTAATTATTCTTTCTTATTAATATCCATGTTTTAAAAATGGTTTTAAGGATTTATTTATATGGATATTAATGGTTTAAAATTTTAAGCTTCAAGGTGGTATGGGACACTTTGATTCAAAAATCTCTTTATTAAATGTTTTAAATGGTTTTGGAAATGGTTTCTTTTTGAATGGATTCAATATTTCAATATACTAAAATGTTATATTGTGATTGAAATGTGAAAATGTTATGTTTCCTTTATGCATGTTTTATGTGACACATTTATGTTATGGTTCTTGGGAATTGTTATGAAAACGGGTGGTTCTGTGATAAACTCAGGGCGGGTGAGCCCGATATACCTCTCCAATGCATTGGGTAACGCGAAGGAGTGAAACGTTAAGGTTTCTCCGAAGAGATTTAGGGAATATACTGTGATGGGTATTCCAAACGTAACCAAGAGGGTTACTCCCCATGTAAGAATGTTATGAATGCCTCAAGTTACCTTTATGTCTTATGTTTTCTATGATTTATTCATGGTTTGATGAGGTATGTTAAAGTGCCTATGTTTTATGGGTAAAGTATGATTTCATTCTTATGTATATATGAACTCATGTTTCCTTTCCATATTTTTATAACCCTTACTGAGCTTTTTATGCTCATCCCAAGTTTTTGAAATGTTTTTCACAGGTCAAGAGAAAGGTACATGATGTGATGATAGTGTCAAGGATGTTTCAAGAAAGAATCCATGTTATATTTTAAATATGTTTCCGTTGATGGGAAGAATGAGTACTGTCTTTTATGTAACCAATTTGTTTAAATGTGGAATGTAATGCAAGTTTCATGATCTAATTCTCTAAAACTCTAAACCTGAAAAGATCCTCAATGTGTAATCTTGTAATAACTCAAGATTAAGTAAGGTTTAAGGCTGGGGCCTTATACTTTGAATGAATCAATAATTATATTTTAGATATTAAATTCACTAAAAACATGCATTAGGGGGTTATCACCAAGATCTTGATCTCATATAATAGTGAAATTAGAGGTCAATTAAAATATATTTATTTTTAAAATATATGAACTATCTCTATAACAATCTTAGTTGTGGTATTCATAAGTTGATAGAAAGAACATTTTTATTGTTTTAAAACTCTAATATGTGCATATAATTGTAAAAAAATCATATAATAACCTCAAAATGATATAAAATCTTGAATAATTTTTACTAAATATATTTTTATTTTTTATGATAACAAAAACATCAAATTGATGATTGGTGCACACATAATTACTCAATAAAAAGTATTTTGATATAAAGTGCCTAAAAACCTGTGACATGGGGTAAAACCCAAGAAATAATCTTATTATTAGAGTCAAATAGTAGTAAAAAAATTGTATATTAATTTTTGAAATGAATAAAATGTTGTCACATCAATTCAAGTAGTGGTTTTCTTGAAATTAAAAAGAATAAATTTTATGTTTTCTAAAACCCCAATACATTGATGTAAGGGAAAAACACATAGAGAAAAACCTCAAAATGATGTGGAATATTGTAAAAACAAAATTTAAATAAAACTCATGTTTATAAGTTGAAGTAACATTACATAGATGGGTAGTCTGCTAGGAATTACTTGTTAAGTTGTTTTTAATGATATAAATTATTTTAAAACATTATTTTGGGGGATAAAACTAAGAAATAGACCTCAAATTGGGGTGAAATCATTAAACAGTGACCACAGTTTTTTTTGAAATGTATTAGAAGACTCCATACCTATCTATGGTTTGGGTTTCCTAGGATGAACAAAAATACACTTTTAGCATTTTAAAACAATAAAACATGTGTGTAATGATAAAAACTAATGAAAAAGACCATATAAGTACATGAAATGTTGATAAAACTGTTATTGAGTCATTTTTATTTTCTATACAAATATGAAATATCAAATAGATATGTAGTGCACTTAAAAATGATCATTAATTTGTTTTTAATGAAATGAATGTCTTTAAAAACATGTGATAGGGGCACCAAACCAGTAAAAAAACATTAGAGTACTTTTGAATAATATAAAAGGACATTATATTTACAATTAAAATATATGAAATATAACTAGGGTAAATAATGTTTAGGTCTACCAAGGATGATAAAAAAAACATTTATAGTGTTTTAAAACACTAAAAAATGTGGGTAATGGTCAGGGTAATAGAAACGTAGATTGTAATAATCAAAAAGCATGTGGAAAATATTATTGAATAATTTTTTATCGGTATGTGTTTATATGACATGATAAATTGTTTGGTGAACTATAAATGACTCAATAAATAATTTTTTTTAAAGATATGATATTTTTATAAACATGTTTCATAGGCACAAAAGAAATAAATTGATCCCATATTTCCATTAAATCAATGGAAAATGGATTGAAATATATTTTTTGAAATTTATGAACTAAATCCACTACAATACAAGAATCATTCTTCCAAGGTGATAGAAAATTCATTTTTAGTGTTTTAAAACCTTAAAACATGGGTTTAATGGTAAAACCCATAAATAATAACCAAATATTATCATGAAATCCTATGAAATATATTATTTAGTTTTTTAATCAATGTAAGAAGATCAAACATCAATTTGATATGTAGTGTGCTCGAAGTGACATAATAAGTAGTTAGAAAGGATATTAATGTAATTAAAAATAAGCATTTTTCAGTGAAAACTGAGAAAACAATTATTATATTGGAGTGAAATCATAGTAAAATAAACAAACATTGATAAATGAAATATGAATTGACTCTATTTCAATCTATGTTTCAGTTTTTTAGGGATGATATAAACTCCATTTTTTGTATTTTAAGACTTTAAAACATGCATATAGTGGAAACAATGGTAAAAATGACCAAAACATAACATAAAATAATGGGGAAAATATAATTTAAATTTTTTTATTTGTATGATTATAAATAACATTGAACCTTGTTCAATCACTTAGAGTGACTCAATAAGAAATTCTTTATGACTTGAAAGTATCTAAAAATTGTTCACTATGGGGTCAAAACCAAGAAAAAAACCATGAATTTCCATTAAATAATTCGAAAATAGTTATAGACTAATTTTTGAAATGAAAAACTACCACCATATCAAAATAATATCAAAATTAGTTTTGAGTAATTTTGATCAAACCACTTGTTGGTTTAGAAACTTATTATATTTTCATAAATTATTTAAATTCGACTTTGTAGAGTTGAATTTTATTTTGTATAGGTAATTATAAGTTTTTAATGTGGTAAAAGTGAGTTAAAGGAACAATTACCTTGATAAGTTTCATATATTCAATATTACGTTGATTTATGGGATGGAATATCACTTTTTGGTGGCTAAACATTTCATATACTTAATTAAAAAATGACAAATATTATGTGAAATTATTTGAATATATTCCTTTTCAATTCGGTTTAATTTCATTTAATAAATATTATCATTTTTATTTCAAGTGATAACTATTAGAAGTATGTAAAAGTTTGAAATTTCTAATATATAAAACTCTTCAATTTGAATTCACGAACGTTTATAATTTTTTTGGTATAGTTAACCATTATCATGGATTTTTTATTATTAATACTATTTTTTTGTTTAGTATTTTGGATTTATATCATTTTTTTTCATTTGATATGATGGTGGTGTGGTTGGTTTCATATATGATGAGCTTTTCTATAGAGGTGGTCAGATGCAATAGAGTATGAAAGATGAACATGATGTGTTGAGGCTAGATGTAGCACTTATTATATATTTATATACGATGGATGAATTTATGACAGATGGATTGAGGGTGTATATATAACTATTGGATGAATGACTAGGTTGATTTTATATTTAACAAATTAATAAATATTTTGTTAAATTTTATGATGTATTTTTTTGAATTTATATTTCTTATTATTTTAATTTTTTTTGATGTCACTATAATTCACAACTAAAAGAAACCCCATAATACATTTTAGTGTTTCATTGTTCCAACATTTAGTTTTTTCATTAATTTATGTTTTAATAAACAACAAAAAAAATCTGTTTTCCACATAATTATTTATTAGAGGTTAATTTATTTCATTAATTGATCTATTAAATAATAACATTTATCATAAAAATTACTGATAAAATTATGGAAATTTGTAACTAACTTTAAAGAAATGAAACTTAAATAAATGTCCTATAAACAAATCTATACATAGAAAACGTTATTTAAAAAAATAAAATATATGGGGGTTTGGATAACTAATTTAATCAATGTGTTGATGGTTTAAACACTTTATAATTATAAACAAATTCCACATAACTTTCATTCCATGTAGTGAGGCTACATCAACTACACATAGGTTTCACAAATATAATTGATGCATTATTTACTAAAAACAACATCATTGGATTTAAAATATACATATTGTAACACCCGAGACTTTTATGAGAAATATTTTCTTTTTATGTTATATAAATCATAAAAGGAATCTTTCACTACACACAACACTAGCTTGGCTTTCTTTACATGCAATCGCGGCCTTCCTCGATAGTTTGCGTCGTACGCAATACCGTGGTTCACTAAACAACGATATACTATTAAAATATTATTAAAACTAGCCGTTATAAATAGTAATAACCATGTTTTGAAATTTTGTAAATTTTATTTTTCAAAATGGACTTCATTTTTGGATTCGGAATATCGAAATTAGCATAGGGTGAAATTTTTGTATTTTTCTGAAAACATTCAATTTTTGATGAATAGTTACTATTTAAAAAGCGACTTTTTATTTAAATAATTATTTATTTTATTTAAATTTATTTTAGGTCAAAATTGATACATAATACCAATATAAGTTCAATTCAATTCATTAGAGTCATTTTATAATAATTTGATATAAAAATTTTATTGAACTTTTCACCGTCTTTTACCCACCTCCTAGGAAAATTTCCAAATTCACATAATACCTGATTTTACCACTTCTGTGAGTGGAATTTAGAAAATTAGAGAGACATAATTAATATCAAAGACTAAAATGTGGTTCAATGAAATGAAAATAAATTTTGGTGAATAGTAACTTTTTACTTTTTTTTACCACGGTTAAAAGTAAATATGGTAATTAAGGGTTAAAATGATATTATTATTACCCTAACACATGTTATAATTCTATTAGATAAGTTTAATTCGACCAAAAACAACCTTAGAAATAACATATGACCATTTAGGGCCACATGGATTAGATCAGAACATTTATTATTAATTTATTTAAAGAAGGGTTAAAATAGTTAAAATCAAAGTTTAATAACTAAAGCATTTTTAATATAGGGTTATACATAAGGAAAATTCATCTATAAATATTCATTAGAAATATATAAGGATTCACTACATAATTGTATTTTATTTATAATTTTTAGATATTAAATAATTTAATTTATTTATGACACAATGATGATGCAGTAATTATCTTATTAATGAAATTTAACATAATTGATGTTATAAATACCCAAATAAATGAAATTTGAGACTTTTTATGAATTAAAATAATTTTATAGGTTAATATGACATGTTATTATGGATTTAATTAAATGTTTTCGAATTAATCGTTCTGTTATGATTTTCAAAAAAATCAATTAGCAAATAGTGTCAAAAGTGACATAAAATTGTTTTTAAAACAAATATTATATTATTAATTGTTATTTTATTATTAAAAATATAAGGTTTGGCCAAATGACTCAGATAATGTTATATATATTAATAATAAACAACTTGGGGTTCGTTTGGCTTTGTTATAGTATGTTTATTAACCTTATAGTGTAAGAAAACAAGAAGACACAGTAAAAGTTAAATTATCTAACTTAAAGTTAAATCTAAATGATAAGGTTAAAATATATACCTAAACTAGTCTAAATTCTATTGGATTAGAGGATTTAGAAACATCCCCAACTTAGCATAGAAATAAATCAATTTTATGCTATTAAAAACTGAATATGGCTTTATAATAAAATAATATTTTTAGTTTTTCCAAAGGTGCCCCTCTCCTCCCTTATAAAAGGGAACCTCATCCCTCTCTTCCTCACACCACATTGAGCCTTCAAGCTCGGCCAAACCCAGACAAATTCTCTTCTCCACTTCCCTAGAAACATCTTAGAGGTCCTGGTCTTCTTCAAATACTGATTTTAGTGCCTTAAGAGGAGGTCTCAAAGAGGCGCTTCAAAGAAGAGGTAATGTCTGTTACCGATTCTTTCAACTTTATTTCTTCTTCCACTTGTTATTATTTAGTTGTTTCATTATGAAGTAATAACATAAGTATCACTCATATACTGGCATGTTATTATAAGTATGAAAAAACCCTATTTCACCATCTATCCATCCTACGGAAAATGAAATCACCGCGCGTGGGTACGTACGGAAAACCATCTCCACGCCATGGTGTAATTTATTTTCCACCACCACCTTACGTGGATGGGTATAATGGTGTAAGGAATAACTATATATGATTATTTTAAAGTGATATTGATTCTGAAATAGTATACATACACTCCAATACAATTCCATGATCATGGGAACGATATCATCACTCGCGCGTACGTACGTAATACCGTCTCCACAATGCGATGCGACTCGTTCTACATGATAATCATTACATAATAATTATATAAATGAATTTAATGAATTAATATGATATATATTACACTAATACTATTCTGGAAATGAGGTATCTATAACCTAAAAAGAAGAATAAGAATTTATTCGACAAAACACGCATAAGAACAAAAAGTAATAAACACCCGAATAACAAGTAACAATGAAATATTACTAAAAAGAAGCTAATAATATGACCATATATGATATCATAAAAATAAGTATGATTCTAGAATATGTCAATGAAATTATTTAAATCATTATACAGGAGGTTCGAACACTTACGAAGCAAATCGTACCTAAGGTAAGGGAAAATATCACAATCTCATTTTTATCCGAGATTGTTTATACTTTGGTATTTACTGGGGTGTATTTTATCATCCACATCCATGTTTCCTCAATATTTAATATTATTTCTATCCACCTATAATTGTTTAAATCCAATTTTACCCTTCGGTGAGTTTTTAGTAAAAGATATGAAAGGAATATGTTGTCGCTTTTCGTACGAGGTACTTTCTGACTTTTCTGACAAAAGTACGAGAAGAATGTTTTTTTAACTTACACGGCATGAATGTATTTTTAAAACATTATTTTCAAGAAGATTCCTTTATAAGTTTTCATGTTTATTTTTAATCAACTTCTTTTAGTTTAAAATTGTATGACATGTTAATAGAGGAAAATGTTTTTGAAGTAGAAAGGATATTTTCATCAAGAATGGAATTCAAGTGTTTTATCAAAATTATTTTACATCTAAGATAATATAGGGTTCTGTTTCTATCCCTATTATTACATTGATTTGATTATGTTGTCATGGAATTATTTTTATGAAATCCTTTATCTTATATGAAGTGTTTTATGATGTCAGGATGTTTAAGAATCCCATTTTTGTTACAGGCGTTATGCAATGATGTATGATTTATGATTTTGTGGCACACATAATAATGGTTTCAGTATGAGATGGTTGGGACCTATATCTCCCTCCAATGCATTGGGTAAAGATTTATATCTCATGAGATAGACATGGCTGGAATGGCAGGTTAAACCGGTTTAGTGAAACAGGACAAAAACGAGGAGTAAACTCGGTTCAGAAATGGACTTTGTCCGTTAAGATAGTATTGGCTATGAGTCTTGACTACTAAGAAATGATTCTCTTTGATTATGTGTGTGTTCCACAAAGTTTCATGTTTTAAGTTATTATTATTGGGATTACATTTCACTACTATGATTTATCCCATGTTATGAAATTATGATCTCTTTTGCCGGTTAAGATTTCCAAAATGTTATGTTCTTATGAATATGATGTGATTGATATTTCTTTTGTATACCCTTACTGAGCATTTGAGCTCACCCTTTTTTATGTTTTCTTTCCCCAGGTCAGGAAGAATGTTATTAAGTAGGATATCCCAAAATGGACTCTAGATATGAGGAAATAAATGGGAGACAATGTAGATGCTTTATGAACCAGTTGTTTATGCTTCCCAGTTTCTAAAGACACTATACCTATACGGTCCTTTCATGGTTTTGTTATATGTTGTAATAAGTGTACTTCAATTTTTAAGTATTAACAATGTATGCAAAGTATGGTTCGTTATAGTTGGTATCAGAGGAAGGGTATAGTCAACCTTTGGAAACTAGGAAGTTAAAGACTTAGTAAGAACCCTAAGGATAAGTCTAAGCATAGAACACAATCTTAGTGTTTTAGAAATGGCCATGAACAACCTATGATAAGACCTTAAGTGTAAAATTTTATTCTTGATTATGTGTTTTTCCTATTATAATTAGTGTTTCTCACACTATTCTTCTTGGTTTTAGTCAATTGATGGAACCCGAAGGAACCGTGTTAATGCGGAATGCGATGGGAAATGCAATGATTGTCCCCCTGAGCAACCAAATGTTATGGGAGCTGGAATGAAAAATCTTGTAGCCTTGATCACACAACTTTCTCAAGCTATGAATCATGCAGGACTTCTAAATGAGAAAAGGAAGGAGCAAAATTCTATTGAATCCTTCATGTGACAGCGCCCACCTTCATTCAGCGGCTCTCTTAATCCATTAGTGGCTAAACAATGGATCAGTACCACTGAAAAAATATTTTCAGTTCTTCAATGTTCTGAACATGATAAAGTCATCTTAGCAGTTTATCGTTTGGAAGGTGATGCTGATCAATGGTGGAATCATATTAAGAATACGAGGAAAAGGGATGAAATTGATTCCATGGAATGGGACGAGTTCAAGACCTTATTTTTCAATAAGTACTTCCCTCGTATTCTCCGAACAAATATGGAGAAAAAGTTTCTTGAACTAAATAAAAAGGATGATGAATCTGTTGGTACCTAAGAAGAAAATTTTACAAGACTTGAAAGGTACAATTATGGTATTATTATCCAACCTGAGAGTAAGATCGATCGATTCTTTGGTGGCATAAAAACAAGTCTTCGAAGGGAATTATCCATAAGGGACTTCAATAGCTACGAGGAAATCGTTCGATGTGCTCTCAAAGTTGAGATGTATATTGGAGTACCCCATCAGTCATATGGGTTTGATAATAAGCTGAAAATGGAATTCAAAGGAAAATCTAAAGAGCACACTGAAAAGAAGATTAGTTTTGCCTTATGCTCAATGTGTAGAAAGAAACATGGAGGAAATTGTCTAAAGGGGACAAGAAAATGTTATAAATGTGGAAAAGAAGGTAATCGTGCAATTGAATATCAAAATAATGGGAAGAAGATGTCTAATGATGCAAACAAAGGAAGGGATACACAGAATGAACCTACTACACATCAATGTTTCAAGTTCAAGGAGATGGGGCATTATTCCAATCAATGCCCAAATCCAAGGGTTGATGATGATGATCGACATCAACAAACTCATAATACCAAAGACAAAGGAAAGTTACATGCAATTACTATCAAGGATGTAGAGTACGACAATGATGTGTTGAAAGGTACACTTACCATCCACTCTAAAGTAGAAAATGTTTTATTTGATTCTGGATTGACCCACTATTTTATTTCTGAAGTTTCTAAGGGTATCACCATATTACCTCAACAATTAGATGCTGAGTTATCTGTGACAACCCCTATTGGCAAAACAGTTGCATCAAAAGTTTATAATTCTTCTCCGATTGAATTTTGTGGGAAAATGCTTCCTGGAAATCTTGTGATCCTTCCTATAGTGGAATTTGATGTGATTCTTGGCATGGATTGGCTTTCTCTATATGGAGCTCATGTCAATTGCCGATGAAGGGAAGTCACATTTCATATTCCAGATGAATCTATGATCGTCTATCGATGCAAGGATGAAAATAACCTTCTAGTGGAAATTTATTCCATCTTATGGGTCTTGATTCCACTAAATGAAGGTTATTTATCTCAAATTGTTGGTGAGAAACTCACGATTAAGAATATTCCCATTTTACGGGATTTTGACGATGTCTTTCCGGAGGAATTGACGGGTCTTCCACCAAATCATGAAGTTGAGTTTTCAATATAACTCGTACCGGGTTCTTTGCCTATTTCATATACACCTTATAGAATGTCCCCAATTGAGTTGCAGGAATTGAAGAAGCAACTCCAAGAGAATCTTGATAAAAGATTCATATGCCCTAGTGCGTCCCCTTGGGGAGCACCTGTTCTGTTTGTTAAGAAGAAAGATCTATCAATGAGACTCTGCATTGATTATCGAGAACTTAACAAGATCACTATTAAGAACAAATATCCTATCCCATGCATTGATGACTTATTTGAACAACTACACGGAGCCCAATAATTTTCCAAGATTGATCTTCGTTCAGGGTATCATCAATTAAGGGGAAAAAAGGAAGATATACCAAAGACGGCTTTCCGTACAAGGTATGGACCCTATGAATTTATAGTGATGCCATTTGGTCTTACTAATGCCCCTGCTATCTTCATGGATCTGATGAATAGTGTCTGTAGAGAATATCTTGATCAGTTTGTGGTAGTCTTTATAGACGATATTCTTGTCTATTAAAAGTTCAAGGAAGAACATGAAGATCACTTGAGAATTGTATTGAAGACCCTAAGAAAGGAGAAGCTTTATGCCAGATTTACCAAGTGTGAATTTTGGCTTCAAAAAGATGCATTTTTGGGTCACATAATCTCAAAATAGGGGATATCTGTGGATCCAGCAAAAACAGAGGATATTGAAAAATGGTCGAGACCAACAACAGTAACCGAGATACGAAGTTTTCTTGGTTTGGCTGGATATAATCGATGTTTTTGTGAAATATTTTTCAAGATTATCTAATCCAATCACCAAGTTGACTCGGAAATGAGTTATGTTTGTTTGGACGGAGGAATGTGAAGAGAATTTCAAGGAGTTGAAAAGAAGTTTATCCAGTGCACCTGTACTCACACTTCCTTGTAGTGGAGAAAGGTTTGTGATCTATAGTGATGCATCCAAGAAGTGGCTGGGGTGTGTTCTTATGCAAAATGATATGGTGATAGATTATGCCTCACGATAGTTAAAAATCCATGAGCAAAATTACCCAACTCATGATTTGGAGTTAGCTATGGTAATCTTTGCATTAAATATTTGAAGGCAATATCTTTATGGAGAAAAGTGTGATATTTATACTGATCATAAAAGTTTAAAGTATATTTCCACACAAAAGGAGCTGAATATGCGCCAAAGAAGATGGTTGGAGCTGATTAAGGATTACGACTGCTCAATTCATTACCACCCTGGGAAAGCAAAAAAGGTGGTAGATGCATTAAGTCGACAAGACCATGCTAGCTTATCCATGATGATGATCACAAAAGATCCAATATTTATGGATTTACAAAGGATGGATCTTGGAATCATAATGGAAGGGGAAAATCGTATCTTTCTCAATTGAATGTTCAACCATCTAAACATGTGAAGATTAATGAGGCACATAAAGAAGATGTAGAGTTACAAAATAAGGTGAGAAATGTTCCTAAATTCAGCTTTGATTGTGATGGGATAATAATGTTCAAAAATCGGGTTTGTGTTCCTCCCATCCCAGAATTAAAGAAGGAGCTGCTGGATGAGGATCATAGTTCTTCATTATCTATTCATCCTGGAATCACGAAGATGTATAGGGACCTGAAAGAGTACTTCTGGTGGGATGGCATGAAAAGAGATGTTGCTAAATATGTCTCTCAATGCTTGGTTTGTCATCAAGTTAAAGCTGAGAGACAGAAGTCTAAGGGGATGTTACAACCATTACCCACACCAGAATGGAAAAGGGAAAACATCACTATGGACTTTATCACTGGACTTCCTAAAACATCCAAATGCAATAATGCTATCTGGGTCATAGTTGATCGTCTTACAAAGTCGGCACACTTTATTGATATTAGAGAGGATTTCTCTATGGATCATCTTGCCAAGATATATGTGAAGGAAGTGGTTAGATTACATGGAGTACCACTTTCTATTATATCTGATCGGGATCCAAGATTTACCTCGAAGTTCTAGCGAAGTCTTCAGCATACTCTGGATACAGAGATAAGTTTCAGCACTTCTTATCATCCTCAGACAGACAGTCAGTCTGAGAGGACAATTCAAATTCTAGAAGATATGTTGATAGCTTGCTCTATGGATTTCAAAGGTTGTTGGGATCAACACCTACCTTTGGTGGAATTTTCTTATAATAATAGCTTTCACTCCAGTATTCAGATGGCTCCTTATGAAGCTCTCTATGGAAAGAAATGCATGACTCCAACTTGCTGGGATGATGTTGCGGAAAGAAAGCTATTAAAACCTGATCTTGTTGATGAGATGGTAGAAAAGGTCAGATCTATTCAACAACACATTAGAGAAGCTCAGAGTCGACAAAAAAGATATGTTGACAACCGAAGAAAAGACCTAGAGTTTGAAGAGGGTGATAAAGTGTTCTTACGAATATCTCCTTGGAAGAGAGTAATGAGATTTGGAAAGAAGGGAAAGCTGAGCCCTAGATATATCAGTCCTTTCGAAATACTAGATCGTGTTGGGAAGGTAGCTTACTGATTGGATCTTCCACCGAATCTCTCCCAAGTTCACGATGTGTTCCATTTATCTCTCCTGAGAAAGTACATACCTAACCCTTCACATGTACTCAGCTCAGAAGTTGTACCGTTGGAATAAGATCTTTCTTATGAAGAACAGCCGATAGAGATTCTCGATCTTAGTGAAAAAGACTTACGGAACAAGACAACTCGCTTGGTGAATGTTTTATGGAGGAACCACCAATTAGAAGGAGCTACATGGGAGCTTGAGGATATGACGAGGGAGAGGTATCCTCATCTGTTTGTTACAAAGTGATGAATTTCGAGGGAGAAATTCATTTTAATGGGGGTAGAATGTAACACCTGAGACTTTTATGAGATATATTTTGTTTTTATGTTATATAAATCATCAAAGTAATCTTTCACTACACACAACACTATCTTGGCTTGATTTATATGCAACCGCATCCTTCCTCGATAGCTTGCATCGTACGCAATACCGAGTTTCACTAAACAACGATATGCTATTAAAATATTATTAAAACTAGCCGTTATGAATAGTAATAACATCTTTTTGAAATTTTGTAAATTTTATTTTTCAAAATGGACTTCTTTTTTCGATTCGGAATATCGAAATTAGCCTATGGTGAAATTTTGGTATTTTTCTGAAAAATTTCAATTTTTGATGAATAGTTACTATTTAAAAACCGACTTTTTATTTAAATAATTATTTATTTTATTTAAAGTTATTTTAGGTCAAAATTGATACATAATACCAATATAAGATCAATTCAATTCATTGGAGTCATTTTATAATAATTTTAGATATATAAAAATTTTATTGAACTTTTCACCGTCTTTTACCCACCTCATAGGAGAATTTCCAAATTCACATAAAACCTAATTTTACCGCTTCTGTGAGTGGAATATCGAAAATCTGAGAGACACAGTTAATATCAAGGACTAAAATGTGGTTCAATGAGATGAAAGTAATTTTCAGTGAATAGTGACTTTTTACTTTTTTTTACCACGGTTAAAAGTAAATAGGGTAATTAAGGGTAAAAATGATATTATTATTACCCTAACACATGTCCTAATTCTATTGGACAAGTGTAATTCGACCAAAAAAAACCTTATGAATAAAATATGACCATTTAAGCCCACATGGACTAGATTAGGACATTTATTATTAATTTATTTAAAGAAGGGTTAAAATAGTTAAAATCAAAGTTTAATAACTAAAGCATTTTTAATATAGGGTTATACATAAGATAAATTCGACTATAAATATTCATTAGAAATCAAAAAATATTTCCTACATAATTGTATTTTATTTATAATTTTTAGACCTGATATAATTTAATTTATTTATGACACAACGATGATGCAGTAATTATCTTATTAATCAAGTATTAACATAATTGATGTTATAAATACCCAAATAAATTTAATTTGAGACTTTTTATGAATTAAACTAATTTTATATGTTAATATGACATGTTATAATTGATTTAATTAACTTTTTTAGAATTAAGCTTTCTGTTATAATTTTCACAGAAATCAATTACCAAATAGTGTCAAAATTGACATAATTTTTTTTAAAACAAATATTATATTATTAATAGTTATTTTATTCCTAAAAATCTATGTTTCGGCAACATGACTTAGATAGGGTTAAATATATTAATAATAAACAACTTGGGGTTCTTTTGTCTTGTTATAGTAAGTTTATTAACCTTATAGTGTAAGAAAACAAGAAGACACGGTAAAAGTTAAATTATCTAACTTAAAGTTAAATCTAAATGATAAAGTTAAAATAGATACCTAAACTTGTCTAAATTCTATTGGATTAGAGGATGTAGACCCATCCCCACTTTAGCTTCGAAATAAATCAATTTAGAGCTATTAAAAACCGAATATGACATTATAATAAAATAATATTTTTAGTTTTTCCAAAGGTGCCCCTCTCCTCCCTTATAAAAGGGCACCTCCTCCCTCTCTTCCTCACACCACATTGAGCCTTCAAGCTCGGCCAAACCCTGAAACATTATCTTTTACACTTCCCTAGAAACATACTAGATGCCCTGGTATTATTCAAAGACCAATTTTAGTGCCCTAAGAGGAGGTCTCAAAGAGGCGTTTCAAAGAAGAAGTAATGTCCGTTACTGATTCTTTCAACTTTATTTCTTCTTCCACTTCTTATTATTTAGTTGTTTCATTATGAAGTAAAAACATCAATATCACTAATATACTGGTATGTTATTATAAGTATGGTACAACCCTATTTCACTATCTATCCACCCTACAGAAAATGAAATCACCACGCGTGCGTACGTACGGAATACCGTCTCCACGCCGTGGTGTAATCTATTTTCCACCACCACCTTACTTGGATGGTTATAATGGTGTAAATAATAACTATATATGATTATTTTAAGAGATATGGATTCTGAAATAGTATACATACACTCCAATAAAATTCCATAATCATGGGAATGATATCATCGCTCGTGCGTACGTACGGAATACCGTCTCCACGATCTGATGCGACTCGTTCTACATGATCTTCATTGCATAATAATTATATAAATGAATTGAATGAATTAATATGATATATATTCCACTAATACCATTCTGGAAATGAGGTATCTATAACCTAAAAATAAGAATAAGAATTTATTCGACAAAACACGCATAAGAAAAAAAAGAAATAAACACCCGAATAACAAGTAACAATGAAATATTACTAGTAAGAAGCTAAGAATATGACCATATATGATATCATAAAAATATGTATGATTCGGGAATAATTCAATGACATTTTTTAAATCATTATACAGGAGGTTCGGACACTTACAATGCAAATCGGACCTAAGGTAAGGGAAAATATCACAATCTCATTTTTATCCGAGATTGTTTATACTTTGGTATTTAATGGAGTGTATTTTATCATCCACATCCATGTTTACTCAATATTTAATATTATTTCCATCCACCTATAATTGTTGAAATCCAATTTTACCCTTTATTGGGTTTTTAGTAAAAGATATGAAAGGAATCTTTTGTCGTTTTTCATACGAGTTACTTTTTGACTTTTCTGACAAAAGTATGAGAAGAATGTTTTTTTAACTTATACGGTGTGAATGGATTTTTAAAAAATTATTTCCAAGAATCATTCTTTACAAGTATTAAAGTTTATTTTTAATCAACTTTTTTTAGTTTAAAATTGTATGACATGTTAAGAAAGGAAAATTTTTTTGAAGTAGAAAGGATATTTTCCTCAAGAATGGAATTCAAGTGTTCTATCAAAATTATTTTCCATGTAAGATAATATAGGGTTATGTTTATATCCCTATTATTAAATTGATTTTATTATGTTGTGATGGAATTATTTTTATGAATTCCTTTATCTTATATGAATTGTTTTATGATGTCATGATGTTTAAGAATCCCATTTTTATTACATGCGTTATGCAATGATGTATGATTTATGATTTTGTGGCACACACAAGAATGGTTTCATTATTAGATGGGTGGGACCTATATCTCCCTCCAATGCATTGGGTAAAGATTTATATCTCCTGAGATGGACATGACTGGAACGGCAGGTTAAACCGGTTCAGTGAAACAGGACTGAAACGGGGAGTGAACTCGGTTCAAAAATGGACTATGTTTGCTAAGATAGTCTTGGCTATGAGTCTTGACTACTAAGAAATGATTCTCTATGATTATGTGTGTATGCCACAAAGTTTCATGTTTTAAGTTATTGTTATTGGGATTACATTTCACTACTATGATTTATCCCATGTTATGAAATTATGATCTCTTTTGCAGGTTAAGATTTTCAAAATGTTATGTTCTTATGAATATGATGTGATTGATATTTCTTTTTTAAACCCTTACTGAGCATTTGAGCTCACCCTTTTTTATGTTTTCTTTCCCCAGGTCAGGAAGAAGGTTATTAAGTAGGATACTCCAAAAGGGACTCTAGATACGATGAAATAAATGGGAGACAATGTAGATTCTTTATGAACCAGTTGTTTATGTTTCCTGGTTTCTAAAGACACTATACCTATATAGTCCTTTCATGGTTTTGTTATATGTTGTAATAAGTGTACTTCAATTTTGAAGTATTAACAATGTATGCAGAGTATGGGTCATTATACATATAGGTGAATTAATTATACCCATGAAATATTCATATTGTGAAACAAAAAAATGACATATATATATATATATGCTTTCCACCATGGAGAACTAGTTTTTTCCACTATCATAGACAAATAGGTCACATAGAGTCTTATGAAATATGTTTCCTAAAAATGTATTCTAACTAAACCATTATCTCCTTGATCTCAATCAGGATATCCATCAAATAATGAAATATATTGATAAACCCATGAATAAATAGAATATAAAAACCAATCACTCTATGATAGAAACCCTGGAATTTCCTCCAATACAATTTTCACATCACCCTCCCCAACTGTTAAACATTATTGCACTATAAAATTCCTTGTATTCCAATATATACTCCAAAACTAGTAGGTAATAATACACAATTTTCCAGTGGTTGATCCAGTTGTGTGGCCTATTTTCTAAACTCACCACTGTTTGTGGAAATCGACTAATCTATTTTATTTAAAAATTCTACACCACACCTATAAACGATATATTCCTAAAAAGGATGATTACATCAAGTCACATCCTAACATGGTTAAATCCCACAAATTATCTATATCACTTGAGTAAAATTAAACTTTTCTACCACTATAATAAAAGGGATGATCTATACTAGCAGAAGTCTCCAACCATAGAGTTGTTACATGAAACTCTAATAGAATCTTAAAATCCATGAATCATTGAAGGAAGAAAATAATCATTCATGCTGGAATCAATTAGAATATGGTTCACTAAATAAGAGTCAAAAAATACTAAAATTCTTATTTTGTTTCAACAGATTGAAATAGTCTACTACATGTAACTATTTTCAAAATAATCATCATCACTCTCATATTTAAGTGAATTACCAGAATATGGTGAAAAAATAGTCCAAAACATCACCCATATCTATTCAATCTTAAACTACTATATTTATACCCATAACCCCCTCATAAAAGGAAAAGACATTATGATAGGAATATTTAAATCAAATACTCATTCTTTAGGAATGCCAAACAAAAACACATCATTGTCCATTATTAGGAATAAACTATACAATTAAAAACTACTATGCATATTTACCATCAATAATTCTACTACCAATTCTAAATAAAATTAGAATGAGTTGAGGATATAGTAAATCCTAAACACACGCAACTCTCACTCAAGAGACATTTCTCAAACAATTATATAATGTAATTTATGAATTATGGACATGAATCTACACATCTATAAATCTTAACACGTTATAATTCTTAATTCATACTATAATAAAGGACATATTGATTCTTTTGAACATAAATAAACTTATATATCATATTTTCGAACTCCTTGGTTAAAAGGTCAAATTCTAATCAGAGTTAGGAAAAAATTCATTGGTCTGGATAATCAACCTCTATCGATAACTCAGTACACCATAAAGGGAACATGATGTAAGAACCATTATTTCGTTTTTAGGTCTCTAAAATAGATACTAATATTGTGTCATAAACTCAAATAAATCTCTGATCACTAGATTTTATGGATTTCCTTTAAAACCGATGAGGAATATATGTTTTAGAATGAATAAAATTCAATCAACCATATTGAAACCATTCTACATTGAACCAAATAATTAGGGCACCACCACGATCGATTGTAATCAAGTGTGCCACCTCAAGGATGTATCCAACAGGAAATTGGTTAGGGACTATCCCCAAGAAGGCATTATAGACATGGGATACCATATTTTATAAAAACATATAATTGAGATGCTTCTATAAAACATTATATAGTCAATAAAAATTATATATATATAGTTATATAAATATATATAAAACCAAAATGTGAAAGAAACAAAAAACATCTACAATAATGCTACATCAAACCCCCCAAAGGGAAACACATATAAATGAACAACATCACAATTTACCATAGTCTATAGTAAAGGGATTATACCACCACATATATGGATCACTGGGAACAATATTTGATAAAAACCTACCCATCATAAACAAATATATACTAATACACATAATATATACCATATCAATCAAAACCTCATCAACTAAAATCACCACCAAATTGTTAATAATCTACATATACATAACACTTGCGGCATAAGGATTAAACTTGAAAGTATCAAAACATAAACTTCCGGATAACATAAAAAATTAAAGAAATGTAATTTAGATTAAATCAATGTCTAGAAAAATTAAATTGAAACCTAAAAGAGTTAATTATGTTATACTCTCAATATAACCTTTCAAAAGGGGATAATATCATTATTTACCTCTAAACTCTTCAAATTATCATATATCATAAGTAGCCTATGTGGAAAAATTACTAAAGATCTTATAAATCCAAATATTAATATTCAGATTTAAGGTTATAACCTGAACGCTACCACCCATGTTTCAACATGATACACTACCCATAAGACTCACAACACACCCCACAAAAACTATCTATACCTCATATCATTCATGATATACTATTGTAATAGCAGTAGGGGACCACACTTCATTGAGTTTTTCATGTTATCCATTGGGGTATAAACCCCTTTGTAGGTTATTTTCTTTATAGTGTGGTGTATTCATTGGCAGAGGGGGTTACACAATCAATAATTTGAGTACCCTTGTATTATCACAAAGGGTGGGTTTCCAACCCTCTGTCATGTCCATCTATCTCACCTACTCCAGACCATCTTCTCTATGAATCAAAGGAAATATATTCTCATAAAATCATATAAAAATATCTAGATTATGAAGAGATATGATCTATCACATTCTATGCAAGAAAGTATTAAAATAGACAATTCTTGTGTTTGATTGTGATAGTTGGGTTAGAAGATAAATATTTTTTTAATGAATTCATAGTACACTATTTATACTATTAAATAAGTAGTTTTTTTACAACAGTATAATCTTTCTTTATGCCACTATATTCCAATTCATGTAGTGTTATCTAACTCAACATGTCTAGTAGGGTACGTGACATTTTGGAATAACTTCATTGTATAAATATGTACTACCAATACAAGTATATTTGCAACATCTGATTACATGAAATATATTACTATATAGATGTAGTTAATATTTTAAACCTACATGTTATATCAGGTCAATTTAAATTAAATATAAATAATATAGGTTTGTGGGATTCTTAAACCACTCTTAATGGTACTTCTAGAACTATATTATTGATGTATCTATTAAACATGGGGTGTATCTTTCCCCACACAGAGTTTAAGAAAACCCTAATAGATAGCTATATACATCAAGAAACACCTGAGTAATACCAAACAATATGAATAGTTCATGAAATAAAGTCACAAACTTTGTAATATTAATTTAACCATAGAAACCCTAGCGATGTGTGGGGAATGAGACCAGACATCAAACCTAGAGTATTAAATTGTATGTTACTAGAAATTTTAGTTCAAGTTTACTTGGTTGTGTTCAATTCACACTATGAATGTTTCCACCTCGAGTAAAACCTCTATTTTTGTTCAATACTAATACATCCAAGGGTTTCTATTTTCCCATCCAAAGTTCCATTGTCCATCTATCCCAAGTCATTTATACATCATCCTCACCCACAATATGAGTAACTATGTATGAATTTCCTTCTATAAGTCCCTGATTCACAACTATGTGGACCCATTAGGGATTTCTTTACTAGTCTAGGGCTTTATTCCCTAAATATTCAATCAAATTCGAACCATCAACCATTGTAAATAGCTTTGAAAAATTTTAATTTGAGGTAATGATATAAGAACATAATTTGATGAATGAATGTGATTAAAACATGCAAAAGTTTTATTCATGAACATGTATTACCAAGGATATGATAAATATTATCATCTAAATGTTTATAGAATCATGGAACACATTTCAAAAAAAATCAAAATAATCCATTCAAAAACTGTTGAATGAATAAATTTATTTATAACAAAATTAATTTTTTGATGAGAAAAATAAGGTAAAAAATTGATCAATTATTTGCGGATTGGAAACCGACGTGGGTTTTAATTTCATCATTTATTTATTATAAATGTTTTAATAAATTATTTTCGATTTAAAAATCAATCAAAATATTCATATTTATACTGTGAAATTTTAAAATTTTAATTGAAAAAAATATTTCTTTGAGAATTAAAAATCCACTCTAACTCTTATGTCATTATTTCTCAAATTTTAGATGAATATAATTATAATAATGATAAAAGGTGTTGAGAGAAATAAAAAACAAGTCCCAGGATATGGAAGAAATGAGGTCTATTCAATTTCATTCCAATATTAGGAATAATAATCATTGATTTTTCATGAATCCACTCCATTAATATGAATTTGACACAAACTCATAATGTAATCAACAGTCTCTCTGATTTTATATTGAACTTAAGAAAGAAAAATCAAATACAGAAATAGATAATTGACCTGAAATATGAATTTATAGACCAATACAAGCTTAGAAGTTTACATTTGTAAAATATAAAATTCAATTTACAAAAATTTGATCCTAAATACATGCATTATACTATTCTTGGGGTGCATCATATAGTTTGATACCAAAGAAAGTTAACAAATTTTCATGAGGTCCTCTAATTAATCCTACATTTTATATATTGATATTATATAATTCATGGTTATTACCCCTTTTCACATTCACAATGAATGTTCATTAAAAAAATTTCTAGTATATGGGAATAATATTTTGCATAATGTAAATAAGAACATAATTCATGAATTCCATGATTAATTATATAAACTATGATTTTTATTCCATGTAATTACATATGAATGTGTTTCATAATATTCCAAAAGTTAATATAGACACAACTTTTTATTTGGAAATAGAATAACATGTGGTTTTTGAATTACCAAAATCTCAAGCAATGATACCTCAATAGAATTCAATATCTTTTGTTGAATAATGGTTATGTATCATATCAAAAACACCATCTCGTGGAGACTCTTAGGTGAATGTATGTATAATATTGTTATGTTATTAGAGACTATTACAAGTTATATATAGTGCATATGCTTCCCCACCATATTTCATAAGGATATATTAGTTAAATCTATTGTTTCATCAATTAGTCATGATAACATATGCTTATAAATGTTACCCAAGGAGATGGAGTCCATCATGTCCCCCTAGAAAATAGAGGCTAGAGGTAGCCCACAAGAATGCACTGTCACATTTACATACCATTACAATGTACCATAAATATATGAAACAGGTCCTAAAACACATCAACCATAATGAATTTTATAAATCCCCTCACAAAACTCTCTAGGTTGTGATACTAAATATTATTTGATGTTCAATAACCTTAATAGATTAACATCATGTAGTACCAATAGATTTTGAGTCTTAACCATGACACTATGTTTGGTCACCAGCACTCTGTCGAGATATAATTCTAGATTCCATAAAGGCCTCAATGATACCTATCATAACACCACAAAAATTAATCCACCCATAAAAATTGCCACAATCTAAACCTTGAGATTATCAAATAACCTAAATACATCCTTACTAATATAAAATGGGACTACATTTGATTGGAAATTATTTCACACAAAAATTCCTCCAAAAACACCCTAGACAATTTCATAAGGGAGATTCCTCAGCCATTGGAGGATGATAAATCCACATGTCATTCATGTATATCCCAATGTAATCATTAAATATTATATTTAATAATTTTCTAACTGAATATGGAAAAAACATAGTACACATTCCACATATAGGACCATCAATGGAAGGATTTATCATTTAAAAATAAACCCTCTACTCTGAAGAGTTAATAGAACCATTTATTGAGAATAAAATTCATGGGATGATATATTTAGAGTGCTATTAGTTTCAAATATATATATGCTATGTGTTTTTGTATTGGAGGACTATACTTCACTCACTTTCCTATAATAAACTTGAAAATAGTTTCATTTTTATTTTCAGTCTATTATTGTGATACTATGTCTTCATATACCCATTATATATATTTTTATCATTAATATCCAAACTCCATGATTTTATAAAACTAACCAATGCACTTGATCCCAAGGGAGGTAGTTGTGTGCTGATATTTTCCTAATTTTTATTTATTATTTACAATTCATTTTTATGGAGTGGGATATGAGGAATATTATTTTTAGGTTATCAATTATCCCTATATGATTTCTTAACCATTTACACCTTTCCCAAATATATTGAACCCCCATTTTCAAAATTCATCGAATGTGTGATGGGATTATGGGATCTGATAAAGGAAAAACATATGAAAGAGTTGGGTTTTATTGTGGTGGGGTATTGTGATTTTGATAGTTTATTTACACTCTATTATAGAGGAATTGGAATATGATTTTCTAAAGAGATCCCCAATGAGCATTGGGTCATCAAAAATATAATCAGTGGTGGATAATGAATGGTATTGAATTATTAATTTAGTGACTTATTGAGAACAATGAAAATTGTAAAAAAAATTATATATACGAAACTATGATCATACCATTTCTTCCTAATTTATGTTAGTGTAGTTAGAATCAATTTAATTATTTATTTTCTACATTATAGTACTTATTAATCACCCTTTAATTATTTCATATGATTCATTTAAAAGAAAAAACATAAAAAATAACAATAATTGTGAACCTCCCAGAATGAAACACAATAATCTCCTTGGGAGATGAGTCTTGACAACTGTTCTATTCTACAAAGAGTTCAAGATATGTTTATTTGATTAGGGCCTACAATAGGCCTTTAGACACTACTCTTGTTGTTAAGGAAATATAGGTGAAATATTTATTGTGTTCCATTTCTTTATTTACATGTTTTATTTTAAACATTATAATATATGTTGATTTAGAAGGAGGAACAACATAATTCATTGAATAATTAATCTCATGTGATAAAGGGATGATTTCATTACAATGATTTCATAATTATAGGATCATACAGATTAAATAATATTAAAAATAGAAAAAATTGGAAATTCTTGCTGGGTAGATATAAGAACAAAATGAATAATGAAAAAGACATCATGGAATAGAACAGGTGGAGAAAGTAGTGGCTAGAATCACTATACATACTATATAAACTAAGTAGTCCAAGAAGCGGGTCATGATAAACAAACTAACTGACCTATACATAAACATACATAATGAGTTCATTAATGTATAATTACATAAAGAGATATATACAAGAGATCAGTAAAAATTATATTCACTTCAAAGTTACATCATAAAATGTATTCTAAAAAATGATCATCATATATCTAGAGATAAATAATCTAAAAAAATTTACATCTATTTGGATTATGATAATAAGAAACAACCAATGTTTTATTTTAAATGAGATATTATAGTAGATCCTATAATTCCCCAACCCCAGTAACCCAGAATCAGTGCATTATTACATAACATTGACATGATACATGAAATCATGTCCTGAAATAATGATACATTTATTAGCCTTGGAAGTACTAGATATATACATAAGTTTTACCTTACATCATCAAATAAAAAAAACATTGGATCCCCATTGATCACTCTTATATCCTGAAGCCTATTCTTGTAGGTTAATCGTAATATTCTTCTTTTCATCCTAGGGAAAATAAAACATAAGAATGGGGTGATCTCAGATGCTAGGTAAGGATAAAAATATAGAAGAAACTGTCATAAATAAGAATAAATATTTAAGGCAATGTATAATACTGGAATACAAGCAATTTAAACTTAAACTTTAGAATAATATGGTAATGATAAATCAAATAATTACATTTACTTATTAACATGAATATTCTACTATTCAAATAATCACATGTAATATAAATAGTCGATTTCATTATGATGTAATGCATAATGACGAACATCATAACCACATAATCAAGGCCTCGTTCCAAGACTAGAAATAAGATTTTTTCAGGGCCTTATGCCAAGACAGTAGTTTGTCTCATGAGACATACTGATGCATCAAGGAGTTATAGTAGGCTCCGCCCATCACTAACCAATTCCAATGAATTTCTCATATGAAAATGTTGAAACATAATCGAATCCTTCATATTAAAACTAGCATACCAAATGTCAATATTTTAACCACATACCATGAATCATATAAAAATAGAACATCCACAGTCAAACACAACTCATTCAATACAATATAGAAGATTGTATCAACCTCAATCAAGAATAATGAAAAATATTTACCTAGATGAATATAAGTAGTAAAACTATTTGAGAGAAATTTCCCTTTTTTATTAAAAACAATCAGAAGTCTCACTACTTATCAAGAAGTTATTAAAAATAGATTTTTGAATGAAAGTGTCCCATACCACTTTGAAACTTTAAAAATGAATCTGAATTTTAAAACACTCATTTAAATATATATAAATACTCAAAACCATTTTTAAAACATGGAAATTAATGAGAATGATTTTGAAGAATAAATTTTGAAAACATTTTAAATGATATATTAGATACAGTTCCTAACCAAAAGAGATATGTTTCAAAAAAAATAATTGAGGTAATCTAAACATTATAATGTCATGAGAATAAATGGATTCATGATATTTTATGTTAATGTATGGTATACACACCATATAAAAGTGAATTGGTGAATACCAACGAAGAAGTCTCAATAGATTGTAAATTGAGATAAATCCCTTATAAAGAACGTATCATTAGTTTAAGGATAAATATGTGACATAATTATGTGTGAAAAATATAAATACACTAAATATTATTGGATATTATATGTAAAAAAATCATAGGACATTCACACATATTTGTGTAACAACAACACCAATGAAATTGATGTTTAACTCAAAAAATGGAAATTTAGTTAAGATTACTCTTATCAAGTTCATATCGATGACTTGCGAATTTATCAATGGAGTGATTATGTGTATCAAAATTATATCCACACCATGTGGAGTGGAAAATACTACATTAATAAAAAAATAGTTATTTCACACATAATCTTGGAGTAAAATAATCAATAATATTTTTGTTAAACCTGATGTGTGGAAATCGAAATTAGAAATTTCCTTACCTATTTGGTGACTATCAAAACATACACCCCATGAAAGAAGGATCATACAATGAAGATGTTAATACCCATAAATTAAAGTATATTACACAATTAATACAATTATGGGAAGTACATACACCACACAAAATGAAATAGTGGCAATATAGCATGAATCTCACAAAAATAAAAAGTGAGTTGAAAACCCATTACTAGGTTGTAATCAATCGATTCGTATAACAAAAATTTAATAAACACCAAAAGAATCATAGAATACCATGAATATTAAGAGAATAATCATATTATATATCAAATGGTAGTACCCAACACACCACATGCAATAAATAAGTGGCGGACAATGGAAATCTCATGGAATTAAGAGTGAGATAAGAAACACATTACCTTGTGATTTTTGTTAGTATAGGGTAGGTTAAACTCATGTATAATGGTGAAATAATTTTTATTAAAATATAAAAGAACCAAATACATAATTATGATATCATATATGATCTTATAAAATTTCTTTATTTATGATATTTCAGTAGTTTCATTGTTTTGGTTGTTAACTGATTCATTTTCCTTTATATGTGTTTTTAGGTAAGTCATGTTTGTTATTTATAGGCTGTATTTACTTCATATCCAGAAATATATTATGTTCCTAGAAAATATTTGTAGTCACAAAATGAAAATTATTCTTGAATTATTATAATGGAAAATGAATCTCATCACGTTCATGGAGATGGTAAGCTGTACGTACGTATGAGCGACAATATCATTATTTTGATGGTGAAATAATATATAATGGGATGGTATATCATATATAAAGAATAATTAACATGTTATATTTATTATTTAAATAATTTATACTCATTATTATACCCATCCAAATAATGATGTTTTTAAATAACAAACTACACAACAACGTGGAGACGGTAAGCCTTACATATGCACGTATGGTGACTTTGTCATTTATAGGATGGATAGAATAAGAAATAAGGTCGTACCATATTTATAATAACATTAAAATATGTAGGAGGTATTGGAGTTATTATATTGGTATGGAAACAACAAATAAAGCGGATGTGGAAGATGAAAATAACATGAAAGACAGTGCTGAAATTATTACCTCTTCTTCGAGTGTTTTTCTTTTGAGTAGATCAAAATGGTTACATAGGGTGGATTTATGATCAGTGTAAGGACATTAGGTTTATTTGAGGGAAGTTGGGAGGATATTTGGGTAGGTTTTGGCAGAGTCAAATGGAATTGGAGGTGTGACTTTGAGATAAGGGGAAGTACCCCTTTATAAGAGTAGTGGGGGTCACGTTAGGAAAACCTTGAAATATTATTTTATTATAAAACATTTTCGGTTTCTAAAGGATCCAAATTAATTAATTTTAAATAAAAGGTGGGTATGGGTCGAAATCCTCTAAACCAATTGGTTTTAGATATATTTAGGTCACCATATTAACCTTATCTTTTAGATTTAACTATTAGTTAAATAGTTTAAGTTTTACTGTGTCTTCTTGTATTCTTACACTATATGGTTAATAGACTTACTCTAAACTTGTAAGAGAACCTAAATTGGTTCATTAAGGAAATATATAATATTATTTAATCCTCTTGGCCTATTCTTAGATTTTTAGGAATATTATATCAACCAATAATATAGTATTTGTTTTAAAAATTCATTTATCTCTATTTTGACACTATTTAGTATTTGGTTTTTGTAAAAATCATAAAAACATGATTATTTCGAAATAAAAATATTTAATCAACCCTAAAATGTCATATTAACTTAAAAAATAGTGTAATTCATTAAAAGTCTCAAATTACATTTATTTGGATATTTATAATGTCAAATATTTTAATAATTCATTAATAAAGTAATTACTGCATCATCATTGTGTCATAAATAAATTTAATTATTTAATGTCTAAAAATAATAAATAAAATAAAATTATTTATGAAATATTTCTATTAAAAATGGTTTAGTTAGTAAACATTGAATTTAACACTTTTAACTCTTCATTAAATAAAATAATATTAAATGTATTAATATAATCCAAGTGGGGAAAAAGGATCATATTTTATTCCTAAGGAGTTTTTGGTCGAATTATGCTTTTATTATAGAATTAGGACATGTGTTATGGTAATTATAATATCATTTTTTACATTTAATTACCCTATTTTCTTTTATCTTTGGTAAATAAAAGTCAATAATTAATATTCCCCAAATACTATTTTTATCTTATTGAACAAAATTTTTCTTAAGGATGTCAACCATGTCTCTAAGATTTTTAAAATTCAACTTACAGAAGCGGTAAAATTAGGTTTTAGGAAAATTTGTAAATGCTCCTAGAAGGTGGGTAAAAGACGGTAAAAAGTTCAATAAAATTTTATACATATAATTTTATTATAAAAATGACTTTAGTGAATCACATTGAAATAATATAGGTATTTTGTATATATATTTACTTAAAATAATTAAATATATAATTATTGAAATAAAAATTCCGTTTTTAAATAATATCGCATTGTTTTTAACTATTAAACAAAAATTGAAAGTTTTTAGAAAAATACTAAAAATTCACACTAAGATAATTCTGATATTCCAAATTCGAAAATTAATTCTATTTTACCAAAATTTATAACATATAATTATCATTAATTAATTTTAAATTAATTCCCGCTGTCAAAACTAAAAAGAGGGTTTTTAAGAAATAAAAACTATCAAACGTTTGATATGTGTTTATTTATAATTTAATTGTGAAATTAAATATAATAACTTACACTGAACTAAATGATAAAAATATAATCTGATTATACATCCAAACCATTTAAATTCATAATTTAACACTATAAATTCTTTGGATTAAAAAATTTATTTTCAATTAAAATATAGTATTTTTTATTATTCATCAAAATATGAATGTTATTAGAAAAGTACAAAATATTTATCCAAAATAAATTTTTTTCTCCCGATTCTAATTAATAATTTAATTTCATTAAATTGAATATATTAGAGTGTCAAATATTGGTTTTAAAAAGGGTTTTCTATTAAAAGGAGGTAAAATAGAATTTTTTGGAAAATACTTTTTTTATCTGAAAAATGAATTTGTTCTTATATTATGTCTAAGAAACACATAATATTGATTCTAAAATTATATGGAGTATATAAAATTAATAATTTAGTTAAAACTATTCATTACTGGTTTTTGAATGGCTAATTTGGTATGTTGTGGTGCGCTCGAACTCGGTGATGCGTGTAGTGAAAGCTATTGAATTACTTTAAGAAAATAACTTACTATGAAATCTTGGAGTGTTAAATTCTTCAACCCTTTTGGAAATTTCATCCTTGAAATTTTAAAATTGTTCTTGGGAAATTCATTGAATTCCCACATCAGAAAAGGAGTCAATAAAACTATCACTTAAAAAGAAAGAAAGAGAAGTACAAAGGTCAACCAAGATAATCCGTACTAGGATTAAATGTAGTAAAAAATGGATTTGGAAGATAAAATAAGTGTCATGTTCTGATTGAGAGTGATAGAAAACATGATCATGATAATGTTAACAGCATGAAAACCAGAAACATGTGATGTGATAAACAGTCATTAGTTTCCCTGTATGAAAAGTAAACAGACAATGGTTTTTTTATTTAAGTTCTATTTCATAATGATGAGTAATGTGTTTATGAGATTTACTAAGAAAAAAAAGATATAATTACTTTTTAAATATAGTTTCATCCTTTAATAAATTTATACCACTAAAGCATTTTTTTCAAACAGTGTGTATTCAAGATGACTGGGTGACACCCGAAGCGCTAGAATCAACTTCTAGAGAATCACATGATCCACAAAGTATAAACTATATATTTCTCTTATCTATATAGATTAACCAAAACCAAAATGGTTAGTACAAGATCAGATGATCTAAAAATGATAATTCTTTAGAGAATGAAATACTAATCTTAATTTCAAAAATTTATCCAACAATACCCAAAGTTAAATAAATTCCATTCCATAAACTATTGTTCTTAGAATCCTTCAATACAATTCAAACTAATATTGAAACCCAAAACATAGAAGAATTTGATTACATAGTCTTCCACATTAAATTGTATCTCCTAATAAAATCAACCACACTTAAAGTCACATACTTTAAAGCAATTAAACTAATAAAATATTTTCTATAATAGGTTAATCATTTCCATAAATAACCCAAATCCCTATAAATGCACCATAAGAACATAGAAAAAAATAAACTTTTACTCCTCAAATGAAATCCCATAGTATTCTATTTTCCTTAGGCATATAGTGTTCCCAATAGAGCAAAAGTCATCCAAAATAACATTTATCACTCAATAAAAAAATCATTTTCCTATAATAAAGATATCCATTTGATAAGACATTAGATCCAAAATCAACTTATAATGGATCATTAAAATAATTTTACTAAGAAGAATTAATCTGACTAACTGGGGACATCACGTAGTCCAGTGGTAGGTGATAAATACCAATCACACTCTAGTTGTGGGTTCGATTACCACAACATTTTCAGACATAATGGGTTATCACATGATCTGTGTATTGTCCTTTTTCAAAAACTATATCTTATAATATTCCCATAATGAGATAAATTCCTCAAAATTACCATAACATAATTTCACCACAAATGTTATCTCATATCTCATATTTTCATCCCAAAATTTAATAGCATTTAATTGACTCAAATTCAAGGATCATATAAACCCAAATGGTTATTTATAACTATATCATCATTAGAAAAGAAAATTCTTCCAAAAATAGAATTTTTACATAACAACCTGCAGGGTTACACATACAAGAGAAAAGTCTTCAAAAGTAATCCCATCAACAAAGATCACTAATACTTTTATACATTTATCCATCCATTTATTTCTATATAGGTACTTCCTTGACCAATAGGTAATCCTAAAGAATAGGGAATTCACTCAGGTAATTCGCAGGTCCCCTTCATTTTTGAAAATTTACTTCAAATGGATTCTTAGGAACATTTTTATTTTCTTCCATAGTACTCTTCATTTTACTCGACAATTATTTACATTATGTCCTACTATCCCACACATAAAGCATTTTTTTTCCATTGAGACACATTCCTTTGTGTCTCATTCTACATTTCCTGCAAGATGGAAATTGAGCTTTATTTTTTCCATGGTCTCCACTTCTGGAACTCTTATAATTTATCTCCTTTATGTTCTTTATTGAGTTTTATAGTAGGTTAATATATTTTTTGTTGATCATATTTTTGAAAAAATAATTTGGAATGAACACGATATCTTTTACACCAATAAACATTTCATTTCTATCTCATTTCCACCAATGTTCCCACCTTGTACATCAATTTCAACGATACGACAGCTTCCTTGGAATCCAGCTATTGACTAACACAAGAAAGCATAGTGCGATTCATAAAATCATTTAGAGAATATCATAACACCTTATTTTCAATCTAAAACATCTTTAGATTTACTAAGGTTATTTATTCTCATCTTATATTAAAATCCTTCAAATCAGGTTTTAAAAAAAATGTGAATTATCGTAACTATATCCCTTGGGAGTGTTATAACCAAGAGTGCAGAAAGGCCCGTTGTCATGTACCAAGATACCCCGGGTCAAGCCCGAAACACCTTGTCAGAGTTTCCACACCTTGGCACATATGTGCCAGAGCCGACTCTACATGCTCATATCCATACATGGATGTATTTCATGGAAAACCCACATAATATTTACATTACCAAATTTCATTGATGTTCTTCTATACTAATCCTCAATGTCTATCTTAGGGTAGTGTTTTATAATTAGAGTTTGTTTTCTAAATCTTTCTTCCAAAGTTTGTACTAATCCTCCCTCTAATACCAACTATAATGCCCTGACCGTAGTTACCCAGAATCGGTGCATTGTTACATATCATTGTCATGATACAAGTAATCATGTCTCGAATGACTAATCAGTTTAGTTTCCATGGAAGTAATAGATACATACATAAGTTTTACATTACATCATTAAATAAAAAAACAACATGGTGTCCCCTTTGAAAACTCTTCTATCCATTAGCCTATTCCTGTAGGTTAATCTCAATATGCTTCTTTGCATCCTGGGAAAAATGAAAAATAAGAAAGGGGTGTGCTCAGATGCTCAGTAAGGATAACAATATAGCAGAAACTGTCATAAATAAGAATAAACATTAAAGGAAATGCATAAGACTAGAACACAATACTTTTAAACATATACTTCATCATAATATAGGAAATATATATCAAATAATTCAATTTACTTATTCACATGGATATTCTACTAGTCGAATAATCATATATAATATGAATAGACAATTTCATAATGATGGGATGCATAATGTCGGACATCATAACTACATAGTCAAGGCCTCATTCCAATACTACAA
Organism: Viscum album; assembly: GCA_963277665.1. Lineage (NCBI taxonomy): Eukaryota > Viridiplantae > Streptophyta > Magnoliopsida > Santalales > Viscaceae > Viscum > Viscum album. The sequence continues at coordinate 266,810,366 of OY728158.1, forward strand.
ATAATATTTTTTCAAGGCCCTGTGCCAAGAAACTAGTTTGTCTAATGAGACCTACAGATGCATTGAGGAGATATAGAGGGATCCACCCGTCACTTACAAATTCCAATTCATTCCTCATATGAAAAGGTTCAATCATACTCTAAACATTCTTATTAAAACCAGCATACAAAATGTCAATATTTTAACCACAAACCATGAATGGTATAAATATTGAACATCCACAGTCAAACATAACTCATTCAATACAATGTGGAATATTGTATCAGCCTCAATGAAGAATAATGAAAGATATTGACATAGATGAATATAATCAGTAAAACTATTTGAGGGAAATATCCCCTTATTCATGAATACATTTAAAAGTATCACTATTTATCAAGAAGCTATTAAAAATATATTTTTCAATCAAAGTGTCCGTTATAACTTTGAATCTTTTAAAGGGAATTTTAATTTTAAAACATTCATATCCATATAAATAAATATTTAAAACCATCATTAAAACATGGACATTAATGAGAATGATTTAGAAATATAAATTTTTAAAACATTTTAAATGATTTTTTAGTTAGAGTTCCTAACCAAAAGAGAGATGTTTGAATACAAATAATTGTGGTAATATAAACTTAATAATATCATTAGAATAAAAGGATTCATGATTTATTGTGTCAATTTTTAGTATATACACCATATAAAAGTGAATTGGTGCATACCAACAAAGAAGTCCCAATATAATGTAAATTGAGATGAAATCACTTATAAAGAACGTATCCTTCGGTTAAGGAAAAATCAGTGAAATAATTATATGTGAAAAATATAGATACACTAAATTTGATTGGATATTCAATGTAAATCAATCAGAGGACATTCACACATATTCCTGTAACAATAACACCAATTACTTGCATGTTTAACTCAATGAATGTAAATTGAGTTAAGATTACTCTTATCAAGTTCATATCGATGACTTGTGATTTTATCAATGGACTGATTATGCATATCAAAAGTATATCCACAAAATGTGTAGTGGAAATTAATACATAAATAAACTAATAGTTATTTCACGCATAATCTTGTATTAATATAACCAATGTTGTTTGCGTATAACCCAATGTGTGGAAATCGAAATTAGAAATTACCTTTACCGATTTCGTGACTTAAGAAACATACCCCCCATGAAATAAGGATCATAAATGGGTATGTAAGTACCCATAAATTAGAGTATATTACACAAGGATTACAATTATGGACAGTATATACACCACACTAAATGAAATAGTGGCAATGAAGCATGAATCTCATGAAAATAAGAAGTGAGATGAAAACCCCTTACATGGTTGAAATCAATCTAGTCTTATGAAAAAATGTTAATAACAACCAAATGAATCAAATAATACCATGAATATTAAGAGAATCATGATAATATATATCCAATGGTTGTACCCAATACACCACATGCAATAAATATGTGGCGAACAATAGAAATCTCAAAGAATTAAAAGTGAGATAAGAAACCCCTTACCTTGTAAATTTCCTTAGTATAGGGTAGGTTATCCCCAGGTATAATGGTGAAATCATTATTATTATATTATAAAAGAACAATGTACATAAATATGATATCATATATGAACTTTTAATTTTTCATTGCTAATGATATTTTAGTAGTATCATTGTTTTGGTTGTTAATTGATTTGTTTTCCATTATATGTTTTGTTATGTAAGTCATGTTTTTTATGTATAGGTTGTATTTGATTCATATCCATAATGATATTAAGTTCTTACAAATTATTTTCAATCATAAAATGAAAATTATTCTTGAATAATTACGATGGGGAATGAATCTCGTCGTGTTAGTGGTGACGTTAAGCTATACGTTCGCACGAGCGACAATATCATTATTTTGATGGTGAAATCGTATATAATTGGAGGGTATATAATATATATTGAATCACTAAAATGTTATATTTATTATATAAATCAGTTATACTCATTAATATACCCATCCAAATAATTATGTTGTTGAATAACAAACTACACCCTGAGCAAGTGGCCGAGTGAAAAAAATCCTTATGGCGGCGCTCTCGGGTGAAAGAAGGGTTAACCCTAACATCGCAGATCAAGGGTTCCAAGATGAGAGATCCTTCGCAGACGTTGTCTCGGGTAGAATCCCTCACACAGAATTGAAGACCTCCAGTATTCTTGCTCCAAAATCCTACAGACACAGAGTTCTATCGGCAATTGCTTTCTCCAAAGAAGAGGTACTCAATCTTGCTTCAGACCTTCGGTTTGTTCTTGTCGGTCGATTTTCCAAGAACCACCCTTCTCTGTTCTTCTTACGCAAAACACTTTAGAATATAGGTTTTACAAACTTTCATATTGGATTGCTGAACTCTATGTATGTTGTGTTTCGGATCTCCTCTAATAATGATTATTATAGATTTTGGATTCGTGGATCATGGTCTTTTGGGGGGGGGGCTTCTTTAAAGGTCTTTAAGTGGTCTCTGGATTTTGAATTAGGTTCTGAGCCCCCTATTGTTCCAATTTGGATCGGTTTCCCAGGATTACCTTTGCATCTGTTTAAGCAAAGCGCTCTATCTTCCATTGCAAGTCTATTTGGAACTCCGATTAGATTAGATTCTGCCACCATGAACTTGTCTTGTCCCTCAGTTGCTAGGATCTGCACTGAGATTGATATATCACAAGAATTGCCTTCCAGATTCTGGCTCCAGAATGGTGACAAAGGTTATACTCAATAGGTGGTTTTTGAAAATGTTCCACCCTACTGTAACTGCTGCTACAAATTGGGTCATTCTTTGGAAGAATGTGAGTCAAAAAAATTTGAACCACCTCAAGCTCGCTGCAAAACAGTTTGGGTAGAAAAAGCTAATGATAAAATTATCTTGGATCTTCCTAAATCATCCACTACTAAGGACTTTGTGATTCCCATTACCAATGATGTCTCCGGGACTACTAACGTGCATCCTAAACCTTGTGATTATTTGCTAAACCGGTGGGATCATGGAAATATTTCTCTAGATAAGGGTGAGCAGGAGTCTCCACCCACTATGGAGAATGCTAATACACATCATAGCCCCTCACCCTCACTTGAGTTAATGACGAAAGTTCCAATAAATGATGAAACTCAGGAAAATGAGGAAAAGGAGAGGTGTGATGAATCTGAAAATAGTCTCTCTCAAAATGATGGGGAGGATAAATCTACTATCATTGTGGAAAAATACCTAAAGGACATGGCCAGGAAGGTTAAGAAACCAATAGTGGATGTAGATGGGTTTTTTACTCCCAACCCTAAAAAAACTAAAAAGCGTAGAGATTTTTCTCATGTAGAGAGAACTATTGTCACTCGATCCTTGGATATTGCTAGAAAGAATGTATCTGCCACTATTAAAAATAAACTTGTAGGGAAGGAAAAACAAGATGAAAGGTTTGATGAACCAATTTTGTAAGTTTGTGAAGATTTTGATTCTTCAACGAGACTCAAAGATGATATCCTATACAATTCTTTTAGAAATGGCGAGATTACTTAGAGCACTTACTTGGCGGAAAAGCAGGACATATTCAATGACAGAATCAGGAAATAATTCTTGTTCTAGTCTTGCTCTGATGTCCTACATTGGTCTCTCTTGATCTCCTGCTGGTTTATTCTATTTGTTCTGTTTCAAGCACTTCTTGAGGCTCTGATGGTTTTCTAAACAGAATTGTGGTTTTTCATTTGGTGTGTTTTTTATCCTAATTTTGATCTAGATGCTTATGTTTGGGTTCCGGAGTGTTTATACATCTTATCTTGGACCTTGTTTTCTGGACCATGTTTACCTTTTCAAGCTAGATTCTACTGGGTTTTTCTCAGTTCTGTTTCTTACACTTTTTTGACTGAGTTTGGAGTCTATTTTATGGCTGTTTTCTAGGACCTTCGTTGCTATTTTTCTCTGTCTGGATTTGGATTTTATGGGAAAGCTTTCTCCTGGAGATACCTTGTTGCTGGAACCTTGTTGTTTCATCCCTTTGGTTTCATCTATCTATTATTTGTTCAAACTTTTCTCCTGTTTCTTGCTATTCTGCTATGCTTGAATATTGGAACTGGTTTTCTTGGAATGCATGCACCTGGACTCTGTGATTCTGTTTGAAGCTTAAAAAATATCTGGACTACTTTGGGAAGGCTTGCATTTTATGACCTGTTTATGTTCTCTAATTTAGCGCTGGCAGTTCTGTTGTGTTTCTAAGGGTTTGTTTGGGCTCTGCTGGCTCTGAGCACTCTTCTTTGGTTGTTGTTCTCCCTGTTATAGCATGGTATTTCATTATTGGCATCAAGGCTTGTTCTTGTCTTTTCATGGAGGTATGCTTCTGGATGGCTCTGCAGAATAGGTTTTGATCTTCATTAGTCCAGCACAGAGTTGATGATGTATAATTGCCTGCTGTTCTTGAGTTTCAACTGGACTGGGTTTCTAATTCATGTTTGGATCTAGTAAAATGCTGCCTCTTGTATTCTGGATTCATTATGATGGGGTTTCTGATGCTGGGAAATGGGCTGGATCATATTCTTCTTTTCATTGGATCTGAGGGGTAGCTTGCATCTGGATGAATCTGGTTTATATGGAATTTCTTGCTACTGCTCTATCTTTTTATGGTTCTGCTTCCACAATTGAGGTGCTGGTCTCTTGCTACTACTATTTTCAGACTGCTAGAGGATAGATTGCTCTGTTCATTCATGTTTCATTTGATTTGTCTGTGGCTTTCTATTTTTGATGGTGTAGCTTCATTACACCTCAGGTTATCACTGTAAACCTTGTTCTTAATAAATTTCTTTTGGCATGGATTGGGAAACCAATCCATGTCACTTTCTAAAAAAACAAACTACACCATGACTTGGAGACGGTAAGTCATACGTATGCATGTATGGTGACTTTTTCATTTATAGGATGGATAGAATAACGAATATGGTTGTACCATATCTATAATAACATTATAGTATGTAGGAGGTTCTGGAGTTAATATTTTGGTATGTAAACAACAATGAAAGAGGAAGTGGAAGAAGAAAAGAACATGAAAGAGGGTGGTGAAATTATTATCTCTTCTTCGGGTGTTACCTTTTGAGTTGATCAAAAGGGCTCCTTAGGATGGATTTTTGATCAATGTAAGGACTCTAGGTTGATTTCAGGGAAGTTGGGAGGATATTTGGGTAGTGGTTGGCCTATCCCAATGGCTTTGGATGTGTGATTTTGAGAGAAGGGGACGTACGCTTTTATAAGAGAGGTGATGGTCACTTTAGGAAAACCTTGAAATATTATTTTATTAGAGATAATTGTCGGTTTAAAATGGATCAAAATTGATATTTTTTTGAATATAAGGTGGTTATGGGTCGAAATACGCTCAAAATATAGGTTCTAGACATGTTTAGGTCACAATATTAACCTTATCATTTAGATTTAAATATTAGATATATATTTTTACTTTTACCGTGTTTTCATGTATTCTTACACTATATGGTTAATAAACATACTATAAAAATCCGAGAGAACCTCAAGTGGTTCCTTAATGACATATATAATATTATTTAATCCCTTTTTTGGAACCTTATATTTTTAGGAATATTATATCAACTAATAATATAGTATTTGTTTTAAAAACTCATTTATGTCAATTTCGACACTATTTAGTATTTGGTTTGTGTGAAAATCATAACCGTAGGATTACATTGAACACAAATTATTTATTCAACCTTAAAATGTCTTAATAACCTATACAATTAGTTCATTCCATCAAAAGTCTCAAATTACATTTATTTAGATATTTATAATATCAATTATTTTAATCATTCATTAATAAGGTAATTACTACATCATCATTGTGCATAAATAAATTTAATTATTTAATGTATAAAAATTATAAATAAAATAAAATAATACAGGAAATCTTTTTATATTTATAATGAATATTTATAGTTGAATTTATCTTATGTATAACCCTATATTAAAAACGGTTTAGTTATTAAACTTTGAGTTTAACACTTTTAACTCTTTTTAAAAAAAATTAATAATAAATGTCCTAATCTAATACAAGTGGACCAAAAGGATCATATATTATTCCTAAGTTTGTTTTTGGTCAAATTATACTTATTAAATAGAATGAGAACATGTTTTAGGGTAATTATAATATCAATTTCACATTTAATTACCCTATTTACTTTTATCCACGGCAAATAAAAGTCAAAAGTTACTATTCATCAAAAATTATTTTCATCTTATTGAAAAACATTTTACTTACTTATTTCAACCTTGTCTCTCGAATTTTTGAAATTCAACTCATAGATGTGGTAAAATTTAGTTTTTTTTGCAAAATTGCAAATGCTCCAAGAAGTTGGGTAAAAGATGGTAAAAAAGTTCAATAAAATTTTATACATCTAATTTTATTATAAAAAATGACTCTAATGAATAAAAGTAAACTAATATAGGTACTATTTATCTATATTGACATAAATAAATAAAATAAATAGTTATTTAAATAAAAAGTCGGTTTTTAAACAATATCATAGGGTTTTTCACTATTAATCAAAAATTGACTATTTTCAGAAAAATACCAAAAATTCACCCTAAGATAATTTTGATATTGGAAATTCAAAAAAGCATTCTATTTTACCAAAATTCAAAACTTATAAGAAGAATTAATTAATTTAAAATTTATTCTTATTGTCAAAACCAAAAACTGGGCTTTAAGAAGTAAAAACTATCACAAGATTGACACGTGTTTATGTCAAATTTAAATGTTAAATAACTTACAATGACCTAAATTGAATTAAACGATAAAAACATAATCTGATTATACTTACAAACCATTCAAATCCATAATTTAACATTATAAGTTATTTCGATTATAAAAGTTGTTTTCAATTACATTTTAGTATTTTTCACTATTCATCAAAATATTAATGTTATCAGAAAAGTACCCAAAAATTTATCCAAAATAAATTTTTATGTACCATTTCAAAATATGTAAAGACCCGCAAATTTCAAGGAAATTTTTTTCTTAATTTTCTTTGGAATTTTACAAGAGCGCAGCTTCAGACGGCACCTGATTCCGAGGCCCGGTGTGCCCGGAATCAATTTCCGAAGTTTGGCTCGGGTACGTTCAGTGAACGGACGAGCGGGTTTTTCTATATTTTGAACCGGTACCCGGAATCAAATTCTGAGGGCACCGATGAAATCGCAGCGCCGGTATTTTCTTAGAAACGCCTCTTCCGGAGTTGCGTTTGCTCAGACGTGGTTTTTAAATTTTGCGGCTTTAAGTCAGAAATAAAATAAAGTTTGTGCGACAACCTTATTTTATTTCACTTAAGCTGCTTGGAAGCCACTTAAAGGCGGCTCGAACTGAGTTGAACTGGATAGGATGCTATCCAGAAATATCCTACCCTCTTGGCAGGATATTTGTGAGGCAGGGCCCGCACGAGCCCCGCCGTTTCTTTCGCTAAGTAACGCACCCGCGAAAACCCGTCAAAGTAACTGAAAAGTCAACCGACGCGTTTTCTTTAATTCTTAACAGACCATTTAATTGGGCGGTTTATTTCGTGAATTAAATGGACTGTTTCTTCGTGAATTAAATGGGTCGTTTCTTTCGTTGAATTAATTCAACGAATTGATGGATCGTTTCTTAATCAGTTTTTCAAATTCGTTGGCGTAATAATAAAATAAGACCAACGCTTAACCTCTAGTTATTTGCACTTGAGAAGATTTGGGAGAACCCTCGCAACTTCTTCTCCCTCGCGAAGAACGCGAAGAACGCGAAGAACGCGAAGAACGCTGAACCCGGAAGTCGACGACGCCTTCGCCCGAGACGTTCTTCCGATCTCCGATCTCCGATCACCGACCATTCGAGGTGAGTGCTTTCGGATTTCCTCTCAAGTTCTTTTCTTTGGTTTTAAACGAAACACAGATTTAAATATTAATAATTTAAATCTGTTGTTCTTGATTCGTTGAGCTCTCCGGCTCAACGCCGGTTTCCGCGACGACGCGACGCCTCCCCGCGACGACGCGACGATCGATCTCTTCCGCGACGATCTCTTCCGCGAAAAACGCCCGCGCTCGACGATCATCAAGGTAGTGTTTCATTTTGGAAAATTACCCCTTTTTAATTTTCTTGGGAACGTTCTTGAAAATTTAAAAAGCCGGTTTCAACGAACAATTTTATTTTAATTAAAATTGTTGGATCATGTGTTGATCATTTATCCCTCCCGATGATTTTATGACTAACGCGGAGGGTGCGGGTCTAACGAACAAGACCCGACAACCCTCCGCCGATCTTCTTTTTTGTGCGGATTTGGCGGGCGACGGCAAAAGCACGACGCAAGGGCCATTTGTTGATTCCGCAGTGGAGGACGCGTCCCGGGAGGAACAATGGCGCAGACGGGAGGTAAAACGGGCCACCGGAGCAACTCCGGCGGCCCGCGGAAGGAGGCGGCGGCGCGGGTCGCCGGCGCGGCGGCGCCGGCGACCGGAGGCGGCGGCGCCAGGCGCGCCGCCGTGGAAATCTTCCGCCGCGGCTGAAGCCGCGGCGGCGGCGGCGGCCGGTTCCGCGGCCGCGCGGAACCGGGATCGGACGCGGCGGCCCGTCCGCGTCCGCGTGACAGGCGGCCCCCCGCGGGGGCCGCGTTTCCTCAAAGCCGCGGGTCAAACCCGCGGCGGCTCTCATTCGGCCGCTCGGCCGAAGCCGAGCCGGCCGGTCCGGTCGGCCGGGCCGCGCCCAGGCCGGACCGGACCCGGCCTAGCCGGTTCGGGCCGGGTCGGGCCGACCCGGTTCGGGCCGACCCGGTTCGGCCGACCCCAGGGGGGGGTTCGGGCCGGGTTGCCCCGGGCCCAGAACCCCCGTTTCGGGCCCTCTTCGGTCTTTCGCCCATATCTTGGGCCTGGGACCTCCGATTGACGAACCGTCAGCGGCTACACGATCCTTGGATCGAGACGGTCGTTTCGGTATATTATACTCAAGGTTTCGGAAGACTTTGGGTTCGGCCGGGTTGGTTCGTACACGAAACCAACCGGGCCCTCGGAGCGGAAACGCTCATAACTTGAGCTACGGACGTCCGATCGACGTACCGTCAGCTGTGGTAGTTTCCTCTAAGTGAGACAGAACTTTTGGCATACTCCGCCCGAGGATCGGATACAGGTGGAGTACGGTCGGGTCGGTTTTGCCCTAAAAACCAACCGGGCCCCTGGGACGATAATGCCAATAACTCTCAGACCGGGCGTCCGATTGACGGGCCGTCTGTTGCGTTGAGATCCTGTTGTCGATACGGAACTTTTGGATACATCAACTTCGGACTACGTGTCAGTTGATGTATCAGCCCCTCGGCTCGTGGAGCAGACCCTCCTAAACGAGCTCGCTTTGTGCGGGAACCCTAGCGCTGGTTGTGACTTCGACGACAGAGCAGAGATCCTCCGTGGACTGCGACGACGACAGAGCAGAGATCCTCCGTGGACTGCGACGACGGCAGAGCAGAGATCCTTCGTGGACTGCGGCGACGACTGTGCAGAGATCCTCAGTGGACTGCGTCGACTACTTCACTTAGCGATCCCGTGTGGATCAGTGCCTACATGTTCTGTGTGAGCCCGATCCTCCGTGGGTCCTTACTACCGGTTCTGTGTGAGCCACTGCCTACAGGTTCTGTGTGAGCCCGATCCTACGTGGGTCCTTTTGCGGGGGTTAGTACCTATCGATCCTTCGTGGGTCCGACGACTGAGACGGATCAGTGATCGTCTTTGACGTCATCTGAAAAAGTATACCTGGTTGAGCTGAATCTTATGTTACTCTCCTTTGTGGATTGTGTTGAACTATCCTATGTGGATTTACTATTTACTCTCCTCGTGGATTTGAGTCTTGCTTTCCTTTGTGGATTGAGTTGTTCTTGAGCTCGTGAGCAGAGCTGGAATTGGGGACTTAGGTATATGTATGGGCATATACCTAAGTCGAGTCAGATGTTACTTCGTGATTGCATCTTTCTTTTGTGCTATATCCTTTGTGGATTTCGGGAGACCTTCTGGGGTCTCGGGGTCCTTACTGATTAGCTTGTACTCACCCCTGCACGGGCTATGCCCGCACCTTGTTGTGTTGGTTGCAGACGACGGACAGCGCTGATCACGGTTGGGGCGTGGAGCAGGACGGTACCTGGAGGTGGACCACTGGGCGGGACGTGCTCGGAGCGGACGTGGGACCCGAGGTGCCTGGAGGCTATCTGTACCCACCCTTCAGGTGGGATTGCCAGTGGACGACACGAGGTCGCCGTCTTTTCTTCAGTTGCTGTTCTTTACTTTTTCAGTTGTACTTTACAGTTGGGCTTGTATTTCCGGACCCTTTACTTTCTGCACTTTACTTTCCGCTTGCTGACTCTGTGTGGTTGTTACTTATAAAGGCAATGCCTTCCCTGTTTACTGGGATTTTACGCCTTGGTGCTAGTCGCCAGCCCCTGGCCTATGGAAGGCGGGCTTGGGGTAGTCACGACACGGGCCCCGAGGACGGGTCGTGACAAATTGGTATCAGAGGTGGTCGGTTCTACCGCAGACTCTGATCGTCCTTCCTTTCTATGTGAAGCAATAGTGTTTAGTGTATTGAGTGTGGTTATCAGTTCAGGGAGCCCAGTGTTGGTGCGGCGGCCGACGTATCCGTACACCAGGACCCTGACTCCTGATTTCCGACTTAATGCATGAAAACATTGATTGCGTGTGTGTTTCAAGTTTCTTTGTGATTACTTGTGTCAGCTCACCGGGTATACTGATCTGCTTATGAAAGTCTCAAGTTTTCCTTGTGATTACTTGTGCCAGCTCACCAGGTGTACTGTTCTGACTGTGGTGCTCTTGTTCTCCTTTTCAGGATGGCCCCGCGACGACTGCCAGCTAGGGTTCCGAGTGTAGGGCGCGATGGCAGCCCACCGAGCGACGAGGCCTCGGTGCAGGGCCCTTTGCCAGCAGTGGCACCGGCGGTAGCTTTACCCGCCGAGCCACCGATGCTGCCAGTACCAGACGCTGACGATGCACGTCGCCTCAGGGCACTGCATGAGTTTCAGAGCCAGCGACCGCCCAGGTTTCGCGGTGAGGCGGACCCCCAGGCCGCCGAGGACTGGCTAGAGGCGGTGGTACGGACCTTTCGGCTAGTGAGGACACCAGCAGATCTCATGGTGATTCTCGCAGCGAGCCACCTGCAGGCGGCGGCAGGACGATGGTGGAGCCTGATGCTCCAGGTTCACGATGAGGCATCCTTGCTCTGGGCGGACTTCGAGAGCCTCTTCCGCTCTGAGTTCGTCCCGGCCACCCTCCGAGCGGTGCGCATCCAGGAGCTTCCCCAGCTGCGCCAGGGCAGCATGACGGTCGCTCAGTACGCGGCGAGATTCACGGACCTATCTCGCTACTCGACCGACATGGTACGGGACCCCTTCTTCCGGGCCCGGACCTTCGAGCAGGGCTTGCGACAGGAGATTCGGGCGTCGCTGATCTCCCTCAGCATTCCGACCCAGGCGGGAGTGCTGGAGCGAGCCCTCTTGATCGAGAGCTTCCTGGCAGAGCCTTCTTCAGCGGCGAGACCTAGCGCAGGGCGGCAGGTAGCTGAGTCTTCGGCAGCAGGTAGCCGACGGATGACTCACGGGTCCAGGCAGACCAGACCCCCACGCAGACGGCCTCAGGACACCGGCTCAGCAGTACGAGACACACAGCGGAGTGCCAGCCTTTCGAGAGGCAGGCTGTGCTACTCTTGCGGCGGGCAGGGTCACATGGCTCGTGACTGCCCGACTCGCCGACCAGAGGAGCAGCAGACGGTGGAGGGGCCACCCAGGCAGAGGCAGAGGGTCGACCGTGGCAGTCCGCAGGGAGGAGGCGGACGAGGCAGAGGAGCTGGTCGAGCAGCGGGTGGTGGGCGACGCTTCCAGGCTCTACCCCCACCACCACCAGGAGGGCCACCTCGACCACATGGAGCTGGCGGGAAGGGACAGGCCCAGCTCCAGGCAGTGGAGGCCTACGACCCCGACTTGCCAGAGATGATTCGAGGTACGATCTGTGTCTATTCCACCCTTGCTGCAGTACTTATAGACACAGGAGCGAGTCACTCTTTCATAGCCTCTGTCCTTGTTCGGAGCTCGGAGATTCCGACTGAGCCGTTGGCTCGATCCTTACGGCTAGAGACTCCTACGGGAGCAGACTCGACGATTACGCACTGCTGCCGGCAGTGTGAGCTTACTCTAGGAGGCGAGAGCTTCGGCTGGGATCTCCTTGTAGCGGCGTCGAGGCCTTACGACGTCATCTTGGGCATGGATTGGCTATCCACGGTTCATGCCCAGATCGACTGTTTTAGGCGCAAGGTACGATGTGTTCGTACCGACGGAAGCAGGTTTACCTTCACCGACGAGAAGGGAACCTTTGCAGCACAGGATGGACTTCCGCGGAGGAGAGTGCAGCCTATCTCTCATCAGTTGGCTAGCCTCATCCTAGGAGCAGCGGACGTGCGGAGTCCGGCTTTTCCTGCAGTGGTGGACCAGTACGTGGACGTCTTTCCCGACGACGTTCCAGGGCTACCTCCTCGTAGAGAGGTAGACTTTTACATCGACTTGTACCCCGGGACAGCCCCGATATCTACTCCAGCATATCGGATGGCCCCCGCCGAGCTTCGGGAGCTGCGGGTACAGTTGGAGGACTTGCAGAGCAAGGGGTTTATCCGACCCAGTGTTTCACCCTGGGCTTCCCCGATTTTGTTCGCCAAGAAGGTGGACGGGAGCTTGCGACTATGTGTCGACTATCGTCGCCTGAACCAGGTGACAGTGAGGAACAAGTATCCGCTGCCACGGATTGATGACCTCTTCGATCAGCTCAAGGGAGCGCGGTGGTTCTCGAAGATAGACCTCCGGTCAGGCTATCATCAGCTCAGAGTTCGAGACGAGGACGTACAGAAGACGGCCTTCAGGTGTCGGTATGGCCATTATGAGTTCTTGGTTATGCCGTTCGGCGTAACCAATGCTCCAGCAGTGTTCATGAGCCTCATGAACAGGATCTTCCAGCCATACCTCGACCGATTTGTCGTTGTCTTCATTGACGACATTTTGGTATACTCGACGACTGAGGAGGAGCATGCCTACCACCTGCGAGTTGTGCTAGACACACTTCGAGAGCACCAACTTTATGGCAAGCTCTCAAAATGCCAGTTCTGGTTACGTGAGGTCCATTTCTTGGGGCACGTCATTTCTGAGGCGGGAATTGCAGTGGATCCCGCGAAGATCGAGGCAGTGCTAGCTTGGGAGCCACCCAAGAGCGTGACAGAGGTGCGGAGCTTCTTGGGCCTAGCGGGATACTATCGGAGATTCGTGCCAGACTTCTCCAGAGTTGCGGCACCACTCTCAGCCTTGACGAAGAAGGGGAAACCCTTTGTGTGGTCAGGCAGATGTCAGCAGAGCTTCCAGGAGCTGAGACAGAGATTGACCAGCGCACCTATCTTGAGGTTGCCTGAGGAGGGAGTTGGATACGTAGTTTACTGCGACGCATCAGGGACTGGACTCGGGTGCGTCCTGATGCAGGAGCGGGCCGTGATCGCCTACGGATCACGTCAGTTGAGGCCGCATGAGCAGAACTACGCCACTCATGACCTGGAGTTAGCAGCAGTGGTCTTCGCTCTGAAGACTTGGCGGCACTATCTGATGGGCGAGCGCTTCACGGTCTTTTCTGACCACCAGAGTCTAAGGTATATCTTCTCTCAGAAGGACCTGAACCTGAGACAGCGGAGATGGCTTGAGTTCCTCCGGGACTATGACTTTGAGATAGTCTATACTCCTGGGAAGGGGAACGTGGTAGCCGATGCCCTCAGCAGGAGGACGGGCATTCAGCTACTTGAGGAGGCGACGGAGCAGCTAGCCTCCTTACAGATATCCTTCGTGGATAGAGACGGAGCAGCCTTTCTTCAGTCTCTCACAGTCTCTCCTCCACTTCTACAGCGAGTCAGAGAGGCTCAGCGTGAGGACGCCGACTGTGAGACCCGGCGTGCACTGATATCCTCAGGTCAGGCGCCTGATGGCTTCTCCCTTGGAGCAGAGCACGACATCCTTTTCAGAGGGCGTACCTTCGTACCAGTCGCTCTACGAGAGGAGGTGCTGAGAGAGTTTCACACTTCTCCCTTGGCGGTACATCCCGGAGTGGCGAAGATGTACCAGGACCTCAGACGACAGCACTGGTGGCCGGGCATGAAGAAAGCTGTGGCAGAGTTTGTTTCACGATGCCTCACCTGCTAGCAGGTGAAGGCAGAGCATCAGGTACCAGCAGGCTTGGTACAGCCCTTGGAGGTCCCGGAGTGGAAGTGGGATAGCATATCTATGGACTTCGTGACTGGACTTCCACGCACTTACAGAGGTCACGACTCCATTTGGGTGATTGTCGACCGACTCACCAAGTCGGCACACTTCTTACCCATCAGAGAGCAGGGCTCAGTGGAGAGCTTGGGACGTCTTTACGTCCAGGAGATCGTACGGCTTCACGGTGTGCCATCATCTATCGTCTCCGATCGAGATGCTCGTTTCACTTCCCGGCTTTGGAAGGGGTTGCAGGAGGCGTTCGGGACGCGGCTCCATCTGAGCACAGCCTTCCACCCTCAGAAGGATGTTCAGACGGAGAGGACCATACAGACACTCGAGGACATGCTCCGTGCATGTGTTCTCGACTTTGGTCGCAGCTGGGAGGACCACCTACCCTTGGTGGAGTTTGCGTACAACAACAGCTACCACTCCACCATCGGGATGGCACCATACGAGGCGTTGTACGGCAGACCCTGCAGATCACCGTTGTGCTGGACAGACCCTGGGGAGTCAGCACTCGTGGGACCAGAGATGGTCCGAGCCACGACAGAGAAGGTCCAGATCATCCAGGAGAGGATGAGGACAGCTCAGAGCCGGCAGAAGTCATATGCTGACAGGAGGCGGAGGCCACTGGAGTTCGAGGATGGCGACCACGTCTTTTTGCGTGTCTCACCTCGACGTGGTTTACGGAGATTTGGCCGAGGCGGCAAGTTGTCTCCACGCTTCATCGGGCCTTTCCAGGTCCTCAACAGGATAGGAGAGGTGGCTTATCGCCTGGCTCTACCACCTGAGTTGCACCAGGTGCACGACGTCTTCCACGTGTCTCAGCTGAGGAGATACGTGCACGACCCGACGCACATCATCGACTTTGGGGAGCTGGACGTGGACGATGGGGTGACTTTTGCGGAGGTCCCAGTGGAGATCGAGGATCGACAGGAGCGGGTCCTACGTGGGCGGTCGATTCCTCTTGTGCGCGTCAGATGGCAGCACGGGAACCTCCAGGAGAGCACTTGGGAGCGGGAGGCTCAGATGCGTGCTCAGTACCCCCATTTGTTCCCCTAGTTTTTGATGTATCTTTACGGGGACGTAAAGCCCTGAGGTGGGAGTAATGTAAAGACCCGCAAATTTCAAGGAAATTTTTTTCTTAATTTTCTTTGGAATTTTACAAGAGCGCAGCTTCAGACGGCACCTGATTCCGAGGCCCGGTGTGCCCGGAATCAATTTCCGAAGTTTGGCTCGGGTACGTTCAGTGAACGGACGAGCGGGTTTTTCTATCTTTTGAACCGGTACCCGGAATCAAATTCTGAGGGCACCGATGAAATCGCAGCACCGGTATTTGCTTAGAAACGCCTCTTCCGGAGTTGCGTTTGCTCAGACGTGGTTTTTAAATTTTGCGGCTTTAAGTCAGAAATAAAATAAAGTTTGTGCGACAACCTTATTTTATTTCACTTAAGCTGCTTGGAAGCCACTTAAAGGCGGCTCGAACTGAGTTGAACTGGATAGGATGCTATCCAGAAATATCCTACCCTCTTGGCAGGATATTTGTGAGGCAGGGCCCGCACGAGCCCCGCCGTTTCTTTCGCTAAGTAACGCACCCGCGAAAACCCGTCAAAGTAACTGAAAAGTCAACCGACGCGTTTTCTTTAATTCTTAACAGACCATTTAATTGGGCAGTTTATTTCGTGAATTAAATGGACTATTTCTTCGTGAATTAAATGGGTCGTTTCTTTCGTTGAATTAATTCAACGAATTGATGGATCGTTTCTTAATCAGTTTTTCAAATTCGTTGGCGTAATAATAAAATAAGACCAACGCTTAACCTCTAGTTATTTGCGCTTGAGAAGATTTGGGAGAACCCTCGCAACTTCTTCTACCTCGCGAAGAACGCGAAGAACGCGAAGAACGCGAAGAACGCCGAACCCGGAAGTCGACGACGCCTTCGCCCGAGACGTTCTTCCGATCTCCGATCTCCGATCACCGACCATTCGAGGTTAGTGCTTTCGGATTTCCTCTCAAGTTCTTTTCTTTGGTTTTAAACGAAACACAGATTTAAATATTAATAATTTAAATCTGTTGTTCTTGATTCGTTGAGCTCGCCGGCTCAACGCCGGTTTCCGCGACGACGCGACGCCTCCCCGCGACGACGCGACGATCGATCTCTTCCGCGACGATCTCTTCCGCGAAAAACGCCCGCGCTCGACGATCATCAAGGTAGGGTTTCATTTTGGAAAATTACCCCTTTTTAATTTTCTTGGGAACGTTCTTGAAAATTTAAATAGCCGGTTTCAACGAACAATTTTATTTTAATTAAAATTGTTGGATCATGTGTTGATCATTTATCCCTCCCGATGATTTTATGACTAACGCGGAGGGTGCGGGTCTAACGAACAAGACCCGGCAACCCTCCGCCGATCTTCCTTTTTGTGCGGATTTGGCGGGCGACGGAAAAAGCACGACGCAAGGGCCATTTGTTGATTCCGCAGTGGAGGACGCGTCCCGGGAGGAACTATGGCGCAGACGGGAGGTAAAACGGGCCACCGGAGCAACTCCGGCGGCCCGCGGAAGGAGGCGGCGGCGCCAGGCGCGCCGCCGTGGAAATCTTCCGCCGCGGCTGAAGCCGCGGCGGCGGCGGCGGCCGGTTCCGCGGCCGCGCGGAACCGGGATCGGACGCGGCGGCCCGGCCGCGTCCGCGTGACAGGCGGCCCCCCGCGGGGGCCGCGTTTCCTCAAAGCCGCGGGTCAAACCCGCGGCGGCTCTCATTCGGCCGACCCCAGGGGGGGGTTCGGGCCGGGTTGCCCCGGGCCCAGAACCCCCGTTTCGGGCCCTCTTCGGTCTTTCGCCCATATCTTGGGCCTGGGACCTCCGATTGACGAACCGTCAGCGGCTACACGATCCTTGGATCGAGAAGGTCGTTTCGGTATATTATACTCAAGGTTTCGGAAGACTTTGGGTTCGGCCGGGTTGGTTCGTACACGAAACCAACCGGGCCCTCGGAGCGGAAACGCTCATAACTTGAGCTACGGACGTCCGATCGACGTACCGTCAGCTGTGGTAGTTTCCTCTAAGTGAGACGGAACTTTTGGCATACTCCGCCCGAGGATCGGATACAGGCGGAGTACGGTCAGGTCGGTTTTGCCCTAAAAACCAACCGGGCCCCTGGGACGATAATGCCAATAACTCTCAGACCGGGCGTCCGATTGACGCGCCGTCTGTTGCGTTGAGATCCTGTTGTCGATACGGAACTTTTGGATACATCAACTTCGGACTACGTGTCAGTTGATGTATCAGCCCCTCGGCTCGTGGAGCGGACCCTCCTAAACGAGCTCGCTTTGTGCGGGAACCCTAGCGCTGGCTGTGACTTCGACGACAGAGCAGAGATCCTCCGTGGACTGCGACGACGACAGAGCAGAGATCCTCCGTGGACTGCGACGACGGCAGAGCAGAGATCCTTCGTGGACTGCGGCGACGACTGTGCAGAGATCCTCAGTGGACTGCGTCGACTACTGCACTCAGCGATCCCGTGTGGATCAGTGCCTACAGGTTCTGTGTGAGCCCGATCCTCTGTGGGTCCTTACTACCGGTTCTGTGTGAGCCACTGCCTACAGGTTCTGTGTGAGCCCGATCCTACGTGGGTCCTTTTGCGGGGGTTAGTACCTATCGATCCTTCGTGGGTCCGACGACTGAGACGGATCAGTGATCGTCTTTGACGTCATCTGAAAAAGTATACCTGGTTGAGCTGAATCTTATGTTACTCTCCTTTGTGGATTGTGTTGAACTATCCTATGTGGATTTACTGTTTACTCTCCTCGTGGATTTGAGTCTTGCTTTCCTTTTTGGATTGAGTTGTTCTTGAGCTCGTGAGCAGAGCTGGAATTGGGGACTTAGGTATATGTATGGGCATATACCTAAGTCGAGTCAGATGTTACTTCGTGATTGCATCTTTCTTTTGTGCTATATCCTTTGTGGATTTCGGGAGACCTTCGGGGGTCTCGGGGTCCTTACTGAGTAGCTTGTACTCACCCCTGCACGGGCTATGCCCGCACCTTGTTGTGTTGGTTGCAGACGACGGACAGCGCTGATCACGGTTGGGGCGTGGAGCAGGACGGTACCTGGAGGTGGACCACTGGGCGGGACGTGCTCGGAGCGGACGTGGGACCCGAGGTGCCTGGAGGCTATCTGTACCCACCCTTCAGGTGGGATTGCCAGTGGACGACACGAGGTCTCCGTCTTTTCTTCAGTTGCTGTTCTTTACTTTTTCAGTTGTACTTTACAGTTGGGCTTGTATTTCCGGCCCCTTTACTTTCTGCACTTTACTTTCCGCTTGCTGACTCTGTGTGGTTGTTACTTATAAAGGCAATGCCTTCCCTGTTTACTGGGATTTTACGCCTTGGTGCTAGTCGCCAGCCCCTGGCCTATGGAAGGCGGGCTTGGGGTAGTCACGGCACGGGCCCCGAGGACGGGTCGTGACAAAATAAGAGTTTAATTTCATTAAATTTAATAAATAAAAGTGTCAAATATATGTTTTAAATGGGTTTTCCTTTAAAAGGTGGTAAAATTTCATTTTTTGAAAATTACTTTTTTTATCTGAAAAAATGAATTTGTTCTTATATTATGTCTAAGAAACACATAATATGGATTATAAATGTAAAGAACTGGAAATCTCATGGAATTTTTTTCCTTATTTCCCCTTTTTCTTAAATACATGAGAATTTTATGAGTCCGTGAAATTTTACGACGCGTGATTCTGAGGCCCGGTGTGCCCAGAATCAATTTCGGAAGTTTTTTTCAGGTACGTTCAGTAAACGTATGAGAGGGGTTTTATAACATTTGAACTGGAGCTCAGAAATAAAATCTAAGGGCACTGTTGAACTCGCATCGCCAGTGTTCGTTTAAGAATAATTTTACCTCGATGACTGTTGGTTGAGAATAATAGATAGTTTTAGGTTTTTTATAAAAAATAATAAAATCAAGTGTGCAACAAAATTATTTTATTTGAGCTGCCTTTGGGTGTGTGGAGGTTAAAACCTCCATTAGAAGGTTATGGGTTAGGGCCACCACACCTTAACCTCCCGTGAGAGGTTATGTTGGTGGGTCCACCCAAACTCATCCTCCCATGGGAGGATAAATAAGGTGGGGGCTACCCGACTTTTAAATCCTTTAAACTCTTCATTAAGTGGAGAGAACCCTTGAAATCCCCACATAATGGTTCCACCACCCTTGGAGCCTCTCCACCCTCCCATTTAATTAAATGGAGGCAACCCCTTTAATTAAATGGAGACAACCCCTTTAATTAATGGTCCAACCTATCGAGGATTAATTAGGGGGCCTACGAAATTTATTTCTCCTTTTTGAATTTTTGTGCCAACGTAATATTAGACTAATCAATCTAATTTTTTTTTCACTTGGAATTTTGGAGGAACTTGAGAAGAGGAAATCTTGGGATAAAGTTGTTCCTATTAAGAACACTCCTCCCAATGAAGAACGAAGAATGCGAAGAACACCAGCGACGATTCTTCTTCGACTTCCATCATCGAATCCTACTGACGTGGAGTGTCTTCCACAACCATTGTGAGGCATATTCCTTCCGCAATGCCGTCAACATATCGTCGACCGTCTCCTCCCACCAACTTTGAAAAACATTGAGCAAGGTATAAGGTTATTTCAAGTTGGTTCTTTCCTTTTCTTTTCTCCTCTTCGTTGAAAAGAATCGATGTGAATTATTATAAATGATTGAAGTTCAACTTCCTTCCTCTTAGTTGAACAATTGTTATCACCCCTAAACACGGAGGGAGAGGGTTAACTAGCATATCCCGACTCCCTTCACCGATCCTTTTGTGATGTTCCTTCAGCATGGTGATAAAGCGATGATGACAAAGGCACCAATGACGAAGGCTGAGCTACCTGCGTTCTCCTCAAATCGTGCCGCTCCCGCAGTGCACTGGTGCTTCCAACCGAACACCGCCGGCCGAGTGGCGCCCGACCCGCTTACTCGCGGCCTCTCGATGCCCGGCCCGGTATGCACCCCGGCCGAACTCGCGCCCTGACCCGCTGCATGCCCGGCCCCGTCTGCGCCCTAGCCGGTGCCCCCGCGCGCTGCCCCGAAAACTCCGATTCGCCCTACAGTGCCTTGCCCGGTGCCACCGGCTCCCTGCTGCGCCCTTCCCGGCATCCCCGCCACCTTGCTGCACCATGAACCGCAACCCCGGTGCCCTACGATGCCCTTCCAGGCATCCCTGGTGCCCTGCCACGGCCTGCCCGACCCCTGCTCCGCTATGCTTAGTGCCCCCGAGCCCTGCACGGTGCCCCCAGGACGTCCTGACTCCCTCGCTGCCACCCAACCAGGCTGGTGTCCTGGCCCTCTTTGCGTTGCCCAGGCCGGACCGGCTTAGCCGCGACCTCCAGGCCAAGCATGGAGGGCTGCGCCCTTGCAACGTTCTGGGCCAAACTGGTCCCGGCCTCCGGGCATAGTCATCTATGTGGCGACCTCCGGGCCGAACCGCCCTCGCAGTATGCTAGGCCGGGCCCCGTGGACCAGGATGAACCACCCAACGGATAGGGTCTGACCTAGCGGGTCTGACCGGGTCGACCCAGATAGGGTCGGCCTAGTCTAGGTTGGGTCGAGTCTGTCCATCCGGGTCACACCTGGCCCAGACCCATTACTGGCCCATTACATTATTTGGCCATATCTTTGGCACCAGACATCAGTTTAACGAACCATCAGCGGCCCCAATATTCATGGAGCATAAGAGTCCCTTTGAGTATATCCCACTAGAGTTCGAGGTATAGTTGTGTTACGGTCAGGTTGGATCATGCACGAATCCAACCGGGCCCCGTGACTAAAAGGGTAATAACTAACAGACCGAGCATCCAATTGCCACATCGTCTGTTGCGTTGAGACCCCAATGACATGGAAGAACCTTGAGATACTTCTTCATGGAACTTTGAGATAGTTGGAGTACCACCCAGTTGCTCGTGGAGCAGATCCTTCAAGATACGAGCATACAGAGTGCAGAGACCAAGTAGCTAGTTGAGACCTGACGACTGCTTGACCGATTCGACTCGGAGTGATTCGACTAGCCCAGTGGAGGGCGTCTAGTCTTTGGCAGGAGACCCACGGTGGAAGAGCGCCTGGTAGTTGGTGGCAGACCCATGGTAGTCGACAGGGGGAGTACCTCTGTAGGCTATTAGGGGGAGCACCTAGTAGTTGGCGGCAGACCCACAGTGGACGACACCTAGTAGTTGGCAGCAGACTCGCGGTACTCGATAGAAGGAGTACCTCAGCAGTCCAAGGTTAGTGAAAAGCGCCTTGGTGTCATGGCAGACCCACTGTACTTGATAGAGGAGGAGTTCTCCAGCAGCCATGGTTTTGATAATGAAAATCCTAGTTTGAGCTTTGTCAATGACTTTTGTGTTTTCCTCATGATTGAGATGGGTTACTGGATAACTTATGTATATGTATGGGCATATACCTAAGTAATACTAATCTGTTGATTTCATACTTTTTGGTTTATCCTTATTGTATTTTGTGAGACCTTTAGGTTCTCGGGGTCCCCACTGAGTATCATTATACCCACCCCATCACGGGCTATGCCCGCACCTCGTTGTGTTGGTTGTAGACGACGGACAGCACTGACAGAGTCAGAGAGTAGCAGGAAAGGACGGTACATGGAGGTGGACTATAAGAACCCAACCTTATTACATAAATAATCTTGAATTTAGTCAATAAAACAATTCCTTTTACATTGAAGATCCTTTCATGTTTATAGCTTTATAGAATTAAGACAATACATTCATGACATTACACATTATTATAGAGTAGATACCATAAAAACAGTTCCATTTTTTTCAAAATATGAAACATTAAAATATAAAACAAGACTCCTTGACAATTTTTCAACATTTAATATTACTACTTTCCTAGTATTACACATCCATTAACCTGTGAAAAATCATTTAAAAACTTGGGATGAGCACAAAAACTCATTAAGGGATGGAAAAGAAGGAAAGATCGCTTTATTCCATGAATACTCATAACATATGAAAGCATTTTCAAAAGACATTATTGTCACCCATATATACTTAATTTAAGTAGCATGAGATTTACCCAAGATATAAACAAAACATGAGAACATAAATATAATCATAAGGGTATCTTGGGGCATTACTTACATAATCTTGTAACCATTCTTGGATACCTTTTAATTTGTAACCCTCACGGCTACCTTACTTTGTGTAACCATCGCAGTTACACTTGGAGTAACCATACCGCTGACCTCCAACTTACTCATACCCAATGAATTAAGCAGAGATATCGGCCCCACCCGTCATCATAAATAATTCTTAAGAACCAAAACATAATCATACAACATGAATAATTCCATAAAAACATTACTTTGGAATTTCGTAAAACCGAATTTAAAAAGAGGATTTTTAAAGAAAAGACCTTACTAAATATAATAAAATTTAAGGGATACTTAATAGAGTGGATGGAGTATGTATATATATTGTAAATGAACATAATAAAACATAATATAAATAGAACCCATCACAAAAACAATTTAAATAGCACATAAATAATGAAGTAGAAGGTTAACCGAAATAATGGAAATCAGGTTATGAATTCTCTTACCTTGAGTTTTTCTTACTTCCAACTTGTTTAAACCTCATGTATAATGGTTAAAAGAGTTTTATTAATATTTTACATAAACATTTTCATGTTTATAACATCTTATATGATCATTTCATAACATCATTTCAACCTTTAATTGTCAGTATTTTTCTCCTTGCACTGTTTTTGGGTGTATTCCTTACATGATTTTTATGATTGGTTCATGGTGGACATTCTTGTCAATTGGAAGTGGAACTCCAGAATAGGAATGCAAATGTATTTATATATTTCCAGTAATATAATTTATACAATTTATCATTTTTGTGGTTCATTGATAATAACAACCTCGTTTTTTCTTATAAATTAGATCCATGAGTAAAAAAGAATTCCAGAACCACGGGTGATTCATAACACATATATTATAACCTAGTTCCACCATATAAATTGATTCATGTCCAGACTTGAAAGAATTAATGGAAATTGAAATCGCATCATCCACGATGTTGGTAATTAGACATATAACGGACAATGTATTTATTCTTTAAAAAAGTGGGAGAGGAGAAGAATAATGGTGAGTAATATTCCATGAACATGATAAAATCAAGAATATACATGATTTATGAAGATTTCATGCATCTTTGGTAAGGATATATTAATAAATAGTAAGGAAAGAAATCAAAATAAAAGAATAAGTGAGAAATTTCTTACAAAAATTCAGCAGCCCAACGGCTATGCCATAGGGTTTTAGAAAACATTAAGAAGAGAGGGGACAAGGGTCACCCATGCATAAATGATTCATAATACAGAATAGATCATGAATAATAAGGAAATAATAACATGTTATGGAATCTTGAAAGATATACCACACAAAAGAGAACTTGAATGGAAAAATAATGAAATTGAAAATTTTCTAACTTTGTAGAGTAGCCCTTATAACATGAAGGTTGGGACCTTGGGGGCTTGAGGAAACCTTCAGAGGACTAATATGAAGGTAAGTAGGCTAGAGCTTCGTTGAAGGAGAATTGGGAATGAATTCAATGAAGGGAAGAGTTGGTATTTATAGGAAAAGCGAGGCATTATTTTAATAATTTTCAAGGGATACCTTATGAGTGGTATTTGCAAAAACATGGGCCTGCCCATGGGATTTTCCCATGGTATATGAAACTTGGGACACCTAAAATCTTATTTAACTATAAATAAGTCGACCATATTTATGACATCATTATTTTACCATTAATTATGTCATTAACACACCGAAACTAAAAACTGTATTTTTTACTATTCACCAAAAAATCAACTGTTTTAGAAAAATTCCCAAAATTCACCCTAAACATTTATTAACGTGCATATTTAAAAAATGAAGTCCATTTTTTGAAAATAATTTTCTAAATATTATTAATTTAATTTTTAAATAAAAGCATACTTAATTCAATAATTAACAATTCTAATTCTGTAACTACTTCTATATCACAATGAAAAATTAACCTAGATGCTATTATCTTAAAGCCTTAATAAAAGAAAATAAAAATCATATTTACTATTCATTAGGGTCATATAAATATTCATATTCCTATTCATAAGGGTATGTTACTATTCACTAAAAAAAGTTGGTTCCAATAGACTCCAAATAACATGCTGAACATAATTATATATGATAGTTTCTTGAAATTCAGAACATAGAAGTAGAAAAGTTAGGTTTTAAAGGATAATTAAAAATATCTACATAAAACAAAGTTCCAATCATTTATATTTATTTTTAGAAAAACATGGGGTGTTATAGGGACCACTCGGTGTGACGATACATGGAGCAGATAGACGAACGTGGAGTGCTGAGGTGGCCATCCGTACCTACCCTTTAGGTAGGAACCTCAGAAGATGACCCAGTAGTTGCTTTACTTTTCTTCAGTTGTACTTGGTTTTCTGTTTTACTTGTACTTTCCTATTGAGATTTTATTTTCGGCCCCTTTTTACTTTCCCACACTTCTATTGTATTCAGTTTTACTTAGTGTTTTTCTTCCAGTTGTGTACTATATTGTGTTTGTTTATAGTTATAAAAGAAATGCCTTCATAGCTTAGGGATTTATGCCTTTGATTCTAGTCGCTAGCCCCTAGACTATGGAAAGCGAGCTTGGGGTAGTGACTTTATGTGCCCCGGGGGACGGGTCGTGACAAATTGGTATCAGAGGAGTCGACTCTACTGCAAAACACATGACTCTGATATTTATTTTCTATGAAGCAAGAGTGTTAAGGGTACAAAGTGCGGTTCTTAGTTTAGGGAGTCTAGTGTTGGTGTGGGGGGTTGACATATCCATACACCGGGACCCAAACTTCTAATTTCCGACTTAGTGCATGAAAACACTGATTGTGTTTGTGTTTTCAAATGTTTTCTCTTTAAGTCAGCTCAACTAGGTCATCTGACCATGTATAAATATTTTGACCATGTCACATCTATTTATTTCAGGATTCCTCTCCGCAGATGACCAGTTAGAGCCCTGAGAGTTGTACACACTAACAGCCCACCGAGCGATAAGGCCTCAGTGCAGGGCCCTTTTCCAATGGAGGAACCAGTGGTAATACTTCCCGTTGGGCCACCGATGCCACTAGACCTAGCAGTAGATGATGCACGCCGCTTGAACGTGTTGCTCGAGTTCAAGCATTAGATGACACCTAGGTTCAGGGGAGAGATGGACCCACAGGTGGCTGAGGATTTTCAAGAGGTTGTGGTGAGAGTTTTTGGGCTAGTAGGGACACCAGCAGACTTCATGGGGATCCTTGATACTGGGCTCCTTCAGACAGCAGTAGACAAACAGTGGAACCTAATTCTCCAAGTGCATGACTTGGTGACTCTACTTCAGATAGACTTAGAGAGCCTGTTTTAGGCGGAGTTTTTCCCATACACCCTTCGAGCAGTGCAGATACATGAGCCACTGCATCTACAGAAGGGTAGCATGACAGTAGAACAGTACTCAACGAGGTTCACTGACCTCTCGCGCTACTCCACTGATATGGTACGAGACCCATTCTTCAGGGCCCAAACCTTCGAGTAGGGGCTCAGGAGAGAGATCAGAGCTCCGATGATCACACTCAGCATACCGACGCAGGTGGGGGTGCTAGAGACAACCCTCTTGGTGGAGAGTTTCCTTGCTGAGCAGTCTCCAACAGCAAGATCCACCACTAGCTGACACGCAACAGAGTCTTCGACAGATGTCCGAAGACAGATGTCGCAGAGGTCCAAGAGGACCAAACCTACAGGTGGTCGACCGCATGACTCAGGATCAGTTGTGTGAGGCACCCAGAGTGAAGACAGAGACAGTCATGTGAGGAGCGGACAATGTTACTCATGCGGCGGGCTTGGTAACATGCCTCGTGACTATCCGACTCGCCATTATGATGATCAGCAGACAGTTGAGGGACCTCCTAATTAGAGTCAGAAGTTTGATCGAGGCATTCTTTAGGGAGGTGGTGGACGTGGCAGAGGAGCTAGACGTGTAGCTGGCGGTGGATGAATTTTCGAGGTGTTTCCACCACCACCACCAAGAGGTCCACCCCAACCGCAGGGAGTGGGTGGACAGGGGAGAGCTCAGCTACAGGTAGTTGAGTCTTACGATCATAGTGCTCTGGAGATGATTTGAGGTACAATCTGTGTCTACTCCACCGTAGAAGCAGTTCTTATAGATACAGGTGCCAGTCACTCTTTCATTGCCACTGCCCACGTTCGGAGGTCGGAGATTCTGATGGAGTTGTTGGCTCAATCCTTATGGCTAGAGACTCCTATGGGAGAAGACTCAACGATTACGCACTAGTGCCGACAGTGTGAGCTTACTCAAGGAGGTGAGAGCATCAGCTGGGATCTCGTCGTAGTGGCGTCGATGCCTTATGACTTCATATTGGGTATGGATTGGCTATCTATAGTCCTTACTCAGATCGACTGTATTAGCAAAAAAGTGCATTGTTTCCGCACGGATGGGACGCGATTTACCTTCATTGACGGGAAGGGAACCTTTACCGCACATGACGAACTTACACGGAGGAGGGTGTAGCCAATAACTCACCAGTTGGCTTGCCTTACCCTCAGAGTAGTTGATGCGGAGACTCTGACTTATCCTGTAGTGGAGGACCAGTACACAGATGTTTTCCCTGAAGGTGTTCTAGGACTACCTTCTCACAGATAGGTGTAATTATACATTGAATTGTACACTGGGATGACACTGATATCTATACCAGCATATCGGATGGCTCCCGATTAGCTTCGCGAGCTGTGGGTATATCTAGAAGACATCTAGGATCTTGACCAGTGTTTCTCCCTAGTCAGCCTTGATTTTGTTCACCAAATATGCGGATGGGAGCTTGAGGATTTGTGTCGACTACTGTCGCCTGAACTAGGTAACCTCGAAGAACATGTACCCACTCTTGAGGATTGATGACTTCTTTGATCAGCTGAAGCGAGCTCAGTGGTTCTCGAAGATAGATATCAGATCAGGCTATCACCAGCTCATATTATGAGACGAGGATGTGCATAAGACGACCTTCAAGTGTTGGTAAGACCACTATGAGTTCTTGGTTATCCCCTTCAGCATAACCAATTCTCTAGAAGTGTTGATGGGACTCATGAATAGGATCTTACAACCTTACCTTGATAGCTTTTTTGTAGTCTTCATCGACGACATTCTGATCTAATTGACTACTAAGGAGGAGCATGTGTACCATTTGCAGGTAGTACTGGGCACACTTTGAGAGAACTAGATTTATGGTATGCTCTAGAAGTGCCAGTTTTTGATTCGAGAGGTCAAATTCTTAGGACACGTCATCTCTGAGGCTAGAGTAGCAGTGGATTGAGTGAAGATTGAGACATTACTTTCTTGGGATCCACCGAGGAGTGTGACGAAGGTACGGAGTTTCTTGGGTTTCGATGAATACTTCCAGATATTTGTTCCAGCCTTTTCCAGAGTTGCAACACCACTATAAGCCTTGAAAATGATGGGGGAACCCTTCGTGTGGTCGGAGAGATTCCAGTAAATATTTCAAGAGCAGAAGCAGAGGCTGACTAGTGCCCCCATCTTGAGGCTTCCAGAGGAAGGCATAAGGTATGTAGTTTACTACGATGCATCAGAGACCAGACTTGGGTGTGTCCTCTTGCTGGAGTGAGCAGTTATTGCTTATGGTTATTGGCAGCTGAGACATCACGAGCACAACTACGCTACCCATGGCATAGAGTTAGAAGTAGTGGTGACACTATCTGATGGGTGATCGTTTTATCATGTACTGTGATCACAAAATTCTCATGTATATCATCTCTCAGAAGGACCTGAACTCGAGATAGTGATGATGGCTTGAGTTCCTCCAGGAATATGACTTTGAGATAATCGATACTCCTGGGAAGGGGAACGTTGTAGCAGATTCTCTCAGCAAGAGATCTAGTATACAACTGTTAGGAGAGGCGATAGAGCAGCTGGCTACCTTATAGATATCCTTTGTTGATAGAGATGGATCAGCCTATCTACAGTCACTTACTATCATTCCCTCACTTCTTCATCGGGTCCGGGAGGTGTAACATGGGGACACTGACTGTGAGACACAATGTGCTCAGATATCAACAGGGCAGCCACCTGATGGATTTTTTGATGGTGGGGAGCACGTCATCCTCTTCAGAGGACATACCGTGGTACTAGTGGCAGTTCATGAGGAATTATCGAGGGAGTTCCACACATCCCCTCTAGAAGTACATCATGGAGTGGCAAAGATGTACCAGGATCTTCGACGACAACACTGGTGTTTAGGTATGAAGAAGGTGGTATCAGAGTTTATATCACGGTGCCTCACTTTCCTGCAAGTGAAGGCCGAGCACCAGGTACCAGCAGGCTTGGTTAGCCTTTAGAGGTTCTAGAGTGGAAGTGGGATGTGATATACATGGGCATTGTGATGGGTCTTCCACGTACATCTAGAGGTCATGAATTGATTTGGGTGGTCATCGACCGACTCACCAAGTCGGCCCACATCCCACCGATCAGAGAGAAATGTTCAGTAGAAAGCTTGGGATGCCTCTATGTGGAGGATATTGTGCGACAACATGGAGTACCTTCCTTTATTGTCTCTAATCGTGACACAGGGTTTAATTCCCGGCTATGGAAGGGGTTGCAGGAGGCTTTCAGGAGACAACTTCGCTTGAGCACCTCCTTCCATCCTCAGACAGATGGTCAGACTGAGAGGACCATCCAGACCCTCGAGGACATACTACATGCATGTGTCCTCGACTTCGTTCGCAGCTGGAAGGATCACTTTCCTTTGGTGGAGTTTTGTTACAAAAAAATTTATCACTCCACCATAGGGATTTCACCTTTTGAGGCACTGTACGAGCGACCTTACAGATCACCCTTGTGCTGGACAGACCCTGGGGAGTCATCACTAGTGGGACCTGAGATTGTACGAGGTACCACCGAGAAGGTGCAGATCATCCAGGAGTAGATGAGGACTGCAAAAATTAGGAATAAGTCATGTGCTGATAGGAGATGTAGGCATCTAGATTTTGAGGATGGCGACCATGTCTCTCTATCGGTATCTTCTCGACGAGGTATTCTGATATTTTGCTGAGGTGGAAAGTTATCTACACGATTCATCGGACATTTCTAGGTCCTCAGCAGAGTAGGAGAGGTGGATTACTGCTTATCTCTTCCACCTCAGTTGCACTGGGTTCACGACGTCTTCCACATATCACAACTGAGGAGATATGTGCACGACCATTCCCACACCATCGACCAAGGAGAGATGGACATCGACGATGGGGAAACCTTCACGGAGGTTCCACTGGAGATTGAGGATCGACAGGAGTGGGTCTTATGTGGACATTCGATACCTCTGGTGCACGTTCAATGGAAGCACATGAACCTCCAAGAGAGCACATGGGAGCGGGAGGCTCAGATGAGTGCTTAGTACCCCCATTTGTTTCCATTTTTCAAGTTATAGCTTACGGGGATATAAAGACCTAAGATGGGTAGAATGTAAAGACATGAAAATTCTGTTGATTTTTTTTTCATTTTCTTATTTTTCATTTTCTTAAATACATGGTAATTTTATGAGTCTGAAAATTTTTACGACGCTTGATTCTGAGGCCCTATGTGCCCGGAATCAATTTCTAAAGTGTTGTTCGGGTACATTCCATAAACGTATGAGCAGGTTTTTAAAACATTTCAACCGATGCTCATAATTGATATATGAGGGCACCATTGAACTCGCAATGCTGGTGTTCTCTTATGAATACGTTCACCTCGACGGCAGTTGGTTGAGAATAAAAGTTAGTTTTTTGAATTTTTATAAAAAATAATAAAATAAAGTGTGTAACTCCTTTATTTTATTTGATCCGCCTTTGGGTTTGTGGAGGTTAAAACCTCCAAGAGGAGGTTGGAGGTGGGGGCCACCTCAACTTAACCTACCATGAGAGGCTATGGTGGTGGGGACCACACAAACTCAACCTCCCATGGGAGGATAAATGAGGTGGGGACCACCTGACTTTTAATTCCTTGATACTCTTCATTAAGTAGGTAGAACCCTTAAACTCCCCACATTAGGGTTCCTATACCCTTAGAGCCTCTCCACCTTCCCATTTAATTAAATGGAGCCAACCCCTTTAATTAAATGAATACAACCCATTTAATTAATGTGCAATCCTTTGGTGGATTAATTAGGGGAGCCTACGTAATTCGTTTCTACTTTCTAAATTGATGTGCCAACGTAACATTAGATGACTCAATCTAATATTATTTTTCACATGGCATTTTGGTTGAACTTGAGAAGGGGAATGATTGGGAGAAAAGTTCTTCCAACAAAGAACGCTCCTCCCAACGAAGAAAAAAGAACGCGAAGAACACTGGAGATGATTCTTCTTCGACTCCCTTAATCGAATCCTACCGACGTGGAGCGTCTTCCATAATCATCCTGAGATGTCTTCCTTCCGTAACACCGTCAACGGATCGACGAATGACTCCTCATTCCATCATCGACAAACATCAAGCAAGGTAGGGGGTTATTTCAATTTGGTGCTTTCCTTTCCTTTTCTCCTCTTCGTTGAAAAGAAACAATGTGAAGTATTATAAAGATTGAAGTTCAACTTCCTTCCTCTTTGTTAAATAATTGTTATCACCCATAAACACGAAGGGTGCGGGCCAAATAGCATGGCCCAACTCCCTCTCTCGATCCTTTTGTGATGTTCCTTCAACATGGAGATGAATTGATGGAAGCGAAGGCAACAACGATGAAGCTCACGCTACCCGTGGCCTCCACGAATCACGCTGCCCCCGCGGCACACCGGTGCCCCTGGACGAACACCGCTGGCCGAGCGGCACCCGACTCGCCTACCCGCGGCGTCCCGCTGACTTGCCCGGTGCACACC
This sequence comes from Viscum album, assembly GCA_963277665.1. Lineage (NCBI taxonomy): Eukaryota > Viridiplantae > Streptophyta > Magnoliopsida > Santalales > Viscaceae > Viscum > Viscum album. The sequence continues at coordinate 266,841,674 of OY728158.1, forward strand.
CCGGACAAACTCGTGGCATGCCCCATGGCCTGCCTGGCCCCACAGGTGCCCTTCCCGGCACCCTCGCGCGTTGCCTGTGCCCCCGCCCGCTGCTCCGTGTGCTCCCCGGGGCCCTGCTGCGCCTTACCCGGCACCCCCAGTGCCATGCTGCGCCAAACCCGGTAGGCCTGACACCCTGTTACACCCATAATGGTGCACTCGATTCCCTAACTGGCATCCCCAGCGCCATGTCACGTCCTTCCCGACCCCTGTCGTGCTTTGCTCACCGCCCCCAAGCCCTGCCCGGCGCCCCTGCGACGTCCCGGCTCCCTCACGACAACCTGGAAGGGCTGGTGACCCAACCCCCATCACGGTGCCCAGTCCGAACCGGCCAAGCCGAGCCCTCCAGGCAGAGCTGTGCCGGGCCCAGCCCTCGCAACATTCTGGGCTGAACTGGCCCTAGCCTTCGGGCTGAGTCACCTACGTGGCGACCTCTGAGCCAAACTGCCCTCGCAGTTCGGTGGGCCAAGCCTAGCAGACCGTTCTGAAATTAACGGGATGACTGGCCCAATAGACAGGGTAAGACCCAGACTAGGTTGAATCAGTCTGGTTTGGGCAGAGTCAGTCCGACCAGGTCGGACTGAGCCTAGGCCCATTAGTTCCCCTTTACTTTCTCTGTCCATTTTTTTGGAACCAGACATCTGTTTGATGAACTGTAAGAAACACCGGTATTCTTGGAGCATAGCCATCCGTTTGAGTATATCCCACTAGTGTTTGGGGTATAGTTTAGTTATGGTCAGGTTGGATTGTACACGAATCCAACCGGGCCCCCGAGACTAAAATGCTAATAACTAATAGTCCGGGCATCCGATTGATGTGTCGTCTACTGCATTGAGACCCCTATGATCTTGCGGTACTTTGAGATACTTCTTTGTGAAACTTTTTGACATTTGGAGTACCGCCTAGTAGCTCGTGGAGCAGATCCTTCCATAGACGAGCAGACGAAGTGAAGAGACCTAGTAGCTGGTTGAGACCTGACAACCGCTTTACTGATTCAACTCGGAGTGATTTGACTATCCCAGTGGGGAGTGCCTGGTAGTTTGCGGTAGAGCCACGTTGGTGGATCACCAGGTAGTTTGCGGTAGACCCATGGTACTTGATCGGAGAGGTACCTCTCCAGGTTATTAGGGGGAGCATCTGGTAGTTGGTGGAAGACCCAAAATGTAGGAGCGCCTGGTAGATGGCAGCGGACCTACGGTACTCGACAGGAGGAGTACCTCAGCAGTCCATGGTTACTGAGAAGCACCTTGGTGTCGCGGCAGGCCCACTGTACATGATATAGGAGGAGTTCTCCAGCAACTGTGGTTTTGATAATGAAAATCCTGGTTTGAAATGAGTCAATGAATTTTGTGTTTTCCTCATGATTGAGATGGGTTACTAGATAACTTAGGTATATGTATGGGCATATACCTAAGTAATAGTTATCCTTTGATTTCATAATTTTTGGTTTAACTTTATTTGATTTTATGAGGCCTTGAGGGTATCTGGGTCCTCACTAAGTATCTTTATACTCACCCCTATACGGGCTATGCCTGCACCTTGTTGTGTTCATTTCAGATGATGGAAAATGTTGAATGATGTAGAGAGTAGCAAGACTGGACGGTTCCCAGAGGTGGACCACTCGACATGACGATACACAGAGCAGACAGACAAACGTGGAGTGCTAAGGAGGCTATCTGTACCTACCCTTCAGGTAAGAACCCTAGAGGACGACCCAATAGCTGATTTAATTTTCTTCAATTGTACTTGCTTCTCAGTTGTACTTGAACTTTCCTGATGGGCTTGTATTTCTGGACATTTTTTATTTTCAATAACTTCTCTTGTATTCGGTTTTACTTAGTTTTTTTCTTCTAGTTGTGTACTCTGTTGTGTTTGTTAATAGTTATAAAGGTAATGCCTTCCCAGCTTAGGGATTTACGCCTTTGGTGATAGTCGCCAGCCCCTGGCCTATGGAAGGAGGGCTTGGGGTAGTCACGATATGGGCCCCGAGGGATGGGTCATGACACTAAAATTATATGGAACATATAAAAATAAAAATTTAGTCAATACTATTCATAACCTCTTTTTGAACAACTAGTTTGGTAAGTCGGTCTACACTTGAACTCAGTGTTGCGTGTAGTGCAAGCTATTTAATTAGTTGAAAGAAAATAACTTACTATGAAATATTGGGGTGTTACAGATCCCCTAACTTAATCCAACTCTCACCATATACCTCATGGTAGAATTAGAATATAAAGAATAATTTAAATATGATAAGATTCAGTGAGATAATATAATACCAAAATCTTTAATGCAATATTTCATTAAATGTGAATTGATTATTAATTCACAATATATTAATCCTTAAAATTTAGAAATCCCATTGATTTTTCTATGGTGTGATGATAAATATGGATATTAATTTGTTGAGAAACATATATAACCCTCATAAAATACTGAACACAAGATGAAAGAGTTAACTGAATATTTGTTCCTAGTGGATTTTCATAAAGAGACATAATTAAAATCTAAACATATTAATGGCTGAAATTTTGATATAATATGAAATTGTTTCAATTTTATTCAGTTTTAGTTGACAACAAACAAAAAATTTTATGATAATTATAGTACATAAAAAATGATACAGGGCCTATACTTTTTTGAGGATTCCATAATAGTAGTATAAGAATCATACAAGGAACAAGAACCATAACTTATTTACCCATTCAACCAAATATATCCTTCAACGTGAAGGGGGCGGAACAAAAATACTCTATTCAAGCAGGCCTCTATTTCTAATTCATTTTTCATTTGAAATGTAAAAAAAATGTTGGGGTTCATATCCCATATGCTAAATGACCATTTAAATTATAGGTAGAACCTAGTATATAATGGCTATAAACCATGCATATAGTTTCGATTTAAACCAATAAATATTTCATAATCTCTTTCGCATTATTTTAATTTCACTTTGAATAGATTTTCTATGTTTTTTTAATTTTGGTAATCATATCACTAATAGAAATAAGTAGATTATCTAATCATCCCACTATAAAGAACCAAAAAATTATCTATATCTATTATCCCATTTGTTTTCTATGCTTTAAATTTTTTTAATTAAATCTTATGAATTCATAATAAATATTCACATAGTGAAGTATAAATTGAACCATGTGGATAAGCATCGACCCACTATAAGATTTCATGCCTATTTCTTTTTTAAATTTTTGTGAGTTTTTAGTTAAAATTAGATTTGTACAATTATATCATTTTAAAATGTAGAGATAAATCACATAAATTAAAGGTAATATTTTATATAAAAAATATAAAATTTAATTTAATTTGAAGGGTTCTAGGTGATTTTTTATACACATTTTTAACTCTAAATATAGTGAATAAATTTATTTGTAGAAAAATAACCTCAGGGATCCAACTTAAATAAAAGAATGATAAAACTTATAAAATAGAGTAAGATAATCAGTTGGTATCCGACTATTTTTTTTAAATTCAACATCACGTATGTTGTGTGTTTTTGTGTGAAGATTAAAAGACTCTAAGAAGAGTTATAGTAGTACATGAACTGGTTACCAAAATCTCACTTCCATGCATTGGTTAGAACAAATAATCCCATAGGGTTCATTATTTGTAATGTATTACATATAGAGTATCCCTACATATCAAATAAATTTTATAAACATATGTAGATTATGTACAATTGAATAAGTTCCGTATTGTAAAATGAGATAAATAGTGAGGGGAATAAATAAATCAGATCAATAAGGGACATATAATTTTTTATATTTTTGAATAAGTTGTGTCAAGAATATGTAAAAAAAATTACGAGGAACACAACTGTGGTGGGTTTAAGAAGGTTCTATATGATAAAATAGTGATTCAACTATCCAAATTTAATTCGACATTAACTTATTCATGGATTATCTTTTGTGGAATTGTAATCCTTATGAAACAATATTTCCAAGTTAAACCTAGAATCTTGTATTTTCATTGGAATATAAATGGATAATTACGGGGGAGTGATTCAAATAAAATTTTCCATTTTTATGTTTTAATAAATGGATAAATGCCCCTGAATATTTCCAAACACAAGAGTATATTAAAAAATTTCGTTGAATTGGAATAATCCATGCAGTAATGTAAATATGAAATTGATTCATGACTTTAATAACTAATTGGAAAACCAATTATTTTATGACATGGAAATACCATTTAAATTGTTTTTTTAATGTTCTAGGAGGTAAATAAAACATTACATTCTCTTAGGAAAATTATAGACAAGTGGGTTGGGAGGAACCATTGAGAAATTAGAGACTATATGAAGGGAACAATGGATCCTATAATGGATCAAAAAATTTCATTAGCTCCTCAATTTCATATCATAGGGACTCATGGGGCTATGTTAGGCCACCAATAAAATCTAAAAAAAATATCACATGGTCTTTCCAGATACAACAATTCCTTTTCCTTAACCAGCAAGTCTAACCCAAAGAGCCATAATACCTCATGTGTGGCTTCACAAATGAAAGAGGATATTGAATAAACTTGAGTGCTTAAACACCATTAGTGGGGGATACTATATACTTGATAATACAATCCATACAAAATAAACATAAAAAATATAAAAATCTAGAGTCTAATGTTGGAAGAAAAATAGTTATAATGTAACAGAAAAATTTCACCCATGTCATATATATAAATAAAAAAGGCTCACAAAGTTTCAAAATAAGATAGTTAATTTAGAGTGTAAGTGAATAAATAAACACTATGGGACTATCTAGAGCACATCATGATACCACAAATAGATCCCCAATCCTTAGTTCAACCATTTTCCATGAATCACTTTCCCTTTACTGGACCCCTATACATGAAGTCTTCATGAGCATCAAGATTATCATATTGGGAATGAGAAATAAAAGCTTGTAGGACATCACCAATTTATCCTTAACATGTATAATAAGGTCTTATAATTGTATTACATGAAAATAAATATTGTGAAAAAGATAATAAAAAACCATGTCCCAAGCAATAACGTACTAACAAAGACACCCTGACCCCTATATGTACATGTTTTATGTGCATACTATAAGGATAATAAAAGGTATCATAAGTGACCAAGATCTAGCCACAAGTATGATTAATATGTTATTCTGAATCATCAAGGTATCAATATAACATGATTCTTAACATCCACTTGGCATCAAGTGAACATGTTTCTCATTATCCACTAGGCATCTAGTGTACATGATGCTCAACATACAGAAGGCATCAATTGACATGTTACTTAGCTCCAAAAAAATCATCAAAATTATACTCTATGTTTAGGCCAATAACATCATCATTTCTTGTTGTGTATATTCTCTATGTATGGTATAATAATATCAAGATGGTCCACTAGTTTCTATTACCAAGAACAATTCCTGTTTTAACAAACCGAACCAGGGTTTGCCTCAAACCTAGCACTCGACCCATTCCGTTACATACTTGAAGTGCGTTACTAATCCCCATGGGCTGTTGAAAAGCACCAAAGCATCGAAAAATAAAATATAGGCAATGATTTCACCAATCCTAATCAAACACATGAAATATATTTACTAAAAATAGGAACAACCGAAGTGGAACATGTTATATATATGTCATAACTATACGAAAATAGTTGAAATAGACAACAACAAAAGTATCTAAAAACTCCAATGGAAAAGTCCAACTGTAAAGAACTATTTCAAATGATATTCTCCAACCAATGGAATGGGTGAACTCCCACCATATCACCACCATCTACCCAATTAACTGACATGATCCTCACCACCTCACTACGACGTCTTTCTATTCCCTACACTAGAATACATACAATGGTCTATGAACCTCCAAAGTGGTGTGTAGGGTGTGAGATAATAGGCTCAGTTGGATCCCACCTAGGTGTTCCTTAACCAGTATCTATAAAAAGTTACCTATATTTTCATTTCAAATAAAACATGAAATGATAAGAGGTAAATAATTGTTATAGAAAAAGTGGTATACATTTCCCTTTTTTCATAGTTCTAAAAAAAGTAGTTATATCAATTTCAATGCACAGTTTCCAAATCATTTTCTATAAGCCTAAATATGCATATCAATGCTATATACAAAAGTTAAATAGTAAAAAATAGACTAATATGTATGATGACACGAAGTAATACTATAGGTCTAGGCTACAGACTACCGAAACAATATTAATCATGTAAAAAACCAGTTCCTAGAACAAAATGTCTAGACCGAAGAGGAATACCCCACGAGTAAAACCCCCAAAATATCAATATCAGTCCCCTAAAACAATTGTACTAGAAAAAAATAAAATCCCAAAGACATACCTCCTTGATAATATCAAAAAAATGTACGATGGAACCATGATAAACCTTCCAAAAATGAACCAAAGATAACCCACATTACATTTTTTACAATTCATTTCAATGCTTTGATAACCATTTGAAAAGTTATTTCAATTCCTAGAAAATACAATTTTCAATTCAATTTTCCAATAACCAGGTAACCCCATTTTTAATTTAAAACCCTTTTCAACACACAAAAAATAACCTTGGAAATTTCAATATACAATATAGTTTATAAAGAATAAAACTTAGTTTCAACAACATAGGATATAGACAGAACCAAAATACTCCAATCATTATTCATACTTTCCCAAATTGGAATCCACAACAAATGAAACCAAACCAAGTGAACAAAGGCCCCAGAATTCAATCCATACATATTCAGATTGAACAAATTTAGAAAATAAGGGTTCAAAGGAATGGGAGTCCACTATAGACCTCAAGAGATAATGTCTGCCACACCACACTAACATAGTAATGCCCTCCAAAATAAGATATCCCAATATATCTAGATAAAGGAATGAAGAATCACTAACCTTAGACCAATGGATCGAAAAATGAAACCCTAGGGTGCTATCATGATCAATGAAATGAAGAAGTAGAATGTTTCTTACTCAGAAAGTCACACCACAGCCACAATAATGATCCAACACTAAATGAAATTCTAGACAGAGATGAGTCTCCCAAAATCTCATAGGATGAGTTCTGGTATAAGAGACAAGAGGTTTAGAGAAGGATTGATGACAACAAAAGTCGCTCGTCAATTTAAAAAACTGGATGAAGGCCATTTCAGGATGTGTAATATAGTTACACGCCATGAAATCCATGTTGTTCTAGTACTCCATGAATTCCATCACATTGGATTTAAAATCCATTATTTACAGAAGTCACGATGGAAAACCCCCTGTCATGATTTGTAACATTCACTATGTGAATCCCCATCCATGACATCCTCCAAACAACAATTATACGATGTGTAACCCAGTAACACAACTTGAAAACATCCCGAATCATATTGAAAATGAAAGTTAATGTTGAAAATAAAAAAAATCTTCGACTTCACCATTATAGGCATACTCCCAATAGAAGAGGAGGGGGAAACATGATGACGTTAAGGGTGTACCTAATAAAACGATAATGGGATGTCACAAGAACCCTACCATAAACACTTTCCATCACCATGAAGTCATGTGGAAGATGTAATCCTTAAAAAAATATTAGGCCATTTCTCCCCCATTAATGACTCAAGTTCCAAGTTAATGAGAATCAGATCCTTATTTCCATATAACTCTAACCAAAAGGATTGACTTCCCACACAACACATTCACTTGAAATTCAACGATCTTAACAAGTTTCTCTAAAATAGAAACATATAGATCCATGTCAATTTCATCCCAACTCAGAATGTGAGAATGATTGGGATGATACTTCTTGAGTTAGGATATATGGAAAACATCATGAATAACTATCAACTAAAATGGAAATGATAATCGATAAGCTACCTATCTGAGCCACTCGGTGACCACAAATGGTCCAACATATCTTAGAGCCAACTATACCTACTTTCCAAAATGATAGTGATTCCACTGAAGAGAAAAATTCAAGAAAACCTAGTCACCTACAGAAAACATCAAAGGTCAACGCCGCCAATTCAAATACAATTTTTATCAACTATTGGCTATTATCAGACATTGATGTTCATCCTGAATCTTCATAGATGTCTCCTTAACCAAACATGGTTCAATTAAATATACTTATCTCTCCTTAACCCAGGAAACTGATAATCTAAATAGGTGACAACACAATGCCTCAAAGGGAGACATTCTGATTGATGAATAATAACTATGTTTATAAAAAAACTAATCCCATACCTAATGGTTATCCCATGATCCTCTGAAAACTAAGACACATCCACATAGAATATCCTCTAGGATCTGAATCACATTCTCTTTATGACCATCTGTATAAGGATGATAATATGTGATTCACATGACCTGAGTTCCTATTTTATCATGAATAATACTCTAGAAACATGAGAAGAACCTCGGATCCCTATGTAAAACAATAATAGATGGACTTACATGTATCCTCAAAATCTCTTCCACATATATATTACATAGATATTTAAATATAGTGGTGTAATTTCTAGGAATGAAATGAGAACCCTTTGTTAAAAGATCAATAAACACAATGATAAAATTACTCCCTCTGTGAGTCTATGGAAATCCAATAAAAAAACATTGACACATTATCCTATTTCCATTTCAGCATCGTAAGAGTGTAAAAAAGAAAGAAGGTTTCGGGTTCTATCCATTTATCCATTGGTAGGTGTAACAATGAGACCCAAACTCCATGATGTCACACTTTATTCGCGGCCACCATAATCATCGTCACGTGTCATAATACATATTTTTAGTGCCTATATAAAGTAACCATGAAGAGATGTGAGAATAAAACCATACTAAACTCCTCAAAAATAGTGGAAAGAGAATACTTTTCCTGATGTTATGTATACCATATTAAGTTGGAGTTCAACTAAACATAGTCTCCCCACCATAAAGGCTTTTTCATGTCTACTAAAACTCATCATCCTACTACTGAATCTACAAAATAGGCTTCAGGATAGATGATTATTACTGGACACTGGTCAGATACATACCTACAATATTATCCTAGGCTTCTAGGTGTAACTTGGAGAAAACCCCCATAAGGTTCCACTCCTCGTTCAATTCCATAATAGATTGTGACAATAATTTCTTGATAAGGGTGTCTTTAGTGACATCTATCTTCCCTAGAGTGTAGGTGATATAAAATTACAACGTTTGATGGTATTATACCCATTGTATCTGTCTATGATTCAATTCATTATAAGAAAAGATATGACTTATACTATTATGAAAAGAGAGGACCATTAACCTTGCCTCAAAAAGATAGTTCCACAATCATTTAAGCACATGAATAATTGCAGTGATATCTAAATCATGAGTAGGGTAATTAATTTTAGGTGGTTGAAGTTAATGAGATTTTTAAGATACCACATGGTCATCATGCATAGGCACACATCTCAAAATAGAACCAGAACTATTAAAAAACACCACATACCCCTTATCAGGCTCAGGTACGATCAGAATAGTAGCTGATGTCATAAGACTTTTCAGTTCATCAAAAGAATACTGACACATCACATCCAATGTGAATTTCACCGCATTCTGGGTAAGAGTAGTCAAAGGAAACACCAACATAAATAAATCCTTGAAAAACCATCATTTATATCCAGAAAGACCAATAAATCTCTATATATCCAATACATTTTGTGGTTCCTTCCATGGAAAAATATCGTTTACCTTCTCTGGATCAACAGACAATCCATACTCATAAATTTTTTTCCCCAATAAATTCTCTTAAAAAATATATAAACTATATTTTGAAATCATTCCATTTAAATGGTCTCTTCTCAAAATTTTTAGAACCACACTGAAATGGTGCTCATGCTCATGCTCATATTTTGAATGTGCCTGAATATAATCCAAAAATACTACCAGAAATGTGTCCAGATATTAATGTAATTTCTAATTAATTAAGGATATAAAAACAACTAGAGAATTAGTATGATGAAAATAAATCACAACATATTCATTATGTCTATACAATCTCTCGAAGGCTGTCTTAGTTATACTACTCTCCCAAAATGTGATCTGATTGTAACCTGACTGAAGATTGATCTTTTAAAACCACTTAACCCCTGTAAATGATCAAATGTATCATCCACATGAGGAAAAGGATATTTTTTCTTAACATTAACTGGTATCAACTTCAGATAGTACACACATAATCGAGGTGAACCATCTGATTTCTTGGAAAAAATCATTGGGGATATGAAAGGTGAAATTATAGAGTGAATAAAACCATTTCCCCACATGTTTCCCCACTGAATCATGATCTATTTCAGCTCATCTAGTTCCAAAAAATAAGAAGGTATCGATATCAGTTGCATACCTATAACTACACAATTGTAAAATCTACCTCTCTATGGAGGTAGAATATAGAAGGAATTTTAGAAAATGTCCAGAATGTCTTGAACATTAATAGAGAGATTAGTAATTGAAGAGATGTCATTTGTTTAAAATGCTACATTTACCAAAAAAATCTTGATCCCTAGGAAGGAAAGTAATTCAGAATCAGAACATGGCTCCCACTCACCCTAAAACAAATTAGATATCCCATTGGTAGAAAAAAATGAAACATGCCTTTGATAATAGTTAACATCGTCTTGATGAACCCAAGCCAATCGATACCGATGATGATGTCAAACAGATCTAAATCAAGAACAGGAAATTCCTATACCAACATCATATTAGATATTGTTAATGAAGCAGAAGGACACTAAAATCCAGGCTCTTTACTATTTTCAATAGGTGTAACTAAATCCATTATAAAGGACATATGATTTGTTTTATGTTTAAGAATATAAAAAAACGAATATATAAAAGATTGGGAGGTACCAAAATCAAATAAAGAAATTTATATTAACTATACAATATGGATAGAACCTCTCACTTTTAATTGACCAATATCAACATCCATGGGAAACTCATATAATACATGAAAATTCTTCACTCGTGAGGCCTATGGCTAAAGCCCTATAATATTTGATGCTTCTGACTGCACTGCAGTTTCCCTTGGAGTCAAAAAACCCTAACCATAATGATGTGTATTAATATCCTAACAGAAAAACTATAAGTGAACAACACATCAATAGATGTTTCACATCATCACGGGCATAGGAAAATAACATATTGTGTGTCCTCCCTTGACCCAATGATAGCATATCAGAGGAACATTACCTACTGTAATAGACAGTGTATGGAGGTTCACTGCTAAGACCAACCTACACTACTCATGTGATGATCTTGATACTTCCTCTTCATCCCATGTGCACCACTAAACTTCCAACCGATGGAAGATAAGAGGTAAAAAATCCAACCTTTCCTTCCATTTTAATTTTTTCCATCATAGAACTGTTTACAATCTCTGCGTAGGTATAATGTTTTTACATAAGCACATGCGATCTAATATCGAATCACAAACCCTACATGTACTTCTGATCCTTCATCTGGTAATTATTTACCATGTATAAGAAAAAATAGGCAAGATCAAAAAACCTATTCTTGTATTCCAAAATAGATCATTCTTCTTGTTATAAAGAATGTAACTCTAGATACTTTTCCTGGATCATCGAATCTGGTCAAAATTTACGAAACAAAGTATTCTGAAACCCTTTCAATCCAATCCAATGTTTTTTTCTAATGGGACTATATAATCCCACCGTCGCTTGCCAGAACTATCATGTATATTCACTACAAACTTCTCCTAAATTTTCTAATGTGTCTCTATAATGTTGAATATTTGATCAATACTATCTAGCATGTCTTCATCCTCTTGAGGATCAATCGTTCCTTTAAAGGATAGTGATTTCTCAAGCAAGAACTACCACTCTCTGTCTCTCTCCTCTAACTCCTTTGTATACCTCTACCACTATATTATGAACTTATAAAACATCTTAATCAATAACATGAACTAAAAGTATGATAGTATTAAAGATATTATTATCTTTTAGTGGGTTGCCTTGAGAAGCATTAGTTGTTCCATCCTGAGGAACATGTGGAGTACATATCAGTGTCATACTGTTGCAAACTGAAACATAATAATGATCTAGAAGTAGAACAAACATCTGTTCAAAATATAATTAAATATGAAAAAAACTATGATTTTGAAACAAAACCCAATTCTAGAGAAAAAAATCCCATGATCCATTGGAAACCTGAGTCTCGTTATGACAAGAGATAGCCAAAATCTTATTCCAACATACCTATCATGTCCCAAAAATTATGTCTCCATTCAAATAGAAATATAAAGATAAGGACCCTAGCCAAACAGCTACTCCAATTGATGGAATGGGTTAACTCCCACCATCTCAACACTAGCTACCCAACCAGATGACAAAAACCTCACCAAATTATTGTGGTGAATTTCATTTACCTACCATAGAATACCAAAAAAGGTCTATTCCCCACTGATGAGGTTCCAAGGGTGTGAGCTAATTGGATTAGTAGGATCCCACCCATGAGTTTCGCAACCAGTCTCTACATGAAAATCCATATATTCCCATTTTAAATAAAACATGGAATAATAATAATTAATTTTGTTTTTATAGAAAACATGGTAATCATTTCTCTTTCTCTACTGTTTTAAAAAATGTTGGTACATCAATTTCAATGCACATTTTCCATATCTTTTTCCACATGAACAAACATGCATATCAGGGTTAACATAAAAAATCCAAGTAGTAAACAACATAATCAATTGTACCAAAACACTGAGGAATACTACAAGTCTAGGATACCGACTACTAATACCATAATAATGCAGTGCACAAACTAGTACCAAGAAAAACATGCCTAGGAAGAAAATAAATACCCCATGAGTAAACACCCAAAAATGTTAATATTGGCCCCATTGAACAATATAACTAGGAAATAGACGATGTCCCCCAAAAATAGATCATTATAAATAAAAATTAATGGATTATTACTACTATAAATGTTCCACCTATGTTCCCAAGTTAACCCATGTTCCCTTTTACATAATTATTTCAATGCTTTTAAAACCATTTCAAATTTTATTTCAATGCATCAAAAATACCAATTTTCTTTTCCATTTGTAAATATCTAGGGAAAACCATTTTTCATTAGAATCCCTTTTCAACACACACAAAAAAATTATGAAAATTTCAAAATACAAGAATATTCATAAAGAAAAACAATTGGGTTCATCAGCGTAGGATAACGACAGAATTACCTACCTCAAAGATTGGTTCGCACACACCCACAATGGAATCCACAACAAATCAAACCTAAAAACTTCAATAAAGGTCCTTGAATCTAATAAATATATCTTATATGGAGATGAGTCTCTGAAAATTTCCTAGGATGAGTTTTGGTTCAAGATCCAAGAGGATTGTAGAAGGATACAAGACAAAACAGTCCCTCGACCATTTTCAAAAATGGACGTGGGTCGTTTCAAAACATGTATTATAGTTACATGGAATGAAATCCACATTGTTTAAGTATGCCAAAAATCCATCACCTCATATTTAAAATCCTTTATTTAAAGAAGTTACAATGTGAAACCCTATTTCACGATGTGTAACTTTCAATGCGTGAATTTCCTTTCATGACTTGTACCCAGCAACAATTACATGGTTTATAACCCAGTTACATGGTTTGAAATTATGATTCATCTTGTAGAAAAGGTTTCTTAATGTTAAAAGTCCAAAAAATCTATGATATCACCATTATAGGTATATTCATAGTAGTAAATAAGGGGAAAACATTATGAGATTAAGGGAGTACCTAATAAGATAGCAACGAGATGTTACACCTCCAATGGAATGATAATTACACATAACAGTGTAGTGTAAAAAAGGGAAAACATTTCATAAAATAATAAATATTAGTGGAAACATATTAGTACATGTGATCAAAATCCAACACATGAATAAGATACATTTGAATAATCATGTAATAATGAATAATAAACTGGTCTCAAGGGCCTCACACACCCATATACGATGACTATCATGAAATTTAATACCTGTTATGACACAAAAATATCATTTCAAGGAAAAATTTGTATAAAAGTGACCCAAATTGTAAAGAAATTACTACCTTAGTATTATTACTGAATTACTCTAATAATCACCAAAGGATCAAATCTCAAATAATGTTAGACACCCATAGAGAACTACCTCTCATGTCAAGGATGCTTATCTCGAGTTCTCATTCATCAATAAGAAGGTATAGAAAATAGAACTAAGGAGATAACATATCAACAAGGGTGGTTCTAGAATAATATATGACAAGAAGTCCATCAACAAAATTACTTATGATATATATTAAAGAAGAGGATATCAATTCACATGATCTGTTGTCTTTTAATGAATGGTTCATGAATTCCTCATCAAATATAGAATATAACCTTTGGTATATTTAGTAAACCTTGATTCATCATCAATATATCCTTATAATGGTTATATAAATTAAATTCAAGAAGCATATGGTCACTAGATTATCGATCTATGATAGAATACCCATAAATGTCCAACATTCATGAGAGTTCTAGATCTTGTTAATGTAATGTTCTTTATACATTTAAAAGCACCTTCTTTTTAGTGAAAATAAAATTATTATCCATTATTTATGATATTAATATTTAAATATATAAATAAAAATGATCATTTATCATTGAATGTTTTCAAGGGAAATAGGGTAGACTATGAAGATTCCTAGAGGACAAATGTTTTTTTCCATCACATACCTATCTTCACAATCATCTTGTCAATTAGATCCACTATAATAACTCTTAAGAGGAAATAATTTCATCGAGTAATATCAAATGAGTCTCATGGTTGGAAGGGAATAATTTAGAAACATGAAAATTTTAAAATTAATTATTAATTTCCATTAAATGGGATTTTCTGATCATTAAACTCTTGTTAACATGGATTGGGAAAAAAGTTTTGGAAACTATGAACCATCTCTGCTGGGAATTCTACCTCTACTAAGAATCTGTATGATTTATGTTCATGGTCTGAAAAATCAAGTTCTAAATGTGATGTTGTCACTAGAGGGTGTCCCATGGTATGTCAAATTTGGTACCTTAACTATGCTACACACTTGAGAATGTCATACGAGTTTTCAGTGAGTCTGCATGATTTAAAAAACAATGAACCTTTAATATGTACCAAACCAGGAGATATTTCTTCTTATTACATATTTAATTTGGTAGTCTTCATGATTTGGAAAAAATTTACTCAATATCACCACCTTGATAAAGGCCTTTAAGACACTATGAAACCCACTAGAAACTCCTTGAACTCTTTAGAATAAATTTATATCTCAAAAAAATGATTAAGGGATTAAATTATGTTGTAATAGAAATAAAAAATATATGTCCTTTACAATACACCCTTCAAATACTTCAAGTCCACAAAAATAATCTTTTTCATTCCTTCTGGAATAACTCTTCCCACTAAGGGTGATTATTTTCCATCAGATCCCAAGCCCCTTCATGGATTTATCCATGGTTCTATAGAATTCTAACAAGTTGTAATATATTTTCCAACAATATCTTATTACACTGGTATAAAATATACACTAGTATTTATATATGTTATTCTTCAAGTACCTTCTCAATATCCTTTTAGTCGATGACATGCATGGAATCATGCATTTACTTCCAAAAAAAGACACATGGAACATGTCTTACAAAACTGTGTACCTAAAATGTTGAACTAGGTGGTACACAACTATCCCAAAATACGTAGTGATCTTTAAATGCACAATATAACATGTAAAGGGATTCCATTTTTTTTCTCAAATGTTGGAATCCCTACTGGTTAGTCCCTCCGAGAAGTACCCAGTCACCTATAGAGAAATCCAATGGTCTCCTCTTACTATAATAATTGGATATCATCTTACTCTAAGGTGTGGTAAAACACTTCTATGTTAGTTTCACTCCTTAAGAGGCCTCTTGTACTATATTGGTTCCAAAAACCAATTATTTTTCATTCCTGACACCAACAAATTAGTGAATGACATGAACTATTATAGAGATCTTATAAAGGTGTCTTATGAATCAGTGTTTGCAACCTGTTGTTTTATGGAAACTAAAACAAGTTTGGGTGATCATTCCTTGCTCTACCAGATTCTAGAAAACAAGAATAAAACATATCCACCAGGATATATATCATCAACAATAATTGTACATATATCCCAGAATGGTACACTATTCTCAATCTCAACTAATTCCTTAAATCCTTCTATAAGCCCTGCAAAAAACCATGATGAAATACATTGACTCAATTAAAAAAAATCCCAGGGGTACAATATTCAATAACGAAATCCCATGTATATAAATAATTCCAAATTTATATACTATGTGAGTCTCAAGGATCAATAATAATTGGGAAATATTTTACCAATCAACAATAACCCAAAACAATGTAATGAACCCTCAAGGTTTTTGATAACCCCAAAAAATTAACTCATGACATCCTCCCACTTCTACTTGGGAACCAGGAGTTGATGGAGTAAACCACCAAGAAAAAGTTTCTTGAACATTATCCCCTTCAATGTAAGGCTTTGAGAAATGAATCCATCAATATAACACTTTCTCCCAAGCTAATATAACTACTACCAAATGTCTTGCTTTATCATCGTGGCCTATGGATGGAACTAACAATTAGTGTTATAAAAAATCTCATTATTTATTTCTGTTAGAAGTAAGGACTACATCAATACCACATTCTAGGATCATATCATCAATTTCCAACAACCACCTATATATCGAGTCACCAAATTCTACCTATTCCTACAACACATCACACACTGGGGGGTTTCCATACTAGCCTTCAGCAGATCTAAGAAATTGAATGTGATCACCAATTGGGAACAATTCATTGATCCTTCGTCCATACAAGCATCCATACTTGAATCGACATGTAATAATAATAGGTTACACTATTACTTCATATTCCTTACACCATGGTTGTGGGATTCCCACAAATTATTGGTTGGAATATCAATAATGATTTTAATTTTACCTATGTTATAGGCCAACACAAAGTAGAATGTCTTGAGGTACTCTACCCATCACCTCTTCTCAAAATTTAGATCATGTTGTGTGAAGATAGAGTGTAGGATCATGTAACCTATGAAGAAAAAATCCTTCACTGAAGAGATAGTGTTACTAACACATCTAAGTGTATACCATAACTTACAAATCAAAGTCTTGGGTAGGATAGCTCCACTCATGGGTTCATAGATGACTTGAACCAAAATGAATTGCCTAATCCCTCTACATCAAAACTACCCAACCCAACACCTAACGAATCAAAATATATTCCGTAAAAAGCCCTTGGATCAACAAACCCACACTAAATAAATAATTAATTCATCTTAAACACAAGAAATGACTCCCCACATTGGTTCAACCACTGAAACATAACTCACTTTTACTCCAATATTGTCACATAAGTTGATAAATGAGAGATGTTTGGGAGATAATACCAACAATATCCCACTAAACCTTGAAGGATCCTAATATTATTAATATTCTATAGATTTTACCTAGAAATCACCACATCTATATTCTCAACATCCACAATGTTCTTGTCTCTAAAATACCAATATCCCTTAAAATTTAACTATTTTATTCCAAAACTAAAACTCTGAAAACTTATCATAATGTTGATGTTCTGGAAGTTTTCTTATAACTATCTATATATGTAAAGAATTCTTCTCTCGGGTCATTGAGTAAATGGGGATGAAACCAAAGAATACAAAACAAACATATTAATATACGGGTGGAAGATATTGTCCGTGATAGAAATGAACACTATTTTCACACTTTTTAGTCCTGATTGAAGGATCATGTAATCATAAATCCCATATATTCTCATAATTTCCTTATTTTTAATGAAATCCACATTGAACTGCAACTGGTCATAACCTGATTGAAGAAAAATCTCATAGAATCATCAGACCCACCACACATGATCAAAAATTTCCTTAATATAAAAAATGAAAACATATTCATCATGGTAACCTAATTTATCAGCTAATAGTATAAATAGAGTCAAAGAATACTTTATAGCTTCTTAGTAAATAAAACTGTAACACCCCATAATGATGTACTCGAGCTAATAAAAATCTTCAGTTCAATATCATGGGGATATAGTTTTAGCTCTATTAAATCAATTTTTTATATATGATATGGGGGAATCAAAATGGTTTTCACTCAATGCATATGTTTTAACACTAAGTCAAATATTTTTTTTTCTTCAAGACCCATAAATTATTATGGGATGATATCCTGATTGGGACCCACAAATTGAGGGAAATATGATGGGGATACCATTGATCTTTTACAAAGAACCAATCCCAAAATCTATACTATAATCATCCCAAGATAACACTATTATGAAACCAATATATCTTCTCCTATCCCCCACACACTTTTCATACAAAAAAACACTCCCCTTTGTGAAATAAATGATACCAATCACTTATATAAATCGATGTGATCTCTATAACATGTCAAACAATCCATTCCATGAATCAAATTG
The DNA here is from genome assembly GCA_963277665.1 of Viscum album. NCBI lineage: Eukaryota > Viridiplantae > Streptophyta > Magnoliopsida > Santalales > Viscaceae > Viscum > Viscum album. The sequence goes on from OY728158.1 coordinate 266,860,262, forward strand.
ATGGTTATCATCTTCAGAATCACAAAGACCAATATATTTCCACAATCAGAAATGAATATAGTAAAGTTTGTGAATTAGTAATGATTATCTATATTCCCGATCAATGATGTATCAAGGAAAAAAAACTAAGAAGATAACCTGACCAATAAGTCACTTCCAACAATAAATTTTATAGATATAAATGAATGGGAAGAATCCATATAAAAATTAGTTGGAAACATATAAGTGATCCAACCTATAACTCAGATAGAAAAAGGTCCCTCATCTTAATATACTAGAGCCTGATCTATTGCATACACTCAACCTACCTCAAGTCCACAACAATGACCCTCAGGTGAATGAATCACCAGATTCATCATTGTATGAGCCTAATATAGAGGACCCCATATCAATATTGGGTTCCATGAACATGTATACCACATCCCTTATATAACCATGACCTCATCAACCTAGAATATAATTTCTAGGTATATCATACATTTCATAAAATTTATATTCTTTATCTACAGTGATGACCAAAATTAATATAAATATACAATCTTTCATAGTTAAATAATTTTGAATCTCCCCCAGATGGTCTAGATTATGTTATTCTCTTCTCAACCTATGTGAGGCCTCCTAGAATCATATGTTTTTCTATCCCTTTTTTCAAATGGTGATGATCATGAATACTAAAAGAGGTTTTCTCACCCACATAAAGAAAGATGTGATAAGTCTATTAGGTTGGTATTCCTCCATTCCATTCTCTATGGAATGAGCATTGAACAACACATCAGAATAGGTATCTAGATCAATTCCACTAACTAGGAATCTCAACAATGGAAAAAAAATCAATCAAGAAATTATTGCCCTTTCATGCCCCGTTCGAAGATATGAGGGGAGCATAGAAGAGCAGCTCTGAGAAATGAAAATATTATTATAAAACCATCATGGATCCTTTATATTACTCTATAAAATCCATTAATGTTTACTAATTTAGCATGATAAGGAAAAATTCCCCAAAAACATAACGTTGAAGTCCTCCAAGGTGAGACCCTTAGGTCTTCTAACTTATCACATCACACACTTCAATATCCTGAAGGGTCCCAAAAGAATGAATTTCACTAGATTAACCATTTAATATTTAGGTGTATCAAAGTGGTCGAAGACACTCTCGATGATACATATCAAGTAATATGCATTATGATTACTTACAGTGACCTAAAAGGCTCTTGATGTTGGAGCTAGAAGTCTGTGACATATTTGACCATGGACCTCAGTTACCCTCCTCCCATATAGGATACAGGAAAAAGTCTTTGGTATATAGAGGTCCAACATTCTATTACCCCAATGAAATTATAAGAGCATGATTAGATACACCCTTCTACAGAAGGGGTGGTAGAATGGTGGAATCCTCCCTAGTGGGAGAATCATAACTGATGTCAGTTGATGGTCACACATGTTTTCTTTAAGGTTTCATATTCAAAAACACGAGGTTAACATTTATAATGTTAAAGTCTATTAATATAGATTATAATCATTCTATGGGATAAAATAACAATTCTCTTGTGAGGAAACTGATAACCCAATGTATGTACATCCTAAAACTATCCAATGTTCTCCATCCCTACACACTAGTAAAATAAAAATACATACAGAACAAAAATTAATTCTCTAGTTCAGTTAACTAATAGTACCAAAGATATTTCATAATAGTATAGAATATATATATATATATATCACTAAATAGGGAATTCAAGTGTTTCCAAACCAGATAACAAAATTCATTTAACAAAATTAATTATCTTGTACACTATATAACACACACACACACACAGATATATATATATATATATATATATATATATATATATATGCCATGTGATTTTAGGTGCTTACTAATGATTCATGACACACCCAAATCAGATAAAATGGTAACAAAAATCTTATAAATGGTAATTCATAGTTACATTGCACATGAGTTGGTCAGAAACATTGAAACTCCACTCCTCGAGTCTAACACAACCTATCTCCTTTCTATGATTTCTTATGTTAGTTAAATGAGCAAAAATAAAACTATGATATGATACCATTTTGTAACACCCTATTCTAAAGCCTTGGTTCTGGGATGGAGAGGCACAATACATCATGCATGCCACCAAAAATTTAAGAGGATTCTAACTAGTAGTTTGGGTGTAAATGATGATATTGTGGAAACTATTAACTTTTTAATAAAACCCATATAAAATAAAAATAAATAAAACCTATAACATTCAAGAATGAAATATTCAAAGATAAATAGTCCTAATATAATATGAAAATTTCACCCATTTCATACTTATTAAAAAAACAAGATCCAAAATTGGAAATCCAAACCAAATGATATTGAGTGTATGTTATTTAATAACATAACACTATGGGATCCTCTAGAGTACATACATATACATCCAATAGATCCATCCTTATCGGCTTAACCATCTTCCACACACACTTTCTCTTTCCTATAACCTTATAAATTAATTAATCATATCTATTGATATTCCTATGTAGTTTGTTTCTAAAAAAATCCATTAGTATAACACTAATGAATACTTAAATATAATTTAAAGGTATAAAAATGGAATAAAAAATAAAAATCAATAAATGTACATGAAACCATAAATGACCATGTGTCATGAACCAATGTTCAAACCAAGACACAAAACCACATGGAATTACCAGATTTACCTCCATGGTGGAACGATGGTAAATGATTTTTGAAGTGATAAAGAACTATCCAAAAGGTTAGTGAACATCTTACTCAACATTATCAAGTCATTGAATGGACAAGATTATAATAATTCACTAGGAATTGAGTGAAGATGATGCTTGGAATCCATTATGAATCAAGATTATTTTATACTCAACATCCAATAGGAATCGACTATCCAAAATAATCAACGTACATTAAGAATCAAGTGTTTGTTATTCTCAACAACCATTCCTCACCGAGTGTCATTCTACATGTAATCAGCAAAGATTCATCATACCCCTACCCAGTATTTAGGAAATCAATGTCATCATCACATGTCATGAAAGCTCCCCCTCTAAGGTAAAATAACATCATGATTGTAAAAATATTTGGTTTAGAAAAAAAATTCATCTGAAGGGATTATAATTACTGATAATAGGGATGAAAATACAAAGGAAATGTATAGTTTGACATCAAATGAATGAGTAGAAACATAAATGTATATGTGATAAAAATAAAACATTAAAACAAGCTATATAAGAATAAAAAATTAAAAATAATTCATATAGGTTATTCTACAGAAATATCAAATTATGGAATCAATAGTATGAAAGATCCTCGAATGTTAAAGAACATCTTACCTCTACCTTTTTGATCAAATATTGGAATATTAATCAGAGGATGAAATATTGAATAATGTTTCAGACCCATTGAGAACTAGATCACACATCATATATGCCAATATAGTCTTTAGTTCATTAATAAATAGGTTTAGAAAAGATTCCCTTGGAGACTCCATTTCAATAAGGGTTGTTCTGGAATCACATAACTCATGAATTACATCAACAGAACTAGTTCTATAATTTCTCAAAGAAGAGGAATTTAGTTCACTAGATCTATTGTTAATTAAAGAAAAGATCATGAATTCCTCATTAAATTTATAATATACACTTGGTTCTAATAAAAAACATTTATCTATCAACAATCCATTGTCAAAATAAAGACTTAAGGTGATATTCAAAAAGAAGAAGGTCTCATGATGATCTGTATATGATAACTTACCTCAAAATGTCCAACATCTCTAAGAGATATAGCTCTAATAAAAGGGAAGTTTTTGACTCATAAAAAACTATCTCAATTATAGAAAATATCCATTTATTCACCATTAGTTAGTATTGGAGTAAATATATTTGAAAATAGGATGTCAAAGAAATGATTCGATTCTAGGTAATAATGGTATATCAAGAATAAACATGAATAATAAAAGTTTTTCATCACATAACTTAACACCATTTCATACAATAAAATAGATATGTTGGAATTAATAATCTCATTCCATGAATTCAACTAGTAAGGCTAGCATTGTCTTAATTTTTTAAAGGGAATCCAATATAATTAATAATAGTTTAAACAGACCATAAATGACTGTTAATGTGGATTTTTTGATTACTAAATTTAGGAACAAATGGTTTGGTGAAATGGTTTATAAAATATTGTTCCAATCATGGGATTCATTCTACCTCTACCTAGTACCCACATGGTATGGTAACATCATTTTACAAACCATGTTCCAACCATGTTGTTGTCACTGGAGTGTGTCACATAGTTTTTCTATGTCATCACACATTTTTTAAAATCATCCACCTTAACTGTGAATTGTCTCTGAGAATTTAATATTATTTTTCTACAAGTATATCTGGTTTAATAAACTGCGTTACTTACCAATGTGTCACCCAACATTCTTCTTCCTCTTTTTTTCATAGTTTCTGGGATAACCATCACAGTTTGGACAAAACATTTTGAAACCACACACCTTCAAAATTTCCTATAAAACACTCTAAAACCCAGAAAAAAAAATCCTAAAACACATCCCAATAAATTTGTAGCTCAGAAAAACTTGATTAAAAGATAATATTTACTCATAAAATTCTTAAAAACATCCAAGGATGATAAGCACCAAACTCATTCTTATAGATATTTTAGTGCTAATAGATATTACATAAACTAATTGGGATTTCATCCATGCCTCAATGAAATTGTGAGATTCAATACATCTCATGATACCCAAGATGATGTAGCCTAGAGGTATACCACATGGAGGAACCACCTTATTAATATAGCAACATAATAAACCAAAACACTAAACCACCTATATCATAGAACCTTAACGACAAAAACAGGTTACAACATCCATCTAATGATCCACTTATTGTGATAATATATATTTTATAGTGTTTTTAGTATATTTTAAATAGATCTGAATTCCTAAAATACATTGGGACCACCTTTTGTCCCAAATTCTGATGATTAGTTTTATTATTATATAAATATAGTTTCATTTTCATCAGTTTTTATTTACCGTTTTCGTGTATCTTCTTGTCACACTTTTCTTATTTTTCAACATAATATTTAAACTCCATTATGTTATATACAACTTACCAATGGATTTGATCCTAGGGGAGTTAGTGGTGTCCCAATATTTTCTTACTTATTTTCATGTTTTTATTTAATTTCCTAGAAAAGTTGTGGGATATGTGTGGATTTATTTAAGAATATTATGTCATCTCCACAAATTTACAACCTTATTCCTTCCTTTTAAAATAAAAATATTCCTTAAATTACTCATCTTCTCTAATTTACATTGGTATTGGGGGATTTGATTGATGAATAACATATAGTGCATTTGGATCTTTAGGTGGCTGAATGTTGTTATTACGATTCACTATTAACTCTTTAATATAGTGGAAGTGATATAAGATGTGTTCAGGAAAACTCTATGTTTCATTGGGTCTTCACAAACAGATGATGGAGATGAACAATGAATGATATTGAATTAGGTATTTTCTAAATTTAATTCAACAAATATTGTTCTGAATTGTTTCATATAGTAAAATATAGGAACATTCCATTTCAACCAACCTTGTGTCAGTATATTTACCATGAATTTAATTTTGTATTATGCACATTAAACCATATACCAACCACCCCCATTTCCACCTATGATTTAAAAAAATAAACAAAAAAATAGAATATAAAATTATAAAATCACTAAATCAAACACTAATATATACTTGGTAGATGACCTTAGTAAAAAACATTTTTACACTATAAATTTTTATAACAAAATATTCAATTAATATCCCTGAAATTCCTTCAATAAGCTTTCATTTTTGATATATTCAAATTCAAAATCACCAGATAAATATTTTTTCATTTAATAAATATTCTATATTTATAAAAATCCAATTTTTAAAAAATAACTAAAATAAGACCCAAGGGTAAAAATAATATGTTTTTAACAATTAGAGTATTAATTATTTTTAAATAAAATTCTCAAGAAAATTTACCATTTACCCCATCAATTATTGAAAACATCAAATCACAAAAAATATATGTTTAATATGAGGAAAATTCATGGTCACTACAGGTGTAGAAAGTGAGTTACATGCTTAATTACTATAATAAAAGACCACTTAACATGTCAATTGACAGTGGGATAATAATAAGGTTAAGTAAGGGACATGTAAACCAAAATTTATTACAAAGAAATGGAAACCCTTATCTATTTTCACAAGACTAGTGAAATTTTAAGGATGAATTTTTTTATGGGGGGATATCACCTCATGTATTTATTTATGAATTTTTCTCTAGTAGTTTTTAGGTGTTTAATGAGTTTTCTTATATGAAATATGTTGGCATAATGTACACCAATTTAATTTATTGAATGAGAATTCTGAAAATTAACATAAATAAATTAAAAGAAAAATATATTGTTATTAATTTTGATTAAATCAATAGGAATATAACTGCAAGTAATTAAAAATAATTGAAGTATAAATAATTTTCTACATGTTAATAGAAGAAAATAAAACTTCTTAGAATAATATAATAATGAATGAAAAATATTAAAAATATGATATACATTTATATAAATTAACGAATAAATAAAATGAATGTTTTTTATAAGTATTTAAGGTCAATTATAGGAATAGAAAAGGAAAATGTGGATATTATATAGTTCTTTTGTATATATATATTTTCATTAGGTATACATATATTCGATGATTATATTTAAAATTTAATAATTGGAATATAATATTTTTTAGAGGAGAATAATAAATTAAAAATAATATATATTATATTTGAAATAAATAATTAACATCCAATTAACAAATATTAAATGATAAAAATAATAATACACAAATAATTAAAAAAGGAAATATGTTATTTTAAATTAGGTGTTTTCTTATGCATTAAAACACACTATTTAAAAAAATCACATTCTTATTGTTTAGATTTAAGAAAAATTATTTTTTATTTTCAATTATTATTTTAAAATTAGGAAGGAGGATTAGTTTCCTTTATTAAAAAAAATTTATTAGGGAAGAAAGTAAATTATGACAATAAATGATAGATTAATGAAAATGATTTAAATTAGCCGTAAATAAATAAAATACATATAAACATTATCGGTTAAATATATTGATGATCGAATTCATGCACACTTTTATTATCCATTTTTAGTCACATTCCTTTCTCAACTGCATTCCTTAGACATTAAAGTATATGAATTTGAATAATTATAGTCATTATTATTTATAAAAGGGGTATTCCTCCACCCATTTAGGTACACACGTAAGGTTTATTTATCTTGTATTATCTACAAATATAATTCTTCATAATTTAACTCTTATTTTTTGAAGATACATATTTAAATAAGACACCCCATGTCCTTCAAACAAAGAAGGATCCTAAGAAGAAACAATGTTATTTATATTTGACGATTCATTTACATTATATTTCATTAATATTACCAATCCCATTTCATCATATATATTGAATTACACTTTTAAGAAATTAATATAAATCATTATACTATTTTAATAAAATTATTTCATTTTCAAATTCGTCCCCTGATTATAGAATGTTCATATTTTTTTGGTTTAATCACATATATGGTCAATTAATTAATATTTCCTTCCTAAATGGTTAGGAAATTTATTTCAATTATATAATTTTATTATATTATAACTTATTCATCATTAAAAATAACACATTTTTATACATTACATAGTCTTAACTGAACAATTCCCCAACCATTCTTAAAAAACAATACTCCTAATATCCATGAAATAATAAATGTACTCCAAAACATCATCAAACATATATATATCCATTATATGAACTTTATAGAGTGAATTAATTTTTAAAAATGAATGATGATTGATGTTTTTATATTAAAACAAGTGTAAAATAATTATATATACTGTTATTTTATGATCAAAATGAACATTAACCAACTAAAAAATATCTAATGTGTAAATATAATAGAAATGTATAAAACATAATAATTATACATAAATTCACAAATATATTATATAAATGTTTAATTTGATTATACAGTGTGTTAGAGATTTTTAAATAATGTCCCCAATAAAGGTAAGGGGGTAAATGGATTTTCTTCTCAATCATTTGAATTTGAAACATGTTCCATATCCCCCACACATTTTCCTTTATAAGGTGTATATACACCCCCATGATTTTTTTTTCTAATTTACATTTATCTAAAGAAATATATAATTCCAATGTATTTTTTCTCTTTAAAATGATTTGTATTCATAAAATATGATAGGCATAAGTAATCATCGTTATAAATATTTCTATTTCGATATTTCACATCTGTATAGATGTTTTTATGTTATATATAATGGATTTATTAAATATAATTTCCACTATATCTATGGTATAAAAACATATCCTTCAATTGACATTCAATTACTTATGTGGGTGGGAAGAATACCAATTTACCTCTATTTCTTTATTTTTTTTGTCTCACTTCTTTCTATTATTTCATTACATATATTATTTATATATTCTTACTCTCTGATCATTAAAATAAATTCTATTTACTTTTTATTTTATAAAACTCTTTTATTTAATTATTTATTTATTATTAAAAACATAAAATGTGAAATTTAGTTCTTCCTATTTTTTATAAATTTTTTATATTATTATGAATATTTTCATCTATATCAATACACATTTTTGTTAAACAATAGTGGTATTTATTTTGTTTTACTTATAATTTCTCACTAATGATATAAATTTTTTGGCATTATTTACTTAATTTCTCTAGATGATTTATTTTACTTGAATAAAAAATTATTTTATTACCCAATTTCTTCTCTTATTTTAATTATTTTTCAACATTTGGGGATTTATTATTGATTTTATGTTTATATAAAAACCTATATAAGGATAGAATTTTATGTTAAATCTTGGACCAAAATTATATTCCTATTTAAATAATTTTGTAAACAGTTACGTCAAATGAGATTTCAATGCTTATGTGATATGTTGATTAAGCCCAATACATAATGATTATGTGTCATGGATAGTGAAACTTATCCACTATGTTCGAAAGGTCTTGTTGATTATCATTTACCTATGATAACCTAGGATAATATTCCTGAAATATTCAGATATTATAATTCAGGATTATATTTCCTTGATAAAATTGGTATGAATTTTTAATGCTATTTTAATGTAAAATTGTTCCAATTTTATACTAACATTTTACGGTATTCTTCATGATCTTTAATGTTTCCTTCATACATAATTTCCCACTTACTGAGCACCTAATCTCAAACGTTTTTTATGTTCCACCAATTTTTGATGTAATATGGATTTATTTTATATATGATATTCGTTTAAGAATTTTTTTGGAATAATTTTATAGATAAAATGTTTGAGGTGTTCTTAAATAATATGGATTTGTATCTAATTTATTAATACAAAACACCATTGAGTTTTTTTAGTGCGTTTTAATTTTGAGTTGCAATGAATAATCATCTTAATCGATCTAAAAGATTTGTATATTATTCGTTGTTCTTATTATGTCCTCTATACCATATAAATATATAATAATAAATAATTAGGGCCCCTATATAACATTCCATGACCCCTAAAAATATTGAGTTTTCAATGAATCTGGATTTATTACATCACCCCATACATACAGTGATATTTGATAACAAACATTTATGAATAAAACATATCATACCTTACCTCTTAATAATAAATAATAATAATTCATTTTTCTCAGATATATCACATGTTGTATGCAATTGATATTGAATAATTAATCACACTAGCTATGATATATGAGACCTTGGACTATGGTGATAAGAATTAAATATCTCTAAACCTTAATTCTTGGGAGACCACCATCTTAATAAATTCACATATTCAGGGGAATAAACTGATATCATCGCATTATACCCAATTATACCATGAGGATCACATCACTTTTAAGTTAATAAATTTTTCAAAATCCTTATACCATTATGTTATAATAGTGAACCGAGTGACATTATGTGGTTACACATCAACATAATATTAATTTTAATATATAGTTTAATAAATTCTTCCATAAAGTGAACATTAAAACAAAATGATTCAATAATCTATTAACTAAAACTGAAAATAAAGTCACACAATTACCACAAATGTCAAATCTCACTCCATGGATAAATGAAAAAACCAATACCTTGAGTCTAATTACCTCACATTCCAAAATGATTAACCCAAATCCAATACAATACATAGCCTTTGTTTTCCACTATTGATATTGGGTCTTATAATAATGATTAGTGTTAAAACAGAATATTAACTGTCAATATTAAAATAATAACCATAAAATAATTGAACACTTTGATGTAAATTATTTAGGACTATACCCTCATTAACTAACATGATAGTGTAACCCATTAAAACAAAAACATGATATATAAATACCATGATCAACTAAAAACCATTATTTCCCTCTCAAAATAATCCCTAATTTTTCCTGAAATATATTAAGTGTATTATAATTGAAAACAAAATATTTATATTCTGGTACAACTATATAAACATGACTCATATCATGAAAGACACATTAAACCTCTTCCCTCCATTCATAATAAGAATATAAAACTATTATTACCACATAATAATAAATATCTCACATAAAAATTTACATTTTTACTAAACTACACAATATTACAATAGTCAACCTAAAAATTATCACATAAATTTATTTACCCTTTAACTCATGGTAATATTTTTGGTCTAAAACTTTTAATTCATCAATGTATTTTTATTTGAAACTAAAAAATAATTATTCCATTATCATCAATAAATTTAAAAAATAAATTATATAGTAAGGAATTGACTTCCATAAAATTAAATAAAAAGGTATCTATGAATGATAAGGTGTAAAAATCATCATGATTAAGATATATCTATCCTATGAAAATAAGATTAATATCTTTATATAGTTCTTTCAATGTAAAAATCATAAACAACCCCCTCCCCCAAGAATTAATTTCAAAATAATTCCCCAAAATCCAATTTTTATTCAAATCATAATAACTCATCAAGATGATGATATAATATTAGTTTCTCCTCAACTAGATCATAGATATTTTATATCAATCTTATAAATCATCCATGGAAAAAATACCAATGCATTGATTAGTTTTTTTCTTACTCAATGAAACCCCTACTTGATATCCCAAAATAAAAATGGAAAGAAAGAAATAATTAAGTGACGGTATATTATATAATATTACATTTTTACCTAATAAAAAATAATATAATATATATTATTGGAAATAAATAATGTGTGTTAAAAGAGATCCGAGAATAGATATAGATTATTATGTTAAAATATATTCCATCAACCACCTTTTTTCTTTATAAAAGGGAGGATTGGTTTCCTTGTTAAGGTTCTATCCCTATTAATAAAATTTTTGGTTTTAATGGGAACTAGGTGCCTTCTATTCAGACCCAAGGGGAATCACTAATAACATAGTGGCCACCAAAGTACCTAGATTTAGTGGCTTCATTAAAATACTTTCCTGAAGAAAGTACAATTAACTCTACACCAACTACTTGATGAATCCAATTATTTCAAATAACAACCCTTAACTCAAATCATTTCAAAATTATATTTTTAAATATTCATCATAATAACCTTTATGTATAATCCCCATCACGTTCATTAATAAAAATTATTATTTAAACTCACCTTGAACAAATGTTTTTGATTTCTCAATAATTTCAAATATCCATATGATTTTTAAACAACATAACACCCTTTTATAAATTTTAGAAAATGAATGATTTTGAAAAATCCCAAATATAAATATTTTCAACGCTTTCAATATATTATAAACAATACACATATATGGGAGACCATAATTAATGAAATTTATAAATTTTACACATCATTATAAATGGAAATGTTTTATTTATAATCAATTTCAACCCATTCCACCATTCAAAAATTATCCACCAAAAATTGTACCCAAAAATTAATTTTTATATTTCAACTACTATATATTACAAATTAAAGAAAGAAGAGAATCCATAATATTTATTAATTTTATTGATCCTAATAAATTTGAAATCAAATATTTCACAACAAAACAATATAACTCTCTATACAAAATTACACATGTCACACATTAACTAACATGTACAATTTCAAAAGTTTGGATATGATAAAATTAATATCATGGAACTATGGTCTCATATTATGTTACACAAAATAAATAACACAAAACTATGACAAAAAATAATTTCAATAATTTAATATAACATTCCAAAGCATATATATTATCATAAAAATATCAACGTGTCATAAATTCTGAGAACCATATTTTTTTAATTGAAATATAATTTGAAAAATATTTTTCTAAAAAACCATTTCAACAATAATCTCATGGTCATTTATTTATAATTTTAATATGTAAAGTAAATTTTCATCGATATATCCAAAACAAATTTTTAAATATGAAATTTTTGTCGATATAATGAATAAAATTAATCAAACACCCATTACATTAATAAATTTTAATCAATAACATATTAAATTGAAATTAAAATTTCAATTATGAAAAGTATTTTACAATTTTAAAAATTTCCAAAACATTTATTAAATGGTTTACATCATTATCAAAAGGTCTTAAAACAATCAATTTCACAAAATATTTCCTAAATAACCAAATAAAGAATTGTATTGATCATATAACTCTAAAAAATAATCAAATCCAAATTATGAAATTGGAGTCAACCTGTAAAGATTTATGTTAATAAATAAAAACCATGTGAATGTATAAAAAATGAATTATATTACACTACATAAAACAACATACTGGTTCAAAACTTGTCTCAATCAAGAGACTGGACTCCACCATTTTAATAATTCCCTACCATACTAATATTTCAATGTTAATTCCTTAAAAATTTCTTGAGGGTCTCTATATAACCTCTAAAATTCATAGTAAACATGGGTTTTACTCATATCCATACTTTTCCGGGTTATTTATGACCCAATTCCCAAATTCAAAAATCATATTAACTTCTGCAATGTAATTATGGATGAAAAGACCCATAGAAACTTATATTTATATTGAATAACCACCAACATTCAAATTATTACCTGATAATAATTTTATACAAATACATACAATTTTGAAAATATTATCATATTTTAAACAATTTTTATGTATAAATTTATTTTTTTTTGAAAAATAGAATACTCAATCCATACATTGAGTATACAAAATATATAAAAAAACAAAAGTGTGACACATAGTTTGGAATTACAAATCCATTGCACATAAAAAATTAGAGTACCACTATAATGATAATAATTGAAAAAATACTTTATAAAATTTATGAGAGAACAATCATTAAAAAACCAGTCCACCTACAAAATATTTGAGAGAAAATTAAGAAAACAATTCCTAATAAATTATATAGGGAAACTTTCAAAATCATTTTTGTTCATTCTATGAACACCTCTACAAATATTGACCTCCATACTCAGTATTACATATAAAAATCATTAGGAAAATATAATTTTTTATTGAATTTATATATATAAAGTCATTATTGGGATAATGGTGAGCATGAATGACTAAATATGACTTCCTTAAGTTCAATTAAATTGAATTATTAAATAAGATTTAACATGTAAAAATTATTATTTTTATCTAATTATATAAAATTTAACTTTTCAAATTTATGTATCAGAAATCAAAATGAAGAATAAAAATAATCATGAAATATAAGACACATAGAAACCATAAGTAACACCTCCCACACAACCAAGATAAAATCAATAATAAATAAATTAAGCTCTTTTAAAACTAGATTATGGTAGAGTCATTTTAAAAAAACATCCACACCACTACAAGTGGAAAAACATTATAGAAAAAAGGAAAACAATATAACTTTTCCTTAACAACAAAATTCATTTAGATTCACAAGGATAAGATACCAAATAAAATACTCTATCTATATATAGAACCTTCATTGGTTTAATATATTTATCCCTTTATAATAGAAAACCAACTTTGGTAATACGAATGATGGTTACATAATGTTTATTCACATACAATGTAATTACCACTTTCTAAATGGATAAATAAATAATTATTCAATATATCCTTTCACCCTATCAACCAACTGCGTAATTATATAAATTAGTTATGTGTGGATCATAAAACATTTTCCACACTATGTCACTCAATCTTTCCCATAATCCTATAATAGAAAAAATTAAAAATTACACCATCTCTCAAATATCAACCCTTATTTCTTGGTGATTATTAATATCACATATTAGTAGCTCTAAAATTTCATCATATAGCCAAAATAGATATTGAGTAATAAATCACTTAGTATAGTAACATTGTAATGATTGATGGTGTTGTAAGTCAACCCAGATGTGAAATGGTTTTAATATTATTTTAACTAAAAATTAATGATGTATTAATGGGTTCTTATATGCATAAAATTTTACAAAATAAAATGGAATTTCTTTCGATAGAAAATACGGTTAAAAAAATTCTTAAAAATATATAAAACCTGACATATGAGAGACCATATAGATTTCCATAGTTTGATTGTGTCAACAAAAAATAGGAATATAACATTTTAAACAAAATTTATTATGAAACTAGGGAATGGAATTTTGTGATAATGTTGTTTCTTTTAAAATTTTGATGTATTATTTCTATAAAATCATTTGAATCATTTAATTCATGATAAATATTTGCATATATACATTTCATAGTGCAAGACAACTTATATATTATTATGATATGAAATGTGTTTTTTATAGTTATTACATTATGATACACGTAACTAAAAAGTTATTTTTTATAAAAATATTGGATAATTTAAGGATAGAATGAGAACTACATCATAGACCATTTATGTTTTAAATGAATAAAGATGTCTTAAAGTGTCTAATTTAATATTAAAATTTTATAAGAGAATTTCAAAATAAGAGTTAATATAATGACGATGTGGTTAACAAAAATACACCCATAGAAAAATAATATTATTACATTTTTAAATATTGAAATGATTAAAAATTATATATGGAAGATCCCATGAGATAGATCATAGATGTAAAATTTTTAAAGAGGACAATACGAATGTCATAAAGTAAACCCATGTTATAGTTTAGATGATATACATATGGTTTTAAAAAATGTTTTACATTTGATTTTAAGAATCTTGGTGATCATCATGGATGATATAATTAGACTACTATTTTTTTTTATTTTTATACTCTTCAATGTGTAATTTTTTTAATCATGATATAGAATATTTTTATGTATTCTAAATAATATTCTATATATTAAAGACACTTACACATAATATATTTTTTACAATATAATTTTTTTGAAAAAATAGAGAACGATAAAATGGTATAATGATTACTAAGATATATATCTTTCTATATCATGTTGAATTAATGACCTAGAAACATAATGATATATAAATTTTGTTCGTAATGACATTTAGCATTAAAAAACATGACTCTTTATTTGGAACTTATTGTTATATTCACTATATTATTATTATGGTTCATGAATTAATAATTATTATGATATTTTTATGGAAGAAGTCAGTAGAGAGAAGAGGTGGATTTATTTCTTTGTCATTATTAGTGGAAAATAATATAAATGTAACCATATGCCAATTTATAACTAAGTCTTTATTGATTTAGAACATCACCACATATACAATCCATGTACATACTCTACTGAGTAAACCATGTAAAAAATCATAAATACATGTGAATTATATTTAAATATACATTCTTAATTTTATGATAAATTTGGGTTTCCTTCTAATATATGATAAATAACTAAATCAAAGATGATTGATGAAAACAAGTCACTACTTGATTCAATCCCACACTTCCCCCTACCCATTACACTCAAGTCCCCTAATAACTTATCCATAACAAGTGGTAACATATATAAATTGTATATACATTTTTAATATTTAAATTACAGATAAAAATTTAATATTTAAATTCCATGGTGAATATTGTAAATGCTATTTTGGTAATCAACATGAATTTATTGAATTATCAAATGTTAATGATAAAAATGAGATTGCATGAAAAACCTATTAGCATTGAGATATCATTGGGGGAACTGGACAAAATGTTGTTGAATGTGGTTTCAAAGGAATAATTTATACTATAAGAATATTACCATAATTAGGATAACATGAATGAAATGTGTTTCAATTCATTAATGGAAAATTTAAAAAATCATTACAATGTAAATAAATATAAGAAAAAGGTAAAATATGAGTTATATGATGTCTTATGTGGTTTTTTTGAATTAAGGATATATGCTAAAACGACCCTTGTCTCTTCATTTTTATAGAATATATTATTGGATTATAATTCACTAATAGTAAATGTAGTTGGAATTTCAATTTTGATATTTCAATTTCTTAATTGTACTATTTAGTAATTTTTTGAGATATTAAGGGGTGGTTTTGAAGGTATATGATTTCTCAGACAATATCCCCAAGAAATTTTTATTTCTAGTGTGATGAAACCTCAAGATATGTGGTGTAATAAGATACCACCAAAAGATTAGTAGGATTCTACTATAATTCTACTAAGTTTAGAGGTGGCATGAAATCTAATATAAAGTTACCGAAATCCTAATGGAAAGTCAATGGGAGTCCAATGGTCACAAGACATACATTAGAGTTTCATCATAAATTTTTATTATCTGAATACAATTTTTTTATATTTTATTAAAATTATTTTTTTAAATTAATATCATAAAACCTTTAACATATTTTTCCATAAATAACCAAATAAACAGTTCTTGATATCTCTTTTCCCATATCTTCTATCATTTTCCCTTTTTAGATCTATTTTGATTAAATAACTTCCAATAGTGATATACTTATACAGGAATGTATATTCCCCCAAGCACTTTATTGATATTTTTTTATTTCATTATTTTTTATCAAAAAACAATGAAAATTTTATTAATTTTAATCCTTTATGTTCTCTCTGGAATATATGGAAAATTAACACTATAATGATAGTGGAGTATGATTTAAATAATATATTGTAGGAGTTCCATTGTATATTCTAGGATTTATAAGGGTTTTAATGTATGGTATGTTTGAGAGTTTGGGTTTGTGGGAGTGTATGACCTGGGATGAGGTAGATAGGGCTTGGGTGTTTATGTGATGATGAGAAAGGCCAAATCAATCCAAAAATAAACTATTATATATAGATTTCTGTTATTTTATCTTCTTTCCCAAATTATGAAAATGGGGGATATTAAAAATTATAAATGAAACACACAAAGGGTATTTATTCTTATGTTGTGTCTTAATCAGAATTTGGAAGCCCAATAAATTGATTTTTGTATTCTATTGTGAGTGGTGATTCATCATCAGGTAATGGATTATTCAAAGTTTATTAAATAGATTAAATATATTGGTGAAGAAGGTTTTTTTCATTAAGTAATATTTATATAAATATGTTTTAGAATCCTTGATCATAGATGTTGTGAATTTGGTAAGGATGGATTGAGTTTTTTTTCATGTGAGTTGATTTTCCGTTGAGTCCAGTTTTGGAAATGGGTGGAAGTGTTTCATAAATTGCTTATAACCATGTATAAATTGACCTATAAAAAGATTTATTATATTTTTACAATACAATTAAAATCATTATGGAACATTAGAAATGGAATATTGAAATAGGGTAAACCATAATATCACTAATCCACACTAGGGAATAAATGGATATAAATGATATATAACATGATATATAAGTTAATAAATTGATTTTTCTTTAAATTTGTTTGGTACAAAATTATTTCATTCAAAATAGAATAAATGTTTCCATTTTTTATCCCTATAATGTAAATTATTTTTCCAAAATATTTTTCTTGGGAGTGAATAATAAATTTTAGTATTAGTCATTTCACATATAAATATACTATATGATCTATTAAATAGGTATTATGTTAGAAGATATTATTATAAAATATTTAAGTAGGTTCTCTAGGTTTTGATGAATTAGTCTTTAATGGGTATGACTTAATGATGGTTCCTATAAATAACTATACAATGATGACTAGCATAGTCCATATGTTCATCCTCATCTCTATATGGGTGAGAATGTTGGCACATATTTTGTATCACTTTAATTTATGGGTGTTAAAGCTATAACATGATTATTTTATCCCTTAAACTATAAAGATATGTCCCTTATACATGAATTGTTTATCTAGATTCTACCAAAAAATGGATCATTGAAATTGTGGGCTATTACGACACATAAAATTCTAGTACCTTAGGAATGTGTATTATTTCATTTAACAATAAAGTATAAATATATGTTTTCATACATTATTATTTTATATTTTTCTTCTATTAATGTATATCTCATCATTAATGCACTTATATATATATATAATATTATATTAGGGACACTGTTTCTGGTTTCCTATAGTTGTTTACACTTATATATCATATATGAACAACAATTAATGTTCAAAATATAATTTTTTATAAAGCATAGGATATGAGCTCTAGGATTTGGGTGTAGCCAATGTAGTTTAATGGGGATCAAAATACTATACCAAATAGATTATGGGGTCATTATAGATGTGTCTTTATATTTTATTATTTTATTGTATGTATTTCACAAGAACAAAATCTTAGTATCTCTGTTTATATTACATGTGATTGTATAATATTTTGCGTATATTATGGTATTTCTAAATGATGAATTATGTATCATGGAAGACCTCTAATTGAAATTCTATGTTTTTATTTGATTTTTTGATCTATTTGATGATTATTATTTATTTATTTGTTGTCCATAATGATATAAAATATAAATATATTCACTTGATATCATTATTCCTTCACCTCTAGTCGATGTACTCTGAACTAAATAAGGGATAAGGATTGTGACAACCCATGTTAATCCATAATAATAATTACTAGTCCAACAACATAAAAACAAGTGTTAAAATCATTATTTTAATTATTAAATTTGTTTTACCGATTTGGGAAAATAAAAAATGCTAGATAATGATCACATTTAATTGAAGTTGAAAATGTTCCAAAAAAACACTTGTAAAAATAATATATAATTTATTAATAATCACATTGATTTTCTATGTTTTGGTTGATACAGTTTTCTGATATCAATATTTTTTTAACTCATGTATTATTGTTTTACACTAGGTATGGGGTGCAAAACTATGTGAAAACATGCATCTTACTTGGTTCATAGGCTCACATAAAATGTTTCGACATGTGTACAATTATAAAATAATTTTCTAAAAAACACAATTAGAACATTTTATAAATTTTTTATGAAATATATTTGAGATGTCTGGTTTTATTTATTTAATGTTATTAAATAATTTATTCATTGTTTTATAGAATATTATATTGGTGTGTCCTTACATTACTATGTCTGGAATTTATATAAATATATGAAAAATTATTTCCAAATATTATTTTTATAGAAAAATACAAATTTATTGTCTATTAAAAAATCAATAATAAAGTAATGAATATTTATTTAAATAATATATTTTTGGGGTATTAAATAATAAAACCTCATGATTTTAGTAATATTATCATTTTATAAAGAGATTTATTTGATATTTACATGGTATAGAGAACTTTTATTGAAACAAATTCAATTTTATTTGAGATATGTGTCATGATATTTTAAGTTGAGTGTGATAGGTTACAGGTAATTGAATTTTCACTCAATGTTGAGTTATAATGTGATATATAGTATGGAATTATTATTTTGATGGGAAACATTTATAAATGGATAGATTATTATCTTAGGCATGTGATTTACCATGTGTGTATATTGGTCAGAAGCATGGATATGAGCTCTATATATTAAAAGGTTACAGGTAACTTTTTATAGATACTGGAATCTCCAGTGAGGCGGTAAATTTATAAGGACACAATTTTCTCTAAGGAATTTATAAGGACACAATTTACAAAGTGGTGTGTAGGGTGTGAGATAATAGGCTCAGTTGGATCCCACCTAGGTGTTCCTTAACCAGTATCTATAAAAAGTTACCTATATTCTCATTTCAAATAAAACATGAAATGATAAGAGGTAAATAATTGTTATAAAAAAAGTGGTATACATTTCCCTTTTTCCATAGTTCTAAAAAAAGTAGTTATATCAATTTCAATGCACAATTTCCAAATCATTTTCTATAAGCCTAAATATGCATATCAATGCTAAATACAAAAGTTAAATAGTAAAAAATAGACTAATATGTATGATGACACCAAGTAATACTATAGGTCTAGGCTACAGACTACCGAAACAATATTAATCATGTAAAAAACCAGTTCCTAGAACAAAATTTCTAGACCGAAGAGGAATACCCCACGAGTAAAACCCCCAAAATATCAATATCAGTCCCCTAAAAAAATTGTACTAGAAAAACATAAAATCCCAAAGACATACCTCCTTGATAATATCAAAAAAATGTACGATGGAACCATGATAAACCTTCCAAAAATGAACCAAAGATAACCCACATTACATTTTTTACAATTCATTTCAATGCTTTGATAACCATTTGAAAAGTCATTTCAATTCCAATAAAATACAATTTTCAATTGAATTTTCCAATAACCAGGTAACCCCATTTTTAATTTAAAACCCTTTTCAACACACAAAAAATAACCATGGAAATTTCAATATACAATATAGTTTATAAAGAATAAAATTTAGTTTCAACAACATAGGATATAGATAGAACCAAAATACTCCAATCATTATTCATAATTTCCCAAATTGGAATCCACAACAAATGAAACCAAACCAAGTCAACAAAGGCCCCAGAATTCAATCCATACATATTCAGATTGAACAAATTTAGAAAATAAGGGTTCAAAGGAATGGGAGTCCACTATAGACCTCAAGAGAGAATGTCTGCCACACCACACTAACATAGTAATGCCCTCCAAAATAACATATCCCAATATATCTAGATAAAGGAATGAAGAATCACTAACCTTAGACCAATGGATCCAAAAATGAAACCCTAGGGTGCTATCATGATCAATGAAATGAAGAAGTAGAATGTTTCTTACTCAGAAAGTCACACCATAGCCACAATAATGATCCAACACAAAATGAAATTCTAGACAGAGATGAGTCTCCCAAAATCTCATAGGATGAGTTCTGGTATAAGAGACAAGAGGTTTAGAGAAGGATTGATGACAACAAAAGTCGCTCGTCAATTTAAAAAACTGGATGAAGGCCATTTCAGGATGTGTAATATAGTTACACGCCATGAAATCCATGTTGTTCTAGTACTCCATGAATTCCATCACATTGGATTTAAAATCCATTATTTACAGAAGTCACGATGCAAAACCCCCTGTCATGATTTGTAACATTCACTATGTGAATCCCCATCCATGACATCCTCCAAACAACAATTATACGATGTGTAACCCAGTAACACAACTTGAAAACATCCCGAATCATATTGAAAAGGAAAGTTATTGTTGAAAATAAAAAAAATCTTCGACTTCACCATTATAGGCATACTCCCAATAGAAGGGGAGGGGGAAACATGACGACGTTAAGGGTGTACCTAATAAAACGATAATGGGATGTCACAAGAACCCTACCATAAACACTTTCCATCACCATGAAGTCATGTGGAAGATGTAATCCTTAAAAAAATATTAGGCCATTTCTCCCCCATTAATGACTCAAGTTCCAAGTTAATGAGAATCAGATTCTTATTTCCATATAACTCTAACCAAAAGGATTGACTTCCCACACAAGACATTCACTTGAAATTCAACGATCTTAACAAGTTTCTCTAAAATAGAAACATATAGATCCATGTCAATTTCATCCTAACTCAGAATGTGAGAATGATTGGGATGATACTTCTTGAGTTAGGATATATGGAAAACATCATGAATAACTATCAACTAAAATGGAAATGATAATCGATAAGCTACCTATCTGAGCCACTCGGTGACCAAAAATGGTCCAACATATCTTAGAGCCAACTATACCTACTTTCCAAAATGATAGTGATTCCACTGAAGAGAAACATTCAAGAAAACCTAGTCACCTACAGAAAACATCAAAGGTCAACGTCGCCAATTCAAATACAATTTTTATCAACTATTGGCTATTATCAGACATTGATGTTCATCCTGAATCTTCAGAGATGTCTCCTGAACCAAACATGGTTCAATTAAATATACTTATCTCTCCTCAACCCAGGAAACTGATAATCTAAATAGATGACAACACAATGCCTCAAAGGGAGACATTCTGATTGATGAATAATAACTATGTTTATAAAAAAACTAATCCCATACCTAATGGTTATCCCATGATCCTCTGAAAACTAAGACACATCCACATAGAATATCCTCTAGGATCTGAATCACATTCTCTATATGACCATCAGTATAAGGATGATAATATGTGATTCACATGACCTGAGTTCCTATTTTATCATGAATAATACTCTAGAAACATGAGAAGAACCTCAGATCCCTATGTAAAACAATAATAGATGGACTTACATGTATCTTCAAAATCTCTTCCACATATATATTACATAGATATTTAAATATAGTGGTGTAATTTCTAGGAATGAAGTGAGAACCCTTTGTTAAAAGATCAATAAACACAATGATAAAATTACTCCCTCTGTGAGTCTATGGAAATCCAATAAAAAAACATTGAAACATTATCCTATTTCCATTTCAGCATCGTAAGAGTGTAAAAAGAGAGAAGGTTTCGGGTTCTATCCATTTATCCATTGGTAGGTGTAACAATGAGACCCAAACTCCATGATGTCACACTTTATTCTCGGCCACCATAATCATCGTCACGTGTCATAATACATATTTTTTGTGCCTATATAAAGTAACCATGAAGAGATGTGAGAATAAAACCATACTAAACTCCTCAAAAATAGTGGAAAGAGAATAATTTTCCTGATGTTATGCATACCATATAAAGTTGGAGTTCAACTAAACATAGTCTCCCCACCATAAAGGCTTTTTCTTGTCTACTAAAACTCATCATCCTACTACTGAATCTACAAAATAGGCTTCAGGATAGATGATTATTACTGGACACTGGTCAGATACATACCTACAATATTATCCTAGGCTTCTAGGTGTAACTAGGAGAAAACCCCCATAAGGTTCCACTCCTCGTTCAATTCCATAATAGATTGTGACAATAATTTCTTGATAAGGGTGTCTTTAGTGACATCTATCTTCCCTAGGGTGTAGGTGATATAAAATTCCAACGTTTGATGGTATTATACCCATTGTATCTGTCTATGATTCAATTAATTATAAGAAAAGATATAACTTATACTCTTATGAAAAGAGAGGACCATTAACCTTGCCACAAAAAGATAGTTCCACAATCATTTAAGCACATGAATAATTGCAGTGATATCTAAATCATGAGTAGGGTAATTAATTTTAGGTGGTTGAAGTTAATGAGATTTTTAAGATACCACATGGTCATCATGCATAGGCACACATCTCAAAATAGAACCAGAACTTTTAAAAAACACCACATACCCCTTATCAGGCTCAGGTACGATCAGAATAGTAGCTGATGTCATAAGACTTTTCAGTTCATCAAAAGAATATTGACACATCACATCCAATGTGAATTTCACCGCATTCCGGGTAAGAGTAGTCAAAGGAAACGCCAACATAAATAAATCCTTGAAAAACCATCATTTATATCCAGAAAGACCAATGAATCTCTATATATCCAATACATTTTGTGGTTCCTTCCATGGAAAAATATCGTTTACCTTCTCTGGATCAACAGACAATCCATACTCATAAATTTATTGCCCCAATAAATTCTATTAAAAAATATATAAACTATATTTTGAAATCATTCGATTTAAATGGTCTCTTCTCAAAATTTTTAGAACCACACTGAAATGGTGCTCATGCTCATGCTCATATTTTGAATGTACCTGAATATAATCCAAAAATACTACCAGAAATGTGTCCAGATATTAATGTAATTTCTAATTAATTAAGGATATAAAAACAACTAGAGAATTAGTATGATGAAAATAAATCACTACATATTCATTATTTCTATACAATCTCTCGAAGGCTATCTTAGTTATAATACTCTCCCAAAATGTGATCTGATTGTAACCTGACTGAAGATTGATCTTTTAAAACCACTTAACCCCTGTAAATGATCAAATGTATCATCCACATGAGGAAAAGGATATTTGTTCTTAACATTAACTTGTATCAAATTCAGATAGTACACACATAATCGAGGTGAACCATCTGATTTCTTGGAAAAAATCATTGGGGATATGAAAGGTGAAATTATAGAGTGAATAAAACCATTTCCCCACATGTTTCCCCACTGAATCATGATCTATTTCAGCTCATCTAGTTCCAAAAAATAAGAAGGTATCGATATCAGTTTCATACCTATAACTACACAATTGTAAAATCTACCTCTATATGGAGGTAGAATATAGAAGGAATTTTAGAAAATGTCCAGAATGTCTTGAACATTAATAGAGAGATTAGTAATTGAAGAGATGTAATTTGTTTAAAATGATACATTTACCAAAAAAATCTTGATCCCTAGGAAGGAAAGTAATTCAGAATCGGAACATGGCTCCCACTCACCCTAAAACAAATTAGATATCCCATTGGTAGAAAAAAATGAAACATGCCTTTGATAATAGTTAACATCGTCTTGATGAACCCAAGCCAATCGATACCGATGATGATGTCAAACAGATCTAAATCAAGAACAAGAAATTCCTATACCAACATCATATTAGATATTGTTAATGAAGCAGAAGGACACTAAAATCCAGGCTCTTTACTATTTTCAATAGGTGTAACTAAATCCATTATAAAGGACATATGATTTGTTTTATGTTTAAGAATATAAAAAAATGAATATATAAAAGATTGGGAGGTACCAAAATCAAATAAATAAATTTATACTAACTATACAATATGGATAGAACCTCTCACTTTTAATTGACCAATATCAACATCCATGGGAAACTCATATAATACATGAAAATTCTTCACTCGTGAGGCCTATGGCTAAAGCCCTATAATATTTGATGCTTCTGACTGCACTGCAGTTTCCCTTGGAGTCAACAAACCCTAACCATAATGATGTGTATTAATATCCTAACAGAAAAACTATAAGTGAACAACACATCAATAGATGTTTCACATCATCACGGGCATAGGAAAATAACATATTGTGTGTCCTCCCTTGACCCAATGATAGCATATCAGAGGAACATTACCTACTGTAATAGACAGTGTAGTGGAGGTTCACTACTAAGACCAACCTACACTACTCATGTGATGATCTTGATACTTCCTCTTCATCCAATGTGCACCACTGAACTTCCAACCGATGGAAGATTAGAGGTAAAAAATCCAACCTTTCCTTCCATTTTAATTTTTTCTATCATAGCACTGTTTACAATCTCTGCGTAGGTATAATGTTTTTACATAAGCACATGCGATCTAATATCGAATCACAAACCCTACATGTACTTCTTATCCTTCATCCGGTAATTATTTACCATGTATAAGAAAAAATAGGCAAGATCAAAAAACCTATTCTTGTATTCCAAAATAGATCATTCTTCTTGTTATAAAGAATGTAACTCTAGATACTTTTCCTGGATCATCGAATATGGTCAAAATTTATGAAACAAAGTATTCTGAAACCCTTTCAATCCAATCCAATGTTTTTGTCTAATGGGACTATATAATCCCACCGTCGCTTCCCAGAACTCTCATGTATATTCACTATAAACTTCTCCTAAATTTTCTAATGTGTCTCTAGAATGTTGAATATTTGATTAATACTATCTAGCATGTCTTCATCCTCTTGAGGATCAATCGTTCCTTTAAAGGATAGTGATTTCTCATGTAAGAACTACCACTCTCTGTCTCTCTCCTCTAACTCCTTTGTATACCTATACCACTATATTATGAACTTATAAAACATCTTAATCAATAACATGGACTAAAAGTATGATAGTATTAAAGATATTATTATCTTTTAGTGGGTTTCCTTGAGAAGCATTAGTTGTTCCA
The DNA here is from genome assembly GCA_963277665.1 of Viscum album. NCBI lineage: Eukaryota > Viridiplantae > Streptophyta > Magnoliopsida > Santalales > Viscaceae > Viscum > Viscum album. The sequence goes on from OY728158.1 coordinate 266,886,495, forward strand.
TCCTGAGGAACATGTGGAGTACATATCAGTGTCATACTGTTGCAAACTGAAACATAATAATGATCTAGAAGTAGAACAAACATCTATTCAAAATATAATTAAATATGAAAAAAACTATGATTTTGAAACAAAACCCAATTCTAGAGACAAAAATCCCATGATCCATTGGAAACCTGAGTCTCATTATGACAAGAGATAGCCAAAAACTTATTCCAACATACCTATCATGTCCCAAAAATTATGTCTCCATTCAAATAGAAATATAAAGAGAAGGACCCTAGCCAAACAGCTACTCCAATTGATGGAATGGGTTAACTCCCACCATCTCAACACTAGCTACCCAACCAGATGACAAAAACCTCACCACATTATTGTGGTTAATTTCATTTACCTACCATAGAATACCAAAAAAGGTCTATTCCCCACTGATGAGGTGCCAAGGGTGTGAGCTAATTGGATTAGTAGGATCCCACCCATGAGTTTCGCAACTAGTCTCTACATGAAAATCCATATATTCCCATTTTAAATAAAACATGGAATAATAATAATTAATTTTGTTTTTATAGAAAACATGGTAATCATTTCTCTTTCTCTACTGTTTTAAAAAATGTTGGTACATCAATTTCAATGCACATTTTCCATATCTTTTTCCACATGAACAAACATGCATATCAAGGTTAACATAAAAATCCAAGTAGTAAACAACATAATCAATTGTACCAAAACACTGAGGAATACTACAAGTCTAGGATACCGACTACTAATACCATAATAATGCAGTGCACAAACCAGTACCAAGAAAAACATGCCTAGGAAGAAAATAAATACCCCATGAGTAAACACCCAAAAATGTTAATATTGGCCCCATTGAACAATATAACTAGGAAATAGACGATGTCCCCCAAAAATAGATCATTATAAATAAAAATTAATGGATTATTACTACTATAAATGTTCCACCTATGTTCCCAAGTTAACCCATGTTCCCTTTTACATAATTATTTCAATGCTTTTAAAACCATTTCAAATTTTATTTCAATGCATCAAAAATACCAATTTTCTTTTCCATTTGTAAATATCTAGGGAAAACCATTTTTCATTAGAATCCCTTTTCAACACACACAAAAAAATTATGAAAATTTCAAAATACAAGAATATTCATAAAGAAAAACAATTGGGTTCATAAGCGTAGGATAAAGACAGAATTACCTACCTCAAAGCTTGGTTCGCACACACCCACAATGGAATCCACAACAAATCAAACCTAAAAACTTCAATAAAGGTCCTTGAATCTAATAAATATATCTTATATGGAGATGAGTCTCTGAAAATTTCCTAGGATGAGTTTTGGTTCAAGATCCAAGAGGATTGTAGAAGGATACAAGACAAAACAGTCCCTCGACCATTTTAAAAAATGGACGTGGGTCGTTTCAAAACATGTATTATAGTTACATGGAATGAAATCCACATTGTTTAAGTATGCCAAAAATCCATCACCTCATATTTAAAATCCTTTATTTAAAAAAGTTACAATGTGAAACCCTATTTCACGATGTGTAACTTTCAATGCGTGAATTGCCTTTCATGACTTGTACCCAGCAACAATTACATGGTTTATAACCCAGTTACATGGTTTGAAATTATGATTCATCTTGTAGAAAAGGTTTCTTAATGTTAAAAGTCCAACAAATCTATGACATCACCATTATAGGTATACTTATAGTAGTAAATAAGGGGAAAACATTATGAGATTAAGGGAGTACATGTGATCAAAATCCAACACATGAATAAGATACATTTGAATAATCATGTAACAATGAATAATAAACTGGTATCAAGGGCCTCACACACCCATATACGATGGCTATCATGAAATTTAATACCTGTTATGACACAAAAATATCATTTCAAGGAAAAATTTGTATAAAAGTGACCCAAATTGTAAAGAAATTACTACCTTAGTATTATTACTGAATTACTCTAATAATCACCAAAGGATCAAATCTCAAATAATGTTAGACACCCATAGAGAACTACCTCTCATGTCAAGGATGCTTATCTCGAGTTCTCATTCATCAATAAGAAGGTATAGAAAATATAACTAAGGAGATAACAGATCAACAAGGGTGGTTCTAGAATAATATATGACAAGAAGTCCATCAACAAAATTACTTATGATATATATTAAAGAAGAGGATATCAATTCACATGATCTGTTGTCTTTTAATGAATGGTTCATGAATTCCTCATCAAATATAGAATATAACCTTTGGTATATTTAGTAAACCTTGATTAATCATCCATATATCCTTATAATGGTTATATATATGAAATTCAAGAAGAATATGGTCACTAGATTATCGATCTATGATAGAATACCCATAAATGTCCAACATTCATGAGAGTTCTAGCTCTTGTTAATGTAATGTTCTTTATACATTTAAAAGCACCTTCTTTTTAGTGAAAATATAATTATTATCCATTAGTTATGATATTAATATTTAAATATATAAATAAAAATGATCATTTATCATTGAATGTTTTCAAGGGAAATAGGGTAGACTATGAAGATTCCTAGAGGACAAATGTTTTTTTCCATCACATACCTATCTTCACAATCATCTTGTCAATTAGATCCACTATAATAACTCTTAAGAGGAAATAATTTCATCGAGTAATATCAAATGAGTCTCATGGTTGGAAGGGAATAATTTAGAAACATGAAAATGTTAAAATTAATTATTAATTTCCATTAAATGGGATTTTATGATCATTAAACTCTTGTTAACATGGATTGAGAAAAAAGTTTTGGAAACTATGAACCATCTCTGCTGGGAATTCTACCTCTACTAAGAATCTGTATGATTTATGTTCATGGTCTGAAAAATCAAGTTCTAAATGTGATGTTGTCACTAGAGGGTGTCCCATGGTATGTCAAATTTGGTACCTTAACTATGCTCCACACTTGAGAATGTCATACGAGTTTTCAGTGAGTCTGTATGATTTAAAAAACAATGAACCTTTAATATGTACCAAACCAGGAGATATTTCATCTTATTACAGATTTAATTTGGTAGTCTTCATGATTTGGAAAAATTTTACTCAATATCACCACCTTGATAAAGGCCTTTAAGACACTATGAAACCCACTAGAAACTCCTTGAACTCTTTAGAATAAATTTATATCTCAAAAAAATGATTAAGGGATTAAATTATGTTGTAACAGAAATAAAAAATATATGTCCTTTACAATACACCCTTCAAATACTTCAAGTCCACAAAAATAATCTTTTTCATTCCTTCTGGAATAACTCTTCCCACTAAGGGTGATTATTTTCTATCAGATCCCAAGCCCCTTCATGGATTTATCCATGGTTCTATAGAATTCTAACAATTTGTAATATATTTTCCAACAATATCTTATTACACTGGTATAAAATATACACCAGTATTTATATATATTATTCTTCAAGTACCTTCTCAATATCCTTTTAGTCGATGACATGCATGGAATCATGCATTTACTTCCAAAAAAATGACACATGGAACATGTCTTACAAAACTGTGTACCTAAAATGTTGAACTAGGTGGTACACAACTATCCCAAAATACGTAGTGATCTTTAAATGCACAATATAACATGTAAAGGGATTCCATTTTTTTTCTCAAATGTTGGAATCCCTACTGGTTAGTCCCTCCGAGAAGTACCCAGTCACCTATAGAGAAATCCAATGGTCTCCTCTTACTATAATAATTGGATATCATCTTACTCTAAGGTGTGGTAAAACACTTCTATGTGAGTTTCACTCCTTAAGAGGCCTCTTGTACTATATTGGTTCCAAAAACCAATTATTTTTCATTCCTGACACCAACAAATTAGTGAATGACATGAACTATTATAGAGATCTTATAAAGGTGTCTTATGAATCAGTGTTTGTAACCTGTTGTTTTATGGAAACTGAAACAAGTTTGGGTGATCATTCCTTGCTCCACCAGATTCTAGAAAACAAGAATAAAACATATCCACATGGATATATATCATCAACAATAATTGTACATATATCCCAGAATGGTACACTATTCCCAATCTCAACTAATTCCTTAAATCCTTCTATAAGCCCTGCAAAAAACCATGATGAAATACATTGACTCAATTAAAAAAAATCCCAGGGGTACAATATTTAATAACGAAATCCCATGTATATAAATAATTCCAAATTTATATACTATGTGAGTCTCAAGGATCAATAATAATTGGGAAATATTTTAACAATCAACAATAACCCAAAACAATGTAATGACCCCTCAAGGTTTTTGATAACCCCAAAAAAATAACTCATGACATCCTCCCACTTATACTTGGGAACCAGGAGTTGATGGAGTAAACCACCAAGAAAATGTTTCTTGAACATTATCCCCTTCAATGTAAGGCTTTGAGAAATGAATCCATCAATATAACACTTTCTCCCAAGCTAATATAACTACTACCAAATGTCTTTCTTTATCATCGTGGCCTAAGGATGGAACTAACAATTAGTGTTATAAAAAATCTCATTTTTTATTTCTGTTAGAAGTAAGGACTACATCCATACCACATTCTAGGATTATATCATCAATTTCCAACAACCACCTATATATCGAGTCACCAAATTCTACCTATTCCTACAACACATCACACACTGGGGGGTTTCCATACTAGCCTTCAGCAGATCTAATAAATTGAATGTGATCACCAATTGGGAACAATTCATTGATCCTTCGTCCATACAAGCATCCATACTTGAATCGACATGTAATAATAATAGGTTACAGTATTACTTCATATTCCTTACACCATGGTTGTGGGATTCCCACAAATTATTGGTTGGAATATAAATAATGATTTTAATTTTACCTATGTTATAGGCCAACACAAAGTAGAATGTCTTGAGGTACTCTACCCATCACCTCTTATCAAAATTTAGATCATGTTGTGTGAAGATAGAGTGGAGGATCATGTAACCTATGAAGAAAAAATCCTTCACTGAAGAGATAGTGTTACTAACACATCTAAGTGTATACCATAACTTACAAATCAAAGTCTTGGGTAGGATAGATCCACTCATGGGTTCATAGATGACTTGAACCAAAATGAATTGCCTAATCCCTCTACATCAAAACTACCCAACCCAACACCTAACGAATCAAAATATATTCCATAAAAAGCCCTTGGATCAACAAACCCACACTAAATAAATAATTAATTCATCTTAAACACAAGAAATGACTCCCCACATTGGTTCAACCACTGAAACATAACTCACTTTTACTCCAATATTGTCACATAAGTTGATAAATGAGAGATGTTTGGGAGATAATACCAACAATATCCCACTAAACCTTGAAGGATCCTAATATTATTAATATTCTATAGATTTTACCTAGAAATCACCACATCTATATTCTCAACATCCACAATGTTCTTGTCCCTAAAATACCAATATCCCTTAAAATTTAACTATTTTATTCCAAAACTACAACTCTGAAAACTTATCATAATGTTGATGTTCTCGAAGTTTTCTTCTAACTATCTATATATGTAAAGAATTCTTCTCTCGGGTCATTGAGTAAATGGGGATGAAACCAAAGAACACAAAACAAACATATTAATATACGGGTGGAAGATATTGTCCGTGATAGAAATGAACACTATTTTCACACTTTTTAGTCCTGATTGAAGGATCATGTAATCATAAATCCCATATATTCTCATAATTTCCTTATTTTTAATGAAATCCACATTGAACTGCAACTGGTCATAACCTGATTGAAGAAAAATCTCATAGAATCATCAGACCCACCACACATGATCAAAAATTTCCTTAATATAAATAATGAAAACATATTCATCATGGTAACCTAATTTATCAGCTAATAGTATAAATAGAGTCAAAGAATACTTTATAGCTTCTTAGTAAATAAAACTGTAACACCCCATAATGATGTACTCGAGATAATAAAAATCTTCAGTTCAATATCATGGGGATATAGTTTTAGCTCTATTAAATCAATTTGTTATATATGATATGGGGGAATCAAAATGGTTTTCACTCAATGCATATGTTTTAACACTAAGTCAAATATTTTTTTTTCTTCAAGACCCATAAATTATTATGGGATGATATCCTGATTGGGACCCACAAATTGAGGGAAATATGATGGGGATACCATTGATCTTTTACAAAGAACCAATCCCAAAATCTATACTATAATCATCCCAAGATAACACTATTATGAAACCAATATATCTTCTCCTATCCCCCACACACTTTTCATACAAAAAAACACTCCCCTTTGTGAAATAAATGATACCAATCACTTATATAAATCGATGTGATCTCTATAAAATGTCAAACAATCCATTCCATGAATCAAATTGATGGTTATCATCTTCAGAATCACAAAGAACAATATATGTCCACAATCAGAAATGAATATAGTAAAGTTTGAGAATTAGTAATGATTATCTATATTCCAGATCAATGATGTATTAAGGAAAAAAACTAAGAAGATAACCTGACCAATAAGTCACTTCCAACAATAAATTTTATAGATATAAATGAATGGGAAGAATCCATATAAAAATTAGTTGGAAACATATAAGTGATCCAACCTATAACTCAGATAGAAAAAGGTCCCTCACCTTAATATACTAGAGCCTGATCTATTGCATACACTCAACCTACCTCAAGTCCACAACAATGACCCTCAGGTGAATGAATCACCAGATTCATCATTGTATGAGCCTAATATAGAGGACCCCATATCAATATTGGGTTCCATGAACATGTATACCACATCCCTTATATAACCATGACCTCATCAACCTAGAATATAATTTCTAGATATATCATACATTTCATAAAATTTATATTCTTTATCTACAGTGATGACCAAAATTAATATAAATATACAATCTTTCATAGTTAAATAATTTTGAATCTCCCCTAGATGGTCTAGATTATGTTATTCTCTTCTCAACCTATGTGAGGCCTCCTAGAATCATATGTTTTTCTATCCCTTTTTTCAAATGGTGATGATCATGAATACTAAAAGAGGTTTTCTCACCCACATAAAGAAAGATGTGATAAGTCTATTAGGTTGGTATTCCTCCATTCCATTCTCTATGGAATGAGCATTGAACAACACATTAGAATATGTATCTAGATCAATTCCACTAACTAGGAATCTCAACAATGGAAAAAAATCAATCAAGAAATTATTGGCCTTTCATGCCCCGTTCGAAGATATGAGGGGAGCATAGAAGAGCAGCTCTGAGAAATGAAAATATTATTCTAAAACCATCATGGATCCTTTATATTACTCTATGAAATCCATTAATGTTTACTAATTTAGCATGATAAGGAAAAATTCCCCAAAAACATAACGTTGAAGTCCTCCAAGGTGAGACCCTTAGGTCTTCTAACTTATCACATCACACACTTCAATATCCTGAAGGGTCCCAAAAGAATGAATTTCACTAGATTAACCATTTAATATTTAGGTGTATCAAAGTTGTCGAAGACACTCTCGATGATATATATCAATTAATATGCATTATGATTACTTACAGTGACCTAAAAGGCTCTTGATGTTGGAGCTAGAAGTCTGTGACATAGTTGACCATAGACCTCAGTTACCCACCTCCCATGTAGGATACAGGAAAAAAGACTTTGGTATATAGAGGTCCAACATTCTATTACCCAAATGAAATTATAAGAGCATGATTAGATACACCCTTCTACAGAAGGGGTGGTAGAATGGTGGAATCCTCCCTAGTGGGAGAATCATAACTGATGTCAGTTGATGGTCACACATGTTTTCTTTAAGGTTTCATATTCAAAAACATGAGGTTAACATTTATAATGTTAAAGGCTATTAATATAGATTATAATCATTCTATGGGATCAAATAACAATTCTCTTGTGAGTAAACTGATAACCCAATGTATGTACATCCTAAAACTATCCAATGTTCTCCATCCCTACACACTAGTAAAATAAAAATACATACAGAACAAAAATTAATTCTCTAGTTCAGTTAACTAATAGTAACAAAGATATTTCATAATAGTATAGAATATATATATATATATATCACTAAATAGGGAATTCAAGTGTTTCCAAACCAGATAACAAAATTCATTTAACAAAATTAATTATCTTGTACACTATATAACACACACACACACACACAGATATATATATATATATATATGCCATGTGATTTTAGGTGCTTACTAATGATTCATGACACACCCAAATCAGATAAAATGGTAACAAAAATCTTATAAATGGTAATTCATAGTTACATTACACATGAGTTGGTCAGAAACATCGAAACTCCACTCCTCGAGTCTAACACAACCTATCTCCTTTCTATGATTTCTTATGTTAGTTAAATGAGAAAAAATAAAACTATGATATGATACCATTTTGTAACACCCTATTCTAAAGCCTTGGTTCTGGGATGGAGAGGCACAATACATCATGCATGCCACCAAAAATTTAAGAGGATTCTAACTAGTAGTTTGGGTGTAAATGATGATATTGTGGAAGCTATTAACTTTTTAATAAAACCCATATAAAATAAAAATAAATAAAACCTATAACATTCAAGAATGAAATATTCAAAGATAAATAGTCCTAATATAATATGAAAATTTCACCCATTTCATACTTATTAAAATAACAAGATCCAAAATTGGAAATCCAAACCAAATGATATTGAGTGTATGTTATTTAATAACATAACACTATGGGATCCTTTAGAGTACATACATATACATCCAATAGAACCATCATTATCGGCTTAACCATCTTCCACACACACTTTCTCTTTCCTATAACCTTATAAATGAATTAATCATATCTATTGATATTCCTATATAGTTTGTTTCTAAAAAAATCCATTAGTATAACACTAATGAATACTTAAATATGATTTAAAGGTATAAAAATGGAATAAAAAATAAAAATCAATAAATGTACATGAAACCATAAATGACCATGTTTCATGAACCAATGTTCAAACCAAGACACAAAACCACATGGAATTACCAGATTTACCTCCATGGTGGAACGATGGTAAATGATTTTTGAAGTGATAATGAACTATCCAAAAGGTTAATGAACATATTACTCAACATTATCAAGTCATTGAATGGACAAGTTTATAATAATTCACTAGGAATTGAGTGAAGATGATGCTTGTAATCCATTATGAATCAAGATTATTTTATACTCAACATCCAATAGGAATCGACTATCCAAAATAATCAACGTACATTAAGAATCAAGTGTTTGTGATTCTCAACAACCATTCCTCACCGAGTGTCATTCTACATGTAATCAGCAAAGATTCATCATACCCCTACCCAGTATTTAGGAAATCAATGTCATCATCACATGTCATGAAAGCTCCCCCTCTAAGGTAAAATAACATCATGATTGTAAAAATATTTGGTTTAGAAAAAAAATTCATCTGAAGGGATTATAATTACTGATAATAGGGATGAAAATACAAAGGAAATGTATAGTTTGACATCAAATGAATGAGTAGAAACATAAATGTATATGTGATAAAAATAAAACATTAAAACAAGCTATATAAGAATAAAAAATTAAAAAGAATTCATATAGGTTATTGCACAGAAATATCAAATTATGGAATCAATAGTATGAAAGATCCTCGAATGTTAAAGTACATCTTACCTCAACCTTTTTGATCAAATATTGGAATATTAATCAGAGGATGAAATATTGAATAATGTTTCAGAACCATTGAGAACTAGATCACACATCATATATGCCAATATAGTCTTTAGTTCATTAATAAATAGGTTTAGAAAAGATTCCCTTGGAGACTCCATTTCAATAAGGGTTGTTCTGGAATCACATAACTCATGAATTACATCAACAGAACTAGTTCTATAATTTCTCAAAGAAGAGGAATTTAGTTCACTAGATCTATTGTTAATTAAAGAAAAGATCATGAATTCCTCATTAAATCTATAATATACACTTGGTTCTAATAAAAAACATTTATCTATCAACAATCCATTGTCAAAATAAAGACTTAAGGTGATATTCAAAAAGAAGAAGGTCTCATGATGATCTGTATATGATAACTTACCTCAAAATGTCAAACATCTCTAAGAGATATAGCTCTAATCAAAGGGAAGTTTTTGACTCATAAAAAACTATCTCAATTATAGAAAATATGCATTTATTCACCATTAGTTAGTATTGGAGTAAATATATTTGAAAATAGAATGTCAAAGAAATGATTCGATTCTAGGTAATAATGGTATATCAAGAATAAACATGAATAATAAAAGTTTTTAATCACATAACTTAACACCATTTCATACAATAAAATAGATATGTTGGAATTAATAATCTCATTCCATGAATTCAACTAGTAAGGCTAGCATTGTCTTAATTTTTTAAAGGGAATCCAATATAATTAATAATAGTTTAAACAGACCATAAATGACTGTTAATGTGGATTTTTTGATTACTAAATTTAGGAACAAATGGTTTGGTGAAATGGTTTATAAAATATTGTTCCAATCATGGGATTCATTCTACCTCTACCTAGTACCCACATGGTATGGGAACATCATTTTACAAACCATGTTCCAACCATGTTGTTGTCACTGGAGTGTGTCACATAGTTTTTCTAGGTCATCACACATTTTTTAAAATCATCCACCTTAACTGTGAATTGTCTCTGAGAATTTAATATTATTTTTCTACAAGTATATCTGGTATAATAAACTGCGTTACTTACCAATGTGTCACCCAACATTCTTCTTCCTCTTTTTTTCATAGTTTCTGGGATAACCATCACAGTTTGGAAAAAACATTTTGAAACCACACACCTTCAAAATTTCCTATAAAACACTCTAAAACCCAGAAAAAAAAATCCTAAAACACATCCCAATAAATTTGTAGCTCAGAAAAACTTGATTAAAAGATAATATTTACTCATAAAATTCTTAAAAACATCCTAGGATGATAAGCACCAAACTCATTCTTATATATATTTTAGTGCTAATAGATATTACATAAACTAATTGGGATTTCATCCATGCCTCAATGAAATTGTGAGATTCAATACATCTTATGATACCCAAGATGATGTAGCCTAGAGGTATACCACATGGAGGAACCACCTTATTAATATAGCAACATAATAAACCAAAACACTAAACCACCTATATCATAGAACCTTAACGACAAAAACAGGTTACAACATCCATCTAATGATCCACTTATTGTGATAATATATATTTTATAGTGTTTTTAGTATATTTTAAATAGATCTGAATTCCTAAAATACATTGGGACCACCTTTTGTCCTAAATTCTGATGATTAGTTTTATTATTATATAAATATAGTTTCATTTTCATCAGTTTTTATTTACCGTTTTCGTGTATCTTCTTGTCACACTTTGCTTATTTTTCAACATAATATTTAAACTCCATTATGTTATATACAACTTACCAATGGATTTGATCCTAGGGGAGTTAGTGGTGTCCCAATATTTTCTTACTTATTTTCATGTTTTTATTTAATTTCCTAGAAAAGTTGTGGGATATGTGTGGATTTATTTAAGAATATTAAGTCATCTCCACAAATTTACAACCTTATTCCTTCCTTTTAAAATAAAAATATTCCTTAAATTACTCATCTTCTCTAATTTACATTGGTATTGGGGGATTTGATTGATGAATAACATATAGTGCATTTGGATCTTTAGGTGGCTGAATGTTGTTATTACGATTCACTATTAACTCTTTAATATAGTGGAAGTGATATAAGATGTGTTCAGGAAAACTCTATGTTTCATTGGGTCTTCACAATCAGATGATGGAGATGAAAAATGAATGATATTGAATTAGGTATTTTCTAAATTTAATTCAACAAATATTGTTCTGAATTGTTTCATATAGTAAAATATAGGAACATTCCATTTCAACCAACCTTGTGTCAGTATATTTACCATGCATTTAATTTTGTATTACACACATTAAACCATATACCAACCACCCCCATTTCCACCTATGATTTAAAATAATAAACAAAAAAATAGAACATTAAATTAGAAAATCACTATATCAAACACTAATATATACTTGGTAGATGACCTTAGTAAAAAACATTTTTACACTATGAATTTTTATAACAAAATATTCAATTAATATCCCTGAAATTCCTTCAATAAGCTTTCATTTTTGATATATTCAAATTCAAAATCACCAGATAAATATTTTTTCATTTAATAAATATTCTATATTTATAAAAATCCAATTTTTAAAAAATCACTAAAATAAGACCCAAGGGTAAAAATAATATGTTTTTAACAATTAGAGTATTAATTATTTTTAAATAAAATTCTCAAGAAAATTTACCATTTACCCCATCAATTATTGAAAACATCAAATCACAAAAAAAAATATGTTTAATATGAGGAAAATTCATGGTCACTACAGGTGTAGAAAGTGAGTTACATGCTTAATTACTATAATGAAAGACCACTTAACATGTCAATTGACAGTGGGATAATAATAAGGTTAAGTAAGGGACATGTAAACCAAAATTTATTACAAAGAAATGGAAACCCTTATCTATTTTCACAAGACTAGTGAAATTTTAAGGATGAATTTTTTTATGGGGGGATATCACCTCATGTATTTATTTATGAATTTTTCTCTAGTAGTTTTTAGGTGTTGAATGAGTTTTCTTATATGAAATATGTTGGCATAATTTACACCAATTTAATTTATTGAATGAGAATTCTGAAAATTAACATAAATAAATTAAAAGAAAAATATATTGTTATTAATTTTGATTAAATCAAGAGGAATATAACTGCAAGTAATTAAAAATAATTGAAGTATAAATAATTTTCCACATGTTAATAGAAGAAAATAAAACTTCTTAGAATAATATAATAATGAATGAAAAATATTAAAAATATGATATACATTTATATAAATTAACGAATAAATAAAATGAATGTTTTTTATAAGTATTTAAGGTCAATTATAGGAATAGAAAAGGAAAATGTAGCTATTATATAGTTCTTATGTATATATATATTTTCATTAGGTATACATATATTCGATGATTATATTTAAAATTTAATAATTGGAATATAATATTTTTTAGAGGAGAATAATAAATTAAAAATAATATATATTATATTTGAAATAAATAATTAACATCCAATTAACAAATATTAAATGATAAAAATAATAATACACAAATAATTAAAAAAGGAAATATGTTATTTTAAATTAGGTGTTTTCTTATGAATTAAAACATACTATTTAAAAAAATCACATTCTTATTGTTTAGATTTAACAAAACTTATTTTTTATTTTCAATTATTATTTTAAAATTAGGAAGGAGGAATAATTTCCTTTATTAAAAAAAATTTATTAGGGAAGAAAGTAAATTATGACAATAAATGATAGATTAATGAAAATGATTTACATTACCCATAAATAAATACAATACATATAAACATTATCAGTTAAATATATTGATGGTCGAATTCATGCACACTTTTATTATCCATTTTTAGTCACATTCCTTTCTCAACTGCATTCCTTAGACATTAAAGTATATGAATTTGAATAATTATAGTCATTATTATTTATAAAAGGGGTATTCCTCCACCCATTTAGGTACACACGTAAGGTTTATTTATCTTGTATTATCTACAAATATAATTCTTCATAATTTAACTCTTATTTTTTGAAGATACATATTTAAATAAGAAACCCCATGTCCTTCAAACAAAGAAAGATCCTAAGAAGAAACAATGTTATTTATATTTGACGATTCATTTACATTATATTTCATTAATATTACCAATCCCATTTCATCATATATATTGAATTAAACTTTTAACAAATTAATATAAATCATTATACTATTTTAATAAAATTATTTCATTTTCAAATTCGTCCCCTGATTATAGAATGTTCATATTTTTTGGTTTAATCACATATATGGTCAATTAATTAATATTTTCTTCCTAAATGGTTAGGAAATTTATTTCAATTATATAATTTTATTATATTATAACTTATTCATCATTAAAAATAACACATTTTTATACATTACATAGTCTTAACTGAACAATTCACAAACCATTCTTAAAAAATAATACTCCTAATATCCATGAAATAATAAATGTACTCCAAAACATCATCAAACATATATATATCCATTATATGAACTTTATAGAGTGAATTAATTTTTAAAAATGATTGATGATTGATGTTTTTATATTAAAACAAGTGTAAAATAATTATATATACTATTATTTTATGATCAAAATGAACATTAACCAACTAAAAAATATCTAATGTGTAAATATAATAGAAATGTATAAAACATAATAATTATACATAAATTCACAAATATATTATTTAAATGTTTAATTTGATTATACAGTGTGTTAGAGATTTTTAAATAATGTCCGCAATAAAGGTAAGGGGGTAAATGGATTTTCTTCTCAATAATTTGAATTTGAAACATGTTCCATATCCCCCACACATTTTCCTTTATAAGGTGTATATACACCCCCATGATTTTTTTTTCTAATTTACATTTATCTAAAGAAATATATAATTCCAATGTATTTTTTCTCTTTAATATGATTTGTATTCATAAAATATGATAGGCATAAGTAATCATCATTATAAATATTTCTACTTCGATATTTCACATCTGTATAGATGTTTTTATGTTATATATAATGGATTTATTAAATATAATTTCCACTATATCTATGGTATAAAAACATATCCTTCAATTGACATTCAATTACTTATGTGGGTGGGAAGGGTACCAATTTACCTCTATTTCTTTATGTTTTTTGTCTCACTTCTTTCTATTATTTCATTACATATATTATTTATATATTCTTACTCCCTGATCATTAAAATACATTCTATTTACTTTTTATTTTATAAAACTCTTTTATTTAATTATTTATTTATTATTAAAAACATAAAATGTGAAATTTAGTTCTTCCTATTTTTTATAAATTTTTTATATTATTATGAATATTTTCATCTATATCAATACACATTTTTGTTAAACAATAGTGGTATTTATTTTGTTTTACTTATAATTTCTCACTAATGATATAAATTTTTTGGCATTATTTACTTAATTTCTCTAGATGATTTCTTTTACTTGAATAAAAAATTATTTTATTACCCAATTTCTTCTCTTATTTTAATTATTTTTCAACATTTGGGGATTTATTATTGATTTTATGTTTATATAAAAACCTATATAAGGATATAATTTTATGTTAAATCTTGGACCAAAATTATATTCCTATTTAAATAATTTTGTAAACAGTTACGTCAAATGAGATTTCAATGCTTATGTGATATGTTGATTAAGCCCAATACATAATGATTATGTGTCATGGATAGTGAAACTTATCCACTATGTTCGAAAGGTCTTGATGATTATCATTTACCTATGATAACCTAGGATAATATTCCTGAAATATTCAGATATTATAATTCAGGATTATATTTCCTTGATAAAATTGGTATGAATTTTTAATGCTATTTTAATGTAAAATTATTCCAATTTTATACTAACATTTTACGGTATTCTTCATGATCTTTAATGTTTCCTTCATACATAATTTCCCACTTACTGAGCACCTAATCTCAAAAGTTTTTTATGTTCCACCAATGTTTGATGTAATATGGATTAATTTTATATATGATATTCGTTTAAGAATTTTTTTGGAATAATTCTATAGATAAAATGTTTGAGGTGTTCTTAAATAATATGGATTTGTATCTAATTTATTAATACAAAACACCATTGAGTTTTTTAGTGCATTTTAATTTTGAGTTGCAATGAATAATCATCTTAATCGATCTAAAAGATTTGTATATTATTCGTTGTTCTTATTATGTCCTCTATACCATATAAATATATAATAATAAATAATTAGGGCCCCTATATAACATTCCATGACCCCTAAAAATATTGAGTTTTCAATGAATCTGGATTTATTACATCACCCCATACATACAATGATATTTGATAACAAACATTTATGAATAAAACATATCATACCTTACCTATTAATAATAAATAATAATAATTCATTTTTCTCAGATATATCACATGTTGTATGCAATTGATATTGAATAATTAATCACACTAGCTATGATATATGAGACCTTGGACTATGGTGATAAGAATTAAATATCTCTAAACCTTAATTCTTGGGAGACCACCATCTTACTAAATTCACATATTCAGGGGAATAAACTGATATCATCGCATTATACCCAATTATACCATGAGGATCACATCACTTTTAAGTTAATAAATTTATCAAAATCCTTATACCATTATGTTATAATAGTGAACCGAGTGACATTATGTGGTTACACATCAACATAATATTAATTTTAATATATAGTTTAATAAATTCTTCCATAAAGTGAACATTAAAACAAAATGATTCAATAATCTATTAACTAAAACTGAAAATAAAGTCACACAATTACCACAAATGTCAAATCTCACTCCATGGATAAATGAAAAAACCAATACCTTGAGTCTAATTACCTCACATTCCAAAATGATTAACCCAAATCCAATACAATACATAGCCTTTGTTTTCCACTATTGATATTGGGTCTTGTAATAACGATTAGTGTTAAAACAGAATATTAACTGTCAATATTAAAATAATAACCATAAAATAATTGAACACTTTGATGTAAATTATTTAGGACTATAACCTCATTAACTAACATGATAGTGTAACCCATTAAAACCCAAACATGATATATAAATACCATGATCAACTAAAAACCATTATTACCCTCTCAAAATAATCCCTAATTTTTCCTGAAATATATTAAGTGTATTATAATTGAAAACAATATATTTATATTCTGGTACTACTATATAAACATGACTCATATCATGAAAGACACATTAAACCTCTTCCCTCCATTCATAATAAGAATATAAAACTATTATTACCACATAATAATAAATATCTCACATAAAAATTTACATTTTTACTAAACTACACAATATTACAATAGTCAACCTAAAAATTATCACATACATTTATTTACCCTTTAACTCATGGTAATATTTTTGGTCTAAAACTTTTAATTCATCAATGTATTTTTATTTGAAACTAAAAAATAATTATTCCATTATCATCAATAAATTTAAAAAATAAATTATATAGTAAGGAATTGACTTCCATAAAATTAAATAAAAAGGTATCTATGAATGATAAGGTGTAAAAATCATCATGATTAAGATATATCTATCCTATGAAAATAAGATTAATATCTTTATATAGTTCTTTCAATGTAAAAATCATAAACAACCCCCTCCCCCAAGAATTAATTTCAAAATAATTCCCCAAAATCCAATTTTTATTCAAATCATAATAACTCATCAAGATGATGATATAATATTAGTTTCTCCTCAACTAGATCATAGATATTTTATATCAATCTTATAAATCATCCATGGAAAAAATACCAATGCATTGATTAGTTTTTTTCTTACTCAATGAAACCCCTACTTGATATCCCAAAATAAAAATGGAAAGAAAGAAATAATTAAGTGACGGTATATTATATAATATTACATTTTTACCTAATAAAAAATAATATAATATATATTATTGGAAATAAATAATGTGTGTTAAAAGAGATCCGAGAATAGATATAGATTATTATGTTAAAATATATTCCATCAACCAACTGTTTTCTTTATAAAAGGGAGGATTGGTTTCCTTGTTAAGGTTCTATCCCTATTAATAAAATTTTTGGTTTTAATGGGAACCAGGTGCCTTCTATTCAGACCCGAGGGGAATCACTAATAACATAGTGGCCACCAAAGTACCTAGATTTAGTGGCTTCATTAAAATACTTTCCTGAAGAAAGTACAATTAACTCTACACCAACTACTTGATGAATCCAATTATTTCAAATAACAACCCTTAACTCAAATCATTTCAAAATTATATTTTTAAATATTCATCATAATAACCTTTATGTATAATCCCCATCACGTTCATTAATAAAAATTATTATTTAAACTCACCTTGAACAAATGTTTTTGATTTCTCAATAATTTCAAATATCCATATGATTTTTAAACAACATAACACCCTTTTATAAATTTTAGAAAATGAATGATTTTGAAAAATCCCAAATATAAATATTTTCAACGCTTTCAATATATTATAAACAATACACATATATGGTAGACCATAATTAATGAAATTTATAAATTTTACACATCATTATAAATGGAAATGTTGAATTTATAATCAATTTCAACCCATTCCACCATTCAAAAATTATCCACCAAAAATTGTACCCAAAAATTAATTTTTATATTTCAAATACTATATATTACAAATTAAAGAAAGAAGAGAATCCATAATATTTATTAATTTTATTGATCCTAATAAATTTGAAATCAAATATTTCACAACAAAACAATATAACTCTCTATACAAAATTACACATGTCACACATTAACTAACAAGTACAATTTCAAAAGTTTGGATATGATAAAATTGATATCATGGAACTATGGTCTCATATTATGTTACAAAAAATAAATAACACAAAACTATGACAAAAAATAATTTCAATAATTTAATATAACATTCCAAAGCATATATATTATCATAAAAATATCAACGTGTCATAAATTCTGAGAACCATATTTTTTTAATTGAAATATAATTTGAAAACTATTTTTCTAAAAAACCATTTCAACAATAATCTCATGGTCATTTATTTATAATTTTAATATGTAAAGTAAATTTTCATCGATATATCCAAAACAAATTTTTAAATATGAAATTTTTGTCGATATAATGAATAAAATTAATCAAACACCCATTACATTAATAAATTTTAATCAATAACATATTAAATTGAAATAAAAATTTCAATTATGAAAAGTATTTTACAATTTTAAAAATTTCCAAAACATTTATTAAATGGTTTACATCATTATCAAAAGGTCTTAAAACAATCAATTTCACAAAATATTTCCTAAATAACCAAATAAAGAATTGTATTGATCATATAACTCTAAAAAATAATCAAATCCAAATTATGAAATTGGAGTCAACCTGTAAAGATTTATGTTAATAAATAAAAACCATGTGAATGTATAAAAAATGAATTATATTACACTACATAAAACAACATACTGGTTCAAAACTTGTCTCAATCAAGAGACTGGACTCCACCATTTTTATAATTCCCTACCTTACTAATATTTCAAAGTTAATTCCTTAAAAATTTCTTGAGGGTCTCTATATAACCTCTAAAATTCATAGTAAACATGGGTTTTACTCATATCCATACTTTTCCGGGTTATTTATGACCCAATTCCCAAATTCAAAAATCATATTAACTTCTGCAATGTAATTATGGAGGAAAAGACCCATAGAAACTTATATTTATATTGAATAACCAACAACATTCAAATTATTACCTGATAATAATTTTATACAAATACATACAATTTTGAAAATATTATCATATTTTAAACAATTTTTATGTATAAATTTAATTTTTTTTGCAAAATAGAATACTCAATCCATACATTGAGTATACAAAATATATAAAAAAACAAAAGTGTGACACATAGTTTGGAATTACAAATCCATTGCACATAAAAAATTAGAGTACCACTATAATGATAATAATTGAAAAAATACTTTATAAAATTTATGACAGAACAATCATTAAAAAACCAGTCCACCTACAAAATATTTGAGAGAAAATTAAGCAAAAAATTCCTAATAAATTATATAGGGAAACTTTCAAAATCATTTTTGTTCATTCTATGAACACCTCTACAAATATTGACCTCTATACTCGGTATTACATATAAAAATCATTAGGAAAATATAATTTTTTATTGAATTTATATATATAAAGTCATTATTGGGATAATGGTGAGCATGAATGACTAAATATGACTTCCTTAAGTTCAATTAAATTGAATTATTAAATAAGATTTAACATGTAAAAATTATTATTTTTATCTAATTATATAAAATTTAACTTTTCAAATTTATGTATCAGAAATCAAAATGAAGAATAAAAATAATCATGAAATATAAGACACATAGAAACCATAAGTAACACCTCCCACACAACCAAGATAAAATCAATAATAAATAAATTAAACTCTTTTAAAACTAGAATATGGTAGAGTCATTTTAAAAAACACCCACACCACTACAAGTGGAAAAACATTATAGAAAAAAGGAAAACAATATAACTTTTCCTTAACAACAAAATTCATTTAGATTCACGAGGATAAGATACCAAATCAAATACTCTATCTATATATAGAACCTTCATTGGTTTAATATATTTATCCCTTTATAATAGAAAACCAACTTTGGTAATACGAATTATGGTTACATAATGTTTATTCACATACAATGTAATTACAACTTTCTAAATGGATAAATAAATCATTATTCAATATATCCTTTCACCCTATCAACCAACTGCGTAATTATATAAATTAGTTATGTGTGGATCATAAAACATTTTCCACACTATGTCACTCAATCTTTCCCATAATCCTATAATAGAAAAAATTAAAAATTACACCATCTCTCAAATATCAACCCTTATTTCTTGGTGATTATTAATATCACATATTAGTAGCTCTAAAATTTAATCATATAGCCAAAATAGATATTGAGTAATAAATCACTTAGTATAGTAACATTGTAATGATTGATGGTGTTGTAAGTCAACCCAGATGTGAAATGGTTTTAATATTATTTTAACTAAAAATTAATGACGTATTAATGGGTTCTTATATGCATAAAATTTTACAAAATAAAATGGAATTTCTTTCGATAGAAAATACGGTTAAAAAAATTCTTAAAAATATATAAAACCTGACATATGAGAGACCATATCTATTTCCATAGTTTGATTGTGTCAAAAAAAAATAGGAATATAACATTTTAAACAAAATTTATTATGAAACTAGGGAATGGAATTTTGTGATAATGTTGTTTCTTTTAAAATTTTGATGTATTATTGCTATAAAATCATTTGAATCCTTTAATTCATGATAAATATTTGCATATATACATTTCATAGTGCAAGACAACTTATATATTATTATGATATGAAATGTGTTTTTTATAGTTATTTCATTATGATACAAGTAACTAAAAAGTTATTTTTTATAAAAATATTGGATAATTTAAGGATAGAATGAGAACTACATCATAGACCATTTATGTTTTAAATGAATAAAGAGGTCTTAAAGTGTCTAATTTAATATTAAAATTTTATAAGAGAACTTCAAAATAAGAGTTAATATAATGACGATGTGGTTAACAAAAATACACCCATAGAAAAATAATATTATTACATTTTTAAATATTGAAATGATTAAAAATTATATATGGAAGATCCCATGAGATAGATCATAGATGTAAAATTTTTAAAGAGGACAATACGAATGTCATAAAATAAACCCGTGTTATAGTTTAGATGATATACATATGGTTTTAAAAAATGTTTTACATTTGATTTTAAGAATCTTGGTGATCATCATGGATGATATAATTAGACTACTATTTTTTTTATTTTAATACTCTTCAATGTGTAATTTTTTTAATCATGATATAGAATATTTTTATGTATTCTAAATAATATTCTATATATTAAAGACACTTAAACATAATATATTTTTTACAATATAATTTTTTTGAAAAAATAGAGAACGATGAAATGGTATAATGATTACTAAGATATATATCTTTCTATATCATGTTGAATTAATGACCTAGAAACATAATGATATATAAATTTGGTTCGTAATGACATTTAGCATTAAAAAACATGACTCTTTATTTGGTACTTATTGTTATATTCACCATATTATTATTATGGTTCATGAATTAATAATTATTATGATATTTTTATGGAATAAGTCAGTAGAGAGAAGAGGTGGATTTATTTCTTTGTCATTATTAGTGGAAAATAATATAAATGTAACCATATGCCAATTTATAACTAAGTCTTTATTGATTTAGAACATCACCACATATACACTCCATGTACATACTCTACTGAGTTAACCATGTAAAAAATCATAAATACATGTGAATTATATTTAAATATACATTCTTAATTTTATGATAAATTTGGGTTTCCTTCTAATATATGATAAATAACTAAATCGAAGATGATTGATGAAAACAAGTCACTACTTGATTCAATCCCACACATCCCCCTACCCATTACACTCAAGTCCCCTAATAACTTATCCATAACAAGTGGTAACATATATAAATTGTATATACATTTTTAATATTTAAATTACAGAAAAAATTTAATATTTAAATTCCATGGTGAATATTGTAAATGCTATTGTGGTAATCAACATGAATTGATTGAATTATCAAATGTTAATGATAAAAATGAGATTGCATGAAA
Source organism: Viscum album (assembly GCA_963277665.1). Taxonomy (NCBI): domain Eukaryota; kingdom Viridiplantae; phylum Streptophyta; class Magnoliopsida; order Santalales; family Viscaceae; genus Viscum; species Viscum album. The sequence goes on from OY728158.1 coordinate 266,909,081, forward strand.
AACCTATTAGCATTGAGATATCATTGGGGGAACTGGACAAAATTTTGTTGAATGTGGTTTCAAAGGAATAATTTATACTATAAGAATATTACCATAATTAGGATAACATGAATGAAATGTGTTTCAATTCATTAATGGAAAATTTAAAAAATCATTACAATGTAAATAAATATAAGAAAAAGGTAAAATATGAGTTATATGATGTCTTATGTGGTTTTTTTGAATTAAGGATATATGCTAAAACGACCCTTGTCTCTTCATTTTTATAGAATATATTATTGGATTATAATTCACTAATAGTAAATGTAGTTGGAATTTCAATTTTGATATTTCAATTTCTTAATTGTACTATTTAGTAATTTTTTGAGATATTAAGGGGTGGTTTTGAAGGTATATGATTTCTCAGACAATATCCCCAAGAAATTTTTATTTCTAGTGTGATGAAACCTCAAGATATGTGGTGTAATAAGATACCACCAAAAGATTAGTAGGATTCTACTATAATTCTACTAAGTTTAGAGGTGGCGTGAAATCTAATATAAAGTTACCGAAATCCTAATGGAAAGTCAATGGGAGTCCAATGGTCACAAGACATACATTAGAGTTTCATCATAAATTTTTATTATCTGAATACAATTTTTTTATATTTTATTAAAATTATTTTTTTAAATTAATATCATAAAACCTTTAACATATTTTTCCATAAATAACCAAATAAACAGTTCTTGATATCTCTTTTCCCATATCTTCTATCATTTTCCCTTTTTAGATCTATTTTGATTAAATAACTTCCAATAGTGATGTACTTATACAGGAATGTATATTCCCCCAAGCACTTTATTGATATTTTTTTATTTCATTATTTTTTATCAAAAAACAATGAAAATTTTATTAATTTTAATCCTTTATGTTCTCTCTGGAATATATGGAAAATTAACACTATAATGATAGTGGAGTATGATTTAAATAATATATTGTAGGAGTTCCCTTGTATATTCTAGGATTTATAAGGGTTTTAATGTATGGTATGTTTGAGAGTTTGGGTTTGTGGGAGTGTATGACCTGGGATGAGGTAGATAGGGCTTGGGTGTTTATGTGATGATGAGAAAGGCCACATCAATCCAAAAATAAAGTATTATATATAGATTTCTGTTATTTTATCTTCTTTCCCAAATTATTAAAATGGGGGATATTAAAAATTATAAATGAAACACACAAAGGGTATTTATTCTTATGTTGTGTCTTAATCAGAATTTGGAAGCCCAATAGATTGATTTTTGTATTCTATTGTGAGTGGTGATTCATCATCAGGTAATGGATTATTCAAAGTTTATTAAATAGATTAAATATATTGGTGAAGAAGGTTTTTTTTCATTAAGTAATATTTATATAAATATGTTTTAGAATCCTTGATCATAGATGTTGTGAATTTGGTAAGGATGGATTGAGTTTTTTTTCATGTGAGTTGATTTTCCGTTGAGTCCAGTTATGGAAATGGGTGGAAGTGTTTCATAAATTGCTTATAACCATGTATAAATTGACCTATAAAAAGATTTATTATATTTTTACAATACAATTAAAATAATTATGGAACATTAGAAATGGAATATTGAAATAGGGTAAACCATAATATCACTAATCCACACTAGGGAATAAATGGATATAAATGATATATAACATGATATATAAGTTGATAAATTGATTTTTCTTTAAATTTGTTTGGTACAAAATTATTTCATTCAAAATAGATTAAATGTTTCCATTTTTTATCCTTATAATGTAAATTATTTTTCCAAAATATTTTTCTTGGGAGTGAATAATAAATTTTAGTATTAGTCATTTCACATATAAATATACTATATGATCTATTAAATAGGTATTATGTTAGAAGATATTATTATAAAATATTTAAGTAGGTTCTCTAGGTTTTTGATGAATTAGTCTTTAATGGGTATGACTTAATGATGGTTCCTATAAATAACTATACAATGATGACTAGCATAGTCCATATGTTCATCCTCATCTCTATATGGGTGAGAATGTTGGCACATATTTTTTATCACTTTAATTTATGGGTGTTAATGCTATAACATGATTATTTTATCCCTTAAACTATAAAGATATGTCCCTTATACATGAATTGTTTATCTAGATTCTACCAAAAAATGGATCATTGAAATTGTGGGCTATTACGACACATAGAATTCTAGTACCTTAGGAATGTGTATTATTTCATTTAACAATAAAGTATAAATATATGTTTTCATACATTATTATTTTATATTTTTCTTCTATTAATGTATATCTCATCATTAATGCACTTATATATATATATATAATATTATATTAGGGACATTGTTTCTGGTTTCCTATAGTTGTTTACACTTATATATCATATATGAACAACAATTAATGTTCAAAATATAATTTTTTATAAAGCATAGGATATGAGCTCTAGGATTTGGGTGTAGCCAATGTAGTTTAATGGGGATCAAAATACTATACCAAATAGATTATGGGGTCATTATAGATGTGTCTTTATATTTTATTATTTTATTGTATGTATTTCACAAGAACAAAATCTTAGTATCTCTGTTTATATTACATGTGATTGTATAATATTTTGCGTATATTATGGTATTTCTAAATGATGAATTATGTATCATTGAACACCTCTAATTGAAATTCTATGTTTTTATTTGATTTTTTGATCTATTTGATGATTATTATTTATTTATTTGTTGTCCATAATGATATAAAATATAAATATATTCACTTGATATCATTATTACTTCACCTCTAGTCGATGTACTCTGAACTAAATAAGGGATAAGGATTGTGACAACCCATGTTAATCCATAATAATAATTACTAGTACAACAACATAAAAAAAGTGTTAAAATCATTATTTTAATTATTAAATTTGTTTTACCGATTTGGGAAAATAAAAAAATCTAGATAATGATCACATTTAATTGAAGTTGAAAATCTTCCAAGAAAACACTTGTAAAAAGAATATATAATTTATTAATAATCACATTGATTTTCTATGTTTTGGCTGATACAGTTTTCTGATATCAATATTTTTTTTAACTCATGTATTATTGTTTTACACTAGGTATGGGGTGCAAAACTATGTGAAAACATGCATCTTATTTGGTTCATAGGCTCACATAAAATGTTTCGACATGTGTACAATTATAAAATAATTTTCTAAAAAACACAATTAGAACATTTTATAAATTTTTTATGAAATATATTTTAGATGTCTGGTTTTATTTATTTAATGTTATTAAATAATTTATTCATTGTTTTATAGAATATTATATTGGTGGGTCCTTACATTACTATGTCTGGAATTTATATAAATATATGAAAAATTATTTTCAAAAATTATTTTTATAGAAAAATACAAATTTATTGTCTTTTCAAAAATCAATAATAAAGTAATGAATATTTATTTGAATAATATATTTTTGGGGTATTAAATAATAGGACCTCATGATTTTAGTAATATTATCATTTTATAAAGAGATTTATTTGATATTTACATGGTATAGAGAACTTTTATTGAAACAAATTCAATTTTATTTGAGATATGTGTCATGATATTTTAAGTTGAGTGTGATAGGTTACAGGTAATTGAATTTTCACTCAATGTTGAGTTATAATGTGATATATCGTATGGAATTATTATTTTGATGGGAAACATTTATAAATGGATAGATGATTATCTTAGGCATGTGATTTACCATGTGTGTATATTGGTCAGAAGCATGGATAAAGTTTTTGATAAATGATTGGTGTGAGTAAAAAAACTTATATGGGATGATGAATTTTGTGATAAAGTGTGTGAGTTTAGTAATTTTTCTATATGGGTCATAGTTGTGTGAGTTGAAAGAGTATTTAGTAATCAAATGTGTCTACACATTTTTTAGTTTTAAGTCTAGTATTCCTTAAAGATTATTTTTTAGCATTAGTGGATTAGTGGGAGATATATAAACCTCAATCAACGGTGATTTTGTGATAATTAAACCATAATTTCTATAGAATCTATAATCCAATTGATTAACTTTTAGAAAAATTATTTTGTGAATTTCATGACCCTATAATAAGAGATTGATCTCGGAGAAGAGACAACATTGATGATTTAACAAGAATTAAAGGAGATGTATTATCCATAAATTTGTAGTGGGATAATATTTCAAGATTCTAAAAATTTTATAGAGTATCCACTCACTTTGAAATAAATTATTGTTCATAGAGAGTGACATGTGTCCTTGAGTGTCTATAAAACCAAAATACATGCAAGGAACCAGTAGATGAACATAAATCTAGAAAGACGTGGTTCAAGATCACATTAGATGAATTTACAGTCAATTTATTCTATATATGTTATTTTAAGAGATATTATAACCATGTAGTTTTTAAATATTCTCAAAGATTGAGTAAAAGGGATGATTAGTAAATGGTGAAGTTGTTGAATTTAAAATTTCATTCTACATTAAGTCAAACTTAGAAGGAATAAAATTCCCAAAGAAACTATTTTAAAAGTAATATTCCTAAATACCGATGAGTTTTATTGTTTTAATTAATAAGAAAACATTAACGAGGTAATGAATAATGTGTTTTGAAGGATGATAAAAGTTTCATTACCTCTCGATGTCGTGGATAGAAATTTGATTGTTATGTAAAAGTAAAATAATGATGATGGTATTCATGATATATGTGTTTATAGCATCCAATAAGGTAGGTATAAACCTATTTAATATATATTAATGGTTCTTTGACGTGTTTACAATATAAAAATATGCAATATTTATAAACCCCTAGTCCCATATAAACAAGTATTTTTGTATTTGTTGAAATAGATAACACATGTGGGATGTATTTTAGATATGTGATTGAAGAATTATGGTACATTTGAGATGATTATAAGATATATTTAAAGGGGTTTTTTAATATACTAATCATTGATATGTTTTATCTCTATAATGAGATATGGTAATGAATAACCCCACAAATACTTTAACAATGAGTAAATATTGTGAGGCTTATTGTTGTATTGTTATGAGAATTTCACATGAAAAACTATACTTAAGTGGAAATGGGATCCTATTTTGTAACACCCTAATCTTCCAAAGTACACTTCACTTTGAATAATAAAATATCTTGCACTATACACAACTTGGAGTTTTAGCACAACATAAGAAATCCAACTAGCCATTTTAAAAAGCAATTATGAATAGTAATACCGACTTTATTTATATTTTATAACTTTTATTTATCAAAATTGACTTCATTTTTGGATTATAATATCAAAATTATCTTATGGTGAATTTTTGGTATTTTTCTGAAAACATTTAAGTTTTGATGAATAGTGAAAACACAGCGTTATTGTTTAAAAACATCTTTTATTTAAATTATTTTTATTTTTATTTAAATTTATTTTTAATTAAAAATAGATACATAATACCTATTTTATTCCAATTTAATTCATTGTAATCATTTTAGAATAAGATTGGATATATAAAATTTTATTGAATTTTTTAATGTCTTTTACCCACCTTGTAGGTACATTTACAAATTTGCAAAAAACGTAATTTTACCTCTTCTATGAATTGACTTTTAAAAATCAAAGAGACAAGGTTGAATTTAGTAAGAAAAATGTGGTTCAATAGGATGAAAATAATCTTTTGCGAATAGTAAATGTTGAATTTTATTTACCATTGTTAAAATTAAATAGGTTAATTAAAGGTGAAAATGGTATTATAATCACCCTAACACATGTTAAAATTCTGGTGAATAAGTTTATTTCGACCAAAATCAACTTTAGGAATAAAATATGATCTATTTTTATCCAATTTAATTTTATTAGGACATTTATTATTATTTTATTGAATGTAGAGTTAAAAGTGTTAAATTCAAATTCTAATAACTAAAACATTTTCAATATATGGTTATACATAAGATAAATTCGAATATAAATATTAATTAGAAAGTTAAATATATTTCCTACCTAATGATATTTAATTTATAATTTTAGACATTAAATAATTAAATTTATTTATTACACAATGATGATGCAGTAATTATCTTATTAATGAACGACTAGAATAATTGATTTTATAAATATCCAAATAATTGTAAATTGAGACTTTTTATGAATTACACTAATTTTTAAGGTTAAAATTACATGTTATGATTGATTTAATCTTTTTTTAAATTAATCTTGTTTTTTTACTTTCATAAAAACCAAATACTATATAGTGTCCAAATTGACATAAATGAGTTTCAAAAAACAATACAATAATATTAAAAGATATAATACTAATAAAAATCTATGGTTCAGCCAAAGTTTTTATATAATGATATATATTTCATTAATTTCCCACTTGAGGTTCTCTTGTCCTTTTATATAATCTGTATTAACCATTTACTATAGTAATACAAGATGACATTGTAAATGTTAAAATATTTAACTAAGAGTTAAATATTAAAGATATGGTTAATATGGTGACATAAACCTATCTAAAACCAACTGGTTGAGAGGTTATTGTCTCATTCTTACCTTATAATCGAACTAAAACCTTTTGTATGAATTATAAAGAGAATACGGCTTTTTAATAAAATAACATTTCAAACCTTTCCTAAGGTGCCCTACACCTCTCTTATAAAAGGGAACGTCACCTTCTCTCAAATTCACACATCCAAATCCATTTGTATTGGCCACCCCATGCTCAAATATCCTCTCAACTACCCTAAATTCAACCTATAGGCCTTACATTTTTCAGAATCCAACCTATGGATCCCTTTTTATCAAATCAAAAGGAAGCACCCGAAGAAGAGGTAATAATTTCATCACCCCTTTCAATGTTCATTTATTCTTCCACTTCCTCTTCCTTGGTTGTTTCCATACCAAAATAATAACTGTAGTATCTACTAAATACCTTGATGTTATTATAAATATGGTACAAACATATTCATTATTCTATCCATCCTACAAAGGACAAAGTCACCATACATACGTAAGTACGACTTAACATATCCACGTCATGGTGTAGTTTGTTATTCCACACATCATTATTTAGATGGGTATAATAATTAGAATAATTTATTTAAATAATAAAATTATGAGGTTAATGTTTATTTATATATGATATACCATACAATTACATACTATTTCACCATCAATATAGTGGTATTTTCGGTAGTGTGTATATACAAATTACCGTCTCCAGGAACGTGATGAGATTAATTCCCCATCATTACCATTAAAAAATAATTTACATTTTATGATTGAAAACAATGTTTAAGAACTTAATATAATTCTAGATATGAATCAAATATATCATATCTATAACAAACATTACTTACATAAGAAAACATATATACGAGAACTAATCGATTAACACCCAAAACAATGATACTACACAAATATTATTAACAAAAAAATATTTGAAGATGATATATAATGTCATATTTTTGTATATGGTTCTTTTATAATTAAAAAACAATTATTTACCTATCATACAAGAGTTTAAGGTACCCTCGACCAAGTAAAAGTACAAGGTAAGGGTTAATTTGACAATCTCTTTATTATCTGAGGTAGTTTTTACGTGAGTATCTCCTGAGACCTCTTCATCATCCATATCCATGTATCTTAAAAATCTATTTCAAAACATTTTTACAATTTCTTGTAATATGGGTTAAATTTATTTATATCCTATTTTGAATTTTTATAAACTATTTTGAAAGGAATATTTCCATCTTTTTCCAAACACATTACTTTAAGTCCTTCTCAAGAAATTAAGGTGATAATGTTTTTTAACATATATGGCGGATGCAACTATTTTACACTATTATAACAACTTCAAAGCTTCCCTTAAAATATTATAATAATATTTTCCAAATAAATGTTTTCTTTTATAACTATGTGGCTTTTAAATTCATTCAAAATGGAAATATATATTTCTCTCAAATAGTTTTGATTTCATCTATATCAACATCCATTGATGGATTTAACACTAGTTTGAAGTTGATTTATTATGATAAAATCCTCTATATTGTAATGATGGTTTTGGGATATGTTTTACTGTGGATGTGTTATTTTTATACCATTAATGATTTATGGGTAATGTATTAACATTTCGTATTCCAGATTTAATATGAATGTTTATGTCATGTTTCAACCTTTTCAAATGAAGAATGCGTTAGACATAGAAAGTGATTGGTGAAGCCCTATATAGATCCTCAATGAATTGGTAGGTCTCATGAGAAAAACTAGTGTCTTGTGACAAGGACTTGACAAAATATTATTTGTAGTCTGGGAACGAGGCATTGAATTTCTGGTTAGGATGTTCAATATTATGTATTCCATCATTATGAACATAGCTATTGATATTACATGTGATTATTTGACTATTATAATATCCATGTGAATAAGTAAATGAATTATTTGATTTATATTTACCATATTAGACTGAAGTTTAATTTTATAAGGCTTATGTCTTAGTCTTATATATTTACATTAATGTTTATAATTATTTATGAATGTTTCAGCTACATTGTTATGCTTACTCAGCATCTGGGCTCACAAATTTATTATGTTTTTTTCCCAAGATGAGAATAAGTACATTATGATTGACCAGTATGGATAGACTATGGGATATGAGTGTGGTTAGAGCACACACAATGATGTTTTTTTATTTCATACTGTAATGTAAAACTTATGTATGTATCTAGTACTTCTAAGGATACTAAATTAATCATTCTTTCGAGTCATGATCTCTCGTGATCATGAAAATTTTATCAAATAATGCACCGACTCTAGGTAACTAGGGTCGGGGTGTTACCATTGGTATCAGAGTATGTTTAGTACAATCCATGGAAACTAGATTTCGAAAATCTCTAATTAGATAACATTATCCTAAGATAAAATTTGAGGATTAGTATAGAAGAAATTCCTAGAATTTGGGTAATTTATAGTTTTGTGTGTTTTACTAGTAATACATTAATATCTGGATATGATCAGGTAGAGGTAGCTCTAGCACATATGTTCCTTGGAGTAAAAATTCAGACAAGGAGTTTCGGCCTTGGCCCAGGGTATCCTGGTACATGACAACGGGCCATGCTACACTCTTTGTTATGACAGTCTCGGGGGATATGCTTAGGATAATTCAAATTTTCCTTACAAACCATTATGACAGATTTATGAGTAAATACTTTCTCAAAGAAATATTTTTTAGGATTGTGGATTATATGCATACACTATTCAATTCATGTTAAGTATTTTTCATGTTTGGAATTATGCATTGCGATTCATAAACTAACATTGTGTTTGCAATTGTTTAGAAATGATGATTAGTGGATGGAATAGAAATTGTATCAACGCACGTAATCCATGTAGGGATGCCCCTCCTACTCAAGATAATTAGAGTGGATATGGTGATACAACTAGAGCTGAACAACTTATAACCATAATGGGATGACTCACTGAGGTTATGAATAATAACCTTACCCATATGAATCACCATAATCCACAATGAAGAGAATCAGTGTTATACCGCTTCCTGAGTCAACATCCACAAATATTAAACGGGAATAAAAATCCTTTTGTTACTAAGAAATGGATAAAATTCGTAGTGAAAATATTTCATGCTTTGGGGAGCAGCGAAATGGAAAAAGTTGTCATGGCAGTTTATCCCTTCACAAGAGATGCATATCAATGGTGGTCATTAATGCAAAATACAAATGAGGATGAAGAAGCATCAAATATAGAATGTAGAGAGTTTAAATAACATTTCTCAGAAAAATAATTTCATCACGACCATCTAAAAAATATGGAAAGACAATTTATGAGTCTAAGGAAAAATGAGGATGATAATGTTGCAAATTATGTGGATAACATTAAAATGTTATCAAGGCATATATTATATTATATATGTAACCCAGGAGTAAGATTGATTGATTCCTTGATGGGTAAAATTTATTTTTCCCGTTGATAATTAGTTTCAAAATTCTTCTCATCATACAATGATATAATCTCATGTGCTATCAAGACAGAAAATGAATTCTATAAATCTTACGACTTTAAAGAGAAGGAAGAGAAGAAGAGATATACTAAACACTCTAGAAATGGAAATATGGGGAAGAAGGGAAAAGTCTAATTTCTATCATCAAGTAAATGTGGGAGGAAACACCACGGTACTTTCCTGAAGAGAATATGAGTCTATTACAAGTGTAGAGAAAAAATCCACCAAACTCATGATTACAAAGGGAAGAAAGAGGTTTTCAATATTGAATGCTAAAATTTTAGAGAAATTAGGAATTATGAAAATGAATGTCAGAAGCACCATGGAAACTTACCTTAGAAAATGCCAAGCTTATGTGATCACTAATGGTAAGGTTGAAGCTCTGAATGATGTGTTGGTAGATAATTTAATAGTTTCCTCAAATTAAGAAAATGATTTATTTTATTCTGGATAATTGAATTATTTCATATCATCCCAACATGATAAGGAAATTATATATTTTAAATTTGATTTAACAAGGGAGTTGTCAGTCAAAAATTCTACAGGATGTATCATTGCAACAATTTTTTGTGAATCAGTTCTCATTAGGGAATATAAACATGCTTTATATTCTAATCTCATCGTCATACCCATGGTTGAATTTGATATAATCCTCAGTATGGATTCACTTTCATACCATTATGTGAATATTTATTTTAAGAAGAAGGAGGTTAAAATTCTTAATGATGATAAAGAGTTACTTTTCATTAGAGCAGAAATGTCACCATATTATTCTTATCTAGATCCACCCCTAGTAGCTCTACAAAATTAAATTATGTGGGATGAAGAGAGTGAAATAACTATGGGAGGGGAAAGCAATGTTTACATAGAGGACGTACCAACTGTGAAAGAATTTGTTGACATTTTTCCAGAGGATTTACATAGAAAACACACAGAATAAGAAATTGAATTTTCCATTGATTGAATTCCCAGTTGAAGGGCCATATTGGATACCCCGTATAGAATGGACACTTTGGAATTAGTAGAACTAATGAAAAAACTAGAGTAATTGAGTAATAATGTATTTATTTTTCATTTTGTTTCCCTAGGGGGATCCCCTATCATTTTTATAAAGAATAAAATTAGATCTATGAGGTTGTTTATTGACTTCAGAGAGATCAGTGCTATAACAATAAAGAACATGTATCCCCTAGCTCTCATTGATGATTTATTTGATCAACATCATGGAGCTCATTATTTTTCAAAGAATGACCTTCAATATTGATATCATCAGTTGTGTGTGATGAAGGAAGACATTCCAAAAACAACATTTCAATCCCTGTACGAGCATTACAAGTTTACAGTAATGACTTTTGGAATGACTAATTCACCCTATGTTTTCATGGATCTAATAAATAGAGTTTTCAAGGGATATGTTGATGAATTTTGTAGGGGTATTTATTGATGATATATTGGTATACTCCAAAATCTACTAATATCATGAAAATCACTTGTGCACTATTTTAAAGACTCTTAGAAGAAAAGAATTATATGGGATGTTTAGAGAGTGTGAATTATGGATTCAAGAGATTTTTTTTCATGGCCATATTATCCCTAAGGACGGAATCTATGTTGATCCTTCAAAGATAAGATCAATACATTAATGGATAGCACTAACAAGTATAACTGAGGTATGCAGTTTTATTGGTTTAGAATGATATTATCAGTGTTTCATCCAGAATGTTTCCTAATTGGAAAACCCATTAACGAATATCACACGTAAAAGGGTTAAATTTTTTTGGATAAAAGAGTAGGAAGAATGTTTTGACGAACTGAAGAAAATATTAGTTAGTACTTCTATCTTTACTCTACCTTCAGAGAATGATGGATTTGTTATTTATACTGATGCTTCAAATAAAGGATTGGGTTGTGTCCTGATTCATAAGGATAGGGTTATTGCCTATGCATCACGAAAGCTAAAATTTCATGAATAAAACTATCCCACTCATGATATTGAGTTAGAAGCAGAAATATTTTCTTGGATGATTTGGAGACTTTATCTCTATAGTGAAAAAAATGTGAGATGTATATCGATCACAAGAGTTTTAAGTATATTTTCTCATAGAAAGAACTCAATATGAGGAAAATAGGATGGCTTGAACTTCTAAATAATTATTATTTCACTATACACTACCACCCAGGGAAGGAAAATAAGATGGATGATGCTTTGAGTAGAAAGGATCATTGATATTGAAACAAGATTAGAGTGTCAAGGGATCCTATGTTCATAGATCTATTAATGATGGATATGGTAATAATCATCAAGGGGGAAACATCAATACTTTTTCAAAAGGTTGCCAAACCATATTTACTAAAAAGGATAAAAATCTCTCAGACTGATGATCATGAGTTTCATTAGAAACTTAATGCTATGAATGATGGGAGATTCATTGAATTTATATATAAAGATAGAATTTTGAAAATTGGGAAGAGACTTTGTGTTCCTCACATACCTGACCTAAAAAGGGAATTTTTGGATGATACTCATAGCTCTAATTTCTCGATACACCTATGTATAACTATGATGTATAGAGATTTGAACATAATATTTTGGTGGGACAACCTAAAGAGGGAAATTTTTGAATATATGTCAAATATAAGGTTTATCAACAGCTAAAGGCTGGGAGACAAAATCCTAGAGGAGTGATGCAACCCTTTCCCAAACCTGAGTGGAAATGGAATTATATTACAAAGCTATTTTTCATGGGGCTACCGTGGACTCCTAGAAGGAATAATGAAATATGGGTCATTGTTGATCGTCTTACCAAGTCAACACATTTTCTTTCTATAAGAGAAGATTTACCAGTTGAATATTTTGCAAGACTATATATTAATAAAGTTGTAAGTCTTCATGGTGTACCCCTATCGATTGTTTTTGATCGAGGTCCCCATTCTACATCAAGATTCTAGAAAAGTATTCAGAATGCCCTAGATACAGAACTTCGTTTAAGAATTTCCAACCACCCTCAAACTAACAGACAATCAGAATAGACAATTCAAACTATAGAAGACATGTTAAGATCTTTCTCACTTGATTGTCAAGGTATGTGGGATCCATATTTACCTATGGTAAAATTTTACTATAATAATAGATTCCATTCATATATTCAGATGGCACCATAAGAAGCAATATATGGAAAACGATGTCACATACCAACTTGTTGGGATGATATTGGTGAGAGAAAACTCATAGGCCCAGAAAATTTTGTGGAAAAAATGGAAAAGGTAAATATTATCCAAACCCACATCAATGTAGATCAAAGCGTGAAAATGATGTATGCTAATAACCAAAGGAAGGATTTTTAATTTCAAGTAAGAGATTATGTTTTCTTAATGTTTTCTTTATGGCAAGGTGTTGTAAGATTTGGTAGGAAGGGAAATTTAAGTCCTAGGTACATCAGACCTTTTGAAATCCTAGAGTTAATTGTAGTTGTAGCTTACCATTTTAAAATTCCTCCAAGTCTCTCCAAAGATCTTGATGTGTTCCATGTATCACTGTTGAAAAAATACATGCATGGACCAACGCATGTATCACCTCTAATGAAATAGAATAGGAACCCGATCTGTCTTATTGAAAAGGTCCTATCAAGATTCTTGATACCAAAGAACAAGTGTTGAGATACTAGACGACTCATCTGGTAAAAGTTCTTTGTCGAAACCATAAGATGGAATATACAACGTGGGAAGCTGAAGAACTTATGATGAAGAACCGCACGAGTATTTTTATACTATAATATTCTAGTAATTTGAGATCAAGATTATTTGAAGGAGGGACGAATGTAAAACCTCATGCTTCAATAGTACACTTCTCATTGAATAATACAATAGCTTGTGCTATACGTAACTTCGAGTCCTAGCACACCACAAAAAATCCAACTATACTTTTTATAAAGTAGTTAAGAATAGTAATATCCACTTCTTAAAATTTTAATTTTCAAAATGGACTTAATTTTTGGATTCAAAATATCAAATTTATATTAGGGGGAAGTTTCTGTATTTTTTTGAAAACATTGAATTTTTTATGAATAGTGAAAACCAATAGGTTATTGTTTAAAAACAAATTTTATTTAAATAATATTTATTTTTATTTAAATTTATTTTAATGTCAAAATAAATATGTAATAACTATTTTAGTCCAAAATTATTCATTGGAGTCATTTTTTAATAATATTAGATATATTATATTTTATTGAACTTCTTACCGTCATTTACCTCCTCTAGGCACAGTTGAAAATTCGGACAAAACATAATTTTACAGCTTTTTTGTATTGAATTTCATAAATCTAAGAAACATGGTTGACATGAATAAGTAAAATGTGATTCAATAGGATGAAAATAATTTTTTTAATAGTAACTCTGGAATTTTATTTTCCATGGTTAGAATTAAATAGGGTAATTAAAGTGGAAAATGATATGATAATTATCATAAAACAAGTCCCAATTCTATTTTATTACTGTATTTTGACCTAAATAATCCGTTTTAATAAATTATGAACCTTTTTTATTCACTTTTATTGGATTATGAAATTTAATATTGTTTTATTTTAAGAATATTTAAAAGTGTTAAATTCAATGTTTCATAACTAAAACATTTTTAATATAGGGTTATACATAAGATAAATTCATATATAAAAATTAATTAGAAAGATAAAACTATTTCCTACACAATGGTATTTTAGTTATATTTTTTTATAAAATAAATAAATTATTTATTTTTGACTAAATTATGATGCACTAATTACCTTATTAATGAAATAATAAAATAATTGATATTATAAAATCCAAAAAATGTAAATTTAGATTTTTGACGAATAACACTAATTTTCTAGATTAATATGACATTTTTAGATTGATTTAAAGTATTTTTTCGATGTAATCAAGTGATTATAGACTTTCAAAAAAACCAAAATACTAAATAGTGTCAAAATTGGAATAAATGTGTTTTTAAAACAAATACTATATTATTAAATGATATAATACTATTAAAAATATATGGTTTAGAAAAAGGACTTATATAATGATAGATATGTCATTAATGAACCAATTTAGGTACTCTTGGAATTTTATTGTATGTTTACTGACCATTTATAATAATAATACAAGAATACATTGTAAAAGATAAACTTATTAACTAAGAGTTAAATCCAAGAGATAATGTTAATATGGTGACCTAAACTTGTCAAAACCCTATTAGTTGAATGGTTTTTCACCCAACCCCACCTTTTCCTCGAAATAAATATTTCTGATCCATTATAAACTGAATATGTCTTTATAATAAAATAATATTTCAATCTTTTGCTAAGGTGCCCCTCACCTCTCTTATAAAATGAAACCTCACCTTCTCTCAAATTCACACATCCAAAGGAAATTTTCTTGGCCATACCCTATTAAAATATCCACCCAACTACCCTCACATGAATCTAGAGGCCTTAATTTTATTAGAAGCCATCCTATGGAGCCCTTTTGATCAAATCCAAAGGAAGCAGCCAAAGAAGAGATAATAATTTCATTACCTCTTTCAATGTTCTTTTCTTCTTCAACTTCAAATTTCTTTGTTGTTTCAATAAAAATAATAATAAATCTAGTAACTTGGACATATAGTGTTGTTATTATAAATATGGTACAACTATATTCATTATTCTATCCATCCTATGAATGAAAAAGTAACCATACATGTGTACGTATGACTTACCATCTTCATGTCGTGGTGTAGTTTCTTATTCAACACTTTATTATTTGGATGGGTATAATAATGAAATTAATTGATTTAATTAATAAATATAATATTTTAATGATTATTTATATATGATATAGCATCTATTTACATACAATTTTACCTTTAATTGAATGGTATTTTCACTCGTGCATACGTACGGATTATCGTCTCCACGAACGAGATGAGATTCATTCCCTATCATAACCATTCAAGAAATTTTTTAATTTTATGATTAAAAATAATATTTAAGAACTTAATATCATTATAAATATGAATAAAATACATCCTCTTCATAACAAACATGACTTCTGTTACAAAAAATTTATAGGAAAAAATCAGTTTACACAAGAAACAATGATACTACTGAAATATTAATAACAAAAGAATATTAAAATATCATATAAAATATCATATTTATATATATGATTCTTTTATATTTTAATAAAAATGATTTAACTATTATACAAGAGGTTAACGTACCCTTTAACAATGGAAAATAAAAGGCAAGGGTTAATTTTTAAATCTATTTATAATCATAGGTTGTGTATACATGTGTATGTATAATGACCTCTTTATCATCCACAATCGTGTTTCTTAAAAATTTATTTCAATTTTTTTTACAATTTCCTAAAATATGGTTTAATGTAATTTTTTCCCATGTTTTACTTTTTGTAATTTTTTTAAATGAATCATTTCTTTATTTTCCAAACAACAAACTTTGTGAACTTTTTGACAAATTAAGGTAAGAATATTTTTTTGAACATATATGGTAGGTGCGGTTATTTTGTTCCATTATAACATTTTAAAGCTTCCCTTACTAGAATATAAGAATATTTTCAAAATTAATTTCTTTTTTTATAATTATGTGACTTAATTATTTCAATACAAAAAGAGATATTTCACTCAAATATTTTTGATTTCATCTATATGAACACATTTTCATGAATTTTACACAAATTTGAAGTTGATTTATTATTATATAATCTTCCTTATTGTATTTAATGTTTTGTGATATTTTTGACTATCGATGTGTTGTTTTTATATAATTCATGGTTTATGGTTAAATTATTCACATTTAGTATGCTTTTTTATATGAATGTTTATGTTATGTTTCAAAATTTTCAAATGAAGAATGCATTGGACATAGTACGTGATGGGTGGGGCCTGCTATAGGTCCTAGATGTATCGGTAGGTCTAACGAGAAAAAATAGTGTGTTGTCACAAGTCCTTAAAAAAAGCTTATTTTTATTCTTGTAATGATGCCTTGACTGTGTGGTTATGATGTTCATCATTTTGAATTATGGTATTATGAAATTAGCTATTTATATTACATGTGATTATTTGACAAGTATAATATCCATGTTAATTAGTAAATGCAATTATTTTATTTTTATTTGTCATATTATGCTATTATTTTATTTTAAAAGGCTTGTGTTTTAGTCTTATACACTGACTTCAAGGTTTATGATTATTTATGAATGTTTCTGCTATATTATTATCCTTAATGAGCATCTGATCTCACCCCTTCCTTATATTTTATCATTCCCAAGATGTGAATAAGTATATTATGATTGACCTATAGGGATTGGCAATGGGGTATGAGTGTGTTCAAAGGAGACAAAATGATTTTTTTCTATTACATAAGGTATTGTAAAACTTATGTATCAATCTAGAACTTCCTATGTTACTTAACTAATCAATATTTTATGGCTTGATCTTCTGTAATCATGGCAATGTTATTTAATAAAGTACAAAAAATAGGTAATAGGGGTTGGGGCGTTACATATTTCATTAATTCATGGGAAAAGGGGTCCAGGATAAGTTCATGGATGGGAGAAGGACAAAGATGGTTAAAAAAATAAGACACTTATCATGAGTATAACATTTGGATGGATAAGGATTGATAATTAGAGAATGTAATTCAACTGTTGGATAGGGTTTTGGATGATATCATGATATAAGATAGTGAGTTTGGTTTAGGTAGCAGTAAAATTTAGAATTCAAATGGATTTTTATTTTTTAGATGAAATCTAATAATATACTAATTTCAAAGGTGAATTTATTTTATATAGTGGTATTTTATTAGAAAATTAATGTATTATTTTGATTCATGTATAATTCCAAGTTTTTTTGTATTTTTAAATAATTATTGTGGAATTGTTTTCTTTTTTGGATGTAATTGGAATCAAATTTTACAACAATGCACTATAGAGTTTTAAACATCAGGTTTTTTTTCATGTAGGATATAAATAACCATAATTACTAAACAAGTAGTAAATAATATTTGATAATTGTAACCATAACTTTGGATAAATGTTGTTTCAAATATTGTTTATTTAAT
This sequence comes from Viscum album, assembly GCA_963277665.1. NCBI lineage: Eukaryota > Viridiplantae > Streptophyta > Magnoliopsida > Santalales > Viscaceae > Viscum > Viscum album. Next base: position 266,927,211 of record OY728158.1, read on the forward strand.
AAATAGTTGAAAATATGATTTAAACGAAATAATTTTTTTTAAAGTTCATTTTATGATTTTCGTTATGAAAAAATGATGTCCTATATATGAATCTATTAAATTTTAAATAAAAATGATGTAAGAAAATATTTTATATGAGATATCATTCACAAATTTCATGTCAGCGCATTAAAAATTGATGTTCAATTATTTTTCTAAACAACTTTTTTAAAAACTCATTTGTAATATGCTATATTTTTATATTCCATGCCAAATATTAAAGGTAACGAAAGAAATTTTTTTTCTATTCATATTTTTAAAAAAAATACATAATAACTAAAATTTTATTTTATAAAAAGTTGTAAAATCTAATAGTATAATTATGATATCTTTTTCATGATTATTTCAATATTATAATTTATTTTTAAACAATGTTACCAGATAAAAAAATATAGTTGCGAAGATATAAAATAAAATCATTAATAATTATAATAAAATATACAAAAAATTAACTAACTGTATAAGATTATATACCCACTCATAGATGATTTAACTCATTTTTAATATTTGATTTATTTCTATAAAAAAATACAATATAAATAAATTATTTAATAATTAATTTTTATTTAACATTATTATTTATCAATGGAAGTAATTTTAATAAATTAAATATGTTAAAATCTATAGCTATTATGGATGAAATTATTTCATATATAAATCCTTCTGATAATTCCCATATTAAATATCTCTATTTCCATGATAATACTATAGTTTTGGAGAATTTTTTAAATTAGAAAAATATAATATATTCAATTAAAAAATAATTATAAAAGAAATGTATCTTATTCACTGATATAGTCAATTTTTCATTCCATTTTTATCGATAACATGTGATAATGGTTTCTTTTATGATTTTAATTTCATATTTAAAATTAGGAAACAAAATAGCTTTATCCTTTAATATATTACAATTTAAATAGTATATATTTTTACACAACTATTTCTTTAAATATTTTAGTGATGTAATATAGTATTGATAACAACTAAAAAGAATTATTTTCCATGTGGTATAAAACATACAATAATAATTTTCCTCTAAAATAAAAAACATTCAAACTAAATGTAATGTAATTAAATTTTTTTTATATTGTAATGAATTATGTCTTTATACCCTACTAGATATGGAATCATCATACATGTTATTTCAATATTCAAAAATATTTCTATATAATATTCAATTATGTTTGCTTGATTTCCATTAAATAATTCTATAGATAAGAAGTGTCCCATGATGAATCTAAACACAAATATATTTTTTGTTTTTGGTGGAATGTGTATGAAAATAAGTATTCAATAAAAAGGAGAAATATATAGTAAATTAAATTTAAATGATGAAACAGAAAGAACTGTTACAATTAACATATAACATTATGACTCACATTATTATAATGTATAACATTACATTAATAGGAAGCACAATGATATATTTATTCTTTTTTGATAGATTAAAATCACATAAAAAAAATTTCCAAAGTCATTAGTAGTTGATTGTAATACTAAAAGAAAAAATAATTAGTAGATAATTTAGTCAGTCTTTTAAAAACAAGAAATGTAGTATATGATGGTCTTGAAGGTTAATATTTTACTTTACACAACATTGACTATTTAATTTTTACATATATATATATATATATATATATATATTAAAAAATTCAATTGAATATAAAATTTATTTAAAATAAAAATATCATCTACACATACCTTACTGGTCATCTAAAATACAAGTCTAGATGTCCAGAGTAATAAAATTTTGGCACTTTATTCATTTTTATCTGCCCTATCTATTGAGATTTACACTTTAGTAGATATATCTATGATATCATGTATCTTCACTATTATAAGATATGTATCCATAGGTTAATGTTGTATGGTATCTAAAATATAAATTGTGATCCTGAATGTTATAATATTATTGTACATGTAACTCCCTTAGGTGGTTTCAATGACATAAAACACACAATTATGTTTCTAGCCTTTTATTTTAATAGATTTTAGTGATTTTTATTTTAGATGTTTTATCATGAAGGTACTAGACCCAACAACGGGCTCTAGATTAGTCTAGAGGAAATTTTTAATGTCCTCCAATTATATGTTCAATAAGATACCTTGTACGGGGTACCATTAAAAGACTGGTGGAACCTGGAATGAAAAAAATTATTTCTAGGTGCCACCTGCTAGCTGGTGACACCCCAAAACCGTTTAGTGGAATCCTGATAGTCTAAAAAACATTACATTGGTGGAGGTTCCAAAATTCTATAAATATACTCCTAATAGATCTATTCAAATCAAAACCCTACCAGAATATTCCCAAATCAATTAGAGGATTTAAATACCCAATAAGTGTTCCTAGAAGGTTATGTATATGTTTAAGATTAATTATAGAGCCAAATTGTTCCAGTTTTATTACATTCGTGTGGTCTCATACATTTGTATCTACTCAAAAACTAGTTTTTTATTTTATTGTTATTATGGGATAGAGAGTGCACTTCAAAGGCCTTGGGTTAAAAAACCACTTGTTTATTTATATAATTCTATGTTCTTCACCATTGAGTGTGGAAGGGGGGATAGATTTGTACAACCACTAAATTAGAGGTATATGTGTTTTTAGTCACAAGTACTGAATGTATAACCATATAACATGGTTTCTATCTGCTACCACTAAAAATAAAGGGTTTTAATTCATGTAATAAGTTTCTTCAATAATAGCAATGTTATGTTTTTTTTTAAAATCATCTTAAGGAATCTTGAGGTGATGAGGCATAAATATCCCTTTATTGATTATTAATGAACACCTTTTTTTGAGTTTCCTCTTTCCAATTATTAATATTTTAATTTTTCTTATTTTCAATTATAGTTATTTATCTTCTACATTAAGATTCTATATTTTAGTTAAAACATAATTTTTTTAATTGAATTAAATTTATTTTAAATTACAAATATTTTTTAAAATTCAAATTTTACCACCCCTTATTTCTATCATAACATAGAACAAAAATTAAAATAAGTTCCCACCTAGATATCAAAAACCGTAAAAATAATCTTATAATGACACATTAATTATAGACTTCCCTATAAATTACTACGGTTCTATGGAAGGAAACTCATTGTATAGAGATCCGTACTTTTATGTATTGGACTTCAGCTATTAAAAAAGTAGAATATAATTTTTTAGATTTATAGATTATACAGAATGGAGAATAACTATGCATGAGTTTACCCCCACTTGAGAAAATGAAAAAAATAGACCGTCGATGATATAATGACTGTTGGCATAAATGTAAAACCCAAAAAATATGTATAGTGAAATGAAGATATGATTTAATTTAATAGATTTTATATGTGTAAACCCACTCATGAAATTCAGAAATTAATAGTTGTGACACATTAAGGTGAATATAAATTAAATGATACTAGGATTGATATATACCACCATGATTTTAAAATCATTATTATTCATTTCAATGAGTTTATAACTGAAATGTTCATTAATTTCACAAAATTTTTCAATGGAATAACATCTTTAAGTGATTTGATATTGATGCAGACAATAGTGAAGAAGATCCTTTGGGTATTGACTAGTTATTGGGAACCAAATGGGTTGAAAATAAATGAACAATGAATATAAAAAATATTCTAGTTGAATATATAATATGTTATCTAATGATATAATTAATTATAACAAAGATTAATGGTGATAAGGAATCCAAAGGGGTCATGGAAAGGAAGAAAATTTCCTTCAAATCTCATAATGAGGAATCTTTAACAAGTGAAAAGGATATTTCTCATCTTTCTACGAATATAAAAAAATTATTTAATTTGTAGAAGGTATACCACTATGATGAAAAGAAAAAGAAACAAACTAAAAAAGTTGAAATATTTTATGAGTGACAGAAAAAGGGTAACATAAAACCAGAGTTCCCCACTCTCAAAAATAAGAAAAATAAGAAAAATAAGAAAAATGAACCTAATAAGGACTTTATGATGTCGACATATAGTACTAAAGATGACTCTATATATTCATATAAATCATGTGGTAGAAACCCAAATTAACTCATGGAATACAGTGTGGTAAATCAAACGGTAAATTATTCATCATCTTCTTGATATTATATCCATTTAAATTATGAATATCTGTGATATTATAGAGATCAATTACTAGAAGTATTTTTTGAACATCACACAAAATTCAAAAATATTAAAAAAATTTACAATGAAGACTTTTTGGAAATGAAAAATTAATAAAAAAAATGAGGAACCAAAAAGAGGAAAAAGATAAAAACAAAGAATTTATCTAAAAACAATGAAAATAAAAAGAGATTATTTAATGTTTTAATGATTTAAAATGAAATTTTTACAAAAGAATAAAATAAATGGGAAAGGTTTGGTTAAATGTTTAACCGAACACAGAAAATTTGGAAAATATAATCATATAGCATAAAAATTACCATTTTATGTTAACCTATAGTGAGAAAAAAATATATTTTTACTGGGTTCTTAATGGAAAGGGAAATGTACTAATGACTTAGTTACTCTAATCAGGCAAGAACCCGTAGAACTTCTAATAATACCATTTCTTAAAGGTATCTCTCTATATAATATTACAGTTATTATAAAAATATCAGTAATATGATTTAAGAATATAATTGAAATAATATAGTTATGGAAGGCAAAAATCCATTCGTAATTCTTCAATTTTTTATTATAAAAAAAAGTTTTAAAAATGGCTCACAAAATGTATTTTTGATTACATTTATGGACCAATGTTTTGGGAATCAAAATCTATAGACTCTTAATTATTTTTTTAATGAAATTCCTTGAATAATATTTTTAAAGTACTACCTGGTAAATGGATAGAGGGTTCTTAATGTATATGTGTGGTGACTACTCCGAGTTTTACCACCTTAAAGATATCAATGGGGAGCATTTAACCCTTTTCAACAACTTAAGGAGCAAGATCGTCAGTATAGGTACAATTATCTTTTCAAATCCTCTATTATTTAGGATGATATATTTGTCAAATGTTGTATGTATATATTTTATATCATTAGTAAATTATGTAATAGGGGATTTAATGTTTCAATTGAAAAATAGGTTTTCGACATTTTTGAATCCCATAAAAAATATTTATTATCCACTTATAGATTTCAAAATTATTATGTCTTTTGAATGAAAATCACCAAATTGATAGAATTTTAAATGATTGATTGCATATGGTAGAAACACATTTTTTGTGGTATAGAAAACTTTATCATTGTATCACACACTCTTTTTTTCATACTTAATCCAAAATACCTAGTATGCTATTTACTAAAATTTCACTTCCAAAATGACATTGTATATGAGAGATGGAATCCTGGTAAACAAGAAATGTCATATATAATTCTAAAAAGGATGTTATAATAGCTAAATCCATTTAACATATACACATATATAATTTTTCACAAACCCAAGTGGGAATTATAGGTGGTAAATATTTTTCATTTGTAACTATCAATGATTATACAAACATACCATGGGTTTATTTCTTAGAAGATAAAAGTGAGGATTGTAATGTATTAATTAAATATAACAATAAGGTAAAAAATTAAATTAAGTATAAGAAAATTATATTTCAGAGTGATCTTTGGGGAGATTTTAAATTAATGAATGTGATGATTTATGGAATCACTAGTTTTCTAACATTCTTTTTTAACACCAAGAACACCTTGAAAAAATGGATTTATTAAAATATTAAACTAACAATTGAAATAAATTTATAAAAAATTATGTAATTAAGTTAATCTCTCTCAATATTAGTGGATTTTAGTGGTCAATATCGTTTGAAATACAATTAAACATTTACTCATCAGACCCATTATAAAAAAGACCCCTGAAGTGATTTGGAAAGGTAAATTTGCTAAAGTTAGTAATTTTAATGCGTATAGTTATACATTTTTTTATTCTTAACACAAAATATTAGATTATTAAATTTTATTCTAAATAAAATAAAGGTATTATTCTTGGGTATTCCAACCCTCTCCATGAATTCAATAAATTAACCCTGATCATTAAAGAGTCAATTAACTCCAAATTTTGAGGGTAATTTTCACAAAACAAACCCACAAATTGAGGTTTTTTATTTATACCGAGATAATATGACATTAAATAAACCTCATACTTCTAATGAGATTTATTATGTAAATACCCCAACCCTTTACCCATGTAATTGATTAAATATAAAGAAAATCCTTTATAGAATTGGTTTTGTTATTTTCATGTTGTTAATCAGAAAATGTGGACTATTTTAAATGAATTATTATATCACACTTTTGTGTTACACCTATATCCCTAAGATAATTATGATATCATTAATGATTAAAATTAGGTTATTTCTATGCAATAGGAATTATATTTATTTTCCCATAATAATGTTTGGACTTTTTTGTAAGGGAAAAATGATCATACCATTATTGGAACCAAATGAATGTTTATAACTAAAACTGATTAGAAAGGTAATATCATATGTAATAAACCAACTTTTAGGGAAATGATACAAATAATATGAATTAATTCACTATAATTAAATATGTTCTTGAGTATATTGTATAGAATCAATTAAAATATTATTGGAATTCACCTCTTATATAAATTTATGTGTTTTTTAAATGGATGTTAAATGTATATTTCTAAGTGTTTTTATTTTATATTTTTAGACAACCTTTTAGTTTTTAGGATTCCAAATTTCCTAATAATATTTTCAATTGAACCAAAGAACATTTTGGACAAAAACTAACACATTAGTGTTTTTATGAGAGTTTTAATAAAGATTATCATAAAAAATGCGGTTTAAATGAGAATTGATGATTCAAATCTATTTTTAAATTGTATATAAAAATATAGTTTTATTGATAAAATTTATGTTGATGATTTCTTTCTTAGTTAAACTAATTTATATCTTTGTAAAAAAATTTATTATTTAGTGAGAATGGAATTTGAAATGAGTTTAATAGGAGAACTCAATTTGTTTCCCTGGTTTTCAAATTTCCAAAAATTTATACATAAATTTTCGTAGCCAAATTATATAAATTAATTCAATTTCAAAGTTACTTATAATTGATTATGTTAAAGATATCAAGAAACAAATGATTACTTCTTGTATTATTACATTTGTTAAATTTTGTAAAATGGTGGATAATAATCTTTATTGATTTATGATAAGGAATCATATATTTATATGGATCACATGGAATATATTTATATTTGAATTTTATACTACAAAATAATTTGGATAAAACATTATTTTTATTACTATTTCTTATATTATGATAATGTTCCAATGAAGTGTTCAAACACTAGTAAGATTCAGAATTCTAATAATCCTATTCAACACTCTCACATATAGCACATTGTCCTTATACTCAATTTCTATAGATACATTTTATAAAAATTTATTAACAAGATAAATTGTGTTTGTAATAATCTTCAATTAGCTGATATTTTCAGTAAAGCCCATATAGTTGATAATTCTTATTTTATTAAGGGGGAGTTGGGAATGAATCAATTCAAATTATTTCATTTTAGAAAGAATAAATATTTTACATTTTTTTTGACCAAAAAATTTATTAAATTATGTTATTTGATTTAATTGTATTGATATGATTTATTTTATTTAAATATTGAATACATTTATCTTTTAATTTCACACTCTTAAGTTAATTTTATTTATTTAATATTTTATTAATTTAGCTATTGATTTATTGGTTTTATTTTCCCCTTATAATTTTAAAAGTATATATCATTACTAGGGGATCTAATACAATTTTAATTCTAGATATTCTATGAGAGATACTAATTTTAAATTAGTTTTGATCTTCTTTATGTTCAATGAATTTTTTTTAAGCAGAATACCATGTGTTGTGTTTTTTTAATCATCAATATTTCATTATGTAATTGTATAATATTTTATGTTTTAAATTATTAATTGAAAATATAAATTTATTTATATCACGTTTTTTATATCTGTGAATAAATAATTATTTTATCTCACTCAAAAAATAACAATCAACTTAAAAAAATTTAAAACTGATTTTTTCTCAAAAATGAACCTTCAATCGTGAAGGAGTTGCAATTATTTCATTAAACCCTGTCAACGATCATGTTTATGATCTCTCTGTGGATGGGGAACTTGATGATACTAAAGTTATGTTTTATATTGTTTCAGTGATTTATTTATTATGTATTAGGATTCAAAATTGTTTCCAAAATTAAAATATTTTAAGATAGTATGAATTTTTTTATAATCATGAGGGGGGGATAATAGTAATGAAATTAAAGGTATATTTATTTTAATTGAAATTTAAAATGGGGAATAATGGTTTTAAATTTATAAAATATTTTATAATTTTTGTAAGTTTTAAACATTTTAAATGATTATGAAATATTGAAATTATTTTTTATTATATTCATGTTAAAATCATCATTCCATCCTCTATATTATTAGTGGTTTAAGTGTCTGTGATAATAAAAAATGGTGAGAATGGTAAAAATCCAACTATATTTTGTAGTGTTAATGATCATAAATAAGAAATTTTTGTTTATATCAATTTTACATCAATTTTAGAGTTTTTATTTTTGAAACATTTCAATAAAGGCACAAAACCAAATTTCCAACTCAAGAGGATGGTGGAAATCATTTTTATAGTAAGAAATATTTAGGTACGAGAAGTTATCTGGTTGGGTACCAACAGATTCTCAGGGGAACTGGGATAATGCCGTAGTTATGTGTATGTTCCATTGGATGGCCGGTGAAACCCACCGACTATCCAATGGAATCCATATAGACTAAAAAACTGTACACCCTTGGAGGGCCCTACATGACAAAAGTCAACACCTAATAGTTCTATTTAACACCTAACACATATATAAATTTTTTAAATCTATCATTGGCTATCAAATCGCTCACCAGGTTTCTTAGAGGGTTTTGATTACATTGAAGAGTTATTTTTGAACCAAGTTATATTAGTTTTCTCATATTCTTGCACTCTCTTACATTTTCTTTCCATCCTATAACTATTTTCATATTGTATTTTTTTGGTGCAGTGAGTTTACTTAGAATTCATTATTCTATTAAATTATCTTCTTATTTTTATTTTTTGGGTGCTCACTACCATGAAGTGTGATGTGTATAGGTTCTTTCCTACCTTAAAAGTTAAGGGATTTGGGTCCCTAGATTCAACCAATAAAAGTGAAGAAGTATAATCATGGTTATTGATATAAATGATAAAATGTATATGTCATAAATATTATAACATGTTTCTTGGATACCGTTAAATATAAGGGTTAAATGAAAAACCACTTAGGGAATCTTAACTGAAGGATACATAGGGATCCCTTTAAAGACTATTTCCGACCTAATTTATCAACTTTTAACTTATATTTTATATATATTTTTTCATAACTAAATAATTTATTATGTTGATGTCACCTATAAATCATTATCACCTACATTAATCCTTTTTATTTAATTAATCGCTTAAAAATTTTAATTCCATTAATATTTTTTTAATTTTTAATATGTTTTAAAAAGGAAATTCACCCCAACACATCCGATATTTAATTAGACTAAAAATATGATAACGAGGTACCTAAACATACAACATATAATAGATTCTAGACTACATAGGGTATAGAAGAGTGGGATATATTGGAATAAACTAAATCACTATTTTAGTAAATATTTAGTACAACAACAACAACATAACCATATACTCCATTGACTAGGATAACTCTTGAACTGTTAGATTAAAACATTCTATTTATATCTTGTATAATTACTCACTCAATGATATATGAGGGTTTATAAATAATTTTATAGGAGATACAATCACTTATTATCCATGTCTGTGAACTAGGGTTTCTTCTTTTCCAAACACTTTCACAGGTATATCCTTTATACCATTTGTTTATAATGAACCCCATATGCTCTTCCCCTAACCAAGATATTTTAAATAATATTTAAAACTAATATTAGTTTAATAAAATTTATGACTATAAAGAATGTGTGTAGATTTATTTTGATAAATTTAACAACTACTAAATTTGAATCTTTTAATAATATGTTTCCTATTTATTTAAATTCTCTGGATTTCCTATTTTTTTGGGTGAGTACGATGAAAGGGGATTCAATTTTTATGGTGGTTATTGACTTGGTTTATTATTTCATTATTTCATTATCCATATATTTTTTATTTAAATACAATGTTATGTTAGAATGCATTTTATTTTTAAAAATCATATGTTTGATAGTGTGTACAACATGTAAAACCTATTTAAAATAAACATTGATATGTTATAGAAATATTATTATTTTTATATGACTACTATAACCCAGCAATTAGATTAGAAAGTATGAATATGAGTAAAAAAATTACTTAATATATGATCAGATGTTTTCATTATTAATATTTATTGATTAGGTTATAGTAAATAAGCACTAATTATTTAATGATAATAATTAAATAACATACGATTAAGAATAGTTAATGTTTAAAAGTGAAATGCTTCTATTACATGGGTTTTAGATAGATTTTGAATTTTATTATTCAAATTATAATTTTAAGAACTTTAGAATAAAATTTTGATGAAATTAACTTCAATTTTGATTTATAATATATAAATTATCTTAGGGTGAATTGTTTAGAATTTTCAAAAATAATTTATTTTTGAGTGAATATAGAGAAATAATGATTTTACAAATAATTTCAATTTATAAAATTATAATTATATAAGAATTAAATGAATGTTAATAAAACCATTATTATAGAAAATATACATATTAAATAACTAATATAATAAATTTATAAAAATAATGTTAAACTTATAAATCCATGTTTGACATTTTGTAAGTCATAGTAATATTATTAGTTAAATTAACACTATTTTCAGTACATCTATTTTAATAATGTTTCCAAAAGGATCCTTTCAATTATGATATTTATAAATACAAATGTGTTTCATTTTATTTAACATAAACAACTTCAATACGTTGAATCAAAATAATACATGATCATAGAATAAAATCAATTTTTTGCATGAAACATTAATTTTTCAAAAAATTGGGCTTTTTGCATTTTTTGAATGTATATTAAAATTATTTTTTTCTATTATAATAAATTTATCATAAGAAATGGATTCCAAATTTTAGATAAAAATGTTCTTATTTGGTGATGAGGTCTATCTCATTTTATTCATAATTAATAGTAACAATGCTAGAAGTTCAACACCCAAATAAAGGGAAAACAGAGAAATTGGGTTTAAAAAAAGGAATTGGGGCTCAAAATATATCCAAAAATTTCCTCTCATCAATAATATGAGTTTATTTCTATAATAATCATAATATATTATAAAATATGGATATTTTATTATGAATGTTATATTATTTTAATTATCGTATAATTATAAAATGACACTCTTTTTTTAATATCTCTGATATGTTTTCTTATGAATAAAAATATGTTATAATTTTTGAGAAACTTTTATTTTTAAGATGAATAATATTTTATGATATGATTTTTTTTATTTTTAAGAGATTTTTAACTACATTGGATGTTTACACATCGCCGATGCAGTGCTTCTGTAACTATGTGAATGTTAAAATAAGATACTTTTTAAAATAATAAAATTGATGTGTTTATGATAATTTAACCTTTTAAATTATTTTTTGGATCAAAATGATAGGTAATTATTATTTTAATTATTTAAATTCAAACTATAATGAAATTGATATATTTTAAAAGTTAAATTTTGTGAATAGTCCTAATAAAAAATTTCATGATATTTTATGTTAAAAAATAATTAATTATTTTATATATAAATTAGAAAATTTTATATTATACTTGGTGAATAAGAACTGTTTTCAAATATCAACCATTTTAACTTACGACCCACTTTACTATTTAGAAAAACATAATTGACTAATAAATATAAATAATCTTTCACCACAATAAGGGGTAAAATAGTAAAAGTAGGGGTTTACATAATATATATGGTTAAAAATAACACAAATAAACTTTGAAACACCTTTGGATGATTGGTTTTCAACCATACAATTCTTATATTTGAGGTGTTTCAATTTTGGATCTAAATAACTTGTGTAAGTGGGAAAAACAGCTTTATCCTATAAATAAATCAATCTTATGGTTTATAAGCATTTATTGTGTGGATTCATGACGATAAACGATTCATAAATAAATTTATAAAAGTTTTCCAGAAAAAATGTGTAGTTTAATTTAACTAAATTTAATTTTAGGAATTAAGTGGATTATTTTAAAAGAATTTTTTTTAAATTTTTTTTCAAATAGAATAAATTTTTAATATCAACATCATAATTTTTTCACAAGATAAAATATTCGTATTTTTTGGAATTATTAACTTTCAAGGGAATCATAAAAAATGCATTATTTTAAATGAAATATTTTTATTTAAATAATATAATTTAAAAGTCCATTTCTATTTTGGATAAGGATTTCATGTTACTAAATATCCATTTCATTAATCATAAAAAAATAATTCCACATTAATTTAAATTAAATTTTATTTTGGTATAAGTTCATTTTTATGATCAGAAACACAATTTTCTCTAAATAGTTATTTATTGTATAGTGTGAAAAAATATTAAAAAGAATTTGTGAAAAAAAAAATAATTTAATATTTCAAAATGGATTAAAATTATTAATTATGTTTTTCACATTTATTAATGATTCCAATTACATTTTTATTTTCATTATGAAGAGTAAAAATTGTTGAAATGTGTCACCAAAGTGAAAGGGTGGAACATGTTAAATATGGAAAAAACTATGTAATATGTTTTAAAAAATTTAAATTAATTATTATAGGATGAGAGTATTTTATCCCTTATCACCTAATATGAAAATATATTTTTTTTACGTTTCAATTCACCATGAGAGTTATTTAATATTATTTTAAAACTTTAAATAGTTACATGTGTGTAACTCCACTCACAAAAAGGGTACCTTCTGTCCTCTCTTCCACAAACCTTTTGACAAGTATAGTTTAAAAAATCTTGTAAAACATATCAAAAAATCCATCCCCAAATACTAGAGGTTTTGGTACCATAAAAATAACAAACCTAGAACAATAAACACGTAATCAAAGGTGGTTTCCCAAAGAAAGGGAATAACTCTAAACTGGGTGTTTCATTTTTGTTCTTCTTCTACCTCTTTAATATCCTTTTAAACGTCTTGAAATAATAACAGAAATATATTCCACATATTGATATGTTATAATTTTATGGTATAATCCATTTTCATTTCCTTTTCAATCCTATTGAAAATGAAATCCTCACTCATGTATATGCTAAGACTACCCCCTCTACTATGAGATGTGTTTTATTTTTCATCATTGTAATATATGGATGGATAAAATTATTGGTTAATTGAATATATATAATTTTTATGAATTTTATTATTATTATTTAAATATAATATATTAATTAAATTTTTTACCATCCCTTAAGAAAAATTGATAATGTCGCTTGTTTGCCCATGTGGAATATCACCTCCATGAAGAGATGTGATTAATTTTTTATTTTAACATTATAAGGATGGTAATAAAAATTTAAATAATGAATAAATTTAAAAATATTATCCTGTTTAATAATTTTTCATGGAATAATATTATATTTTTTCTTTATTTTAAAACTATTATAAAAAAATTAATACATCGTTCATGCATACATACATACTACCATGTCTCAAAGAAGACATCAGTCATTATTCATGACCACTATACTTGGATTTTTTTAAATGTATATATAACTTATAAATATGATAATTATAAATAGATTAACAATTTTAAGATAACATAACCATGCCAGTTTGATTATGTTTAATACACCGATGTTGTCTTTAGGTTATAAACTAAACATACACAAAACATCCAACACAAACTTAACCATTTTAGTAACTAAATAAAACATGGTAATAAATTAAATAAAAATAATAAAGATAATTAAATTAACCTGAAATTGTTTATTAATCATGTAAAAAATAATATAAATTTATTACTTAGGTTTTAGAGAGAATATGATGGTATATGGGACTTAGTGAAAGGGTTTTCCTATAAAACATTATTTTAAAAATTTTATACTCTTTTTACTCGACATTCATGTTATTTTAAATGTATTAAAGGATGTACTTATATATTCCTAAAAGAATTATAAATTCCATATTATAATATATTTGACTTTATTTTCAAATTTATATAAATTAATATTTTTATGACATTTTCTATGGTTAATTTTTGATCTTTTTAGAAAACTAAAAATTAAATGTTATATACATATATAGATTAGAACCATTTTCAAGATTTCATAGAAATTATTAATTATCATGATTTTTCTATAAGTGACCATGGTTTTTAAAAGTAATTCATATCTCCACTATTCAATGATTTTTTCTAATTTATAGAGTTTTAAAATAAAGATGATATTTCAAATTATAAATATGCTAAAATGGAATGTTTTTGTTTATTTGTTCAAAAGAGTATCTCAAGATTTTTATGATGATAAAGTGACTGATTTTAATTTTTTTTCAATAAAATGGTACTTGGTCCTTAAACATAAGGACTGGGGAGCCAGATATATCTCATGATTAAATGTGAGGTAGTTATAGCTCTCTAATGCATTGGGTAATGATCTAGTCTTCAATGGAAAATAATGATGAAGATAACCAGGTGGTTTATTCATATATAATTAATTGAGCTTTAATTATTCTAATAAGGGTAAAAAATTAGTGAACAAATGTTATGTATATGTTCTTCTAATATACTAGTATTATTCTTGAAAAAATAGAGATTTAATGGACATATTTTGATTTCATCATTTAAAGAATGATTAAACTTGAAAGGTTTATTTTTTCCAAAGGAATTTTTCCATGTGTTTCCATGAACCTTATGATACCTTCATTGATTTTATCATGCATTAAAATTGGGTTTAACATATTTTCTTTATGAAAATAGTTATTTTACCATAATGATATTTTATATTTATTTTCTAAATGTTTTATTATTAAAATAAAAAATATCTTGAGGGATTTTCATGTTTCTTAATATAATAACAAGATTTATTTATTTTAAAACCTTAGAATTAATTTTTTATCATCCCTTTATTTAAATATTTTTTACTAGATCAATGTATGAACTAAAATATAAGAAATTTCAACATTTCTACAATGGTTTCATGTCTTGAACAGAGAAAAAGTCTCTTGAAAAAAACATGGGTGTCAAATTTATGTAATTTTATATTAGATAAATGTATATTATGTGAAAGTGTGCAGTTTATTATGTAATGTTTTATATAATTATCTAAAAATATGAACTGAAAAGATATTAAACGTGAAATAAATTGAAAACCATATTATAAGTCAGGACATTATGTGTTTTTAAAATTATAAGGTTTTTTTATGTAAGTGAGATGGTTAGATACATTTAAATGTTATGATAATTTAAAAAGACTATTTAAAGAGACTCTAACAAGTAATTATATTAGCATGATATATATTTATTGAATCTTAATTTCAAGTTATAAAATCATTTTATATTAAGGATAACATTTTAAAGAGTAAATAAATAATCAAATATAAGAAGACATTAAGGGGATACCATTCATATTAGTGAAAAACCTGATATTTTTATGATAGAGTAGTACCTAATAGTTTTTACTCTGTTGATGTAGATTATCAATGGTGGATCCCATAAAATAGAGTGATCAAAATATCTAAATAGGGACATATATGTAGTGGATCGTTTCGTGATATTTCACCCCTACAACATTTAATGTATCTTTATAAGAGGTGAAATATAATGTATGGATCAATTATTTAGAAAATATTTTTGAATATTTGGGATGTAAAAAAAATTAATTAATAACTCATATAATTTATCATTTTAAAGTGAATCCAATAGATGGTCATCTCTGATTAAAAATAAATAGTTAAAATTTTATTGAATCTATGGTGTAGACTAGATTTGATGATACTTTTCCTGAGAAGAATTTTCCAAATATCAGTTATCAAATAACAAAAAGAAATTTTATGGAGTTATAGTAAAAAGAAGAAGATTTACTCGACACTTATGTGTCAAACTTCACCAGACTGGATAGTTATTAATAAAATTTTGTTATGTACAAATATAGTAAAAATGATAGAATTTATATATCTCAAAAATAAATTTTTTTAAGACCTTTGCCCTCTATTTAATTTAAAAGTTATGATGATGTTGTTTATTCAACAGATAAATGTGATTTATAATTTCTAAACATTTTGTACATAATTAATTCAAGAGTAAGTAGCAGTCAAGGTGGAATGAAATGGATAAAATGTTTATAATGAAATATAGTGGTAAGCCCACAAAATTTTCCAAATATGGTAAAATATATTTTAGGTAATGTTTGGTTGGATCAAGAATCTATCACTAATGTGGAAAGATTATTCATTTCGCTTGTGAATGCACAGTAAAGAGTTACAATGAAAATAATTTTTATAAAATATATTATTAGTTAGAAGTGTGTTTTTTTAGTTTAAAGGTGTTAGGTTATTTAGATAATTATTGTCTATAATTTGTTAATCTAGGTGGGAATCCAAATGGACAAAAGTATAAATGAGTATAGAAGATTTTTTTTAATAATATAGTTCACTATGAAAAATAAAAATGTATTGTGTCACCTCTATGGAGATCAATATTTTTCCATGGTTGGTCTCAGGAATGTTTATCATCTGTAGAATGTGAAGGATGAAAAAATTTTAAGGCTGCAGTTGCAAACTAGGTATGGTCATTATAAGTGTATGGTTATCACATTTAGGTTAAAAAATGAATTCACAATATATATAGAGAGCTTACAAATATAATTTTATATGTGTATTTTGATAAAATATTTGTAGTTTTTATGATTACATTTTGGTTTATTCTAAATGTTTTTAGTAACATGATAATGTCATTGAGATTTTTTTAAGTATTTATTGGAAAATAATTTGTATAAAATTTTTAGTAAAATCAAATTTTGGGTATAAAAAATTCGGTTTTTTGGAATATTTTTTCCAATTATGGAATAAATATATATCCATGTAAAAAAAAGTTATTGAATAATTGTCACGACCCAAAAATATCACCGAGATTGGAATTTTATTCTATTACTGGGTTACTTCCTATGGTTTTTTACCACATTTCTAAGTTATTGTAACATAGCATGTAAGTATAGAATAATACATCTTTACATATATATAGTAATATTTATGAATTATATAAGAATTTTAGTTTAAAGGGGACACTATAGATGATGGTGTACATGACACGCAATAATGAGTTTCTCCAAAATCATATGTTTCACACAAGACTGAGTTATAAAAATTAATAATACATTATAATATTTTTATTTTAAATGGTAGTTCCCCCATATAATTTTTACTATATATAATGAATATAACTAACTAGTTTAGGTTTACACATGTTTAATAAATGATTTTACATTCTTCCCAAATGAATTAATGGGCTTAAAATAAAAATAAATCAAATTTTAGTGAAAAAAAAATCTAACAAATTTAAAAGGTTTTCTTACCACCATTTCATGAAGAACCCATTTGAAATATATTTTTTGAAATCCTAATAAGTTATAATTGAAACAATAAACTTATATCATTAAATGGAAATAAAATTTCATTTTGGAAAATGTTTTGGTATTTTTTCTGACAATGTTCATATTTTATTGAATAGTGAAAAATATAACCTTTTAATACAAAATTATTTTTCTCATCTAATTTATATATATTGATATGTTATATTATTAATTGGTTTTATAGTATAATTTGATAATTTTTTATCATTGAATCCATTTTGGGTCATTAAAGTAATTTTAAATAGAAATTATATATAAATGTATGTTAATATTTTGATGGTTTTTACATTTGAATCCTCATTTTCTCATTTTGACAATGAGGACTATTTTTAAATTAATTACTATATCTTTTATGTTTGAAAATTTAAAAAACTGGATTCCATTTTTGGGAATAGTGAATCCAAATATGATAATATATTCCTTTAATTTTTTGTATATTTCACGGAAAATAACATTGGTAATGTTTATTTACCATGGTTAAAGTTAAATCAGGTAAATTAGGTTACAAAATAATATCATAAAGATAATAAAATTACCCTAACAATTTCCAACACTCTATAATTGGAATAAAAGTTGATCCTTAACACCTAAAGATCAGAATTGACTCAAATAACAGACTTTTATACATGAAAGTGATATAAATATTATTAAAATGAAAGAATGTGACAACATATCACCCTTTTATTTCTTATAAGTATAATAGATTCATTATATGAATAATCATGGTAAAACATAGAAAATAAATATTATCAAAAACTATAATGAAATTATATATATCATAGTAATTTATTTAGAATTTTTAGAGATCAAAGATTAACCATAAAAACTGACACACTGATGATTCAAAAATAATTTTATTAATAGAAATATAAAATAACTGATATGAAAATTAATATAATAAATTCATTTAGAATAAATTTTTTTACTCTATGAATCTTATAGGTCATTATGACATAATAAAAGTATATACAATAGTTTTTTTGAAGTTATCTATTAGTTTGGATTTTATTTAAATTCAATGAAACGAATAGTGTCAAAATTGACTCTATTGATATTTTATAACAACAATAATTTATTAAATTATTTAATAATATTAAAAATACTCTAAAATTAAAAATTGACTATTATATGTTCTTAAATTTTATTAATTGTTCATTTATAAGAAATTTACCCCATATAGGTAAAATTTTGAGCCTCTTTTATATTGAAAATGTTGTTAACATAATTAAAAATTATATTGATTAATTAGGGGTAATCCCAAAAGATATGGTTTAAAATAATTCAATACATGTACAAAAATTATTGAATGTAATTATTTGAGAACACCTCATCTTAGATTCTATATAACTTATGTTGGAGTCATTTTGATTTAAAAATAATTTTAAATTAATTGAATATTTTAAGAGCTTCCATGGGTTCTCCTCCCCTCTCATAGAAAAAGGTACCAACTCTTCTATATTACACACACTACAAGAACCTTTTTGTTCCAAAAATATCAAAGAATAAAAGTTACTAAAATCCATCCCCGCGTTGTTGAGGACTTATTTTCAGTAGAAATCCCTCCTTAGATGTGTTAACGTATTCTTAAAAGGTGATGAATCAAACAAGAGGTATCATTTTCATTTAGTATTTCTATTTTATTTCTTCATAGAATTAATTTAAATATCCTTTTTCAATGAGGAAATTATAACTAAATAATCATAAATATACTGAGTTGTTATTAGGTTAGTATCATCCCCCAAATCCATCTTCAATTTCATGAATGGGTAATAAACAATTCATTGGTGTGTAATACATACTACCACTTAGCGAACAGATATAGTTCATTTATCACTACCTTCTCTCAAGACTGGTCATAATGATGTAATTAATGTTTTATTTGATTTAAGGAAATATTTATCATTACAATATAATAACATATCAACTATTTTCTTACTTAACATGCATATAAAAAGGACAATGTTGTTTGTGCATACATGTGAACTATCACATCCACAAAGCGATGAGAATTGTTTTTATTCACCAAATCACTTGTATGATATATAAAAGTAGATTTAAATTATTATTATTACATTAATAATTTTATCACCATTCTAGAAAGATAAAACAATAATTATTTTATTTTTATAATGATCAATGAAAAATAGAAATGTTAACCATGCGTACGTACGAGCTACTGTCTCAATGATTATATTGTTGCTCATTTTTCATAAAACTCATTAATGGGGTTATTTAAAAGAATGTTTTATGTATAAAAATTATAATAATATAATTATTATTATTCTAGTGATGATATAATTTTGACCACATGGATTAATATCGTCATACGATGTTCATTTTAGTATCAAGTACCGAATAACAATAACTTATCCGACATGACCTTAAATGATTATATATTTTCTATAATATGTTAAAAAGTTATATAAAATGAATAATAAATATGGAAAAGGTTTTTAATAATTTATAAAGTAAACAATATTTATATTCAGAAATATAATGAATCTACGAGACAAGTCGCACTCAAGGTAAGGGACTTGGTCTCAATATCCTTTCGTTGAGGAATATTTTGACAATATACACTACCTATGTTTATAAAGTCTATAATTAACCCCTTTTACTTTTACTTTAAATAAATTATTTTTTAAAAGAATATTTTTTGACCAATCACTTTACTAAATGAAAAAAAAAATTTAAGTACGCAGTGACAACGAATTTTCCGTTGTCATAACCATTATTTGATATTTGGATTCCACTATAAGACATAATATTTGAAAAGAAAAATAAATACCATATTCCCATTTTATGTATTTTGGTATTGAAAATGGTTTTGCCAAGGTATTGATTCTTTTAGTATCTTCAAATCATATCTAGTGATTGTCATGTGGAAATGTTAAATTTTTTGTCAATGTGTTATGATTATTTTATAGTTCAAGGGAATTACATATATATATGGGTGGTTCCATGATAAAACAAGGGAGGTTGAGCCTTGGATATCTCACCAATGCATTGGGTAATGTGATGGAGTTAATGATAAGATTTGTACTAAGATATTTAGGGAATATACTATGATGGGTATTCCAAAACGCAACCATGAAGGTTACTACCTATGTAGCTGCTAAAGCTACAATGTATGTATGATATGGATACCACTAATTATATTTATGATTACTAATATTTTTTTATGAAATATTAGGATTTCTGGAGGCATGTTAATATCTAATGTTTTGTGGGTCAAAAGTATTATTTTTGTGAAAATGTTTTTGTGAGTTCAAAATATTCCTGGACTAACGGTTTCATTATTTATTTTATATCTCACAATGAGCTTTTTGTTCTCATCACAAGTTTTGTAAATTTTTCCCATATGTTATAAGTATGGGTAAGAGAAAGGAAGAAATCACGGTGATTTTTATCATGAAAATTAAATCATGTGTTCTTTTATAGAGTTTTTTGTGAAATAATAGATAGTGAGTGGACATGACTAATTTGTAATATTTGAGTTGATAGGTAATATTTATTTCATAATTCTACAAAACTATATACCTAAAAATATCCTTAGTGTAAATTATTTAATTTACTAGAGATTATGAAATGTTTAAGGATGGGGCCTTATAGTTAGCATCCAAGGTCAATTTGGATAATTTTAAGGGTTATGCTATTATTGATGGTGTATCCACAAATGTTTTTTTAAATTTGGGACATTTTTAAATGATATATAATTTGAATATTAACATGTTTAGAATTATAATACATTTCTATTATAAATGGTTTTCTATATATGAAATATTTAAGTTATACTCAGACGATATCTCGAAGAAAACAACCTTCCAAATCAGCAACCTGAGATGGTAGGAATCAGAACTAATCCATTTGTAGAATTAATGGCAAAATTGAATCAATATATAAATGGTGGAAGAATACATCTATGAGATCATCCATATTAACCACATCAAAACCTTCCAGTAATGAATAATTTCATAAGGTAACATCCCCCATCGTTCAGAGGATCCTTTAACACCGTGCTAGCTGAATATGGGATTGAAGGACAAGAAAATATTTTCGATGTCATGTGTTGGTCAGAAAATCAAAAAGATAACCTTTAATGGTACCATTTTGAAGGTGAAGCTGATCGGTGGTTGTTTATGGTTAATAATGTAAGGGAAGGTTAAAAGATTAATTTTCTTGGGTGGGATAAATTCAAAAATATGTTTCTTGAAAAATATTTTCTTAAGGTGGTTCGACATATGATAGAATAACAATTATTGTAATTGAGGATAGTTGAGGATTTAGTGGCTTAAAAAGAGGTAAAATTCACACGGATGGAATGGAACACTCTAAATTTATTCTGAGATCTCGATAGTAAAATAAATGTTTTTTACATTGTAATAAGGACAAAGTATTGAATGGTGTTTGTTTCTCATGAGTTTAGAAGTTAGGAATTTTTTTAATATGCGGAGAAGGTGGAAATAGTGTTTTCTGATTGTTATGTGATCTTTGAAAACTGTAGAATAAGAGGTGTGGGTTGAGAGGTAATGTTAATAATTCTTTACAAACGTTCGGTGGTATGAATATAAAGTTTACTCTTTGTGAAAATTTTGGTAAAAATCACATTGGGGAATTCCTTTTTCATTATTGTATGTACTTATGATGTGGTAAATTAGAACATAAGGTTGTAAATGATCTAAAAATGATCAAGGTATTGATAAGACAAAAACTAATATATATATAGACACACACATAATAATTTTTTTAAAATTTAATGAGATGGGATATTATGATTTTTTTTTTCTGAGAATGAATTTGAATGATGGAAGCAGCAAGAATACAAGAAGTAAGGTTTTTTGAAGTCCTTTTAAAACTATTTTAATAGTTGTTGGTCCATTAAATGTAGTGGTATCAAGTATATTATTTATTTATTAAGATTATTCCAATTTTTTTAATTTAGGTTCTACACGTTCATTCATTTCTACGTTTTGGTGAATTGGTAATTCCACCTAAAGAAATGGATCCATAATATATGAAAAAAACACTTGGGGGAAATTTATATTTAAAAAGAAATTATAAGAATCTTTCTATCCTTATTTTTTGAAATAATTTACTAGAAATACTTATTACATTTCCTTTTTTTAGAGTGTTGTTTCATTATTGTTATATATTGGATTTCTGTTAACCATGCTAAGATTGACTGTAGAGATAAAAAAGATTATCTTCAGAAAGACTTTTAGTTTTTGTACAATAATGAACCCTTAGTATTTATATCACACTAGGATGATGAGAAATTGTTAAAATATGGAAATCAATGTTATATTCCACATATTGGTGAAAACAAAATAATTTCTCAGATTAATTATGTGACCATGGTAAATTAGTATCATACTACTTTTCCTAATAATTTTCCTAGTATTATACCTAAATGAGAAGTTGAATTTACTATTGAATTATATCCAGATACTAAGAAAATTTCAAACCTCCCTTGTATAATGGATCAAATTGACCTTTTAGCACTGAATAATAAATTACACAATTGATTAAATAAAGCTTTCATTCTGCCTAGAACATCACCACGGGGTGATCCGGTCTTGTTTGTAAAACAAATATGGTATAATTAGAATTTTCATTAATTATAAAGTCTTGAATAACATCAATATTTAGAAAAAAAATCATCTTTCTCATATCAATGATTTATTTGATCAGCTCTAGGGAGGACAATATTTTTTAATGGTTTACATGAGGTTGGGGTACCATCAGTTGAGTGTAAAGGAATAAGACATTCCCAAGACTGTGTTTCATACTAGATATGGCTATTATGATTTAGTAGTTATGATTTTTTTGTTAACTAATGAACCTGTTATATTCATGTATCCTATGTATAGAATATTTTGTAAATTCTTGGAAAAGATTATTCTTGTGTTTATTTATGAGATTTTGGTATATTTTGAAAGTAAATAGAAGAATAAAAGTCATTTAATGGATGTCTTGAAAACCATAAAATAAATGAAAATATATGTTAAATTCAGAAAGTGTGATTTTTTGTTACAAAAAATATCATTCCTTGGTTGCATTTTTTATAATGATAGCATAACTATTGATTCCAATAAAAACGTTTTTGAATAATGTACAAGACCCAGAAATATAACCTAGATTCGATGTTTCATGTTTTGGTAGGATATTGGATGAGGTTTCTTGAATGGTTTGAACAGTTATGTAGCATAGTAACTAAGCTAACTCAAAATTTTGTTATGTTCATCTGGAAGAAATAATGTGAAGATTATTTTTTTGGATTGAAAAAAAAGACTTGTGAATGAACTATTTTTGGAATTACCATCAAGAAATAGTGAATTTATTATCTAAATAGATGCTTCATTGAAAGGACATGTTAGTGTCTTAATGATGATTGATCTGGTAATTTCGTATGATTCACATCAGTTGAGAAATCAAGGGTTAAATTACCATACATATGATTTAGAATTAGATGATCTTATTTTTGCTTAAAAAATTTAGAGGCATTAACTATATGGAGTAAAATGTGAAACATCTACTAACCACAAAATATTAAAGTATATATTCAGTCATAAATAATTGAACATGAGATAGATAAGATGTTTGGAAAAAATCAAGGATTATGATTTCATGATTCATTACCATCATTTAAAAGTCAATAATGTGGTTGATGCTTTGAGTCGAAAAATTAATGCTACATTAACCATGCTAAATTTGGAACATAATCCTTCGATTAATGATTTGAGGAAATTGGGATTAGATGTTATTGGTGTAGGAAATTTATCTATTTTGTTTCAGGTATCAATGCAAGAATCTCTATCAGAAATAATTAAGAAAGAGTATTAGGAAGATAATGAGTTGATGAAAAATGTATAATTGGTTCAAAAGTGTATGTTCCCAAAATTTTAAATAGATAATTATTGTGTTTTTAGATTTTAGAAGAGGTTATGTATTCCTTTTGATTTACACTTGAATAAATTTTTGTTATTTAAGGATCATAGTTATCCCTTTTCCATTAATATTGGTTGTACTAAGATGTATAGAGTCCTCCATCAGTATAACTGGTGGAGTGGAATGAAAAGAGATATTGGTGACTTTACGGTGAAGTGTTTGGATTTTCAGTAGGTTAAAACAGAGTAGAAGTCCTTAAATTATATGATTCACCCTCTTCTAGAATCAAATTAGAAATGGGAAAATATATCCATGGATATTTTAGTGTTATTAAGGATGATTTCTTGAGTAAACAATGTGAATAGGGTTATTGTTGATAGATTGAATAAATTTGTTCTTTTTTTCTTATTAGAGATACTTTATCTCGGGATAAAAATTCATGGTTTTATCCTAAAGAGATAGTCAGGATTCATGGAGTTTCTCTCTCCACTATATCTGGTTGTGATCCCTGTTCACTTCTATATTTTCGAAAGGCCTTCAGAAGTTTTGGGGAACTAAATTAAATTATAGTACAACTTTTCATCTTCAATTAGATGGGCATTCAAAACAAAAAATTCAGAACAAGGAAGATATTCTATGTTCTTATTCAATGGATTACTAGGAAATTTGGGGTTAATATATTTCCTTGGTTTAGTTTTGATATAATAATAGTTTTCATTGCATTATACATATGTCATAATTTGAGTAATTATGTGGAAAGTGGTGTCGAACACTAGATTTTTGGGATAAAGTATGTGAAAGAAATTTTATTGAAGAAGAATTGACATAAGAGATGAAAGAAGAAGTATAGTGGATTCAAAAACACATGGGGATAGCTCAGAGTAAGCAAAAAAGTTATGTCGATAATATGAGGAAGGTTCTTTATTTTTAGGTAGGTAATCATGCCTTTCCAAAATACATTCCATTGAAAATATGATGCTTTTTATTATGAAAGGGAAGCTGAGTCCAGGGTTCATTAAACCCTATGAAATCGTGGAGAAAGTTGGACCAGTTTCCTACCATGTGACATTACCTCCGATTTTATCTCTGGTAAACAATTTTTTTTCATGTTTCAATGTTAAGAAAGTATATGTTGGATCCATCTAATGTTTTGACTATAGATGTATTTCAGTTGGAAGAGAGTCTTTGTGACGAGGAATAGCCACTCCAGATTCTTGACTGTAGAGATAAAGTGTTGCAGAATAGGAAAATTTACTAGGTTATGGTTTTATAGAAAACCCATATGTTTGAAGAGGTAACATGAGAGTCTGAAAAATCTATGTAGGATAAATACCCCCGCTTATTTGAAAAGTGAATAAATTTATAAGGACACAATTTCCAAAAGGGGGAAAGGATGAAACATCCATGGTAATTATAGAATAATACTTTTTAATATGTATTAAAATTTATAAATTAAATCATAATTTTAGTTTAGAGGGGACACTATGTCTGATGGCATACCTGATACACAAAAATGAGTTTATCTGAAATCTAATGTTGCACACATGGCTGAATTATACAAAACTAATAAATTATTAATATTATTATTTTAAATCCTAGTTATTTCCTAGCCATTGTATTATTGATAATAAATAGGAAAAAAATTTATGTATATACATTTTTATTAAATTTTATTACTTTCTTCAAATAAATGTTGTAGGATTAAACGAAGACTAAATCCAATTTTAGTCATAACGCTCTAATATTCTTAAAATATAGTTTAACTACCTTTTGATAGAAAAAACATTTTAAATCTATGTTTTAATAAATTAATAAGTTATATTTCAAAAAATAAACATCTTCATTGTAAGTGTCACATTAAAATTTATTTTGAATATAGTTTTTGTATTTTTTTGACAAAATTCATATTTTAATAAATAGTGAAAAATACTTATATAAATTCAAAAATTAATTTTCACCTAATTTAATTATATTAATTATTATATTTTTAATTGGTTTTAATATATTGTTTTATTTTTTTAACATTCCATATAATTTTTTTCATTAGAATTAATTTCACATTGAAATTAGATATAAATGCATGATAATATTGTGATCGTTTTTTATTATGAAAACACATTTTCTCTTTTGAAAATGTGGATTACTTTTAAATTAATTACTTCATATTGTGAGTTTTAAATTTTAAAAACTGGATTCCATATTTTTAATCATTAAGTAAAAATTATTATAATATGTTCCTTTTAATTCTTTGGATTCTATGAATAATATCTTTGATAATTTTTATTTACCATAGTTAAAGGTAAATCATGTTAATTTTGGTAATAAATAATATAATTAGGACAATAAAATTTCCCTAACAACTAGAAAAATTATTAGATGGATAAAAGTATACCCTTAACACATGAGGATCATAATTGACTCATTTAATAGACTTTTGTCAACAAAATTGATGTAATAATTATTAAAACAAAATAATGTGACAACATTTTACCATCTAATTTGTTATAAGTATAATAATTTTAATATAGGGATAAACATGATAAAACTTATATAATAAATATTATCCATAAAGACAATGAATTTATCTACATTATGTGAATTTATTTATAATTCTTAAGGAGAAAATAATTACCATAAATACTGAAAAAATAGTGATACAATAATAATTGAATTAATAGAAATATCAAATAAATAATATTTAAATTATGAAAATAAATATAATTCCAATTAATTAGGGAACTCAATAAATTTTATAAGTTAATATATAATTTCATAAATCTATTTAATATTTTTTTCACTCAATATCACTATCTGGGTTTGAGTTAAATTTAATGAAATGATTGGTGTCAAAATTGTCACTATTTTAATTCTATAAAAATAATATTTTATTAAATTATTTAAAAATAATAAAAAAGATTCTAATATCTCTTATGTATTTTGATATGTTATAAATGTTAACTATGTTTTAATTTCATGGTTTCAGTAAAATTTATAGTCTTTTAGCATTGAAAATGTTATTACCACAATTAAAATTAAAAAAATTAATAATGGGTAAAACGAAAAAGATAAGGTTTAAAAAATATAAACACATGTATAAAAATTACTAAATTAGAGTATTAAAAACAATAATCCTATTAAATTGGACATTAATAAATTCTGAGTCATTTTTATATAAAAATTAATTTATAGTAGTTTAATATTTTAAGATTTTACAAGGGTTTATGTCCCCTATCATATAAAAGTGTACCAATTAATATCTATTACTAAAATATGAATATACATTTGGTTAAGCCAATATCTACCTAAAATAATTCCATAAATATCTCCATAAATTCTTGAGGCCTTATATTAGGTAGAACATCCTTTTTATAAGTGTTAAGGTGTTCTTCAAAGGTGATAAATCGAAGAGGAGTATTCATTTACTTTATGTATTTCTATTTTACTTATTCTTCCTCTTCTATTAAATTTAATTAATCCATGAATAACTAATAAATATAGTATAATAAATAAAATGAGATGTAATTATGTTAAAATGATAACCAAAATACATCTCCAATTTTTAATCAAATGGGAAATAAACATTTCGTTCGTTTGTACGGTAGCCTACAGCCTCACGAACCGATATCGTTTGTTTTTCATTACTGTCTCTCAAGACTGGTCACAATAATGGTGTTAATGTTTTTATATAATTTTCATGACATATTTATAATAATGTGATAATAACATATAAATTATTTTATAACTTTCCATGAACATAAAAATGATAACGTCGTTCATGTGTACGTGTGAATTATCACCTCCATGAAGCGATGTGAATCACATTTTATCACAACATCAGTTGAATGATATATATATTTATTTATTTTTAAATTAATTTTAATATTTTAATAATAATATGATAATTATGGAAATATAAATTAATAATGACGTTATATCCATAATGGTTGATTAAAAAAAGAAATGTTACTCTTGCATACTTACACCCTACTGTCACCATGATTATAATGTTGTTCATTTTTTATAAAAATAATTAATGGATTGATTTAAAAGTATACTTGTTGTATAAAAACTATAATATCTTCATGAATATTAATCTTGAGATGTTGGAATTATGACCACATGTACTATTATTATCATACCATGTTCATTTTTCAACTAAGTTATCAAATATCGAAAAAACGATCGGTGTGAACTTAAATAATTATGTAATTGTTATAAAATGGTAATAAGTGACATAAAATTAATAAAAAATATTAAAAAATATTAAGAATTTATAAATTAAATCATGTTTATTATTAAAGAATATAAATAATGTGTGAGAAAAATCAGACTCATGGAAAGAGACTTTATCTTAATCTCCAATCATTGAGGAATTTTCTAATTATAAGGACCGCCTTATTTTTTTAGGGGTATAATTAATCCTTGTTAATTTTAATTTTATTCAACGGTTTTCAAATGTAATATTTTTATATTACTCCTTTTACTATATATCAATGAGATATTTTTTAATGTATATGGTGACAATAACCTATCCACCACCATGACTATTACTTGAAATTTGGATTCCTTTGTAAGACATAATGTTTTTAAAAGGAAAATAAATACCATATTCCATTTTAATGTATTCTGGTATTGAAAATGGTTTTGAGAAGGGATTTATTATTTCAATATATTGAAATATTATTAATATATGGAAATTTTTCTTTTCCATTATTCTTGTTTATATGTTATGAATATGTTATAGTTCATGGGGATTTTTTATATATACAGGCTGGTCTTTGATAAAATGAGGACAAGTGTGCTTGTGATAGCTCTTCATTGCATTGGGA
The DNA here is from genome assembly GCA_963277665.1 of Viscum album. Classification (NCBI taxonomy): domain Eukaryota; kingdom Viridiplantae; phylum Streptophyta; class Magnoliopsida; order Santalales; family Viscaceae; genus Viscum; species Viscum album. The sequence goes on from OY728158.1 coordinate 266,956,632, forward strand.
AATGAGATAGAGTTATATGAAATGTTTTTCAACTAAGATATTTTGGGAATATACTGTGATGGGTATTCCAAAACATAACTATCAAGTTTTCTCCCTATATATCTATGAATGCCAAAATGAAAGTATGAAATGATGTCACAAGTTACCATTATGATTTATGATTTATAATATGTTTTTCAAAAATAAAATGATTTGAGGAGGTATGTTAAGATCTTATGTTTTATGGGTGAAAAGTATGATTTTATGAAAAAAATTTCATGAGTTTAAAATATTCATGGACCAATGGTTTCATTCCTCATTTTGTATCCTATACTGATATTTTTGTTTTCATACCAGACATTAAAATGTTTTTCCATAAGATATAATGAAGGGTATGGGGAAGGAAGAAAACAAAAAAAATTTATCAAGAAATAGAAATCATGATTTATTTTAAAGAGTTTTTTTGTGAAAAAATGGATACTAAGTAGACGTGTTTGCTTTGTAATATTTGATTTGTTATGTAATAGTTATGTTATAACTGTCTGAAACCTTATACCTGAAACGATCCTCAAAGTGAATTCTTCAATTAACTCAAGATTATGAAATGTTTAAGGTTCTGTCCTTATAGTTATATTTCATACTAAATAAAATAAATTTAAAAGGAGGTAAACTCACCTAGATAAAGGAATGTGATGAATTATTTAGTTAATTAAAAATTAAGTTATTTAATTCCTAATTGTTAGCCATTTTGACAAGAAATGGTGAATTTTTTATTCAAGGTGATGTTTCTTGGAAAAGAATTGGTTTTGTGTTATTGTAATATGACTAGTTAATTACATTTGTTTCACATAAATTAAAATTTCATGAGTAAAATGTACTTATAAAATCTCCTAAGGGTTAATTGGTTATTTTTTCCTCAAAAATATAGACACATAGTTTATAAGGTTTAAAATTGAAAATATATGATCATGAAAAAATTATAATGATTATATTCATTTAAAAGTAGGTGACTATGAGGTAATGATTATGGAAGGAACTTATAAAGGAATATGATTCAACAATTCACCATCATACATGTAATTAAAATAATGCATACAATTCCTCAAGTATAATAAATAATTATTCATTAACAATATTATGATTGGAAAATTACTATTTAGTTAATGATTTAATGAGTGTTGGCCAAAAAAAATTTCATGAAAGAACACCATCTTTTTTGGTTCAAGTGTTAATAAAGATGTCATAGGAAGTAATAAACGATAAGGATAACATAGAAGATCATGTCTTACAAAAAAGTTTGGATTGGTTAATAAGGGAGACATTCACGAGTTTAACTCTCATAAAAAGGATGTTATCAGATTTAGAAAGAGGTTATCTATTCTAGAGGATTCCCAGTTGAAGAAGGACTTGTTGAATGAATCTTACTCCTCTCTATTTTCCATTCATTCATGAAATTAAATGATATATATAGACATTTATGAATATTATTGGTTTGAATGTAAGAAAAATGATATTTCTAATTTTTCCATGATTTTATTGAAATATCAACATGTAACATTTTAGAGGGAACTATTTAAGGGGATACTTTATCATTTTCCAGTTCCTAAAAGGAAATTGGAAAATATACTCTTTAATTTCGTGGACGGTATATAGAATAAATCATGGGGTAATAATGTTATTTGGGTATTATTGATCGATTGACTAACTATATTCATTTTCTTTCTATTGGTGATACTATTTATTTAGGTCAACTTTCTAGAATTTATCTTAAAGTCATATTTTGATTATATGTAGTCCCTATCATATAAAATCATGACCTCATATTTCATTAATATTTATAGAATGTTTTTCAAAAGTCAGTGGGTACTGAATTGAATTTCATCATAACCATTCTTCATCAATATAATAGATAATTAGAGTGAAAAATATATACATTGGAGGAACATATTTGAAATTTCAATTCCAAATACCAAGGAATCTAGGATCAATATCATATATTAGCTAAATTTTCTCAAATAAAAAATGTCATTCTAGTGTATAAATATGACCATTTTCTTAATTATATTTAAATTGGTGTCGAACTATATCATGTTGGGATAAAGATAGTGAATGAAAGTGTTTTTTTCTTTCATGACAAGTAGAATAAATGATAGTAAAATTAATGATTATTCAGTTGTATATGAGGATATTTTCAAGTAAGAAGATGTGTTTTATAGATTATAAAAGGAAAAATCACTCATTCGAGGTAGGATATATTTTTTCTTAAAGTATATCCATAGAAAATTGTGATTTATTTTTTAATAAATGGAATGCTATATACATGGTTTATTTTTTCTTATTAAATTCTTCAAAAGGTTGGATAATTTGATTATAGAGTAGCTTAAAATATGATTTCATCTATAGTACATGATGTGTTTCATGTTTTTTTTAAAAAGGAAGTGAGTAATTGATGCATCTTGTTTTTGGATCGATAAATTGTTACACATTGTAGAGAATCCTACTTATGAAGAAAAAATAAGAAAAATTTCTTATCCCAAATATAAGGTACTTAAAAATAATCTAATTCACTATGTAAAAGATTTATTGATAAATATGTGATTGGGGAAGAATCAAAGAATAAGAAATGTTGTGAGGGAAATAAATAATCAATTTTTTAGTAATGAATAAAAATGTGAGGATGCGACTTCATAAGGGGGAAATAATCTGAAAACATAAGTAATCCTAGAATTAAATTAAATATATAATATATAATTATTTATTTTATATATTTATAATCATAATATTTTTATAAATAATTTTATACATATTTTCAATCGGAAATCGAATAGTTTTATTTAACTAATTTTTTCTTTGAACTACATTGTTTTATTTAAATGATAAGTCACTAAATTTTAAAAATATAATTTGAAAAAATAGAATGAATTTTTTACATCACCAAATTAAATTTTAATTATGGTTAATTTTTATATTTTTTCATAAAGGATTGAATTTTGAGGGAATAATAAAAAATTACAATTTTATACAACTATAGATTTATTATTAAAATAATTTAATATAAAAGTCCCTTTATATTTTGGAATTAATATCAATGTATTTTTATATCCATTTAATTAAAATTATTCTAAATAATGCAATTTTTATAATCATTATATTTTATTTTATTGTGGGTTTAATTTTATTCTTTAAAATGTAATTTTTTAAATGATATTATTCTATTGTGATTTACATGAATATAATAAAAGTAATTTACTAAAAATATTAAAAATTTAATATTTAATAATATATTATATATTTTTAATTATGAGTTTCAAATTTTTGAATTATTTAAATTATATTTTTTCATTTATTATGAACAATAACTATGGTAAAAATGTCACTATGATGAAGCGGTTAAAATAGTTAATTAAGTTAAAAACAAAGTGTTAAAGTTAATATATATTACCTAAATTATTATTATATGAAAATATATAGACTATTATGACCTTTTATTATTTTTAATTTTATATATTTACTTAATAATGAGATTGACTTAATTCTATTCTAAAACATTGAATAATTTCAAGTGGGCCACTCCCATCACATATAATTGGGTACCTTAAATCCTCTATTTCTCAAACATATTTGGAACTCTATCACATTCATGACCTACCCAAATATCATAAAAAAATACCTCCCCAATTCTAGAGGGTTTTTACTCACCAATATACCTACTTTAGAAGGATTAACGTATAAAACAAGTGCATTTTCTTAAAAATGTTGTATAACTGTTAATTGAGTGTTTCATGTTTATCTCTTATTAAAACTCCTTAAAATATTCATTAAACCTTATCACTTAATAAATTTTTTTATCTTAAATATATTTAAATGTTACAATTATTATGTTACAACATATTTACATCCCCTTTTCCATAAAAATATCACACATGAGTACTTTTGGACTACCACCTTCATAAAGAGTTATGTTTCATTTTTCATCATAAGATTATAGAGATGGTTAAAATGATAGATCATATGAGTATATATAATAATTATTAAATATTTTTTTATGTTTATATAGATTATATATTACATACATTCTTACCCTTTCTACTCATTATAAATTGATAATGTCCCTCGTGCATATGTGAGGAATACCACCTCCTTGATGCATTGTGGTTCATTGTCCATTTTGAAATTATCAAGATAGTCATAAAGATGGAAACAATGAAAAAATATGGAATGTATAAAATATTTATTAATATTATAATGTAAAATATTATCCATTTTTTTATTTTACACCAATTTTAAGAAGATAAAAAATGTTGTGCATGGGTATGTATTGAATTCCACCTACATGAAACAAGTGAATGTGGTATATGAGTATGATTTTCTAGAATAAATTTATTAAACACTCAAAATAGAATTTTTGTGGAAATTTTTTATTTCATTAGGTAATTATTGTTTAATGTTTAATGATTTCATTTTTCTCAAAGGAATTATTTCAGTGTTTTCAATATCCATCCTGATTTCTTTTTGGTTTCTCTTATACATACAAATGACTTTGAAAAGTTTTATTTCAAAAATGGTTTTATTTTATAATGTGGATACATTATATTTATGTTATAACATATTTATATAATAAAGATATACAAATTCATGGGTTTTTGGGTTTTTCACTAGAATAACATTATTCATCGATTTCAACCCCTTATTGAGATTTTTTTTATATCACACAATTTTTAATATTTATCACTGAATCTAAGGATAAGTAGAAATTAAATCATGATTAATATTTCCACATTAGTTTTTTGGGGTGATGAGTTCTGGTCAATGACCAGAACCCTGCAATTTATTCAAACAAAAGGAGCATACAAATTACATGAGTCGAAATTTGGGAAATTTTATAGAATCTCTAATAAAAAAAGGAATCAAATCGGAAGGGAGATCATTACTCCAACTGATCTCATGAGAGACTCTCATGTTGTAGAGAATGTTGGCGATCTTGTTTGCTTCATGGAAGGTGTGTGTAGCAATGATGTTGAGACTGTTGAGCGAGGTGAGGTAGTCAATCCATCGGGGTGTGAGAGACCATGCTAGGTGAGTCACACCCTTCTAGATGGCTTGCAGAATGGTAGAAGAGTCACTCTAAATCTATATGTTTCTCCAATTGAAAAGATTTTCAAAATAGATGGAATGAATGATACCCAAGATTTTGGCCTCCACAGCAGAAGCAATTCTACAGATTCTATAGAAAACATCTAAGAATCTGATCAATATGGTCTCTAAAAACAACTCCATAACCTGAAGGTCCAAGGTTTCCTTTTGAGTATCCGTCAACATTGGCTTTAATCCTTCCATGAAGAGGATCCTGCTAGAAGACTTCAATAGTGTAATTCGGTTTTAGATATATTCCACTCACTCCAGTCCGACAGAGGGTTTCATGATCAATGACAGAATTGTCACAATGGTCATTATGGATCATAGAATCCTCTTTGATAGCAAGAAGTATCCTCCTTTTACCTACATATAGTTTAAATGGGATATTTTTGAAAATGAAATCATTTCTACAATACTAGAGGATACGAAGAAGCTCTGCAACGATAGTGAGAAAAATGTTTCTAATTTTCCGTGACCTCGGAAGCTCAATCGTCCTTTTCAAATGCGATAATATAAATTTATCCAAAAGCTATATTCACTCAAAAAGGTCAAATATGTAATGACAAAGAGAAATAGAAATCTCACAAGAAAAAAAGAGGTAGTTTATGTCCTCCCGATGTTGGTTACACAATCTACATTTAGAGAAAAGATTAAAATCATAAGACTGTAGAAAACCATATGAAGGAACTTTTTGGTGGTCAATTCTCCAAACTAGGGTAATATGAGAAGGTTTTATCCAAGCCTTATTGATGTTGGCAATCCAGCTGAGATTATCATCAACACTAGAGAAATGGTGATTATAATATTTTTGTAGTCCAACAAGCCATTTTTAGCAGGTTCCCAAACCAAAAATTCATCATTGGATGTGATGTAATAATTCTCGACAATCTCCTTAATAGAATCTTAAAGATGTGAACTAGAAGAATTGATCACGTTCCTGATGGAGCAGTTAGTGGGATCCGGAGTAAAAGAATTAGGTATCTCTGATAGATGTTGGGAAACGGTCTAGTTATCAAACCAAAAATTAAAAGTGGATTCTTTACTAAAAATCCATATAGAATTTTCCAAGATATAAGAATAAGTAGATTTAATTGAGGGCCAAATAGAGGAAGACATATAGTCAAAAATACCAGATTTAAGCTTATCAAGAAAATGAGTTTTGAGAAATTTCATGGGATGAGAGTTATTATTAATGAGGGACCACATATAATATTTTACCTATTTATCAAAATATTGAACTAAAGATATCATTGAAATGTAATAATGTCTATTAAATATAATTAATATTGGTTTTTATGCAATGTGGTGTTATTTTATGATGTATATTATATAATAAGTGATAAGAATTTTAATTTTTTCCACCCATCACACCTATAAAATGGAAACACCTCTTTCCACTTATCTACATCAATTGATCTCTTTAACTCAACTAAGATATCACTAAATACCTTTCAAAACTTCTACTCAATGACATAGAATTCATGGTATATGAAAAATACCATCTATAGATGAATTAAGGTTTAATACAGTGGAAGATACACAAAGAATAGTTAATTTTCAATACTGATCACTTTCATATTTCGTTCTTCCTCAACGTTCAATAAATATCAAATAACCATTTTAACATGATTACTTCCGTATATTAAATATAATTAAATGATATTATGTTAATCTTATATCTATTTTATATCTAATTTATATACAACAAAAAATTAAAACATTGTTCAAGTGTATGCATAAACTACCCTCTCTAGGAAGTGATGGTTTTTATTTTTCATCATTGTATATCGTGGATGGAACACACAAAAATTATAAAATAAAAACATTGTATTTGATAGCGTATATGACAAAAAACACCATGATTATAAGAAAATATAATATCCAGATAAATTAAGATGTTTTTATTTTTAAATAAATTATATTTCTTAAATATATCTATTACACACAGAAATTAGATTAACATGTGTCACATGAAACAACATATTCCTTCAATATATTATGTTATACACAAGACAAAGTTTTACCATATAAAAATAAAATATAAATATTATTATTTAATATTATATTTATCACTAAGCCATTAGAATAGAATTTATGATTGGATTAACTAAATTATTAAAATATATTGTTTACAAATTTCAATTATTTATCTATAGATTAGTAACAAAATAAGAATAATTTAAATGAAAAAGAAACATTTTCTTGAAACATTTTTATTTCTAAAAGATGGATTAGTCACAGTTTTCACACGTAATATTTTTTTTATTTTTGAAAATTTATATTAAAAAATAAATTTTTTTAAATTTAAAATATCATTATTATCTAAGGGTGATTTTTTGTAATTTTTTTTAAATGATTCATTTTTTGATCAATAGTTAAAAAAACTAAAATTTAATTAAAAATTTCCTTTTTTCGTTTAAATAATTTATAATGTGGAATTATATATTTAATTTATTATAATGTAAATTTACTTCAATTTTACATAATTTAACCAAATTTAGGTTATTGGAATATTTTTATATTGAAATTTGTGATAAAAACATTGCAAACATTTGATTATTCTCTCTTTGAAAACCCATTTTCTCATCGCATTTATAAGATTAATTTTAAATTAACATTTTCCAATTTTATTAATCTAATTTTGGAAAAAAACGATTATATATTTGGAATCAAAAGAAATTATGATTTGTAATAAGGTAATCATATTTTTTCATCAAAATGAGTAGTGAAAACTAAAAAAATGAATTACCACAGTTAATTTAGAAATGAATTTTTCAGGGGTAAAACAAAGAGGAACGAGGATAAAAATGACCTAAATACATTTCTAAAAAAAATTTATTGAATTATTTTGACATAATATTTAATTTATCTTGAATTACCTCTTTTAAAACCATTTTTAATGATAAAGTTGTGGGTATGATTGAATATTCTAAAAAACATACAGGTGTCCCACTCACCACATTTATATAAGCACACCATTATCTACTCATCTTAAAATGTCAAACATATTTTTTTCAACCAATACAGTCCCAAGTAACTTACAAATATAGCTAACCTCATCATAGAATCCTTATATTGGGCATAAATCCAACCTAGTAAGTATCCTAGTGAAAACATTAGGAGGATACCTGAAGAAGAAGGAATTGTTTTCAGTGAGATTATTAATTTAATTCATCTCTCCACCAAATTAAATTAATATTTAAACATTATGATATAATAAAATCAATATATTAAATTTATTGAGATGTTTTTATATTAATCTCTTGACCAAAAGTCATATCTAATTCCATCAAATGGTTTTGAAATATATGTTCGTGTGTACGAGAACTCTTCTATAGACTCAATAATCAATTCCACCATTGGAGGAGTGCTCTCCGCGCACTCTGCGGAGAACGCTATACATGTTTTCTCCCCTATTCATCTAGGGTTTCAAGCTCTATCCTCTCTAATTTTCTCTCAGCTCCGCACTTCGGCTCTGCTCATCGGCTCCGCACTTCGGCTCCGCTCATCGGCTTTGCTCATCGACTCCTCTCTTTAGCTCCACTCCGAGGACTTCCATTCCTCAAGGGTTTCTTCTCCTCTGGTACATTCCACCATTTATCAGTTGTTTTATAGTTCTTCCGATGATGTTATGTGATTTGGACGCCCTCCATCACCCTATCCTGCTCTGGTCTAATCTTCCTTCATGCCTCTCTGGGTCGGGGATGGTATGGACTTAACCTAGAGATTTTGGAATTGTGGTTCGGTGGAGGATAGGTTTCCAGCTGCTACCAGAGTTGGTCTGTAATCCTTAGTTGCCCAAACCTCCTCTGACCTAGGGTTCCACCGCTACTCTCCAAGTCGTAATTGGAGCGATGGGTACACAAGGTTTTGGGCCATTTGGTTTGCGGTCTTCGAGGTTCTTTTTAGGGTTGCATCACCGGTCTTCTTTACGGTATCTTTCCCGACCCTCTTTAGGTTTGCCCTGGTTTTGTGTTCTATTTTTGGGCTTTCTTTATTGCTTGAGGTCTTTTGTTCATCGGTGGGCTCTCTAGATGATTGAGGCGAGGTGCGATTGGGGCCCCCTTTGGTGGTGTTCAATGAGGTAGCGGTTGATGATGTCGACTCCAAAATGGTGATACTCATGATTTCGTGTCGACGATGCTGAAGGCCTGTTTTAGTATCGAAGGTGTTTACTCCAGGAGACGGCTTCAATTTTGGTAGTATTCGATGGTGTTCTTCTATTATGGTGGTATGAGATGGCGTGGTGCGTTTTTTTGGTGACGATGACGGTTTCTGGCGAGCCACTTTGGATGCAGGTTGTTTTGTGTTTGGGTACGCATCGAGTGGCGGTAGGCCTGAGGTGTGATGATGGGGCCTTTTGAAATTTGAAATATGCGATGGGTCATGGTGGGTATATCGAGGATGTATTGATGGATTTTAGTTGAAGATTTTGAATTTTGAAACAGGGTGTGCTTTGAAGGTTCTTGGCGCGGTGTTGATGGTTTCGTTTGATGTTTGAATTTTGAATTTTGAATTATTTAATGTGCTTTGTGTGGTTTTTATATAGGTTCCCACTTACCATAAAGTGTATTTTTTCAATAAAATAAAAAAATGGATTGCTGTGTACGAGGAACTATCTGCTCGCGAACTGATGTCATTCATTATTCCCTTACAACATTTAATTGTCTAGAATTTTGATGCATATAATATATATATACATATAATATTAATAAAATAATTATATCCTTGGAGCCATTATATCATATATCAACCTTTTTTACTTTCTATTTCATATGGGATATGATAATGTCACTCATGTGTACGGTCGGCTACCACATCACGAAGTGATGTGATTCGTATATCTATAATTCTTTGCATCGATGGTGATAAATATCATGTTAAGGAAGATATTCCATATCAATTAAATAATTATAATATTCATGAATTATTTATCATTCTTTAATTACAATGTATCTTTTTTACTTTTCTTTCCTTTTCACTAACTTAAAGATGATAACATCATTCATGTACGTACAAACTATGACCTTCAAGAAGGAATGTTAATATATTTTAGTTACCAATATACATTTATAGTATATATATTTATATTTAAATAAATAATATTTTTTGATGATACTACTATCATTCCATAATGTTGAAATATTTCTTTCCACCAATCAATAATGATCTCTAGAAAATGGAAGCATTACACATGTGTACATATGAGCTACTAATGTCTCTATGATTTTAACATACATAATTTATAAAAACCATCATTCATGATTGGTAAAAAAAGTATAATATATTAATAAATAGGTTAACTAAGTCATAATTATTATTATGGAGTTTTTTTAACTACGTAATATACAAAATAGCCCAATCATTAATAGTAAAGCATGAATTTAATGAAAATGAGATTAACCCCAAAATCAATTAACATATTGAAATATCATTGAAAAATGTGTTATAAAATGTTATAATAGGATTATATATGATATTAAAAATATGTTTATGGTACTAGTATAGATTAATAACATGCTTAAAACCTTTATAAAATAGTTATAAAAAGTTCAACTAAAGGAAAGTATATGGTTAGGTAATTCTTCTAAATTTATGTTCCATTGATAATTATGTGTTATTAAGAACCAATTCCCATTTATGTGGTGAATATACATGAAATTTTATATTTTATATCACGATTTAGTCATACATCATAGATTTTTATTTATCAATTTTAATCATTTAATCCAAAGGTATTTGACTTTGAAATTATCAAGCGGTAATGTTATTTTACAATTTCACTTTCTTCTGATATTATTACATTTATCTTCAGTAAAATCGATTTATATTTATAAATTTTCATTGTAACTTAAATTTCACATAAATATACATATTCTTGAATGATGGGTATGATTATTTCCTAAAACATGTTATATTTTTACATATGATTCTTACATTTATAGTTATATGATTTATTGGGGAAATATTGTTAAAATCATATCTTCTACTCAATATATCACGACACATCCCATGGGGCTCGAATGTGACTACCCAAAACCCACTTTCCATTTGCCAGGGGTTAGTGACTAGCACCTGAAGGCATTTCTCGAACAAGGAAGGAATTTTCATAAAGATATGTACAAAGTAAAAAAGGGATACGGAAGTAAACAACCAAAAAATTCAAGGTGTAACCATGTGTGTAAAGTACTACCACAAGTACAATTGTAAACTAAAAACAGTGGGTCAGAATACATGAACTAGAAACTAAAGGAAAGTAAATAGCTACTCCACCTGCTTTGGATCACTACTTGGAGGGTAGTAGCAATAGTTGTGAAGTCAAATAAGAGGATATTGACGGCTCTAATTGCACGATGCTCCACCATGTCTTGAACCTCCAAAGTCTACCTTGGAGCATCATTAGTCTATATGAGACACACAGACATGGGCAGAGCCTGGGCAATGGTGAGTATAAAAACTCAATAGGGGACCTAGGGACCCCCGAAGGTCTCTCAGTGATCCACAAAGAAAAACATCACATGAAATGTCACAAAATAAAATATCATAAGTATGATTTAAATCATGAAGAAAAAAGGAAAAGAGACAGCTCACTCTAACGGTATAACTACATGGTTACTAGGATAGGGATGATTAGTAGTAAAGTAAAGTCATCTAATCGGTAGTAACTCTACTTCTGACCCATATTGGTCACTGTATGCTGACCTGTATTAGTTACTAGATGTTGAACTGTATTAGTCGATGGTGCTGACCCATATTGGTTGCTGGAAGTTGACACGTATTAGTCGCAGGTGCAGACCCGTATTGGTCGCTGGTGCTGACCCTCGTTGGTTGCCGGTACGAACACTTATAGGTTGCTGGTGTCAACCCATCTAGGTCACTGATTCAAATCTTGGTGTGATAGTCATACAACTAGATCACCCACTCTAGAGTTTCTGATGATGACCCACATTTGCCGCTCTTCTTCTCATGTCAAAGCTAGCTACTGGATTCCTGCATGTAGCGTGCTTGATCTCTAGAATAATCTACTCCTCCAGCCATAGGTCTTTTTTCAACAGGTACATAGTACCTCAATAAGAATACCAAAGGGAGGGCCCCGTCATAGGGGTCCTAATGTGACAGACGGTGCGCCGATCAGATGCCCAATTTGTGAGATATGGGAACTTTTGTAAAAAGGGATAGGTTGGATTCTAGTCTGATCCAACCCTGGTCGCACATCAAACCCCATCTAAACTTACATAGAGTATTTATAATGGACCTCCTTATCTCAAGGGTATTTATTCCACATACAACGTGTCGATCAGACACCCGGTCTGTTAGTTACACATTTTTCTGCGAAACGAGGGTGATCGAACCTCAGTCCGGCCCGGATCAATCTGGCCTTCTAGAATATGCATAGGTGACCTCATTCTAAAAAAGGGTCCCAACTCCACTTACAACGTGTCAAACAGACACCCATTTCCTCAATTACAAGTGTTTATTTATTTGGGGGATGGTTGGGTTTGGGCTCGGTCCGACTCGGTCAGGCCAGCCCGACACACTGAGTCATAGGGTCTACTTGACCCCACCCAGGTCCGGCCTGTTAAGGGTCAGCATGGCTCATAGGGTTTGGCCCATCACTATCGGCCCAACCGGTTCGTGGGCCTAGGACACAACTGGCCTGGCCCGTTGGGTGGGGCTCAGTCCACCAGCACTGGATCGCTGGGCTGCTGGTCCAACCCAGTCCGCCTAAGGGTGCACTGCTTCTCCTAGCTGGCCCCGCAAATGCAAGACCATTTCGTCCAACTCGACGTGGTGTGACGCCTGGTCCGTGCCGCCCCCACAAACTTCTAATGGCTCCTTCAAGTGACTCCCTTATCCTGTATGGCTGCCTCGGGCCAGCAGCCTATGGCCACAGAGGCATGCAAGAGTGGGCCTCCTTCCCACCGCTCATAGATTGTTTCCGCGGGCCCCCTCCAGCGACCCCCCGACCTGGTGCTTCATCAGTTGTTTCCACAGTCCACCGGATGGGATCTGGTGGTCCGTTCAATGGGCCATATGTACCTATGGGCCTCTCATATCGCCACTTCTACAAAGTGACCTTTTGTCTCACTTTTCCATCAAATTGAAAAAATTGTCCCTGAAGAACTAAACAAAAAGACTAAGGGTGGAGGCTCTAGGCCTTGTTCATTAGGCCCGCACCCTCCGCTTTAGTGTTATAAAAAGAGGGAGGTAATTATTTATCACTTTTCAATAATAATGAACCCCGTTCAAACCCCCCACAACACCCTCCCAAAAATTCAAGAGGAATGAATCGAATCAAGGGAAAATATTGAATTAAATGAAAACTCATACCTCATGATTCGTTGGGGATATCAGAGTCATTGGTGTTCGTCTTCCATCATCCTCTAGATCGTTCGTACAATGGGTATCCTAAATCCTCCGTTGTCCATCGGTGGAAGGCGTAGCATCACTTCTTTAGGTGTTCCTTTCTTGATGAAGCCATGCCAAAAACTAAATCCATGCTCCATATAAATAGAGGGGTGAAAGTGTGTGTAACACACCGAGGAATTAATTAGATTCATTAATTGATGTAATTAATGTTCCTCATTAATTGACATAATTAAAGTTTCTCATTAATTATGTGAGGGGTGGTTACACAACCAATATGTAACCCTGCAATTAACAACCCATAATTAAAGATCTGACCACATCCGTCTCCCACCCACCATCACTCAATAAGAGCTAGGAAATTAATAGAACTAAATAAAAATTTCTGTTATTTTATTATTTCTTTGAAAGTAACAAAAACTAAATTTTTCTCCTGACCAACTCTGGTCGAAGAGAATCTTATCTTAATCGAATCCAGACAATGATGATTCAACGACGCTCTCAGATTTCAATTCCAAGAACCATTTCAAAATATAGAAAACTCCAACCATGTGTTTAATGAACGTACCCGATAATAAGTTTAGAAATTCATTTTGGGCACATTGGGCCTGCGAATTATGCATCGTCAAGTTCTGCAGACTTACTAAAATTCCTAATAATTTTAAAAAATTACATGGAATTTCTAGGTCTTAACATTCTCCCAACCATTGGGATTTACGACCTGGAAATCCAAACAAGGATAAAAGAACAAAGAGGGGTACTGTGAACGTATTTGAGCCTCTTGCTCCAATGTGCTTTCTGGTAGATTACCATGCTCCCAAGAAACTCGCACCAGAGGAATCGACCACCCATGAAGGACCCAATCCTATCAGTACTCTATCTCCACTAGAAATTCCACAAATGTCGCCCTGTCGTCAATCTCCACCTCACCATGGTCGATGATGTGAGATGGGTCATGCACGTATCTCTTCAACTAGGATACATGGAAGTTTCCGTGCACCTTCTCCAACTGTAGTGGAAATTCCAAGCGGTACGCCACTTTTCAAATCCTCCAATGAATCAGGAATGGTCAGATAAACCATGGTGATATTTTTCCACCTTAGAAAAATATCTGTAGTCCCCAAAGAGGAGAGACTTGAAAGAATACGTGGTCCCCCTCCTGGAACTCTAGTGGTCTCCATCGGCTATTAGCATAGGAATTATTTCAACTCTGTGTAGTCTTCATCCGCTCTCAGATGACCTGTACCTTCTGAGTAGTAGCCTGTACCATCAATGGGAGCATGAGTTCTGTCTCTCCTGGATCCATATATCACAAGGGTGATCTGCACAGTTGTTCATACAATGCCTTAAAAGGGGCCATACAAATAATGTAGTGATAAATATTACTGTATGAGAACTCCACCTAGGGTAGGTGGTCCTCCCAAATATGACCAAAATCTAGGACACATTCATATAGCATGTCCTCCATGGTCTGGAAGGTCTGCTCAGTCTGACCACCTATCTGCTGGTGAAAAGTTATGATTAAGCAAAGCTGAGTCCTGAAAGCCTCCTACAATCCTTTCCACAACCATGATGTGAAGCATGTGTCAGGGTCTGAGACTATCATCAATGGAACCCCATGAAGATTCATGATCTCTTGAATGTAGAGACGTCCCAAGCTCTCTACCGAACACTTCTATCAAATAGAAAGGTTGTGGGCCAACTTGGTGAGTCGTTCAACGATCACCTAGATGGTATCGTGCCCTTTGGACATATGTGGTAACCCCGTCACAAATTCCATCAATATCCCTTCCCACTTACACTCTGGTATCTTGAGGGGTTGGGTCAAGTCTTCTGGTACCTTGTGCTCGTCCTTTACATGCTAGTATGTGAGGCATCTAGAAACAAACTCTACCGCAACATTATTCATCCCTGGCCTCCAGTACTGATGCCAGAGGTCCTGATACATCTTTATCATGCCTGGATATACTTCCAAGGAGGAAGTATGGAACTCCCACAGTACCTCCTCTTGTAGTGCTACTGGAACTACTGTACGTGCTCTGTAAAGGATAGTGTGCTCCCCACCTGAAGAATATCTTTCAGGTGCATGACCTATGGATATCTGAGCACATGTTGTCTCGTAGATTCTATCTTTGAGCTGCACCTACCTATCTCAATGAAGGAGTGCATGGGAAACTACCTTCGATTGGAGGTAGACTGCCTCATCTCTATTCACATAGGATATCTGAAGTGAGGCTAATTGCTCTGAAGCCTCGTTTAGTAGCTATGAACTCGATCTCAGACTAAGTGCATCTACCACTATGTTCCCCATCCCATGAGTATAGAATATTGAAAATTCATAGTCTAGGATGAACTCTAGCCAACATTGATATCTCATATTCTGATCTATATGTTTGATGATATATCTGAGTCTCTTGTTGTCTGAGTAAACAATAAACCACTCACCCACCAAGTATTTTCACCACATCTTTAGTGCAATGACTACTATTGCCAACTCTGAGTCATGAGTCTCATAATTATAATCATGAGGCATCAAATATCATGATCCATAAGCAATCATTACATTATCCCGCAATAGGACACAACCAAATATGGTCCCTGATACATTAGAGTAAACCATGTAGTCTGTGCCCTCCTCTGGAAACCTCAAGATTGGAGCACTGGTCAAGCTATGCCTCAGCTGTTGCAAGCTCTGATAGAATCTCTATGACCATAGGATGGGTTTTCCCATCTTCATCAAGGTAGTCATAGGTGCCTCTACTCTATATAAATCAGTTATGGACCTCTGATAGTATCCTCATAATCCCAGAAAGCTCTGCACATCAGTAACACTCCTAGGGTGATCCCAAACTTGTACTACATCCATCATTTTTAGATCCACTGAAAATATAGACACTGAGATGACGTGTCCCATGAAGTGGACCTTCCATATCCATAAATCAGACTTCAAGAGCTTCCCATATAACCAGTGCTCCCAAGTTTTTTCCAAAACTATCCTCAAGTGTACAACGTGATATTCCTCAGAAACTAAGTACCCTAAGACTCCGTCGATGAAGATCACGAAAAATTGATCAAGGAATGGATGAATGATCCTATTAATTAGTCCTATGAACACTTCCTGAGCTTTGTTCACATCTAAAAGAATCACCAAAAACTCATAATGGCCATACCGACATCTAAAGGCTGTCTTTGGTGCATCCTCATCCCATAACCTAATCTGGTGATAACATGATCTGAGGTCTATCTTCAAGGACCACTTCACTTCTTTCAACTGATCCAACATATCATCAATCCTCGGTAGAGGATACATGTTCTTAATTGTCACCTGGTTTAGGTGCAAGACATCCACAAATAGCTCAAACATCCATCTGCATTCTTGGAAAACAACATCGGGGATGCCCATGGAGAAACACTGGGCCTTACGAATAACTTCCTTTTTATGTAGTCCAACCATACCCTCCACTCCCGGAGCTCCACAGAAGCCATCATATATACTGGTGTATATATCGGTGTAGTTCCTGAATACAAGTCATTACAGAAGTCTACCTATATATGAGGAGGTAGTTTTGGGACATCTTTTAGAAATACCTTCTCTTACTCGTCCACCACCGCTAGAAACTATGGAATCACCTCATCCACTGTGTCAAAGGTCATGCAAGCCAGCTGATATGTAATCAGCTACACCCTCCTGATCACAAGTCCATCTTGTGCTGCTCTGTTTTCCTTCTCACCAACAAAGGAAAACTGGCCTCTCTCTCTCTATGCGTACATCGCACTGTACGTCTCAAGAAGTAATTTTTTGCATGATATACTGATAGCTAGTCCATGACTAGAATGATGTCTTAGGGATTCAAAACCACTAATAGAAGATCTTATTTGAAACTATCTACTCAGAGAGTAAGATCTCACTATTGGCACTAGTCTGTGACAGTTGAATCTCGTCTCGTAAAATTATCCAAAAGAAGAGTTCAATCTGAAAGATCAGTCAGAATCTCAGTTTCCTGATCTAAGTCTATGGAATGGAAATAAATTCTTGCACCTGTGCCGATAAGGTTTGCTGATAAATTAGAGAAGATACAGATCGTACCATGTATCATCTCATGGATGTCTAGATCGTGAGCCTCTACTACCTGTACCTAGGCCTATTTATGTCCACATGCTCCCTGAGCTCATGGTTGACCGCATGGGTGAGGTGGTTTTAGTGGCTAGTGAACTAGACCACCTCCCGATGCATGTCCAGCTGCATGTCCTCATCCACCACATGGTTGATGGTCTTCCTCCTGCCACCAAAGCTGCATCAGTGGCCCTTCCACCATCTTCCAATCTTCCGTGAAGTGATTCAGAAAGTCAGGAGCTCTACAACCCTACCTCCCGCATGAAAAATAGATCATGCCTCACCGGTTTCTCACTCGACCTCTCGAGCGTCTCACCTCTGACCATATATCAAGAGGTCACCCTCCAAAATGTCTAGCTCATTTGGTCATATGTGATGTCTACCTGTAGAAAAATGCAGATGACTCTGCTATCTGTCATCTGATAGGGGCTCTCACTGTCGGTGACAACTAGGCAAGGATGTTCTCCATCAGTAATGCTCGCTCTAGGACCCTATCCTATGTCGAGATGTTGAAAGAGACTATTGCATATTTGATCACTCATAAATGCTCTTAATCCAAGGTCTGGTCTCCAAATTCAGGGTCATGTACCATGTTGGTGGAGTATTAGGAGAGGTCAGTGAATCTCGCCGAGTATAGGGCCACTGTCTATCTACCATACTACAGATGCAGCAGCTCCTGAATACACACACATTGTAGTGTTGATCGCATGAACTCGGCCCTGAAAGGGCTCTCAATGTACAGCCAGGTGAGGGTCATATTCTCAGGCACCTAGAGCATTGAGCTCCACCATCAACATGCTGATCCCTGAAGAAAGCTAGCGACCGAAATTTCCATCTACTCAGCGGGTGTATGTATTAATTAAAAGACTGAAAAAACCACCTCAGAAAAGTCCTCAACATCTTGGGGGTCCTTCTAGACTCCAAATATCGGTGGCCACTATCTCTAGAACTCATGCAATGCACTCAACTAGCATGCATGATCCACTAGTATCATTTGCTACTCCATGGGTGGGGATGCTGCTGGTACACCGCCTGAAGGTTCCATCACTGTGAGTGGTCCCGGAATCGATACCTCATCACTCGGTGTGCCACTATTGCAGTCTCTAACCGTAATCCTAGTTGGAAATATTTGTGAAGTAATCCTTTAAGAAATATATGCACCATGTTAAATCAGTTATACCCGATGAGATGAATCAAGATAGATCAATAGAAAGTTTCAAAACACTAGTAACCAGTGTTTTTATGTACTGAGTTGGAAAATATAATTTAGGGTCCTGGTGTATGGATACATCGGACGTTGCACCAGTAGTAGTATCACCAAACTGAGAACCGATCTAAATACACATTACACTATTGCCTCATTAAAATTAGACTCTAATTTTTATAGTAGAACTGACCGCTCATTGATAACACTTTGTCACAACCCATCACACAGGGCCCAGATGTGACTACCCCATTCCCTCCTTCCATAGGCTAGGGGTTTGTGATTAGCACCATAATGCTTTGCCCGAGTAGGGAAAGAATTACTTTAGAGATATTTAGATAGTCAAAAAGGAAAACATAAGTTAACAACCAACAAAATAAAGGAATAACCATGAGTGAAAAGTACAACAACAAGTACAAATGAAAAATAAAAATAGTGGGATGGAATACAAGCCATAAGAATTGATGGAAATTAAACAATATATGAGTATACGCTAGAGCTATACCGGTAGGGTTGTAGCTATATGTATGATGTCAAAGAAGAAAATCATGACAGCTCCCATTGCACTAAGCTCCACCAAGTCCGGAACTTCAACAATCTACCTCAGTGCGTCAATAGTCTGCACCAAACACACAAGTGCGGGAAGAGCCCATGCATGGGTGAGTGTAACAACTAAGTGTGGGCCCCTGGGACCCCTGAAGATCTCTCAATAATCCAAAAAGGATAAAATCTCAAGAAATACCACAAATATAATATCACAAACCTGATCTAAATCATGAATCATAAATCCACATAGGCATCTCACTCTAACTGTATAAATTCAAGGTTATTGGGATATGATGACTAGTTATAAGGCCATATCATCCTATCCATAGTAACTCTACTGCTGACCCATATGGGTCACTGTATGTTGTCCCATATTGGTCACTAGATGCTGACCCATATTGGTCACTGGTGCAGGACCATATAGGTCGCTAGATAATAACCCGTATTCGTTACAGTTGCAGACCCATATTGGTCCCTGGTTCTGACCCATATTGGTCATTAGTGTTGACACATCCTAGTTTCAGATGTAGAGGTAGGTCTTATTAGTTGTACATCTAGATCATCCCACTCTAGAGTTTCTGATCTTGACCCGCATGGGTCACTCTTCTTCGTCAAGTCACATCTAGCCATAGGATTCCCGCTCAAAGCACTCTTAATATACGTATTACTTTTTTTCTCAATCCATCAATCATTTTTTTACAGGTATTAAGTCCTTAAAAAATAATAGCCAAGGTACCACCCTGTCATTGGGGTCCTAACGTGATAGACAGCCTGTCGATCAGACCTCTGGTTTGTGAGATCTGAGCACTTTTGTAAAAAAAGCCAAGTTGGATTCCAGTCTGATCCAACCCAGGCCGCACATCAATATCCATCAAAACACAATAAGTGTATCTACAATCGACCGATTTTTTAAAATGGTACTTATACCACAAACGGGGTGTTGATCAGATGATCAGTCTGTTAGTTACACCTATTTCCGTGAAATGAGGGTGATCGCACCTCGGTCCGACCCGACTCAGTAGGGACCTCTTGAATATACCAAAGGGACCACTTCCCAAAAAAGGGTCCCAAAGCCATTGATGATGTGTCAAATGGACACCTAGTTCATTAGTTATGGGGTTTTTTTAATTGTGGGCCGGTTGGGTCTGTGTCCGATCTAACTCGGTCAGGCCGGCCAGACCCAACGAGGCATGGGGTCTACCTGACCCTGATTGGGTTCAATGTGTTAAGGGTCGGCCCGGATCATTAGGTCTGGCTAGTCAGGGTCGGCCCGGCTGGTTCGTGGGCCCGGGAATGGTTGTCACGGCATGTCGGGTGGGGCTCGGCCCACCCGTGCAAGCCCACTGGGTCGCAGGTGCGGCCCGATGGGTGGGTATATCCTGATTGGTTGGCCTGTGTCCGACGCGATCCCCCTAAGGGCGGAGCGCTTTTCCAAACCAGCCCTGCGGATGCTAGGATGTTTTGTCTGGAAAAATGTGGCATGAGGTATGTGTCGCCCCCTCCTGCTACAGCCCACTGGTTGCGGTTCCTGCCGCCGGAGGCGCCTGTAGGCCCTGCCCTTCTCATACACAGCCTAAACATGTTGTCCACATATGGCCATCATAATGCACATTGGTGCGCCACCTTCCCCCCTCACATGACTGATTTTCGCGGGGCTCCTCCAGCCCCCACCCGCATGGCGCGCCAGCGATTGTTTCTGTGGGTCATCGGACGTGCTCTGGTGGTCCATTCATGGTTTCATCTGTGCCTATGGGTCTACCGAGTCACCGCCAACACATCATGAACTTCTGTCACACATTAATGTCGAATTGGGAAAACCATCCACGAAGAACACCACAAAAAGACAAGCAGTGGAGGGTTTGGGCCTTGTTTGTTTGGAATGCACCCGCTGTGTTAGCATTATAATAAGAGGGAGGTAATTATTTATCACTTTTCAATAATAATTAACCCCATTAAAATCCCCTGAAATAACCTACCAAAAAGTTAGGAGAGAGGAATGGAATTGAGGGAAAATATTGAATTAAAAGACAACCCCTACCTCGTGATTGGTTGGTGACATCGTAGTCATTGGCATTTGTTGTTTATTGACCTTCATCTCGATCCTACAACATTCATCATTAATATTTTGTTCTTAGTCTATGAACGGCGTGGAGTCACATCATTATGGGTTCTTCTCTTGATGAACCTATTCCAAGAACCAATCCCAAGCTCTATATATATAGAGGGGTGAAAGGGTGTGAAACGCACGAGGAATTAATGAGATTCATTAATTGAACTAATTAATGTTCCCCATTAATTGAAATTATTAAAGTTACCCATTAATTATGTGAATGGTGGTTATGAAACCAAAGTGAAACCGTGCAATTAAAACCCAATAATTAATGGTATGACCACCTATGTGGTCCCCACCAACACAGATCAACAGGTGGTAAGAAAAAGATAAATAAATAAAATAACAATTCATGTTATTTAATTATATCTTTAAATGTTTCAAAAACCATCTTTTTCTCCAATCATAATGCGGTCAAAGTGAAGGTTCCCTTAAGTGAATCCTGACACTGGGGATTCTATAGTGCTCTCAGATTTCAATTCTGAGAACCAGTTCAAAAGATAGAAAACGTCTCCCTCGCGTTTACTAAACACACCTTAAAAAATTTTATAAATTCATTCTAGGCAAACTGGTCCTCAGAATTTCACACCATCAATTTTCATAGAATTGTAAAAATCCCAAAGAATACAAAGAAAATTACATTTAATTTTTGGGTCTTCACACAAATCATAAACGTGATGATAAGGAATATTAATTTATGAATTAAATAAATTATTTTTTTTATAAGGAATTCATGGGACCTTTAGTGACTGGTTGGGACATTTAAAATACAGCCCCTCAAATCATTCGCATGTCTCATGAGATATATTAAGTATTCCAAATTAAGTAGGTTCCTACGTAAAATGTCTAAACTATCTTTTGAATGGCTTTGATAGTAGAGGTATCATGATATGTGAGATCATAGAATATAATAATTAATCATTATCATAGTTAATAATTCAGTTATTTCTATCTATTATAATTTCACAATGGTATTTTCTTTAGGTGAATTTAATTCTCATAATATAGATTAAATGGATTGTATTTTCAGTTATATACCCTTTTATATTGATTATTCCATTTATAATTACACATTAATTTTATTTAAATGACATGTATGATTAGTTTTTTACTCATACCGATTGAATATTCTTTAATGATTCATGAAATTTTCTATTGTAATGAACCCTCACTAATTATTTGGCTCCAGACATATTTTTATTCCTCTCCAGATGATATGAAGAAGATATATTTAAATTAGTTTTCAAGGATACATTTTATTTTTTATTTTAATGTATTAGGTTTTATTTTATTTTTCTAATTTAAAATTGGTATCATGTATGTATCTAGTTCTAAAAACAACTAAATTGATCAGTCCTTTAGGATTAGACCCATTTAATCTTTGCCAATATAATAATGTACACACAGAATTTGGGCTGCTTGGGTCAAGTTCATTAGATTTTGTATTAGATTTATTTTACTAGAAAACATGAGAACTTGATTTTGGAATACATGTACACGGGGAAAACCCAATGATAAATCTTTAGGATAAGTATATATGAAAAAACAACATCTTTATTAAGGTGGAGATTATGTGTTTTTGTGTGAAATATTTCCCTCTAAAGATGCTAAAAGTGGGTGTGGTTCTGGCATAAATGTTCCTAGGGGAAATAAAACTAAAAAATGGGGAATTGGGCTTGACTCAACCATCAATTGATGCATGACATAAGGACATACTGTGCACCCGGTTTGACACTTCAGAGGAATATAAATACAATAATTAATATTTTCCTTATAAACCATTTTTATGTATTTTAAATAGAGACATCCCCAAAGAATATGTGCATATGATTATGAAATTTTCTATGCATAAGTTTTTCAATTAATTGTTTTGGTATTGTAAATTTTGTTCCATAATGATACTAAATAATTTAGTGCATGACATAATTTATTAATTATTCATATCAGAAGGAATGAGAACCACATCAATACAAGAAATATGAAGGGTACTAATGATTACATCTTCAATTGAAATAAACTAATATTTTGATGGGAACTAGTCTCCCAAAAATTCTAATCATACGAGGAGATAATATCATGTTCTAAAAAATTTAAATAATACTATATGTAATATTGATTTTATTGAAGGAATGTTATGAAGTTAATGATTATAAAATGAATAGATAAGGTGAAGAAAGAAAATATGGGTTTTCCCTCATGTGATAAATGTGGAAAGAAATAACCTTGTATTTTATTGATGGTAAAGAGAGTTTTTTACATGTGTGGAGAGAAATACTATCTCTCTGATTCATTCATTGGAATGAAAATAATTTTCAATATACAATGATTCAATAGTAAGAAGATGGTTCACTATGTAAATTAATGCCCCATGTGTCAGTGGAATATACCTTAAAATAATATAATGGATTATGGTCGAGATTATTCTAGTATGAAATACTAAGATAAATAATATATTTTATAGTTTTTGGAGCCAATAACTATTTTATTTGAGTATTTTATCAGTGATATCATGGTTATAAGTATTATGAAATGTTTATTAATTACACCACATTAATTTTTCTATGAGGATTTCAAAGAGTATATTGAATGGTACCAAGAAATTTCATTCAATGGAATGTTTACATTCTTAGAAAAAGCATGATTGATAGAAAGATAATCCATAATATCTTCTGGCTGTTATTGAGATAATTATGTTGGGATAAAGAGATGATTGATATAGATAAAGTATTGTTTATAGTGTTGCATACTGTAAGAATGATTAATTATTTTTCAATAACGTTTGTTATACAATCATTATGAAGTTTAAAACATAATTTTATTAAAGTAATATATCTAGTATTTTATTTTTTTAATTCAGTAATAAATCCAAATGAATTTTTTCAATAAGGTTTTAGGGAAATTCAGGTTATTACCATGTTTCAAGAGAATACATGATGTGGGAATTCACATGTTTTGTATATGAATATTAATAACGGATTCATGTCGTTTTAGTGATTAATGATATATTCATTTTAAAATTCATTGGAATTATATATAAATTTATGGATCATAATATTTTGGAAGGGATATATGGTCATCCATTTATTAAATGGTCTATTTTTACCTTTGGATAAGCTTTTATAGATTAATTTATTACTTCACTACATGAATATTTACGAATAACATATATCATATTCTAACATTTTATTAGAACAATAATTAGATTTCGATGAAATGAATTATCATCATATAATGGATCGTTTAATCTAGTAAAATTTAATTTTAGTTCTTTAAGAATAAAAAATTCATTTATGGATATTCATTTCTTGGAGTAAATGACGAATTTGGAAATTCATTGAAGCACAACCAAAGGATAATATAATTATTATTAAATAGAAATTTATCAATTATGTATATTTGAATTTTTTCTTAGATAATAAAGTATTTCTTATACTATAAGTGAAGGATCTTGGAACAAAAAAGTTATCCTATTACATTCTATCTAGTGAAAGAAATTGGATTTAAAGTCCTCAATGATTTATGGTTTTGAGGCCCTTAAAATTTAATTGACTATTAATGTTATACTAATCAATAACTTCAATTAACCTCTATTATTATTTAAACTTTTACTCTATGTCCTTTATTTAAATTAACTAATATTTTCTCTTGTGAATGTAGTTCATTTTTCTTCTTGATTACCTTCATACTCCCTTTTCTCTCATATTAATTGGGAGTTTTATAATACCTTTTACAATATGGGTTTTTTCAACAATTAAAATTCCAAATCTCAAACCCTTTATTACTTTTATAATTTTTAAGCATTTATGAAACAATCTATTTAAGTTGGGGATAACATGACACCCTAAAATTCTAAAATAAGAATAATATATTTGATAGTGTATATGACACACATCACAAATCTTAGAATAAAATATTTCTCCTTGATACTATAAAGAAATTAAATATATTTTATTAATCATAAAAATAACTTTATCTTTAATTATATGAAAAAATGAGTCTCTTTGATAGTTTTCATTACAGGAAAGACCGAGTTTTAGAAACCAAATTGTATTGTTAATATTATCATTTAGTATGATTTCTATCACCTAGTCTTCTAAATTTAGGATTTGATTTAGAATATAGAACTTATGAAAATATAGAGTTTAATTTTTTTACTAGTTATGTAAAAATTACTTATTAAATAAGAATCATTTAAAAGAAGAATAAATATATTCTGAAAATAGTATTTTTCTAAATGACAGATTATTCAATATTTTCAAACACAATTTAAAATTAATCAATAAAAATATAATTAAATATATTTTCCAAAATTTTACTTATGATTTTAAATCATAATATCAAAATTATCTTACTATGTATTTTAGGTTTTTTTGAAAGTTTCATTTTATTGATGTATAGAGAAAAATAATGAAATTTAATTAAAAATTGCCACTTTATTTTAAATAAATTATAATTTTAAATTACATTTATAACAGGATTTAAAGAAATATATTTTAAAATTTTAGTAAATTAATCTAATTTAGGTCCTTGTAATAATTTTAATATCTAATTTTTATAAAAAACATTATAAAATTTTGAACATTTTTTCCTGAAAACCTAATTTCTCATCATGTTATTGGGATAAATTTTATTTTTAATGTTTTCCAATTATATTAATATAATTTAGAAAAATATATTCCATATTTTGAATCAAAATATTTTTTAATTTTTAAAAGGAAAAACATAATTTTTGAACAAATTTAATATTTAAAATATTCATAATTAATTACCACACTTAAGGTTAAAATAGATTTACTAGTGGTTAAATTCATGGGATAAGTGTCTAAAATTGTATAAAAACTTTTCAAAATCCATTTATATGGACATATTTATACCATATCTCCAATAGGTTATATAATGAACCATTTTTTAAGTCGTTGAAAAGATAAAAACGTGGTTATTATTGAATCTTATCAAAATATTTGAAGTGTGCCACTCACCTCACATTTTAAAGGCAACCCCTGTACTATATTCTTCAAAATATAAAAAATATTTTTTTGACCACAAGATACCCATGTCACTTAAAAACATCCCTACCCTCATCCTTAAATCCTTAGGTTGGGTAGAAATCCAACATAGGAAAGATTTTTGTGAAAACCTAAGGAGGATACCTGAAGAATATGTAATTATTTTCAGAGTGCGTATGTATTTTATTTATTTCTCCTTCTCCATAATTTATAATTAAAACCTGAAGATATTATTACCTATGTTTCATAAATTTCATGAGTTGTTGTTATAATAATTTAATTAACTAAAACCATAATCACTTCCATCAAATGTGTTATGATATCATCGATCGTCCATACAGTATATGACCACCTCATGAAATGATGTCATTCATTTTTCAATTACCACAATTCACAGTTTGGTATTATGATGTATCTAATATATATATATATATATATATATATATATTATTTATAAAATATTTATATAAATGGATTCATTTAATCCTATATAATCCTTTATTAATTTCTATTACTTAATGTATTTGATAGCATCGCTTGTGTGGATGGCGGACTACCGCCTCGTGTAGCGATGTGATTCTTCATTATCTAATAATTAAAATGAAAGATTATAAATATAATGTAAATTATGATATGCAATTTACCTTACATAATTATAATATCCATGAAATACTAATGATTATAAAAATATAATATATGATTTTAATTTTCAATCATTTTCACTCACTTAAAGATGATTACATCATTCTTTTATGTGTGGTTTACCTTTATCGTGAAATGATGTGACTCTGTTTTAATGACCAAAAAACATATATGGTATATATTTTTATATTTCAAAAATAACATGTTACTGATTATATTATTATGGGTCTATAATGATGAAATATTGATTATTACCTTTCAACAATGATCATTGGATAATGGAAATGCTGTTAATGAGTACGTACAACCTACTATCTCCATGATCATAATATAATTCACTCATCAAAACCAACATTTTTGATTTTTCATAACAGTGAATTTTTTTTATAAATATGATAAATATTTCAAAAAATTTATTATGTAGGTGATATGACTATATAATATACACTAGAAATAAAACATTCATAACAACGAACAGATGAGAAGACAAGGTGATTAACACCCGAAGCAATGAAAATAATGAAATTACATTACCAAAAATTTGGAAAAATGTGATAATAGGATCATATGTGAAATTATAAATATTATTATGGATCTAGTATGAATTAATAAAATATTCAAAACATTATACACGAGGATAAAATAAATTCCACTAAAGGAAAGCACGATGTAATTGATTTATTCACAATTTACATTCCATTGAGACTTATTTGTCAATATGTACCAACTCACTTTTATGTGCTGTATGTAATTATAATATAAAATTTAATATCATGATTCACTAATAATTCAAGGAATTTATGTTTCAGTTTGGATCATTTCGTTCAAGGGTATATGACATGAAATTTACCAAATGGTAATGTTATTGTACAATATCACATTCTTTTGTGATTGTTGACATTATCATGAAAAAATAACTTTATTATAATAATTTTCATTGGAATCTACATTTATCTTAAATATACATATTATTTAATCATCAATATGATTATATCCAAAACCATATACCATTTTTCCATATAGTGTTTACTTTGCAAATTATTTGATTTACTAGGGAGATATTAAGAAATCTCTAATGTTTTTTCAATAAAAATATTTGATGATAAGGAATAATGATTTATGAATTAAATTAGTCTTTTGATATATGTGGAATAAATTTAACTTAGAGTTATGTGTGGGCCTTTTATAATATATCCACAGGATGCATTGGTAGGTATCATGAGAAAAATTATATTGGCCAAACAGAACTGGTTTCTACCTATCATATTTAAACAATCATGTGAAATGTATAGAATGTAGAGGTGTCATGATTCATCAGATAATGGAATCAAATAATTAAAAATTAACATTATTAACAATTAAATTATTACTATCAATTATATTTTTATACTTACATTATCTATGGATTCCTTTTATTCTCAGATTATTGATTAAACAGAAAGTATTTTTTGTAATTTATCGTACCATATTGTTTATTCCATGTTTATTTATGTGTTTAGTTTATTTAAATGGATTTTTTATATAGTTATTTACCTTAAAATAAATATTATTGCTTAATTATTCATGAAATATTATGTTTTACATAAACCTTACTCAGCATTGGAGGTTACCCTTATTTTGTTTCAATTCTTCATGATACATAGATGAGTTCATCGAATTAGTTTTCATCGAGGAATTTTATTTGATGTTATTATATATGATGTTTTATTTTCTATTCCAAATGTAAAATAGGTATCATTTACGTATCCATTTTTCTAAAACTACTAATTTGGTCAACTACTAAATATTTTTCCCATTGTCAATATGCCAATTTAATAATTGAAACACTGGCTCTAGGAAACTGGGGTCACGTTAGTTATAATGGATGCTTATATAGAAGAATTTTATAGAAATTTATATTATATATATAACTTAAATATTAATTTTTAATGTTAAAATATAATCTTCCGTCTTACCCTCTCATCTATTGTAAAATTATATTGACTCACATGTGTACGTCTAGAATACTACCTCTATTATGTGACCTGATTTGTTTTCATTTATGATTATCATTGATAATAATTATGATAAATTTGATATATATGTGTGTGTGATACCTATGTTGTGATTATTTTTCATGAATGGTTAATGATTTTTTAACTTTCATTCA
Source organism: Viscum album (assembly GCA_963277665.1). Lineage (NCBI taxonomy): Eukaryota > Viridiplantae > Streptophyta > Magnoliopsida > Santalales > Viscaceae > Viscum > Viscum album. The sequence continues at coordinate 266,985,885 of OY728158.1, forward strand.
TTCTAACTATATAAGCTCCCAAATAGGATATTTTATTCAATCAAAGACTAGACCAACATCATGGTACTAGGGAGAGAACTATAGTCCTACAGGGGCCCGGAGTGACAGAGCTAGAGTGAATCACTAATAACTTTTTTAAAACCATTTCTAGGAAAGACCCTATGTTGAAGTAAGAGGATACGAGATTTTCTAGAGGACCCTTAGAGGCTAGATAATAGGTTTCTTCCTTCCCCTCAAGCCAGGTATGAGTTAAGTTCATTACTTCTGAGATCATGTTAATACGCTTCATAATGTGATACCCATTTGATCAAGAGGTGGGAATATAACTATAAAGAGTGTAGATCAAATGTTGGGAGTCTGTCTCCACCACAGATTGCCTGATGTTCTTCAAATTCAATAGTTTGAGTCCAACTAACGTCATGAAAAATTATGCCTAAAGAGTGTCATCATACATGAATATAGACATGATGGAACTAAAAATAAATATATTGACATCATTCAATAGACCTCCACTACATATCAGCCCAAAGATTCAAAAACCATAAATTTTTAACTTCAAACCCCTGCTATGTGAGATCTAATTAATCCACCAACATAGTTGAGTCATATGAAATGATAAATTGGGAAAACAAGGACAAATGAGGGAAAATAAATATGTAGAATCATTGGATTAATATAAATAATAAACCAAATTATTAAAAATTATATTTTTAATGGATATATCCACCATCAAACTCGAGAGACCTGTGATGAAAGATTTATTCCTCACAAGCCATAACATATAAAAACATAATGTAAAGATAATGATCCTAGATTGTGTCTCATTATTGTTACTCCCTACTCCTTAAAACAAAGTTCAAGAAATTTAGAACCCATGCATTCATATTAATCAAAAACAGTGATGGGACCCATGTTTAGCCACATGATTCTTTCCTATTGAACATCAAAGAAGAGATGTCACGTTGTTTCTTCACTAGGTATACCATAATAGTAACATCTCAAAGCAAGGAGAATATTATTATTATTTATATTATCATAAATGGGTAGATTAATTTTTACAAATTACCACATGATAATATTGAGATTAAGAGTTATGTATTTGCAGTATAGCTTCTCAGATCAATCATCATGACCCCCATTGAGTGAAACATCCTGCGATCATCTTTTACTGATAAAAAAACAGGGGCCGAGTTAGAAAAAACATTAATCAAGGTTATGGAGTAATATCATGTAAATAAAATAAACTTCATCTATCTCTATCAATAATTTCCATGGTGAATGTACTGGAACCGTTAGACTGAAAAATTCACGAGAAAGAAACTAGTTTTAATCCAAATAATTATGTTAGTGGAAAATTGTTCGAGGATGGGTAATTGGAAATAATAATTGTATGATATATATAAGTTTATGTAAAAATATGTCCATTTTATATGTATAATACAAATAAATTTATTATATAGAAGGTTAAGAGTGCATATGATGAAACTCAGGACTTTAGGTGAGATTATTTATCTTAATATTGTGTCATTTTTACATGTATCATGTTATGGACATATTTGATTTTAAATAGTGCATATAATCCCACTTTGATAAGTTATATAATGAATCAATATATAAAAATTGTACTTATCATTTAATTTGATGTTATTTATTTAAAGTATTTTTGATTTAAAAGTTACCATAGAGATAATGGTTTCTGTTGCAATCACATTCATATTTGAGATGTGTAACACCCCAAGTATTTAAAATATATTCCAATTATAATAAATTTAATTTTGTTACTAGATTTATTTATAAAAAATACCATTTTAATAATACTCTACACACAACACTAAGATTAAATTTTGTTATATGAAACACTTAGTTGGCTTGTGTTACACACAATACTTAGTTCATTCAATTGGTTGTGTTATATACAAAGCAAAATATTACAAAACTAGAATATAATAAAAATATTATTATTTAATATGATAGTTTTAAAATATAAATTTTAATTAAATTTATGAGGAGGATTAATTAAAATTTAAAAACATTGTTTATAAATTTTTATATAATTTTTGTCTTCATAAATGAATATAGTATCCAATTGAATATAAAGGAAATGTTTTTATACAAAAATAATTATTATGCTCCAAAAGGCAGTTTTCCAAATAAATTAAATTAAATTATATCAAATAATGATTCTAATGAAATATAAATAAAATATATTCAACAACTTTTTTCTTTCATCCAACAGATTCATTATACATATAATAAGAATAGATCTAATTTTAAGCATAATAAGCTATATTTTTCTAAAGGATGTTTTCCCTCTGTTTAATGGAGAACCTAGTTTAAAAATAAAATATGGAACTTTAATAAATTTTAAATTAAAAATAATTTTTTTTAAAATATGGGACTCAAAATTATCTTAGGGTGAATTTTTTTTAATTTCGGTGAAGTTTTGTTTTTTGATTAATTTTGAAAAATACAAAATTTTAAATAAAAAACTGACTTTTTGTCTAAATAATATATATTATTACATTATATTTCAAATTTTTATAAAATTATTTTTATATAAATTTTACATATATTAATAAAATTTACATAATTTTGATCATGTTTATATCGAATTTAGATATACAACCTTATTAAATTTTGAATATTTTCGCATTAAAATCCCATTTAACATCCCATCTATGGGACAAATGTTAAATTAATTTAATCTAATTATGTGATTATAATTTGATAAAATGTATTAAATAACTTGAATAATAATATTTTATAATTTATAGTATGTTAAAATATCAGTTTTACCTAAAATATTTGTGAAAAATATAAAATTAACTAAAGCAATTCAGAGAAAAATTAACTTACGAAAAGTACTAAACCATAATCTTAATGTCAAAAATGACTGATAAACATGTCCAAAAACTATTTTATGGAAATATCTAGACCATATAAAGCATTTATTTAACGTTTTTTAGTCAATATTTCATTGTATATTATGATGATGTCCCTAGAGAATTTACCTTTTAATATTTACAAGAATGTCACTCTTTCTCCATTATAAAATAGAACTCAACCATCCCACTTATTCATACCTGTCAATACCATTGGATCACCCAAATCCATAAACAATATTCTAAAATTCCTTCACCTTTATATATATTACTATATTTATGAATTAAGCAAACCAAGAAGGCCTTTTGAATAAACAAAAAGAGTTACCACAATATGAGTTAATGTACTTCAACGATCACTTCTGTTTTATTTCTTTCTCCATAACATCAATTATATATATATATATTTCATATATAGTAACCAAACTATACTATATATATTGAGATATTCTTTTTAGAAGTGTTATACCAACACTTTAATTCACTTCCATTAATGGGATACATAATCATCATTTTTGTGTATGTTATTATACCATCTCATGAACTCATATCCTTCGCTCTTCCATTACCACCATTCAATGCTGGGAATAATTATGGATATATAGTTAATATATTATATATATAATTTATTTTTTCCAATTTAGTTATTTTATAATAAAAATAATTATGCTTCCCATTTTATGGTAATATGATAACATCATTTGGGGACATGTGGACCACCACATTCTCAAAGTGATTCAATTCGTTAATTATTTACATCAGATGCATACATGATTGTTCAAATAAAAATACACAATTTATATGACATAATTAATATACCGAAACAATATTATACTTATATATATATATTTTACGTTTTAAATACATTAAAGAAATAGAGGTATTATTCATGTGTATGTACGAGCTACTGTCTCCATGAATGGTGCATTTCATTTCCAATCTCCAAATTTCATGGATTTTAATAAATACATATATAATTAAAATATATGACATTTAAATCATGGTTTAAATCATCTATATGATAAAATAATGATTTAATAAAATAACAAAATCAACAAATGAAAACATACTAAAACACATGACAATTAACACCGAAAACAATGAAAATAATGAGTGGTTGTTAAAAATGGGTAATAAAATTTTATAATAATATCATATATGATATTATAAATATTTTTCTAATTATATTTTATGTTAATAAAATTCTTAAAACCATAATACATGATTTTAAAAGGCTTTCATGCAAAATGGAGTGTGAGGTAATGGATTTATTCTCAATTTACATTCCATTCAGACCTATTTGTTATTATAAAAAAATTTACATTAATGTGGTGGATATTAATACCATTTGTAATCTAATATCATGATTAAACCTTATTTCGTGGTATTATAAGTTTCATTTTGAATTATCTCATTCAAGGGGGTTTTAATTCATAATTTAAAAGCGGTAAATGTTATATTCAAAATCTCACTTTCTTTTTTGATTATTAACATTATATTGAAATAATTATAGACATATGACCATTTCACAATGGATATAAAATTTATTTTATAAATAAATAATATTATTTGATCAGCATTATTATTTCCAAAACTATATTCTGATTTTATATACATCATGTACTTAAATTTATTTAATTAACTATGGAAACATTGATAAATCTGTATCTTTTAATCAATAGAGATATTTTACATGGAACATTGATCAAAATTAAATCAATTATGTTATATAAAATTAATTATATATGTAAAACAAAGATAATCAATATTTTTAGATATCCCCTTGATGCATCAGTGGTCTCATGAGGCCAATCAATTGGCTAATGAGAAGGGGCTTTACTTGATATGTTACAAACCATATTGTGAAATGTATTAATGGTAATGGTTCCCTATACATAGGAAAAATTAAATGAAATAATTATCAATTTAATTTATTTAGATTCCATTAATAATTAATCCTAGGATTTTTTCTTCGATATTATATATGGATGTAGTTCATTTTCAGTTTATTGATTAAATGACATGTGATTTAGTTACTTACCTTTCTATATTGATTTTGACATATCCAGTTATATAATTGGAATGTGTGATAAATTATTTACCTTTCCATGTTGATTATTGTTATTTATTCATTACTTATTATTCTTTACTTAACCATAAATATCATTTTATACCACCCTTATTTTGTTTCCTTTCCCCATTATATGAAAATGAACCCATTGAATGAGCTTTCAAGTATGATGTACATTTCGTTTTTTATGAATCAAATTTATTTTATAATTCCCAAAGTAATACGTGTATGATGTATCAAATTTGGTTTACCTAAACTGGTAAACATATTGATCATTTTGGATTTGTTTCCTTGTAATCATGCAAATGTAATAATGAATGCATCATCTATGGGCTTTTGGGGTTAGGTAATTATTATTGGTATCAGAGGAATGTCAGTTGAAACATTTGATACTAAATTTTGGAAAGCATATATAAGGGATAATAACCCAAATCCAGACTTTGATGATATGTATATAAGAGCATTTTTAAATTTTGTTATGGTAGATATTTTGTGGGTATTCCTAGAAACACTTCACTTCAGGGATACTACATGTAGATGTGTTTCATACATAAATGTACATAGGGGTTAAAATGATGAAAAGGTACACCGAGATTAACTTAAGTGTAACCTAGTTCATGAAAATAAGACTTACTACACACCATTTTTGACACTCCTAGGGAATATGCCTATGATAATTGAAAATATCATTAAAACCTATTACAAAGGATTTTAATGTAAATATATCCCCAAAGAATAAATTTTTATGATTATGATATTAGCCATGATTTTTTTTCAATTTATTCAACATGTTACACTATATTTATAATTATATAAATTTAATAAATTTATCAGTTAATCAACTTTATGTGATTGTTTAGAAAAGTAACTTTGAAGGAAAATTGTATAAATACTCATTGAAAATGTATAGGTTTCCTTACTAATAAACTCAATATATATGGAATTGGAACTAAGAATGTTATGGATATATTAGGTCAGCATAATCATGTTATAAAAAAACCTTTTCTAGAAAGAGAAAGCTATTCAGCATCAATATTCTCTGACATTGGATCTCTTTATCTGACAAAGGTCCCAATAATTTAGTGATAGTACCGATCTAATGGAAGCGGATAGATGGATTTTGTCTTCAGAGAATATTTTTCAGGAAGTGAGATGTGGTGAAAAAGAAAATTGTCATATAAGCTATGTATTGTCTCAATGGAGATAAAGATAAATGGTGTTCATTGATCCAAGATACTAGAATGGAATTGGAAATAGAACACATGTAATGGAATTTTTTAAAGGATATATTGTTTGATAAATATTTCTCTCATGGGAAAGAAATTGAGATAAATATAAAGAGACATATATTAAAAAACGAGGAATAATTTTCTAGGTAGCATGAAGATACCTTTATAGGGTTTTTAATGGTATGATATTGATCTCATATATTACATGGAATTAAAAATCAACCTTTTCAATCAAGTTATTATACCAAGTCTTGGAAGGTTGATGGTGTCTCAAAACATTTCTAAAAATGACGAAATGGTTTAATGTGCAATAAAAATAGAGAAATAATTCCATAAGTCTTATGTATTAAAAGTTATGTTGGAGAAGAAGAGGATGGAAGAAAACATAATAGATAATGGGATTGAGTGAAATAAGTATTTTCCCTCATGTGATAAATATCAAAATAATCACTTTGTAAAATGGTTGAAATGATTGGTAGATTATTATAAGTACATAGGAAAGAGTCACCAAGAAAAATAATTCAAAGGGAATATGGAATACATTGATACGCATTGTTGCAACTGTAAGTAGATGGGGTACTTGGAAAATTAATTCAACAAAAATGAAGGGAATATAACTCATAAGTAGATATAGGATCTATGCCAAGAATATGTTATTGACACAATAAAAGTGAAATGATTAATGTGATTTTGTATTTAGATCTAGGAATACGAAATTGAGGTATCTTATTTATGATGTTATCAACTTATAAATTATCAAATATATAATGATTGTGTGATTATAATTTATCATTAAATATTCGAAATCATATATTGAACGGTACAAAAAAAGTGATTCAGTAACAAGTTATACATTTTGGAAATCTCATGGTTGAGGGAAAAATAATCCTTAATATGTTCCCCATGTTGAAGTAATGATGTTTTATAAAGAGATTATTAATGTAGATAATGTAAATTGGATAATAAAAACTACCATGTAAATGATACTAAAGTTGTATATCATTATATTTTTGAAAGGTAAACCTTTTTTGAAATGGATTACATTGAACATTGGATGTGGTTTATAGATTGATGTATTACTTCACCTATGATGGAATTTTTTATAAGAGATGAAGTAAAAAAATTTCAAGGAACAACCAAAGGATAATATTATGCATATTAAATAGAAATTTATTATGTAATTATATTTTACCACATTATTATAATGTGAAAGAATTACTCAAATCTAGGAAACAGGTCTTGAAACCAAAATGTTGTCCTGTTACCATCATTTTTTATGAATTCAATGAGATTTTTAGGACTCTAGTTTTTGTATTTGTGGGAATAAAATTTCTCATGAACATGTTATCAATCATTATCCATCAGAATATCATAGATTTATTTTTCATTTAGGTCTACTTTTTCACTACTGTTCTCATATTCAAAAGATTAGTTTTGTGGTGACCCTCACATTTCCTTTTCCATATTTTTAAGAATATTTGTTATTAAATATATTTACAATGAGAGTTTTTAAACAATATTATTTTCAAATAAAAAACCCTCAATTACTAAGACCATGTTTCAATTACGAGGATACAATTTATTTATGAAGGGTTGAATGTAAGACCCTAAATCATTAAAATATTTTCCATTTAGAACAAATTCAATTTTTTAGTATCCATAATTATACGCAACACCAAGTTAATATTACATTACATCCAACAATGATATTATCTTTCATTACACGAAACACTAGTTTTATTTATGATACACATAATATAGAGTCCCTTCGATAGCTATCTTTACATGCGAGACTGAGATTTTCAAAACTATGATATACTATTAATAATATTATTCAATATGATAGTGGTAAAATATCCACTGTAATGAAATGTATGAAAATAATTAACTTAGTTTGGAAAGTATTTTTTACATATTCTAATATATTTTTCTATTTTTAGAAATGAATATATAATCCAATTCAATATACTGGTAATGTTTTAATATAAAAAATACGTAATTTACACCCAGCTTATTTTTCCTAAATAAATAAAATTAAATAGTATTACTAAATTATATTAATGAAATATGTATAATATATTTAATGAACTATTTTTTAAATTCATCTTTTAGATTTATTATACATTATATAAGAGAAAATCCAATTTGTGTATAAAATCTATATTTTTATAAAGGCATTTTTGCCGCCTTTTAATGGCGAACATATTTAAAATATAAATTTCAGAACTTCAATTAATTTTATATGAAAAAATAAACTTCATATTTGAAAATTTTTATTTCAAATTTTTATTTGTTTTAATTCTTTATATTTTTCTGTGATGTTTCATTTCATAATGAATTGTGAATAATACAGAATTTTAATTAAAATCAAATGTTTCATCTTAATAATTTACAGCGTTAAATTATATTAAAAATTTGTTTTAAAATACTTTTTTTATCAATTTAATATAAATTTAGAAAATTTATGTAATTTGAATAATTTTTATATTCAATATATATATAAACATAATGAAATTTTGAACATTTTCACATTAAAAATACGCTTCCTCGTCCCACACATGAGATTAATTTTAATTTAATTTGTATCAACTATGTTACTTTAATTGTGTAAACTAGTATAAATATTTTTAATAATAATAATTTAAAATATATATATTAATGTTAACTTTTTATTTTACCAAAATTAATAGTGAAATCATTAAAAAATAATTACAATAATTAAGAGAACAACTTGCATAACAAGGGACAAAACCATAAACATAAAGGCCAACATTACATAGAAAAATGTAAACAACATAAATACTTTTCCATATATCTTCCTTTTAATCCCTTTTTTATATTATTATTCATCATTATAATCAAATGATGCTAGATAGACCTGACAAAAGTGTTTATCTTTTTATATTTACAAGATTGTCACTCCTCCTCCACAATTAAAAGGCACTCACCCCTCTCACTTATTGAAAAATATCTAGACGATTAGATCATCAAAACCATTCCAATATAAGCATAAAACATATCTACCCTCTTCTTATGATCCTAAATTTGGGTATAAGGAAAACAATGGAAGTATATTTCCATAATCCAAAAGAAGTTACCCGAATACGACGTATTGTTTTTCAACGATCAATTTTATTCTTTTTCATTTTACACAAAATAAATTCTCTATATTTTTTTTATATAATAGCCTCAGTATCTTAAATATACTTTTATTATTTAATCTAATAGTTTTACCTACAATTTTACAAACATATAATAAATGGTATACACATATATTTTTCTTCTATACGGTAGACTACCGCATTGTGAACCGTTGTTGTTCATCCTTCCATTACCACATTTCAATGTTGGGGATAATGGTTGATTTATAATTTATAAAAAATATATATATATTATTTATAATTAATTTCTTCTTCTTTAATTATTTTAAAACACACACAATTATTCTTTCAATTTTATGGTTATACTATAAAATCATTTCTAGACATGGGGACTACCGCCACCTCAAAGTAATGTGGTTCATCAACTCTATAGATAGAATTCATAAAGGATGGTTCTAATAAATATATCTGATATATATAACTTAAATATGATACTATAATTATAATATATATATATATATATAACTAAAAGTTTGAATACGATAATGAAATTTAAGAATTTTTCATGCATACGTACAACCTACCGTTTCCATGAATGGTGCTATTAATTTTATATATCCAAATTTAAGGATTGTAAGAAATAAATATATACTGAATTTATATTATATTTAAATATTATTTTACATCCTGAATATGATTTAATCCTGATATCTTTTTGAATAAGAAAAATAACAAGTCAAATATTACCAGAAAAATGAGACAACAAAGAACCAAAAAGAGAAAAATAGAGAAATATTGTTAAAACAGGTAATAAGATATTATAGAAAGATCATATATTATATTATAAATTTGATTATGGTTTTGGTATAATTTATTACAAAACAAAAAATCAATATAAAAGTTTTTAAACTATGTTCAACTAATAGGGAGTGAAAAGTAAGGGATTTAATCAGAAATTTTATATCATTGAGACTAATTTGTTATTATGCCCAATTTCATATTAATGTGGTGTGTATACTATTTATTTTTAAATTAATATAATCATGAACTCGTATTTAATGGTTTTATCTGTTTCCATTTTAATTATCGCATCCAAGGGGGTTTGACTGAAAATTACCTCATGGTAAAAGTTATCTTTGAAATGTCACATTCTATAGTGATTCTTCAATTTCCCTTAAAAAATTACTTCCTTATAATAATTTACTATTAAGAATAACTTTTTTCAATGACCCATACTAAAATATTATGGGTATAATTATTGGATAAACCTTATACCATTTTTACATATTTTGTGTACTCGATGGTTGTTTTATTAACAAGGAAAATATTGTTAAATTCGTACATTCTACTTCATATGGATATTTGATATGGAAAATTTTTCACGAAATAAATCAATTATTTGATATATGATGAATGATATTTAATGGTTCGACATGGGTGGGGACCAGATATAAAAATCTCTTAGATGCATTGGTAGTCTCGACAAACGAATCATTTTTTCAATTAGGAGGGTTTTTACCCGATATTTTATAAACTGCCACGATTGTAAAGGTACCATGTACCTAGAAAATGATATACAATAATTATGAGTCTCCTACATTCAGTTTCAATTATTATTTTTCGATGATTTTTTCTCTTTGAAAGTATTTAGGGATGCAGTTCATTCTCAGTTTATTGATTAAATAACTTGTGTTTCAGTTACTTAATTTTCAAAATTGATTTTCTTCATGTTTATTTATTTAAATGGAATATAACCTCAGTTATTTATATTTTCATGTTAATTATAATCATTGATTTATTTCCAATTCTTCTGTACTTACCCTTTATTAGCATTTTGTCTTACCCTAATTTTTCTTTCCCCGTGATATGAATATGAAATATTGGAATGATTATTCAAGGATTTTTTCACAATTCATTTTATTATGTATAATTTTTTATTTTATACCTCCCAATGTAATATGAGTATCATTTATTTAATCTAGTTTAAAACAAATACTAAACTGATCAATCCTTTGGGATTGAATTCCTTGTAATATTTCCAATGTAATAAAGTTTGGCATCTCTTCTAGGCTTCTGGGGTCAGGGTCTTACAAGATTGATGAAGTTTAAATTTATATTTTGGATATCAAATGTTATCTATCTCTTAAACCCTAAAATTTTCCTCAACTCTGGAAATTTACAGGGGTTTCATTTCTTGCATAAATTTTCATCTCTTTAGAACTCAAAATTAATGAAATGATGTTTTTGTAAAAATATGACCATATTTATCTTTTTTTATAGAAATTTTTTTCTCTATATATATATTCATAAAAATATATTATATAAGTTTTTATACATAAATAAATTTTTGACAATTTTATTGTTATTACCTTTTAGTTTCATTAAATAAGATTAAAAGGAATCATTTCCAAATTTTTCACTATGAGTCACTTTTTTATTTTTACAAAAGCATGAATGGAACATATTCCATTAACATATATGTAATGAACATAATTTACATCTATCATGTTCTTACATTATCACGAATCTATAATTAAAAGTTTGATAGTTTTTATATAAAATCCTTTTTTAATTTTTTGGGAATTTTATTTTTTAAAATGTTCTAAAAGAAAAGGTATGCGTTCCATTTATTTTAATGTAATATTATTAAATGATTTATTAAATTATAATTTTAATATATTTCAACACCCACTATGGATTGATATGGTTCACTACGATAAAATATTATTACACCATCCAATTTATTTCTCCTGATGTCTTTTTATGATGATGTTTGAAGAATAAGTTTATTAAACCTATTACATTCCCATAGGTTAATTAAGTTATGATGAAATATTTATGACACTCACTTATTATGTTTGATTCTATGACTAATGTTTTTATAATAATTTAATATAATTATGGAGTGTTTTAATTATGTGACGGGGAGTTTTTATGTTAAATATACCTTCACTAAAATTGGTACATACTAATGGCTCATTAGGTAATATGGGATGAAATGGTGAGCGAGGCCAATTCCTTAAGTAAATCTTTACACTATGATGATCTTCCCATTTGGAATTGACTATGAAAAATAGGGAATTATGAGTGAATTAATATCCCCTATGGGACTCTCTATACAATTATAGTCTTCGAATTGATCCTTGATTATGGAAATTAATTCCTCTTCTTATGTATATTACAAAAACTTATGTCTTTTGAATATGATATGATCTCATTGCTCATGAATGATTATTGTTTATTCTATATGGTAATGAATTGTATTTTTTATTGTGAAAAATATATATTAAATGAATCATTAATAATGATATTTGATTGATTATGTATTAGTTTTATAAGTTATGATCATTTTTTCACACATATTCTTATCTTATTCTTACACATGACCATCGATTGATATTTACAATGTCTACACTTTAGATCATTTGAGCCCAAGCTTTCTTATGTTTCCATTACCCTAGGTTAATAATGATTATATTATATAATATATGTCTTAAAGGGTATCATGTGTGGAGAATATTTTGGGAGATGTTGATGTATTCTTGTGATAAAAAATATCAATGTATAATGAGAAAATATCCATTTCCTGGAAAAGATATGAGTTTTGATATGTAATGTGATTTTATTAATTCTATAGAACCCTAACCCTTAAATGTATCTGGTATGGAATATTAGAAATGTTGTATATTGATATTTTTATTTTATAAGGTCTATATTTAATCTCCATAAATGGTATCAAATACAGTATATATGGAGTATTTTTTAGCCCCAGTTCTGGGAGAATGAGTCTCATTCAATCTCAATTAATATCGGTGTAGGTTTTAGAAAAAATTAAAGGTAATTATGTTATCAAATTAAGATACATTTATAGTTACCAATTGCATTATGGGTTGATATGTTTAAGGATGATCATAAGTTTAAGGGCATTGATACCCATTTGATATTTTATATAATGAGATTTTAAGGTGACTAATAACATTTTGGGAAACATTTATTTTTTCAAATATATCATTTATGTTTATGAAAATATTATGTTTAATAGGTAATATATTGTGAAATAATTTGGTATAAAGTTTTTGGGGGCATATGTTCAATGACACACTTAACCAGTAATATTACTACATTAATTGATAATGATGTAATTAAGGTTAATGGGAATAAAGTGGTTATCATATTTCTTGAATATAGAAGATTGAAATATGATTTAGTGAGTATGTGATTATAGTTATTTTTTCACCATAATGGGAGAATTTTATGATTATGTTAAACATAATATTATTTTTTAGGATGAAATTCCGTTTATAGAATATTTTTTGAGATAACTTATAGATGCATATATGTTTTTATTATAGTCTTAAAGTGATATTTTGAACTTATTTTTATAATTTAGAAAAATATATGATTATGGTATATAATTTTTTGGTATGTGACATTACAATTGATTAATTTTATTTAAGGATAAATGTTATGTTTATCTTCGAAGAATATCTTCTAATATATATATATTATTGGTTTTAAATTCAGTGAAGTATAATTTTTAAGAGTTTTATATTTATTTAGTTTTGATATGATTTGAGTTGAAATTTGGGTTTTATTGTAATTTTTTTAGATTTATGTATAAATTTTTGTTTATATGGGATATTATATTAATATGTTCTATCTAGTTTTTATTTTGATAATTTTTTAAAGTAGGTGGAAATTTTTTTGACACTTTTAAATATATTTAGAAATATTTGAAGATATTTTAGTGCTTTAAGAATGAAAAATTCAACATTTTTTATTTTTCTTATGACCTGAATATAAGGTGTATACTACTCAAAACATAAGCAAATGATATAATTTGGGAATAAATTAAGTAATTATATTCATTCAAATTATCTATATGAATGGTAAAATAATTCCACAAAATTAAGAAAGAGTAATATAAATATATTGACTACAACACTGAAAATATTACATAGCTGTGAAGTTAGAATTTATGAATCTCAGTCACAAGTATGAGTCTACCCATAGAAAATGCATGGACAAAGAAATTGTTCATTGGAAATGAAATGTTTCCTTGACATAACATTTCAAATTAAATTCCTTTTCAAAAATAAATGTGATCAATGTTGATAAAAATGAATCTATTTAAATATATGTAAATTTATCTTCCACTCAGGATAATTGATTATGAAATCGTTTTAAAATATTTATATTGACCATGATAAAAAAGTATGAATATAAAATTTTATTACGATGTTAGAATATGACAAACCAAGATCTTATAATATATTTTATTTTAAATAAATACTATCTTTGACTTCATGTACCCCACAAAAAACCAAACATAAATGGAATTTGATATATTATGGAACTATTATTATTTAAATATGTATTTTATAAATAATCCATTCTATTGTAGGTATGGAAAATACAAACTAAATTATCAAATATATTATGAATGTTTTTCCTTTTACAACGTTATTTATTATTTTATAAGAAACAAGTTCTCAATTTTGAATGATAAAAATTAAATCACATAAGGTTAAGGATCGTTAAAGGTGTCATTTATCTATAAAAGTGGGGTTTCATTATATTTTATATTTTTCACTAAATATATAAATTAACGAATATTTGAATATTTATTTTCTTAAATGAACTTAATTTTTTGATCTCTTATATATAAATTAGCTTAGGTCAAATATTTGGGATACTATAAAAATATTTTTTTCTATAGAAGAGAGAAAAATACTAATTTTACAAATAATATCACATTTTATCATTAAAATTAGAATAATGAATTTAAATTTTAGGAAAAATTGTATAAAAACTATATATATATTTTTCATGTTACATAATTAATTAAAAAATAATATTAAACTTATATATTTCAATTTTTGACATTTTGTTAATCTAAGTAAAATATTTATTTAAATTGAATGTATTTTTAATTTCATTTAATAATGTTAGCGTGATGTTCCTTTGAGATTCAATTTAGTTTTTAAGAGTTTTAATTCTTCTTTTATTAATCATAAATCAATATATTCCATGGAAACATGTTTTTTACATGATTAAAGTATAAAATTATTTTGATGATTAAAAAATATTTTCCAAAAAACAGGTTTTTATTTCATTTTTCAAATTTATATTAAAATTATTTTTAATAGTTATTAAAATTTAATCTTATAAAATTTATTTCCATATTTAGATCTTAATTTTCTAATTTCTTGAAGATAACCATATGAATTTTAATCATAATTTATAGTGACTAGGATATAAGATTAACATCGCAATAAATGGAAAAATGGATTAAATGATGTTAAAATTTAGCAATAAGGTATAAAAATATCTAAAAACATTACATTATTTCATTGTATGAGTTTATTTCATCCAAAATATCCTATATTAGAAAAAATTTCAATTCTGTGATAGTTTTCTTTGATAATCACCTTCAAATTATTTTATGTAAATAAATTTACAAAATATCACCACCTTTCTTTTGATATCTCTAATATATTGTATTATGGGTAAAAATTACTTTTGAATAGTTATAAATGGTTATTTTGGAAAGGAATAAATTATTTTTTATAATATTTTTTTTTAATTTTTATAGATGGTGTAATTACCTTGTACGCTTATGTATTTCTTATTCAAGGCTTGTTCATGCTGATGAAAAAATAATTTTAATAGTATTAAAATATTAAAAGTGATGTGTTTTTTATTAGTTGATGTATATAAAAAATTTTATGGATCAAAATAAAATTTGTAAATTTTTTGAAATATTTAAATTCAAAATTAATTTTAATCCTATTACATTGAATGTCCAATTATAACAGTAGTCTAAAAATGGTGTTAATGACATTTTATGATAAAAAAATATATAATTAATTTAATAATAATATCATTTTTTTCTCCTATGTTTTGAGTGATAAATGGTTTATAATATTAAAAAATCACATTATGATCCACTTTCACATTTAGAAAAACATTATTTTCCCGTAATGACTAATTATATTGTAACCTTGATAAGGTAGAGATGGTATAAAAGAGGGGATAACCTAAGATATATGCTATAAAAAACATAAAACACATTATTAAATCTTATTGATTTATTATATTTAAAATGTACCATTTTTATATTCAAATAACTATTATTTTTGACCCACTTTGATTGAGTGATACATTTATTCTATAACAAAGATTCAATTATTTACAAGTATCCAACCCACCTCATATTTAAAAGGGAACATCCTCTTTTCAAATATTGACAACACATGTTCCTCTTATCTTAACCAATACATACCCAAATACCATCATGAAATTCTTACCCATAAAGTAGATGCCATTTTTTCACTAAAATTCCATCTTAAGAAGGACTAAGGTGTAATCTTGAAGAAGATACACAAGGAAGAGGGAATTAAAAATTTTGATCTATTTCAATTTTATTTCATATATAACATCCTAAAAATAATATATAACTATATTATGAATATATATATATATATATTAACCAAAAAAATTATTCTAATAGTAAATCCATTTTATATTACATTTCCATTTAATGAAAAATTAATACATCATTCATGCCTACGTACAGACTATCATCTTCATGAAATGATGTACATTATTTTTCCTGAAAATATATCATGGATGGTTTTATAAACAAATTTAAAGAATATATAATATTTTTAAAACATATTTATGGATTTATTTTCAAAAATTTGTATCTACCTTCATACACATTCCTTCTATGGAAAATTATTACACCACTAATGAGTATGTGTGAATGCCACTTCAATGGAGCGTCATGAATCATTTTTCATTTGTTCCTAACACGGATGATAATGATGAAAAAATTAATAATAATATATGATATATATATATATACATAATATAATTATTATTCTATAATTTTTATTTATTATATAGCTTTCTTTCATTCCATTCTTTAAAAATAGAAAGAATCACTTGTGCGTACGTGCAGTCTACCACCTCCATGGAGTGGTGCAATTTATTTTTCAGGACCATGTCATAAGAATGGCAATAAAAGAATATATAAGTAATAAATAAAATAATTATGATATGATTAATATTTTGAATTTCATGAAACCATGACAAAGGGTCGTGGATGAGAAATAACGAACGAAAATGTACATGGAAAATAGAGATGTTTTCACTGGAATAATTACATTATTGATGAATTATTAATGGATTATTAATTGGAAGTTAAATTATAATTATATATTTTAATGTAATTATTAATATTTTTATTCTACATATTTATAATAAATGAATTTTTTTTATATGGGATGTTAAAATCACATCCGAAGTTATTCTGTACTTAATGTGAAGTTCTTTGTCTCAATATTGTATCATTGTGATATTTATCATATTATACAACAATTTGTGTTTATGTGGTGTCTAAAATACTCATATGATATGATATATAATTAGTTACTTTCTATTAATTATATTTAAATTTAAATTTAAATTTACTTCTTCTATGGGTTGTATGATGCTAAAGATACTGATGTGGTAAGGGTTTATTTTGCCAACTCATTTTCAGTCGAGATTAATCATGTTTAAATTTTTATTATTGAAATCATATATTATATCTATATTATTTCATGTAAATTTTATTATAACATATATATATTTGGGGTTTTCATGTTTTCTAAAGAATTTATTCTATTTCTTACTAAAAAATGTCCAAAATTATGTTTTTTTTTGAAAATCTAAAAATATTTATCTTTTTTTGAGCATTGTTTTCGTCCAGGAACATGTTCTTAAAAATGTCATATGATGGTTTATATATATAAATAAATTTTTGAGAAATTTTATATCGACTAACTTTCACATTCATTATATATGTCTAAAATAAATTTATTTAAATGTTTTTTATATGAGTTGAATTTTATATTTTACAAAGTGTGAAGGGAATGTTTTCTTCAATCATATACAACAAAGAATAATTTTCTAGTTGTTTTAACATACATTTGTCATGCATATTACTTTATAAATTTTAATGGTTATAAAGAAATTCTATTAAAATTTCTCTAGGAATATTAATTTTTAAAAATTCATCAAAAAGTAATGTTTTCAAAAGATTTATAAAGAATATTGTTTTTTAAAAAACATAAAATATAATTTTCATATATTATAACATCAACTAAGAAATGTTATTTTTCACTATGAAAATACAATTATTATTTAAATAACCTTGTTCCTCATGGTTTCTACTTTTGATGATTTTTTTGGATGATGTTCAAAAATTGTTACTTTCTCAGGGTTCAACTATTTTGTTTGACTTATTTATGGACCTTATTAACTTTCTATTACATTACCTATGATGAATGTATTAATGATATTTTGGTACACTTATTTTTGTTTCTCCATATGTGATGGATTGGACCATAACTATATATATGTCCAATTAGTTAGATAATGATTTATGTATATTGAGATTACATCGACGATAATGGTGGTGATCTATGTATTGGAAATGGTCATTAAATAAGAAAATTAATGAATGAGGAGTGAACCCAAATCTACTATGCGAAAGTTTCTACAATTATTGTCTATGTAGTAACCCTTGACTAAGGAAACGATTTTATATGAATCTTTGTATGAAATAAAATACTTTTTTATGCTTGTGGTATTCTCTCATGGATCAAGATATTTTATTTTTAATTCCATACTTTTATGAGTAATGTATTTTTTATAAAACATCCTTATTATATGACTCCTGATTAATAATATTTTACTTAATAGGTGTGAATAGAAATATTTATAATCATTTTTGCATACAATTGTAATTATATTATTCTTAAATATGATCATCTATTAATATCACCCCTGTTAATACTTATTGAGCATATAAACTTACAATTTCTTATGTTTTCAATTCCCCATGGAATGAAGGATTATATTTTGTAAGATATGTCTTGATGGTTGTATTGTGTATAGAATTTATGGGTGATGTTAATGGTAAATTATGGAATAATAAAATCTTGTATTAATGTTATAAATACTCAATTTATTATATAAACTGAGGTTTTTCACATAATGTATTTTTCCTATTTATTTAAAACTATAATCATAAAAGATCTTTGGTATTTTAGAGACATAATATTGCTTATTGATATTGTAATTTTGTATGGATAATATTCGGTTGCATCAATTAGTATCAAATAAATTTTATAAAGAATAAATTCTATTAACCACATATGGGTGTGCTCATCTCAGGCTATCTCACTTATAAAATGTATAACATCACAATGATAATAAAAACTGATATACAATTCTCTCATGTTTATCTTGTTAAGATACTATCAATTCCCAATACATTAGGAAATAATTTATTGATAATATTATTTATAATAATACAAAAATTTACTATATATAGATGATATTCTGCTTATCAAAAATTAATCTCAATGTTTTCTTTCAAAAAACCTCTTTAATGTATCTTTATCGAAAACAAATTATGACAATTTTTTTTCTCATTTTTCCATTTTCCTAAAAATATAATATAAGCCCAATATTGATTTATAATATATCTATTAGTTTATATTAAAATATTAACATCTCTTTTTTACTTATCCTATGTGAGTTAAGTCATAAATCAACATGAAATTGATTGAAAATAAATTAAGTAATAAAATATATATAAATTCTTCAATTTTTTTTATGAAAAATAAATTAGTAATGAATGATTGTACTATTATTCTCCCACATAACTGATATTGTGCAATATGGTAGACACTCCACCAATCATAATCTAAAATATTAATATTTTTTCAAATCATGTAAATTTACAAAACCATAGTTATTTTTATTCGGAAAAATTAAATTACACATATCAAAAAAATAAATGTTTTATATTGAACATTCCATGAGAAAGTAATAAACATGGAAATTTTTTATACTCATGATTACCAACACTAGACATTTCTCATACCCTACAGGAATAAGAGGCTCTTATAATGAAGAATTTGGATACTATTACACAAATTAGTTTAGTGGAATCTTCTTATTATAATGAGATAACTCAGTTTTTTGGATAAAAATGTTCATATAAATAAAATTATAAAAACATTATCAAAAAATAACATTAAATTAAATTTTAAAAACTCTTAACTTATAATAGGGAATAAATTTAAAACAATTAAAAGAACTAAAATTAACATTGACTAAAAAAATTTATTACAATATAAACAATATATAATAAATAAAAAACTTTTAAAAGGCATAAAATGATAATGAAAAAAAAACAAAAGTGATATTAAAATTGATATATTATAACAAAATAAAAATAAAATCTATATATAATGAAATCCAAATTATTTTTCATTCAATTTGGAATATTTTCAAAAATAGTAAACATAAATAATAACACTAATAAAAATATTATACTCCTAATTTTTGAATAATTCAAAAATTTCTTATGCAAATTTTGAAAACATTTATAAAAAATAAAATATAATAGATTGCTAAAAAATAATCATAATCTATATATATATAATCTCTATATGTAATTTAATTTCATGTTTTATGCAATCAAATTATCATATTTTATAAAATATTAATCATAAATAAAAATACTAAAAAAATTATATACTTTATATTTTATATAATTTGAAATGTAAAAAATGAAATTGTTATATATTACATGAAGTAATAAAATATCATTAAAGTATTTTCACCATATTCCTTTTTTGTGATTATTTCATAAAATATAAACCATGTCTATTTCACAATCATATTTACCCTCTAATAATAGTTTAATGGGTGTTGGAATCACATATAAATCACTAACAATTTCATTAATTTCTTCAATGAAGTGATATTTTTACATAAAATATGTTAGAATATATATTGTTTAATTAATGAATGTAATAAAACATTTTTATGTGTTTCCAAGATAATTGGATAATCTCTGTACACCAATCTATTTATATATAGAGGTTTAAATCTCATTTCAAAATTTTTATCTTTGAATTTATTATGATACCATTGAAACATGAAAATAGGTATTAAAACATTCAGGTAATAAATGCCCCATATATTGTTAATAACTCTATAATATCACTATCTGGCCAGCTAGGGGCCATTAGGCTGATAATAAGCTGAGTGCGACACCTCAATACAACCTCAAATATGATAGGGGAAGGAAACAAGTGATGAGTAAGAAAATAACACACAAGGGAGGCTTTCACCTATATTAACCAGACACATACACATACACATACTTCTCTAAAAACCATAAAGAATGAAAAAATAAAACTAATACCAAATTCATTCACGTATCTTTATCCAACACCAATGAATCTAAAAGTTTTTGAAAATTAGAATGGTCCAGATACAAGAATACCAAAACTGATAAATGATTTCAACCTACAATGTAAGTTGGGACTACTATCAAATGAAATACTATGTATGAACCACAATCTATTTTGATCAAAAATTCCCTGAGTAGTCAAAGTAATCCTAAGACTCCATAAAATGAGTTTTCATCATTATAAGGCTGGAAATGTGTGGGGAGATTCCTTTTAGGGGTCAGTATAATAATACCTAGTATGGCACCCCAATATCACCAAACATAAAGCATCAAAGGAGTCATAGGTTAGATCATCATGACAAATGGTTTTCAATCAGAATATAATATATCAAAATAATAAATGTTATCTATACTCATAATATAAAAAGATTCCCAATGATGTCACACCCATACTATCTTCCATAGGAAAATACTTGAGGCTTAATGGTAATGATCATCAAATAAAACTCACTCCACAAGCGATAATATCATTGATGGTGCTCATATGAGAGGTCATGCTCATCCATAACCACAATGAATAATTAATCACTAAAAACCAAAATATATCAATTCATAGATATTGAATCACACTCGGGGAATATAGGGGATTTAATATCCTACAAATAAAAAACCCTCTAATTTATGGATCACACACCCATGTAATTTAGTCATGATGATTCCTAAAATGAAACTTAGGTAATAAGATTAAATGTTATAGGTTCACCCCTAAGTCTCACATAAAATACCCAATCCTTATCATAGAATAATCATATAGATGTAATAAAATCATACAAAAATGGAATTATTTCTCATTTTACCCTCATGGGAATTGACTAGGGAAATAGACAAAACTCATAATTACTTATAATGAAGAGACAGAGGGCCTCTATTTTCCCAGAAACTAGTAAATGGTGTGTACTAAGTGTACAACTCATGTGTAGTCAGCCCCTTTTCTTCCCATGTATAACCATATTACATGGATTTTCTTTCCCTATATACATGGTGTTTCCTTTGATAATATATTGTCTTTGGTGGTTGAGATTTAAATTCGAGACTGTTTCCTCCTCGAGTCCACGCACATCGACCCACATCTATAAACTTATTGATATTCTTATATACTATGTTCATTCATTTGTATCTTTCCATTTCCAAATCCTAGGTTATTCCCATATAATATGGTCATGTCCATATACCTGGCCATTTCCATGAACATGTACCATGGGGGTTCATAACAAGCTACCCACTATGGGTCACATAGATTGTGACATGTGTCACACAATGTGAAATACTTTTACCTATTTTTAATCTCTATCACCATATGAGGAGGCCATATGACATATATTATTCTATAGTACATTCTATGTAGTAAGGATTTTAATTGAAATTACTAACCATTCAATGCATCTCACCTACATAATCGATATTATTGATTCCACTACTAGACTTGATGAAAAACATTGATCTATAATTTCTTGAGCTTGGAAGTCATTGATGACTGGATTCTAGATACCTGAATCATGTCTTGGATCATCTCACATCACATTACCATGCCTAGATACCCAAAACACCAAAAAAGAACTCATGGTTTGATCCCGATCCATTGTCATCAACACACACATCGATCGGACCAACGTTATGAAACCTAAACCCACAATAATTATCTTTTGTGGAAAAAGAATGAATTTGTAATGGTCAATAACTGAGTATTTGTTGAATATATATAAAGAAGAAATAATGATGATGATCACATTTAGAATGGGGAGATAAAACCCTGAAAATGTGGGGAATATACCTCAACCATTATTTAGATTGGACTCAACCTATTGATGTATAATCAAGGATCAAAGATAAATTTAAGAATGGAATCATTGAATATAGTAACATCCTAATTAATGGAGGATAAAGAAATACTTGAAAACCAACTACTGATATTCAAATCAATATTGTTAGAAGGGATAAGTGACATTGGAAATGGGATAGAAAATAGGGATACTCTATAAAACAAAATCCTATATTGAGTTTGGATCATTCATTGATGAAGAACATTCATACATCACTATCATTAGTGAAATATGGAAACT
Source organism: Viscum album (assembly GCA_963277665.1). Lineage (NCBI taxonomy): Eukaryota > Viridiplantae > Streptophyta > Magnoliopsida > Santalales > Viscaceae > Viscum > Viscum album. Next base: position 267,009,550 of record OY728158.1, read on the forward strand.
ATATTAGCATATATAATCCCTATAATAATGTTTCATTGGACCACGATCCATCATTTCCATAGCTCACTCATTCATTATTTATTTGAATTCACTTAGTTTTTATGCTTAAATCATGGATTTTACAATAACATCGTTTAAATAGGAGGATTCTAGGTAGAAATTTGGAATTTGGTAAAATATATCAAATATATATCAGATATATCATATATAAACAAGCTTCTGGATTATTTATTTAATTAATTAAATTTATAATCCTCAAAGAACAAATTTTTCTCCAAACACCTAAAGCACATAATGGTTATTTCACTCCTAGGGTAAAACCCATGTTTCACATTAAAAAACATAGTTATCCTATCTGTGACTTCATTTAGGAATTATTCAATTATTTCAAAAAAATACATGAATGTTATATAATATATTTAATATTTTAAATATATTAATACCTTGCCTCCCTGGGACATGTAATCCCCCACTAACTCACATATTAGCTCAAAAAAGTACTATTTTAAATATTCTAAAGGATTAAAAGAAAAAATAACATCCTTAAATTCTACCTCCCATAAGTATTTTAATCTTTAAAAGTATAACACCCACCCCAAATAATGCAATACTAGGCACATACATTGATATCTGTCTCCCAGGTTATCCATTAAATATTCTCACACTTCTACCAGATATAAATTAGGATAATCTCATTACCTTGGATGATCTTATCATGCCAATTCTTGATCTATACATGGTACTATATAAAGGTAGCTCCATCCTCGATGTCTGGAACTCACTAGTCGAAAAAATGAAATTGTATTTTCTCATTACTCCCCAATTGTGAGACAAGGAATACATTTTCAACCTCATTTAACTATAAACGAATGGATAAATTGCATACTACCTCCCTAGTTGTATTTTATATTGTAAAATGTCAAAATAATCTCAGAGATAACTTGTTTCCCCTATAAATCTCTAAAATTCAAATTCTGGAGAGACTATAAGGAAAAATAGGACTCCTTAATCAAGCTATAAATATCTTTTTCATCTTCTGGTATCATATTTTTTTTATCTCTAGGTAGTCCTAATCCAATCCTAGAGGATTTATATCTTCTATATTGTTTCATGCTCAAACGATGGTCCCATGAGTTCTTACTCTCATCGATTTGTCTAATATATTGGTTCTCTATTGGTTCTCCTATAAAATTACTCAAATAAGTCCATATTAATAAATTATGGTAAGTTTTTTTTATAAAAAACACTACCTAGAGGTGGTTATCCCCCCAATTATGACCAATTTCTAGTATTAAAGCTTGCAATATGTCCTCTAGAATGTAAATGGACTACAAAGTATTGTTGTTGGTTTGTGGGTGAAATGATGTGCTCCAATACAACTGAGTCTCAATGTAATCCTATATTATTATCCACAATCATGACGTGAAGTGAAAAAAAAGAATGAAATTATCATCAAGGGAATTCCATGATGTTGGAATATCTATATCACACATAGGAATCCTAATATCTCTAAAAAAATTCTCTCAAATAACATGGTGGTGGGATTACATAGTGGTTTGGTCTAAGATAACCATGATAACATTAATCAATATATATTATCATTGGATTACCTTCATAAAGTACATATGGATAGAATCCCACTTCCACTCTATAATATCAAGGGGTTGAGCTAAACCCCCTGGAAAATAGTACTCATCCTTCACATGTTGACAAGTGAGGAATAGAGAGACCAAATATGATACACACTTCTTCTCCCTAGCCAATATTTTTTGTGATGATGTTCATGGTACATATTCATCACACGTGGATTTACGGTCGAGAAATATGTCTAAAACTCTCGCATCATCTCATCATACAACATCATTTTTACCATTATCTACCATAAAAAAGGATGATGTGATCCCTAAAATCAAAAAATCTAATATAGAAACAACCAATGGGTATCTGAATATGAAATGTCTCATAGTAAACATCTCTAAGATAAAATTATCTAATACTATAAGAAATGTTTTGTGTCAACCATAAACTAGGGGTGAGATACATTATACTCATCTACTAAGGACAATAATAAAGACTATAACTACATTTTTTTCACTCGACAACACTGAATGAGAAATCTTGTAAAGAGTATCTAGGAGAAAAATCATCTTACTAGGAGTATATACTATTGTAAAGTCATAATCATAGAGAAACATTAGGCATCCCCTATGTCTGAAGTAGGGAATGTTCTATGAAAAAATATACATGGGACTCTTATGGACAGAATACAAAAAAAACATTCACAGAAAATATAATGTTGTCGTATCTTCAAGAAAATACCACCACTACGAGCTATAGGTCATGGGATGTGTACTTCTTCTCAAGTAGTCTCAATAGTTGGGAGCCATAAGTGAACACTACCAACTTATACATTAGAAAAAATACATGAACTGTTTTTCAGGTAGTGAAAGACACACCTTCTCAACACCATCCTATGGAAGTCACAATATGGGGGATATCCTTAATATTTTAGACAACTCATATAAATCATGTGGGCACCTCTCTATTCACAAGAATGTTTACCCCTCTCAAGTTAATGTTTTCATGTTTCCCACAATCCTAGAGAAATCTAGTTTGAATATCTGATACAATCCTTCCAACCTATGGAGGCTCTATACCTTAGTCATGATCTTACCTCGATCCCATGAAAAAATAGCTCATCGATTATAGGTTCCACTAATACACCCTCTATTGGGATGAAATGTCCACAAAATTAGAACTATTGATTATAGAATTGATACTTAAAGAGAATCCAAGAACATTGGTACTACCAAATACTTTCCAAGACCATCCTCAAGTGTCCCACATGATCCTCCTTAGACACCAATTACAATAGGATGTCATAGATGAATACCACTAAAAACCTATCTATGAAAGTCTGATGGACCTAGTTCAGGAGTCCCACGAACACAACTAGGGAATTAATCACTCCAAAAGGTATCACCATATACATAAAATGGCCACAATGAAATTTTCATTTCATCTTTGCTATATACCCATATTATAATTAGAGTTGTTGATAGCCTGATCTGAGGTCAGTCCTCAAAAAGAATCTCCCCACTCCCAATTGGCCAAAGATGTATTTTATCCTCGATAGTGCATACTTATTATTTATGGTAGCTTATTTTTTGTGATGATAATCTATACGCAACCTCAAAATCCCATACTCTATATTGTAGAACAACCCTAGAGATTCCCTGGGTGACAGACTGGGTCTGAAAAAGGCCTTCCCCTACAAGTCCTCAAATTGAACCTACTACATATGATGATCTATGGGAGCGATATGATATACTAGATAAGATATTTGGGTTGTCCCAGGTTAATTTATATTAATACATATATTTCATGATGTGGAGGTAAGCCCAAATCATCAACAATAAATACATAATCAAACATTTCCTCCACAACAAGAAGTTGATATCCTATAACATATACTTTTTTGTGGGTAATACTATAAACTGGTGAGTAATCAGTTATATCAACCTATGTATGACTCCATCCTACTATAACTGAGTTAACTTCTCTGATATAATGGATTCCCTTATTCCATCCATGTCAAAAACCCACATCCTCCACTCGAAACAACCAATCTGGGAATGAACTCTTGATAGATAGTTCATACATAAGATGACATCATAAGACCACAATATGGATAAAAATATATTCCATAAGAATATATCTCCTCTTACAGTAATATTACACAATCATAAAAATTATATGATTATTTAATCCCATCTCGTAAGAGTATTCAAGCATAATGATTGAGTGAAGGGCTCTATCAAGATTTCTAAGTCTCATAAAATCACAGTGGAAAGAAGAGAGTGGACCTAAACCAAGCCTATGATTACATTATCTAAAGTGTATAAGACATAGATCATACCACTAATCATCCTTAGTTCCTCAATGGAAAATAACTACACTACCTAATTTTATTATCGTCTCTACTGCCCACCTCTTTTAGCCTGTCATGGACCACCTAAGGGTAGTGGTGAAAATAGTTTAAACCATATGCCACCACCTTATGATCTTCATACACCTATTACAAATCATATTTCCCAACCAAATTCCCTTCTCCAATTTCTATATCTACCTCGGTGGTTCATCAACCATCTCTCAATAATCTTCACTATGTGTATAAAATATCAATTTAGATATCTATATCCATTACAAGAGAAAGTCCACCTCTCTCATAGAGAACTAAAACCATCCCAAGAGTCTTAAAGTGTAGAAATTATGTCTTGATATCACCTCATAAATAATATCACATCCCTAGATACATATTCTAATCATCTACTAATATATTATTTGGTATAATATCTTGTTCAACCACTACCAATACCAAATTAGAGATTATTTTTAGCAAAAAACCTCCCCACAACCAAGTCCCACTCAAGCACTCCACTATAGGTAAGAATTAAATGAGATATCAATACCACCCTAATATCTCAACATATGCCATAATATAAGGTCAATGATTAGAAAAAACAGACCATGAACCATATCTAGAGAGTATTATTAAATGTTTGAAAAACTCAAAGAATATTGTTTAATTATCATGATGCCCTACTAAAGTGAGATAAGCTCATGAACATGGACCACTGACAACATGGGTTGATATGAATCCTCCCTAAATACATGATCGTAATATATCTTAGAGATTGTCAAATTCATATGTTTTTGAGTCAGAAGTCTCTACCATCGCACCACTAAGACCTGAAAAGGTACTCACCACTTGAAACCCCATCTGATTTGGAGGTGTTCTCAAAACAAGGAAAAATTGGGTTACTACCTGTAGCTAGGCCCCATATACTTTAGGGTCTTGCTCTCCCTAAATACTAGGATTTCTCTACCTCCAAATATCAGGGATTAAACATAGCCAATGATTTTATTTCTATTGTATTAGCAAGGAATCCTAATGCTAAACAGGTATGGGAAATGTTGAAAACCCCCTAGAGGTACTGACACCTATGTATGACCCTACACTGAAGACTCATTACTCCAAAGATCATTATTATGATCCCTATATGGAATTCTGTGTGGATTTAATTATGGAGTAATCCTAAAATAATCAAGAAATACCATGGCCAATGAGTCTATTTTGTTAGATGAATGATGAAGCATATAGAAACTAAAACCCATTATATATAATGCTTCTACAAATGTTTTCCTTGACACTGGTTCCCACATGTACCGAGTTAACATGATATTCATAAGAGTCATGTTGAATGGAAATGTCATTAACCAAACCAATAATAGAGTCCCAATATTTGGATATAAACTGAAGACATGTTAATACATCTAGCCTAGATACCAAACCAATCCAAATAATATGGAAATATCTAAAATTTTGTCCCAATATGAACCTATATGATACAAATATTTCATGACCTAACCCACCAGGGCATGCCAAGCCATTGATATGCCAACTGTGACATCCCAATCAGGACACCAATATAAAATGGGTTCATGTCATGTGCCGAATATTCATACCACACACATGGGATACCATATCCTACGGTGCCGGTATGCACACAAACCTCTCCAAACACCATGATAAAATAAATTAATATAACTAATTTAAGATTCATACATATGTTTATATCCCATATCTGATTATATTAAAATAACTATAAAGTATAAATGATCAAATACATGCCCTAACAATATTATAAAAGATTCTAAGAAGCTATGTTGGTGTGGAATGTAGTCAAATGAAAGACATCATACAAAACATTGTCTTTCGATCTCAATTATGCTCCACCTACACCTAGTCCTCCTAAGACTTTTTCAAAAGTTATCTCATAAAAATAGAAGATGAAATGTGCATGAAGATCCAATATAGGTGTGAATATAATAATAATCAGTAGGAAACTAGGAAATTTCCTAACACAAATCCTCAAAAGAGTGATACATCTACTCCATAACACAAAAGTATATCAATCAGAGTATCGGTCATTACAATAATGTAAAGTCAATATTCTTATGAAATAAACTATGTCTCAAGGATTTCTTATCCCTGTTTCTAGAGATTGAAATCTACTCAATGATTCATGGTAACTCTTATCTTGGAAAACCCACTCCATGAGCCATTCTGTCCAAAATAGAGCTATTTTTTTAAAAAAAGGTTGATTTTTTGGCCCAAAAAGACCAAGGCACATTCAAATAGAGCTAATTAAAGAGGCCATACTTATCAGGATTTAGCAACAATATCTATTCACTTGAACTATGAATATATATATATATATATAGAGAGAGATAGGGGATGTCACTCAAGTATTCTTAGGTATACCATACAATACCTAGAATAACAGGAAGAGGATCCTACACCCATGAATGTTAGTCATCATGATTCCTAAAACCTCACAATGGGATGAATAAGAAATGATATTGGATCACACCCCAAGTCACAATGATGTATTACAAAATGCTAGCTAAGAGTAGACCTGTAGAAGGGATAAATTCTTAGGATCAGGAAGGGATGCCTTACAAAAAACATCATGGGGATGGACCATGGGAACACACCCAACAATTAGTACAATATACTAATGATATGAAGGGCATAAACATGACCTATATAATGTAAATGACATGTATTGGGGGTAATTACTATGTCTATATTACCCAAGGTATCCCATTGCCTCTCTATCTCACAAGGAATGACCTTTAAAAATAAATAACATGTCCTTCGATGATACATGTAATGTATTGGAAGGGTTAGAACATGAAATGATCCCCCTTTCTGAGTCTGCTTACTTCATCCTCAGTATATATTTTTGGGGTCATGCTCATGTACTCTGGTCATGCCCATGTACCTGGTTGTGTTTGAGTACCGATCAGTTTCCATGTACCTAGTCAGGTTTATGCTTGTGTACCAAAGTGTATATGATGAGATAATATCAATAGGTTACATGGTGTGTGACATGTGTCACTTGGAGTGTGATACTTTTCTCTTCATGGAAACATCAGTGTCATAGGAGGGGATCATATGTCTTATGTTCTTATAAAGAACAAGCTGTATAGTCAGTATTTTCATAGAAATTACAGACTATTCATTTTGTCTCTCCTATAATACTTCCAAAACTAATTCCTACACTAGAACCACTAATAAATAGATATATGGGACCATCCATGCCTACCCATCACAAGTGACAAGATTCGAGGCACCTGAATCCCATCTAGAAGAATCTCTCATCGCCCCTTCATGGTGAGATTTCCAAACCACTAAATTTAAACTACAGACCCATCTCCTCCAGAAAACATAGTGATCACACCACTAATATAAAATCCAAATGCTTTGTAAATATTTATTTCACAAAATAATGGTTTTTAATGATCAATCGTTGGGTGTTTGTTGAATCTTTGACCTAATGAAATACCGATGGTGATCACATGTATAATGGGGAGAGAAAATTATACAACATAAACTTTTAGGAATGACCATTTTCTATGTTATGGATTTCTCTTTATACATTGAAATTTAAAAAAATATGCGGAATAATTTACAAAAGGAAAAAATAAAATATCACTAATTCCTGAGTCTACAATGATAATGATATGCCCCAAAATCAACCATCAATCTATGAATCCATTTTGTTAGAAATAATGACTCAATTTTATCATGGTATAAAAAAATATGGAATAAATTAGTAAGAAAAAAACTACCACATGTTTGGAAAAATTACTAATGAAGAAAAATTTCCCATCATTTTTAGATAGATAGAAATACTTTGTATTCTTAGGAAATCATAGTGGAAACTATTCATAAAATAATGATATGTCAATGCCAGATTGCACTCCTCCACTACACCTTTCAAATATATAAGGTTATATGGATATCTATAGTATTTTACCATAACTATGTCTAAATAGATACAAGATAGTTCTGGGGAAATTAATTAATTAATTATACTATTAATCTACTAGTCATCCCATGAACACATTTAAATGAAACCACTAACTCAAAAAAAATATACGTTCCACATAAGGTAAAGCACACATATCATATTCGGAGGAAGAATTATTTTTCCCATCTAATATAATATTCAATATTTTTTCCATTATTTTTGAAAAATAATGAATACATGAAATAATATATTTAATTTTTTTATTATATCAATAATGAGCCCCCTCAGGCCATATAATCCCATAGTAACTAAAAACATTGCTTTGAAAATATTATTTCGAAAATTATAATGAATTATAATGAAAAAAGAGAAATTAGATATAATATACAACTAAGGGAAATATTTTGTCTTTTATTTTTCACTTGAAAAAAAATTTCTTTGGAGAAAACCATTACAACATTATTCATTATAGCACATTTATAAACATAAAAACTGAAATTTAATGAATAAACAATTTTTTCATACCAATACCTTGTTATAACATTTTAAAAATGGTTTACAACTAACCATGTCACTATTTCAGACATGGATAAATAATTATCCATATTCTCTTTAAATCATACAAAATACATCATTTATATGTATTAATTACCCATATTTTATTCTTCTTTAGATATATAGTTTTCAACTTTTTATTTTGTAAAGTAATAAATGAGTAGACATATGTTTTCTTTTACAACATCTACTAGTGTTCCAATATTATTTATTTTGATTTATTTTTATAGTGTATCCCCTTTCATCTAATAACAAATCCCACATCTTTATGTGTAAGTAGAATTACGTGATGTATATTAGAAAAGAAGCTCATATTGAACACAACCACATGAATATATATATACATTTCTATAATATATGACTTTAGTCTACCATTATTTTTAACATAACCATTCCAAATAATCATATATCACTCAAAAAGATATATCTATCCTAATTATATAGACTTACATGAATATATTTCAAACAACAAATATAAAAATTAATATTTCATGATATGAAAAAATAGAGGAAAATATATTTTAAGTTGAAAAGGAAAGTTGGAAACATTTTCGCATAAAATGTATAATCAATTTAAAAATATCACACAACTAAAAATATAATTAATAATATAATAGAAATTTATAATAGTATTTTGTTTCATAGATTCATAATATTCCATATAGTGATACTGGTATTAGTCGTTTTATAAAAAAATGAAAATTATGAGATTTCATATTGATTAACCTTAAATATTTTAACAATTTTTTTTTTTCTATTGTTGTATAATAACCAAGAGTTACATTATAAATATTTTGATATTTAATAAACTAATTTTTACACTTTTCTATAGTGTTTGTAAAACTCACTTGAATCTAAATCGTTATAAATTCGTACTATTATTAAGTTCAATATTGAATTCATTCCATCATTATTATTTACATTTATATTAAATAATGTTATTATTGAATAGTGACATATATGTTCTCAACACGTATCACATCAATATTATTTATCACTTTTTTACATCTCATATAAATAATATCAAAATATAGTTTTTTCTCTATAATATTTCATAACTAGTTCATCTCCTCTCCTTTAAGTTTAACGTAGTGTTATTTATCCTATCAATATAAAGATCAACTAAAAAAGTTTTTAGGGAAATATCATTTTTTTCAATCCATAAAAGTATTCTTTTATATTTGATATGATTATTCTATATATAAAAACCATGGATTAAAAATGTAAAAAAAATTCTCATTGATAAAAATGTTGTTATAATGTCTATTATACATGAGATTAATATACATTATATCCCATGAAACTACATAAAAATAATTTTATTTACAAGGAAATATATATAGTGGGTTTTATCATGTCATTCCTCCAATAAAAGATATTTTTTTAATATTTAGAAACGTTGACACAATCTTACCACTGATCTTATAAATCATAAATCAATGGATTGATTTGAAAATTAATATTTTTTAGGATATTTTGGCATAAAATTCATTAAAATGAAAAAATATGTATTTTAGTCATAAATATGTAAGGAATAATTATAAATATTAAAAATAATAGGGCGTGGACATTGTTTTCAATTGAGAATTTTTTACAAATTAATTCCATCTATATATAGCCCAAGTTAATTGTTTCAAAATTTATTTCAGCGGTTGGAAATTTTTTCTCTATTTTCCTCTATTATATAGAATATTCAAGATAACATAGTCTTACATAATTTAATCTCTTTTATACATTCCATCTTAAGGCCTTTTGAATGTCCAAATAATTGTTTCTAATGGCTTAATTTTGGAATAGAAATGTAACATCCCACTCCATATTACCCATGTCTATTAGGTGAAACATCCCATATCATCATTTTTCATCCCCAATTACCAGAGTCTGATGTCTTTTTGTCGATGGTTTAAGGGTTTAACTAAGGGGAATGTTTCCCTAATTAAGATCATTAAATTAAAATACCAAAAAATAAAATAATTTTTTTTTTTCGTTAAAACTCATAATAACATGCTTAAAATATCATAATAATATAATATAAATTCCTAGGTTAGTCATACATCCAAAAAATATCTTAAAGTAAACAAAAGTGTTAGTACATGCTAAAAAAATAAAATAAAATAAAAATCAATCTATGTACATCTCTCCAAATGAATCCAAATAAAAACCCAAAAAACTCTAGTATATCTCTTTACATCATCTCTAAGCACTCGAGGGCTCTTAATTTTACACAAAATATCATGTGTATAGTATATATGAAAATGATATGTATACATACAAGTAATAGGAATAATTCCTTATTATAAACCACTGTAACCAAAATCTCCCTTTGGTGTTTAACATGATCAAATATAAATAGTGTAATAATTTTAAATTATTTAAAAATATAATTTTCAATAATCTATAATATATACTAAACTTGGGAACTTCCATGTTTACATGTCAACTCCAGAATACACCACATCACATTTCTCACGTATCCAATTACCATTTCACCCTACGCTTTCAGATCGCACTCCCACAATACCCCTTGCATTTCAACTCCCGGTTTTCGGCCACGATCGGGAATTGCATCCGCTCTGTACCCACTTCCCTACCCAACTCCCCTATCCCACTCCCATTCTTGAATCTCCTCTCCAACCACGCATCCACCAATAAGTACCACCGTCTCCGCCTCCGGGTACCACCACCTCTACCTACTCTACCTCCGGGTACCACCGTCTCCGCCTGCTCCGCCTCCACGTGCTCGGACTCCATTTTCTCCACCTCGACATCATCATAGGGTACCCACTGCCCTCCCTACTTCGGAGTCTATATATCTGCCTCCGCATCCTCCTTCTATACATGGACTAACTCGTGCTATTCCATAATTTAACCTAGGGTTTCAGGTATCGCTTCGCCTCACCTCATCCTTCTCTTCCCTAAAACCACCCCAGCATCCGGTACTATTTTTTCTAGTTATATACAGTTGCCCCTCCATCTAGTGTTCCACCGGCCTAGAGTACGCACTAAGTAAGGACTGGTATAAACCAGTGTGAAACGTATAAACCAATTTCAAAGATCTTAATGTCTCAATGTATTTAATTTTTTATGGTGTTTTTATTAGATGATTATTCTGTATTCTTTTTCATGGCTGATTGGTCTCTGTATTCTAATTCAGGGTGAAAGATATCCGAATAGAACATCTAGTGAAGAGTTTCAATGATATTCTTGAATTAAACTTCAGAAGTTGTAAGGTATATGTTCAAATATAAAATAAGGGTTCATCGCATATCTATTCGTGCTTATAGTGGGGCTTGTGTGTGTGCTGCAGAGAAAGATTAAAAATACAATCATATATTATGACATCAAATGTGTTTAATAATTGATATTGGTTGTCTAGAAGATAGTATTTATCTTGCAATTTGAAATTGATTTGTAGTGGATTCACCTCAAGCACCGTAAAACCACCTCAGTCTCACGATTTTAGTTCCCTCTACCTACGGTAACCCCTAAAAAATTCATTTATATGTATTATTTTGTCCCACTTTAACATAACAATACCTTTGGCTTTGAATCCTTGTATTTTTTTTAAATGTTGATGCCTGACCCTTAAAAAATTGCAAGACTATATGTAAACTTTGAGGGTCTCAAAGAATTCCAAGGTTCCTTTTATTGTATTTTTTCGATGCAATTGAATTCAGATTTAAGAACTAGCTACGATAACCACTAAAAAATCATTTTTCTGTATTATTTTTTTCCACTTTAACAACTCAACACCTTTGGCATCGAGTCCTTGTAATTTTTTAAATGCAGATTCCTAACCATTGCAAATTTTCAAAACTGTATGTAAACATAGAGGGTCTCAAAGCCTTCTAGTGTCCCTTTTATTGTATATTTTAGATGTAGTTTAATGCATATTTATGAAATATGATGTTGAAACTAAATTAGTATATTTCTATCACACAACTTTTAAAAATATGAAATCCTATAGTCATAAAAAAACAAGGTACCATATGCATCTTTTTCTGTGACTACAACTACTGAAAGTAGGGTTTTATTGTAGTCCCTCATGACACATGTGTCCTATATAAACTATAACTTCATAAGTCACAAATTAGCTATTATAACATGTATGGTCATGATATTAATATAAGGAAGCATGGTAAACTACTGCAATCTTCCATATTATTTTCCCATGTATTTTTGGAACTGGTTAAATAGTCTGAGCTTGACGTTTGTGATGGAAAACTGATCTTCAGAGCTTAAAAGGTATTATAGGTAACAATTTTTTTTACCTCTTTTGATTTCTTTTTTCCTTCTGTTGTTTTTTGACTACATAAGTATATGTTCATGGAAATGTTTTAAGCTCATGTAAGATTACATATTTGAATGTATTTGTTGTCATGACTGAATGAAGTAATTTCAAACTAGGATGCAGGTATGGGATTCCAGGGATCCTTTCTTTCTTGATGGAATGTTTCATTGATTTGAATCTCTTGGGACCCATTTGATACTAAAAAATTGTCTTCTCGTGTCTATTTTAATAGGTTATGTTTATGTGAACATGGTATATTTAAAATTTCTTTATCTATTTATTTGTGTTGGATCATCCATTCAAAATTTTGATGGATCCACAGTTATGCATGCATTGATCACACACAATGATGTGGTTATTGATGATCAGTCTCAAGACCCAGGTTGATGCTAAGACAGGTTAGCTATCTTTTCACAGTACCCCTTATTTTCCCTCATATAGCAATTTTACTCTCCCTCTTTCCTAATCCTTTTCCAATTTGATGTAGATAGAGTGAAACATGAGATGAAATAATAAAAACTCGTATTTCTAATAGCTCAACATTTGAAAACAAAATACTATTCACCCAAGTAAGCATTTATTTGTAGTTCATGTAAGTAATATTTTTATAGGATACATGTGTGTTTTCATTCACATAAATACATATATATTTTATATCATTTGTTTATTCTGTAGAAAATTAGTCCTTATTTATTTTTAATTTTTTTCTTTATTTATTGCAAGAAACATATTGGATTTGGATGGTTGTAGGCCAATAAGACTTGGATTTATGAACTATTCTATACATGTTTCTTCTTTGTTTTATATCTTATTAAAAATATGGGTTCCTATTATTTATTTCATAATAAATGTCACTTAAGTAGTATTATTGATGCTAAATTGGTCAAACCTTCTTACCCCTAAATAAATACATGCTATCTTTTTTACTATTGTTATTTTATTACACCCTAAATGGTTTCTTTGTGGTACTCAGTTTTGTATTGTATAACAATATAATTGTTTCCCAGTTTATGTCAATCAATTTCCATGAAATTTCATGCTCGAATCGGGTAAGCTTTGTTTTCAAGTTAAAATAAGTTCTTTCTAGATGATTCTTAAATACATTAGGATATTTGAGAAACTATGAAGGGAATGTAGTATTTATAGAAACAATGTTGTGTAATCATTCAATTTCTTAGAAAACTATGATGATTTTTCATGATGTACTACATGGATCTTTATAAAATGCTTTTAAACTATCTGAGTATGTAAAAACAATCCAATGTAATGATGCATGTTAATTTATAAAGTACAGATTTAGAAATACTATGATAGTTCATTTGATATTTCCAATTCCCTGAAGTATGATGTTCGTGATGAGTAACTAAGCTTCAATGCATAAAAGTTATTGGAGGTAACACTTTTTATACGGCTTTGATTTCTTTTTTCCTTTTTGTATTTTTTTGGCTATATAAGTATCTTTTCATGTAAATGTTTTAAGCTCATGTATGATTAGATCATGGAGTGTGTTTGGTGTCATGAAATAATGTCATTATTTCTAACTGGGATCCAATTATGTGATTTCATAGATCCCTACTTTCTGGAATTCATGTCTCATTGATTTGAATCTCTTGGGACCCATTTGATTCTGAAAACTGTATTTTGGTTTCTATTTTCATAGGTTATGTTTAACTAAACATTGTATTTCCAAAATTACATTTTTTAATTAATTGTGTTGGATCATCTATTCGAGATTCGGAAGGCTCCACAAATTTTCATGCATTTAACACACACACAATGAATAGGTTATTGATGACCAGTATCAAGACACAGATTGATGCTAAGACAAGTAATCTCTGTCTTTGCAGTACTCCTTATTTTCCCTCATATATCCATTTTCCACTCCCTACTTCCTAAACTATTTCCAATTTTATGTAGATATATTGAATCATGTGATGAAATAATCGATGCTCTAATTTCTAATAGTTCAAAATTTGAAAACCAAACACTGTTAACCCATGTAAGCATTTATTTGTACATCATGAATGGATTGATTTTATAAGATACATGTGTGTTTGGATCTACATAAAAACATATATATTTATTATCAGTTGTATATTCTGTACCAAATTACTTCTGATTTAATTTTATTTGTCTTATTTATTTATTATAGGGAAAAATTGGAATTGGAAGAAAAATAAATATTCACCCAAAGTAATTGTATGGCACCATATTTCTTAAAGGTAACATGTTGGCATGTTCATTTCTCTCTTTTTACAATACTACAACATGTATTTTGAGAGTTTTCTTCTCATTATTCATTCATGTGGATGTCTATATTGAACTCCCTAATAAATAAGTTCCTACTTTGTTCAAATTTAAAACTTCGGTGTGCCATACTGCATATTTACTATTTATTTTTGGTTTACAATTAAGTATAACATTAATTATGCATATTTGGATGGTTTTATTCCAATAATCCTTGGGTTTATGAACTCTTCTATAAAAGTTTCTTAATTGTGTATTATCTTATTAAAAATAGGTGCTTCTATTATTTATTTCCTAGGAAATGTCACTTAAGTAGTCCTGTTGATGCTAAATTGGTTGAATCTTCTTACCCCCTGAATAAATACAGAATAGATTTTTTACTATTGTTCTTTTAATATGCCGTAAATGGTTTCCATATAGTACTCATTTTTGTATTGGATAACTATTTAATTTGTGTTCTCAGTTTATGTGAGATATACTAAAAGAAATATCATGAAAGAATTGGGTAATATTTGGTTGCAAGTTAAATTTTCTACTTTATAGCTGATTCTTAAATTGGTTTGGAGATTTCAAAAACTCTAAAGGTAAAGTGGTCTTTATAGAAAGGATGTTGTGTTATGAATCAATTTCCTAGAAAACTATGTTGTTTTAACATGCATTAATATATGAATATTTATAATTTTTTTTAAAACAAGAGCTAGATACTATCCGACTAGGTAAGTCCATACACTCAATCCCTGTAAAAGGTTCCGAGGTTTCAAGGGACCAAATTTGATTTCATCCTAAGAATATAGACCAACTAAATAGAGTCACCTTCAGTCTACAGATTGTCATAGGCATAGTTAAATGCAAAAATAGTTCTTCATCGTAAAAAATTAAATTCCCAATGGTTTGATATAATCAACCCTTAATGAATCCTCTATTATTTCTGAAAACGCTATGACAACCTGTAGTTCTTGGAGCTTCTAAGGCAGCACAATCAATTTTATCTTTGATATGTGAGGCATCCATCGAACTGGAAGTCTGGGGTTTCCCATGTACACAACTAACCCCAAAGGTTTTGGTGTTAATAAGGTCATCTGTTGTATTGTTTATGCACCCTATCTAAATTGTGGAAGTCATTTAGATACCCTAATGATTCTAATAATGTTATATTTGAAGGGAAAATTTTTTCCCTCAAATTTCAAGTAGTTTCTTTATTTATAAACATGATCAATTTAGGAAAAAATAGTGTTAATAGAAAAGGTATTAAACATGATTTCTCATGTATATATTGATCACATTTTTCATGAAGGCATTCTTGTCACTATTTGTATGTAGCAAGCAATAAAACATATCTTCAATATGAATTTAGATTGTAATGTAATGGTTGCAGGTGAAGAGAATGTGACAACATCCCTATGAAATTTTATGGCATAAAGAGATGGCAGATGAAAGCAGTAATCCTCCAAGATGGTAGTGTGCCTGAAGATAATTTGACAAAAAACAATATTATTGATATGGAGAAGGGAAATGCTGTTGCAAAAATCAATGTTGTGTAAGTACCACCGTATTTAATTTTAGTATTATTAACGTTTTTTTGATATAATTTAATTTTAGTCAAAGTATTTATATCCTCATGACTGTGCGGATTTTTGTTAGCAAAAGACCACTAAATATGAGGTAATTAGAAAACAATGAGGATATTATTATAGAGACTGAAACTATTTTGTTGACAGCCAATGAGACTAAAATTAAAATTAAGGTGATATTCAGTATTTGGGGGGATACAATTTTATGGTCTTTATATATATTTTTTTAATTCCTCTTTGTAGTTATAAAGGAAATTTGGTCCAAGAGAGACGTTGGAAACTGGTTAATTATACAGAACTACTATTTTTTAGTGATTCTTTCCACTAGGTATTTATTCTTTGAAGACCTTATTTACAAATTTTGTATAGAGATTATAAATACAAGTAAACTTATTGATATATTTCATTGATTTTGACCCATACCTATCCAATATGGATTTCATTTTTTCTTCAAAATCTCTTTTACATTTCAATACCTTTCTCTCTCTTGAATAACTCAAAGTTGAAGGATTAAAAGGGTTCATATAGGGCGTGAATAATTTAGTGAACCATTCCATTGTTCAAGTTATTAATTATTGGAAGAAAAAAGTGTTCATTATGATGATAGAATATGTTTTCATGCTTCTCATTAATTTTAGTGGTGATTTGATGTCTTTCTTATTCTAATGATGGAAACCATTAATTTTTTACAATGTCTATTTAATTATCTCCAAATGTGTTCTCTAATAACTATATAATATCCTTAATCGTTTAATTTCTTATTGCAGAATGTTCTCCCTGTGATGAAAATGGTGTCACAGTCCATGAATGAAAAAATTCTCTCAAGCTGTGAAGAATAATTATTATTTTTCCTTTATAATTCCATGAAATTATAATTTTTCTTTTACAACTATATAGATACAATTTTTAATTGTATATTTCCACTTCAATATGTTTTAATTTTTAATTTTCTTACTCAAGAGTGAAACATTGAATGTTATACTGTAATATGCATATATGTGCATTGGCTCAAGAGAATATTTAAGGAAACATGAATTTGGTTTTTAACGAATACTACATTAATTATTCTCTACATCTTCCGTAATGTAATAAAAAATACTCAGTTGATATTCCTCCTAGTTATCAAAAAATATTCATAACAATACAATGATATGTGTATAGACTACTTCACATACACTTAAAACAAACAACCAAACGATCTTGACATTCAGTGAGGAAGGAAGAAATTCAAATGATGTGTAAATGACACTGATCTCTTATTCTATAGAGCATGATAAATTTGGTATTTCTTTTGAAGAAACTTTCATTCCTTCATTGATGCAATGCCTGTCTGTATTTTATATTTCATGACATTTTTTTAGATGTATTCTTGAAATCTCCAATGAAACAGCCTTAATGAGGTCATGTGAAATAAACTAGAATAGATATATGGTGGGATTGATCGGATAATGATGTAGATCCAAGGTAACATCCCAATCACTTCATTTTTATTGTATTATTCAAAAAATTATATATTTTGTATCTACAGAATGTACATGTTGGAGGTTTTTCATGATGAAGACATCTTGGAGAAAAAGATTTTTAATGCATGAGTGTATAACTTCATGCTGCAAAAAATATTCTAGAAATTTATACATTAAAAATTATGCTTCAATTATTTACTTTCTTCCAGTCGGTATTTAATTAAATCATTTTCACATATCTCATTTTTATTATTATAATCGTTGTCTTATCATTGATTTATCTATCACTTATTATTTCAGTGCACACATTACTGATATTGTTATTGAATTTTAAAATGAAATCAAATTTACATCCTCAAAATTTACAAATTCACATGCTTTTAATCTATCATTTTTTTGTCAACAATTTAAATGGTCTCTTCATATGTTATGCACTCTTATTCCACTGTCATAAAAAATTACTTTATAATTAAAATTTAATCAACATTATTATTTCTTTATAACCATTTATAAATATTAAATTATTATTAAAATAAAAACCAGTAATCAAATATGTCGTGCAATAGCACAGGTGAGTACTAGTTAAAATAACGTGTTTGGTGGTAACTAAGACAAATAAATAATCTTATACCAACATCATCTTGGTCTTATGTATCCTATGATAACATTCGATATATAAGTTATCTAATCACATAGATCATGTCATAACATTTATGAAACATATGTCATCAATGGAAATCTCAAAACTAACCCAAGGTAGGGACAAAAATTTGATTTACATTTCAATATTTATCATTTCCAAGCATAGACCAAGGATCCCTACAAGTTAATAACATCAAGAAAATTTTCTTATCTAAATATTTGTTGCAAAAAATTAAAAAAAAAATTATTTTAAAAAAATTGCTTCACAATTCCTCCAATAGTTATCAGAAAAGAATAACTCATTCACATTATAAAACCACACAAAAAGAACTTTGTTTTCATTTATAATTCATACTTTTATACAGCAAGTCTAATAGTTCTTATAAAAATTAATAACTATATTTTATAATAATATAATTTTATGTAATATTAAATAATTATTTCCCTTTATTATTTCTACATTATATCATTACAAAATTTATTTTTAATATTTTTTTTTCTTTTCATCGTAATAATTCAATATCAAATATCACAAAAACATTTAAATAGTTTATCATGTTTAATAAATATGTCTAAGTAATTTGAAGTTATATTTAATCCATGTAAATACACACATAACTACTGATAACCACATAGAAAAACACCTATAAAATTTATGTATTCATCAAAAATATATAATAAATTTACAAATTCAGTGCATGAATATATATAGTTTGGAAATATGATTAATCAAATTAAATTTTCATCTGATCATTGAATCTGAAATATAAATTCTAATCACAAAATCTTCCATTAATTAATACATCAATTCTCCCATTTACATAATCATATTACTCAATAAATTATTACTTTTTATTGTTAATTCGATAATTTTATCATTAAAACATGTTTGTAATATATGTAAAACACATAATATGTACATAAAAATTATTCGACAATATAAGAAAAAATTTCCCATTCCACTAAATTCTATGAATTAATTAGTCAAACAATGGTTCACAACTTATATAAAATAAATTTACTAAATATAAAATATTTTAATAGGTCACTTACCTCACAATTATTATACCATCTATATATGAAATAGAGGATCAATTCCTTATAGAACATATTAAATTAATAAAATCACCAAACTAGAAGAAAAGGATATGAACTAAAACATAATAATTACAAGAACTTTCACCCACCAACAAAATTATTTGGATCATAACGCTCTTAACACGATGAATCCAGCTCCACTGATGAAATGTGATTCTAACTTGGAATGAAAGATAAATCATAACATTAATGTTTTTGGAGATTGAGAGACTTTAGAGTGTCATAAATTCCTAGGAACCTCTTATAGAATAGAAAATAATCAGATTTAATAAAAACCATTGAGTAACATAATGAAAAGCATATTTTATTAAAAGGTAAAACAATAAAGCTACTGAGTAACCGATATAGAGCCAAAAAATATCTAGTTTCTATCCCAGGAACCCTCTCCCCACTCTCCATAATTATGTAACTCAGACACAATAGTATGTACCTATTGGGACCTAATTGAATTTGTTTTAGAAATTTTCACTAATAAATCATCCTCTTAACTCCCTAATTCAACCAAAACAAAAAAATCAATTTAAATTAATATAAATATGAATTAATTAACATGAAAAATAAAATAATAATAATTCATTAAAATTTTGGTTCTTTAAAATACTAAATATACCTAGTCATAGGTCTCTTTTTAAGAATAATAGATACATAAATATGATATATTTATTCTATATTATACAATGATATTTCAAATTCAGGATACATTAATGTTCCTTCATATTCTTCTGTATTCGACAGACAATAACCATGACAAGTATTCATATTCTTATACCCTAATACCATCAAATATAATATTTTTCCCTAATAGTTTTTTATAGTATATCTTAAAATTTTGAAATTTTGTATTTCAAAAACTAGTTCAATTTCATAATACTCTTATCATTTTATCCATTTAAGAAATTATTGATAATCATTCTCAGTATCATGGATAAAGAAAAAATTTTTTTAATACAAAATACAATATATTTTTATCGTAACCAAGTATTAAATCATTAATTTATGTCTTCTCATATTCATACCTTTTGATATCATGAATCATTTACAATATTTGATAAAATTTATCAATTTAGAGATATCCATTATCAATCAATCCTTAATTATATACTCTTTCTCTAAATAATATCCATGGACATAAACTTGTATTGAAATTGTTTGAAATTAAATGATACTTGATTTCTCTATATCCAAAATTTATTATATTTTATCATTTCACACTTGAGTGGTAAAACATTTCCCTGATCACAACAATGAATTTACAAAATTCAATGAAATCATCAATCCTTTTCTCATCATTGAAACATTTGTGTTGGGAACTAATCCAATTATAATATGTTATCATTAATAAAACTACAAAATAAATGGCATAAAAATATATATATTTTAAAGGTAAATATAAATCTACTTCTAAAAATTGTAAATTAAACTATTCAATTTTTCAAACGAAATTACATCTTTAATAAAAATTACATCAGTAATCCTACATTTATGATATTTAAAATATGTAATATATTATGTATAACTTCAATATTTTTTATATTTTAATAAACTATTAGTTTGTTAAATTTTATTACATATATATATATTATAAAAATATAAATCTTTTATATTTTATGTTAAGATATATATTATTGAAGAAAATAATAATATATTTTCCTATATTAGATCTACAATAATATATATTGTATTAAAATTTTAATTTAGAAAAAATATATAGTATATTTTATAAATAATTAATAATAATCTTGAATGTGAAAAATCAAGGAGAAAAAATACCCCGGAACTCTAAAATTAATCAATAAAAATGTTATTGATAAAGATACGGATAAAAAATGAATAAACAACAATCAATTAGACAGAACAATAAAAAACATGTTTCAATTCTTACATTAAAAATCAATATATAAGAACTCATTTCCATAATCAAATTTATCATATTTATATGAATTTTAAAGGGAGGGCCTTTGAGATCTTGTAACCATGGGTTTTTTGAAAAGAATTATATTATATCACATATACTTATTGGTATATTCTTTTTAGAATCCCTTATCATTAACCTCAATCTACATACCTTTTTTAGAGTACTTGTATATAAATTTCCCCTTTGAGATGTGTTTCCATCCTTCAAATCAGCAGATGTTCCTCAAATTTTATCTACCTTTATTTTTATATTAATTTCCACATTAATATGGGGAAAAGGGGAGTTAACCATATGATTCAATAATTTCATGTCCTTGGTCTTGGATTCCATTCTTTTATACAAGATCTAGTTTCCCTCCGAAAAAATTCCCCAACCTCTATGTTATCTCCAAACTATGATTATTAATACTTGATCCTAAATGAATATCCCTTCATTAATATCCTTCAAATGAAGTATCATTTATATCACTCAATATAGAGTCAAATGCATCATATTACCTCATTAGATAGGACATGTTGAAAGTGTATTTAATCTTATAATAGACTAATGGTCCTCATTATTCTAATACATTTTTGGATCTATTTCATTACATATATTCAACTTGATGAATTTATTTTTACATCCCCACTAAAAAGTATCTAATTACCCCATAAAAGTTGATTGAAAAGGTGAGAATTATTTGAATTACCTTTAATATGATCTGGTTTTGATTAAACATCATTGTTTCCACTCATAGGTTCATCCACTGTAGCATAGAATTCAATAGTGATATATTAATTTAACCTCTATTACTTGGCTCAGAATCATAATAATCAAGAATTACTACACAATCGAGCATGTCATTAGGGTCTTCTTCATTTCTCTTATTACATCTTGAATCTTCATCCCCACACTTTTATTATATGGAAAAGACAAAATTATTTTTCAAATTATAAATCAAATTTAATTTAAACAAGGTAATTTTTCAAGCACAATTCAAAAGGAATTATCACCATTATATGTATAAAGTGAAATTATTTTTTCTAATGTTTTAATAAGATCAAACTTTATCATCACACTTTTATAGTGACTAAAATGAACCTGAACATTCGTCTAATTCAACCAAATTGAAAAACATTGTAATATATTTCATAAAGGATGAAATATTTTAACATGACCCCATTAAGTCATTGAAATATAACCAAAATATTTTTTTGATACATTTAACATCTTAGAGATAAAAATTTATATCCAAATATTAAACCCAAATAACACTCAGTTTGAGGAGAATTGAAAAAAACCCCATACTTTCATATTCCAATATTTTAAATGAAATATTGTATGGGTAAAATACCATTCTAATTAAAACATAATTATATTTATAAAATCTCCAGATTGATGAATGTATTCTTAGGAAATCATAATTTCCCCATATCGCCTTCTATTTTTGACGTGAAATATTGGAAATAAAAAGTAATTTTCGGTTTTAATACATTACATTATGGCATCATGATTCTCTACAACATGTTTCATATAAATTCTAAAATTAAGCATATAAAAAACATGTCTTTGTTATATACTTCAACCTGACTTATTACATAAACTTTCACTTAAGACAACTCTTAAGGATTATGAGGTATATTGACTTCAGAAATTAGGAACATTAAATAAAAACTTAGAACATAAAACACACCATCATTATTGAAAACTTCTTTTACATGACCACAACATTCCTTCGTACTTAGCATTGAATGGGAAAACCTGAGGACATGCATAAAAAGGGTGAGCTATAAATAAATGTAAAGGAGTAAACAAGGAATGACATGAAGAATATTGTACATGTTATATAATAGGAATATCAATGGAATAAAATAGAAACATAGATATAAAGACATGATATAGCATAATTATCATAACATGGAAATGTGGAAACAACATTTAACATGATATTAACATAATCCAAGGATTATTGCACATGGTTCATTTGTAAACCCTCAATGAACTTGAATTAGAACGAGTAAAACATCATTAAAATTGAATTATAATGAGTAAACACTCATCTCACTTGAATTATCATGATACTAATCTTACCCAGTGCATTGGAGTGCTATCAAGGAAAACCCTTTATAAACATTTCATTTCATACATAAGTGTGCCACATGGATTATACAACATGGATTCATTAAAAATTATAATATATTACATGAATAAGAGATGTTGAATACATAAACATAAGTCCTCAATAAACAAGTACATGTTCATAAAGGTGAATAACCTTGATAAGGAAATGGGTATGGTATTCACTTACACGATGATTTTGGCATTGTAATTTTTTGGGTAACTTCGATAACATAACAATATAAAATAGAAATCGTAAATGGGTTGATGAGAGAGAAATGGGTATCTCATAAATTATAAATGAAATGGATAGTAAGGGTGGCATGTAGAATAATATCCCAACATATGTAATTGTGTTTAGAAGCATAATATAAAAAAATTTCTTGAATGTAAGTGAGGATAGAAAAATTCCTTATGGAATTTCTGCATTGTAATAGTTGTACATGGGAGGAATTAATGAGAGGTAAAGTGTTCTATAATCAATCAAACATAAATAGGGAAGTATGATGGAGGTTAGATATCATACCCCAACATTTTTAATTGAAAATAAAAGGTTATAACAACATAATGAAATATAGAAAAATGAGAAAGGAAGAAATCACTTACATGGATCTGTGATCCCATCATCTTTGGAGAGGATTGAAAGAGGTTTCTATGGATCTTGGGTCATATAGGGAGAATTATAGACAAAGGAGGGAAGATTTTGGTGGATCTTCAATTGTTTTTCATGAATATTAATTGGATATTGAGTGGGTTTATATCAGAAAAGATATGGAATTCTTTATTATTTAGGTTTTGGACACTACACATTAAACTAATGAAAAGCACAAACCAAACCATGGGTTTTGACCATGGTTATTGCTAAAGGAAAGTGTAATAAATTATTTTATAAGTTCAATGGCCTAAATTCTTAAAATATTAGTCTTTATTATTTGTAGAAGATTCACACTCTCAAATAAATCATTTTAAAAAGTACAAATATTCTATAAGACATGGAGGGTCCACTAAGGCACCAAAAAATTAATCAAAAATATATAAAATCACGTTAATTTAAAGATAACACATATATTTTCATAAAAACACATTTATAGTATTTTATTACATCACTATTGGGTCATTATGATGTCGTAAAACACATTATATATTTAAATGGTATTTAATTTTTACCCAAATATTCAACTGTCTCTGAAAATAATGAAAAATTCACCATTACATAATTTTGACATCCTGAATCCAAAAATTATATTCATTTGATCTAAATAGTTTTAAAAATATTTTAATTTTCAATTTTAAATAAAAATAAACACTTATTTATAATTCATGGGTTTCGATAAAAATAGTTTTAAACCCTTAATAAAAATTTCAATGGTTTTCATAAAAATTTATATGATCATTTATATCTAATAAAAAGTAATTATGTAATAAAATTTTATTAAAATATAATTTAATTCAAAAATCTATTAATTCATCAAACTATCTTTCTTAATTGTATATTAATTTATAATACTATTTGCGCTTTAAAAATCATATAAAATGTAAAAATAATAAAATGAATGTATATTTTTTATTAAAAAAAAAGAAATGCATATAATCATAGTGCTAGGGTATTGTTACATATCCACTTATAATAGCCTCATAATACTTAAAGATAAGGTGTGTGATTGTGGAAGACTATTGGGGTGACTCAGATAATATATCTTAGGTGGTAATCTCTATTTAATTCCACTTCTCCCATGTGCGATTTCATTAAAGATTAATGTGTTTAAGATCATCTTGGATGTGGTCAAGATTGAAGCCCTATGATGCTACCTACTTTCCGTGCTCTGACAAATGGTCTTCGTATGGAGAAATTCTACTAGATGAGGCCATCACTTCCTTTTTCTTAGTAAATTGGATTTGTTAAAGCCCTATATTTATACAAATCACGAGATCACTGTTCTACAGCTATATTTGAAATGGTAATAATTAATAATGGTTATTTAATATAAAAAAACAATGAACCAATGAAGTTCACATGTTTTATATATCCATTTTACATAATAAGTCATTTAATTGGATCAAGATGAATTTTCATTAATAAAATTTTGGGTTGTTACTATCTGCCCCCCATGAAATTTCACCAAATAAATTTTATTTTACCTCACTAAAATAGATGAGGGCAACTCTACTTTATCACTTACTTTGATTCCCATGTTTCTTTTTCAATCTTTTGGTTTCTTCACAACCCCTTCACTAGGTTCATTTTCTTGTTTCATAGAACTTTTTCTCTATGATCTATGATTTTCATCGACTTCTCTTCATAAGAGAGGTCATTCTCCAATGGTACCACCTCAGAATTGATTACATGTGATGGGTCTAGTATGTACTTCCTGAAGAGCGATACATGGAACACATAATTTACTTGACATTGGTTTTGTGGGAGTAGTGGTAGATCAGTCACTATTCTAAGGCGACCAAGGATCTCAAAAGTGCCAATGTACCTTGTAATAAGCATTTCCATCTTCTCAAATATCACAAATTTCTTCCAACGATGATATGTTAAGGAATACCATGTATCTAAAATCAAACTCTAGTTCTCATCTACTATTATCAGTATAACTCTTTGGTCCACTCAGATTAAATTTAATGTGCTGCTAGATGGTCTTAACCTTCTTCACTATTTATTCGACCATTTCTACACCTAGGAGTTTTTTCTCCCCAACTTCTTCCCAACATGCAAGTGTTCTTTACCTCACCCCGTAAAGGGAATTATAAGGAGCCATTTGGATGCTTGAGTGGAATTTATTATTATAAGAGGCCTCAACCACAATAATATATTGATCCCACCCTCCTTTGAACTAAATTGATCATGCTCCCTATATGTCCTCAACTGTTTGGATATTCTGCTCAGATATACCATCATTTTGAGGATGATAAGCTCTAGTAAACATCATATTACTATTCAGAGGATGTTGGAAACTCTTCTAGAACATAGAGGTGTTTCTTGGATTTTGATCAGATACAATCGGTATTGGTACTATATGAATCCTTAAGCCTTCTATGATGTATATTTTTGTTAGTTTATCTAATGATAAATCCTCTCAAATTTCCATGAAGTGTGCAATCTTTAAAAGATGATACACATCAACCCGGATATAATTGTCACCTTTGGATGTCTTCATAATTCCAGTGAAAAATAATATGGTGATGTTCTCCCATTTCCATGTTGGTATGGGTAATGGTTGCATCATCCCCTTAATCTTCTGCCTCTCAGCCTTCACTTGCAGACATACCATACACATTGGTATATACTCAGCGATCTACTTATTCATGTTATCCCACAAATAATACTCTTGGAGATCTCGATACATCATTGTGTTTCCTCGGTGAAT
The DNA here is from genome assembly GCA_963277665.1 of Viscum album. Classification (NCBI taxonomy): domain Eukaryota; kingdom Viridiplantae; phylum Streptophyta; class Magnoliopsida; order Santalales; family Viscaceae; genus Viscum; species Viscum album. The sequence continues at coordinate 267,036,683 of OY728158.1, forward strand.
GTATAAATTTTAACTAGGTGAATCATTGAAAAGTTCATTCTTTAACTCTAGTTTTCATGGAACACATAGTTTTTAACCAAATCTTAGAATTCATTATTCATTAAAATTAATCTCTGAGTATTCCATTTTCTGATTGTTTCCACGTTCTTATGAATTCCTACATCATCCTTTTGATCATCGTTTAAACTTTCCAAAAGAGACATTTTTGGAATCATTTTTGAAAGGATTGATGATATTCCATTTTTTATAATTCTCAAGTCCATCTTTATGAAATCTACGAAGATTGAATTCATTTTAATTATCCTCAACGGTAAAATCACTGGGTCCTTTTTTCTTAGAGCATCTTCCACCATGTTCTCATTCCTAAGGGGTAATGGATTGAGCTGTAATAGTCTTTTATTAGCTCTAACCATCTTCATTGGCACATGTTCAACCCTTTCTGTGTGAATATATACATGAGAATTTTTGGATCCAAATATATTTCACACTTCTCCCCAAAGAGTTTATGTCACCAAATTTTTGAAGTGAATATTACTGCATCCAAATCTAGATCATGTGTTCAATAGTTTTTCTCATGAATGTTCAATTTCCTTGAATCATAGGAAAAGACATTGTCATTTTTTATCAGCACACTACCCAATCCCTTCTTCAAAACATCATTAAATTCCAAAAAAAGTTCACCAATTGTTGTTAGTGTGAGCATGGGCGCAGTGAGAGGACTCCTTTTCAACTCCTTGAACATATCTATACATTCATCACTCTAGGAAAACTTGATTCCTTCTGAGTTTTCATGTTAACAGGATATCAAAATCATTAGAATTTTCTCAAAAATCAGAGATAATATCCACCTAAACCCAAAAAGCTATGAGTATCCATCACCGATGTTGGCCTCAACCGTCCCTCAATTGCAGCTGTCTTGGAGGCATCCATAGATATCCTATTGCTCGAAATTATATGAACCTTGAATGAGACTACCTTCAACTAAAACTCCAACTTGATGCACTTTTCATAGAGCTTATTCTTTCACAAGGTCTCTATTATAGTGCTTATATGCTCGTCATTCTCCTCCTTGGTTTTGGAGTATATTATAATATCATTTAAAAATACTACCACAAATTTATCGATGTACTTTTTGAAGACTCTATTCATCAAGTCTATGAATATTGAATGAGAATTAGAGAGTCCAAAAGGAATTACTATTAATTAATAGTTTCCTTACCTTGTACAAAAAGTAGTCTTGTCGATATCCTTCTTCTTCACCCATAAATGGTAATATCCTGGACTTAGATCTACCTTGGAGAATAATTGTTCTCCACATAGGTGATTAAACAAGTAATAAATTCGGGGAATATGATATTTGTTCTTCATCTTGATTATGTTGAGCCCATGATATTCACTACAAAGGCACATTGACCTATCCTTCCTATTGATGAAGAGGATTGGTGTAGCTCATGTTGAATCACTTGGGCATATAAACCCTTTATCCAGAGTATCATGTTCTAGTTTCCATATCTCCTCAAGCTCCACAATATTCATTCTATATGGATTCTTGGATATTGGAAAAGCCACACATATAAGATCAATCTAGAATTCATCATTTCTTATAGGAGGAAGATAGGGAAATTCCTCGAAAAAAACATCAGTGATTTCCCTCATAGTAGGAATGTCTTCAAGGATGAATACTTCCATAGACTCAATCATTTTATCAATATAAACATGCACATGGGGTAGTAATATACTTGCTTGAGATGATGGTTCTAAAAACGATTCATTCCTTTTTTGGCACTTGTATAAAATAGTGGGTCTATTCTCCATATGGAAAGTTATTTCCCTATTATGAGAATTTAGGTTGGATATATATAGGGAAAGCCAATCCAAGACAATAATTGCATCAAATTGCACTACATGGGGTATAAAGAAGTTTTCTGGGAATTCAAATCCATGTATTGTGACATGGGAGGAGTTATAGTTATGGGATGCAATGATTTTCCCATTTTCTGTTCAAACCGACATCTATACTTCCATGATTTTTGGTGGTGTTGGGATTGTTCTACTAAACTTTTGATATATAAAATAATTCATAAAACCAAAATAAAAAGATAAAGTTCACTATTTTTAATGAATAAATATTGTACTTGCCACCACATAATTATTAGGGTTCACTTCGGTAGTAGTGAAGGAAAAATGTCGCCTTGTCTGCTTGGTAGGTTGTTGATAGCCAACTAGAGACCTTGTCATATGGAACTAGTTTGAAAATTGCCTTTGTTCTTTGAAGTTGATGTGATGAATGATGTGTAGAGGTTCTAATGGAGCGTTCATCTCATTTATCACAACAACAGGTTTTTCTTATCAGTAATTATTGGTTTGGTGACCATCTCTTCCACACCTAAATCATTTCCTCATCACCTTTAGGAAATTTTTGGGGTTCTTTGTTCTGTACCTATGGAAAGTGGGGTTGCTGGAATTTCGTAGAACTATTGGATTTTTCCATCAGTCTACAAGAATTAAATTCCAATTCTCTCTTATTATCCCCATGATACCCATGATATTCGCTGATCACTATTTCAACTGTGAGGGTGCATCAGATAATTTTCTCATATCTATAAAAGTCACGGATCACCTGGGATATCTAAAATCTAGGTTTTATCCCACAAAATAACCATCTAACCTTTAATTATGGAGAAATGACATAGCAAGAGGCGTATCGTGCAACCATTGTGAAGTTTTCCTCGTAGGCTCTGATGGATTCATCTTATTTTTTCTTGAGGAAAAGGATATCTCTTTCCATCGTAAGTCAGAGGGTGTGAGGAAAATATTTATTAAAAAATATTTTTTGGAAATAATTCTATTACAACAACTTGATCTCTACCTCATGATTCGTATTTTTGATCAATTTACACCATTGATCAGCTTCCCCCTCCATACAATAAGCACCTAGAAGATCCTTACCCTGTTTGGAACATTGATGGATATATAAGATCTTTTCATTGGAGTTGATCCATTTTTCATGGATTGAGGGATTGGATGCTCCATTAAATGTAGGATTCCTTTATCTAATGAAGCTCTCCATTTCAAGTTGTTCATTATTAGGGGGGGGGGGGTGAACATTCCTCTTAACCCATGATTCTATTCAAAACATGAGTTAACTGAGAGATAATTGTGGCAATGTTTGTGATTCTGACTCCGATCGGATTGGGCATCTCCTTAGAATATTCATCACATTGATCATCACATCAGTTGTTGGACAGAGTCCCACTATTACCGGACATTGGCTGGAATAAAGGAATGTTAGGGGTGACACATAAAGTGGAATCCAATGAAAAAGGGATACCTTATAAATTACATTTATTTCTTAACATATGAATTTATAGGCCTCAATCTATGTTATCCATTATCTACATCCCAACATATATTCTTAGGAGAATTTTTTTATTCCCATAATAATGGTTTATACTAAGTATATGAATTTACCAAAGCATATCCACCGAGAGTTTCATAATCAAGAATGCAGCAAGGCCTGTTTTCGTGCACTAGATCCCATTCGAGTCTATCTCAAAGAGGTGTTTTTGGGTTTTACCCCTCGATATATCTATTCTAGAGCCACCTCAACTTGTTCATATCCGGATATAGATGTATTTTATTAATAAACCACTTACTCTATACGCCCAAGTACTTAAGGATGTTTTTATTATACACTGTATTATTCCTAAGGTATCCACTAGGGTATTCTAATACTAATCCCCAAAATAACTAAACCCATACTCTAATACCCACTATAATAACCATACTCTTTATTACATACTTAGTCATGACTTATTATATAGAAATCCAATCAAGAAAACTCTGAGGATTGAGTGGTCTAGTGTATTGATAAACTAGGAACATTATAAAATAATATATAACATAAAATAAATCAAATTTATTGAAAAAATATTTTACATGGCCACAACATTCCTTCATAATTAGCATTGAATGTGATAACCTGAGGACATGTATAAAAAGGGTGAGTTATAAAGCCCAGTAAGAGAGTAAAAAAGGTATAACATGAAAAATATAGTACATGTTAGGAAATAATAATATCAATGGAGCACAATAGAAACATGAACTTAAATTCATGATATAGTATCATTATCATAACATGGAAATGTCGCAACAACATTTAACATGATATTAGCATGAGCCAAGTCTCATTGCACATGAGGCAAGAGTAAAATCTAATAAAACATTAATTAGCATGAATAAAACCTAATTTCACTTAAATAAGCATGTGTAAACATTTATTTCACTTGATGTATCAATGTACTAATTGTTAGCCAATGCAATGGAACGCTCTCAGGGTGCAACCTTTATAAACATTTCATTTCATATGTAAGTGTGATACATGGATCATATAATATGGATTCACTATACATAATAATTTATTAAATCAATAAGAGATTTGGAATACATAAACATAATTCCTCAATCAAAAATACATGTGCTTAATGTTGAATACCCTTGACAGAGAAATGGGTATAGTATTCACTTACATGATGATTTTGGCAAGGGATGTTTTGGTGTATCTTTGGCAGCATAACAACGTAAAATAGAAATAATAAAATGGGCTGATGAGAGAAAAATGAGTCTCTAAACATTAATTCATGAAATGGATAGTAAGTGTTTCATGGAGCATAATATCCCAACATATTTAATGTAATTTAGATGCATAATAAAAAAAATTCATGAATGTAAATGAGGAGAGAAAAATCCCTTACAATATTTTGGCATGGTAACAGGTGTACATGGGAAGAATTAATGATTAAAAAGGAGGTTTCACATCATTAAAAAAGGAGGGATGTATGGGTGGAGATTATAAATCAATCCCAAAATTTGTAATTCAAAATAAAATGGTACAACAACATAAAGAAATTTGGTCAAAATGAGAAATGAATAATTCCTTACATTGATGTGTGATCCCAATGGATGGGGAGGTGCTTGAGAGAAGCTTGTATGGAGATTTAGATTCCTTTAAAGAATTATAGAAATAATTGTGCAATGGCTGGTCAAGATCCAATGGTTTTTAGTGAAGAGGAATGAGATAATGAGTGGGTTTATATAGGAAATGAGAGGGAAATCTTTATTATTTCGGTTTTTGGCACTACCGATTAAACTAATCTTAACCACAAACAAAACTATGGTCTTGGGACATTATTTTTTCTAAAGTGGTGTGGAAAAAATTATTTTATACCCCCAATGTCCAAAATTATTGAAATATTTTTCATTCTTATGTGGATTTGAGTCACACTTTCAAGGAAATATTTTTAAAAAGATAAAGTATTTTATACATCTTGGATGGTACACTAAGGCACCATAGAATTAATAAAAAAATCTAAAATCACATTATTTCAAAAGAAATAAATATATTGGACGAAAATGCCTTTTATATTATTTTTTTACATCACTGTTGGGTTATTATGTTGTCATAAAATACATTATATATTTAAACAATACTTGTTTTTTACCCAAAAATTCGACTGTATTAGAATATTTTGAAAAAATCACTGTTAGATAATTTTGAAGTCCTGAATTCAAAAATAATATTAAATTTACCTAAATTATTTTATAAATATGTGATTTTTGAATTTGAAATTAAGAACTAGAATTCAATGAAAAATCACGCGTTTTGACCAAAACAGTTCTCAAACCTTAATAAACATTTCGATTGAGTGCATAAAGATTTTTAAAATCATTTATATTAAGTTGAAATTAATTTTGTTATAATATTTTATTAAAATATTATTTATTTAAAAATTTCATTAATTTATGAAAATAGATTCCCTAATTTAATATTAACTAAAAATATTATTATTACGTTAAAACCCATTTACAATGTAGAAATAATAAAATGAATGTATATTCTTTATTAAAAATGTAATGAATATAATAACAGTTCTAGTGTCTTATCACAAAACCCCTTATAACACCTACATAATACCTAAGGGTATGGTATTGATGGATTCAGACTCTTGGGGAAGGTCAGATAACATCCCCCATGTGGTAATCACTACTAACTTCCCCTTGTCCCGCATGCGATTCCATTCAATCTTCATGTGTTGAAGCTCAGCCTGGGCTTAGTATAGATAGAAGCCTGTTCATGATAAAACCTTTCTAAGCTCCAAAAAATGGGCTTCATATGGAGCAATTTTATTAGATGAGGGCATTGATTACTTTTTCCGAGTGAATTAGATTTTTTAAGACCCTATATTTATACTAATCAAGTGATCACTGTTCAGTAGGTATTTTTGCAATGGTAACAATTCATAAAACTAATTTAAAATCAAATAACATAAAACCAAGCTAGTGAATATGTTTTATATATCTATTTTACCAAATAATTCATTTAATTAGATCAATACAAATTGTAATTAATAATATTTTGGGTTGTTACAAACCATACCATTATTCTTATAAGAAGAACATAGTCCTCAATAAACTACAATAAGAAAATAAACTTTAACTTATTGTCTACCCATATCCAAATAAAAAATGTTTCTTCATTAAAAGAATAAAAAATATAATGGAAATATCCCTCCACCATAGCCACAATGCCTTTGGATATATCACTGTGGAATGTGATAATAGTATCGAAACCCTAACTAGAATAATATTCATTTAGGTTACCATTTCTAAGAGATCCCATATTTATCTGCTTGAAAATAAGAGAATAATAATAAATTTAACTGTAATATTAGTTATATTTTAGTAATATATATTTTATAAAACATAATTAATCAAATTAAATCAATTGAAATTATAAACAACAACTTTGTCCAAAATATCAAATAATAGTCATGTTGAAAATATCATATAGGGCTATAAATTTTATATAGAAATAATTATTTTCGAAGACTACAATAATATAAATTTGAATGATAATGTATAAATGTATATATATATATATTAAAAATTAGTATAAATCCCTTCACATAAGTAAATAACATAGAAATAAAAATTAGAAATTTAGATAAAAAATTAATTTATAATAATTAAGGGATAGTGATCAAAAACAATATATTTGGTTGATTAGATCATATGTTTTGGAACACAATGTAAATAAAACTACAAAAAATATGTAGGTCCAAGGAGATGACCCTAGAACCTACCACTTACCCCCAAACAAATCCACCCCACCACCAATGGTAGGAAAATAAAAATATATGTAAGTATGTATTTACGTATATATATATATATACAGTAATATTAATAAAATTATGATATAAAAAAATGCAATTAAATTTATAAAATGCATGATCCAAACATTTGGTTCTATAGAATGTAACTTATAACAGGTTATAGGGGAGATCATTAGTCAATGTAGTATAAATGAATGAAGTGGTGTTGGAATGGTGGTGGAGTTGAGTTGTCGTGTAAGGTGGATTTATTACATTAGATATACAAGTTTTATATTTATAGAAACATTAATATGTACTTTATTGGATGGGAAGGAAAAATGTATTATTTATATGTGTAAATAATTTAAAATTTTAAAATAAATTATAAAAAAATCCTAATAATAACATTTTTAAGGGCCAATTTTCCACATTGTCTATATTATAGTGAACCATAAAAACAATTCCATAGTTTATAAGTTTGGTTATATTATAAATAATGTGATAATTATTTTCCATATCATCACGAAAATAACAAATATAAAATCCCATATAATGAGAATATTTTTTTAGCAGTGATAAGAATAATCATGTGTAAATAATAAGATAAATATTTCCTATTCTATTTAATAGTATGTAATAATTGTTTTCAAAAATTTATAATGGGAAAAACGATATGACCCTCAAGATATTTTTTTCAATATAGGTGAATAATCATACAATGATCATGTTTGGTTCTAAATGGGTTGTGTTTAATATGAGACTACTGGTGTTGACATGTATATGTTTGAAATCAGTGCTCAAATACTGAGTAATATTATCAATGTTGGGGAATTAATGTTCCTAAAGAGTGGGATCTACTGTAACATCTATGTGTAACCCATCAGTAGAAATTATTGAAATAGATTTGTTTAGTAGCATTAATCCCATTTTATATTCTTGTGTCCCTCTTGAAATTGGTTTTTTATCATTCATGTTATTGGGAAATGTATGATTAATATTAGGAATTAGAGTAGAATGTTTTGAAAAAGAGTTAGGTGTCACGAAAAATTGTATAACAAGACAATGTATTTTATGTAGTTATGGAATAAATATTTTTTTCATTAATGGATGTTACTTCTTCCAGGAGAAATTTATGGAGTTATTTCTTTGGGTTGAAAGGTTTTATGGTGGGGTGTTTTTATTGGTTGTGTCCCTAGATACATACAGAATCCATTATTTAATTGGACTCCACTGGAGGGAACCTAGTAGGAATTTAAATTTGGATATTTCTTTGGATAATTTGTAATTTTAATCATCTTTTAATTTATTTAGTTATAGTTTTTGAGGTGTGAGATTAGGAGAAGATGACCTGGGAGGAATTATCAAGCTCAGGAAAATGATAAAATACAAAATTAGGTGTTTCTATTCTACATTATAATGATATTAGGATTCCAATGAATACACGATGTTTATGGAATCATAATTCAATTTACTACCCATCGAGTAGAACTATATAAACTAGTCACCAAGAATTATGTCGACGCAAAACATTAGGTTTAAACTGGAAATGTGTTTTTCCCCTTAGATATTTTATTAAATTATAATTTAAATTAAAATATGTCCTAAATAAAATATTTCATCCCACCAAACACATTTATAACATTAAAACCAAGTGATATCCACATTAACTCTATTTAGGCATCCCTAGTGCATCTAATATGTTCTATATTGTGGTCTAATCAATTATCCATCAATGTATATGTTAATATATTTATAAATATAAGACCTATGACAATTCCTCTATCCATTATTATTCAATTATTCAATGATTCATCATAAATAAATAATTTTATGGGGTTTTTATCTATTTTGTAATTTAAATTAATCAATGATATTTAACATTTGATGATGGTAAAATTTTTTCATGAAAATTCAACTTTTATATGGTTACATGGATTGATTTTATATTAATATTTTTTTCATTTATGTTTAGTGATAGATCATAGGTATGTGGTATAATGAGTACATAAATCAGATAGATTTGGATATGGTGTTCATATGTTGTAGGGTTTGGAATCATCAAACCATAAATTATGTTCCATAAGGTGGATACTATTATATTATGATTTTTCATTAGTTATATACAATTAAGAGAGTTTTAAGATTTTATAAATAAAAACCAAAAAGGGATAATATCCTTGAGTTGAGTCTTAATAACCATTTCTTAGTCTAATTGAGTGATGTTTGACATTCCATTGAGAGTGATTATTCTACCTTGGGAAGATTATTGGGTTAGTATGGATTCCTTGATTAGAGGGAATTTTTCTGTAAGGTAACTTGTATCACTAAGTGAGATTACTAAATATAGGTCTTATATGTTATTATTATTATATTATTTTCAATATACATATGATAAGATGGATTGTTGGTTATTAGTGAGTAGTTTTCCTAGGGGATAGGTTATGAGAATGGGAAAAATATGTCATAAGGGGCTCATTACCATTTACAATGATCGTAGTGATAAGAAGATTTATGTTTTCCATTGTTGGGGATAGTAATTACTTTTCATGAGAGATAGATTATACTTTGATGGTGAGCCCATCTATATTGTGTTTCTATAATGGTATATTCGAATTACAAAAAAAAAATAACATGCGATAAATATTTTTAATAGATTTATCTTTTACAGTGATAAAAATAATTTGATTTAAATTAAAATGAGTTTAAAGAAACTATTTTGCATCCATGTTTTCATATGATACTTTTATAATATTATTCATAACAATTAATAAAGTAGTTTACTTTTATTCATTTCAAATTTGTATTGTATTTTGTGTTTTTCCTTTTTTTAGTGTATCAGTATTTTTTTTATATTACATATATTGGTATAAAAGTCCAATATTTATATTTCCTATTATATTATATGTATTTTATTCCCTATATACACATGTTATAAAAAAATTTCCAAAAGCCGGGCATAATCGAAATATTTTGTGGTGATTGATTATATTGGTTTTTTTTATTTTCTTTATGCATATTACATTACAATATTACATGTCGGTGAATACCATTGAGATATAATTATTCATTATCTTATAAGGAACCATTGTTTTTGATATATAAATCCATATTTGAAAGATCATGAGAAATTTTTATATAGAGGACTATATGATTGGTCACTATAAAACACAATTAGTAATTATTATTCCTCATATTTGTTCCCATGTTGGATAATGACATGTTTCTACCTTTCACACAAGTGTGGCATGATGGAACCTGAATAAATTATATATTTGTCTTAGAGGGTGTTACATTATATAATGATTTTTTTCAAAGTCATACCAATAGTATTATACACATTTCTAAAATTAGTTATCTTTGGTTACCAATGTGGATTGGTAATCACAAAGAAAATAAACACCTATGGAATATATATTATTTTTTTATTTGGAGAATTGAAATATATTACTGTTGCATTATGATTATTGTCATATTATGTGTATTTTCACTATAATTAATATCATGTATATACCAATATATATAATGGATTATGTTATCAACAAAATTGGTGTTTTACTTCTAACATATATACTAACCTATACATGTAAACCATTCTAGATTTGAAGAATCTAATTTTGGAATACAGTTTAAGATGTAATCTCTATAATAAGGGATGATAAAAAATATCTCATTGGGGACTAGGAGATTATACCATGGTGATGTTTTTGTCACTATAAATGGGAATCCTATTTTTTATTTCACTATCTATTTCTCACATGATCAATAATTAGGAGGTATCATTATTTTATATGTAACTATATAATGTTTGGATCCCAAAAAATATTTTTTTCTGATTATTTCTTTATGACTATATGACTTATAAAATAATTTCAAGTTCTAACACAACATTATTACCAATATAATATTTTTTAGATATTAATTTTTTTATTATATTCCACTATATAGGGGGTATATTCTCCCCTCATGATATCATTTCTCTTCTTCTTCCAGTAGTTGTCATATTGTGTTTGATTAGTTTTCCTAAGGTATATGTAAACTAACCATAGAATATAAAAATTTACTCCAATCCAATGGCATAAAAAAGCTGATTATGGAATTGATGAATTCTTTATAAAATCATCGATGTTTTCAAATGATATGAGGAGATAGGTAAAAAATTAATAGATATTAAGAATAAGGTTTTAAGAAGAATTACATATATATATATAATTTAGTGGTATTGGAAATTTTATAATGGGTTTTTTATAAAGTTTATCTAGATGTATTGAAAATGACTTTGGTAGCATATGAGATGGAAGTAACACTGGAGGGTTTGTAATGAAATTCATAAATAAAAATACCTTTTAAGGATACCAAAACTATTGATTAGAAATAATAATAAGATAATTAAGATATTAGTGATGAATTCCAATAATTTATAGAATAAAAATTTAAAACCAAAGAATATGGGTGATAAAGTAGAAAATTGTTAAAATATTATATGTGTAAAAAGTTAGACACATCAGTGCATGTGTTTAAGAAAAAATTTTAAGTGATATTGATTAATAATAATTAAATACAAAAATTATGACTATAAATAAATATAATTCATTCAATAGTAATAAAAAAATAAAAAAATATATATATAATAGGGTATTTAAGCAAATTATAATATATCAAAGATCCATTTTCTAAAAATTCCACAAAGTAGAAATAAAAATCAAAAGATATTCTCATTTTAACCACTAAAGAAGAAAAAATTGAAATTTGGAAATTGATATCATTATGGAGTTGTTTTTTATCATGAATTATCAATTACATGAACTATAATATAGCTTGAAACTCAATAAAAATGCATAAAAATTGTATTTCTTATTGAAAGGAGAAAATCATAATATTATTTAGTTTGATACTGAAATCAGAAGGCGTGAACAAGTAGTTGAGAATAATTTATTCCTCCTGAATATTTTGAGAATAAGGAAATTTTATAGAGTATGGTTATGGAAAAATACAAGGTTATTTAAAAATTAAATGAATTTATAAAATAATGATAAAATGGAATAGAAACAATTTTTAGAAAAGTGAACATTTGTGGCATGCTTTGGATCGGTGAAACCTCATATCTCGCACTTTAAACATTTTTTAGGTCGTGGGGTTTGTTATCTCTAGTGAGAATATTTCCAATTCATCAGAATGCCTTCTGTGTTGTCTTAGGTTCAGAAGCAGACATTGTTTAGTCCTGGTGTAGGGAGCCCCACTCCTTCAGCAAATGGAACTACAACCAGGTTAAATAGTTGTTGGATGTTCACAAGTGGAAGTAAATATCTTCGGCGGCGGTTTCGGTCAGCCTTCTAGGAATTACCCTTCCCTTCTAGAAAGTCGGTCTCCATGAGGTCATTGAAGATGATTTGGATGGTTTTCTATACTCTGATGATCATACCTAGAGTTACTCAAATGCGTCAGAAGCGTGTATCTGTGTGTAAATGGATATCTTGTGTCCTCCCATGACATCATCTCCCTGTGCGAGAAGGACTCCTTCAAATGGTCACAACCCATAATTTATCCAGTGTACCCAATGTATTTTTTGGCTTGCTGTCTCTAGGGTCACTCTATGAAAGTCTGCAGGAAGTGTTTTTGCGGTGGACATCATTGATTCAGAAAGACGGACCAGGCTAGTGTCTCGCAGAAATGTACCTATGATGATCTGTAAGGTTCCTAGGCCTTGAGTTCATATGGGGAGTAGGTCCTTGTCCAAGAGGCTTCACCTCTAGCCTCTCAAAGAGAATCCTCTCATGCTCCCTCTCTTTTTATCTCATGTGAAGACAAGTCCCTTATTCTTGTTTATCATTATAGTGTTATCATATTGGAAGATTCATGCGCTTTCCTTATAAAGAAAATGAAGAGGTTCCTTGAGTCTGGGACATTTCTCAGATCTCATGCCTCTTCCAGTCATCCACCTCATTTTATCTCATCCATTCCCCTGATTTTACCCTGGTCAGAAACAAGGCCCCATCCTTCATCCACCACTGCTGGCCTTCCATCTCATCCCCCTTGTACCCCTTCATCTCCCCCCTCTCCCAATTCCTGAGTATACAACCCATGAGGAAGATTGGATTAAACCTCCTCTTCAGACCCCCCATGCGTGGATGGGGCTTATGGTCTCCCTACGCCCTAAAATCCTCACCTCCTCCCCTCCTGACATATCCTTCTAATGCAGGGAGGAATACACGGGTGCAATCATTGAAGATGAGGTAATTCTCCCCCTCCTGCTCCATGAAGGCCAAGAGTTCTAGGAAATGTGCTTGGACACAATCTGTACAACGATTCCTATCATCATATAGAATGTCCGAGGGCTCAGGGCTCGGGTGAAAATGGACTTTCTGGCTTCAGCTTCCCGGACACACAAGGTCAGCATCATGGCTATTATTGAGCATAGAAAAAATTGTTCTAGAATTGCAGACTTCTCTAGAAGGCTCACGATGCATGAGCACAAGCATTTGGAGCCATGAAACCAGCAAATCTGGATTTTCTGGCATCAGAGCATCTCAGTGTATATTTTCAGGTCAGGTGATCAACATATTACCACCATGTTATCTCATGATAATGATTATTTATATATCTCTTTCATTTTTGGGAGTTGCGACTCCTAACATTGTGTGGTTTTATGTCAAGAACTATCTCTTTTAGATACTAGAAGTTTCCCCTGGTTTCTTGGTTGGGACTTTATCATAATTCCGGACCCAGAGGAAGAGAAGGGAAGAGGTCCCTTCCCCAAGAAATGCTAGCATGGATTTTGTTCATTTGATGGTAGACAATGGGCTCCTGGATCTTCATTTTTCTAGGGATTTTAATAAGTGGTGTAATAATCAATGCGGTCCCCATCCCTCATGGAGTCTCCTTGATACATTCTTGGTAAACATGCAGGCAATCTCAAAGTATCCTATTCTTTGATTCCGTCACTTGGTGCATGGTATTTCTGACCACTACCCAATTCTTCTCAATATCTCAGTGGGGTAGGCTATACCATACTCATTCAGATACATCCAGCATTGGGATATTATTCTTAGATTTCATGAAGTTGTTAAGGGGGTGTGTAACGTGCCCTCCTAGGGGAGTAGCCGGATTGCTTTTCACAACAAACTCACAAGTCTTAAAAGAAATATCCAAAATTGTGCTGATACGACGCCTCAGAGTGACACAGACTTGGACACATTCATGTTGGAAATTCAGCATCTTGAAATCATCCTCTAGGGAGACTGGGATGATTAGACCTTCGATGATCTTTCTCTGATGAAAAATATTTTTCTCAGATTTGATTTGGTGTCAGGAGAAAATGGAATGGAAGAATGTGGGGGATTAGGTGCCTGGAGAAAGGGGAAAAAAAATACATCTTTCTTCCATGCCTTTATAAAGGAAAGGGAATTCCTAGTTAAACCCAAAATTGCGAAGCAGGATGTGTCATTCTCAAATGACAGGGAGGAGGTGGGGAAGAATTCTTTTTCTCATTTCAAAGATCTCTTGGAAGGACAAAATATGTTCATGCTTAATGGTTACCAGGGGGGTGAAGTGGAGTTTATAGAGGCCATTGCATCCCAATTCTCTTCTTAGGAAAACGAAATGATGGTGGCCATCGTAGAGGAAACATAGATTCATGAAGCTATTTTACGCCTCAATGGTGACAGCGTCCCAGGCCCGGAAAAAGTCCCAGCTTCCTTCAATAGGGATGCCTAGGGGGTGGTGAAAGCCAACCTCATTGAGGAAATCCAGGATTATTTCAAGGGTGCTAGCCTGCCTAGAGTTGTCTGCTCTACCCCCTTGGTGCTTCTTCTAAAAATTATAAACCCCTCCTCCATCCTCCACTATCGCCCATTTAGCCTTTTTAATTTCCCTTATAAAGTCATTGCAATCATCCTTATTTCTAGATTATCGACTCATCTTCCCCGATGGATTTCAGTGGAGTAGCATGGTTTCGTTATGGGTCGCCCAATCCAGGGAGGAATTTCATTGTAGAAAGAGATGATTAATGTTATTAATACCAAGTCGGATGGATCCAAAATGGCGATCAAGCTCGATATGAGCAAGAATTATGATCAGGTGGAGTGGGGATTTATCAACAAGGTCCTATAAAGTATGGGTTTCACTCCCAGGGTGGTTGATCATTTCTTCTGCTGCTTCAGTTCTTCTTGGATGTCTGTTATTTTTATGGGTAAATCCCATGGTTTTTTTAAGTCAACCCGGGGTCTAAGGCAGGGGGACCCTATCTCTCCAAGTCTTTTTATTATTTCACTTGAGATTCTCAGCCTCGTTATCCTCAAATATATATCTATTGGCAAGATCCTGCCCTATAGAAGGAAGGGAAGAGTCCCCTAAATTTCACATCCCATGTATGCCAATGATACTCTTATCTTCTTGAATGCTTAAGAGTGATCAATTTGTGGTCTTATCCAAGTTTTTTAGTAGTATTTCCATTGGAGTGGGCATGTTATCAAAAAAATAAAGAGTAACTTATTCATATCAAGGGAATGAACCCCCTCTTGGGCAGTCTCTATTTGAATCCTTCTAGAGATTCACTAGGGAAACTAGACAATGATGTACTTTTGTGTTCATTTTTCCCCAGGTCAGATCTGAATTCAAGACATTGATTATATTGTTTGCAAGATCTCAGAGAGAGTTCAAAACTAGAAAAACAGATTCATGTCATTTGGGGGATGCATTTCCTTGGTGAACATATTTCATCATTGTACTCCTCTTCATGCACTTTCTGGTGTTAAAGCTCCTAAAAGAGTTATTTCAAAGATTAACAAGGTCCTTCCTAACATTATTTGGGATTCCCGGGTGGAGGAAAAGTGTCTTTGGGTGTCTGGGGGGAGAATAGAAAGGCCAATTCTGGATGGAGAGATCAATGTTCACAGCCTTGATGACACACTCATCTGCTTACATGCCAAACTGTCATGGGAGCTTCATGAACGCAGAACTTTGTGGGGCAAGACCATGGGAAGCTCCTAGATAGATGGTTCATTGATAGAGGGAAGGCCAGTGTATCCTTTTTTGTCCCTGACTCTTCCCCTTCATTCTACCATCCATCCCCATGTTCGTTGGGTCATCGGGGAAGGGAAAATATTCTTCTGGCATGACAACTGGGTTGGTGATATACTTGGATTTATAGGATGCCCTGAATAAAATATATCTTATGAGGAGGCTAGAATATTTCTGACTTTTATGGAGGCTATTCTGAACAAGGAACAACTATATATGCTATACCTCATTGATGTCATGGTGGAACTTTATAAATGTATTTTTCCCCATCATGCTCGAGCAGTTTCTCCCCTAAGGACTTTCACCGTGCAATGCTACCTCAATCACAAGAGGATCAGTTGAAGGACCTACATTGGTATATGTGGATTCCGTCGAAGTATAAATACCTCTCCTGGAAGACCAAACACGCTTCATTTTATACAGATGAGAATGTAATGAAATGTGGAATTGCACTGGCTTCATGTTGCATGTGTTGTGTAGAGCATATGTACGAAAGCATTGAACATCCGTTCCTTGTGGGAGAGTGGGCTCATGCGGTCTGGTCAACCTTTAGTTGATTTACTTCTTCTCTCCATCCTTCTATTGATCCTTCCTTCTTCGTTTGCTGGTTTCATGGATCAAGGGATAGAGGAGTGGAAAGAACAACAACTTCAGTTAGGTTTCATGCTTGGGCATGGTGTATATGGAAATCTAGGAACAAAACTCGATTCAGGGGAATCAGTTTGTATAGGAAATCCATTGTTGCATATACTTGTAGCTTGGTGCTCGACCTGACCAGGCATATGGGTAACAGGAGTGAAGTGACCTCTCTCTGGGTTTTACATCCTACTGTTCAGACCAGCCCTAGTAATAGTATCCCATGCATCCATTGGGTGTACTGGAAACCTCCTCCCTCAGGTTTCAAACTGAACACAGATGGTTATTGTAATACAGGAATTATGAGGGGAGGAGGAGTGGTTCATGACCTTCGGGGCTCCTTTGTGTTCACTGTCACTGTCTACTTTGGCAGAGGTTCTTCTTTAGGCAGAAGCTCTCACTTTTCTTTCTGTCCTTTCCCTTTGTAGGAATGTGGAATTTTCATCACCAAAGCAGAAATAGACTCTATGGTCCTTCTCAAATCACTCCTCAACACTGAAAATTTCCCCTGGTCAATTTCATACTCCATTAGGAAGTGTAGAGTTATCATACCTAACAACGGTCGATTGAGACAAACTTGGAGAAAGGGTAATATAGTGGATGATCATCTGGTGAAGCTTGCATCTCATGGAACAAATACGAAATGTTTCTATAACCCAAACCAATTGACACTTGAGGTAGTTAATCTGGTTAGAGGGGACGCCCTTGGCCTTCATTATTTCAGGCCCCCTAGATCTTTTCTTTTGTTGTGGTCCTTTTCCTCTCCATTTTAAATAAATAATGATGATGATGATAACGAAAAATAAAAAACCATCTAATATATTGATGAAAATTTAGTAAAACAATGTAAAATTGTAAATATAAATAAAAGGATTAGTTATGTAGAGAATAATTCTAGTATCAAGTAGTGAAGCTTAATTCAACATGTTTAACAGATAAAAATACCTAATGTTCTATGTAATCTCCAAAAAAACATTATGCGTATTCCAAAAATTTAGAATCTACTCAAATATAATTTATAAGAGTACAAAAATTATTATTCAATTGAACATGTTTTAATTTTATGTCATCATTGAAAATATGGAGAAATATAATTTTTTTTAATATTTTACTTATTAAGAATAATAATTAGATGAAACAAAAATAGCGCAATAGGTTATCCCAAAATTCATAGGATAAAATAGTCCAATAATTATTAAAAATACTATTATTATATATATAATTAATTTTATTTCAGGTAGATAAGATCTAAAATTCAATTGGACAAATAATTGTGAGAGGTTTAAAGAGAGTCATTGAATTCTATTCTGTTAAATAATAAAATATTTTATTGAAAGGGGAATAATATATTACTATACATAAAATGGAAAAATAAATGTGCCCAAAACATGTATCAAATATTTTATATATTTGATTAACTAAAAGGATATGTATGTGAAGGAAATATTACTATAATATGTATTAAATTCATGATAACATTGCGGTGCATGAGCCCTTGGTATTTGGTATTCATCTCAAATGATAGGGGACGTAATGTTTTAGAAAAAAATTCTTAATTGAGAAGATGGAATGGCATTAATTATAAAATATGGATATTTAATGATCAATTTTAGTGCTAGGACATGTATATAAAAATATTATTTAATGAATTAAAATGTGATACTAATCAATTGAATTTTATATAATCTCTTTATATTAATCCAATTATATGGATTTAGTCATGAAATCTCATTAAACTAGAATGGATAATCAATGAAAGTAACGAATGAGTGTTTTTTACCTTCGGTTAATGAAATAAATTAAAATTTTATTATGTTTATTTCAAGGAAAATACATTTAAAATTAAACGATTACTACAAAGTAACCACTAGAATAAATTGGTCCATGTTGAATCATATGTTCAAAATAAGTCCAGACTAAGTACAAGAGCTAATTTGATTACAAATGGAATGTTACATTGAATAAATTCAATAATAAAATGCATATATTTTTTCGAATTAATTAATTTAACATGAAGAAACTAATTCACACAAGTAAAATAGATTCATATGATAGATTCAATAAATTTTTTTTATCATTTCACCAAGATCAATACCAATAAAAAAATCGATAAATGGTTGAAATAATGTTAGGATAAATAATTTAAGCGTTTTTTTACAGATATAACTTATAGTTTTATTCTAAAATAAAGTTCAAAGAGTTGGGAAATTAATGTATCTATATATAAAAAAACCCCAATATATATCTCATTACAATGAATCTAAAATATAATAACTAAATAAATATTGATTTATAGTTGTAAGAACTGAAATCCAGTAAGCTAGAGATGCTGGTTATTTTATTAAAATGGTACAAAATACATAGATCGTAGTAATCGGGATCCAATAGTTTTGAAGTATCATAAGATATATACAAAAGTTATCATTATAATACACCAACAACATGATTTTTTGTTTACTAAATACATGAAAATTTATTATTTCTTCTTGTGAATCCATAAGCCACATGTGGATTTTGTCTTTTTCATAGTGAAATTAAGATAAATATAAAATGGTAATCCTTGATCTTCATAAAGTGACAACATACAACTGGATAATTCATATAAAATAAGAGATTCCACAATTATAAAAATTGATTTAAATAATAGATCTTTTAAAATAATTTATCAAAAAAATAAAAACATTGAATAGAATAAATCATATTTGTAGTTTGAAAAAATCCATAAAAAATATGATTTTATAAATTATCATGTAGAAAATAATAACTATTTTTATGGTGATGGAATTGATATTTTCTCACATAATAGTCTCACAATCAATGCCTCATTATTACCATCATACATAGATGTGTACAGTAAACACCAAATTACTGACGATAGATTGTCACGTGAGGACTATTGATATGGCATGGGGATATATAATTATGTTCCCCACCAATCACTTATTAACTCCAATGAATTAATTATATGATGAAATGAATAAAAAATACATTTCATAATGTTCTCTATAGAACCTATGATATAAATCAAGTCTATTTAATCAATAGTTTACCATCTAAGAACATTGATATATCTAATTTCAATATTTCCCCATTGAATAAAAAATATGGCTATCTAGGTGAATATTCCCCATATGTCATAAAATAAATTGTATAATTACAATATAATTAATATAAACATTAACAAAGGATTGATAACAAGGAAGTGTTTATGAGTACTTTTTTTCTATGGTGGTGTTAATGGATAAAATATTTTTTTATGTTATGTAAAGAGGTTGTGATTCATCCAAATTATATCCCATGGGAGTGTCAAACCCATTTAATAGTTAGGCATGCTAGTTGAACACATAATTAAGGATGAATTAATACCATCTAACCATATGTGTTCTAATTAATCATGTAAAAATATGAAAAAAGATTACTCAAGATGTTACCCAACCCAGCTTGTCAGTAAGCCTAATTGGAATTACAGATCTATATAATATGGAATCTAGTTCAAGGGTATCAGCATCATATTATATTGAATTATTTGTCCCTTAAAATCTAAATAATAATATCACATAATCCTACCAAAATTTTGACACAAACCATCCATATATTTGGAATCGACTCCATTAGATAAACAATTTCAACAAAAAATTACCCAACCAGTGTAACACATTGGAACACCACAAATAATGACTATGAATAAAAATATTAAAAAATATCATGCTCAATACCAAGATGTGCAATTAAAGAAATAATAAAAAAAATATGTCGAAGTTGACAATAGAAAACTAGAGAAAAAGAGAAATGATACCAAATATCGAATAAAACATATCCATATATCTCATGGTCACCAACCACATCCCATAAAACCCATCACTATAAAATAAGAACATAAAACCCCTACTTTCAATATATCCTTCGGGATATGTAATGGATTTTCCTCTACCTAGTTAAAGATGTATCTACTTTTCTTTAATAATAAATGAGGCTTTGGCCCCACCCATAAAAAATAAAAAATAAAAAATAGGGGTTCCACCTCACCCCTTGAAATGTGTAGGATAAAAAATCAATAAAAAAATAAAGGCCTTAAGGCCATTGTATGAACATAAACACCTAATATACTATACCCAAGTCTCTTGGAAGGAAAAATAATATCTATAAACAACCAATGTTCTATAAATAGTGTGATCTAAACAAACAAAGTAGAATTTCACCAAAAAGTATATGAAAACTTCATTCAAAAAATGTTCCTTAATTATAGTGTGGAATATAGTTAAGTAAGATAGTTAGTTTTACATACATGTTATATGAAATGAAATACCATATCAAAATCATTTTTAAATGTATCTCCCTTCATTTAATAAATAAGAGAAAAGCGTGAAACCCTTTTGATAAGACACTTTTAAATTCATCTAAATAGGGTCCATTATTATATCCATATAAAATAGAACAAAATTTTGATATTATTTCCAAAATAATTCATCAAAACCCCTTTTTAAAATAAATTTCACCTCCATTTTAAAATTTCACTTTTCAAACTATTTTGACCAATAAATTTGAAATTAAAAAATAATCATAGCGGTAATGGAAATAATTTCAAGTATGTACCATGTATATCAAAGTATTATGACCAAAACATTCAGGAAAAAATGGTGGAATTCAATAATTCAATGTTATGGGACAAAAAATGAATAATGAATGACCTTGAATAAACCTTACATGGATCTAAGCATATTGAGATACTCACTAGGATTTATGTAATGAAAAAATAAACTAGATACATGGACCCTACACCAGACTAGAAGAACATACCCATCCCGATGGTTTTTCAAACTAGTCATTTCATAATAACATCTTAGGATTGTGAAGCTACCATGGGAAACAATCCATTGGGTAGCGATCAAAATCCATGGTTCCCACCTATATATGTAACACATTATAAACTAGTTGTTTTCACCCATATGGGTAACATACTATCTTCCTAGTATTCTAAGGACATCAATCAATGTATTTGACCAAACAATAAAGATACAGATCAAATCATGAACTATAAATGAATACAATAAATAAATTATACATTTCAAATCCTACACCAAAACATAATATAATCACTTCTCCATACATATAAGACAAAATAAATTATAAAATATTCCCCTTTTGGGTCCACAATCTGCAATGGGAAAATCATGTTCAAGGGGCTCAACCAATGGTCTCACAAATTTTAAAAACAATCATTATTAAGGTTTCTAACAGGCAATTCAATGTGACTCGAGATTCAATGCCATTCTCACTATTTGAAAATCACCCATTTAAATATCCCTCAAAATCCAATAATTTGAGATAAACATTTTAAATCATATAAAACCCAATTTATTTTAATATAAACCCCTTTAAGAACCAAAACCACATTTATCAGTTACAAAAACATCTAGGAAAAAAATTAACTTAATTGTCGACCAAAATGGGGTCAATTTATCAAAATCATAAAATTCAAACATACCAAAACTCATAGATATATAAAACACCATTTCAATAAAAAAAACCTTAGAATTTTATTAAATTTTATTAAAAACCATTTTTATATGTTTTCATGTCCTCAAAAAAATTATTAAAAAAATAATAACCATTATATACATAACAAATAAAACATTAATAACCATCAAGAACTAATTGATATTCAATTTAATGTAAATGGAAAAAACACATACCATGATCAAGTAGTGATCATGCTATATTGTTGCACATTTTATAGAGAATTATCAAACAATGATGAGATATCCCTAATAAGTTAAATTATCAAAACCCTTGGGATAAGACACACAAACACTAAATATGAATATGGATTACTCTATGGTTTATAGGTGCAAAGGAAACCAATATAAAATGGGTGAAGGATAAAGGAGGACGGAAAGATAAGAAAAATGGAGGTTTTTACCTCATTAAATCAACTCAGAATCAAGAATTGGAGGCTCAAAGAAAGAGGACGATGGGAGGGAGGAGCTCATTAACATGCCTCAAATCTTGTTTCAATGTAGAGGAGGAAGAGGGAATCCTAAATACAATTTAATTCTAGAAAGATGTTTCAAAAAAATTTTTTTTTAAAAAAATTATGATTTCATGGTTAGAACACATGATTTGGTATATTTTTCACTAACTATGAATTTAAAATTTGGTAAGAAAAACACAATTTTGTGGTTTGGTATGATGGTTTACCCAAACCATGTGAAATACATCTTCCGAAAATCTGAATAAAAAAGTCTCACATGGTCTCTAATAGGTTTGAAATTGATTGGTCTAAACTATGATATGCCTATGAAGTCTAAATCATGCCAATAAAAAATGAACCGAAAGGTCCATGATCTCATGTTCATGCATGTTATCTAATATCCCATGAATATTAACTAAAAAATAGATGAAAATTCTATAATTTTTTTTCAAACCCTCAATATCTATAAGTTTAAATAGTTCAAAAACAAAATTAAATAATATATAATATAAAAAGTAGTGGAATGATTTTGTCATAATTCTCCCCATCACACCTATTTTTACACCTAGAAATTTATTAATGATGGTGGAATCAAGGAAAACCAAACAAACAACTACAGAACATGCAAGAGAACATGGAAAACATAATGGGGCTTAAATTTTGAAGGTAAAACTAGTGAAGAACATGACTCCTCAAAAATGTATCACTAATCCTCAAGATTTAAAAATAACTCCACACATGATCAAATTCATATATATCATAAACAATTATCTAGGAATTTGGTTACCAATTACCTGTCTTCATAATATTTAATATTCATCTAATATGGTTAAAGAAGATATAGAGTACAATCCCTGGACCAAAATAAACATCAACCAAAATGAAATAACAACACAAGCATTATGTAAATAGTCATCAATAGAGTAAACCAAAATTAATGACATCATGTATCCCCAAAAGATAAATGTTTCTCTAATTGAAGATATTCCGTAACGAGAAATTATGATAAGTAGTAACATTGGGTCATTAAAAAAGTAGAAGGGTGATCTAAGATGTCATACCTAGAAAATAATATAATTTTCAACCCAAAAAAACTAATCACACAACATCTAAATCATAATACCAACTATAACAACATTGGTTTTAATATTCTAAACAACACACTGAAGGCCTTAACAAGCCTAAACAATCAAAAATCAACTATAACAAGTCATATAAACATTACTGAAAAAAGGTTCACCACTATGGTATAAGAAAAAGAGATAACAACCAACATCTCATATATAATGAACAAAAAAATATCATGTAATAAACCCAGAAAAAATCACCTCAATGCCTCAATCCATTATAATTCAATTATAACAAATCCCAAAAAGAATAAAACACCCGAAACCTCTTTGTAATTGCCAACTCATTTGGTAAATCATATTAAAAAATTATTGAAATCAAATATATCTTTTCCTTACCTAAAAATGATTGTGATCAATATATATGGGAAAATAACGAATCAAGGATTACTAGAGCTACTATGGTTCTATCCTTACCACTCTATACGTAGTTCGGGAATGGCCATTACCTAGAATAAATACCTATAAAGGATTTGACTATAAACCCCAATGGATAAAACAATGAAATGAAATTCAATATTTTCTTAAGAATTATCTAGGAGGTAAAAATAAGTAACATGTAACATGGATCTATCCTATTCAATTTTAACAACCCAAAACAAACAATTCTTGTACAAACCAAGAGACAAATCCAAATACACAAAATTTATTATGCCTTATACATATAACATAAAATCATTAAAAATTATATTTCATTTAAACTATTACCCATTATATAAAGAGTAATGAAATCATTTTTCCATAGTTAATTCATAATTTAAAAAATATCATCCCCTTATGGAGACATTGGAAATTAGTTAGAAAACCCATTGAAAATCCCTTTCTTTAAAATAACCCCATCTCCAAATGATTCCATGAAGCATTTCACAAAAATGTTACCCATTTCATAAAACTATCATCTTCTTTAATAAAAAACACACCATAATGTCCAAGAGATAACATTTTAAATATAAAAATAACTTATGTGTCCCACTACAGAACAAAATATTCCATGTACCTCAACTATATTTCCAAAATATTTCTTCTGAAAACTCACTTTTATTTCTAATAAATTTCATCAATTTTTCCCATATTTAAAAAAAAATAAACCTACATTTCCTAATAAAATCAACCAAATTTGAATAATTCCCTTACAGTGAAATTCTTTTTTCAATTAAATTATAATATATTAGATTAAAACCCAAAAAACATCATAGACTCAACCTTTCAATTAAAATACAATCCAAAGTCCAAATGAAAAAATATGTATAATATCGTGAATTGTTTTTAAATAAACCTAAAAATATAATTTTTCATTTAAAAATAATTTTTTCAGAACACAAAATAGACTCTTTAAAACACAAGTTCAATCCTTGAGGTAGAGAAACCCACCCATTGACCGATAAATACACCATTCAAAAAAATATATACATTATAAAACTCCATAAAACCTACCCCATAGTAATGGTAAACACCATTTTAGTTAATTAGAAATCAAAATGATCCAAAAAAGTCATTTAATTTATAACTATACATGATTTTTCCTCACATGTTAGCTAATCATACTCCAACCGTGCAATAAAAATGGTGATGGATGACAAAGTCATCATCATGGGCTCTTCATTATTTTTATGACTATATGAGCTAATCATGAAGCAGTAGTTCCCCTATAATTGTACCCTAAAATCTATAAAAGGCCCAAAAAATTACCATTTTATTTTATGGGGATAAAAATATAATGATATCATATTAACTAATATAAAAAACATAAATGGACAACCTCAAACTCCAGATTTAGATCATCATTACCCATGCTAATTCATGGCTTATGGTGAGAATGGTATCAATATAATATCCCTAAATCTACCTCTCATGTTGTAACATAACTATTTCTATACAACCTAACTACCAATATGACAAAATGGACCCTCAAAAACCTCAAAAAAGAATCTCTAACACCATCTGTAATATATCAGCCGTGGCAGACAAAACATGCCACCCACCCCCAATTTTTAAATAGTATTGAAGCAAATTTTTGATCAACACAATATGGAAACCATTACATATGTATCAAAAACATAAAAAGTTAATGATTTCACCATCATATGTTTAATAAAAATAAAACATATTCCTTATACAAATTTGGTATGAACCATTCCAATTTTAGATGTCTATGACATTAAATAAATTGTCTCAACATAAAAGGAATAACGAAACAATGTAAAATAATAAAAAACTAAAAATAAAAAATAAACATCAACATACTAATAAGTATCATTATCAATATTTTACTTTCAAGATTAAATTATACTATCTATGTGTTTCTTTTAAGAGAAATAATAGGACAATTCATATAGTCTAATTTATGATCGTTATTAAAACCAATGTTTCCAAATTTTATTGATTGTATTTTAATAAAGGATATTATTTTAAAAATAATTATATCAATATAATCAAAGAATTATATTTTTATTTTTTATAAAATATTTATTTTATTTCATTGAATAGTTAAAAGACCAATTTTCTATACAACTACCTCTTCCATACATGTAATGAAATTCTCAAATTTTTAATGTAATTTTTAAATTTAATTAATTAATTTTTAGTATATATAATTAAATTAATTTTTTTTAATCTAAATAGTCTTTAATTAGGGTATAAAAACATATTTATAGTTCAAGATTATTTTTCTAGAAAATAGTTTTTCATCTTGTTTTGTGAACACATATTAAAATTAAATTATTCAACATAAATTATTTCAATCATGTAAAATGGATTTAATATTTTAAATTTAAAATACATAATATTTTGTAATAATTTCCACTTAATTTTCGGTCATAATTAATAGTAATTCTGGTAATTATATTTCCCATGTCTAAAGGGTAAAATCTATTAAATTTTTTAAAAATAAAGGGATAAACTCTATGATAACACATAAAACAATATTAAAAATAATTTTTTAGTTTTTTTTATGACATGAACATATAATATCCATATATATTTCATTTAGGATCCATGTTTCTTGAGTAATATAGAAACATATTTTCACCTTTCACGAAATTAAATGCGTGGCTTATCCATTACTTATAAAAGGGAACCACTTATCCTACCTTCCTAACACATTAAGAGACACTTATTATAGTCAATAATAATCCAAATAATTTCCTTAAATACCTTAAAAATCATATTGTTTATAATTTATTATAATAACATTATACAAAAGATTTAGGTATAAACATATAGAGATTTTTGAAAAATAAGTATAGTTCATAGCTAAGTATTTCCATTTTTATACTCTTATAATTATTTAAAATAATATATTACCATGATCATATAAAAATGTATCTATACTTCAAATACTTATATTTTATTATTCTATTTCTAAGACCATTATTCATCTTCATTATATCAAAGGTAAGACAAAAATAGCTATCATGCGTATATAAGCGCTAATATCACCACATATCTGTGTAATTCATTTTCCATCTCCACATTACATTTATTGTAATAAATGTGTAACTAATGAACATAAATTATATTTATTACATGATTATCATTATTAAAATATAATATACCACTTACATTCATACCCTTCCTCCCAATAAAAAATGCTAACATCACTCGTGTGTTTGTGTGGGCTACTACAACCACAAAACGATGTGATTCTTTTTTAATGTATACCTTTAAAGAATAATTTTGAATATATATATATATAATGAATTTATATAATATTATTATAATTTTAGAGGTGATTTAACCTTGAGAATCACTGAGTGGACTAAACTACCAAACCATAATTTAAATGAAAAATGAAACAGTTAACACTCCAAAACGGAGGCATTAATGAGTAATTATTAATAAAAAATGTTGAAATGTTATAAGGGGATCATATATGTTACTATAAGTATCTATATAGTTTGTTTTATATTTATAATAAAATTAACTTTATAACACCTGATGTCTAAAAGAATTCCCATAATAAGCTGGATCTATGGTTAGGGATTTATTTTAAACACTCATTTTATTTCATATTTTTTAGAATCATATTACCTTTAGAAATATTATATCATCGTAATATATTAAATCCCCCTATTTTCATTTGAACTATTTTTGTTTTGGATTTAAAAGTTCATTTAATTTTTTTTTCTTTTTTCGATCAACAATCAATAGGTTTATGACAAGTAAGAGAAGTTCTTTTAAAAATATTTTTTTAATGCTTTCCATCCAACTCATTTTCTTCCATGACCATATATTCTTTAAAATGGTATGATTATTTTCATTACAATTATATAATGATTTTATAAATTAATGTTTACCCATGTTTTATATTCTGTAAAATGATCTAGATGTAATTTTTTTTCATTTTCTGAAAGAGGTTCTTTTAACAAAGGTGTGGATAGAATATCTGTTTTAACGTACACTCCAAAAATGACTTCAGCCACCATCATAAGTAACATTTTATATAAATATTTAACAAAATTATATATTAATTTTAAAATAAAATTATATTCTTAATACTATATAAGTTTTTATATATGAAATAAATTAGTTATAAATGTAAATCTCTCTAAAAAATGTAACAAGGATCCTTTAATGGTATTCTAATCTACGAAAAAACCCATTGATGTAGCTGGTATATGATTTGATTATACCATCATTAATATCTATCCATGTGGTTTATGATAATTATGATTAAATATTTATCTCCCATTTTCTTAATTCAATATATATAATTTTTTACTTATAAGGAATTTATTTAATGAATTTTATTATTCATTAAAAATATTTTGAACTCATTGGCCATGCATGTGATGGGTGGTATCGAGTTATAGATAAAATTTTAGTGCATTTCTGAGTAACATAAGAATAATGTATAGGGATTTTATATTATATGGGTATTTTATTTACACATGACCATTTATTATAAATGATTTCTTGGTTGAGAGACCCTGATGGTATGATTAATGATATCATGAATGAGAGAAATAGAACATGGATGTGCATAATTATTCTTTTCCTTTACTAATAATTTTGTTTTATTTATCCATGAGATGTATATGTTGATATTGTCTATGTATTTTAATTAAACTCCGGTTTTGAATGAATTCATTGTGTTTTTATTATACAATCTTCCATGTTGATTATGGCTTATTTACTCTTGATAACTGTTTTGTATATAAACCTTACTGAGTATATGAGGTCACCCTTTATTTGTTTTTATTACCAATGATATGAAGAGCTTATAATTAATGATATCAAGGATTCTATAATGTTTATTATTCTATGTTTTGGTATTTTTATTGTATAATGAGAATCATGTATTTATCTAGTTTACCTAGACTAATGAAATGGTCAGTCTTGTGTTGTGTGATCACTTAGATTTTGTACCATTATAACAAAGTAAAAAAATTATCTGGGTTATTGGATTCATTTTTTAATGATTATCTAATTTAAATATTTGTAAGAACCACACATGAGAATTATTATAATCCCGTAAGTTATTTAAGAACTCCTACAAATATATGGTTTTTTATTTTATTGTTCGATATTAATGAATATGACAGGATATCTTAGTGCGTGTTATTGTTTTGATATGATTGTTAATATAAATAAGGTATTTAATACCCAAAGTCAATGTAGATTTTTCCTTTCTGAGGAAGACAATACAGATGGTGTTATAACTTAGAAGATGGTGGCCATATTATAATTGTTGACTCAGGTTATGATGAATAACCATTCTTGTATGGAGAAAAATGTTGTTATAAAATATTATTCACATATGTTGGATTTATATATATGATAGAGGCATCCATTTTTTATTTAAATACTAATACCATTGTAGTTAAATAATGGATTATTTCGCTCAAAAAGATATTACTTGATTTGGGATGTAATGAAATGTAAAAGGTTATTAGGTTATAGAATTTTTGGATTGGAGATGTTGATCACTTGTATGAAGTGATCTTGAACACTAAATTGATTCATGAAATAGAATATATATAATTTATAACATTTAAATTTATATTCATATAGGGATATCATACTCAATTAAAGTGACTTGAAATTGAGGGAAAATTTTCACTTTAATGTCTAAGGAAGAATAATGTTTTACCGAGTATGATGTTATCTTCATAATATAATCTAGGATTTTTTTATGTACATATATAATCAAAAAACCAATATTGGATATATATTTTACTAACTTAATTCAATTTTCTAATTGGAACTAGTTTCTAAAAAAAATTCAGCACATGATGATATAGTATCATGTACCATTGAGAAAAATAATTAATTTTATAGTTTTTATTTTATCAATATAAATAAAAAAATAACTATTTGGGTGAGAATTAATATAAATTAAATGGGTCAAATAATAATTAAGGGAATATGGGACATCCAACATGGGATAATTGTGGAATGAATCACATAGGTTCTCGATTAATGGGAATATGATTTTTCTTAAATGAGGGAGAAAGGGGTTATAATGATAATTAATTAATGGAAAAAAACATAACATTGTTTTAAAATTCCTTAACTAAAAAAATATGGGGAATTATTTAAACAAATGTACCAATAATCAAGGGAACCTCCCATAAAAAAGGATACAAGAAAGGCTAAATTTATGTGAACACCATAACTGATGTTAAAGTTTCCAATTATATGGTCACAGGTACTTTGATCATAAACTCAAATATATATAATGATTTATTAGATTCAGATCTTTGAGAACATTATATCACCTATGTTTTCCATGAAAAATTGATATTTCCCAAACACCCTAATAAGGGATTATAAATTAATAATTTTATCGGAAATATAATTAAAACAAGATTAGTTAATTAAGTTCTTATTATGAAACATATAGACACCATATTTATAACATTATTACTAATATTTTGATTTAATTTAATAAAATACATTGTATATATTGGATATATAATATAATGAAAAAATATATTTAAAAATATAATGGTGTTTTAATTCAATATGGAGGTGCATAATCCCTTATATTTTATGGGAAATACATCATATGAATCTTGTATGGATCCACCTATAGTAGTGCTTGTAAATAAATTTTTATAGAAGAATAAAATAAACAATCCATAACTATGATAGGTATCTTTATTGGGTAGTATGTACCTATTAAGAAAAATAAATTAATTTTATTACTAATGAATTACCTAGAAGTCCACTTAAGCATGATGTTGAGGTTTCTATTGATCGAATCACATATACAAATCCCTTATATAAGACTCAGTATATTATGCCCACAAAACAATTAATAGAACTAAAGAAATAACTAAGGGAGTTTTGCGATAAGGGATTTATACACACAGGTGGTTCACCATGTGGATCCCTTGTTATTTTGGTTAATAATAATGATGTTTTGTTGAGGTTTGTTATTAATTACAGAGATATCAATACCAATACTATGAATAACATGTATCCTCTTCCACTCATTAATGAATTGTTTAATTAAAATGAAAAATCTTAATATTTTTTCAAATAGTTATATATTTTTTCATTATCATCAACTATATGTAATTAATTATGATAGTGTGATGATGTAATTTCCATTGAGGTATAGAAATTTATAATTTGTAGTTACTCCCTATGGATTGACTAATCCCTTCACTATTTTATAGATCTAATGAATAGAGTATTCAAGAGTTAAAATGAAAATTTATTTTTGGTATTAATTTTGTAATCATTATATTATATAAAATATATGATGAGCATAACATTCATTTTAATTTTATTGCTAATATTATAAAATAAAATTATTTATATGAAAAAATTTCATAATTTTATTTTTTTAGGAATTTTATGTTCTTTCATATATTATATATATGGATTGAGTACCAAATTAACATTCATGGAAAACGGAAGTTACATAATGGTGAGCCATAATGAATATTATAGAGGTATCATGTTCCATAAATTACAATGTTAATGTTTGAAAAGTTTTTCTATATTTTACTCGATTATATAACCCATTAAACAAATTAACAAGTAAATGGTATAAGTCCATATTTTCATAAAATTTAAATAATATGTTAAATAACTCAAGGGGAAACAAGTCAATGCACCGATATTGAATTTACCATCGGGAAGGGAGGAATTTTTGCTATACGGTGATGCAATAAATAAGGTAATTGGATGTGTCCATTTTAATAATGACAGAGTAATTCCCTATAATCAATGGTAATAAAAAATTCATAAATAGAATCATCCATCTGATGATCAAGAGTATCTGGCCACAATCTTTTGATTGAAGATACAGAGGCATTACCTTTATGGTGAAATGTGGGAAATATAAATATACAAAAAATATTGAAATACATTTTCTCACAAAAATAGACAAACATGAGGAAACGTTGATGGATATAATTACTCAAGGATTATGATTTCTTAATATAATACCACCCTGGTAAGGTAAATAAGGTGGAAGATGCCATTAGTAGGCATGATCAATGAATTTTGACTAAAATTAAAATTTAATAATATCTTATATTCAAGTATTTAGTAAATTTGAATATGGTAATCATTAAGGAAGGTCAAATAACATATTTATTCCAAATTATTTTCCAAGGATCCATAATTGAGAAAATAAAATGTTTCATGCCTGATGATAGTGATATTCAAATGAAAATCAAAGTAATCAATGACAAAATGTTTGTCGACTTAATATATGAAGATGATATTTTCAAATATGGAATGATATTATGTGTTTAATCGATAATAGAGTTGAATATAGAATTATTAAATGAATTCCATATATTAAATTTCCCTATACGACCTAGTATAACCAACATGTATTTGTATTTGATGCAAAAAAAATTTCTTAAGAAAACACAAAATAAGAAATTGTAGATTTTGTATCAAAATGGTCGGTTATTCAATTAGCAATGGAGAAGATACAATATTTTTCCATATTCAAGAAACCTATATATATTCCAATGTGTAAATAGGATGAAATCCCTATAAAATTTACCACTATATTGAAAATGATTCTGAGAATGGATGATTTTATATGGGTTTTTATTTACTACTATAAATATTCCACACATTTACTCTCTCTGTGGGAAGATAAAACTATTGGGAACCTTGTGGGGATCTATATTAATGAATTTATAAAACATTATAGTGGAGTTCAATAAATTATATCAGGTAGTTATCCTTTATTTACATCTAAATAAAGGAAAAATATTTAAAAGGCTCATGATACTGAGCTACATTTGAGAACTAATTATCATAATCATACAAATAGATAGTTTAAAGAAGTATTCAATATTTATATGGTGGGTTGAAAACTTTCCCAATTGTCTTCCAATGTATATATGATCATTATTTACATTTGATGTTCTTTAGATATAATTATAACTTCCATTAGAGAATTACAATAGCATCATATGAAGCATTTTATAAAAAAAATTCATACACTGACTTTGTGGGATGAATATGGTGAAAGGGATATTTTACTCTGAGAACATGTGGAGGAGACAATGTTAATGGATTGAAATATTTAGTCATATAACAAAATAATAGAAAACATATAAATGGAAACTGGGGAAATGATTTATAATTTCATGTGGGGGATCTTTTTTTGAAGGTACCTTTGTGGAAAGGTGTTATAAGGTTTATTAAGAAATGAAAACTATATCCTAGGTATATCAGGCCTTTATAAATCTTTCAAATAATGATAGAGGAAGCATATCATTTAGAAATTCCACCCAGCCAATCAAAAGATTGTGATTTCTTATACATATGTTTTTTAATAAATCCATTGGAAGGCCCAAGACATATGATCACCTATGAGTAAAAATAATTGGATCCCAGTTTATCTAACTATGATGGGCCTATGAGTAAA
Organism: Viscum album; assembly: GCA_963277665.1. Classification (NCBI taxonomy): domain Eukaryota; kingdom Viridiplantae; phylum Streptophyta; class Magnoliopsida; order Santalales; family Viscaceae; genus Viscum; species Viscum album. The sequence goes on from OY728158.1 coordinate 267,070,433, forward strand.
TTTCAATGTTTTATAAATCTTATTTTATAAAAATTTTATCATTGAGTAAATAATTATATTGAAATTATCATTGGATTTTTTTGGATTTTTCAAATAATATAAATTTTGTAATGATTAGTAAAAATATTATTTTTATAAAAAAATTTCATTTCCATTAAAGTGACAAAAAGTTCCCATTTTTCATTTAATTCCATTTAAAATTCCATTAGTATATTTTTATTATAAATAATAAAATTAATATCATTTGAATCAATATTATGTATGATTTTTGTAGAAAATGATTTTTATACATAAAAATGCATTTTCAAGAAAACTATTATCACAATGTTTCACAGACATATATTAAATGGATATTTTTCCTATTCTAGGAGTTGAACCATGTAAATTGGTCTAAAAAAGAATAATCATAATTAGTACTTGGAAATAATAAAAAATAAATTTTTATCCATAGTGAAAAAATACAATGGTAATTATTTGTCACATCGTTTAAGAGAGAAATGGGTTAAAAGGGTTAAAATTAAGGTACAATGATCCATGATAACAAAAAACACTAAGTTGAAACTCATTTGTTGGATTTAATTACACCAAAACCTTATAATCTTAAAAAATATGTCATTTTAGAGTAATTATACTTCATTAAGACTTTAATATATTAAAACCCATTTAAACATTCCATGGTTGTCCTCTCTATAAATTATAAAATAAAACTACTTTTTATATCTAGCTCACTCATCAGAGCCTCTTATTTCATCAAATTCCAACCTAAATAATTTCTTATTATCCCTCACCATGTTATGAAGGTAATTGTTTTCTAATAACACAATCCCTTTAATGATTAAGGAATAAACCTAAGGATCATTTTCAAAGAAGATCAGTAGTTCTTAACATGGTGATATTATTTTATTTCCTCTTATTCCACTAGAAAATATTATATATTTATCACCTACACTTGTGATCTACTTAAAAAATTTCCTCTAGATGATTTTCCAATGGGCCTCATGCATGCATGCCTATATGCTAGAGGCTCCCCAGTATAAGTAATGGTCTAATGATGTTAAAATGGTGAGACTATACCATCATAATTTGAGTGGAACTGTAACACCACAACCCTAGAAGACCGAAGTCAGTGCATTATTACATAACATTGGCATGATCACAAAAGATTAAGTCTCGCAAGGCAATTATTTTAGTATCCTTGGGAGTACTATATACATTCATAAGGTTTACATTACACCATAAAATGGAAAACTACAATAAAATTGTTTCCATGGACAAAACTGAGATCCCATAAACTATCCTGATAGGTCATTCATAATATACATCTTCGCATCCTGGGAAAAATAAAATATAGAAAGTGGTGAGCTCAGATGCTCAGTAAGGATAACAGTATAGTAGAAACGTTCCTAAATAAGAATAGGCATTTAGGGAAAATTATAAGACTAAAAAAAATACATTTAAGCATTAACAACAACATAATATGGCAAATATAAAATCAAATAAGTCAATTTACTTATTCACATAGATATTCTACTAGTCAAATAATCACATGTAATATCAATAGCCACTTTCATAATGATGAAATACATAATTACAGACATTTATAACCACATATTCATGGTCTTGTGCTAAGACTACAAATAATATTTTGTCATGGCCTTGTGATAAGACACTAGTTTGTCTCATGATACGTACTAATGCACTGAGAAGCTATAGTGGGCTCCACCCATCACTTATTAAGTCAAATTCATTCCTCATATGAAAAGGTTTAAACATAAAATAAACATTCGTATTAAACCTAGAATACAAAATGTCAATATTTTATACATAAACATTAAAGGGTATAAAAATAACACATCCATAGTAAAAAATATCACAAAACATTCAATACAATATAGAAGTTTTGTATCATAATAAATCAACTACAAATAAGCTTAAAATTAATCAAAGGATGTAAACATAGATGAAATCAAATCCTTTTTTAGAGAAATATCTCTTACTATTTTCAAATCATTTAAAAGTCATATAATTATTAAGGAAAAAAATTATTTTGAAAATATTATTATAATCTTATACGGGAAGCTTAGACGTTGTTATAATAGCAAAAAATAGCTGCACCCACCGTATAAGTTAAAAAAACATTCTTACCATAATTTTGTTGAAAAGGTCATAAAATACCATGTTTGGAAAACGACGGAAGGATTCCCTTCAAACCATTTTATAAAAAGTAAAATAATATTATAGATGAATTTATCCCATAGTCTAGTAAACAGTAAAAAAAATTAAAATGCATTTTTATGAAACATGGATGTTGATGATAAAGATGTCCCACTAGATACTAATGTAAAAATAACCTCGAATAATAATGAGATTGTGAAATAAAATCTTACTTTTTACTTTTCAATGGTCGAGGGTAGTTTTTCCTCCTGTATAATGGTGAAATAGTTTTTATTAAATTATACTATAATCATATACATTAATATGATATCATATATGATCTTTTGACATTTCGTTGTTAATAATATCTTAGTATTATCGTCATTTCGGGTGTTAACTGATTCGATTTCCTTTATTTGCTTTGTTATGTAAGTAATGTTTATTATGGATAGGATGTATCTTATTCATATTCAGAATGATATTAATTCTTTAAACACTATTTGTAATAACCTAATGAAAATTAGTCTTGAACGGATTATGATGGGGTATGAATCTCATCACGTTCTTGGAGACGGTAATCCGTACGTACACATGAGTGACAATATCATTATTTTTATATTAAAATAATATATAATTGGATGTAATATCATATATACAGAATAATTTTCATTTTATACTTTTTATTTATATCAATTACACATCATTATTATACCCATCAAAATAATAATTTATTGAATAACAATTAAACCACTGCGTGGAGACGGTAAGCCATACGTACGCACGTATGGTGACATGTCATTCAAAGGATGGATAGAATAATGAATATGGATGTTACTTATTTATAATAACATCACATTATATATAAGATACTGGAGTTATTATTTTATAATATAAACAACAAAGAAAGAGGAAGTGAAAGAAGAAATGAACTTGAAGAGGTGATGAAATAGTTACCTCTTCTTTCAGTTATTCCTTTTGATTTGATCAAAAGGGATCCTTAGGTTGTATTTATGACTAAAGGAAGGCCTCTAGGGTGAATGGAAGATAGTTGAGAGGGAATTTGGGCTGAGATTGGATGAGCCAACTGGCTTTGACAGTGTGAATTAGAGAGAAGGGGGGGTGCCCTTTTATAAGAGGGGTGAGGGGCACCTTAGGAAAAGCTAGAAATAATATTTTATAATAAAATCATTTTAAGTTTATAATGGTTAAAAAATGGATTATTTAAAGGATATGGTGGTTATGTGTCAAAAACCACTCAACCAATAGGTTTTAGATAGATTTGGGTCACTATATTAACTTTAACTTTAAGATTTAAATGTTATTTAAATAGTTTCACATTTACCATGTCACTTTGTATTTTTATATGATATGGTTAATAAAAATACTATAAACATCCAAAATAAAATCAAGTGGTTAATTAATGAAATATATCATATTATTTAAGACCTTTGTCTGAACCTTAGATTCATAGGAATAGAATATCAATTAATAATATAATATTTGTTTTAAAAACTTATTTATGTCATTTTTTACACTATTGGGTATTTTGTTTTTGATAAATTCATAACATCAATATTAATTCAAAAAAAAATTCATCTAACCAACCCCATAATGTCATATTAACCTAAAAAATTAGTGTAATTCATAAAAAGTCTCAAATTATATTTATTTGGATATTTATAATATCAATTATTTTAATCTTTCATTAATACGGTAATTACTTCATCATCACAGTGTCATCAATAAATTTAACTATTTAATGTCTAAGAAATTTAAGTAAAATACCATTATTTATTAAATCTTTTTATCTTTCTAATGAATATTTATAGTAAATTTTTTTATGGGTAACTCTATTTTAAATATGGTTTAGTTATTAAACATCGTATTTAACACTTTTAACTCTTCTTTGAATTAAATAATAATAAATGTCCTAATCCAACATAAGTTGACCTAATAAATCATATTTTATTCCTAAGGTTGTTTTTGGACGAATAAAACTTATCCAATATAATTAGGACATGTGTTAGGGTAATAATAATATCATTTTTTCCCTTAATTACCCTATTTAGTTTTAGCCGTGGTAAATAAAAGTAAAAAGTTATTATTCCCCAAAAATGATTTTCATCTTATTGAATGACATTTTACTTACAGATATCAACTATGTCTCTCATATTTTTTAAATTTAAATCTATTAAGCGGTAAAAGTATGTTTCATGTAAATATGCAAATGCTTTTAGGAGGTGGGTAAAAGACGGTAAAAAGTTCAATAAAATTTTTTTATATTTAAAATTATTATAAAATGATTCCAATGAATAAAATTGAACTTATATAGGTATTATGTATCTATTTTTTCCAAAAATAAATTTAAATAAAATAAAAAATTATTTAAATAAATAGTCGGTTTTAAACTATTACTCATTGTTTTTCACTATTCATAAAAAATTGAATGTTTTCACAAAAATACCAAAAATTCACCCTAAGCTAATCTCAATATTAAAAATCCAAAAATGAAGTCCATTTTGAATGATAAAATTTATAAAATTTCAAAAAGTGGGTATTACTATTCATAACATCTAGTTTGATTGGGCATGATGTGTTAGATTCTTGATGTTGCGTACAATGCAAGCTATTGCATTATTCAAAGTGAAGAGTACCGTGGAATCTTGGGGTGTTACATTCTCTCCCCCTTCAAATAATTTCTTCCTCGAAATTTCTAGAATATTACTGCATAAAATGAATCAGGCGGTTCTTCATCATAAGATCCTCGGGTTCCCACGTTGCATCTTCCATCTTATGGTTTCTCCATAGAACTTTTAGAAGACGATTCGTCCGGTTTCTCAACACATTTTCTCTTGTATCAAGAAAATTGACAGGCTCTTCGAAATAAGACAGATCGAGTTCTTGTTCTAATTCATCATAGGTATGTACATGCGTTGGGTTTGGCATGTATTTTCACAACAGTGGTATGTGGAATACATCGTGAACTTTGAGAGACTTGGAGGAAATTCCAAAAGGTAAGCTACAACCCCAACTAATTCTAGAATTTATAAAGGACTGATATACCTTGGACTAAATTTTCCCTTCTTACCAAAACGTATAACACCCTTCCATATAGATACCATCTAGAAAGCATGATCTCCTCCCTAAAATTCCAAATCATTCCTTCGGTTATCGGCATAGCTCTTCTGTGTACTTTGAGCTACTTTGATGTGGGTTTGGATTACCTTCACCATTTCCATCTTTTCCTCAAAAAGTTCTGGGCCTATGAGTTTTATTTCAAAAACATTATCTCAACAGGTTGGTGTGCGACATCTCTTTCTGTATAACACTCTATATGGTGCCATATGTATACTTGAATGGAAGCTATTGTTATAGAAAAATTCTACCAGAGGTAAATATTGATCCGACATACCTTGAAAGTCATGTGAGCATGATCTGAACATGTCATCTAAGGTTTGAATAGTCCGTTCGGATTTTCCATCAGTCTGGGGGTGGTAGGAAGTGCTCAAACAATGTTCAGTATTCGGGGCTTTCTGAAGACTTTTCTAGAATCTTGATTTAAAAAGAGGATCACAACAAGAAACAATCGATAGGTGTACACCATGAAGTCTCACAATTTCATTAATATATAGTCTTGCTAGATGTTCAAGTGGTAAATCTTCTCTTATAGCTAGAAAATGTGCTGACTTGGTAAGAAGATCAAAAATGACCCATTTTTCATTATTCCTTCAAGGAGTCTTTCGTAGCCCCATGAAAAATTCCATTGTGATATCATCCCATTTCCGCTCAGGTATGGGAAAAGGTTGCATGACTCCTCTAGGTTGTTACCTTCCAACTTTCACTTGTAGAGAAACCATACATCTTGACACAAAATCATCAATCTCCCTCTTCATGATGTCCCACAAAAATTGTTCCTTCAAATATATATACAACTTAGTGCTACCAGGGGGTATTGAGAAATTGGAACTATGAGAATCATCCAAAAATTCCCTTTTTAGATCAGGTATATCGGGAAAACAATGTCTCGTCCCAAATTTTGAAAATCCATCTTCATACACAAAGTCACCCAATCTCCCATCATTCACATCTTAAATCATCTTTTGAAACTTTTCATCATCGGTTTGAGAACTAATTATCCTTTCTAGTAAAGATGATTTGGAAACCATTTGAAAAAGTATTGATGTTTCACCTTCCATGGTGATTCCCATATCCATCTTTACTAGATCTTTGTATATATGATCCTTTTCAACTCTCATCTTGTTCAAAACTCCATGATCCTTTCTACTCAAAGAATATGACACTATATTTTCCTTCCCCAAGTGGTAGTGTATAGTGAAATCATAATCCATGAGTAGTTTAAGTAGCCGCCTTTGCCTCATGTTTTGTTTTTTCTATGCGAAAATATAATTCAAACAATAGTGATCATTATATATCTCAAATTTTTTACCATAGAGAAAATGTCCCCATATCTTCAATGAAATTACTACAGCTGCTAACACAATATCATGGGTGGGATAGTTTTGTTCCTGAATTTTTAGTTGTCGTGATGCATAGGCAATAACCCTATCATTCTGCATAAAGACAAAACCAATTCCTTTCTTTGAAGCATCACTATAAATAACAAACCCATAATTCTTCGATGGTAGAGTCAAGATAGGAGTAGTGACTAATATTCTCTTCAGTTATTCAAAAAATTCTTCACACTCTTTTGTACAAAGAAATTTAACCCCTTTACTTGTGAGCATGGTTAATGGGTTAGCCAATCGGGCTAAATTCTGGACGAAACGACGATAATAACCTGCTAACCCAATAAAAACTCGTACATCAGTTATACTCCTCGGTGCTGACCATTCTTGGATTTCCTTGGTCTTTGAAGGATCAACATATATTCCATCCTTAGAGACAAAATGGTCAAAAAAATAAATCTCTTGAAGCCAGAATTCCCACTTGCTAAAAATCCCATATAATTCATTTCTTATAAGAGACTTCAAGATATTGCGCAAGTTATTTTCATGATCATTGTAGCTTTTGGAGTATACCAACATATCATCAATACATACCACTACAAAGTCATTAATATATTCCTTGAAAACCATATTAATTAGATCCATGAGGATAGAGGGTGCATTAGTCAATCCATAAGGCATTACTATAAACTCGTAATGCTCGTACCTGGTTTGAAAAGTTGTCTTTGGAATTTCTTCCTTCTTCAAGCACAAATGATGGTATCTAGATCAAAGTTCAATCATTGAAAAATATTGAGCTCCATGATGTTGGTCAAATAAATAATCAATGTGTGGTAGGGTATACTTGTTCTTTATTGTTATAGCATTGATCTCAATATTGTCAAAGCACAACCTCATAGATCCGTCTTTATTTTTTAACAAATGATGGGGGATCCACAAGGAGAAACACTTGGGTGAATAAATCCCTTGTTACTAAATTCATGTAGTTGTTTCTTTAGTTCCACTAATTCCATGTTGGCCATTCTATAAGGGGTCTTCGATATGGGCCTTGATCTAGGAATTAAATTAATGGAAAACTCAATTTTTCATTCTGGAGGATGTCCAGGTAAATTATCTAGAAACACATCAACATATTCTTTCAAAATAGTTACATACTCTATTTGAACATTCTATTCCTCACCCACAATTATTTCATTCTCTTCCTCCCCAATAATTGAATTATTTTATCTACAAGGGGTGGATCTGGATTAGAATCGGGTTGTGGTGATTCTGCCCTAAAGATGAGGTGTTCTTTACCATCGTCATCAAAAATAATAACCTCCATCTTCTTACAATAAATTTTTGCATCATGGTCCAAAATCCAATCCATAGTGATAATTATATCAAATTCAATCAGGGATATGATGATGATAGTAGTTGATAATGAACATTTCAATGCCCTAATGGGGAATAATTCCCAAAAATTTGTTGTAATGATACTTCACTTAAGATTTTTGACTGACACCTCCCTTGTTAAATCAAATTGGTAATATCTAATTTTCTTAGCATACTAGGAAGATATGAAACAATGCGATGATCCAGAATCAAATAAAGCATTTTCTCTACTTGAGGAAGCCATTAAATTACCCGCCACTACGTCTTTCAGAGCTTCAACCTCAGCAGTAGTGATAGCGTAAGCTTGGCCTTGATCCCTTGGCCTTTTCTAAGGTAAGTTCCCCTGACACTTATGAAATTCATTCACATAATGCCCCCTTTCCCTTCAATTGTAGCATTTATCATTGACAACCTCTTTCTTCCCCTTGCAATCATGATCATGGTGGATTTTTTCACCACATTTGTAACAGACATCCATTCCCTTCAGGCAAGTACCAGGGTGTTTCTTCCCACATTTACTTCAGGATGGATATTCAACTTTTTCCTTCTTCCCCATATTTCCATTTTTATAGTGTTCAGCAGATCTCATCTTCTCTTTCTTTGCTTTAAAGTCGTAAGACTTAGATATTTCTTTTTCTATATTGATATCACATGAGACAATATCTTCATATGATGAGAAGGATTGTGAGATTAATTCTCAAGAGAGAAATGTTTTTAACACATCAATTAAATGAACAATCCAACTTGTTGGGTTACATATATAATATGAAGCATGCCTCCCAAACCTGGTAATGTTAGCCTCATACTTTGCGACAATCTCATCCTCCTTTTTCCTCAGACTCATAAATTGCCTTTCAATATCTTCTCGATGGTCACAGGGAATGTATTTTTCTATGAAAAACTCATTAAACTCCCTTCATTCCATATTTGATACTTCATCATCTTCCTTTGTGTTTTGAATCAACGCCCACCATTGATCAGTATCTCCAGTGAGGTGGTTAACTACCACGAAAAGTTTTTACCTTTCACCACTCCCGATGGAATGAAATATTTTTCTGAGGAATTTATCCATTGATCAAATACTAATGGATTTTTACTCCCATTGAATGTTGGTATTTGTTGCCTCATGAAGTGATCTAACATTTATCCTACATGTTGTGGATTAGGGTGCTCCATATGGGTAAGGTTATTATTCATAACGTGAGTGAGTTATCCCAGTATGGTGATAAGCTGATCAACACCAGTTGTATCACCAGCTCCACTATAATTATTTGGTGTAGGATGGAAATCACAACATGGAGTGCGTGCATTGATACTGTTTCCATTCCTTACAGTAGGTTACATTTCTAAACAATGTCATAAACTAGATTAGTTTATGAATCGAAATACATATTTCCAAAATTGTAAAACACTTAACACAAATAAAATAGTTTATGGATATAATCCATAATCATAAAAATGTTTTCTTTGAGGATGTATATACTCATAAACCCTTCATAATGGTTTATAAAGAAAATGAGAATTATCCAACGCATATCTACTGGGAGTGTCGTAACCAAGAGTGCAGCAAGGCCCGTTGTCGGGAACCAGTTCCCGTTCGAGTCTAGCTCAAAGTAGTGTTTTCGATTTTTACCATAGGAACATCTATTCTAGAGCCTCCATTACCTCCTCATATCTAGACAGGGATGTCTTTCTTGGAAAACTCACAAAATATCTACAATACCAAAATTTTAGGATGTTCTTATATAATTATCCTAAAAGTCTATATTAGGGCTATGTGCTCTTATCAGTGTTGACCTAAATCTAGTTTCCAAGGTTTGTATTTAACATCCTCTGATACCGACTGTAACGCCCTATCCCCATAAGCCCAGAGTTGTTGTATTATTACATAACTTTGGAATGATCATAAAATATCATTTCTTGAATGACCGATTAGTTTAGTAGCATTGGAAGTAATAGATACATTCAAAAGGTTTAAATTATATCATAAAATAGAAAACTACAATAACATTGTTTCTATGGAAAACATGGAGATACCATAGACTAACCCTACAAGTCAGTCATAATATACTTATTTGCATCCTGGGAAAAATAAAACCAAGAGAGGGGTGAGCTCAAACGCTCCGTAAGGATAACAATATAGCGGAAACATTCATAAATAAGAATAAACATTTAAGGCAGTGTATAAGACTAAAACACATGCCTTTTAAACATGAAATTCAAAATAATAATAAAAAGATAAAATCAAATAATACCATTTATTTATTTACTTGGATATTCTACTAGACGAATAAGCACATGCAATATTAATAGCTACTTTCATAATGATGGAATGAAAAATGCCAGACTTTCATAACCACATAGTCAAGGCCTTGTGCCAGGACTCCAAATAATATTTTTTCAAGGCCTTGTGCCAAGACACTAGTTTATCTCATGATACCTACTGATACATCGAGGTGCTATAGCGGGCTTCACCTGTCACTAACTATGTCCAATGAATTCCTCATAATAAAAGGTTTAAACTTAACAAAAACATTCATATTAAAACTAGCATACGAAATGTCAATAATTTATCCATAAACCATGAATGCTATAAAAATAACACATCCACAGTCAAAAATATCACAAAACCTTCAATAAAATATGAATTTTTTGTATAATAATATGTCAACCTCAAATAAACTTAAAATCCGTCAAAGTATGTTGACATAGAGAAATCGAAACATTTTTTAGAGAAATATCTTTTACTATTTTGAAATCATATAAAAGTCATATAATTATTAAATAAAAAATTTATTTTGAAAATATTCTTACATGCTTTTAAGGGAAGCATTGACGTTATTATAACGGCGGAAAATAGACGCACTCGCTATAAAAGTTAAAAAAAATTCTTACCTTATTTTTTTCGAAAAGTTTATAAAGTACATTGTTTGGAAAACGACAGAATGATTCCTTCCAAACCATTTTATAAAATTTCAAATAAGGAAATAAATGACTTTAACCCATAGTCTAGTAAATTGTAAAAATGTTTTTAAATACATTTTTAAGAAACATGGATGTGGATGATAAAAATGTCCCAATAGATACTTACGTAAAAACAACCTCGGATAATAAAGAGATTGTGAAATTAACCCTTACCTTGTATTTTTTCCTTGGCCTAGGGTAGGTTAACCTCCTGTTTAATGGTGAAATAATTGTTATTAGATTATACTAGATTAATATACATTAATATGATATCATATATGATCTTTTAACATTGCTTTGTTAATAATATATTAGTATTATCGTTGTTTCGGGTGTCAACTGATTCGTTTTCCTTTATATTCTATGTTACATAAGTAGTGTTTATTATGGATAGGATTTATCTTATTCATATTCATAACTATATTATGTCTTTAATCATTATTTTTAATCATCTAATGAAAATTAGTTTTGAATGGATTATGATGGGGAACGAATCTAATCGTGTTTGTGGAGACGGTAATTCCTACGTACACATGAGTGACAATATCATTCTTTTGATATTAAAATAATATATAATTGGATTTTATATAATATATAGAGAAAAATTATCATGTTATATTTATTACTTACATCAATTAAACATCATTATTAAACACATCCAAATAACAATGTATTAAATAACAATTACACCACGACGTGGAGATAGTTAGTCATACCTATGTACGTATGGTGACATTCATTCAAAGGATGGATATAATAATGAATATGGCTGTACCATATTTATACTAACATCAAAGTATATAGAATATACTGGATTTAGTATTTTATATTAGAAACAACAAAGAAATAGGAAGTGGAAGAAGAAAGGAACTTGAAGAGGTGATGAAATATTAACCTCCTCTTTGAGTTCTTCAATTTGATTTGATCAAAATGTCTCTTTGGGATGTCTTTCTGACTAAAATAAGGCCTCTTGGATGAAGGTAGTATAGTTGGGAGGGTATTTAGGTAGATTTTGGCTGAGCCAAATGGCTTTGAAGGTGCAAATTAGAGAGAAGGGGGAGTGCCCTTTTTTAAGAGGGGTGAGGGGCACAATAGGAAAAGATAAAAATATTATTTTATAATAAAATAATTTTCGGTTTCTAATGGATCCAAAAATGAATTATTTAAAGGATAGGGTGGGTATGGGTCGAAAACCACTCAACCAATAGGTTTTAGATAGGCCTGGGCCACTATATTAACTTTATCTTTTAGATTCAACTCTTAGTTAAATTGTTTGACATTTACCAGGTCTCTTTGTGTTTTTGTATTATATGGTTAATAAACATACTATAAACATCCAAGAGAACCTCATATGGTTCATTAATTACATATATAATATTATTTAGGACGTTTTTCTGAACCTTAGATTTTTAGGAATAGAATATCAATTAATAATATAATATTTATTTTAAAAACTCTTTTATGTAAATTTTGACACTATTTTTTTTTCTAAATTCATAAAAGAATTATTAATTCAAAAATAATCATCTAACAAACCATAAAATGTCATATTAACCTATAAAATTAGTGGTATTTATAAAAAGTCTCAAATTACATTTATTTAGATATTTATAATATTTATTATTTTAACCTTTCATTGCTATGGTAATTACTACTTCATCATGTGTCATAAATAAATTAAATTGTTTAATGTCTAAAAAATATAAATAAAATTCCATTATGTAGAAAAATTTTTAGATTTAAAATGAATATTTATAGTCTAATTTATCATATGTGTAACCCTGTATTAGAAATGGTTTTGTTATTAAACATTGAATTTAACACATTTGACTCGCCTTTGAATTAAATAATAATAAATTTCTTAATCTAATCCATGTGTACCTAATGGATCATATTTTATTTATAAAGTTGTTTTTGGTCAAATTAAATTTATCCAATAGAATTTTCAAATGTTTTAGGGTAATAATAATATCATTTTTACCATTAATTACCCTATTTACTTTCAACCATGGTAAATAAATGTAAAAAGTTACTATTCACCAAAAATTATTTTCATCTTATTAAACCACATTTTACTTACTGATATCAACTATGTCTCTCAGATTTTCTAAATTCAACTCAAAAAATCTGTAAAATTATGTTTTATGTAAATTTTCAAATTCTCTTAGGAGGTGGGTAAAAGACTGTTAAAAGTTCAATAAAATTTTTATATATCTCAAATTATTATAAATAGACTCCAATGAATTAAATTGAACTTATATAGGTATTATGTATCTAATTTTAGCTAAATTAAATTTAAAGAAAATAAATAATTTTTTAAATAAAGAGTCAATTTTAAATAATAAATAAGTGTTTTTTACTATTCATAAAAAATTGAATGTTTTTAGAAAAATACCAAAAAATTAACCCTAAGCTAATTTCAATATTCTGAATCCAAAAATGAAGTCCATTTTGAAATATAAACTTTATAAAATTTCATAATGTTGGTATTACTATTCTTAACGTCTAGTTTGATTGGTCGTGATGTGTTAGAATCTCGATGTTGCGTACAACCCAATCTATTGTGTTATTTAAAGAGAGGTGTATCATGGATGCTTGGGGTGTTACAAGAACAATGGAATAATAATATATTAACCAGTATATTGTGTAATATAAATGATATTAATGAATAAAAATGGTTTACTCAGAATATATAATCCTGAAATCATATTTGGATTACGATACATAATAAGATAAATTAACATATAATTAGGGAGATAATATAGATCAAAACAAATATATGAAAATGAAATAATCCAAAAGGGTTAACTCTATGAGAATATTGAGATCTAGAACAATCTTGTTCTTCTAATATCCCATGTACAAATGAATAACTCATGAACAATCCATAACTTGAACCTACAAGCATGGGGTCTGTTCCTGTACCGTAGTACATTGGAATACCAAAGATAGTGTTAGATATACTTAGTAGGCCCCCACCAATAGTGTGTAAAGTTATCCATTTTGTGTGCATGAAAATGAGAATATGAAGGTATAATAGATAGAGAAATAATTAAAGAAACATAAGTTAAAAATTGGTCCCAAGGTCCTCAAGGACACTTGGCTGATCGTATATGCTTTGGCGTAAGATGGAATGTCTCTGAACAAAAGCAACCATGTGAATATAGGCATAAACACACACACACACACACAAAGATATATATATATATATATATATATATATCCATTCAAGAATTAAGGTCTATATATACATACCATTCCCATTATATAATTTTTTGATATATATATATATATATATAGAGTACTAGGTAGGACCTTTGACATTACCAAAGCATCCATGAAAGGAAGTCTCTAATACCGTGGAAAAATATGGGTAGTCAGGGATAACTGAACATTAGACAATTTCTTGGTTGAGGATATGAGGTAAATAAATTAGGATTCTTAGTGTAATAGTTTTCATAAAAATTTCTTATGTCATATGTAATTATAAATATCCTTTAAATAAATCATTCATCCAATGAGATCTTCCGTGGCATTTCAGAATGAGTGACCCAGGTATTCCCCCAGGGTTCCCATAATGTAATTAATTCATGACCCCATCTGTGGCGTTCCCTAATATGGAAACCCATGTATCACTCATGACATCTATCTTCTAATGATATCTTCAAAATAAATTCATAAAAATAAACCACATGTATCACACATATCATGTGGAAAGTCATATATCCCCTAATGCAATCCAAGGAATTCATACCTGGGAACCCAAGTATTGCTCAAGGAATAGAACACATCATGAAAACTATGAGGCAATCCTAGAAAATCTATATCATGAACCTAGTGTCTCTCACGGTGAAAAATAAAGGTATTACCCTCTAAGCTCATCCTGGGTAACCCACTTGGGAACTGAGTACTACTTATGTTGTGGTAAAAAGGAATTACCCCCTAGATCATCCAAGGCAATCCATTAGGGAATCCGGTATCCATCAGGGGTACTATAGTCTCTAACATCCCATGATACCATATTATTAATTCATACTTGTGGATCGAAGTATAACTAAAGGAATACATAATTAATTTAAATAATATATGTTTTATTCTAAAATAGGCCATGTTTTTAAATATTCCAGACATCATATCAAACATCACTATTTAATTGCCCCATTTTTTTAGAGAAGATATAGCACCTCATCCATGGTTTTCTTTTAAAACCATGGTAGAGCTTCCAATATAGTTTATTCAATTCAATGTAGGCATCCCTTATATGATGGGGAACTCAAGACACATATAGAGGTTATCTATTAATAGGCTTGACTTTATTATTGTATACATAATAATTATAACAAAAAATGGTGGCTAATTACAAAAGGATACATATATGTCAAGGGGTATAAACCACTAACCCTAAAATGCAGTGGTTCAAGATTAGAGAAAAAACCTAAAAATGGATTTAATTTTAATAATGATGATAATATATTTTAAATCCGTAGGTTTTACATAACTAATTTCAAATTTTAAGGGAAACATACCAATAAACCCACATGTGAGACAATGAAATTAATTATAAACGAACAATCCATTAATGAAAATGATATAAACCAAATACTTCATTCTTATGATGTCCCTATCATCAAATATTGATATTTGATTTGATCTGGTACCATATAAATTGAATAAATATACAAACTCCAAGACAATAGGATAAATTAACTCACATTAAGTTATTATTTAAAATGGTGAGGAAAATGATGAGAGAAGAAAGAAGAAGATAGAGATTACTAGTGGCCATCCCAAAAAACCGATGATAAGTGATTTTTAAATTATATGGGAGAGAATATCAATTCCTTTGAGAGTAAATAAGGATCTGATATAAAGGAGATGTTGTTGCTTTCATATAGGAGGAAAAGAAAAGGGGAAACCCTTTCAATGAAACTTGGGGAGAAACTACCTTTCAAATATTTTTAAAAAACTACACGGTTTAGATTCATGGTATGGAAAACTGTGACCAAATATTGTGGTCCCCTCATCTTGGGATCCACACCCAGAACAGTTAGTTTTCATGGTTTTTTATAACTTTGATCTAACCACGTGTTGTTATTGGTTAAGTGGAACTATGGGTGTGAGTTAGGTGAATGGTTTTTGCCAACCATTCACAACCTATATGTGTTAATACTTCAAATCTATACACTATTTCTTGGTTATCACTTGGAGGTTTAACAGTTTACACAAACCATGCACCTTCAAAAAAGGTCCAGAAGGTTGACTTGTATTATTAATGAAACCTTATTCCAACCATGTGCCTCATTATATTTCATTGAAAAATATTACTTCAGGTGCCCAATAATTCTATATCATAAACTAAACTCCCAAGAGCAAACCTTGTTAGAAACACATGACGTTTCAACCTCCCCACCATAGAACATATCCACACAGAGAATCCTTAATGAATAAATGAGAATAACATTTGACCTAATTGGGTCATGAAGGTTTGTTTAAATGGGTTCACTATGCTCCAAAAATCCTAATGCACCACCCTAAATTCTTCATGTGGATGGTACATAATATGTTAAAACTCGATTGAATTGTCATATTTCAAACTTATACGATGCAACATTACTTATCTGATCCCATCTTTTCCAATTACTGATCAATTCATCATCTCTTCAATAATGAGGCCTATGGATCTCCCCAGAAAAGGTTATAGAATTTAAAGGCCAATTCAACTCAATTGTACATCCGACATTCAGAACATCCTAACAATAATTCCCTCAGTATTCTAATGGTTCTCCTAGAATGATTTTCTCAACATCAAAAAATTAATTACATTTAAGGGATTTGTATAGTCCCAATTTATTTAAATGTTCAAATTTTGTTTGACCAAGTTAAAAATGGTCACATAACCTTCTTTTAAAAGGATATACTATAATATTCATCACACCCATGATAACAAGATGGTGTGCTTGGGAGGGTACCATGATAAATGTATTCATCAAAACAAGAAGAGACACTTCCATCTACCTATTGAAAAACTATTTTCTTAGATAATTGGAATATGAAACTCATAAAATATGACACCATATCCTAAGGTAACCCGCGATTACTACTAACACATCCTTCGAAGCTCATATCCAACTTCTGGTCACTTCTCAAGAAAAAACATCCATTTTTATTATCATGAACCACTATAAAAACGGGTGTAATAAAACCCCACCTGAACTCAAATAATGTTTGGGTAGCCTAATTATTGTCAAATAGAGTTCGATGAGCTTATCCAAGGTAGTTCATACTATAGATTTTACAAGTTGTACTTTGGTACATAGATGAAACATCCACACATCTGAACACTGACTAGGCCCCACCAAAGACAAGTTAAATAACTAAATAGTGTCTATGAGTATGTCTAAGTAATTCTTACTCTAGAACCCATGTATCACTCAGGACTCACTATGAATCATTAATATTTAATGTTTTATAAATGAAACATCCCAATAGTTTATTTATAAAAAACATTTTTTTAATATCTTTCTTCAAATGCACTATAAATGATGATCTCAAAGTACCCAATATGATTGCTAGATATAGGACATGTTTATCTCTAAATATAAGAGTGAACTATGGAAATCCCATGATTTCCAAGATAAGCCAAGACACTTCCATCATATCTAAGATAATATTCCTATCTTGGTTTCCAACAATCCAAAAAATGTCAACAACAAATAATATAAATTGAACCAATACTGGTCGAATTCCTTTAAAAGTCCTTAGATGCCACTACCGACGCATCATCATTACTAAACATTGATTCCTATACCACCTGAGGCATCCTATGATCAATCACGCATAACCATAGATTCCCATCCCCAAAAAACTATTTCTTCAATGGTTGAGTTCACATCCAAGAATTTTATCACCATGCTTCCTTGGAATCACCAACATTCTTTCCATACTCATCATCTACATGTCATTTTGAAATGATATGGACAATTCCCAAATATCCCTTTCATGGTGGTTCTATCTTAACTAGGAGGGAATGATACACCAATTTGACATGATGAACCCCACATTATTAGTGTCATAGCCATCATTTATTTCAATTAAAAACACATTCCATGACACACACTCTATCATCCACTGTCCATGGGTCCAAGATGCGGATGACACACATATAAAAAGCACCAACAAGATAGAGTGGAAAAACTACCACATAAAACCATATAAATTATATTCACATTAATTATTATGGAATAGAATATCTAGAGAAACAATAATGCTAATAATTTTTTTCATGAAAAAGAAAAAAACTACCTAACAATGATGTCGAAACACCAGATCATCTTTGGGTCATCATCTGAAGGAAATGGAAGATATAGATTTACATTTAATCTTAGGTTACTCTACCTTAGATATTGACTGTGATCAGTGCATAATAGGATAATGACTTAATAATCTTTACATAACCTATATATCAATCTGTACCATTTTACTAAATTGATGGGAACAACATGTATCTAAAAATATTACCCCAAGATTAATCAAAACAAAAACGACTTATTTGATATGATACATAGCCCTGTTTTCCATATGGTTTGTAGTACTTGATTGGCCACACAATAGAACTATATAGAGGATATATTTATAGTATGACAATAAATTCATAAGATAACCTCCTGAGTTATCCATCACTAAAAATGATGAAGTTTCGCATGGCCTACAAAGAATCTAATCATTCCCTATGCATGTTTAACCAATTGAAACTGACCGTTACATGATGGCCATGTGTGTAGCAAGGGTCAAATTATTACACGACCACTCATCCAAACTAGGTTTACTTTTCAAAAATAAGAATATGTCTAGGGATTGATGGAACCTAAATAAAACCTGATGCTTGTAATAGTTTACACACTAATAATGGGGAATTTATATTCTGAGGGTGCTACTAACCTCAGGATAACCCCATACTAAAACATAAATTTATAAAAATATAAGGAGGTAACTATTAAATTATCTCTAGGATATATGACTTATCATTTAAGTTAAATCTACAGAAGGAGACAATTACATGAAAGGCTCATGCTTCTATTCCAGGTAAACTATCAAGGCTACACTAAAACTACCCTTACATGAGGGTTAGGCTATGAACATCAATATGTTTTCACATTATTTATATATTTAATTCCTTTATTTAATTTATAATAAATTATGTTGCTCAAATTTAATAAATTAAAGTAACAGTTATTTGGAGAAATCCATTTAGTACATAAAGTTTCTAATCCCTCACACCAACATAAACAATTTATATTAAATAACCATTCGAAAATATTATTTAATTGACATCTGATCATATGTAGGTAGTTTATCAAATATAATTCACTTTACACATCATAAATTTCATTACAACATTTTGAAATTTTTATATTTATATAAAATGTAAATTATAAACTATAGATGATTTAACCATTTAGTTTGTGATTAAAATTTTAATTAACTAATGCCTCATATACATAAAGCTCAAAAGTAGATGAAAAATATTTTATAATTCATGGTGAATGGTTCAGTAATATTCAACCAAATTATTATATATATAATCATATTAATTTAAGTTAACACGTTAAATAAGCATATCTATATATCATAAGTATCCCATATGGGGTTAATGATTAAAGAGTATCAAAACAATGGTGACCTATAAGGGTCATATAGATTCGGTATATATCATGTTTTGAAATACAATTAACGGGTTTATAATGTTATCATAATAATCCAAGGCTGATCTACTTAGGGCAGTCCACGTATATGGTTTATAATAAATGAATCTATCCTTGATTTAAGGTTTAGTAGGTTATACATTTATACAACGGTATCAAAGAATGTCATGGTCAAATATGATGGTTAGATTATATGGGTTAGCATTTTCCAATGTATATGTAACCCATACACAAAATATATTTCATCCTTTCCCTCGTTTAATTGCACTGAATATGTTTCATCCCATATAACCAATGGTTTGTAGCACAAAAATTTCACTATTTGTTAGTTAATGTTCCACCATTATGATATATGGGAATAAACCATTTAAATTGATTTAGACACTTTAATAACCTATTTAATATCAAAATTATAACTAATGATGATACCACAAGCTATAAATATTGGAAAATAGGGTAACTAATCATAGTATTCCATAACCAGAGTATGAAAAATCAGAATAATGGTATATTAGTGAATCAAGATAAATAAATCACATAGTCATGGAATTACAATCGAGGTACATATCACTAGAATAACTCAACACACATTACATGAAATATACATAGAAGGTGAATCTAAATGTTCCTATAATGATGAAGTGAATGCTACATACTTTCCAAACCATGATAAGTGTAAAATAATTTAATTTTCAGAAATTAGTAATAGTGTAAAGTATGTCATTCACTCAAAGTTGAATCATAATCAACAATAATAAGGAAAAATGGAAAAAAATCCATCCCTGGCCTCTTGGTCTTTTCTCTTGTTTTGGCTGATCACTATAATACATGACTATTAACCAAGTATAGACACACTCCTAGATTAACATATACCTGTCCAAAATAGTAATTGAAACAGAAATAAATTCTCTGATGCCAATTCTAGTGTCCCAGCTCATAATCTACTCAAAACGATTCCCTAAGATCATTGTGAACATGCCATCAAGCATGACTCCCCATAAAATAGAAGCTTCTAACTAGAAATTTGGGTCTAATGACTATATGGGGGGAAGACTATACCCTCATATCACTATGGAATAATTGTATAATACTGAATAAATAAATCAATAGTAAAAGATAATATAACAATGTAAAAAACCCAATGTAAAATATAAAATCATTAATGCAGGTCCAAATGATGCTACATAATCCAAGTAATAAATATACAACAAGAAGAAAATAACAAAATCATCTTGTATAATAGATTCAAATAAATTTTAAGGGAAAAATCCTTGTGTTTTCTTTAGCTAAAGTTTAATCATATGCTGCTTATTTCCCATGTAAAAACGAATGTAAGAAATATAATCCATAACATGAACCTGAAAGCATGAGATTTGATTAAGTAACCTAATGATATGGTTTTCCAAATTGGAAATGAGATATACTGGGAAGGCAACCACCAATAGTGACTAAATCTGTCGAGTCTATACGTATAAAAAATGATAAGTTGAAATTATAAAATAAATAAATAAATAAATAAGTAAATGTAAAAAGTCAGGAATGGATTCCTCCAGGGCACTTGTCCATCCATACATGAATCATCATAAGCTGGAATGACTTTAAACATAAGTTACCATATGAATATATTCATATAAATATATATGTACATGTATTTATGTATATATACATATAATATAGAAAAAATATATATGTATGTATATGTATGTATATAAAAATAATAAGTACTATCTAGGCCCTAAGATGTAACTTATGTTCCCCTGAAATGAAGTATCTAATACATCAAGAAAATCTAGGTAGTTATAGATTACTGAAACTAAGGCCATTAGTTTCTCATGAACCCATGGTGTATACCCAAGGTGTAATGTTATAACAACATTCCTAAAAGATTACACTAGACACATGTAATAATAAACATGACTGATATAAATCCTTTGTCCTATAATCCCATCCAAGGAATCTCACAATGAGTGAAATACTTATTTATCAAGGGTTTATATAAATTCACTATTTCATGACCCCATACATGAATTCCTTATATAGGAAAACTAATATCACTCCTAACATCCAACTTCAATAGGTCCCGGTCAATGGAAATTTGTAAAGAGGAAACCCAGGTATCCCTTAGAGCGTGTTTAAAGTCATATAGATGTGGATCGCATTCAAGTAATTCCAACCTGGGAATCCAAGTATTTCTCATGGTGTATAACACATAAATAGATATATGATTCCATTTTGGTAAATTCATATTTGTAACCCAGTGGGGGTAAAGGATCATCATAAAGGTATAACCCTCTAAACCTATCCTGTTTAACCCACTAGGGAACCAAGTATTTATCGTGGCATGGTAGAATAAAAATTACCTCTCAGACCATCCACGGTAATCCACTTGGGAAACTAGTAACACTAAGTGGGGGAATAGACACTAATAGCCCTTGCGTCCATCCAAGAAATTCTGACCTGGGAATACAATATCACTCAAGAAATGCATAATTATTTTAAATCATTTATGTTTAATTGAAAAAGTGGTCTTGTTTATAAATAATTCATAAATCACTTCAAACATCAATATTTAATTACCCCGTTCTATTATAGAAGATATTACACCTCATAAATGTATTTATTATAAAATATTAGAAATGACATAAATCAAGATAATATATCTGAAACTAGTTGTCCTTTATTTTAGTGGAAACTCAACACACTATAAAATTTGAGCCATTAATAGATAATAAATTATAATTATAATAATTAGAAACAACACCCAGATGGCCAGTTAATTACAAAGGAGAAATAAAATAGGATGTATATAAAAACCCACCAGAAAGGGGTGGTTTGTGTTGAGGTGAACAATATCAAATATTTTAATTTTAATCATAAGGACAATATAATTTATGGCCTTCTGTTTTGCACCATTAATATCACATTTTATGTGAAACTCATAGAGAATCCGACATGAGGTACAATGAAATAAATTATAAACAAGAAATACTTTAGGTAAAATGAAATAGTACACCTACAACATGCTTAATATAGTCTACTCATCTAATATTAATCATTGATTTTAAGCGGTTTGAGACAAATTGAAAAATTGAAAAATTCCCTAATAATACGGTGAATTAGCTCACATTAATATAGGAGTTATTATTTTGAGATAACCTGCAAGAGATGAAACTAGAAGGGTTAGGTTACTGGTACACATATAATGAGATATATGTTAAGTGCTTCTAACATTAGATGTGGGAGATAAATCCACATATAGAAGAGAAAAGGAGGACCTTCTGTGGAGGTGATGCTACTATGTCCATATGGGGGGAGAGGAAACGGGGAAAACCATTAAATGAAACTTGGGGAAAACCCACATTTTACCAATTTTTATAGTGTTGCATTGTTTGGACATGATATTTGGAAAACAATGTGCTAATCATAAAGCCTCCTCAGAAAATGACCCAAACCTTGTATATTTAGGTCATATGATATGATATTAAGATGTGCTCACTATATGGTGCTACTGGCTTAGTGGAACTATGAGTGTGTGATAGGCACATAGTTTGGGAAAACTGTGCACAACCTATGCATGTCACCCCTTCACACTGAACCTTGTTTTATGTTAATCCCTAGGAGGTTTCATGGTCTCAAATAATTGTGTCCCTTAATAAATTGGCCATTGTGGTTGACCCACATAGTAAAATTAACTAGGATCCAACTGTGTGATTCATTTTTTCCTCCAAATAATATTCTTTTAGTGATCAAACCTTCCAAAACACAATAAAAATCCCGATACACCTCAAAAATATTATACGTAATCCAAAACATCACATTAAATGGATTCAATCCTTATATTTACATTCAAAAAATTTTCTTAGATAATGGAGCATCCCCCAAATGAAATTCAAATTCATTTGAAAAATCCACCATTTCCAAAATGTAGGATGTCACACTATAACTATGATCATTTTGTAAAATTTTTATCTTAAATCAACTGGAATGTTATTATTCATATCTTGAAACACCTATTCATATTCCTTTCATCCTTCATAAAATGATAACATTGCTGGTCGATAAATATGGACTATAGTATCCACATAACAATGAAATTGTTAATTCACTAGTACTTTACTTGAAAAGTTATTAATATTGATCTAATGAATATATATAACATTTATGAAATTATTATGATTATTTAATATGAGATGTATATTTTTTCTTTTCCTTGTACCCCCTAAAAATGATAATGTCTTCCATCCGTACGTGTGTACTACCAACTTTACAGAGTGCTATTATTCATATTTCATATTATCCTTTAATGAATGATTATATATATATGTTTATAATATAACTGATATTTATAATATAATTATAATTATTGGGAATAAAAAAAGATAAATTTGAAAGAATCACAATTTCATAACCAAACCATACACGAGAAATAAAACAATAAAGAATAAAATTTAACGATTTCAATAAGAAGTTATTAATAAACAGATATTAAAATTCTGAAAATTGATCATATATGATATTCTATGTATGTGTATGGTTCTGGTATAGAATTATGAAAAATATAACTTTATTATATAATAGGTATAAATTTGTTATGAAATAATTCTAACATCATGTAAGAGACTACTATTACAATATCATTTTATTTTTGGATGGCTTTTGTTTTGATTTACTTTAAAATATCTATATGAATATTATATTCTACACCCCAAATATTTTCTTATCCTCTAGTTATTACTGTCTCCCATGTTTATTTTACATTATATATCTTTTTGGATCCCAAATAAATAAAAATTTTATAGATATGGTACTGTTTCTAGGAAATCTTGTTTTTGATGTTTCCCTTGGTACTATTTTTCTTCAACGCCCATATCATTTTTAAAATACATCCATTTTTTTCTATTATAAAATGAATTTTTAAATAAATCTTCACCCATGATATATATTATATACAAAAAATTTAAAGGATACCACTTTTCATTTTTCAAATAAGGAACTCTTTTCCAAATTCATGAATTAAATCATTATTTTAACATACACCACATGAATGAACATTATTGTGACCTTCACTACTCTTTCTATTGAAACATCCTCTAAAATATATTCCATAGTTATTTTCAAAAAAATATTAATTTATATTATAGAAATATTTATATTTAAAATATTATATATCAAAAATGAAAAGGGATTAACCTCAAGTAACGTTCTAGTGAACATTTAGAAGTATTCTCAATTATGTTGACACCCATTGATGTTAATGAGGATAAGATCCAATTACATGATCAATATTATTTATATTTATGGTTTATTATTATGATGGTGAAATATTAATGTCAATTATTTTTGATTAAATATGGATAACAATTGACTTATAATTCATTTCTACAAGGAATTGTATTGATCATTCAAAATAAGAGGAATTCATATTATGTACAAATGCAGGTAGGGATAGGTTATAAATAGAACCCAGGTTAATCCACAAGTCACATCAGAAAAATGGCCAGGAATTATATATTAGATAAGTATAAATTTTAATCTTACTCATTTATTAATAATTATTCTTTCATTAATAGGCCTTGAATGTAACATTCATCGTATATTTATTTAGAGTACCTGATCATGAATGTCCATAGTTATGAATTTTATTTATTTAATTTTTTTCTTTATCAATGTTTATCTATGTTGATATAATCCATGGATGTTCATTAGTATCTTGTTTTTGACTGAATGAAATGTATTTTATTACCCACTCCCCTCTATTAATTATCCATTATTTTCTAATGATGGATTATATGATATGAAAACATTTATGAGAATATAAGATTACCTTTTATTTGTTTTCCTTTCCACATGATACTAAAAGGGTTTTAATTATTGATATCAATGATGAAATAATATATCTTATACTATATTTTTATGTGTCCAATGTAATCTTGGAAACATGTATGCATATAGTTTATGGTGATTGCTAAACAGATATACCCTATGTTATGAGATCCATTTTACATTGTACCTCTAAAATATTTAAAACTCGGGATCTATGTTACTGGAGTATACTTGTTACACAAAGCAGATAGATAAAATTTAAAAGTTATTCCGAGAAAACACATAACAAAACTAGTTGATACATATAATCCCAAAAAAATAAATTAATCCAAAAC
Organism: Viscum album; assembly: GCA_963277665.1. Lineage (NCBI taxonomy): Eukaryota > Viridiplantae > Streptophyta > Magnoliopsida > Santalales > Viscaceae > Viscum > Viscum album. The sequence goes on from OY728158.1 coordinate 267,096,251, forward strand.
AAAATCAACTATCTATATTTGAAATTTGGTCACTCAACACATCCCACAATGTCTAGAAATGGACAAAAGAAACATAAAAATTCAAATATACTAGACGATGGGAAACCAAAATTTCCCCAAATTGTGTATACAGGGGTTGAGCTAAACATGCCCATTATGATTTAAACAAAGATTATGTTTCATTTCCTTCCAAAATTAATTTCACTAATAAAAGATGATAATATATATAATTGAGAGTCGTTTTTTGACATACACATGATATGAACCAAAATATTTTTCCAAATTCATTGTGAAACACATTCATTTGTTCAAAATACATGATCAATTCTCAAAATATTGTTTATCAACCACTTTAGAAACTATATAAAACGTATTCCAAATAAATTCAACAATAAAAAACCAGAAAACATATATTATGTGCAAAAGAATTTCATAACACCCCTTTATAAAATAAACAACGATTTTATTTTTAAATTCCTCTTTCCAAACCATTTTGAAAACATGATTTGATATTAGACAAGAATCAAAACATCTATGAATATAAAAATTTATCATATAAAAAGGATATCAAAGTAATATTAACAAATAATTAATAAAAAATAGTTATGTTCAACAAGTCAAGTATATAGAATGAAAAAAGTTGAAAAAAATCATTATTGTTGCCCTCAATAGGTTTCAAGCAACATGGTCAACTCCATTGGATTCAACTAATAAAAAACTTGGGTGTAGAAATGAACCCAAGTCCTCCCAATAATAATATTCACATCCCTAAAATAACATCAAAATATTAAAACTTTAGAACCATCATATGAGTTTTAAGAATCCACGAAGAATAGTTTATTCAGATGCACTCAACATCCATGATTCCCACCCTTTTCTTGAGTATAGTCTCAACTATTGGTATCCACTCATCCATATATATATCACTTTCCTATGATTCCCATGACATTAATAAACATAAGTAATAATAAAATAAATAAATTCATCTAAAATAGGTAAATAACACAACCAAATAAATATTTAGTACATCTCACCTCCAACACCCATTCATGAAACATCCTATTTTATATAATCGTAAGAATCAATAAAGTACAAAACAACAGCCTTTAGGTTCTATAACCCAATATAGAAGCATTATGTTCAAGGGGATCCATCGAGGGAATAATTTGTTTTTAAAAAAACATTTTAACATTTCTAAAGTTGAATTTATTGAAAACTAAAGCATCTATAAGATTTTCATATTTTAAATTCCACCCATTGAAAATACTTCCAAAACAATCATTTGAATTCCACCTTTGAAACAACATAAAATTCAACACCTTTTAATTTAAATTCATTTGAGAAACCAAACCACTTAATACAATTTCAATCAATTAGATGAAAACCCATGTTTCCCCAAATTTAGGTCACAAATGAGCTCCAATGCTCCAAGTCATCTTATTCACTTTTACCAAACCTATGGATGTATTTAAATAAATTTACATAAAATAACACATTAGAATCAAATAAAAAGTCATTAAATTCTATTATAAAAATTGACCAACTCATCAGAAAATTGATCAAACCAACAAAAACCATTTCAGATCATGTTTATTAAAAATATAATTAAACCCATCAATAAATAACATAGAATTATTTTAAATTAAATTTATAGAAAATGCACATTGAAATTGTTACAATGATGACAAATGTTGTCACCTTCAATCATGAATGAGAAAATAAGTGAAGAGATACCCACAAATACCCAAAAACCAAAACCACATGTAGTTAAGTCAACTTAAACAATGAATCCAGGCTTGAAATCCCATATAGTTTGTGGGCGGTAGAAAAATAAAGTTAAAAATGTGAAATAAGAAATAAAAGGTAATGATAATATGAACATTGGGGATTAACATAATAAATCCACTCAAAATCAATTATTATAGGCCCAAAAAGAGAGGTTAGAGGGAGGGATTATTGAACATTCAAGTTCTATATCCCTGTTACATTAATATGAGGGGGAGGTAATGGAAAATTCTTTTTAGTCCAAAAATTAAAATTTTATGAAAACTAAAATGCTCATACATTTCAGTCACAGAGTTTGGTAAACTATGTGCCAACTCTACAACTCACACAAGACTAGAGAAAAACACTTGTCTTTATTGGTAAAAAATAAACAAATAATGAAATAATTTCTTGAGACATATCTTTAGTTCACAAAATAATAACTACATGAACCCTGGTATAGTTTCTTAATCCACCAATAGTTTCTCACAAGTACTCTGAAGAATAAAAGTCTTGGAATATTTTTACTAGGATTTTTACATTATTAGCCTAGTTGTTCTCTATCCCTATATGATAAACCATTCAAGAGAAAAACAAACTTTAAAGAACAATTATATTATAAAAATTAATTTTTTCTTCTATACAATTAACAAAAACTATATAATATTGTGAAATTCCCTAAAAAATTAATTTCTTTCCCCAATCATCAAAAAATATAATTTACCTAAAAATAATAAAATTATATTAAATATTAAATAAATATTTAAATGGGGGAGTAAAAAAAAATTGGTTTATCTATATTATATCATTCATCCACTTGTTTTTATCTTGACATGTATGTCCTTTATAAGAAATTGAATTCTCTCATCATTTCAAAAATGATAGAATATTTTAGGGCTTTGGAGTCATTGAGGATTATAACATCCTATGAAATATTAATAATCTGAGGGAAAGTTGATCACTCATTGAGTATATAAAATATATATATATATATATATAAGTAATGAATAAAAAATTTACAAATTGAAAAAAATGTTAAATGTAATGATTGAAAAAATAAAGCTAGAGAATAAGTTTGGAATGCTTACTTAAAAAAATGACAGCTTATTAAAAGGATAAATGAAATGGAATAAAAAATATCCCAATAGTAATTGAACAAATTGATTAAAATACCGTGTAATGATTGTCTTGTAAGTATATGAAAAAGAATTTTGAATAAAAATATAATAAAATATACCCAATTGAAAATAAAAATAGAGTATTTGAAACATTTACACACATGGTAGCTTATTAAATATTTATAAGAACATCATAAAACCTTATAACCCCTAATAAAAACTATTGAGATGGAAAATTATTTGTAATTTATTGTTTATATATTTATATTAGATATGGGTGTGACAATGGGAAGAAGTGATCCTTATTTAATTGTGAAAATGATATACATTTCCTTTAACATTGAAATTATGTGGAGGGTAAAGAACGAATCACATGAGAGTTTTACGAGTTAGGTAACAATATATTTGTGATACAAGTTGGATTTAATTTTATACAAAAAATATTTATTTATTATTTATGTTTCATTTTAACCATTAATGTTTTGAGCCACATTAGTTACCACATTTTCACAGATTAATATTGATAAAATATTGATAGGGGAATTTGTTCCTTTACTAACATTATATGATAAACCCTGTTATCATGTTTTAAAATTTTTTATCTTAATTTGGACACCATTTAATTGAAATGAATTTCAAATACTGATAAATTAACATTGAAATTAAAAAAATAAGATATATAAATAAAATTGTTTTTGTAGGAAAATGTATTTATATACATTATGAATTAAAACTATTATTTCTTACCAATTACTAACTAAATATGTGTCAATATTTTTTTCAATTTATTAATAAATATATTAGAGTCACAATTTTCATGATAATAAATTAATTTATATATATAATAATACATAGTCCTTAAAATAATTATTTCTGGAAAATAAACCTCTTTGGAAAAGTCCTAAAAACCCAATATAAGATGATTTCAATATTCAACATCCAAAATTGATTAAAATATAAAATTTATAAAAAATTAAAATATATTTATTGAAAAAATCTCATCATACTTTACTAAAATGATGAATTAAGAGAATTTATATTTTGTAGCAGTTTTAGGGTTATAGTTTTTGCTAGAGAAGAATCATGGGTCATACATCCTCAAATTTTTAAATTCTTTTGTCCTTAAAACTTATAACGTGTATCAATCATAAAAATGATGTAAATTCTTAATAATTTGTTATTTAGGTTTCCATGATTCTTCATCAATCAAGGGGTTCCACCAGAGTACATCCACCAGTAAATTTTTATAAATCTGGAATAATTTCACTCTAGTTCGCTGAATCAGAATAGACTATTTATCCTTTGGAAGGCTAGGTTTATGATCTATTACCTTAATTGAGTCTATATTTTTTTGGGTCTATAATGTAATTCCATATAATTTAAACATGGAATAATCCATGATATTTAATATAGATGGGTGTAAAATCTATAAATTAATCAATGAATCTATTTTGCTTTAAAATATCAAAAGGATCAATGTAACTAAGTTATAACATCTCCTTATTTCCAGACCTTATGAATCCATTTGGGGGTTATACATTCATGAAAATCTGATCAACTACTTGAAATTTCATGTTCATCCTATGATTATATGTAAATATATTCTTCCTATTATTAGTAGAATTCATGTGATTATAGGTAGCATGAACCTTCTTGGTTTATTCATCAATGTGTTCTAGACTAACGAGCTTATTTCCACTATTTTCCTCCCAGTGGGTCAGAGTATGAAATCCTTTTCTATACTAAGTCTTATTAGGTGAAACTTTTATACATGAATGGATGTTATTATATTCGGAAAATCACAATATAGGTAGGTATTGGTCCTATGTTCCATGGATTTCAAGTGATCAAGACCTCAACATATAACCTAATGTTTAGATAGATCTATTATATTTCCAATCTATTTCAAGTGGTGAAGAGATTATTAGGAGTATCTCTATGTTAAATTAATTTTAATGAATCTTATAAAATTTTTATGTGAAATGAGGTTTATTATTAGATAAAATTTATATAGGTGAACTATAAATCCTTACACATCATTGTTATAGAGTATTGTAAGATGTTCATGGGGTAGATAGTCTATTGCATCTAGGAAGTGTATATACATGGTGAGTTGCTCCTAAATGAACTAAATAGAATCATTATTCTTAGATGACATAGGAAGTCTAGTAATAATGTAAATTTTGATATTTTCCCACTCCCATATTTTTATATAGACATAAATCATTTCAACCTTTCAGATTTGTCTCACAAGCATTAATTTTTGTCTTACCAATTATCTTAACACATATTAAATAATTTCTCTCTTTATGTTTTCCCAATAGAATATCATAGTTTCATCCATCATTTTTCTCATTATCTTAAGTATTTATGGTACACATAGTATCTTTCCAATCATCCACCCACGATCTTTATATAATATGTCTATTAATATTCCATCTCCCAGGACCTTAATCCTTTTTTCTAAACCATTTTAATCATGTTTAGACATATTTATCCAATAGGTAAAATATGGTTGGGAAATTACATGTAACATTAATTATGTTTCCCATTCATTAATAATTTATATATCCAATGTTACTAATTCTATGAATTTTGGATCCCTTTTTATCCTCATCATAGAGAGAATTTCATGAACCCTCTTATTAAATGAATATTATAACTATCTACTTTGAACCATGTTGAGCACTTTATATGTGAATATATACTACAACCATTTATGAAATATATATTTTATCTTTTATACAGTATCATTTGTTTCTCAATATCTTCAATGAAAATATTATTGGTTACATATCAAGGTCATTAAATATATAATTTTAATCATAGATCACTAATTTATTTTGTTCATAAGAAACAAGTATATCATTTTTTATGTGGACAAAACCTAGTCATTTCATTGATGTATCAATGTATATAAATAATACTTCATTTTTTGATGTTAGTTTAATAAGGGTTCAATGATCATTTTATTGATTACTTCTTCAAAACATTTTATATATCCATTTTTTAAAATCCAATTTGATCTCATCATATGTCAACACGGTTAAAAGATTATATGATAAGATAATGTTTTAAATAAATCCCTATTCATTACTAAGGAAATCCTGGAAATTAGATTATTGTTAATAATAATTATTATTACAGGTTCAATTAATATTCTATCTTAGGAAATTATATATCCCCTAAAAGCATCATTATGAAGCTAAAAGATACACTTAGTAAATTTCTTCTATATCTCAATATTCCTTAGATTTTTATGTTCTAATTCATAAATGGTCCAAATAATCATAGAAAAACATAAGCCATATAGATATATCATGAATGAAACATATAGATAATGTACCATAGTAATCCTTGATCAATCTATTGATCAAATCCATGATCATCAAGGGTTCATTAGATAAGCCAAAGGGTTTTAATTTGAAATATAAATTTTTGAACCATGTTAAAAAATATATCATTGGTATATAATAATTCTTAATTTTCTAATTGATGATATCCAAATTGAATATAAATATTTAAGAAATTTCGATCACCTTATATATGAATAAGAAAAACATCAATACGATGTGTAAGATACCCATTCTTTGTAATAATGGAATTGAAGTTTTGAAAATAGATTCAAAACATCATATCTAGTAATTAATGAGGAAATGAATAAATATAAACCCTAAAATGGATGTATAATAAATCATTAGGATATCTTTCCCATTCAGTAATTCATACTCTCTAAGAATATGATGAAGATGATCCATTATTGCTGGTTCAATATACAATTTAAGAAATGATATTTTTTCAGTAAAAATTAGGGACTATAATCTATCCTTATATATTTTAATTTGAGTATCATAAAAAATAATTCCTTTGTTATAAATTCAACTATAATCCATCATAATAATTTTATCAAAATTCAACCAATGGTAAAACTACCAGATCTCCAAATAAGACACATATACAGAATTTAATAGAGAAAACCCAATATACATTCATTGTTATAATATTTCTACTATAAATATGAAATGAAGTATTCTGCCTTAAAATATCATAATATTATCCAATGTTCTTAAAAAAATTAATGATATGAATGAGTTCATAAATTTAGAATCAAAAAATGTATTAGTTAACATAGATTTTATAATCAACGTGTAAGCTATAACAATACTTCGTACATCCACTTCTACTATTGTGATAGAATAGGCTTAGCCTTACTCCTTTATATACTTTGGGAATTGATTCCACTGATACTAGGGGTACTGTTTTGACCAGTTCACTATATCATTAAAATTAAAGCATTAGACATTTTTTTCTTCACTTTTTTCCCCAACTTGCATGAGATTAATGGAAGTTATCTCCACACTCATAAAAAACACTCATTCTCTTAAAGAAATTTATGATGGGTTTCATAATTTTTTTTACAAGATGGGAATGTTAATGTTACCTTTTACTCTATTAACCACTTATTTTTCATATGGATACTAGATACCCTTTTCTTTTCTTATTTCCCTTAAAAATTAAAATACTTGGAAAAATACTACCCTTTCATGATGAAACAATCAATAATATCCTATACTATTATAATTATTTAGATAAAAAATTCTTTTTAATACATGTCTATAATATATCAATTAATAGATTAGATTTGCATTCAATGTTTAATACATAATCCCAAAAATGCAATTCTAGACATGCAATATTGGTCTCATATTAAATAAAAACCCTTTATTTATTTAGTTTTAAAATTAAGGATATTATTTTCTTGTTATCCCAATTTTAGGAAGAAAATAAATATACCGATTATAGTTGTTGACATGGATTTGTTTCCTCCTCTTAGGATCAAATTCAGAAAAAATTGAATATACATAATTATTCTTTGAATAAACCTATGAATTATAAATCATAGAATATATTTCCTATGCATTTATTATAAATTCATGTCATTTAATCTAGAAATATTTTGATAATATTAAAGGGTTTTGTTATAGGCTTATGTTCACTAACTCTATTCTTCTAAATCCAGTTTTTAAGGTTCGGAGTAAACATTCTTTGATACTTAATGTACCAATAACATGAATCCTAATGTTATTTTATTAATTTTCAAAAATAAAAATATCAAGATATTGAGAATCAATTAGGTTAACAATCTCAATAAATATATAAACGAACACACATTAATATAAATTAAAAACAAAAGTAACATCAACAAAATAAACTAAAATTTATTATTTCTCCTGGAAAATCTCAACATCACAGTAGATTCATTTCTTGTTTCCTTTTGAAATGGAAAATAGTATAAAGGGGTGATCAAAGAATCTCAAAAAGGAGTCATTTAAAAAGGTTTTTTATAAATAAGCATGGAATACATAATTCTATAACATATAGAGCTATGAGAATAATTTAACCAAAATATAAATACATTGATAAGAATAACTAATCTTGTGATATTTAAATTTATTCATGGATAAAATAAAAATATGATTAATCACGTGGAAAATAATAATTGATTTCATGTTGGTGGAATGCATAATGTCATCAAAATTAATCTTAACATCAATTCCTCCTAATAATACTTTTGACATAAGAAGGATAGGAAAACATCCAATTACCTAATCACGTTTGTATCTCGAGCCCAACTGATTAATTACAAGAATATATATTTCTAGGCCCCAAAAATAACTAATTATTTAAAATTAATTCATCATATGAAGAAATGTATATATAAATATATATCATAATTCTCTATAAAGAACCTCGTGAATCAATCATAGATTTGTAATCAATACATTCCCATGTAAGAACATGGATATAAGATATTTCAATATTACCTCATTCAATGGAAAAGTATGGATATCTATTTGAATATCTCGCAAATAACATAGAAAAAATAGGATATCCACAATGTAATTAAACTCACCATTTTCAAAGGAAACATAGAAAGGAAGTAGTTAAGTGTACCCTCAGAATGTTGTGATATCAAAATGAAATGATATTAAATTATGGTTTATAAATATTTCATGAGTTATCCAAATCATATCCCCCATGAATTTAAATACATGTGGGGAGTTCGGCTAACAAATTGTTCACCAAGTAGAGGTACGGTAAATACTGAACCAACGTTTTTACCCCTAGGTGAATATCTTCCATATCCTACACCTAATATTTTGTATCTAAAAAAGGATTTCACTCTTAAGAAATATAATGATCTTTATATAAAAAAAGTAGGGTGTTTTATTATAACGGAGATTTTATGAATTATAATAGATTATAAAGGTAATATAATAAGTTGGAATGGTGATCTACCATTTATAAAATTATATGAAATTTTTATTAAATAACTTTAATAATAATTATCATTTATAATAAAAAAAATATAATGATTACAATATTAATGAAAGGGAACTTTTTAGGAACCATACTTTAGTATAATCACAATATATCGAAAGGCTATAACAAGTTGGAAAAAGTGATATCTCATTAATAATAAATACAAGTGATGAAAATAAAATTTAATTATTATAATTTAATTGTATGAAATGTATTTTTATATTACACTATGATAAAACAAAATAAATTGAAATGGAATGATGATGATAGGAAACACATAAATTTGTAGCTTCTTAAAGGTTGAGAATAACTCCTTTGAACTACAAAAACTCTCTAGGGATGAAATAAAAATATAAAATTAGGAGGAATTTGTTTTTGTTATAATTTTATTGTAGAGGGATTTGAAAAAGGGTGCCAGTGTGCTCCTCTTATAGGAGAAAACAATAGAAATTTCTTTGTTATCTAATTTTAGGTGAATGGTAAAGGTGGAATCACATGAGGGTTTTGTGGGTTAAGTAAATATATGTCTTTTAGAAATATGGTATTATGTTAACTACATACAAGGTTTTAGTTTTTGGTTTATCTATCATTTTAATAATAAAAATTTTATGCCACTTAAATTTTCCTCTTTTACCCCCAATAGCCATAATTAAATATTAATTATTTTAATTGTTCTTTTATGTAAAATATAAGATAAACACTACTAAAAAATTTTATGTGATGATAATGAATATGAACTCTATTTAATCTAGATAAATTTAAAAATATTATAAAATTATATTTTAATTTAAAACATAAATTATATATAATAACTATTCTTTACAAGAAAATTTCATTTTTTGCCTTACAAGTTTTTTTCTTATTTCAAAAAATTACTATTTAAAAGAGTTTTACTATATATATTTACATATTTAAGTATAATATTAGATTCATAATTTAAAATATATAAATTAAATTTATTTAGATATTAATAAACAACACATAAAAGAACAATTCATTGAAAACATGACATTTTATTATAATTTAAAAAATTTATCCTTCAGCAAATTTCAGTATTTGGCATCCGAAAATGATTTAAATCACAAAATATCTTTCATGAACTAAAAATAAAATAGAGAATAATATAACTATTAGAATCCATATATGTAGGAACATATCTATCATAAACAAAAAATAAAAATTTTATAGAGAATAATATAATCAATAGAATAAATTTGTTCAATGATCAAGAAATAAAATAGTATATCTATAAAAACTCATAATGTATAATTTATTTCAGAAAAAAGAAGTGACCAAAATATTTGGGATAATAAATAATTAATGTTTCTTTGGGTGAAGCTAAAATTCCTATGGTGATCTCATATAAAAACAAAATTTCAATTGATCATACAAAAAAAATTTATAGAGCTCACACACAAACCCATATCGATATTAAATATCTCATAATTAATGATAATTTATGAAAATAATTTATCCAAATTGAGTATATAAGAATAAATGATGAAGTGGAAGATATTTCCACCAAACTAATATTTTCAAAATAATTGAACTAGCATCAGTGGAATCATGGTGTCTAAACACCTCCCTCTACTTAAATACATTCAGGATATCCCCTCCCCCTTGTAATTTATACTTTAAAAATTGTAATTTCATGTTTATATTATTAAGGATTTTTACAATTAAATATATTATCTGTTGGAGATAGTTTCTATTCAATGGGTGTGATTTTAGAATTAGGTTATGTATGATATAGCATTGATTACATGGTTTGGTCTTATATAATGGTAATACACAATATGATAATTTTCCGATTCCACATGGAAGCAATTTATTTGTATTTATTTCAAATAATCATGTGTTATACTTTATAATATTTTTACTCACTCATTTTCCTCAAATAAGTTTTGCAAAAAATAGGATTAGAATTAATGGGAAAAATATCCTTAATATATGGTATCTATTATATTCATATGTACATGAATCATAAAATAATTTTCAATAATAATTTCTAATGGACACAAAAGGGTAATAATTTTTAAATATTAAAATAAGGGCAGAGTTTTGTAACAACCTGGTAAATTAATAATATTTATATAGTGTTTACTCAATTTTATTTAATAATTATAGGGTTTTATATAGTTTATATTGATTATAAGTTGTATAAATAATTATAAAGAGCTGTAATTTTTGTCACAAGAGGAATTTTTAATGATCAAGGAATCATTATCATGATAGAAGGATCATAATAGTATAAAATATATATTCACATAGAAGGATCACAAAATGTATAAGTATGGTAGTCATTGATTTTCATGGACTATTTTATCTCCACTCACTGCCATTTAGGAAAGGAGAACAAGGTAGATGATTCTCTTAGATAAAAAGAACCATCTGCTATATCCATTATGGGATTGATAATGATTCTATATTTATGGATATTAAATGGATAGATATATAAACCAAAATAGTACGTGAAATATCCTACCATGCACAAATTATTTCCCATCTGTTTATCTCAGAGGAGTTCGAGGAGAACTAAAGGGATGATCTTGGGCTTCAAAAGAATAAGAATGATGTAAAAGAAGAGACAATTCCTGATTTAAACAGTGATTAAGATGGTTTCACACATTTTTTAAGTATTAATTTTATTCCTTCATCTCCTAAAGTCTAGAAGAAGATATTGTATAACTAATATATATCATCATTCCCTATTCATCTTGGAAGTAAAAAATGTTTCCTAATCTTATAGGGCACTTCTAGTTAGACATGACGATGAAGGGAATTGTTGAGTATATCAATAGGTTATTAGTATTTAATCATGGTAAGTTAGATAAAAAATTCAAGTGGACGATGAAACCTTTTCCTATAGCCGTGTGGAAATGTGGAAACACCACCATAGACTTTGTCACTAGTTTCTCACAGAAATCTAAGAGAAAAAATTTGATATGGGTTCTAGTGGATCAACTCACCTCGACTGACCACATTATTTCTATTCCAGACTATTTATTACTTGTTTTAATTTCAATGATATACGTTAAGGATGTGGTTAGGTTTTTTGGATTACCAATTTTATTCATCTATGATCTTGATCTGAGTTTGAATTAAATATTTTATAAAATTACTCATTAATCATTGAGTACTAAATTAAATTATGGAACAACCTATTTCCCCCCAAAATGATGGATAATCAGAAAAGACTATTCTTACACTCAGGAAAATCTTATGATCCATATAAATGGAATTTATTGGATTATGGGATTGACATATACATTTTATTGAGTTCATATATGAAAAAAAATTCTACTCAAATATCAAAATGGATCCATATGAGGCTATGTATCATAAGTGATGTAGAAATACTACATTTTGGGATGAAGTTGGAGAATGATTTAATCGTGGAGATAATCCCATTTATGAGATGATAGATAAGCTTCACACCATCCAATAACATGTAAGAGCCATTCATATTTTGAAGAAGTGCTATGTTGATATCCATTTATGTGACATAGAGATTAAAATTGTAGAAAAATATGTCCTTCAAATATTAGCATGGAATAGAGTCATATGGTTTGGAATGAAATGTAATATTTACCCTAGGTATATTAGACCATTTATAATACTTGATCACAATAGATTAGTGACCTATTGGCTTGAAATCCAATATGTATGGCTCTTGTATAAGATGTGTTCCATGTATCTCTCTTAATGAAGTACATACTTGACCGCACCCATGTACTGAATACAGATGTGGTAAAGATGGATAGTGACATTTCAAATGAAGAGTATTCATTGAAGATATTTTATTGTATAGAAAAAAATTCAAGGAAACAATACAAATCACATTGATAAAGTGTTGTGGAGGAACAATAATTAAGAAGAGGTGACATGGGAGCTAGAGGAAATGAATCCAAAATACCCTCACTAATTATCAACTAAGATTACGAGTTGAAATTTTGGATGGAAGTATTCTAAATGGGGACGAAGGTAACAACCCATAGTTTAAAAATTTATATTTTTCCTCAAATAAATGTGTTTAATTTTATATTATATTGAATTATACACATATAACACATAGAGAAACAAAAAAATTATTTCATTAATTAATTTCATTACATTAGTAAATAATTAAACCCATCAAATTCTAAAAATTATGAGGGTGAAGAATATAAAATTTATAAACTAAAATAGTAAAATACGGATCATCCCTATATCCTATACTAATTCCTCCCATGAAAAACAACATGGAAATGAAACAAAATATTGTTAAACCAATAAACATTATTGAAAATGAAAATATTTAGCATCGATAGAAATTAATGATACTAATTATTGATGAAATAAATATGTATTTAAATGAGTTAATGTTACCCTTAGAATAGAAATGCGGTAACTTGTATAATAATGTGATTATTGGAATAGTGACCTTCCCATTGGAAGCAGTTTAATAATCGTTGTGGATACAAACATTACTCATGGAATAATAATTTTATATTAAAAAATGTAATATAAATAATAACTATAATTAGTAATTTAAGTAAACATCAATATTATAATGCCAAAAGATAAATATAATTATTTAAAAAAGTAAAATAAAATTTAAGCAAATTTTAAATAACTTTTAATTTAATGTATTTCATAAAAATAATTTTTTATATATTCAAAATTAAAATCACCTATGATGGAAACTAATTTTGATAAAATGAATATCATTTTTAATCAATATGTAGAAAAATTCCAATGGTAATTTTTTTGTAATTTTATGAAAGACATCGAATTTTAATTGAATTTTAAAAATACAGTATTGTTTTGTAAATGGAGTTTTTTAAATTAAATAATTAATTATTAAACGATGACCTACAAATTTATAGAAATTCTGGATCGACAAAAACATATATAATTTGATAAATTAGTTATTAAAATAAAATAAAAAAATTCCCTAGACAAATCCCTAATCCACAAAATTATCTCCCTAAATAACTTTAGAATCAATTGAAGACATATAAATTAATCAAACACAAACCTTTTAAGAAGATAATGCTTGTAGAAAAGGATCTGATTCATTAAGAAGGTAATATCATTTCATCAATTTATTCTATATTCTTTTTTAAATTTTATATCCATCATCTCTTTTTATAATTAAAAACATGTTAAAAATTATATTATATATTAACAAGATCTATTTATTTATAATATATTATACAAATTGATATTTTAATATAATTATATATTATACATATCATGCCTCTACTTTAGACAATGTGTCATGAACAGATTGTTTAACATCAACAAGTTTGTTTATAATTTATTTCTTATCGCAAAACATATGAATGGTTATTATAATTTATTAATGATATAAAAATGTATAAACATTTTTATTTTAGTCTCCTATAATTAATTCAACTTATTTATAAACTACCTTGAACAAAAAAAATGTGGATTCAAAGAAAACCAATATTTTTTTGGAAATGAAGATATTAATACCTTTTCCATTAAAGTGGGGGAATTAAGAAACATAGTAAATTGATTATAATTGATAAATAGTTAAAAAATTAAATAATTGACTTCTTGTTGCATGATTTAATTAATAAACCATTTTTTGAGATGAAAAAGTGATGAAATAAACATTTTATTTAATGTAAGGGGATTCTCTAGCAGAACTAATTTTTTAGGGTTATCCAATCTTCTCATTATTTTTATTATGGATATTCCATTAATTTTACATAAACATCCTTCCAATATTGTTCCCTTTAATTTTTTTAGTGTATAGACATTATCAGACTTTTCCAAAATTAATTTTAATCAAAATATAGTAATTTTTCAACAAAGGTTTTTCTTTTCAAAACACATATTTGACTCAATTTTATTTTTTTATTCAATCAAGAATGATGATTTTTATAAAATATATGTTTTCCAATATTCATGTTTGGACCTGAATGTTTATTAAAAAAGTTATTATTTATGAATCTGATATGAAATCAATTCAATTTTATGGTTTACTTTATGATTATTACACGTATATGTTCTATATATAATGAATGATTATTATAGAATAATCCATCTTGGACTTTAGGCCTCTGAGAGGCGTATTCACCATCTCCCATGGCAGCTACGGTTCCCTCTTATTCATTCCCCCTTCCCCCCTATGGCATGGATCGAAACAACTCCCTCTAATCTCGGCTCAGTGTGGGAGTAGTTTACTTCAGGGTCTTGTGTCTGGGATCTAGGGTTTGTTGTATGCAACTCCCGATCCTAGTTGAAGGTAGGGTGTCCTAGTGTGTGGCTCGATGAATTGGCGCATTCACTCCTCCTATGATCACATCTTTAGACAATGGATCAGTGGTTCTCTGACATTCATTGTAGGTAGATCCCTCTAGTTTCGGATTACCGAGTTGTTTGCTTCGGGGAAGTGCAGCTGGGATACAGGGTTTCCAGCTCCTATTTTTGGTGTCGTCGGTTTTGTGTTCCAATGTGCAGCATGACATGCTCGCTTCTCCAAAAAAATTTTTATAACAACGATGCTTTTGTAGTTCTCTTGGATTCATCTCAGCTTCTCCTTCAATAGTGACATCCTGAAACATTTCTGATGGCTTGACTCATCTAATACAGAGAGCCTACACGGTGCATCCAACCTAAATGAGTGTGGTTCTGTGGGTGTGAGGCACGACATTGATCTTCTTCCTTTGAGAGGGGATGCCTTGTGGTTCCAACTATAGTGAAAAATTTTAGGGTTTTTTCTTTGATGATATTAGGTCCATTATATGGACAATGAATCTAGAGTTTTTTTTGGGTTTTTCCATTGATGTCCCTGGTTCTGATCTGCATCAACACGCTTATTTTCTCGATATCATGATTGCCTAATTTAGAACATATTGAGGGTTCTTTTGCTGTCTGAATATTGATGATCCATGATGAGGGTAGTGTTCTTGGTTTAGGATGACCCTAGATCCCCCCATCGGTGGCCTTTCATTGACATGATGTTATGTAATCCAGTCTAAGGTGGAGATATCTTGAACTAATGTCCCTTGGATTGTCTTATGGGCATGACGGTGGTGATGGGGGGTCATATAGAGACAGGCAGGATTCAATCAGGATTGTTGTTGACGGTGGTTCCATGGTCTTGTGATTTATTTATGATGGGGAACTTGGTCAGTCTACAAGGAACTACTTCAGATGAGGATAGATTTTTTCACCTTCTTCGTGCATGGCTTTTATTATTTGTAATATTGAAAGGTTATGGCACTGCCATTGATACTGGGCCCTTGCATTTTTTTCACAAGACAACTTGATGTGTAGCCATGTTCTTATGAAGGTGTGCCTTAACAACATTGATGCTGGAAAGGGGTATATCTTTTTAGTCTTGTGCGTAGTTGCAACCCACTTGATTTTTCAGATTTTGTTAATGTCTCTATGTGTTTGAAGTCCTTTCATCCATATACCCTTAAAAGGGGGGCTTATCCAAAATAATAAAAATTTAGGCCTTCGGGTCATTTGAAGAATGCATGATTAAGAGAATCTATGATGTGATAGGTAGGCCTGAAATCATATTTATCTATAATTCATTGGTTTATTTGAGAAATCTCGTGATATTTAGTGTATTTGTAATGAACATGAAGCATGATTTTTTAAAATGATGATGTGATTATTTATAAACATTAGTTATGTGTGAAAATTATGCCAGATTCTTTTCAAACTATGTGTAGTTTTGACAACTATGAAATGATGTATGATTATTAGGAATGGTCAAAATTCC
Source organism: Viscum album (assembly GCA_963277665.1). Lineage (NCBI taxonomy): Eukaryota > Viridiplantae > Streptophyta > Magnoliopsida > Santalales > Viscaceae > Viscum > Viscum album. The sequence goes on from OY728158.1 coordinate 267,113,207, forward strand.
ATGTATTTAGAAAATATTTCCCTCATGATGTTTATAAATAATAATTATAGTATAAATAATAGTTAAATTCTATTATGTACAACTGTTGTATGAGCCCAATTTTCCCAAGAAACTAAACTTTTGGATCCTAGATTTTATAAAAATAATGTTTTTTATATTAAAATTTTTGTAATAGTCATTTAAGAAATATTTTGGTCACTATAAAAATGGGTTGGGATGCTTTTATATAATAGGATAAGGGGTTCCCTTTTGTAAGTGTGGGAGAGGATAAATTTGGGATTTTCAAAATGAAAAAGGTGTACCCAAATTTTAAACATGAAATAATGCATAAAAAATTACCATTATAAAACCTAAGAAGAGATAATGTAGAAATATGGTCATTAAATTGAATTTGGATGTGTTTTAATTTCATTTAAACCAATATCACTTTAGTTTAACCACTCGGTTAACTCATTAAAACCTTAACTATAGTAATTAAGTGTTTTTTTACTATTCATTCTGACCATCAATTATGTTGACCTTGTTATATATTATTAATTATTATTAATTAAAATATGTAATCCATTTTTACAAATTAAATTCATAATTTTTTTAAAATTTATTTTAAAACTAACCCTACCGAAGTGATGAAAAATGAGGTTTCCAAAGGATATGATTCATAAGTACAAGAAGTTGTAATATCAACAGACAATATTAATTTGATTCTAATTATCTAAATTGTTTAATAATAACATATGTGAACTATATTTTTTTTTAGTACTATTTTAAAAATTATGATACTTTTTAAATTCTATAAATGAAAAGTTTGTATTTATAAACAATCAATATTTTTCACTATTTACCAAAAAATTAATCATTTCAAATAACATCCAAAAAATCAACCAATGTTAATTATTAAAAGGCCATTCTAAAAAAGAATTTAATTTTTTTAAATATGTTCTATAAATGTTTACATTTAGTTTTTTTATTTGGTCACAGAAATAAATAAAAATCATTTTTTTGGAAAAAGGATTTTCAAATCATAAATTGACTTTACATAAAATTAAGAACCTAATAATAAATACATTTTATTTATCTAAAAACATTAAAATTAATCATAAAAATGTGTTTATTCTTGTTAAATCCAAAAAAATTAATGTCTAGGTTGTAATTATCATATTTAAAAAATAAAACTAATAGTATAACATAGCTTCTCAAAACTCGGTGTTGTGGGTAACACAATATATCCTAGAAATTTAATATATATGAAAAATTATTTTATAAAATCATAGGGAGTAACATTATACCCCCCTTTAAATGAATTTTCATCAAAATTACACCAATATAATGAAAATATCTTTGTATAATGCTGCCTCTTAAAATCCATAGGTTACTTTACAACATTATTAAGTTAGTGGTTTCACAGAAAAACCTTTTCCAAGTGAGTGGTCTTATTTCATAGAAACGTATCTATATGATTCATAATCTCACTATGGTTTTCTTTATAGTAATTACCATAATCCCTTGAAATTACCATTTATTTTAGTACATGTGAATGATTAGTTATTTACATTTTCAAGAGTGATACATAGAAAACATAATGTACTTGAGAGAGGTCGGGTGGAAGAACCATCTGATACGTAACCATAGCTAATTAGTCAAGAATCTAGAAGGGAATGATATAAAAATGGATGAAAAAATTTTCATCATAAATCCATTTAACTTATTTCATATATAAATTCAAATAAAAACCTTCTCTTTAACATGAACCCCCAGATCAAGCTGACGACTGTCAACATAACTTGTTTTCAAATCCGAGCTTCATTGATGTACTGTTGAACTGCTATATCATTCTATTTCATTTAGCTACTATATATTTTTCATCTAATATGACATGGATTTATTATAAAAATCTAAAATATCTTATATAGTTACACCCTGCCAACACTATAATAATCCCTGCTAATGGGGACCTTTATTAGTGTTAAAAATGTTCTGATACAGGGGAGTTTTTTTCAGCACTAAAACAAGCACTGAAAAAGGCCCCCTTTGTTAATACTAATAATGAATAACTAGTGGAGGGGTATCTATTATCAGTGCTAATAAAGGGGTGATAATAAAGTGGGCCTTTATCATTTCTAGTAAACAAGAACTCATAATTCTCCCCCTTTATCTGTGATAGAAAAAAACTGATAGTGGCTGGCCTTTATTACCACATGTAAAAATGCACTGAAACTGACCTACCATTTTATCATCTCTTTTTTCTAGCACAGATAAAGGTAATATATAATTAAAAATAATATTTCATTTCAAATAATATATTAATTTCTAAATATATTTATACTGATATGAATATAATATAAATATTTTTAAATATTTTTATATAAGGACAAATTGGTATTTAGAATTAATATATATTATATTTCAGAAATTGGATTATAAAATAGGTAAAAATTCTATTAATTAATAATTTTATAATTATTATCATGTAATAGTCAATAAATTAATGTTTGATGACATAAAAATTAAATGACTTAATAAAGGGCCTAATATAATCAGAAATCACAACTTGACAGTCAAATAGTCACAACTTTTGATTTAAGAATTTGTTTGGGCTTCAACACATATAAAATAAAATCATGTGAAGATCTCTATGCACTGGTGACTAAGGGAAACACACAATGAGGTTTTTTTGATGCTACAAATGGCCTAGAAGTCCTCCAAAACTCTGTTTTTAGTCAAGATATCCCATTATTTTAACATTCTATGGAATTTCCGCCTCGTTTAAGGGGGTATGATATTTTCCATGATGCCTAAATTTAGTCTGGGGGATTACATTCAAATAGATATTATGGTTTTGAAATTTTATCATATTTCAAAAAATAGTTTTATTTATAATTAAATATCTTCATTTTTTTATATTTAATTGATATAAATAAATAATATAAATAGATATTTAAATAGAAATGTATTTATAAATATATAAACAAAATAGAAATAAATATTTATTATTTATTTTTAAAATGTAAATAATTATACATTTTTTCATTATCAAAAATCATTAATATGTATATATATTATTATAATATACATATATGTGTGTATTGATAAAAAATATTTATATTTACATTCTAATATATATAAGTGAATATTAATATATAAAATATTCAAATAAAAACAACTCTATATATATTTCAATAATTTATAAATATATAAAAATAAATATAAATGGCATAAAATATTAAAAAACACATGGAAAGGTATTAAAGAGCATAAAGTCTTTTAATGGAGGCCTTTGGATCAAATGCTGGCATACAAAAGTATTTTGGGAAGTCATATTCTTTTGAGGAAGGGATTATGGGGGTGTGTGGTAGTTGTGGGGTGGAATTCATGGGTGAAGGGGGGATATAAGTGTTAAAAAAGCGGGATGATAGGGGATCATGAAAAAATTATTCGTTTCAATTTTTTGAAAGAGATATTAAAGGAAACCTTTAACAATGAAAAACGTCTCTAATAGTGAAACCCATAATCAATGATTTTAGTGTTGTTAAAGCCACCATTTATCACTAATAAAAAAGTGATGACATTGGGTTCCTTTGTCAGTTCTTTTTTAGAAATATTAACGACACCCTTTTTCTATATTTTTTAGCTTTAATAATGTTCGGATTATTGTATTTCCTGCAATATCATCACTTTTGAAGCATGGATAAAACCCATTTACTAGCTATATTAAATGGATGATTTTTAGTAGTGTTTTCACATCTAGAATAGTTCCAATAGATTTCTTTATCGAACTTCACCACATCACATAAGAGTTTTACACTTCTTTCCAACAAGGGATTTATAAGGAACCATTTTAGTGATAGAATGAATGTTTGTTTTGGTAAAAATGGAGGATGGTGTTGATCCAAACTCCATATAAATTAATGTATAATGAAAAAAACATATCAAATATGATTTAAATTTTTATCTCATACAACAAATCATTATTTAGATGACAGTAAATGATAAAACTCAATTATGTATCAATGTATCACTAAACGTTTTTATTGAACATCCAGGTAAACCTTTAATCTTGATCAGATACAACCGAATGGGGAAATCTATGTGGTATTTCCACAAAATTTATATATACTCTCCCAAGGTGATCTATATATAAACATTCCCAGATAGTGATGTGGTGTGTTGAATTAGTGTGAAAATTTAATATAAATCTTATAATATTTTCCCAATATATATTTTTTGGAATACAATGATGAATTCCAGCGAAATGTTTTCCATTTTCCATTATGGTATGGGTGATATTTGTAACATACACTAATAATATTGTATCTCAGTCTCAACTTATTGATATATAAATCATAGAGATGAAAATTTTATAATATATCACTTCATTTGATCCTACTATCAATGCTCTTTCAAATATGAATACAAATTTTTATATCAAGGATGAAGAAAGAAGGAGGAATGATGACCTTCCTCTAAAACATAATTGTAAAATATGTTATATATGGAACACATATATAATTCAAGAACCTTATAATTCTATCACAATTAATATTAAACACAATAACATTTCTCATGTTGTTTTTCATCTCTACATCTTCTATCTATGCCACTTTAATCACCACTTTTATAGAAGGTTAAACAGTTATTTAAGATATATAATATTGTCCAACTTATATAATTTTTTCTTGATCAATAAATTTCAAATCCAAAAATGTTTTACCTTTTTTTATCCTAGTAATATATATGATAGTATGAACCTTTCTAATTAAGGAATTAAACACCTTGTTTGCTTTACTAATGTGCAAGTGTATTGAGAAGTCATAATCAATAATCAACTCCAACCATATTCATTAGCACATTTTCAATATGACAAAACTTCGATTTATTACACACATAAACATGATATATTACATTAAATTGAAATTAAGACAACCCTAAGGATCGATAGGTCTATTGTATTAGGAAATTATGAACAGTACTTAATGAATTAGAATATAAAACACAACATCTTTATTGATTTTTTTCATGAACACAACATTCCTTCATACCTAGCATTGTAAGCGATAACCTGAGGACATGAATAAAAAAGGGTGAGGTATAAATATTAGTAAGGGAGTAAACAAAGAATAACTTTAATAATATAGTATATGTTAGGTAATAATCATATCAATGGATCATAATAGAAACATGAACATAAGGGCATGACATATCAAGATTGTTATAACATGGAAATGTGGAAACAAAATTTATCATGATATTAGCATGATCCAAGGATATTTATACATGTACCATTAGTAAACCTTAAATTAACTTTAATTATAATTAGTGAACAATCATTTCACTTAACATACCATGATACCAGTCGTTACCCAATGCATTGGAGCACTATCAGGGCACATCCTTCTTAATCATTTCATTTAATTCATAAGTGTGGCATATAGATCATATAATATGGTTTCATCATCATTTACTTCAATATAAAGGAATGAGTAATTAATAAATGAAACTATATAATCAATAAGTAAATGTTCATAAAGGTGAATACCTTTGATAGAGAAATATGCATGGTATTCACTACACAATGATTTCAGCATGGAAAATCGTTGTGCAATTTTGTCAGCATTATAGCATGGCATAAAAATTCATAAAAATGTTTGAAAAGAGAGAAATAGGTGTCTAATCATTTTTACAAGAAATGGAATGTAAGGGGTTCATATAGACACATGTCCCAACATATGTAGTGGAATGTATATTCATTAAACAAATGTATTTCTTGAATGTAAATGAGGAGAGGAAATCACTTACAGAATTTCAGCTTGGTAATAGGTGTACATGGGAGTAATTAATGAGATATAAATGAGAATTAAATCATTAAAACATAAAAATTTTAATTGAAAATAAAAAGGAAAAACAAAAAAAAATAATCATTGATAAAAATAAGAGAGGACGAAATCCCTTACTAAGATGTGTGATCCTAATCGCTTATGAGGGGCTTGATAAGGGATTATTGAGATCTTGGGGATCCTTCAAATGATACTATAGATAGTAGGTTAGAGTAGGTATGTGCTCCATGGGTTTTTAGTGAAGAGAAGTTGGAGCTTGGTTGTGTTTATGTAGGAAAAGAGAGGAAATTCATTATTATATAGGTTTTGGACACCACACATTAAACTAATCAAAACCAAAAACCATCCCACAGTTTTCCCATGGGTTTTAAAAAATGGTTTTTAAAAACTAATTTTAGTAGGCCAATGTCAAAACTTATTAAAAAAATTTTCATGCCTATATTGAGGCGAGTCAAACTCTCAATGAAATCGTTTTTAGGGTTAAAATGTTTTATAAGTCTTGAGGGTACTCTAAGGCACTATAATATTATTAAAAAAAATTAAATTATATTATAGGTAAGACAAATACTATCTGAGAATCATTTTTATATTATTTTATTACATCACTATTTTTTCATTATGATGTCATAAAAAATTATATATTTAAACGGTACTAAATTTTTACAAAAAAATTTGACTATCTCAAAAAATTATGAAAAACTAACCATTGAATAATTTTGACTTCATGATTCCAAAATCATATTGATTTCATCTAAATAATTTTATAAATAAGTGAATTTTAGCTATTAAAATAAAAATTGACATTTAACAGAAATTAATTGGTTTTGAAAACAAACAACATTCAACCCATAAAAAAAATTACAATTGTAATCAATGAAAATACAATTTTTTTCATAAAAATTATCTTATCACTTATATTTAATAAAATGTAATTTAGTAATAATATTTTATAAAAAAATTATTTAATTCAAAAAATCCATTAATTCATCAAAATTTATTTCTTAATTGAATATTAACTAAAAATCCAATGTGTTCTTTAAAATATATTTACAAAGTAAAAATAATAAAATGAATGTAAATTATTTATTCTATAAAAAAATTATTCACATAATAATAGTTCTAGGGCCTTTTTACATAACCCCTTATAACATCTGCATAATACCAAAGGGTGAGTTGTGCGATGGTGTCAAAACTCTGAGGGCGGCGCGGATAACATCACTCACGGGGTAATCTCTATACCTTTTATAAAAATTAGTCTTCTGAATATCTCCCTTTTTCACCTTAACATGATTATATCAAGAGTGATGATCCAGCTTAGAGAAGTATTTAGTACCTCATAGTGGATCAAACAAGTCATCAACCCTTAGAATGGGATACATATTCATTATGGTGATTGTTTTGATATATCGGGAATCCTTACAAAACTGAATTGATCCATTAGTTTCATTTAAAAAGAGCACCGGCACACCCCATGTATAAGGGCACGTGAATCCACTATCCAAATAAACTTTTATCTTCTTTTCTAACCCATTTAGTTCGATTATGTCCCTCCTATTATGTAATTTGAAGATAGTGGTGTCTCTAGGTATATTCCATATTGATGAATGTACCTCATGATCTAGGGGTGTCTGGGTAACTCTTCCGAAAATACATCAATGTATTCCCTCACAATAGGCATTCCTATATTGGTTATAACTTCCATTGAATTAAAAATTTAGGAAATGTATTATTATTCATAGGGTATCAACACCAACATCAGTGAGGTATTTTCCTAAAAATATTCCTAGATATATTTTAATTTGTATAGGATCATGGTATTGTTTTGAGTATAGAAAGTGCTTTCCTTTTACTAAAAATTTATTTTTGATCTATATAATCTGAGACAATCCATGCCTAGTATGGAATCAAATTCTTTCTGGGAAGGATTATGAGATTTTTTGGGGGAATATTCCTATAAATACTTAATGGATAAGTGTATAACACTTGGGTTACAATGATGGAACCCATAGTTATTTTTATAGATATATCTACATCAAACTATCATGGATTCAATTAAAAATAATAGAAAACATTTAGAATATAATGTAATGTGTAGAACTATTATAAACTAAATAATTTTCCATTATTTATTGAATTTTATGTAAAATTATGTGAATTTAATTTCATCATCCTATTCAGAATATTGATGGCATAAGAGCTCCCATGATCCTTCTGATTTGATAGTTGTTGACACATATTACACTCAGGGTTCCATTTTTTAGGGCACAATCTACCATAGTTCCTTTTCTCACTCTATTTGAATAATTGAACCATGGGTTGTAAATTAGGAGGATCCTTCCATTACTCCATCTTGTTTTCTAGTTTCATCATGTATCTTAAACATTCATGCTATTTTTGTCCTACTCTCCCACACTTAAAGAATTTCCTCAACACTAAATGAAAATTTTAATAAGTCTTCATCCAATATTTTCAACATGTGTTTGGGGGTATACTCTTCCCCCATTTTTTACCCCCATAAAAGGAACTATATTATTCTATTATTACCTCCATATACATGGGTCCAATTTCCAAACATCACATTTACATTTAGATAACATTCAACCATTTTTTCAAAATTCCCATATTTTAAGATAGCTATATCATTTTGAGGGTGGTTTTAAACAACTGTAGAATTTATCTATATTCTATCAATTTTGATAACAAAACATAAGCGTTATTATGCATGAATTGGGATGTTTAACTCATAATGTGAGATTGATTCAATGTCCTTTTATTTACATTGAAGAATTCATTCACCTTCATTTCTCAAATATTTTTTAGAATATACTTATTAAAAAATATTTTCTTAAATTATATTTAACCAATATCTACCATTTCTCCTTTATCTTGGTGGTCATTATCAATGAAAACCATTAATCAGGTTATCTATTTAAATGATATATGGCCAAAGAAAAATTTTCATTCATACAACAATGGAGACAAGAAATTATATAAAACATTTTGTGGACAAACCTTTCAAAAAAAGGGGATCAAAACACCCATTGAATGTTATTGGTGATTACTACATTAAAGACGTTATATCTTATTTATCCTTTTTTGAATTAGACAAACATTCCTAATAGTTTATTCTATTATCCAAATATTGACATTATTGGGAACTAATATACATGGTGTTTTGAACTCCACTACCCAGGGAATTGCGGATATATTTTAGACAATAGCTATATTGTCTCTCACACGGTTTGATGGCCTGGTTTCTCATAATTACCACAATTTTATAAAATAGAAACTGTTTACAAAAAACATGATTCAACAAATAATATAAAAATAAATTTTTCTATTTTATAAATAACTTTAATTCGGACCATAAGGTATGCCTATGTTTATCTTTTTCTAAAAAGGTTATTAATGGAAGTTTTACATATACATTGACTTATAATTATGTTTAAAAAATATATAATCATAATTCCAAAATTAAATAAAATGTATCTCTGATACAAACTATTGTGATGTGCCTTTTTGTTACATGAAAATTTCCTATTTTTTAAGATAAAAACATAATATCTATAAAAAACCGGATCAAAAGGATTATTTTCCTTGAAAATTTATCCTTAAACATCCATTGTACAAAATAGAACATAAAAATTAATACAATTCATCTACTTTAACCCCTTAAATCTCACCTGATATCATTAATATATACTCTCCTAAGGATATACATCATAGATAGTGGTGAGCTGAGAACATAGTATAGTGAGGAATGAGGGACACACATCAATATTAAATTGGTTAGAAAAATAAACATCATTATATCATAATAATATGATCATTATAAACAAAATGATGTAATATTTTTATAATTAAATGGAACTTGGAACAAGAATAAAATAATATATCATGTCATAGTGGTCAAAAACCAAACATAGATGCGAACCAATCTAACATAATGTCCACACATAACATATGTTCATTAATCATAACATAATCATTGTGAATGAATATGGAATCATGTTATTTCTAGATTAACATAATCACATTAGATGAATCAAATTAATGAATACATTGGAGTGATATATAATTCTAGGCCTACCCTTTACATCATAAATTCTCATAATCATGCTTCCCACATATAATGTATGTCAATCATAGACATGGAATTACTCATGGAAAGGAATGTGTCTCATATGGGTTTCAAAAATATTACTTTTTTGAATAAAATTAGAGGATAACAAATTTATATGTGTAATCATATGTAGCACCAACATCATCTTTTGTGAGTAAAGAATAAATAACTATATACGAGCCAGTGATGTGTTTTGAACAAATAGTTATTTTTTAAAAATATATGTATTTGTATTAAAAATCATTTTGGAAAAGAGGAAAACTTGTATATACCTAAAAAAATGGGAATAAAAGTGGAAGGATATTTAAGGAATAATAGGGGAATATCAAACCTAAAAATTATGAGAATGATGGATATCCTAAAGTAAGTATTTCGGTTAAAGAATCCCCTTACCAGAATCCCCTCCTTTTTTATTCACCTATAAATCTACTGAAAAATATAACTATGTTTGTTACAACATGGAACTAGAAATTAGTTGTTGAAATATTTTCACTATTTACAAATTATATTCATTGGATTGTATTTCTTAATTCTCTCAGTTAAATGGAAAACATTTTGATATCTTGTTATCCCAAAAAAATCCTATTTTTTTATGATTTCACTTCTTTCCATAGGTCATTTATACATAACATGATTTAAATATATAATATTTAAACACCTATATATATATATATCATAAATAATTAATTATAACCATTAATATGGTTTTTGATTATAAAATAATTTTGAATTCCCTCTTTGATAGTCAACTGGTCGTTAATGAGTCATTTCCTGAAGTGGTGATGTGAGATGTGCAATATAAAATTATATTTAAATAATATTATCATAGTATATTAAAAATAGAAATATATTGTTAAAAAATTTAATATTTTTTAATAATTTATTAATTAAAAAATATAATGAGGGTATGAAATTAGAAAATTAAAAGTAGATTAAAGTACAAAAGGATATCACCACTTTTTTTAGTGGTTACTTTTCTATGACCCTCAGCTTCTGAAAATATAACAGATTGTTTACTCAATAAAACCCAAAGGATACTATGGTGATTTGGGGAGAGTATTTCAAATAATTTTTCCATTGGTAAGTGCATTAGGAGTGGTTTACCAAGAGGAGTGAGAGGTGTTATTTATAATTGAGTTGGGGGATATTTTTGGGTTAATATATTTATAAAAATAATATATATGAGGTAAAAATCTTAATAGTGATATTTTTTATATTAATAAACATATTTTAATTTAATGAAATGATTATTGTATTCATCATCACTTTATAGTTGGAATTAATTAGTTTAATTAAAAGGAAAGGTGGTAAAATGGGGAACTATTAATTTATTGCAAAAAATTTAGATGTCTGATGTTGGAAAGTACTTATTTGGATTGAAATAAATGATAATTATATTTGGGTGAATAATTCAAAAAATTAAATATTTTTTGTTCGAGCCTCAAATTTTATATATTTTAGGTCATTATTACAACATGAATGAAGAAATTTAAGATACACTAGTAATGGGAAAACACTGTATTTTCACTATTCCCCTAAAAATTGAAGTACATCAGAAATTGAAAAAAATCCTTGGAAAATTTAATCATAATGATTAAAAATAATGATTTTAATTTTATAAAAATAAATTTATATCATATTTAATTATAATCATTAATATACAAATTATAATTTTTCCAAAATACATTAATATACAATTTATTAAAAAGATTCTTATATTTTCTTTGAGTTTTTTATCTTGATATTTATTTTTTAGAATTGTAATATTTATATTTTAATAAATTAATTATTATAAATATTATTTATTTAATAATTTATACATCTAATGTAAAATTTGTATTCCAATAGTTAAGTTAAAATTCTCAACGTCCATGTTACTATTCCCAATGATCAAGTTTTAATTCCAATGACCACATTACTACTCTAATAGTCACATGATAATTACAATGGTCATATTTCCTAATATAAATACCTATAAATTCCTCACTAACTATTATCCTAAATATTTCTATGGTGTTGTTCATGGTCGGTCTGGTTATAGTTTATTGGGGTGATCTATTTTTTCCAATAGTATTTTTTATTTTTTGTTTTTTGTTCCCTTATAATATTTTAAATTTTATTAGATTTAGTTTTTTACTCATGTAACTAATTAAATTAATTAAATATTTTTTATTGGTTTCTCTATGTGTTTTATGTCTATAATATTCTATTATAAAATATAATACCCTTTTATTTCATGGAAAAATATCATTTATGAAAAATGAGTTGTTAAAATTTAGGTCATAAAATACCTACTTCAATCTATTCCTTTTATACCCACATCCTAGAGGCCTTAATTAGATTAGTAAACACTCCTAAGAAGGATTTTTGGTGTTAACATATGAAGGTTTTCTAAAGAAGATGTGTCATTATTAATTAAGAATTTTTTTCTTTTCATCATTGAAATCCCAAAAATATTCTTAAAATTTTATGAGATAATACAATTATAATCTTAAATTTAATTATATGTTATAATATTTATGTAATAACCTATATCAATCTCTCATAAAATCAAATGAGAAATGAAACTGTCGATTCTCTGTATTGTTGACCACTGCTTAAAGAACCGATGTGATTTTTTTCCATCACCTCCTTTAATAGATAGAGGAAATGAAGGATTTAATTTTTTTATTTTATTTTTAGGAAATATGTAACACCCCAGGTAAATAAAGAATATGACATTTCATATTTATCCATATTTGTGAATAAAATATTTAAATAACTTTAAAGGGGACGCTATGCTCGATGGCGTACCCAACACGCAACAACGAGTTTCTTGGGAATCTTACGTTGCACTCTAATAATAAAATAATATTATTTTAAATGGTAGTTAACATGTAGCCGTTGTAATGGCGGGAATGGATATAAATAACTAAAATATGATTATATATGTTTTTAAATGTTTTTACATTTATCCAATAAAAGATAATGGCTTAAAATACGGAAAGAATTCAATTTTAGGCGTATATGCCCTAGTTTTCACTAAAGGTTCACTTATCACCTTTTGATGGCGAACCGTCATTAAAAATAGTTTTGATCACTCTTATAAATTCTTTTTGACCAAATAAAACTCTTATTAAGAATCGGGACATCAAAATTTACTTTGTGTAAATTTTTGGTATCATTCCGATAAAGTTCATTTTTTTAATGAATAGTGTAAAATGTTGTACTTTAATTCAAAACCACTTTTTAATCTAATTTATTTATATGATTAGATTATATTTTTAATTGGTTTTAAAGTGAAATTAGAAAATATTTTTACCATTAAATCCAATAGTGTTCGTTGGAATCAATTTCACTTTGAAATCAGACTTAAACTAGTGTCAATCTTTTGATACTTATTGTTTCATAAAACACACTATTTGACATGACAGTGGGAATTAATTATTAAATTAATTAATGTGACTTATATGTTTTGAATTTTGTAAAATGGACTTCATTTTTGAATTCAGAATATCAAATATTTCTTAGGGTGAATTTTTGGGATTTTTCTGAAAAACTTCAATTTTTGATGAATAGTGAAACCACTAAGTGGTACTTATAAAAACTGATTTTCCATTTAAATGAAATGTTTCCATCATTGTGTTTTGATTTTCAAAAATCCTACATACATGGTTGTCATTAAGAAGTAAAATTTGGTTCAATGAGATTAAAATAATTTTTGGTGAATAGTAACTTATTAAGTTTTTAATCGTGATTAGTGGTAATTAGTGTAGTTTAAGGTAAAAATAATGCTTTAATAAAATGAGATGAGCTTGACACATGTCTTACCCTCATTTGTTGTATCATGGCCGACCAAGACAAGCCATGGGTCAACTTGGGGACCCCATGGATCCACTTTGGTTGGGAAATGACATAAATAACATTTTATTTAATGTAAAAGTAAAATTGACACAAACATGATATGTTTTAATAAAACAATTTTTAAGTGGGGTTATACAAGTCATATTTTTGATTATAAATATTAATTGGAAAGATAAAAAGCTATCCTACATCATAGTATTTTTTTTATAATTTTTAGACATTAAATAAATTAAATTATTTATGACATAATAATGATGCAGCGATGACATCGTTATTTGACGATTTAAATAAAATGGAAAGATAATGTAAACTATATGAACTACACATGTCCAAAACTTATTGGATGAGTGGATTTAGAAGACTTATCACCTTATCCACGAATTATATCAATGTGGGACCTTTTGAAACCGAAACACATTTTCAAATAAAGTAATATTTCTTTACTTTCCAAAAGTGCCCCTCCTCTCCTCTTATAAAAGGCCCCCGCCTCTACCTCGTTTAACACACTCCTCAAGCCTTTGGCTCGGCCAACCCCTGCCCATTTACTCTCTCCACATCCCTATCCTCATCAAAGAGGATTACCTTTAGTCATAATCCTTTCAAAGGAAACCTTTAGGCTCAAATCAAAAGGAGTTACACTTTTAAAGGTAATTCATTCTCTCATGTTCATTTGTTTTATTATGCTTCTCCAACCCCCTAAACTCTTTTTATTTACTTCTTTTGTAACAAAACCAGTATCTTCAATATACTAGGATGTTTTTATAAGATTTATTCGAGCTACACTCTCACACAACTACATCAAATGGTTAAAGAACATACGGTTTCCGTGGATGGTGAAATTCTGCCTCCCGAAATGATGATTGTTCAATACTCATTTAACACCTTCAACGGTGGCCATTATGATGTCACTATTTTTATATATGATATATAATATGTTTATGTTTTATTTATGCTTCTGTATTTTTCATTTTTTGTCTTACCTTTATGGCTTCCATTATGGGTATACACGATATCTTCATTTAAGGAAGTGCGGACTACCGCCCCCTCAAAGTGATTTGATTCGTTAAATACCATATGTGGGATGTATAAAGGATGGAAATATGATATTATATATGATATTATACTAGAATTATAATATACCTTTATATCATTATTATTCCATTCTATAAAATACGAAATAGAAATGAAAGTAGCGTTCATGCGTACGTACGGCTTACCGTCTCCATGAACGGTGCATTTCATTTCTTACCTCTAAATGATTATGTAATGTTATAAATGCATGAATGTACTGGATATATATGAAATATATGATATCTACATAATGAATACAATTCTGTATATAATAAACATTTGGCCACACGAACAACATGTAATTGTAAGAAGTCCACTTTCAACTTAAGAACCAAATATCGGCAAAACAAATATTATTAACTTAAATGATTAAATAATGTTTATCACATGGTAATAAGTGGTATAATAGTAATAATGAACTTGAAAAAGGTTCTTAAGGAATTAGAAATTAACTCAAGTTTATTATTCAGGAGATTAAAGAACGATCGAGTCAAGTCGGACCCGAGGTAAGGGATCCTACTCCTCTCTTTCTTTTTAAGTACACACTTTTACGTCATTACTTTTAAATCTCATCTTTCTTATTATTGGGATGATAATTTATATTACACTTACTGTAATTTTTATTTTCATGTGATGAGAGACCCTATTCTCTCTCATTAATCCATTTTGGAAGTTTTGAGTGGCGCCGTTAGGCTGCCAAACTTTCGTAAGAGATCTAACCTCTCTCTTCTTTTAAAGTACTCTCCTTTATGTCACTTATTTTAAGATCCTCTTTGTAATTTTGGGGGATGTTATTTTATATTCCTCTTGCTTTACATTTTATTTTAATGTGATGAGATACCCTATTTGATCTCATCGATCCATATTCGGAAGTTTTATGTGGCGCCGTTAGGCTGCCGAGTTTTCGTAAGGGATTTTTCATCTCACTTTTATTCCCGTGAGATTTATGCTACATTTGCCACAAATTCCCTTGAGTGGTGTATGTACTGCCCATTATTCTACTCTTTGTGTAATATAATTTAATTTATGAGTATTTACATCAATTATCTTTTGTCCTTCTTTCATGGGGTGTATGTTTTGAATGATACCCAAGTCGGTAAGGGAACCTTTCACCCTCCTCTTTTTTAAAAGACTTCTTTTGTTGGGTCTTTTAATTTACATATCTTTATGTTGGGATATGTTCTCATATATCCTTATTGATGTAAATTTTATGTCCAAGTGATGAGATATTCTTTTTATCTCTCATCAACTCTTTTTGATGTGATGCCGTTAGGCTGTCAAGGGAACTTTTTAACCCAATTTCGATTTCTTTGGGTTCAACATGTAGTCATTGAATATGTCGTCCATTGAATATGTGTGAATGACCTTTTTACACTTAATATCCACTTATATTGGGTGTATTTATATTTGTCACACATATTTTTGAGATTGATTTGTCCTTAATATAAGGATACCTTCTTTATAAGGGATTTCATCACATTTGACATTTCTATTGAGGGTTCATTGTTGTTATGCACCAATTCACTCTTATATGGTGTATATACTGTCCTTTGGAGTATTATATCATGAATCCATTTATTCTCATGTTATTTTATTCAAGTGTCTCTAATTTTGGTAAAACCCCTTTAACCAAAATATCGTTTTAAATGTTTTAATTATTTGTTCTTATTAATATCCATGTTTTCAAAATGGTTTTAAGGATTTGTTTATATGGATATTAATGGTTTAAAATTTTAAGCTTCAAGGTGGTATGGGACACTTTGATTCAAAAAATCTCTTTATTAAATGTTTTAAATGGTTTTGGAAATGGTTTCTTTTTGAATGGATTCAATATTTCAATATACTAAAATGTTATATTGTGATTGAAATGTGAAAATGTTATGTTTCCTTTATGCATGTTTTATGTGACACATTTATGTTATGGTTCTTGGGAATTGTTATGAAAACGGGTGGTTCCGTGATAAACTAAGGGCAGTTGAGCCCGATATAGCTCTCCAATGCATTGGGTAACGCGAATGAGTGAAACGTTAAGGTTTCTCCGAAGAGATTTAGGGAATATACTTTGATGGGTA
This sequence comes from Viscum album, assembly GCA_963277665.1. Classification (NCBI taxonomy): domain Eukaryota; kingdom Viridiplantae; phylum Streptophyta; class Magnoliopsida; order Santalales; family Viscaceae; genus Viscum; species Viscum album. The sequence goes on from OY728158.1 coordinate 267,130,147, forward strand.
TTCCAAACGTAACCAAGAGGGTTACTCCCCACGTAAGAATGTTATGAATGCCTCAAGTTACCTTTATGTCTTATGTTTTCTATGATTTATTCATGGTTTGATGAGGTATGTTAAAGTGCCTATGTTTTATGTGTAAAGTATGATTTCATTCTTATGTATATATGAACTCATGTTTCCTTTCCATATTTTTATAACCCTTACTGAGCTTTTTATGCTCATCCCAAGTTTTTGAAATGTTTTTCACAGGTCAAGGGAAAGGTACATGATGTGATGATAGTGTCAAGGATGTTTCAAGAAAGAATCCGTGTTATATTTTAAATATGTTTCCGTTGATGGGAAGAATGATTACTGTCTTTTATGTAACCACTTTGTTTAAATGTGGAATGTAATGCAAGTTTCATGATCTAATTCTCTAAAACTCTAAACCTGAAAAGATCCTCAATGTCTAATCTTGTAATAACTCAAGATAAAGTAAGGTTTATGGCTGGGGCCTTATAGTTGGTATCAAAGGCCGGTTTAGATAACTTTAGAGGTTAGGGTATTCTTTAATCATAAGTGACATTACCATAGTGGTTAGGATTTCAGAAAGAGTCCTAGTTTTAGATAAAGTGAATGAGTAAGTATATCTTAGTGTTTACCTTCCTTGTTAGTACATGATGGTTTTGTTGATATACTCACACTGACCTTTTTGGTTTTAGTAAATGGCTGGATCTAGCAGGCACCAAAGTGACAATGGGTTTGAAGGAAACTGTGGTGGTTCTCTGATTAAGATACTCGATGAGATGGGGGATTCAATGAGGAATCTCATGGTTTTTCTAAACCAACTATCAAGGAGTCATGATCAACCACTTGAACCTTGGTGAGTTCTCTAATTCATCATGTACGAGATGTCCAACTCGATGTGGAAATTCAGGTAATAATTATTAAGGTAACCATTAGGGTTTATATGATCCTTACTTTTGAGGTAATTATGGGTTATTATATGATGGAAAATGAAGGGCATGAGATAAAATTGAGGTTAAAATATGTTATGATTATTCTTGAAGATTTTATCTCATTTTGGTTAATGTTTTAAGAATTATATAGTTTTGGAAAAAGGACAACACGCAGACCGTGTGACATCCCGTCGCGTCGGAAAAAGCTGCGGGAATCGAACCCACAACCAAAGTGTGACTGGTATTTATCGCCTACCACTGGACTACGTGAAGTCCCTGGTTAGTTTGACCGATTATTTTTAGTTATATGATTTTATGAACTAAGAGTAAGTTGATTTTGGAGGATATGTGATTAGGATAATTACTTTTCAATGTGAGACTTTAGGAGCAAATGATGTTGTTTGGAGATAAATGTTACGATTTAACTTGGTAGACTATGTGACTAAATCCTTCAAATATTTGGGTTTCAATTTAAGTTTGGTTTACTTTGAAGAATTTTATGGACAAATGGTCCTCGTTGAACTTTGGGTTTTGTTGGACAAATTTTGGAGACTAAGAATATATTTTCTTTTTATAAAGTGTTATCCTTTTCTGGATTATCTGATCTTGTACTAGCATTTTTGGTTTTGGTTTTGGTTAAAGACATGGGAAGTATATAGTTCTATTTTTTGGATTAGGTGATTCTCTAGATGTTGATTATAGTACTCTTAATGTGAACAAGTCTTCCTAAATACTCGCCTTTTGGAGAAAATATGAGTTTGTGTAAGGAATATAATAAAAGTTGAAAGTCAATATGATAAGTGATTATGTTTCCTTATGAATAAATTCCTTAATAAAAAGTAACTTAAAACAGAAATGTTGTCTATTAACTTTTCCTACTGGGGAATCGAATACCGTTTAACCCATCACAAGTTTGTGATTTTCTCGTGGTTAACTTTCTCCTAAACATGTTTTCTATCACTCTCCATCAGAACATGACCCTTTGTTTTTTCCTCCATGTCCATATTTTCATACTTGGAATCCTATTATGGGTTAACTCGGGTGACCTTTGTACTTATCTCTCTTTATTTTAATGTTTTTGTTTTACCGACTTTTGTTCCGATGTGGGACTTTCAAGGATGTTTCCAAGCGCAATTTTAATATTGCGAGGACGCAATTCCCAAAAGGGGGGAAGGATGTAACACCCCAGGTAAATAAAGAATATGACATTTCATATTTATCCATATTTGTGAATAAAATATTTAAATAACTTTAAAGGGGACGCTATGCTCGATGGCGTACCCAACACGCAACAACGAGTTTCTTGGGAATCTTACGTTGCACTCTAATAATAAAATAATATTATTTTAAATGGTAGTTAACATGTAGCTGTTGTAATGGCGGGAATGGATATAAATAACTAAAATATGATTATATATGTTTTTAAATGTTTTTACATTTATCCAATAAAAGATAATGGCTTAAAATACGGAAAGAATTCAATTTTAGGCGTATATGCCCTAGTTTTCACTAAAGGTTCACTTATCACCTTTTGATGGAGAACCGTCATTAAAAATAGTTTTGATCACTCTTATACATTCTTTTGGACCAAATAAAACTCTTATTAAGAATCGGGACATCAAAATTTACTTTGTGTAAATTTTTGGTATCTTTCCGATAAAGTTCATTTTTTAATGAATAGTGTAAAATGTTGTATTTTAATTCAAAACCACTTTTTAATCTAATTTATTTATATTATTAGATTATATTTTGAATTGGTTTTAAAGTGAAATTAGAAAATATTTTTACCATTAAATCCAATAGTGTTCGTTGGAATCAATTTCACTTTGAAATCAGACTTAAACTAGTGTCAATCTTTTGATACTTATTGTTTCATAAAACACGCTATTTGACATGACAACGGGAATTAATTATTAAATTAATTAATGTGACTTATATGTTTTGAATTTTGTAAAATGGACTTCATTTTTGAATTCAGAATCTCAAATATAGCTTCGGGTGAATTTTTGGGATTTTTCTGAAAAACTTCAATTTTTGATGAATAGTGAAACCACTAAGTGGTACTTATAAAAACTGATTTTCCGTTTAAATGAAATTTTGCCATCATTGTGTTTTGATTTTCAAAAATCCAACATACATGGTTGTCATTAAGAAGTAAAATGTGGTTCAATAAGATTAAAATAATTTTTGGTGAATAGTAACTTATAAAGTTTTTAATCGCGATTAGTGGTAATTAGTGTAGTTTAAGGTAAAAATAATGCTTTAATAAAATGAGATGAGCTTGAAACATGTCTTACCCTCATTTGTTGTATAATGGCCGACCAAGACAAGCCATGGGTCAACTTGGGGACCCCATGGATCCACTTTGGTTGGGAAATGACATAAATAACATTTTATTTAATGTAAAAGTAAAATTGACACAAACATGATATGTTTTACTAGAACAATTTTTAAGTGGGGTTATACAAGTCATCTTTTTGATTATAAATATTCATTGGAAATATAAAAAGATTTCCTACATCATAGTATTTTGTTTATAATTTTTAGACATTAAATAAATTAAATTATTTATGACATAATAATGATGCAGCGATGACATCGTTATTTGACGATTTAAATAAAATGGAATGATAATGTAAAATCTATGAACTACACATGTCCAAAACTTATTGGATGAGTGGATTTCGAAGCCTTATAACCTTATCCACGAATTATATCAATGTGGGACCTTTTGAAACCTAAACACATTTTCAAATAAAGTAATATTTCTTTACTTTCCAAAAGTGCCCCTCCTCTCCTCTTATAAAAGGCCCCCACCTCTACCTCATTTAACACACTCCTCAAGACTTTGGCTCGGCCAACCCCTGCCCATTTACTCTCTCCACTTACCTCTCCTCATCCTAGAGGATTCCCTTTAGGCAGAATCCTTTCAAAGGAAGCCTTTAGGCTCAAATCAAAATTAGTTACACTTTTAAAGGTAATTCATTCTCTCATGTTCATTTGTTTTATTTTGCTTCTCCAACCCCCTAAACTCTTTTTATTTACTTCTTTTGTAACAACACCAGTATCTTCAATATACTAGTATGTTGTTATAAGATTTATTCGAGCTACACTCTCACACAACTACATCAAATGGTTAAAGAACATACGGTTTCCGTGGATGGTGAAATTCTGCCTCCCGAAACGATGATTGTTCAATACTCATTTAACACCTTCAACGGTGGCCATTATGATGTCACTATTTTTATATATGATATATAATATGTTTATGTTTTATTAATGCTTCTGTATTTTTCATTTTTTGTCTTACCTTTATGGCTTCCATTATGGGTATACACGATATCTTCATTTAAGGAAGTGCGGACTACCACCCCCTCAAAGTGATTTGATTCGTTAAATACCATATGTGGGATGTATAAAGGATGGAAATATGATATTATATATGGTATTATACTGTAATTATAATATACCTTTATATCATTATTATTCCATTCTATAAAATACGAAATAGAAATGAAAGTAGCGTTCATGCGTACGTACGACTTACCGTCTCCATGAAGGGTGCATTTCATTTCTTACCTCTAAATGATTATGTAATGTTATAAATGCATGCATGTACTGGATATATATGACATATATGATATCTACATAATGAATACAATTCTCGATATAATAAACATTTGGCCACACGAACAACATGTAATTGTAAGAAGTCCACTTTCGACTTAAGAACCAAATATCGGCAAAACAAATATTATTAACATAAATGATTACATAATGTTTATGACATGGTAATAAGTGGTATAAAAGTAATAATGAACTTGAAAAAGGTTCTTAAGGAATTAGAAATTAACTCAAGTTTATTATTCAGGAGATTAAAGAACGATCGAGTCAAGTCGGACCCGAGGTAAGGGATCCTACTCCTCTCTTTCTTTTTAAGTACACACTTTTATGTCATTCCTTTTAAAGCTCATCTTTCTTGTTATTGGGATGATAATTTATATTACACATACTTTAATTTTTATTTTCATGTGATGAGAGACCCTATTCTCTCTCATCAATCCATTTTGGAAGTTTTGAGTGGCGCCGTTAGGCTGCCAAACTTTCGTAAGAGATCTAACCTCTCTCTTCTTTTTAAGTACTCTCCTTTATGTCACTTCTTTTAAGCTCCTCTTTGTAATTTTGGGGGATGTTATTTTATATTCCTCTTGCTTTACATTTTATTTTAATGTGATGAGATACCCTATTTGATCTCATCAATCCATATTCGGAAGTTTTATGTGGCGCCGTTAGGCTGCCGTGTTTTCGTAAGGGATTTTTCATCTCACTTTTATTCCCATGATATTTATGCTACATTTGCCACAAATTCCCTTGAGTGGTGTATGTACTGCCCATTATTCTACTCTTTGTGTAATATACTTTCGTTTATGAGTATTTACATCAATTATCTTTTGTCCTTCTTTCATGGGGTGTATGTTTTGAAAGATACCCAAGTCGGTAAGGGAACCTTTCACCCTCCTCTTTTTTAAAAGACTTATTTTGTTGGTTCTTTTAATTTAAATATCGTTATGTTGGGATATGTTCTCATATATCCTTATTGATGTTAATTTTATGTCCAAGTGATGAGATACTCTTTTTATCTCTCATCAACTCTTTTTGATGTGATGTCGTTAGGCTGTCAAGGGAACTTTTTACCCTAATTTTGATTTCTTTGGGTTCAACATGTAGTCATTGAATATGTCGTCCATTGAATATGTGTAAATGACCTTTTTACACTTAATATCCACTTATATTTGGTGTATTTATATTTGTCACACATATTTTTGAGATTGATTTGTCCTTAATTTAAGGATACCTTCTTTATAAGGGATTTCATCACATTTGACATTTCTATTGAGGGTTCATTGTTGTTATGCACCAATTCACTCTTATATGGTGTATATACTGTCCTTTGGAGTATTATATCATGAATCCATTTATTCTCAAGTTATTGTATTCAAGTGCCTCTAATTTTGGTAAAACCCCTTTAACCAAAATATCGTTTTAAATGTTTTAATTATTTGTTCTTTTTAATATCCATGTTTTCAAAATGGTTTTAAGGATTTATTTATATGGATATTAATGGTTTAAAATTTTAAGCTTCAAGGTGGTATGGGACACTTTGATTCAAAAATCTCATTATTAAATGTTTTAAATGGTTTTGGAAATGGTTTCTTTTTGAATGGATTCAATATTTCAATATACTAAAATGTTATATTGTGATTGAAATGTGAAAATGTAATGTTTCCTTTATGCATGTTTTATGTGACACATTTATGTTATGGTTCTTGGGAATTGTTATGAAAACGGGTGGTTCCGTGATAAACTAAGGGCGGGTGAGCCCGATATAGCTCTCCAATGCATTGGGTAACGCGAAGGAGTGAAACGTTAAGGTTTCTCCGAAGAGATTTAGGGAATATACTGTGATTGGTATTCCAAACGTAACCAAGAGGGTTACTCCCCACGTAAGAATGTTATGAATGCCTCAAGTTACCTTTATGTCTTATTTTTTCTATGATTTATTCATGGTTTGATGAGGTATGTTAAAGGTCCTATGTTTTATGGGTAAAGTATGATTTCATTCTTATGTATATATGAACTCATGTTTCCTTTCCATATTTTTATAACCCTTACTGAGCTTTTTATGCTCATCCCAAGTTTTTTAAATGTTTTTCACAGGTCAAGGGAAAGGTACATGATGTGATGATAGTGTCAAGGATGTTTCAAGAAAGAATCCGTGTTATATTTTAAATATGTTTCCGTTGATGGGAAGAATGAATACTGTCTTTTATGTAACCACTTTGTTTAAATGTGGAATGTAATGCAAGTTTCATGATCTAATTCTCTAAAACTCTAAACCTGAAAAGATCCTCAATGTGTAATCTTGTAATAACTCAAGATTAAGTAAGGTTTAAGGCGGGGGCTTATAAAATATGTGGACACCTAGGCTACTAATATGTCATACATCTTATTAAATTTCAATTTATCTGAAAATAAGAGAATCACTCCTACATATATGGGGACTACTAGTTCTATAAAGGGATCTGAAATGTTTTAAATTTTATTTAAAATTATATGGAAATAATAATATATTAAATTATTATATATGATATATATTATATTGTAATTATTATTTTAAATGTAATTAATATTTAATTTTATTTCATTCCATCCTTTGAGAAAATGGAATCAATGTTCATGATTTCAAATGGCCCACCACCTCCCTAAATGGTTCAATTCATTTTTTGTCCCTAAAAGTAATTAATTTATGTAAAAACATATATAATGAATATATATTATATTAATATCATGGTTGAAATTTGGAATATTATGTAATCATGATCAAAATAAAATGGCAAAAAATTCTAATTCAAAGCATACTTATAAAAAGCAAGCAGTTATTACACAAAACATGACTTTAACAAGAAATTATTAAAAATCAGGCAATAAAATTACATAAGTAAATCATATATGGTATTATATATTTTATGACTAGTAACATATTTATAATTATCCAATATTTACTAAATAATATTTTCATAGGTTTTCCAATAAGTCGATACTCGAGGAAATTATTTTTGTGTGAATTTTATTTTTGTCATACACGTGTATTATACACCACTTGTTTCTTTTTTATAGTGTATATAAATCCCATGAATATATTATATGATTATTCTTATGAAATTATATGATATACATATCCAAATATTTTTATTCCTTCAATGGGGATGATGATTTAGAAGATACCAAAGTATAACGGTATTATGTTAGAAAATAAGTATTTATCGGGGTTGTTTATAGTTAAGATTAAAATATGAAATCATGTGATAAATCTATAATAAAACTAATTAATTTTACCATCCTATGGTTATTTCAAAATATCAATATTCTTTCCATTAAATATAATCTCATTATGTACTCAATAGATCAAAATAAAAATTTTACAGGAAAACATTCTTAATTTATATCCTCGATTGAAATCACGTTCACCTTCACATACATGTTTTATAAAACAAGAATGATTTTATAGTTCTCTAATAAATTCAGAGAATATTGATATATAATGTGTCAAATAGAAATATAATGTGGAGTAAACCCATTTCAGTAATGGAATTTTTCCAATATGACCTTCAGGGGAGTAAACCATGACTACTATGATAGTTTGGGGAGTGAACCCAATCCACTATGATAGTCTTGGGAGTAAACTCTCTTGGCTAGGATGAATTGGGGAGTAAAACCAATAAACAATTATAGTATTTTAAATGATCCCTGACTACTATGGAAATTGTTTTTTATACTGATGTGTATTTAACAATTACATGTCTTATATCAATGTTATGATTACATGTATTATCTTCCCTGATTCTTTCATTATTCATGTATTATGATATACCATTATTTATTTGAAAACAAAAATTTGTGATCTACGATATGAAATTTATGGCTTTCAAATTTTATTCTCATGTTCTCAACCCTTAATTCACATGTTATGTTGATATTTCCATTTTTTCCTTACTGAGCATATGAGATTTCCCATTATTATTTTTTATTACCTCACACTATGAAAAAAATTCTTATTTATGCTATGTATAATATGAGATCTAGTTATGAAAAATGTTGTGGGAAATGATATGGTTCACATAGGTACTAATTGTTTTTGTGTATTTTTTTTCAAAGGCATGATACCAATTTGACTCTGACATAGATAATTATGTTACGTATTTAATATTCAACAAATAATGTAAAATATTTCTGTATAAAAAGAGTGGTTTCTCATATTATAAGATAACTATGAAGTGAGGAGACCATCGTCGTGGGAGAATAAATTCATATTTTTGGTTTTTCAAAAATCAATATATTTTTAAAATATAATTTTATATTTTTAAAATATTAAATATAATAATATAAGATATCATTTTCCTTTTATTATCATTATGTACTATTAATTATTTAGTATAACACGGAAAATGTGGTAGAGAGTAGACTTAATGTTTCCAACTTATCTTTTCTATATTAGAAAACATTGATAAAATAATTATGGCATGGATATAATAAATAAATGATATAGGAGATAATGATAAATAGATTGAGGAGTATAATTACTATAGTGTTAAAAAAATTCATATATCATGTTGGATTACAGATTTGAAAAGAGAAGAAAATTTTCGTGTTATACATATTGACATGGAACTAAATATAAACAATATTTCTAATTTACTTTACATTTTTCATTTATCTTTTCGTTATAATTGATAGAGTGAAAATATTTATTATGATAATTTTCATAAAGAATTAAGTGGATAGAGAATTACGGGATGTGGTCCTTGGAATTATTAGTGAACTAGTATTAAAATTAAAATCTCATAATAATATATTATTGATTATATAATATATCATCTCATTTATATTTTTATACTCTATGGGTGAACTAAGAAATAATCATTATGTTCTTTCAATTTTTTTTAATATTGATGATGCATATAATTGATTAATTATTTTTTTATCACTATAATAAGTTCTTAATCAATGGTTGTTTCAAAAAAGTTTCACCCATTATATAAAATAACATACCCTTAAAAAATTAGATGTCAATTAACAAATAACATTCACTTATACTCATCATCCAATCATACTCGGTTATATAATATAATATATTTTTCATTCTTTAGTATATAATCTAAGTGTGAGAAATAAAATAAGATAATAAATATAACTACGAAATAAAATTAGTTTTTGACACCCTAACCATGGATTTATCTTGTTTTTTATTTTCATCGAATTAGAATCTTTGGTTGAAATTCAGGTTCAGATCCCAGTTAAATTTTTTTATTTTTGATAATTTCTGTGGGTTTCAGACTAATGCATGGGCACCCCAAAGTCAGCTGTAATTGTGATATCAACCTATGTTACCATACAATTGGCTGTCGGACACATAGAATAAATAAATTTAATAAAAATGGAATAATTTAAATGTTTAAAACATAATTATAATACTATTATTTTTTTAGATCATAATATTATTATTTTTAAATTTTTTTTAATATCATTATTGTTAAATTATTATTAAAAAAATTATTATTAAAAATGAAATTTGTGTTATTAATATTATTATGAAGAAGATTATGGTTATTATTATTATTATAATTATAATCAATTTGTTATTAATACTATTATTATTAATTCATTTGAGTTAGTAGGGCATAAAAAAGAAAAAAACAAACCTGAATAGCTATCCCCTCTTACCTTGTGTGGTATGGTCCCCCCTGATTTTCCCCATGCCTCGGACGACCACCCAACCAACCACTTCCCACATTGCACTAGTGACCACCCCTACATGGGTACACGAACCTCCTCTGGACTCCCCTCCATCGGTGGGTATCCCTCATATGGATTCCCATCCATTGACACGTAGGCCTCCAGCTTCCCTTCCCAGAACACACAACTCGGATGGTTGAACCCTACCTCACTTGTGATGCCTCCTATGGAGATAGTGTTTCCCTTATTGACTTCTTCCCTACTCCATTCGTGCCTCCCTCATCAGTGACCACTTATTCTGTTTGATTATTTTGACAATTTTTTGTTTTTCTTCAATTTATCCAGACCCCCATTACATGGTTGATGTGTGGCTGGTTTTCATTGTGTTTTAGTTATTTCACATCATTTCTAGGGAGTTTTCCTCTCTTCCATCGAGGATTAATTGCATTTTCACTCAATTGATAGATGTTTCCATGATTTAATTTTTTTATATTTTATTAATACCCTTGGGTGCCATTATAAAGCGGTTTTATGGATTTAGTGTGCAAAGAGAAATGTGTTATTAATGAATTTGGGTGTTTATATGTGATGAAAATGGGTATCATAAGGGATAACAAATATGTTTTGATTGTGTTTTATTTTGTTTCTTTTTTTTATGGATTTTATGAATTTTTAGGAAATGTGATGCGTTTTCAAGAAAACTTATTTTAAAAATGTAACAAAAAATAGGGGTTTCAACTAAAATAAATTATATGGTCCTTGTTATCCTTATACTGAACTTTGGAATATGGTTTAATATTTGAGTAAATAATGTGAAAAATGTGGTGAAATAAATGTGTCTTGTGGGAGGATTTGAAATGTGCTTCACCTATGAATGTATGTTGGATTTAATTGTTTGTATTTGTTTTATATTTCTAAAAATATTATTTATGAAATTTGAATTTCAAGTTGAAGTGGGTTTTGAAATGGTTTTGGTGTGTGTAAAATGGAAGGTTCCTTGTTTATGGAAAATAATGGGATGCCTGGCAATTCTTAGTGAAAATTATATTTCAAATTTTTTTTTTAAAATTGTTTTTGAATTTCTATTGGTAAATGAATTTGGGCTGTGAAATGCATAAAGTCATGTTCGGAACTACCTACATTAAAAATAGTTATTTATTTTAATTTATCCTTTGTTAATTATTTATTTGGTTTTTAAATCATATCTATTTTCCTTTTCTTGGATTAATTTTATATTAGAGTATAATGATGTTAATGGATTATTTGTTTTTTTTAATTAAGGTGTGTTGGTCAATGCTTTGTGATTTTGAGTCGCTAAGCCTAAGGCGACTCACCTGTGTGTGAATAGGTAAGTATATATATATATATATACATAGGTTCCCCTATTATGTGTATATTCATCCATGGAATTGAATATACATGTATGGGGATAGGTGTGCCAATGTATATATTTATGGAAATGTATATGTAGGTTAGTGGAGACTGGTATATGCGTATAAGAATGTATATAAGAACCCCTTGCACACGTTCATGGCCATGAGGGTGTGTTCATAAGAGATAGGTGTTCTTATATGTATGTGAAGATGAATACATTCATTAGGGGAACAAGAGCTCTTAGTTAAAAAGAACCAAGGTCCAAATGTTTTGTTTGGTTCCACTCTGAGATAAGATCTCTAAGAATTATCCTTTAAATTTAAGAATTATTATTTCTTGAATTTAGAATCTATATTTTTATATGAATTATTTATATAGAATTTTTAATAAAACTGTATGTCTTAAATTGGATTGTTTTTTCTCTAGTAATATATTAGAATAAATGAATTGATTTATTTTATTTCACATTAATTACTTGATGAAATGACCCTATGGCCATTGTAAATGTGTTTTAGATTTAAAATGGCGGTTTGTGTTTCTTAAATGGGATTCCAAGGCTATTTGTAGTTTTCAACGGGGATTGTCTGTGTGTGGTTCTTTAAGAATTGGCTTAGCATGTAATGGTTGTGCATGGCCCGATTGGAATTTCTGTAAAAATGGGTATCTTGAAAACTCTTCGCATATGGTCTATTTTACTAGATTTTGTTCTATATTTGTAACACCCAGATATTTTTTTGAGAAGTATATTTTTTAATGTCTTATGTTATATGCAACATTAAAGTAATGTTTCACTACACACAACACTATCTTGGGTTGCGTTATACGCAAGAGCAACCTTCCGTGATATCGTGTGTTATACGTAATATCGAGTTTCACTAAATAGTGATATGTTATTAAAATATTATATAAATTAGCCATTATAAATAGTATTAAAAACATTTTTAATTTTATATAACATTAGAATTCATTTTACATATGTTACGAGAAAAAAAACAAATTTTCAGATAAAAGAATTAATTGTTTTTTTCAAAAATGCGGTTTTCCTCCTTTTGATGGCGCACCCATTTTAAAGATAATTTTTGAGAAGTTTAAAAGTTCAATTTTACAAAATAAAATTATTCATTTGAATCAATATATAAAAATTTACATTGGATAAATTTTTGATACTTTTCTGATAACTTTCATATTTTGATGAATAATAAAAATAGGAAAATTTTTAATTGAAAACAACTTTTTTCATCAAAATACTTAATATGGTTAAAATATATTATTGAATGTTTTTAAAGTATAAATAGAATATATATTTACCATTTAATATAATTTATGTAATTAGCATTAATTTTACAATGAATTCATAGGTAAAAAGATTTCAATCTTTGGCAATGTTTTAACATTTAAAACACGTTTGCTTAACAACGGGATTAATTTTAAATTATTTACTGCAACTTCTGTGTTTTGAATTTTAATAAATGGATTCCATATTTGGATTCAGTGTGTCCTAATAATGTTAATTGGTAACTTTTATTTATTTTATATTATGAATAGTAACTACTGTAATTTTTATTTACTACAGTTAAAGGTAAATTGGGTAATTAAGGGTAAAAATAAGATTGTAAAATTACCATAACACTTTCCAAATTTCTATTGGATGAATAAAAGTCGACCCATATCACCTAAGGGTCTTAAAATATTCATTTCATGGACCTTTGACCATAAAAATGATGTATTTATTATTAAAACTAAAGAAAGTGACAACATGTCACTCTCTTAAATCTTATAAGTATAATAATTTTAATTTAGTAATAAACATCATGAAAAATCAAACATGAATAGTATCCATAAATCTAATAAAATTATCCACATCATGTTAATTTATTTATAATTCTCAAGGATTATATAATTATCATTAATGGTGACACAATAGTGGTGTGGAAATTATTTTATTTGATTGAAATATCAAATAAATGGTTTTAAAAATATTAAAATAAATATTATATGACCTATTTAATGTTCTTCACTAAATTTCTAGAAAAATATGACTTGTTATTAATCTATTAAAGCTTTTATTTTGAATATATCCTCTTTTTATATTTTATTTAAACTCAAATAAATGAATGGTTTCAGAATTGACAAAATTGTTATTTTATAAAAATAACATATTATAAAATGGGTTAAAAATCACAAATATATATATAAATTATAAATTTAATTTTATATGGTCTAAAATTTCATAAAGTATCTAATTATGGCTAATTCATAGCACATAAGTAATTATTTATATCAATTTAAAATTTACAATATTATTACCACAAATAAAATTAAATAGATTAAATAAGGATAAATCAAGTTGATAATGTTTAAAATAAATTCCCAACATGTCTAAATTTTATTGGTTGATTATATTACAACCCTATCTCATCTAATATTCTAATTTGAGTAATTTTGGTGGTTTTTATGTGGGATTTGTATTTAGTACAAATTATTATTATTTTGATTTCCAAAGGTACCCCTCTCCTCCCTTATAAAAGGGCACCTCCTCCCTCTCCTCCTCACACAATTTTGAGCATTATATCTCATCCAACTCCTTCCATTTCACTTATAGACACCCTAAGAACATAATAGAGGTCTTGGTCTTCTTCAAATACCAATTTTAGTTCCCTAAGAGGAGGTTTCAAAGAGGCAGGTCGAAGAAGAGGTAATATCTGATACTGATTATTTCATATTTATTTCTTCTTCTACTTCCTCTTCTTTAGTTGTATCATTATTAAGTAATAAAATAATTATCACTCATATACTGATATGTCATTATAAATATGAAACAACCCTATTTCACCTTCTATCCATCCTACGGAAAATGAAATCACCGCACGCGCGTACGTACGGAATATCGTCTCCACGCCGTGGAGTAATCTATTTTCCACCACAACCTTACTTGGATGGGTATAATGGTGTAAAGAACAACTATATATGATTATTACAACATGATACTAATTCTGATAAATTCCATCTTCCACTCCAATACCATTCAATAGATATGGTAATGATATCATCGCTCGTGCGTACGTACGGCATACCTTCTTCACGATGTGATGCGACTTATTCTACATGATCTTCATTGAATAATGATTATATAAATGAATTGAATGAATAAATATGAAATATATTACACTAATACCATTCTGTAAATAAGGTATCTATAACCTAAAAATAGGAATAAGAATTTATTCCACAAGATATGCATAAGAACAAAAAGCAATGAACTCCTGAATAACAAGTAGCAATGAAATATTACTAATAAGAAGATAAGAATATGACCAATTATGATATCATAACAATGAATATGATAATTTCATAATTCAATGACATTATTTAAATCATTATATAGGAGGTTCTGATACGTACGAATCAATCGGACCATAGGTAATATTATTTATCCATAGGTAATATTATTATAGGGGAATATTTATCATCCACATCCATGTTTCCTCAATATGTAATATTATTTATATCCTCCTAAAATTGTTTAAATTCAATTTTAACTATTGGTGAATTTTTACTAAAAGATATGAAAGGAATCTTTTTTCATTTTTAGTACGAGATACTTTTTGAATTTTTTGCCAAAGTACGAGAAGAATGTTTTTTTAACTTATACAGCATGAATGGATTTTTATGATTTCATGGAACATTATTTCCATTTAGCTTCCATTACAAGTTTTCAAGATTATTTTTAATTAACTTATAATTAAATTGTATGACATGTTAAGAAAGGAAAAATGTTTTTTTGAAGTAGAAAGGTTATTTTCCTCAAGAATGGATTTCAAGTGTTTTATCAAAATTATTTTCCATATAAGAAAAATATAGGGTTTTTTTCTATCCCTATTGTTACATTGATTCGATTATATTATGATGGAATTATTTTCATGAAGTCCTTTACATTATATTAATTTTTTTATGATGTCACGTTGTTTAAGAATCCCATTTTTATTACATGGGTTATGCTATGATGTATGATTTATGATTTTGTGGCACACATAATAATGGTTTTATTATGAGATGGGTGGGACCTATATCTCCCTCCAATGCATTAGGTAAATATTTATATCTCATGAGATAGACATTGCTAGAATGGCATGTTAATCCGGTTCAGTGATACAGGACTGGAATGAGGAGTGAACTCGGTTTAGTAATGGACTTTGTCCGCTATGATGGTTTTGGAATAGAGCCATGACTAATATGAAATGATTTTCTATGATTATGTGTGTATGCCAAAAAGTTTCATGTTTTAAGTTATGATTATTGGGATTAAATCATGCTACTATGATTTATCCCATGTTATGATATTATGATCTCTTTTGTGGGTTATGATTTTCAAAATGTTATGTTCTTATGAATATGATATGATAGATATTTCTTTTGTTTACCCTTACTGAGCATTTGAGCTCACCCTTTTGTATTTTTTTTTACCCATGTCAGGAAGAAGCGTATTAAGTGGGATATTCCAAAAGGGACTCTAGATATGATGAAATAAACGAGAGACAATGTAGATGAATTATGAACCAGCTGTTTATGTTTCCCAATTTCTAAAGACACTATACCTATATGGTCCTATCATGGTTTTGTTATATGTTGTATTAAGTAAGCTTCAATTCTAAAGTAATAACCATGTATGTAATGTATGAGTTGTTACAGTTGGTATCAAAGAAAAGGTATAGTCAACCTTTGGAAACTAGGATGTGAAATCCTTAGTAAGAACTCTAAGGATATGTCTAAACATCGACCACAATATTAGTGTTTTAGAAATGGACATGAACAACCTATCATAAGACCTAATGTGTGAAATTTTATTCTTTATTATGTTGTTTTCCTATTATGATTAGTGTTTCTCACACTATGATTATTGGTTTTAGTCATGGCTGGAACCCGAAGCACCCACCTTCATTCAGCGTGTCTTCTGATCCATTAGTTACTGTACAATGGATTAGTACCACTGAAAAGATATTTCTAGTCCTGTAATGTTCTGAACATGATAAATTCATCTTGGAAGTATATCGTTTGGAAGGTGAATCTGATCAATGGTTGAATCATATTAAGAATACGAGGCAAAGAATGAAATTGAGTCCATGGAATGGGATGAGTTCATGAACTTATTTTTCAATAAGTAATTCCCTATTATTCTTCGAACAAAGATGGACAAGGAGTTTCTTGAACTAGAGAAAAAGGATGATGAATCGGTAGGTACCTATGAATAAAATTTTAAAAGACTTGCACGGTACTCTTCCAGAATTATTATCCAACCTGAGAGTAAGATAGATCGATTCTTTAGTGGCTTAAAACCAAGTCTTCGATGGGCGTTACCCATAAGGGACTTCAATAGCTATGAGGAAATAGTTCGATGTGCTCTCAAGGTTGAGATGGAGATTAGAGTAAGCCAGCTGTTATATGGGTTTGATAAGTATAGGAAAATGGAATTCAAAGGGAAATATAAAGACCACACTGAAAAGGAGATGAGTTTTCCCTTATGCACAAAGTGTGGAAAGAAACATGTCGGGAATTGTCTTAAAGGGACAAGTAAATTTTTTAATTGTGGAAAAGATGGTCATCAGGAAGTTGAATGTCAAAATAATGGGAAGAAGATGTCTAATGATACGAACAAAGAAAGGGATACACATAATGCACCTCCTACACTTCAATGTTTCAAGTGTTCGGAAATGGGGCATTATACCAATCAATTCCCTAATCCAAGGGTTGTTGATGATGATCGATGTCAACAAACTATTAAGGCCAAAGACAAAGGAAAGTCACATGCAATATCTATTGGTGATGTGGAGTATGATAAAGAATTGGTGAAAGGTACACTTACCATCCACTCTAAAGTAGAAAATGATTTATTTGATTCTAGCTCCACCAACTCTTTTATTTATTAATAATTTTCTAAGGGTATCACCATACTACCGTAAAAATTAGATCTTGAGTTAGCTGTGACAAATCGTAATGGCACAACAGCTGCATAAAAAGTTTATAATTATTCTCCAATTGAAATTTGTGGGAAAGTGCTTACTGAAAATCGTGTGATCCTTCCAATAGTGGATTTTGATGTGATTCTTGGAATGGATTGGCTTTCTTTATATGGAACTCATATAAATTACCAAATACGGTAAATCAAATTTAATATTCCCGATCAATCTACTATCATCTATCGATGCAAGGATGAATATAACATTCTAGTGGAAATTTCTTGATTCCATTAAATTACCGTTATTTATCTCAAATGGTTGGAGAGAAACTCATGATTAAGAATATGACCATTCTACGGGAGTTTGATGACGTCTTTTAGGAGGAATTGTCAGGTCTTCCACCAAATCATGAATTTGAGTTTTCAATATATCTCATACTGGGTGCTACGCCTATTTCAAAGACACCTTATATAATGGCCCCAATTTAGTTGCAGGAATTGAAGAAGCAACTCCAAGATAATTTTGATAATGGATTCATACGCCCTAGTGCATCACCTTGGGGAGCACCTATTTTGTTTGTTAAGAACAAATATGGATCAATGAGGCTCTTCATTGATTATTGAAAACATAACATGATCACTATCAAGAACAAATATCTTGTCCCATGCATTGATGAATTATTTTACCAACTACGCGGAGCTCAATACTTTTCCAAGATTGAGCTTCATTTAGGGTATCATCAATTAAGGGTCAAAAAACAGGATATACCAAAGACGACTTTTCATACAAGGTATCACTACTGGAATGTGGGTTTTTCCCCACACTTACGTACCAACCGTATCATAGAACCATTGGTAAAGGATGGTTTAGAGAAGGTTTTACCAATGGTTGTAGTAAACTGTTGGTAATGATATGTTTAAGGGGATTTTTACCAACGGTTCAATGAGAACTATTGGGGAAAATGTGGCTGGGGGAGGTTTTTACCAAAGATTTATTTAACCGTTTGTATAGGTGTGGTTGGGGAGCTTTTTCCCAACAGTTCTTTAGAATCGTTGAAATAGGTTTTCCCGGAACGTATATACCAATGGTTTTTAAAAACCGTTGGCACAAGTTTCCCCCAAATTGCCAGTCGCCCGTCCTCTCCCCCATTCGGATACAGAACCCTAAACGGGAGCAGCAGCAGCCGATTTAGGCAATTTTGGAGCTCCTTCTACCGGACCAGTTTGGATCTTCAACCTCCTTCAGGTTAATCTTCTTCTTTATCTAATATTTCAGTTTTATAGATTTCTAGAATCATTACACTCATTGAATACAGTATAATGAGACAAAGGATTTTCACAACATGTGAGGATATGAATCCAAGTGATGCTTCAGTATCAAAATGAGAGGATTTACTAGTAGAGGATACTTTGAACTTACCTGTCACTATAGATCGTATTCCACCCTTCTCCATGTGGGTAGGTTTTACATAATAGATATTTCATGAACCATGGACATGTAATAAAACCTCCTCACTTGGAATAGGAACACACTGATTTATCAGTGTAATTATGGCATGGATGACACAGCCACAACCACCACATCCACAACATGATCAAACATCACTTATATATCTTCATTTATGATATTGAGCTATTAAAAAAATTCCAAAACTTGTTTTCAAATATGTCTATCATAAGTCACTGCTAGAGGGATGGTCTAGTAGAAACACTTTATGTTGACTATCCTTCCACATGGTTGAGACTCTATTGGGTCATGATCACATGAAATGTTCTTAATGACCCCTCTTCCACACTGTTGTAGGAAAAATGAGAAACCAGTACTTCAATCATGACCGTTACTCATCTCATAAGAATCCCCAAAAAAATCCTACCACATGATGTCGGTATACTAGTTCAATAGTCTATAATTCTATCATATTCTCCCATGACCTCCCTCAGCTTCTATTATATAAATATTGCATGCTTCGTAATTTCAGTATTATAGGTCAATATTAACACGTCATCCATGGATAATACAACATTTCAATGACTTCCCTTAAAGTTTCTCTCTCACAATATCTCATCAAAAATGTACGTTGGTGAAAAATGATGAAACTCTATAAAACATTTTTAGTACTCAATAATAGTCATGGTGCCCTACTTTTAATGCATGAATTCATTATCCCTATATGTTGATAGATTCTTGAAGTAAAATTAGTTATAGATCATAGTCTATAAATCATCCCATACCATGCCTCATAGATAGCTAGTCTTATTTTGTACATCACACCCACACTTTTCCTCCTCGCATAGAATATATCTCATTATTTTATCTCTCTAATGATGAGGCCTATACGGATTATTTAAGGTGAATATCATAGTCTCAATCCAAATATCAATTTATCATGGGAGACCATTAACCAAAATTATTGGACAACAAATCTACCAGAACACACAGGTCATCTCAACCGTAATCAAGGTATGAATCAGGGTTCCTCAAAAAGTCTTCCTGATGTGATAAAACCCCTCAAAGAACACTTATTCAGAACCCATGTCCGAATAAAAATGTGGTTCCACAGATAGAAAAAATGTATGATCCACATGTATCCCATGGAACTCTAGCTCTAGATCATGTTCATTTCCTCCCTAATTTTTATAACTGGAGGTCCTCACAGTTGCATGTATTAAAAATTCCAAAACCTCACATCATAAATGAAAAATATCTTAGTTCGTATCTCAAAATTATATGACATTTCATTCACACTTTAAACCATGTCATTAAACACAAACTTCTCCTAAAACTAGAGATGTAATGGAATATAATCATAAAAACAACTAGTGACACTTCTTTTTTCCCACTAAAACTATTAATCTGGGTCGAGACTTAATTTAAACATTCAATATTCAAATTCAATTTGTTTTTATTTGATATTTCATTTTAAATTGTACACTTTAAATCATATTTTACAATTAATTTTAAATGTTTCTACTAATATATCACTAAATTTATATTTAAATGGGACCCCACCCCCTGGACACACCTCTCACCTCCTTGGACATCCAGCCCACCCCCTGGACTCCCCCTACCCCATTGGACAGCCTGACCACCACCGCGGACAGCCCGCCCACCTGGACACCCCGACCCCCTAGACACCCCCCGACCCCCTGGACACCTCCAACCCCCGGATGGCCCCACCACCCCCTAGACACCCCGCAGCCCCCTGGACACCCTGCACCCCCCTTGGACACCCTGTACTGCCTCCGGACAGCCTGCTCACCTCTTTGGACAGCCCGCCCACCCCTGGACAGCCCGCTCACCTCCTTGTACAGCCCACCCCCTGGACACCCTGTACCCCCCGGACAGCCCCACCCACCCCCTGGACACCCCACCCACCTCCTTGGACAGCCCGCCCACCCCCTGGACACCCCGCACCCTCCTTGGATAGCCTGCCCACCCCCCTGGACACCCCGCACCCCCCTTGGACACCCTATACCCCCCGGACAACCCTCTCACCTCCTTGGACAGCCCGCCCCCCCGGACAGCCCGCTCACCTCCTTGGACAGCCCACCCCCTGGACACCCCGCTCACCTCCTTGGACAGCCCCACCCACCCCTTGGATACCCCACTCACTTCCTTGGACAGCCCGCCCACCCCCTGGACAGCCCGCACCCCCCTTGGACAACCTGTACCCCTGCCCCGGACAGCCCGCTCACCTCCTTGGATAGCCCCCCCCCCCCAGGACAGCCCGCTCACCTCCTTGGACAGCCCCCCCCCCCCCCGGACAGCCCGCTCACCTCCTTGGACAGCCCACCCCCTGGACACCCTGTACCCCCCCCCCCCGGACAGCCCCACCCAACCCCTGGACACCCCTCTCACCTCCTTGGACAGCCCGACCACCCCCTGGACTCCCCCTACCCCATTGGACATCCTGACCACCCCCCGCAGACAGCCCGCCCACCTGGACACCCTGACCCCCCTAGACACCCCCGACCCCATGGACACCTCCGACCCCCC
Organism: Viscum album; assembly: GCA_963277665.1. Classification (NCBI taxonomy): domain Eukaryota; kingdom Viridiplantae; phylum Streptophyta; class Magnoliopsida; order Santalales; family Viscaceae; genus Viscum; species Viscum album. The sequence continues at coordinate 267,151,700 of OY728158.1, forward strand.
GGATAGCCCCACCCCCTAGACACCCCGCACCCCTTACTGGGAAATCCTTGAATATAGGCATTAGAAATTATGTATCTTATTTTCTTATATACACTGTATTTTGTTGTATTTCTTAATATGATTCTCATATAGAGTAATGTGTCAGTTATGCTTTTATATAAAGTAAAAAATTGTTATTTACCTAAATATTTTTTTGATTGTACTTCAATATTATTGAATTTCTTTGAAATGAATTATTACAGTTTTTTTACAAAATGGACAGTAGTTGGATGTACGAAAATGATTAGATTTCAAACGATTTTCAAAATAATTTGAACAGATTTCTAGATTTTTCATTTGACAAGGCTTCAGATAGTGGTCGCATACACTGCCCATGTTTTAATTGTGTTGGAAGACCTTGGTTGAGTCGTGACGCAGTTAGATATAATATAACCAAATATGGTTTCCAAACAAACTATTATGTGTGGTATCACAATGGAGAGAAAATGGAATCTCAAAATGTTGATGATCCAAATGATAAGACTAAATTAGAGAGTTTGATATATGATCAGTTTCCATTTATTCGGCATCATGAGAAGGAAAGGATGTCCAGCTAACAAGATTTCGATACAAGCACACATGATGCCTCCAATGAAAATGATGATGTTGATAGGGTAAAAAAATTGAATGATGCTGCGACGACTCTAATATATCGACAATGTGGTAAAATGAAAAAGTTGGAATTTTTAATCCGATTGATTCATGGGAAAACTATGTATGGGATTTCAAATACTATAATTGATTACATTCTTACCTTCTTTAAGGACTTACTTCCAGATGATGCAGATATTCCCTCAAACCACTATATGGTATGGAAGTTAGTTGATGAACTTGGATTCTCAAAAAAAAAACATGCTTGCTCGAATGATTGCAGCTTATGTTGGGAGGAAACTGCTGAAAGAAATGATTGAATCAAATGTGGAACCTCCCGATGGAATCCAAAAGATGATGGATCACCATATTGTGTGCCACAAAAAGTAATGTGGCACATTCCATTGATACCCATATTACAGAACCTCTTCATGTTTGAGGAAATATCTGAAAAAATACGATGGCATGACACCGAGAGAAAAAAGAATAATGAAGAGTTGGATCACCCTGCAGGTGGATTTTCATGGCATAGATTTGATGCTTGATATCCTGAATTTGTAGCCGACGTGCGTAATGTGAGACTGGGTCTTTCATGTGACGATTTTAATCCATTTGGGCATATGCTTACTTCGCACAGCACATGGCTGGTTTTCATACACATGTATAACCTTCCCCCTTGGTTGTGTATGAAAAAGCCTTACACTTTCTTGAGTATACTGATATCTGGACCTTATGATCCCGACAATGATATAGATGTATACATGCAACCTTTAATAAAAGAGTTGAAACGTCTTTGGGATGTGGGTGTTCCCACATACGATGCATGTTCGAAAGACATATTTCAGATGTGTGATGCGCTTATGTGGACGATCAATTATTTTCTTGCTTATGCAATGATGTCTGGATGGAGAACTAAAGGAAAACTGTCATGTCCTGTTTGTATGAAGAATAATAGATTGAGAAGACTAAAATATCGTCGTAGTTTTAGTTTTATGGGACATGAACAATTCTTTCCAATGAACCATTCATATAGAAAAAATCGTCGAATATTTGACAATACTATAGAGAATGACGCTCCACCTCAACGTATGTTTGGAACTGATGTGCTTAATGAATTGAAAGGTTTCTGTTATTCATTTGGGAAGGTTGTAATGAAATCTAGAAATAGGAAAAATGTTTTCAATGATACTTGTTACAATTGGAAGAAGAAAAGTATATTCTTTGAGTTGCCGTATTGGTCAACCAACTTTTTATGTCATTGATTGGACATAATGCACATTGAAAAGAATATATGTGAAATGTTTCTTTAGATTCTTCTAAATGTCAAGGGGAAGAAAAAAAATGATTTACGATCTCGGTGTGACTGGGTAGACTGGGGGATCAGACCAAAATTGCATCCTGTTTGTATCAGTGAAAATAAATTGCAAGTTCCATGTGCTTCTTATCTGATGACACCTGCTGAAAAAAATTAATTTCTGGAAGTGCTAGATACTATTAATGTTCCTGATGGCTATTCAAGCAATATATCAAAATGGGTCAACAGAAAAGAGTTGAAGATGAAATCTTTGAAGACTCGTGATTATCACATCCTTTTGCATGAGTTGATTCTAATAGCAATCCGTCATCTCTTGTCCAATAATGTTAGAGTCTCAGTTATTTGGTTGTGCTATTTGTTTAGAGATCTTTGTGCTAAGAGGCAATCCAAATCCTTCTTGCAAAAACTGTTGGCAGAGACACCATTAATTTTGTGTGAGTTAGAGAAAATATTCCCTCCATCATTTTTTACATGCATGTTGCATCTGACTGTCCATCTTCTGACAGAAATACTTCTTGGAGGATCTGTTTCTTTCCGTTGGATGTATCCAACTGAAAGAAACATGTGAATATTGAAATCATATGTTCGGAACAGGAATTATCCCGAAGGTTCTATTGTGAATGGTTACTTGGCTCAAGAATGTATGGATTTCTGCGCAATGTATTTTTCTGATCTTACTACGAGAGTAAACAGACCAATGAGAAATGAAGAAGAATAGTATGGGAAAATTGAACCCAGTTTTCCATCACTTCCTCAGACAGGAGGAATTCTGGGATCATATACATTGATGACATTAAGCCTTGAAGAGCGAGAGATGGCACATCGCACAGTTTTGTTCAATTGTGATTTGTTCGATGAGTATAAAAAGTAAGTAAATTGTACATTTATCTCTTATCTTATCTCTTGTAATTTTAAATATTTGTTAAACTATTATTATTTTCATCTATAGAGAACATAAAGAAGTGATATATAGAAAGCATCATTCTTTATCTTTAATAAGGAAAGAGACTTTTCATAGAAAAGGGTTTTCTACTTGGTTGAAATTGAAGGTAAAAATATTTATGTAATAACTAAATAAAAATAATATTTAATTAAGTTTACTATTTGTTTATATTTCAGGTATCGTGTTTTCCTACTGACTCTATTTTTGAGGAAACAAGAGCTTTGGATTTTGGTCCTAATACCATGGTTCGTGCTTGTAAATCACTTGTGAACAATGGATACAAATTTATTATCATTGAACGAGCAAGAAACATGAGAACACAACATAATGGTGTTATGATAACTGCCACAACAGACTGTTATGCCAGTTCATCGGATACTAGACCTCTTTCTGAAAATGTTTCTTATTATGGAGTCGTGGAGAAAATAATAATTTTCGAATATTACTCACATGGTCGAGTTACGATGATGAAATGTCAATGGTTTGATTCAATGACGAGGAAAGGCAGCTTTATTGATGATTGTGGATTTTGAGTTATTGACATGACTCGCACTCTTGCCACAGATGAACCATATGTATTGGCATCAATGGTGAAACAAGTTTTTTATGTCAAAGATCATCGTCATCCTAAATTTGGTGTAATTATTGAAGTAAATCCCAAACATGTTTTTGATGATGGTGATGATGAAGTTGACACTATCCCTACTGCAATTAGAAGCAATCCATTTATTACTTATGATGACGCCAATAACTCAATTGTCAGAGTTGATTGTGAACCTGAAGTTGTGGTGGGAAATATATAGAATCATACAGTCGTGTTCTCACCTACATGTTTCAACTACATCATTCAGAGTGTGTATCCTTGTACTTACCTTCAAACCACCATAAATCTTCTTTTACTTTATGTTTTTTATCAGAATGGTTTTTCTATATTTTTTTTGGGTTACACATTCGTTATCTATTTTTAATTACTTCCATATTCGTTTTCATTGTAGGAAATGACACCCATTGAAGAGAGGCGACAGAAAAATATGATAGATAATAATCGTCGCATGATACAGATGGGTGTTCCTCCACTCATCCCTGTTGTGAGTATTTTATTTAAAATAAAAATATTTCAATAACTTATAATATCATGTGTTTACTTATGTGTTAAACTTATTTTCAGGAACGACCCCCTAAATGAGAGATATCTGACGAGTAGCCTGATATTTCTCCCAGTAGAGTGGCTGGTGGTAGGAGGGGGGTGGTGTCAGAGATGGAGGATCATCTAGTGGGCCCGGTACTGAGGCCGGTGGTACGAGATCTCATGGGGAGAGAGTTAGATGATCCACCACCACAGACATATCTTCTTCACCCCATTTTGATCCTGGTGTGTCTCCAGGGACACACGGGATATTTAGACCTCCGATGATTACACTACCAGTTGGCCAGACGTCTATGCCATCATATTTTGCTTCTGGTTCATTATCGCCGAGCAATTATATTCCCCCTTATTCGACTCCTGATGTGACACAGTATGCGGCTAAGGAGTGTACACTGAGGGACACTCTACCTGTACAGGATATTCCTTCATCTTCTGCACATCCAGTGATTCCCATTGATCCGACTACCATAGGTATATTTATCTGACTCTATCAAATTTTTATACCAAAATTTATTTTATTATAACTTGTACTGATATTATTTTTCTTTAATAACAGATTCATCTATAGATAGGAGGCGGGGGAGGGGGCGTACTCGCTTGCGTGCGGTACGGAACCTCCAGACATAGTTGATGGTTGAATATAATGCTGATGGACAAATGATTGAGAAATCTGGGTAGGAATGTCGGGGTTTTTTTGCGACGCTAGCCAAATACTCTGATATCATTCCGGTCAGCCCTCTCTATTGGAGACAACTACCACACGAAGTCAAAGATAACGCGTGAGCACAAATATGGGTAAAAAATATATTGGATTTAATGTAGTATTTTTTTTGTATTTATATGAACTAATCTATTGGGTTTCATCTTCGGTTTAACTTCCCTGATGGCGAAGGGGCACGACCAGCACATTTAAAAGAGTTGGGAGAGCTTTGGAGAGCTTATAAAAATGACCTGTATGTTGGCTGGTGTGATAGGGTGGGAACGGATTTAGAGACATTTCCTATCGTGGATGAATGCCCGATAGAGCAATATCACCAAATGATTACCCATTGGGAGACTGCCAAATTTAAGGTATTAATCTCATTTGAGGTATTTAAATCATAGTTTTCATATTTTTCATTAATATAATCTTATTTATTATTAAACATTATTTAGGAATCTTCTGAGAAAAAAAACATTGATTCAAAGCAATACCTCCACACTTTGGGAAGCACAACTATGTCAGATCATGAGAGGTAGCTGGTGCGATATAGTTGTTTATAATTTTTCTTTAGGACTTTCCCTTTTTATTATTTCCTACTTAAATTATGTGATTTATTGAATATTGAATATATGATTATACATTCACTTTATATTGTTTCAATGTCATTACAGAATCACAAATTGAATATTGAAGGACGTATCCTTCGAGCAAAATTGTTTTTCTCGAGTAGAAGAAAAAAATATGGAACTATAGTAAATGAATCAACCCAAGAAAAGATTGTAACTTTTAATTTGTCTATTTCAAAGTTTAATATCTATTTTGAAATTTATTAATCTATTAATATTTTTAACAGGCTGCTTTAGAGGCTCTTGATGCCCAGGAGCCTGACAATTTTTGGTCAGAGGATCATTTATATCAGGTTTTGGGAGTGGAGCACTCTGGTCGAGTACGCTGCCGACCTGGTAAGAATATAGTCCTGACGAGGTATTGGTCCTCTCCAGGTATCCATTCTAGTACGACTGAGTTGGAACAGGTTAAAGAGCAAGCAAGAAAATATGATAAAATTTCCACAGAGTTTGAAGTACAAGTTCAAATGAAGGAAAAAGAATTTATGAAACTGATGAAAGATTTATCTTCATCACTTCCACCAGAGGCTAGCGCGGCTTGTCAGACATTTATGTCGTCGATGGGTGAATTGTCCAATGCACCAGGCGACAGCTCTGGTGGAGATCGAGATCATGACGTTCCTGGTGATGACAAGGATGCTGAAGAGGATGAGGGGGAGGATGAGGATAAGGACGAGGGTGAGGATGGGGCCGAGGGCAAGGCTGGGGTCGAGGGTGAGGATGGGGCTGAGGACGAGGATGAGGCTGACGATGAGCATGGGGATGATGATGAGGATGATGAAGAGGACAGAGATGGTGGTGAGGATGAGTCTGATGATGATAGTGATGATGATGATGATGATCAGGGGTAGATTGATCCATTTCATTTTTGAATTCTGTATAACTCTTTATTTTTTAACATGGTTTTCCACTCCGGGGATTTCCTCTGCTTCATAGGGATGTTGTTATCAGAGCTCTTTTTTGCACTTGATTCTTATTGTATGATTAGTCTACTACCTAGACCTTTAGTATTTCTTGGTACTGTGATTCCCTGTATGATATATGGTTTGATAAGTTAATATGGACATCTTAATATTCAAAAACAATCACTCGAAATTAGGGGTGTCCATGGGCCGGGTCGGGTCGGGTCGGGTCATGGGTGTTCTAGGGCCTAAGGAAATATGGTCATCCATAAATAAGATTTAGGGCCTAAGGACATGACATGAAAAATTATGTGTTTTAGATCGATGGGAAATATTGGGGGTTCATTTTAAAAATAATAAAATGAGTGTTTTGAGGTGGAAAATGATTTATTAGGTGATGAATTCCCTTGGTTAAAATGGATGAACTTTTAATTAAAATAAATGGCATACGAAAAACCGACCAGACACATTCAGATTATGTTGAAACTTTAGGAAAACTATCCATGGGTCATTTTTGATGTGTAAGAGTCCACCCCGACTCAATCTGAGGGCCGGTGTGGCCGGCACCAATCAAAGTGTCTCACTTTTCTTTGAAATGGACAACAGTTTAATTAAAAACAACAACTGACATACGGGAAACAGACCAAACGCATTCAGATTCTATTGAAACTTTAGAAAAAGTATCCATGTGTCATTTGGGTCGTGTACGAGTCAACCCCGCCTCAATCTGAGGCACAGTGTGGCCGGTACCACTCAAACTGTCTCACTATTATTTGAAATGGACATGATTTTAAGTGAAAACAACTACCGGTATACGGAAAACAAACCAAACGCATTCATATTCTGTTGAAACTTTAGGAAAACGATCCATGTGTCATTTTTGACATGTACGAGTCAACCCCACTTCAATTCGAGGAGTGGTGTGGCCGACACCACTCAAAGTGTCTCACTTTTCTTTGAAATAGACAACAGTTTAAGTAAAAACAACAACTGACATACGGGAAATGGACCAAACGCATTTGGATTCTGTTGATACTTTAGGAAAAGTATCCATGGGTCATTTTTGTTGCGTACGAGTCAACCCCGCATCAATCTATGGCACGGTGTGGCCGGTACCACTCAAACTGTCTCACTTTTATTTGAAATGGACATGATTTCAAGTGAAAACAACTACTGGCATACGGAAAACCGACCAAACGCATTCGGATTATGTTTAAACTTTAGGAAAACGATCCATGGATCATTTTTGACATCTATGAGTCAACCCCGCCTCAATCCGAGGGCCGGTGTGGCCGGTACCATGAAAAATTTCATTCTTTTTTTTAAAAAGGATGCGCTTTTAATTAAAATAAACTACATACAGAAAACCAACCAAACGCATTCGGATTCTGTTGAAACTTTAGGAAAATGATACATGGGTCATTTTTGATGTGTAATAGTAAACCCCGCCTCAATACGAGGGCCGGTGTGGTCGACACCACTCAAAGTGTCTCACTTTTCTTTGAAATGGACAACAGTTTAAGTAAAAACAACAACTGACATATTGGAAATGGACCAAACGCATTCGGATTTTGTTGATACTTTAGGACAAGTATCCATGGGTCATTTTTATTGTGTACGAGTCAACCCTGCCTCAATCTGAGGCACAGTGTGGCCGGTACCACTCAAACTGTCTCACTTTTATTTGAAATGGACAGGATTTTAAGTGAAAACAAATACCGGCATACGGAAAACCGACCAAACGCATTCGGATTATGTTGAAACATTAGGAAAACGATCCATGGGTCATTTGTGACATTTACAAGTCAACCCCCTCCTCAATCCGAGGTCCGGTGTGGCTAGTACCAGTAAAAGTTTGTTTCTTTTGTTTAAAATGAATGTGCTTTTAATTAAAATAAATGACATACGGAAAACTGATCAAACGCATTCGTATTGTGTTGATACATTATGAAAAGGATCCATTGGTCATTTGTGACGTGTACAAGTCAACCCTGCCTCAATCCGAGGCACGGTGTGGCCGACACCACTCAAAGTGTCTCACTTTTCTTTGAAATGGACAACAGTTTAAGTAAAAACAACAACTAACATACGGGAAATAGACCAAACGCATTCGGATTCTGTTGATACGTTAGGAAAAGTATCCATGGGTCATTTGTGTTGTGTACGAGTCAACTCCGACTCAATCTGAGGCACGGTGTGGCTGGTACCACTCAAACAGGCTCACTTTTATTTGAAATGGACATGATTTTATGTGAAAACAACTACCGGCATACGGAAAACCGATCAAACACATTCGGATTCTGTTGAAACTTTAGGAAAACGATCCATGGGTCATTTGTGACGTGCATGAGTCACAAATTAAAATGTATTTTTCATTTACATGAAAATGAAAATGGATTTTTCAGTGTAATATGCTTGGTCCCAAAGCATGAACCAAACAGGTTGTGAGACATAATACCAGTAGGCATCCACCACAAGATTTGTGCCCAAATTTTAGTGAATATACATGTATAAAAACAAGGTACAAAAGTAAACATAGTATAAAGAAATCAACAACCATTAAATATTGAAGTAAAGAATTGCTTAAACTTTCCTTGGAGACATCAATATCTTGCCTAAACGCATGTCACTGTCTTGACCTCAGGAAAAAAACACATCCTCTCCCACATGCATCACAGTCTCTCCCTCATACATATCACAATCTCACCCACATGTATCATATGTAATTAATCTATTAACAGGTAAAAATAAGTACCTCATTTAATATACATTATTACATCGCAGACTATTATCAACACACCTCATCTAATCTAACTATTACATGGCATAATAATAATCAAATCACCTCATGTAATATTACTATCACATCACTTTTTAATAATCAATAATCCATCCTAAACAAAAAAAGTCATGGAAAAAAGTATTCATCTAAGGCATCATGGGCCAATAGCTCTAACAAATTAATCAAGGGGAACACAACCCTGTGGTTCCCTATCTAAAAGAAATAACCTTAATAACCTAATCAACCAATATCATATGATAATCACAGTGTAATTCCAAGTTAGGTATACCAATAAAATGGGTATATGAGTTTTAGGCAAATATAATTCTTGAAAAAACAACATATAGGCACAACCCACCTACCTCGTAGTCGTGAGAACAATATTGTTGAATATCGGATCTTGATTCATCCTAGATCATTGAAAATCCACAAAAGATTCATAAATTATCAAATCTATATCTATAAAATGAGGAGAGGAATTAGGAGGATATGATTAAGGTGAAGGGAGAACTCATTGGTGGGATCCCAATGCACCTTCCAAAGTTCTGATTAGACATTGATAGGAGAATTAGTGGCTCAAAGAATAATTGTCGCTCCTGGCCGAACATGGATGAACCAAGGTCAAAAGAAGTTAATTATGTAAATGAGACATGACCCCCCTCCCTTATATTAAATAAAAAATAAAATACACGACATTTCCTTTAACAATACACACTGTGTATACGCTTTTATTGGGCCTCACCTTAAGAGGAACGACCATGACACACCATGACTTGGTACATGGATGAGACATGACCTATACATGGTCTGGAAAAGACATCAATGTTCATGGTGTGTACACTGAAGTACATGGCTTGTACATCAAAATTCCCCAATTTTACATTTTCCTCAAAGCAACCCGAATACAAAATCCAAACATGGAAATGGGGAATTGGGTTCTTACAGTTTGATTATCACACCATAGATCTTTTTTATATCTTAACCAAGCACCAAAATCATTTCTTTCTTCAATCTAGTAATCTAATATCACATTACGATCTTAATAAAGCCTTATGTTTCATCTTCCCCATGTAACGGATCAACGATAGATCTGAAGCAAGCCAAATTTGTTTATTTCTCTCTTTTTGGTCATTATTTGTCTTGGAATCTCTAACTAATGATTTTTTATCATGTTTTATTCAGTCTTGCATTATAATATTCGCACATTCAGGTTTTGTTCAGCTTCATAATGCATTTTATTATAGATTTTCTCATTACTAATGACCTCAACTGAAGGTTAAAATCTTTAATAATGTGTAAATTATTTGTTCCAACTTTTATTTATTGTATCAATTAGTTTTTCACATTCTATATATCATTACATGTCAATATTACATTAAAATTATTTTATACAATGTTTCATGCTAAGGAGTATTATTGAGGTGATAAGATATTGGATGTTGTGAGTTTCTACATTGTCATTTAGTTTAGTGAGTTGGGTTTTTTAATTAGTTTTCATTGATAATACAGCATGTTCATTTTGGTTTTGAAAATGTTGGTGCATGGGAGAGATGAAAAATCCATTTTCATGTAATTGTATAACATGAGATGGTTTTGTAATGGGTTTTCATGAAAATGGATTTTTCATTTACATGAGCTGAAAAATCCATTTTCAAGTCTGTTTCATGTCTGTATGCAGGTGTACAGTGGAGGGGCTACTGGAGGGAGGGGGGCTGTTGTGTGTAGTTCTGGAAAAACTCTATACCAATGGTTATAAACCGTTGGTATATTGGTGCTGGGATTTTGGAAAAACACTATACCAACGGTTTAAAACCGTTGGTATAGGTGTTATGTATTTCTGGAATAACTTATACCAATGGTTTTAAATCGTCGGTATAGGTGTCTGGATTTTTGGAAATCCAATACCAATGGTTTATAACTATTGGTATAGGTGTTGCTGGAAAACCAATACCAACGGTTCTAAACCGTTGGTATAGGTTTTCGTGAAAATCACATTACCAACGGTTTAAAACCGTTGGTATAATACTTCCTCAAATTCATTACCAATGGTTATAGACCGTTGGTATACATTGTGTTAAATTTGTATAACCCATATTCCAACGGTTTGGATCAAACTGTTGGTGTAAGGCTTTCCTCACGGCTTACTAGCCAACGGTTTGGAAAACCGTAGGTACAGGGTATACCAACGGTTTTCCTGCCTATACCAATGGTTTTTAACAGTTGGTATAACCTTCTATTCCAGTAGTGTATGGACACTATGAATTTATAATAATGCAATTTGGTCTTACTAATTCCCCTGCTATCTTCATGGATCTAATGAATAGATTATTTAGAGACTCTCTTGATCTGTTTGTGGTAGTCATTATAGACGATATTCTTGTCTATTCAAAGAGCAAGGAAGAACATGAAGATCACTTGAGAATTGTATTAAAGACCCTAAGAAAGGAGAATATTTATGCCAAATTTACCAGGTGTGAAATTTGGCTTCAAAAAGTATCATTGTTGGGTCACATAATCTCAAAAGAGGGGATATCTGTGGATCTAGCAAAAACAGAGGTTATCGAAAGATGGTCGAGACCGACAATAGTAATTTAGATCCAAAGTTTTCTCAGTTTGGCTGGATATTATTGACGTTTTGTGAAATATTTTTCACGATTATCTAATCCAGTCACCAGGTTAACTAGAAAATGAGTTATGTTCATGTGGACGGAGGAGTGTGAAGAGAATTTCAAGGAGTTGAAAGGAAGGTTATCTAGTGCACATGTGCTCACACTACCTTGTAGTGGAGGAGGGTTTGTGATCTATAGTGATGCATCCAAGAAGGGATTATGGTGTGTTCTCATGCAAAATGATATGGTGATAGCTTATGGCTCACGATAGTAGAAAATCCATGAGAAAAATTACCTAACCCATGATTTGGAGTTAGTTGCGGTAATATTTGCATTAATGATTTGGAGGCATTATCTTTATGGTGAAAGGTTATATATTTATTCAGATCATAAATGTTTAAAGTATATTTTCACAAATAAGTAGTTGAATATGCGCCAAAGAACATGGTTGGAACTTATTAAGGATTACGACTGCTCAATTCATTACCACCCTAGAAAAGAAAACTAGGTGGCAAATGCATTAAGTCAACAACACCATGCTAGCTTATCCATGATGAGGATCACAAAAGATAGAATATTTATGGATTTAAAAAGGATGGATCCTAGAATTATAATAGAAGGGGAAAAATATTATCTTTCTCAAATGAATGTTCAACCATCTATACATGTGATGATTAAAGAGGCACAAAAATAAGATGTAGAGTTACAAAAGAAGGTGATAACTGTTCCCAAATTCAACCTTGATTGTGATGGGATAATAAAGTTCTGGAATCGGATTTGTGTTCCTCCCATTCCATAATTAAAGAAGGAGCTACTGGATGAGGCTCATAGTTCTTCATTATCTATTCTTCCTGGAAACATGAAGATGTATAGGGACCTGAAAGAGTACTTCTGGTGGGATGGAATGAAAAGAGATGTTGCCGAATATGTCTCTCGATGCTTGGTTTTTCAGCACGTTAATGCTGAGAGACAGAAGACTAAGGGGATGTTACAACAACTACCCATACGAGAATGGAAATGGGAAAACATCACTATGGACTTTGTCACTAGAATTATTAAAACATACAAAGGATATAACACTATCTGAGTTATATTTTATTGTCTTATGAAGTCGGTACACTTCATTGCTATTAGAAAAGATTTATCTATGGATCATCTTTCCAGGATATATGTGAAGGAAATGGTAAGATTGGATGGAGTACCAATTTCCATTATATCTAATCGGGATTTGAGGTTGACCTCGATGTTCTGGCGAAGTCTTCAGCATACTTTAGATACATAGTTGAGTTTCAGCACTACTTGTCATCCTCATGCAGACGGTCATTATGAGAGAACAATTAAAACTTGAGAAGATATGTTAAGAGCATTCTCTATGGATTTAAAAGGTTTTTGGGATCAAAACCTACCTTTGGTGGAATTTTCTTATAATAATAGCTTTCACTCTAGTATTCATATGGCTCCTTATAAAGCTCTCTATGGAAATAAATGCAGGACTCAAACTTGCTGGGATGATGTTGGGGAAAGAAAGCCTTTAGGACCTGATCTTGGTGATGAGATGGAAGAAAATGTTAGATCTATTCAACAACACATAAGAGTAGCTGAGATTCGACAAAAAGGTTTTTCTGACAACAGAAGAAAAGACCCATAGTTTGAAGTGGGTGATAAAGTGTTCTTAGAAATATCTCTATGGAAGAGAGTAATGTGATTTGGAAATAAGGGAATGTTGAACCCTAGTTATATCGGTCCTTTCGAAATACTGGATCATTTTGGGAAGGTAGGTTACCGATTGGAGCTTCCACCGAATCGCTCTCAAGTTCATGATGTGTCCCATGTATCTCTCATGAGAAAGTACATACCTAATCCTTCACATGTTCTAAGCTCAGTAGTTGTACCACTGGAGCAAGATCTTTCTTAGGAAGAACAGCCGATAGAGATTCTGGATCGTAGCAAAAATGTTCTACGAAACAAGAACACTCGCTTGGTGAAAGTTTTATGGAGGAACCACCAATTAGAATAAGCTACATGGGAGTTTGAGGATATGATGAGAGAGAGGTATCCTCATCCGGTTGTTACGAAGTAACAAATTTCGAGGGAGAAATTCATTTTAAGGGGGGTAGAATGTAACACCCTGATATTTTTTTGAGAATTATATTTTTTATGTCTTATGTTATACGCAACATCAATGAAATCTTTCACTATACACAACACTATCTTGGCTTGCGTTATCGCAAGAGCATCCTTCCTCGATAGCGTGTGTTGTATGCAATATCGTGTTTCACTAAACAATGATATGTTATTAAAATATTATATAATGTAGATGTTATAAATAGTATGAACAACATTTTGTAGTTTATATAACATTATAATTCATTTTACATATGATACGAGAAAAAAATAAATTTTTCGGATAAAAGAATTATTTTTTTATTCAAATATGCAGTTTTCCACCTTTTGATGTTGTACCCATTTTAAAGCTAATTTTGGACAAGTTTATAAGTTCAATATTAAAAAATAAAATTATTCCTTTGAATCAAGATATAAAAATTTACATTGGATAAATTTTTGATACTTTTCTGATAACTTTCATATTTTGATGAATAATGAAAATACATAAATTTTCATTTGAAAAAAAAAATTCATCAAAATAATATAAATGGTTAATATATATTATTGAATTGTTTTAAAATATAAATACAATATATTTTTAACATTTAATATAATTTCTGTCATTAGCATTAATTTTACATTGAATTCATAGGTAAAAACATTTCATTCTTTGACAATGTTTTATCTTTTAAAACCCGTTTTCTTAACAACAGGATTAATTTTAAATTAATTACTAAAACTTATATGTTTTGAATTTTTAAAAATGAATTCCATATTTGGAGTAATTGGGTCCAAATTATGTTAATAGATTAATTTTATTTTTTTTATATTATGAATAGTAACTACGGTAATTTTTATTTACTACAGTTAAAGGTTAATCGGGTAATTAGGGGTAAAAATATGATTGTAAAATTACCCTAACACTTTACAAAATTCTATTGGATGAATACAATTCGACCCATATCACCTAAGGGTCATAATAGATACATTTCATGGTCCATTGACCATGACAATGATGTAATTATTATTAAAACTAAAGAAAGTGACAACATGTCACTATCTTAGATCTTATAAGTATAATAATTTTAATTTTGTGATAAACTTCTTGACACATAGAACATGAATAGTCTCCAGAAATCTATTAAAATTTTCAACATCATTTGAATTTTTTTATAATTTTTTAGGGAATAAATAATTATCATTAAAGGTTACACAATCGTGATATTGAAATTATTTTATTGATTGAAATATCAAATAATTTTTTTTAAAAATATTAAAATAAATATTATATGAACTATTCAATGTGATCCACTAATATTTTAGATAAATATGACTTGTTATGAATCTATTAAAGCTTTTAGTTCGAATATATCCTTTATGTAGATTTTATTTAAATTCAAATAAATGAATAGTGTCAAAATTGACACTATTGTTATTTTATAAAAATAACATATTATAAAATTGTTTAAAAATCCCAAATTTTTTTATAAATTATAAATTTAAATTTATATAGTCTACAATGTCATAAAGTATCTTATTATGGATAATTCATAGCACATAAGTAATTATTTATATCAATTTAAAATTTAGAATATTATTACCACAAATAAAATTGAATTGATTAAATAAGGATAAATCAAGTTGATAATGTTTAAAATAAATTCCCAACATGTATAAATTTTATTGGTTGATGATATTACAACCCTATATCATCTATTCTACAAATTTGAGTAATTTTGGAAGTTTTTATGTGGGGTTTGAATTTATTATAAATTAATATTGTTTAGATTTCCAAAGGTACCCCTCTCCTCCCTTATAAAAGGGCACCTCCCCCCTCTCCTCCTCACACAATTTTCATCCTTAAAGCTTGGCCAACCCTGGCCGATTTCCATTTTCAAATTCCCTAGAAACATACTATAGGACCTTTTCTTCTTTAATATCCAATTTTAGTTTCCTAAGTGGAGGTTTCAACGAGGCATGTCGAAGAAGCGGTAATATCTGTTATCGATTCTTTCAAATTTATTTCTTCTTCCACTTCCTCTTATTTAGTTGTTTCATTATGAAGTAATAACATCAGTATCACTAATATACTTATATGTAATTATAAATATGAAACAACTATATTTCACCTTCTATCCATCCTACGGAAAATGAAATCACCGCGTGTGCATACGTACGAAATACCGTATCCACACCGTGGTGTAATCTATTTTCCACCACCACCTTACTTGGATGGGTATAATGGTGTAAATATTAATTATATATGATTATTATAACATGATACTAATTCTGAGACATTCCATCTTCCACTCCAATAGCATTCAATAGTTATGGGAATGATATCATCGCTCGTGCGTACATATGGCCTACCGTCTCCACGATGTGATGTGACTCGTTCTACATGATCTTCATTGAATAATGAGTATATAAATGAATTGAATTAATAAATATGAAATATATTACACTAATACATTCTTTAAATAAGGTATCGATAACCTAAAAAGAGTAATAAGACTTTATTCGACAAGACATGCATAAGAACAGAAAGCAATGAACTCCCGAATAACAAGTATCAGTGAAATATTACTAATAAAAAGATAAGAATATGACCATGTATGATATCATAAAAATGAATATGATTATTTAATAAGTCAATGACATTATTTAAATTATTATACAGGATGTTCGGATACGTACGAATCAAATCGGACCATAGGTAAGGGAAAATCTCACAATATCATTTTTATCATAGATTGTTTATAAATTAGAATTTAATGGGGAATATTTATCATCTGCATCCATCTTTCCTCAATATTTAATATTATTTCTATCTGCCTAAAATTTATTAAATCCAATTTTACCTATTGGTGAATTTTCAGTAAAGGATATGAAAGGAATCTTTTGTCGTTTTTAGTACGTGATACATTTTTATTTTTCCAGTCAAAGTACAAGAAGAATGTTTTTTTAACTTATACGACATGAATGTATTTTTATGATTTCATAGAAAATTATTTCAATGAAGCTTCCCTTACAAGTTTTCAAGTTTATTTTTAAATAACTTCTTTTAAAATTGTATGACATGTTATGAAAGGAAAATTGTTTTTATTGAAGTAGAAAGGATATTTTCCACAAGAACGGATTTCAAGTGCTTTATCAAAATTATTTTACATCTAAGAAACATATAGGGTTCTGTTTCTATCCCTATTGTTACATTGATTTGATTATGTTGTGATGTAATTATTTTTATGTAGTCCTTTATCTTATATAAATTGTTTTATGATGTCATGATCATTAAGAATCCCATTTTTATTACATGGGTTATACTATGATGTATGATTTATGATTTTGTGGCACACATAAGAATGGTTTCATTATGAGATGGGTGGGACCTATATCTCCCTCCAATTTATTGGGTAAATATTTATATCTCATGAGATAGACATGTCTGGAATGAAAATTTAATCTAGTTAAGTGATACAGGACTGGAACGAGGAGTGAAATTGGTTCAGTAATAGACTTTATCCGCTATGATGGTCTTGGAAAAGAGACTTGACTAATATGAAATGATTTTATATGATTAGGTGTGTATGCCACATAGTTTCATGTTTTAAGTTATGATTATTTGGATTACATATCTCAAAATTTATTTATCCCATGTAATGATATTATGATATCTTTTATATGTTAAGATTTTCAAAATGTTATGTTCTTATGAATATGATAGGATTGATATTTATTTTGATTACCCTTACTAAGCATTTGATCTCACCATTTTGTATGTTTTCTTTTCCCCAGTTCAGGAAGAAGGGTCTTATGTAGGATATGCCAAAAGGGACTCTAGATATGATGAAATAAACGGGAGACAATGTAGATGATTAATGAACCAGTTTTTTATGTTTCCTAGTTTCTAAAGACAATATACCTATACGGTCCAATCATGGTTTTGTTTTATGTTGTAATAAGTAAGCTTCAATTATGAAGTAATTACGATGTATTTAAGGTATGGGTCGTTATAATATTTTTGTAGGTCTTCTGCATAGGACTTCATTGAGATAAAATAGATGAAAGGTGAGGGAATATTTCTTTCAGGTGACTTAGTGGGGAATTCATTGTGTGTGTTGGTTGTGTGTGTCGATTGTGTGTGATGAATGTGCTTGTGAAAAGTAGTTTGATATAGTTATCCCACACAATTTTTAGATTGAACATGGTAACCTAGTATAATGAGTGAATTCTATGAGAACTATTAATAAACTAGATATGATTATGAACTGGCTAGTGGCCCATAGTTGGGGTGATGTTTTGTTATTATTTCAATGGGACTGGGCCCCTCGACTAGGAATGCTATGGATTTTTAGTCTGAACATGAGAACATTTCCTAGAGAGTAAATTATTTGAGAATGATAAATGAACTAGATAAGATTAAAAACTTCTTAGTGTCCTGTAGCAGGGGTAATGTTTTATTATTATTTCAATGGTATTGGGCCCCTTGACTATCTAGCTAGGGCGATGGTTGGGAATTATGGACTTATGATGTCATTGTGTATGGAATTCCTTTAGGATGATCCACATGTATAGTACATTCTATATTATTCATGAGCTCCTAGGGTCTCCCATGTTGTTTTGTTATTATAATTATTCCGTAGATTATTGAGAGGCATGTGCTGGTTGGTTGTACTTGTGTGGTGTTTTTCCATTTCCTATGTTCCGTGTTGGTCGATCTGGTTTCCTTGTGTATTGTAGCTTCATTTGAAAGATGTTAAAATGGTTTCAAGTGTTTAAGTAAAAAGGTTTTTAATGTTTTTACATTTCCTTATTCTTTTTTGTGAGAAAACTTAACCTCATTTAATAATCCAATGATTGATTCTTAAAAAGAAAATTGCATTTTTAATTGAAAATGGGAAATGTAAAATAATTTGTTTTAAGATGAAAATGTGTGAAAACATAGTTTTAGACATTGTATTTAAAACATTAAATTGAAGGATATTTTATTTAAAGGAAATGAATATAATAATAGATTTTTTTGGCAAGCATATTGAGTTTTAATACTCACACCTATTGTTTTATATATATTTTTAGCTTCAGGTATTATGCCTTTCATGTAATAGGTCTCCGTAGCGTGATGTTAGATTGAGGTTTGTGGTGACCCATAGGGTCACATGGAGGTACATACATCTTTGTTTTCCCTCCAATGATTGTTTTCACTTTCGTTGTTCAGTATTTGTTTATTTATTTGTCATTCATTTATAGGAAAAATCATTCCCACTGGTTTAATCAGGATGCTAGATAGTAATTTCCAGCCAGTGGGGATAATTAACGGCCTTCAGGACATATCACGAGCTAGCTTGAGTGACTTGTTCTGGGTTGACCTGGGTTAGTTCATGAAATAATATTATCAAATGGGTCCCTTGATGTTTGGTGTGTTTCATAAATGGAGATTAATACTATTAGAACTCGAGATGTATATGTCAGTAGAGATTCATGAACTATTTCTCACAATAATCCTCTAGTTTCCAAAGTTAGTTCGGGTTTTTAGTCTTATGATATTGTTTTATAGTGAGGAATGACAATGGAGTTGATTTGATGTCACATCGTGACCTTTCATGGAGTAGTGTCCCATGTGGAGTCTAGGTACCCCTTTTCAGTTCCTCCTATTTTTTGACACTTAGTTGGGGAATAGCTCACTTCCATGTTTCTAGGATAAGCATAACCTTTACTTCCTCATTCCAGTGGTTTGTTGTGAGTTTCATTCTATTTGGTTCTAGTTGTTGTAAGTGTGCTTTTGAAAATGAACATGGATTTTTAGATTAAAATGTTTTCTCTAAAAAGGCCTTGGGTTAATGTAGTTTTATAATTGAAATGAAAATTGGTGATTTTAAAAAAGAGGATACTGGTTGTGTTAGTATTTTTTTGGCTTCTGGGACAACTGTGTCAGCTATGGGTGTTCTTATAAATTGTGTTTTGGCTTGATGATGATTTCTTTCTTGTGTTCCTTTTGTCTTTGTAGAATGCTTCCGATAAAGGTCTCTACTATTTCCAAATATTCAGGACCACTTCCATTTATTTTTGGGTATCTTCTATTGATTGTAGTAATAGAGCGTTGTTAGAGGCAATTATGTGGTTTTAAAGAAGTAGAGAGTGTCTTCAGGTAGTTGGGATCTCCCAACATTGTCAATGTTTCTGTATCCTTGGGTTTGTTTGAGGGTCCAATCTTGTACCGGGGGAGGTAGGATGTGTCATCATCATTGGAATTTTGGTTGACATGGGAAATGTCCAAGGCCAGCTTCCTCTACGGGTTATGTCATGAACTGAATCGGGTCACCATAAAAATGGCACTTGACCCGAACTATGGAAATGCTCTAAGGGCGTTCCCGATTACTATGGGGTAGCACAAGTTCTCAGGAATCATAAAATGAAATTTTTGAATGATTTTCCCATGTTTATAAACATAACACAACTAATGAATCCCATAAATCAAATCATAATTTTTCAAACAAAAACATCTTTAACTACATTTTAGAATTGAATTAATCAAATTAAGACAATGTTTATAGACTATTTAAAAAAAACCAAAAAAATACATCCAAACAACCTCCTCATGGAAAGATGCATAGACCTAAAGACATCTCCATGACACTACACTAAAAAGGACAGCTAGAAACCCATACCATTGGCCGTAAAAGCAATACCCAAACCTACAAAAAATAACCATGACTACCTACACCCAAAGTGTTATTTGGGTGTGAATCAAATCTTAGTAGGATTCAACCACAAAATATTCCAAGTGATAATCATTATAATAGAATAAACTTTCATATTTTTTAAACAAGAAATGCTAGTACCAATTTCTGAAAGATGAACCATTAAATAAAAGTAGCCATCAAGTGAGATACATTAAAAGAAATCAACAAACATAAATAGAATAAAAAATATACTTAATTTCTCTAGAAAAAAATATTTTATTCTAATGGTAAGCATAAAATATCTAATGTGCAATAGAAACGGGAAAGAACCATAGGAAACAACTTGTTGTGGGTCCTCGGTACCTCATACTCGGTGAAAGTAACCATACAAATATCTATTCTCGTGAACATGAGCCACTAGTAAGGATCATCACCACAACCTAGTGGTTCCTTAGCTTCATCATAATAATCATAATCATAGTTTAGTTAGTGTTATCATAATCAAACATGGTACATGAAATAGGGGGCCAAACCCCACGAGATCACTATTATACTAGTACACGTATGCCCACCCAAATACCCAGTTGTTCACTCTTGTTCACTTACAAATTCCACAAGGCAAGAAATAAAATTTTCAAATGAAAATACCACTTCCAAGTCACACACAAAAACATCACACACACATTTCACATTTTCCCCCATTTGATTAAAATTCATTTTGGATATCATATTAACACCAAAACATCCCACAACATGTTTCACCTCTCTTTAACACATCAAAAAATCCATTAAAAACATCATAAAATATTTCAAATCAATTACACATCAGATAACAAAACTTTAAAATTATAATATACAATTTCAAAAGTACACTCCTACCAAAACAGTTTATCAACATAGTTTCTCCTATTATATAAATCAAGAAACCATTTAAATCATTCAAAAAAATTCCCAGGAATGTATCCATGTTTTTTCACATAAAATCCTTCTAAAAACCCTATTTTATAACCAAAATCATACCAATATGACATAAAAAAATAATTTTCAGCCATTATATAATTTAATAAAACTATTCCATAAATCCTAAATCAACCCCTTTGATTAAAACATGGAATACACAAAAAAAATTCATTTTTTCACAAAAATTCCACTTAAAAACCAACCACATAACAAATGCTATGAAATATAATTTTTTCAAAAAAACAATGGAATAGAATCATGCTAAAAATAAAATTCAACCAAAAATTGCTCAACCAATAATTGTCACACATGGAATCACCAACCGTTTTTGCAAAATACCCCAAACCTTTGTCCGAATATTCAGCCACACCACCGCCGCACCATAAGGGAGTAAAATCGAGCCCTAATCCAAAATATTTAACTAAAAATACACAACGTTAAACACTAGGTACAAACCCATAGCTTCTAGAAATTTGGAACATCATGAAAAAAATGATGAAACCATAAGAAAAAGGAAGAAACCCAATGAAAATGGGTGGAAGAAGTAAGGAAACACATATAATTGGGGGATCTTGAAGAAATTTTCCTAAATCCACTAATAGTTGAATCATTAAGCAGACCAAACTAGTAAGAGGGTTCTAATAATTCAGATTAGGTCATGTGGGGACCCAAATGGGGGGAAATAGTGAAAATTTATGGATTTATGAAAGAAACATTTTACCTCTTCAAATTTGGGAGATTTGAGAAAGACTAAGAAAGACTTCACTAATCAATTGGGGAGATGATATCCAAAGAGGAAAACTCTCTAATGGGGGTGATCCTTAGGATTTGGAATTCTTGTAGGAGGTTGAATAACTATATATTAGTAATTAATGAATGATATATTGAAACATTAAAAATACAGTTTAGAGATTGAAATAGGCTTACAAGTTGGCCCAATACCATAATAAAAACCCCAAATCCATCAATATTATAGATTCTTATGGGGTTCAAATTGATATGGTGGATTAAATATTTTAGCGGATTCTAATTTGGAAGATTAATTTGTCTAAAATGTTGAAAAATTGAAGGATTATTTAAGGAAACAAAATTTATTTTTAAATCTGGAAATTGGATCATGGTTTTTCCTAAATTTTAAAAACACACCATTTACAAAAAAATGCATGGTGAACCCCCAAAACAAAGAAATATTGAAAATTAAATGAAAAATAACATTAAAATAAGTCATGGATATGAAAATTACCCTCACCATAAAACATTCCACCCTCAGAAAGCCATAACAAGGAAATAATAAAAACCCAAACCCAACTAAAAGGCCCAAATGGACTCCTTTTCCATGTTTTTCCCACCCCCCAAAGCCCAAAACACCACCAATTTATTAATCAAGGAATGAATAATCTCAAAAACCAAAACGTACACCACTTCCTAAAACAATCAATCATATTCACACTACATCCCAAATCAAAACTCCCCAAACAATATACAGACAAGAATCATGCAACATACCTAAACGAGCAAAAACATAGACCAAGGATACCACTACCTTACTTTAATTAATCCATTGGGTGCTCTTTGATCGCAACATTTACCCATGTAAGATGTTGTTAGTATGATATCTTTAAACGATTCTACCTATCAAAAATCCCATACCATGGAAAAATATGAGATACTAGTACGGGGAGACACAAATGGGCTCCCCACCACAAGGGACAGCTTAAATTACCCCGAGACAGAATCAGGACACTAATAGGGGTGGGTTGAACGAATTCCCTGATACAAGGGGTAGACACTGATTATAATTTTCCAAAATAACATACATGAGAATCCTAGTTGGTATCATCACCATAAGAATCAACCATCTCAACTGACCAGCACATGCTGACACAAAAAGACAGAAAAATCTAAATATTTTTGGACCATCGCACGATTAGTCGGCATGGTTTGGGAAACAATGCGATAACCATGTAAATCATTATATTTTCATGGTTTTCGGGGGCATAGTTACTACTAACCATTTCGAAACCATGGGCTCATCCTATTTTATAAAATTTCTTCCATTTCTAAAAAAACTAATTGGAAACTGAAAACAAGAAAGAATGACATTGGGCGACAACACGGACACGAGGTCCTCCCACATCTATCCACCGAACAGGAAAAACTTAAGCAATATAATGACACAAGAGGATGAAACTATTACTATATTTCACAATGAGAATAAGACATTGTACAAGGGTTTGGATGACCTAGGGATTTCCCCTGACTACGCACCAGCTTCACTCAGGGACCTATGGTGGGAGCTCAAATGATTGAAGCATATTTTGAGTCAAATTTAGGATTTTAAAACTCCATTAACAGAAAATTTTCTTTCAGTTCCATGAAAAATATTACCTTATCCGAGATGGGTTCACCAAGACATAACACATTCTAAACTCACTACACTTATCCCATAATTTCATTGAACAAGTATGTAGAAGAGGCACACACATCACCGATTGTTTCATCATATTAGAAATAGAAAGAGGAAAGGATATTCAGAAACACCTTCCTCTAAAAAAAGGTTGTCAGGATTTTGAAAAATGAGACACACTTCTGAAAAAAAAAACAAAGACTCACAGAATATTGTACAACTTCACCTTTATTGTAAAACGATCACATGACATCACAAGGCGTCACTGAACTGGACCATTACGACTGATAGAAACAATACATGGAAGTGGACCTTATGAAAAATCCCCAAAAACACACAATTTCAGTAAGTGGCCACATTAGCCTCTCATGGCTAGATTTCATACACATGTGGTTTTACATGAACACATTCATTGAAGAGACTATGAAGGACCGAGAGGCCCTCTTAGACACCATAAACACTTACAACCCTATACTACATTCACTTTCAACGAATCAGGTAACTTATGAAACAAAGTTCTCTTTCTACCATCCATGCGTACTCTCCCTCAACAAGAGGTTCCAACAAACCATGAAATTAAATGGTGTAGACTCAATCTCTAAATATTGAGAAAAATATTCCTTATATTGATCAGTTGTAGGATCTTCTAAGGGGGAAACAATTTTGGCTACACTTCAGTCATGCATTAACTCTTAATGGGGGCGTAACTTATACAGTGAGAGAAATCAAGGACACAACAAAGATGGTCCACTGGTAAAAATGTGCCACAAACCAGAACTGAACACATTAGGGGAACCACCATAATGGATTTTAGAACTTTTCACAGAATAGAACACTAACCATCACATCTCCCAACATAAAAGAGAAACACAAACCCAAAACACCATTCAAGCGTGAGGGGTTCTTGGACTCAAAACATTCCACAATAGTAACCTTTTGGAAAACACATAATACACACCACCAAAAAACAGTTATCAATACATCATGTCATTCTTAAAAATCATCTCTTTCAAAATAATCAGTTTGATGGTTAGCGTATCCACCAATTAATTCCCTTGGGCCTCACACATGCATGTTTCCGTGACACACCGGGTACCCTCCTCATATCCATCCTGGAACTCATACACATATTCCATTAACCATCCATAATCCCATATAACCCTATACATGTGGTTACTGATGGAAATACAAAAGGATAATTCAAAAATTATTTCCAATCTTCAAAACCAAAACATCCAACCGATACTTTCTTTCTCTCAAACCAGCTAACGACAAAATCCAACCCAATATAATGCTTACAAAAAATTCGAAAAGGATAAATAATTCAAATTAAAACCCACTTCCAATATATTCACATGAATTCCAATATATCGAAGCCCCTTTCAAAACACATCCAGTTTTTATGACCAACATCATTAGATCAACAACCATTCATTGAAAAACACATATCCTATTATTTAAAACAATAATCCAGTGATTCGTAAGACATTTCATATTCTCACTGGTTACCAAATCAGAAATCCATTTCTAAACCCTGCATACAAATTTAAAAACACATTATTCAATTCAAAACACTTTCTCAATAATTCAAAAAGTCCCATTTGAAATTTATTTTCAAACTCAACTTTGACGTAATTTATACTTCCAAAAGAGTTTAAATACACCATTTACCATTTCCAAAAAATTATGAAAATTTAGTTCAACCATTTCACAAATCAAACCATTCCCTTTTTATTAGAAAATCATTTCACAAAAACTTACACATCTTAAAATCATGTCATTTTTTCTTTAAAACCAAACATTCAAGATTACAAAACTATAAGACACAAGACAATGTGAGAGGAAACTAGTTCCTGGGGTTGACTTGGATATATGGTTGGAGGAAATATGCCAATCACTTCATTTTCAAGGATAGTGTTCTAGGGAAATATCCCCAACTCCACATGGCTTGATAGGCCCTGTGAGCTCACTGAGATAACTAACCCATCTCTCTTTTCATTTACCCTAATCATCATCAAACAATGAACAACAATGGTCTTAGAAGAACCCGACATACAGTAGCAAATTGAATCACATCACAAGGTGTGCTGGACAGGTACCCTACTCATAATCGGAATTTCAATCCTTGACAATCCTAACTCTAGAGTATCCCAACTCTTCACCAAATAAAATGGCCCAAAGAATGAAATTGACCCCATTGATACCATTTTGTAATGAACCGAATCTTGCCTCCATAAAAAATGGTACCCAACCATGACTGTGGCAAGGCCCTATGGGTATTCCCAACCACCATAGCAAGGAACAAGTTTGCGGGTATCAAAAATTAATATTTGGGAATGATTTAGCCATGTTTATAATCATAAACAAATAAGGGAATCCCCTTAATCAAATATGGATTTTTCAAACCAGACATCTTTTACTAAATTTAAGATTTGAATTACACACTTTAATAAAATGTTTAAAAACTATTACTAAGGGAAAAAGCCTAAAAATACATCCCAAGATCCTACCCATGGAAAGAGGCACCACCCAAAAGCCATATTTATAACACAACACCGAGAAGGACTGCTAGAAACCTATCCCATTGTCACTAAAAGCATTACCCAAGCCTATGACATAATATCCAAGTCTACTTACTCTGAGGGTGTATGTAAGGTGTTATCCAAAGCCCAATAGGATTTCACCACAAAATTTTCAATGTGATAATCATTATAAGACAAAGAGATTTCATGTTTTTTAAACAATAAATTCTCATCACAATTTCTAAATGATTAAACTTTAAATAAAATAACTTTGAAGTGGGCTACATTAAAATAATTATGCACTCGTAAATATAATGAAAAAGTTATAAATTATTTTCAAAAAAACATACCTTATGCCTACGGTAACCATAGAATATCTAATACACACTAGATATTAGAAACAACCATACACACTAACTTGTTGTGGGGCCCAGGTACCTCATACTCAGTGAAAGTAACCATACTAATATATTTTCTCATGCTCACGATCCACTAATAGGGATAATACCCATAACCTATTAGTTTCCCAAAATCATCATCATCATTATCATCATCATAGATTAGTTTGAGTTGTAATATTCAAACATTATATGTGAAAGTGGGGCTAAACCCGATGGGATCACTAGCATTCTAGTACACGTCTGCCAACCTAGATTGTAGAGTGTTCTCACTTGTGCTCAAACAAGTTCCACAAACCATGAAATACATTTTTTCCCTAAAAATACCACTTACATTTCACACACACCAATCAATCCACACATATGTCACATGATCCCCTTTTTAATTCAAATTCATTTAGGAAATCATACTCACACCAAAACTTCCCACAACATGTTTGTCCTCTCTTTTAAGCATCAAAAAATCATTTAAAAATTTATATAAAACCATTACAAGATAGTACACATCACATAACATACCTTTCAAACTAAAATAGACAATTTCAAAATTACCCTCCAACCAAAAGAGTTTTGGAAACACAGTTTCATCTCTTACATAAATCAAGAAACCATTTAAAACCTTCCCAAACAATTACAAGGACGGTAACAATGTCTTTCACATAAATTCATTCTAAAAACCCTTTTTGAAGACCAAAATGGTACCAAAATCACATAAAACCATAATTTGAAGCTATTACATCATTTAATAAAACTATTCCTTAAATCATAAAACAACCCCAATGAACACAACATGGAATACACACTAGAAATATTCATTTTTCACAAATATGCTACTTCAAAACCAACCTCATAACAAATGCAACAAAATATAATTTTTTCTCCAAACATAATGGAATAGAATAATTCTAAATATATAAATCAAGAAAAACTAACTCATCAAATAATTATTACACAAGGAATCGCCTACCATTTGTCTCAAAATCCCCAAAATATGGTGAAAAACTTCCACCGCACCACCGCCATATCACAAGGGGGTAAAACTGAGCCGTCGTCCATAATATTTCACCAACAAGACAAAATTTTAAACCCTTGGTATGAAACCTAGCTTCTATAAATTAGGAACTTCAATAAAAAATGGATGAACCCCTAAAGAAAAAGGAAGAAACCCTAAGAAAATGGGAATAAGAAGAAAGGAAACCCACATACTTGATGGATGTTGAAGATATTTGCCCAAATACATAAAAAATTGTATCTTGATGTAGCCAAAACTGGTAGGGAAGATCTAATAATTCATGTTAGTTCATTTGGGGACTAAAATGGGGGAATGGGTATGAAAATTATAGGAGGTATGAAAGAAACATTTTACCTCTTAAAATCTAGGTGATTAGAGAAATACTAAGAATGATTTCCTGAATACATGAAGGAGATGAGCACCAAAGTGGAAAACCCGCTTATTGGGGTGATCCATTAGTTTTTGGATTCGAGTTGGAGGAGAAATCACTAAAAAATAGTACAAAATTAATGCCATATAGAAAATTGAAAAAAAATTAATGTAGGAAATGGGCTTACGGGCTTCCCTAATACCTTAATAAAAAACCCAAATCCATAATTATTTTGGATTTCTATGGAATCCAAATTAATATGGTGGTTTTAATATTTCATGGAATAAAAATCCGAAACATTTATGTTTTTATAGTGTTGAAAAATGAAAGATTACTAAAAGAAACCAAATTTATTTTTAAATCTGGAAATGGGCTCAGAGTTGGCCCAAATTTTGAATACCCACCTTTTCCACTAAAATGTATTGATAACCCCTAAAACCAAGCCTGAATTGAAATTAAATGAAAAATAACATTAAAATAATTCATGGATGTGATAGGTTATCCCTGAGTAGGTGATGTTAAGGAATGTGGTAGAGTTGATGGATGTTTGTTAAGGCCAACGATTAGTAAAAGTCTATGATTGCCACATTGAAGAGTTTGTTCCTCTTTTAGTTTAGATTTATCACCCATAGATTATTGGAATGGTGATCCCGTCTAGTGAAAAATGTTGTGAGAGGTTGGGTGGGGATTTTTTAATGGGGAAAGATCCTGGGGTGTAGTTAGTGGTGGTTGGATTTTGTGAGGGTTCCACATCTGGCGAGGAGCAAAACTCAGAGGAACCTATATAAAAGAGGATATCCTTATTTATTTTGACAACTAGTTTGCCAGACCACTTTATGGTGATCCATAAGTATTGCTGGTTCAGACATTTCAAGTCATCTTTTCGCATTCTTTAGAAGTATTTCCATAATTGTGACAGTTCGGGTCACTGGGGGACGTTCTGTAAGAATCTTCGTTCGAGGAAGGAGTTATGATTGGGGGATTGTGGTGCCTGATTATGAGGTGGGATATGCTTCAACAGTTAGTTCCCCAGCCCTAGGCCTTATGGTGATTCTCACGCATAGTCATGAGTTTTCTAGGATGTGTAAAATATTGGCCCAAGTAATTTTTATAGCCTTCGGTCAGAAATATCAGAAATTTCCTTAATTTTTGTCTTGATGTTATTGTAGGTTCATCCTTTATTGTTCTAGTTTGATAAACATTCTTTATATAAATCCAATTGGTTTTGTCTATTCCATGTGTGGCATCCCTAAATCATTCGTTCTCCTTGACGGGTGTTTAGCCCATGGATGAATGAGTCCGTTTCGGTTTTCCTTTTATCTATATTCTTTTAAAGATGTTTGGGTGTTTTGACATTGGTGAATGATGTTTTTGGTATACTTTCTAGTTTGGTTTCTTTTCAAGGGTTTGGCAGTGTTTTTGTTCATTTTTTTGCGGAGGGCTATCAGTTATTGTAGGAGATATCACATGTTTTGGATTTCTGGTATGCCAGTTTTCCTTATAGTAGTCATCTTGTTTAAAACCTAGTGGTGGAGTTTTTTTGTTATCGTTAATGAAGTATTTAGAGTTCGGGTTAAGAGATCCTAATCTTCTAGTTACGATAATCCTAGTATTTGGGTAGGTTTTGGTTGGGAGCTACCGTAATATCCCCTCTCTGGGGTGGTGTGCTCAGATTTAAAATTTTCTATCTTAGTGGAATTCTTGTGGTTGGAAGAAACCTTTCATGTTATCCCCTTGTTTTTGGGTGTATTTTCATCTAGATAATTCATGTGTGACTCAGGGAATAAATAGTCACCCTATGAATCTTTATTTTTTTTAGGTTGTGTTTAGGTATTGACTCGATTTTTTGGTTATCCTTTTGGATGGCTGGATTTTTGGCTGTAGAAAGTGTCTATGGTGGGGAGAATTATCACACCCTGACCATGGGTTTCTCTTTTTTTAATTATTCTCAATGTTGAATATTTGGTTGAATATCAGGTTCAGGTTTAGGTCCTGGTTTAAAATCTTTGAAGTTTGACAATTTTTGTGGGTTTTGGGCGGGTGCACGGGTACCGCCCAGTTATTTGTAATTTTATGGTAACCCATGTTGACCATGTGGTTGTCAGTGAAATACAAAAAATAAATAAATATTTTGAAAATTTATTAAATTAAATGGTAAAACCTTATTTATAATAATAATATTATTGTAGATCATATTATTATTAATATTATTTTTTGATATCATTATTATTAAATTGTTGTTAATATTATTACTTTTAAAAATGAAATGGATGTTGTTAATATTATGATTATGATGATTATGATGATGATGATTATTATTATTATAAATATATTATTAATAATAATATTTCCGCATGCCTCGCACAGCCACCCAGCCAACTCCCCCCCCCCATTGCACCGGTGACCTCCCCTCCATCAGTGCGTGGCCCTCATATGACCTCCCCTCTAATGCTTCAAAAACCTTCACTAGTATCCCCTCCACCGGCGTGTACCCCTATGAACTCCCTTTTCATCACCCACTACATGGACAACTATCCCCGTACAACTCCAGAATCGCATCCTCTCTAACCGACATACTCGTTGCTTGGGTCATGCCTCCCTCAATGGTGCCAACTTCCTCCAGCGAGTTTGATTAATCAATTTTTTTGGTTTTCTTTATATGGGAAATACCCTAATTCATGGGTCGATGTGTGGCTCATTTTCTTTGGGTTTTAGTGATTGTGGATCGTTTTCAGGGTATTTTCCTCTATTCAGTCAAGGCTTCATTTCATTTCAACTCAACTAGTTGGTTTTTCCAAGCCTTAATTTTTATATATATTCATAATATGCTATTTTTTCTTTTATAAATGTGTTCTATATATTTATTGTGTGGTGAAAAATGTGTTACAAAAGTATTTTGGCATGTGTAAGCTATGAAAAAGGGTTTAATGAGGGATAATAGCTATGTTTTGAATGTGTTTTTTTGTTGTTCTTTTTTATAGTATTATATGAATTGTTTGGGAAATGTGAAGTGTGTTTTCATGGGAAATTTTGGTAAAAATGTATAAAAAATGGCGGTTTAAAATGAGATGAATTATATGGTCAATGTTACTATTATTGTGAACGTTAGAATATGATTTGGGAATTGAGTAAATAATTTGAAACATGTAGTGAAATTAATGTGGCATATGGGTGTATTTGAAACATTCTTGGTCTATGAAAATATGTTGGATTTAATTAAGTATTTTTCTTCTAATATTGTTAAATGATATCTTTATAAACTATAGAAGTCAAGTTGAAGTATTTTTTAAAATGGTTTTTGGGTGTATAAAATGGATGGTTCCATGATTGTGGAAAAGAGTGGGATTCATTAAAATTATTAGTGGAAAGAAGATTTAACATTATTTGGAAATATTGTATTTGAATTTATTTAGGTAAATGAATTCAGGGTGTGAAAATCATAATGGCCAGTTTGGAACTGCATACTTTAAAAATAGTGTTTTCTATCAACAAAGTCTTTCTTAAAATTTTTGTTGGTTTTTGAATCATAACTGGGTTCCATTGTTTGGCTTAATAAAATTTTACTGTGTTTTATATTTATGGATTCCTGGATTTTTCAATTAAGGTTCGTCTGTCACTTATTTGTGATTTCAAGTCATCGAGCCTAAGGTGTCTCGCATGCATATTCATAGGAAAGTATATATTTATATATATGTAGGTTCCCTTATTATTTGTATTTTTATCCATGACCATGAATATTCATGTATGAGGCTATGTGTTCCAATGTATATACATGTAAATGTATATAAAGGCGAGTGGAAATGGGTATTTTCATATAATCTTATATATAAGGACTCCCTTTCACACATTTATGGAAAATTAGGTGTGTTCAAAGGGGTTGGTTTCCATATATGTATGATATGATGCATATGCTTAGTGGAGGAGCCATAACTCTTAGTTTGAAACCACCTAGGAATGACGGTTTGATTTTTTTTCACTTTGAGTTAGCATCCCAATACATTAAACTTTATTATTAATAATTATTATTTTTTGTATTTGGCCTCTAGTTTTTATATTAATTAATGATATGAATTTTTTAGTAAATTCTTATGTCTTAAATTGCATTGGTTTTTCTCATTAATGTATTACAATATATGAGTTGATTGATTTTCTTTCAAAACATGTTCCAGATAAGAATCCCATATGGTGTTTTTAAATGATTTTTATTTTTAAAATAGTGTTTTGTGTTTCTTAAATCGGTTTCCAAGTGGGTTTATTGTTTTAAAAGTTTCATGTGTGCGGCTCATTAATAAATGCTTTCACATGTATTGGATGTGCGAGGCCTAGTTGGCATTTTTGTAAAACAGTTTATTTGGACACACTCCATGGATTGTCCTTTTTATTGATTTTTTTATATGTTGCATGAGGTCTGTCGTGTAGGACTCCATTGAGATCAAATAGTTGAAATGTGAGAGACTTGTTCCAGGGGTGCATTAGGCGGCGACTTCATTATCTCTGTTTGTTGTGTTTGTCGATTGTGTGGGAGGAATGTGCTTGTGATTGGTTTTGTTTCATTGTTGGATAACCCTATTTTTAGTTTGAACATGGGAAACTATAATAACAAGTGAATTCTCTGAGATTTATTTCTGCACATGTTTTGAATACACACTGGCTATTAGCTCATAGAAGGGTGGATGTTTTGTAATAATTCTATGGGATTGGGCCCCTCGACTAGGCTAGGTAGGGTAACAGTCAGGGATTAGGGTTTCATGATGTCATTGTGTAGGTAATTTCATCGAGATGAGTAACATGTATTGTATGTTATTGACTATTCAACATCTCCTAGGCTCTCCCCTGTTTTTTGGTACTTAGTATTCAGTGGTAGATAATTAATATGCATTGTTGGTCGGTTTCCCTTTGTGGTGTTTTTTCCATTTCCCGTGTTGTATGCTTGTTGATCATATTTCCATACACAGGGTAGCTTCTTGTAAAATTCAATAAAATTGTTTCATGTGTTTACGGAAATAGGTTTTGAAATTTTTTTAGACTTCCTTCCTTTTTTAGATTAAAAGTCAACTACTTTAAAATTATAATTAATGATTCTTATTTTTTAATTGAAAAATGGAAATGTATTGTCATTTAATTTAAGGTGAAATTAGGATAAAACCTAGTTTTATATATTGAATTTTAATATTAAAATTGTTTAATATTATATGTTAAGGAAATTCATAGAGGAATAGATTTTTCAGTAATGCCTACTGAGTTTTAATACTCACTCTTATAGTTTTATAATTTTATACCTATGGGAGTTTTGCATTTCTTGCATTTAGTCTCCATATTGCGACATTGGTTTGAGGTCAGTATTGAACCGTAGGGTCACATGGAGGAGTTTATAAATTTGTTTTCATGAAAAATCTAGTTTTCTGTTTCATTATAATGTTTTGGTTTACTTAGTTTTCTTTCAATTATTGGAAAAATCATTTCCCTGTATTTAATCATGCTGCCCGACACTAGTTTCCAGCTTAAAGCCTTGTGTACCGTGTTGCAGTTCAACTCGAGTGACTAGTTCAGGGTCGACCAAGGTTGGTTTGTGGCACAATGTCCCCGAATAATTTTTAATAATGAATTTCTCTTTATCTCTTGTACATGGCCCAAAATATAATCCCACATTGACAGGAGTAAAATCACATTAACCCTTACTAACATGAAAATAAATATCTTGTCTAATTTTCAAATTCACATCTTCTAACAGACCTAATATAAAAAATATATCATACCAAAATAATAAAACTACTTATATATCAAAATGATAAAAAAAATAAATATCCTATAACTACATGGAATCCAATTAATTAACTCTATGTGAGAATGAATCAGGAAAATACAAGAAAAAAATTTGAACCTTTTAGTATATTCTTTTATAGAAGATTTATTATAGGAAACCCATAATCCAGGATGTCTAATAATTTTTAACTAAAACGAATGATAATTTCTTCCACCCATGATTTATATAATCTCTTTCTCATATTCTGATTTAGAAAATCACTAACCCTTATTATATTATCTATCATTCAAAAAATTTATTTTCAAAATAATATGAAATACATAACATTTTATGATACAACATATGTTTAGTAATACAAGTCTTCTAATTTGTATTATGATAAAATATTTTCTCTCTATCACACAATTAGTGATATAAAATAATACTAAACTCATCCTGAACTCATTTGGTTAAAACACAATGTTTTGTGACCATACAAATCTACTAATGTTTATCCAAAAACACTATATAAAAACTAATGAACCCAAAAATTTATTAAATCTCTATCAAGTTGACTATTATATTTTCAAAAAATATTCCAGGGGTACATTAAATTAATATATGCTAACTAAAATCCATTATTATTACAAAAAATTCCTATATTACACTAGAAACATACTCCACTTTCTTCTAACCACAAGTGTAATAAGAATATTAAAATATAATAAACATTGACAATAATTATTAAAAAAATTGTTAAAGGGGTTTCAATTTAAGAAAATAATTATATGATTCACTGAGTGGGGGTGAATTAGTGAATCAATCTATTTATTATTACATTTATAAAACTTTTTGATGAATCAGTAGTTTACTAGATTATATAAAAAACCGTTTATTAATATCATTCAATTTTGAGATATAAGTAACAATAATAATATTGGAAAAATCATTTATTATATTCACTATTAAAAATTATTGACAACATCCTTGGAATGACTTGGAGTCACTCAAAGTCATACAATTAAAAAATTTCATCTAGTGAAAATAAAAATTTGTTATATCTATTAACTTAATAAAAATGTAGTCTTATGAATTTATCAAGTTATATCAAACATGTAGAAACATATAATTGTAGGAATATAAAAATACTAAATTTCGTCAACATATCTTATTCACACAAAAATTGATTACATTCATTGGGTATTCACTTACAAAAACAAGTATTCATTATACAATCATCAATATCAATATTGATTTTTATAGAACACTTAAACCAAAAAACAATCCCTTATATTCCTTATACTTTAATAGTACAATATTTCATCATCTTATAAAAGGTTAAAAAAACATGAAAAATAATTCCATACTTATGAAATGGCTGATTAATGTACCCCCTTCATGTAATAATTAAATATTCTATACTCTCCCTCGGTGGGTTTTATTACACATCACTCTATTAATTTAATCATTTTAAAAAATTAAACTCACTAAAATTAAGTGTAATAGAACACCTAGAAGGATATAAGAAAAGCATGGAATATTTCTCTTAAACATTATATGTTATAATTCAGTTGGGACATCCTACTCTTTACACAACTTAATTATTTATCCACTCGATATTTATCTTTATCTTATTAATTATCCTATTACCATTAATATGACTTTTATTATAACCTAACTTATTAATCAATTTGTGTAAACCTATAGAAATAACACCAATATCATTAATTTCTATCATATCATAACCCCATACTAGTGTTATCCATTATTCACACTATCGAAAATATGGATCTAAATCATGTTTCTTTACATCACCTCAAACACTTGAATGAGCATATTTACACTTCTCATTATTATAATGTTCAAATTTAATCTTTATCATTCCCTAACATTTGAAATTAACACACACATCGAAAGACAATTTAATAAAATTTACAATAAGAGTATCAAAAATATTTTTTAATTTAATTTTTTTTAACATTGATAGCCTAAAGTATTAGAATAATAAAGGAAAAATATTTCATTAAGTTCAAGATAATCAAAATATTTTTCATGTTTTACACCTTCATGTTTCCTATACAAAGGTATCCAAACCCCCAAAAAACTTCAATCATTGGTTATAATTATAATATGTGGAATAAATACAATTTAATGAATTTAAAAATAAATTCACAATGTTTTTATATGTGAGTAATTTTTATTACTTCTTTTGATAAAAAATGAGGAGATTGTTTATGTTCCAATAATACAGTCTAAGTTACCTCTTCCAAATTCTTTGGATTTCATTTGTGTGCATTACAGTTTTTATCAGTAAGGAAGGAAATCATGATTGTAATGTTTTTTTAACATTTTTGTTTTAAAATTTTTAAAATATTCTATGGTGTCACTCAAATATTAAAGAGTATAGGAGTAGATCTAGGATGATAAATAAAGAAGCTTCCATTATAAATGGAAAACAAAGTTGGGTCTAGTTCTTGAATTATGTTTATAGATAGATTCAAGTAACAACACCTATAAATGATGAAATAATAATTTTAAATAATTTTAATGATAAGAGTTGGTTTTAATATTATTTTAAATAAAATTTAATTTAATATTGATTTCTCCCAATAGTGTGGTACATAGAATTAGTTTTTATTTAAAATATGATATCTGTCAAATAATGTTAAAATATGATACATTGAAGGAAGATCCATTTGATAAAGATTTAATTTAATTTGTGTGTTTATTATTGATTTATATTATATTAGAATGAGTCAAAGGGTTTCTGAAGGCATTTATAAGAAGGAAGGAATTCTTGAAAATTTATATGTCCTCACATATGGGGAGGTAGATTTAAAGTAATTAGCATAAGTATATTTACATATATGGATCAAAATATTGGGATTTAGTATATATATTGGACCATGTAATTGGAGTTACAACTGAAATAACAAAAAAATAGATCTATATAAGGGGGTTCACATCGCATCCTCCACGTAAAGGGATCCATTAATAGATATCAAAATTTGGAGATCGATATAGAGACATACATTCTAGGGGTGATGTAACATCATAGTTTTTTTAAATGATTTGAAATGAATGAAATTGTTTTAAGTATATATTTATAACTATTATTTAAAAAATAATTTTTCCACTTCTATGTTTTGAATTTCAAAAAACTGTCATATACATTTGTGTTCAGTATGTTATTTGGAGTCTATTGAAACCAACTTGTTTTTTTTCTGAATAGTAACATACCATTATGAATAGCAATATTCATAGTAATATGACCCTAATGAATATTAAATTTTATTTTTATTTTATTTTATTAATGCTTTAAGATAATAACATCTTGGTTAATTTTTCATTGTGATATAGAAGTAGTTACAAAATTAGAATTGTTAATTTTTGAATTAAGTATGATTTTATTTAAAAGTTAAATTAATAATATTTAGAAAATTATTTTCAAAAAATGGACTTAATTTTTAAATTATACACATCCAAAAATGGATAGGGTAATTTTTTGGGTTTTTTCTGAAATTCTAGATTTTTCGGTGAATAGTGAAATACGATAAAATACCATATAATCTAATTATCCATAAAATACACTATTTATGACATCATAATTGATGCAAGGACATTTTCATCGAATATACATGCCATTATTACTATTTTATGTCACATGAACTAAGACTATTCATAATCTTGGGAAAAAATATTATAATAATGATTAAAATAAAGAAAAATACCCCCTCTCCTCCACTATAAATTCTACCCTCACTTCCCTCTTCTTCCCACAACTCTCAAGCCATGAGCCATTCCTATGTTTTGCCCAATACTCTTCCTATGGCTCTTTAACACGTCCTAGAGCTAATGGTATCACCAAAATACCAAAACCAAATCCCTTAAGAAGGATCACAAGGAGAAGAAATCAAGAAGTAAACAACCTCTTTTATTTTCATTCTTTTCGTTCATTTCAAGTTATTCTCTTCCATTAAATTTGTATTATGTTGGGATATTTAATTCCATATCTCCCATTACTATCAATATTATGTAGTAATGATGGTATATTCCATTTCTCTCATCAAAAAATTTTTAATGAAATTTTAAGAGATGATGTTAGGCTGCTGAATATTCATGATAAATTTCTCATGTTTTCTATTATTTCATGATTTCATGATTTTATTCTTCTTTACTCACATATTATTAAACAATAATAATGAATGATCTAGAATATTTTATATTCTGGAAGTTATCATGTTCATGGAAAATTCATCATCATTCTTCTCCTCTTCTCCCACTTATTCAAGGAACTAAAACATTGTCCGTGATGTGTCGAATTACCTACATCGTGGATGATGTGATTTCAATTTTCATTAACTATTTCAAGACTGGTCATGAAAAAAATTTTATGGTTGAACCAGGATATAATATATATATTATTTATGATACTTGGTTTTTTTATTTCTTTTGTACACATGGATTTAATTTATAAAATGAAATGAGTTCATTTTTATCAAAAACCCACTAAAATGATCTAAACGAACATCATTAATGTTCTAACTTATGAATCATACTCATGTAGGAATTAAAAATGATAAATGGTATAATTTTTATTACTGGATATATTTAAATACTACTCCATTCCAATTATTTGGGTTTCACTTCCAATGGACATGAACATCCACCATGATCCAATCATGGAAATCATGTAAAGAACTCACCCAAAAACAGTCCATGGGGAAAAATACTAACAATTAAAGGGTGAAATAATGTTATTAAATGATCAGAAAAGATTTTATAAACATGAAAATGTTTCTGTAAAATACTAATAACACTATTTTAACAATTATACTGGAATATTAAACAATTTTTAATTAAGAAAATCTTGGGGTAAGGGAATTCTTAACCCGATTTCCATTCTTTGGGTTAACCTTCTACTTCATTATTTATGTGTTATTAAAAAGAAAATTGTGATGGGTTATGTTTTTATTATCTTTTATTATGTGTATTAATAGTATATATACATACTAAATCCACTATATTAAGTCTCTATTCAATTTTATGATATTTATAGGGGGATTTTCTTTAAAAACCCTCTTTTAAAATTCGGTTTTATAAATTTCAAAAGCAATGTTTTTATGGAATTATTCATATTGAATGATTATTTTTTGGTTATTGGGAATTATATATAATGAAGGGTTGGACCAATATCTCCCTCTAATGCATTGGGAATTAGTACATTGGAGGTCAACTGTATGGTTACTCCAAGTGTAACTGCGATGGTTATACAAAGTAAGGTAGCTGTGAGGGTTAAAAATTATAAGGTAGCCAAGAATGGTTACAAAATTATGTAAGTAATGCCCCAAGAAACCTTTATGATTATATTTATGTTCTCATGTTTTGTCGGTATATTTTTTAAATCTCATTTTTTACAAAGTAAGTATATATGGGGGACAAGCATGTCTTTTGAATGTTATTTCATATGTTACATGTATTCTTCGACTAATGTGTTTTTTTATATCCCTTACTGAGCTTTTTGTGCTCATGAAATTTTTTTAAATGGAATTCACAGGTTATAAGGATGTTTAAGAATTTGAAGGAAGCTAAGTTAATTGTTTGATGATCTATCAAATAATTCATGTTTTATTTTGAAAGTATTAAATTTTTGAAGGAATGAGTACTGTTTTTATGGTATCCACTTTGTATTAAGGTGTAATGTTATGAATGTATTGTCCTTATTCTCTAAAACTATTAACATGAATATATCATCAATTTAAAATAAATTCAAAATTATGTATGTAATAAGGTCGGGTCCTTATAGGTGATTTATCCATATGTTAGTATTTATTGTCTAAAATTTGTGTTTTAATAGAATTTGAAATGTATATTTCATAATTAATTGATGATTTTATTCAAGGATTCAATCATTATGACTATTATAGGTGGATCATGATCCTAGTTGATTGGTTTTGAACAGTAAAACTAAGGTGACTCTATGAGAAAATAGAACCCTAAAACCTTGTTGAACTGATATCCCTTCTGAAATAAACACATCTGTGTAATTTTGTATAATCCCATGCACATGAGAATAAAAATTATGAATGACATAATGTTAGAAGATTTATAAGAAAAATAATACTAGACTATTCAAATATAATATGAGAAAAATTATCTTTCATATTTGGGAAATGTAATTTAGGATATTTGAGTAATAATTTTGATGAATAATTCAAAACTAGAGATATATTCTAATTCTAATAATTGATACCACTTATGGTTGAATATTTAGGAGTTTGAAAAAAATCAAAATGAAAAAATAGATATTTCTTATATAAGATATGTAATTAATGATTAGAAACCAAATATTTTTAATAACATTCATTAACTAATGAAACTCTAAAAGTCAAAGAACAAGTAGAGTTCTTTGATAAATTTTTGGACTAAAATATAATCTTTATATAAAATGGTAGATTACCCAGTAATATCATGGTACATCATTTATGGTGACGAATATGAATAAGGAGGAATATGATAATATTATATCACATAAATATATCTTTGAAAAGAATTACAATGTATATGATGAATGTGGATCATGTGATCATACTTTTTGAGGTTGAAGGAACTATGGTTTGTGGGATTAACCAATCATGGAAATGAATAGGCTTTAAAACCAAAAACATGCAAATAATGTTTTTTTATTTTCTTTATTTATATCATAATTTAGGTGAAGATAAGATTAATAAAGAGATAATTAAGACATTACACTTTATATTAGGTTTCATTACATTTAATAATTAATTAAAAAGAGAATTTCACTAATTCAACCACTCACCCTTTCAATGATCATCAATCCTATGCATAAAAATTAGCATTAGAGCTAATTCAGTTACTATTTTATTATATCCATGAATTCAATTTTATTTTCTCTTTATCTATATAAATTGAATATTTTAGGAGGATAATGATATTATTTGAATATATAAAATGGTATATTACAATTTTTAGATTAAATCTAGGGGAATATTCCCAAACTCGAAATATTTTTTTAATAATACGGAGTGGGAAAGAACCTAAATAATCATTAGAAAGTGAATGACGAATCAAAACTAGGTGAAGGTAATCATAGTGGAAAATTTATTTAAAACTATATTCATTATCATTAATTAAATGTGACAAGTAATGGTTTTGATAATTATATATCAGTTACTGATCTCCATTCTAAAATTGCAGATTTTCAATGGATGTTACTAAATAAGTATTTACATAAATACTTAGAACAACCAAGGACATTGTTAATGAAAAGTAACAAATATAGATATATGTAATGTAATATAAAATACTAGGTAGTAAATTCATGATGTTTATTTCTATCATAGACCATATAAAAAATAAAATTAAAGACCACTTTTGAATTAAAAAAAATATTAGTGGAAGAATATTAAAATATTAATGTAAATGATAAAATATGATCTAAAATAATTCTTTTTGAATTATTTCCTGTATATAAATTTTTTTGAAAATACACTATTAATGTTATAATACTTGATAGAAGGTTATGTAAAATAAAATATATTGATAAAAAATTAAAATGATTAAGAAAAATTCCTGATGAATAGTTAGAAATATTAATAAGGATTTGGATGATAGCATCAGAATAGTGAAAGAAAATAAGAACACCATCTACATGAAGTTTTATAAGCTCAAAGTAAAACTAAGAAAATTTTAACCTATTCATGATATAACAACCCATTATTTTAGGAATAATTATGTCTCCATAGAAACTTATATTGTGATTCATGACTCCAAGAAGACTCATTTTAAAGGAAATATGAACCTGAAATCATCACATAATCAACATGAAACACTCTCTTTATAAAGGATATCATCTATATAAAAATATATTGAGCGTTCAAAATCTATTTCTTGGATGGTTTTTTATTTTAATAAAAAAACTATAAATATTGATGAGTAAAAACAATGAAAAAATAATAAATATAGAAATAGATGAAAGAAAATTTTGAATGAATAATATGTCCAAAACATTTTACAAAAAGTAATGAATAAACCCCAAAAATAACATTTGGATGAAATGATAAAAAATTATGTGAAGAATAGAATTTTAAGGAGGAATTATAATATGCCTCTCATGAAAATATTTTAATACTTGAATAGACACTATGAAAACTAAAATACATGTTTTAATTTTTATGAAGAGTTTTGGACTGTTTCAAACCAACACAAATCAAATAATGATCAACGGAAAATACACCATCATTGAATGAGGTAGAAGAACAGTAATGGAAAGTCTACCTTGAGGAGTACAAAAAATAGATGTGTTTAATAAATTACCTGAAAAAAGTAAAAAAATAAGGATGAATTGGATATCATCTACCCTAATAAAAATATAGATAATGAGCTAATTAATGGATGATTCAAGACTACAAAAATGAATCTATGTAGAAGGTGTGTCTATGATGGTCATTGAGAAAAAGACTATATGATTTTATGACCGAAATAAGAAGAAATATTAAATCAGATAAAAGGTAATTGAAAAACCCATTTATAATATAATATTTATTTGTAAGCGATTAATGAATATTTCCACATAATGATAATATTCGAGAGAAGATTAAGACTATTTTCCCTAAAGAAGAAAAGTTTATAAAATGAATGTGAATATGGATTAGGTATCTCAACCAATGTCAAAATTGGAATGAATGAAAGATCCTAGTTGAGATTGTTTTTAAAACATATTTAATATTATTTAAGAACAATGATAAATTTAATTAATCTATCTTCAATTTGTTTATTTGTATTGATATCATAGAATTAAAGGAGTTGAGATGAAGGGGGAACAAAATAATATTTATATTGTTGGATAGAAAATGATGTTTCACATTATGGAGGGTTATAAAATCAATTCTAATGTGAAAATGAATGCATCCCTTTAGTGGTATAAAATATTTAAAACAAATATTATGTGGTGTGCTAATTCATGAAATATAGAATATCTCTGCATCCTTTTGAGGCTTAAATTTTAAGTATTGTGACATTGTCTACCTTTATGAGACTTTATTTCATGATTTATTATATAATAATACACATAAAACAACCTATAAAATTGAAAATTATATTTTACTTAGGTAATTATGTACATTACACATGAAAATGACACAAGGAATACAACCATATTATGTAAAACATTCTAAACAATATCTTAAAAATCGTTGATCCTCTAAAACTGCATCATATAACCTTGGGAAATACATAAGAAAGGGTAGATATATAAAGATCTATAATGGAACAAACAAATAATAACATTAGGAAAGTATTACATGTTAGAAAACAGGTATATGAAGTAGACATAAAAGGTTTGATAATCTTAAACATGAACAGTGTGGCATGATATTGCTGGTAAACAAAAATGCAACATGAAACTGATTAAAAAACAATAAACATGGAATTATTAATATAGTTAATGTATAACTAAAAATAAATCGTATAATATGTTCTTAGGAAAACATATCACACCCTAAACATGAAATATCATGATACTAAAACTTTTCCCAATGCATTAGAGCAGTATATGGGTGCAACTATCATAATCATATCGTGTACATTCACACATGTTCCACATAGATCATATACATAAGACCACATTTAATCACATATAATTCCATGATATCTGTGTGTGGAATAAACAAATGTAATTCTCCAATAAAATAATTATATGTTCATAAGTGTGAAAACACCTTTGATAGTAAATAGCTATGGCTATTCACTATAAAAAAAATTCAAGGAAAACTACAGTTAAACTTTGACAACATAACGAGGGAACATCAATGTTCAAGGGAGGGATTAATGATATTGAAAGGGGTGTCTGATCTTTTAGAAATAATAATGGAAGGTGGATATGTAATAACATATAAGAACATTAATAATATTAGGTGAAAGTAATTTGATAAATAATATAATTGAATAAATAGAAGAAGGATAGTATACCTTACAAAATTTTGGT
This sequence comes from Viscum album, assembly GCA_963277665.1. Lineage (NCBI taxonomy): Eukaryota > Viridiplantae > Streptophyta > Magnoliopsida > Santalales > Viscaceae > Viscum > Viscum album. The sequence goes on from OY728158.1 coordinate 267,195,561, forward strand.
ATAGAAATAGCTTAGGTAAATTCTAAATGATAGGGAATAAATGATTCTAATTATTAAAAAATAAATTGGTTATTAGTGGTACATTTATAAAATCATTACAACATAGCCAAATTAAGTTCTAATTAATAATTATAATTATTTTCCTTGATTTGAAAAGAACAGATAGTGGTCCCTTGCTTTTTGTATGTAAAATCAAAGGAAACTTTTACATGCATAACAGATGTACATAAATGTTAATTGTGGGAATTAATGAGTTTGAAATGGGTCACTCTAAACTTGTAAAAAAATTGGAATTAAGAGGTTTATATAAAAAACAGACCCAAACAAGATCAAATTTAAATTAAGAGGTATAACATTTAAGTGGTTCTTGAATTAAAAGAATAGAGGGAGATCCCTTACTAAATTTCGTCAGTGTAATAGCTTAGTTAAATCCTATAACGAGTGTGTATAAATAAACTATCATTATAGGGAAATTAATTGTATAGTATATGTATCTTTATATTTTCATGAAATCCAATCAAATTGATTGTTTAAAGAAAAAATACAATGAAGGTACTTTAATTGAAAAGAAGAAAAAAAGGTCTCTAAATAAATATTGGAAAATATACATCTTAGGTAGTTCCAATAATATGATGGTATAAATTATATTTAATTTTATGACATAAATTGGAATATAGGGGGATATTTATAATTTCATGAAAAATAAAATATTGAATTTAAAAAGGATAAATACAATGAAGGCATTTTAATTGAAAAGAGGAGAGAGGGGGCCCTAACCTTGTGAGGGTAATTCCAAAAGCATGGGAGGATCCTATTGAGAGATTGGGTAACACATGGGTGGACTCTAGAGATATTATTTTATTTTAAGAAAATTATAAAATTAATTTCAGTGAAAATTAATGAGAACATGAATACATCTATTTAGGAAAATAGAGCGGAGTTTTGTATTATTTACCAATCATAGGTTTTTGACTCTATAAAATAACATAAAAAACCCAAAATATCCCCATGATTGTTTCTCATTTTTCTCTAATGATTTGGGGTTTATATTATTTTTTATCACAATGGATTATATTATTAAAATTTTCCCTTGGTGATGAATAATTGAGTCATGTTCATAAAATAATGTTTTTAAAACTGTGAAATATAATATAGGTTTTAAAGGATTTATAATGACTTTTAAAATTAATAAAATACAATGAAAATCACATTATTTAACAAGGTACAAATATATTTGGTTTTGTATACTACCTATTTAATTTTTTACATCACCATTTAGTATTTATGAATTTATAATACACACTATATTTAATTTGTACATGAAAATTTGACTATCTCATTAGATTTTGAAAAATTTACCATTGGAAATTTTTAATGTGGTAATTCCAAAAATAAAATTTAGTTTATCAAATTTATTTTATAAATATATGATCTTTCGAATTTAAAATTTAATAGATATTTACTGCGAAATGTTGTGTGTTTTCAAAGTAACAACTTCTTAACCATTATAAAGATTACAATTTATAACATATAATTATATTTATAATTTTAATAAATATTATTTTATAATAATATTTTATTAAAATATATTTATTTAAAAAATTAAAAAATTAATAAAAATTTTGTATTGATTGAAATAATATATTACCCAAACTATAATTTATGTTTTAAGGCATCAAAAATCTGATTGTTATCAAAATAATTATTTATTCATTTATAATGTAAAAAAGAAATCATATAATTATTATAAAATTTAAATAAAAATATACATATTAATATTCTTGGATTTTTTTTATATTCCTTGTTAAATTATTTTTACCCTTAACTAACCTAAATTCCTATTACAATGGTATTAAATATTTATGACATATAAGCATAATAGAAAGTTATTTGTAGAAAATTTCATTTTTTCTAAGGAAATGATTATTTTAATTGATCCATATAGATAGTAATATTCATTATATAAATTTAAATTAATAATTATTGATATAAAATATATAAATATAATTAAAATGATGCCTCATTAGGGGTTAGGAGAAGTATTATTCTTTTTAAATTGTTTTTGAAAAAAGTGTTTTTGTTAAAAATATTCTTATTATAAAATAAAGTACAAAGATGATTTAAATGAAATTAATTAGAGTAAATATAAATCAAGAAAAAATATTATGAAATGAAATAAAATTAAAATTCTAATGGGAACTTTATATCAATTAATTTATCAAAATAATAGGCAATTTTAATCAAGTTTGTATTATTGACTATTCACTGAAAAAAAACATTTTCTGAAAAGTTTCTAAACATCACCGAAAATTAATTTTGATATGAAGATATCAAAAATGGAGTTATTTTTATCAAATATATTTTCCAAATAATATATAAATAAATTTTAATATTTATTCACAAAATTATATAAAAGTAATTTTTTAAGAAAACATAATTTTGATGAATAAAAATGAATATACCAATAAATGGGTGATTATTTATTATGGATTAAAAATTGAATATAATTTGAGTAGGATATACAAATAAATTTTATAAATAATTTAACACTCTTAATTGCTAAAAATTTAAAGGATAATTTATAATGGTTATATATTAATTATTTGTTTTTTCAGCTTCGAGTTAACATATTTCATTTGCTATCAAACATAATTTTCAATTTTTAAAACTCATTGAGATACATAATTCCCATTTTAACAAATTGTGTCTAAGAAAATTGAAAATATTTTTGCTAAACTTTGTTTTGATACTTGAAAATGTCATTATTAAAAACAATCATCGTACAAAAAGTTTAAAAACACTTGAAAATAAGGAAAAGAAAGCATATTGGTCATAATATAATTAGGTTTCCATGTAGGAGTACATTATTGGGAAGGGAAAACATAGACATGAAAGAGAAAAATGTCACTAATGAGATTATAGAGTGTCATATAGAACATGTTCATAGAAAATTAATTAACCACAAAAACATAAACCAATAATCGGTTAAAATACTATCAATTCATCGAAAATGATCATAATATTTCAAAAAATGTATCGTGATTATTTTCATAGAGTTAAGGAATTGATTTTCTATATATAATAGAAACATACAAAAATATACTTTTTAAAAATCTATAATTTCATCATATAATCAATTTCCACTAAAATATCATATTTCTTAAAAATTATGAGTACTCAAGAAGATTTTTTTGTGCCTGAGCATCAAGAAAAAGATTCTATCGAAACACATAATACACTAAATGGCAAAATTATATTCCCCATGTACTCACTAAATCCAAATTGATTATAATAAAGTAAGATAATACTGAAATTTAATTAACCTTTATGATGTAATCATCAAAATTCAACATAAGAATACCATGATATGTCATTTATCATTCCTTGAATTATTAATCCTATATCCCGAATAACACAAATAACCTCAACATTAAAGAATGATTTAACATTAAGTTGGTCTCATAAGGTCTAGATAAAGCCTCCTAAACATGAAAAAATTCTTCTAAAATAAATATTTCTGTTATAACTAATGTGTATATATACCAAATCCTAATAGAATATCTTATGAAAAATCAATAATATTCTCAAATACAAAAATATTTTAATATGTAATTTGTTTCCCAATGTTTCATAATAATTATAAACATCAATAACATAAATCAATATATATATATATATATATATTAATTCATTTAAATATTAGACTTTGACATATCAACCAATGACTCTTTTTATTTATCCCAACATCACAAAAATTAAGATTTATCAATCCCTAAATCTTGTGTTTTCTAAAATATTAGTTTTTCTAAATAACTTTTATAGACTATCAATATTATTAAACATATTTTAAAATCCATAAATAAAAAAAACTATGTAAAAATTCTCAAATATTTCATTGTTATTATATCCATAATTTCATTAATAAACTACTTCTATAATATAAATCTAAAATAAAAATTCATAAACACTTAGATTCTAACACGTAAATGATTTTCATAAAATAGTTCAGTCCTCTGTCTAGGATTTAACCATTTTATTATGAAATTTAGTAAGACAAAGCACATAATCTTAACACATAATACATTTAACATAAATGGGGGTTTTTATGTAATTTCAATCGTTCCATCATACTCATCAATTTTTATGGACATCATCTTTTGTATGCCCTATGTTTTACACTTAAAACTCCCTCAAGATACATTGTGGAAAGTCCATTGGTGCCTCTTTCCACCTTTTTTACACCCATGAAATTGACTCTTCATTCTTTTATCGCCTTTATTAGATGAACGTTCTTGATATGTAATATTGCTCTTCATTGATGTATTCTTAAATTAAACATTGTACCAGTTATTACATGTCATTTTTTAAAGTTGTATTAGTATAATCACAATATGTCTTACTTGAGGTGGATTCATGTTTGGTATCTCACTTGGGAATTCATCACAACGCCCATAAAATTGGTTTTTCACGTGAATATTATTATTTCAATTCATTGATCATAATAAAGTGAATAAAAATGATGAGTAATTTTAAACTATTAAACACAATAACATTATTAAAATTACATTAATGTGATATCCTATAAATGAAATTTATTCAATACCTAATTGATTTACATTTTTCAATCTATTGTATCCCATATCTATTTCCAAACACAAACTTTTATGGATTGTTTTATTCCCAAATAATTGATTGTATGGTTCTTGTGAATTTACCAAAGCATATCCCTCTGGAATTTCAAAATGGGGCCGCCTCAAGGCCTGTTTTCATGAATGAGTTTCCCATCAATTCTTTCTTAATGCGGTGTTTTTTTGGATTTTACTCCATGGTAGATTTGTATGAGAGAAATATCAACTTATAGTATCCAGATTGGGATGTATTTTATTGGAAACCACTTATAATATACATTACCAAAACATTGATATGTTTTCTTATGTTTATTATTTTCCCTAAGTCATTAACTAGAATTTTATAATTCTAATATCAAAAATAACAAAAGTTTTTGTTTAATTCCATCTATGATAACCGACGTCTTTATTTCACTCTGATTCATGCTTTATTACACCACAACACACTCAGTAAAACCCAAAGGATCAATAATTCTAGTGTAGTTAGTAATTAGTTACATAACACAAAAATATGTTACATTTGATACAACAACATTATCGAGAACATCTTTAACACTACTTAATAATTATTTGGTCCTCCAAAATTCTGTGGGATAAATTGCGGACATACAAATGAAAGGGGTGATATATATAGGCTAGAAAAGGAATTAAAAAAGAAAAACATGAAGGAATTATTACATAATATACAATAGGTACATGAATGGTACATTAATGGGGAGACAACCATAAACATGAAAAATGAGGCATGATATATGCTGGTGACATAAAGGAAACACGGTAAATATGAAAATAACATTAAACGTGATATTATAAGAATATGTAAATGGTAAAAAAAATATTTCATAATATATGTATTTAATATAACATCCATTACACAATACATGCAATCTCATGAGACTAAAATATTACTGAATTCAATATAGAGTTATCTAGGAACACCGATAATAATCATATCAAATACATGATTAAGTGTGCTATATGGATCACATACAAAAAAACATTTCTCACCACATTTGATAAAACTTTAATGGCCTGTGGTTTTAATAAATGTAATTCCAAAACGAAATAATTATAATTTCATAAATGTGAACACTTGATTGGAACTGAGAATAGATATTCAGAATATATATTTTTGATAAAAAATTGTAGTGAAATTTTGATGGAATAATAGGGGAACATAAATTATCATTGGAGGGCATAATGAGAGTGAACTGGGTATCTTGTCATTTATAAATAATAAGGGGAATAATTTGGTATGTGATAACATATCCTAGAATTAATAATTGGAGTTAAAAGGTATTCGTTGATTAATATAATTGAATAATGAGGTGGAGCAGAGGATCCCGTACAAAATTTTGGCATAGTAATAGATTTAGTAAGTCCAATAATGAGAGGGAATAGATGATATCTCATTTTTAGGAAATAAATTGGAAAATATAGGGATATTTATAATATTATTACAATATATACATTTTATAAAAAATGGATAATTACAAATAATGTGATTGAATTTAAAAAAAGAGAGAGATGCCCCTAACTTTTTTTTATGGAAAAAAATAGGACAATTTCAGCTGCAGAACAGGTGTAAATAAATGTTCATGTGAAGGATTAATGATAATTAAAGGGTTATATAATCACATGGAAATAAACATTAATGATATATTTATGTATAAAAAATACCCAAATATTAAAAATTGAATTTTAGAGTAATGAAATAAAACGTGGTTCCTCAAAAAAAAAGAGTGATATCCCTTATTAAATTTTAGCATGTTAATGGATTAGTTAAATTTTATAATGTGGGTGGATAAATGAATTATAACAATAACAAAAAAAATTGTACAGTATAAGTTTCTTTATAATGTAATTAAAATAGAAGAAATTATATTTAAAAAGGCTATATACAAATAATTTACATGAATAGAAATGAAGAGAGAGAGGTCCCCTACTGAAATTTAGTATAATAAAATCTTAGGAAAATGCAATAATGAGATTTTAGAAATAATTTATCCTTTTTATTAAATCAATTTGATAGTATAGGTATCATTATAATTTCATGAAAATATAAAAAAAATACAGATTCAAAAGGATAAATACAGAAAACCAAATTCAATTGAAAAGAAGAGAGAGATAGGTCACTTACCAAGGGAGAATGATTCGAAAATATTTGGAGGATCATATTATGATATTTAGGGATCCATTTAAAGACTATATAAATGGAAAAGAAGAATAAGGATACTCTACAAGGTTTTTAAGGAACATTAAGGGGAGATAGGATGAGTTTATATTGGAAAAGATAAAAGAGTTCATTATTTTTTTCCCAAACATAAGTTTTAGAAACTATATAATTAAAAAGTAAAAACCAAAAACTATATAATGATTTATCTAATGGTTTATACCAAATAGTAGAGGTTCCCTTATTATAAATGTTTAGGGGCTGAAATTAATAAAATATTACAATTGGTGATGTAGAAGTGAGAGATGTTCACAAATAAGTGATTTTAATAACAAAAAATATAGTATTGGTTTTGGAGAATTAATAATGACATTATAAAATTAAGCATATGACCTAAAAATATTACAATATTAAAGGTGAAACATATTTATTCCATTGGATAATATTTATATATTTTATTATGTCACTTTTGGGTCTTTTGATGTCACAATACACACCACAAATTTATACGTTATTTAATTTTAGTCCAAAATATGATTATCTCAGAAAATTAGTAAAATTAAACTTTGGATAATTGTGATATGAAAATTTTATAAAATAAATTAGTTTCATATAAAATATTTTTCTAAATAAATGAATTTTCACATTCAAAATGGAATCTACATTTATTGAGAAATTCTATGTTTTTTGACAATAACAGTTTTAAAATCATTATAGAAATTACATTTGACATCATGAAATAAAAATTATAATTTTAATATAAAATTTTTAACAATATTAATTAATTTATATATCCTTTATTTAAAAAATTATTTAACTATTCATAGGTTTTTCATGATTAAAAATATATATTACCCCAACTATAATTTATGTTTTAATGAATCAAAATTCATGTTTTTATCAAATTCACTATTTAGTCATTTATAATGTTATAATAAAAAATGAAATTATAAATTCATTAGAAATTAATATAAAATTATGCATAGTTCTAGGGTTACTTTTTTTTACTGTTATTAAATTATTTTTACCTTCAACTAACGTATTTTTCTTTTACCATGGTAAAATATGTTTTAAGATATTACTGTTCATATCAACCGAAACTTATATTAAACTCAAGTTGAAAATATTAATTATAATGACAATAAATATAGAAACCATTTGAGAAAATTAAATTCAAAAAAAGTGTAACAATTTAAAATAAACAATGAAAACATGACAATATGATGTTTTCAGACTTATTATTTTATTATGGGAAATGTTGGTTTCACTTTAATTCTATTAATATTAATATTAACTATATTAATTACAATTTATATATATAGATAAAAATATAAAAATACAATTTAAATCATTCAGAATTTGGGGTTTGTATAAACATTCGACATTTTAAAATTGTACTTAGAAAAATGTGTTTCAATCCAAAAAATAAACTTATTTTAAAATACAGTATAAATATTAAATAAATGTAATTAATTTTATTAAATATAACTCAATTATACTTATATTTTTTTCAATTTATTTTTCAATAAAAATGGGTCTTTTAGATTACATAATTCAACCATATAAATGATAATTTTATATAAAATGGTATTTTTCACTATTTTCTGAAAAATCGTCATTTTCCTAAAATTCCAATAAAGTAACCCTAACATAATATTTATATTATCATATAAAAAGTTGATTTCATTTTATAAAAAATATTTTCAAATATTTTGTATAAATTAATTATCATATTTTTCCAGAAAAAGAAATAAATATAATTAATTATGAAAACATATTTTTAAAGAAAAAAATGACATTACAAAAAATAGGGTGAATAATTATTAAGAATTTGCTATTAAAATTTTTTTGATTATGAAATATATTTATTTATATTTAATAATGTGGTAAATCCAAGTCTTACCAATAAATTTAATGTATATATTATGATAGTCATATTAAAATAGTCATTGTCAGTTTTGGTTCGGTGTTATGTGTTTCATATGATATCAAATTTAATTTTCACTTTTATGATCATAGGGAATTGAAATTATTCTAATTAATATTTATTAAAATATTTTATTCTTATCAAATGTGTTAATTTAGGGGGATATTTGGCAGTTTATCTAAATGGGGATCTATATGTCTTCAATAAAAATTGTTTCGATATTCTTTGTAAATGATGACTGTAGGCTACATATTTTTGATGCATCTATTTTGACATGCTAAAAATTGAAAATGATCTGTTATCACATGATTTTTAACTTATGGAAATCATTGATCACCTTCATAAAATAACTCATTTAATCGATATCGTGTAGCCCCATATAGGTTTAGAGTTAACTAGTAAAAAGAAAATTTCCAATAAAAGCATGATTGTTTCATCTTTCTACAAAATGGGTACCTTACTATTATTTCAAATGAATTTAGGATAATTTGATGTTTGGGTTCAATGTGAATAATATTATTTATGAACACTCCAATTTTCTTATTCATTGTTTTTTCAATATGGGGAAGAAAAAATTGTCACATATATTAAAATATGAGTTTGATATAATTTCAAAAAATAAGAAGTGGGATATTCAAGGGATAATGTGTGGATTAAATATCATTCAAAATGTATGGATATAAATTTTTTTGGAAGATATCAGTAGAAGAATAATTTTTGAGTAAAATATGTGGAGGGTTTACTCTTACATAATTGAGTAAATGAGTATAACTGAGTTGAGAAAGTGATCACATGGGCCTTAGCCCAGTTGGTGAGGACTCTTAAGTGCATCCAGGTGACCTGAAGTCATATCTAGGATGAGACACAATTTCTAGGGGCACAATAGCATTACTGTAGGGGGAACTGTATAGTACCATAGCAGGTATTGTAGTAGTAACTATAGTGGGAACTTTTTAGCACAGTAGTAGGTAGGAATTTTTCCCCAGTTGGGCCTTCAGGCCACCCAAGCCTTCAGGACAGTAAGCCCTCCATTCCGCCTCAAGGACTTCGTGCCACCTTAGGTGCAGATTCAACTAGACAACCTATAATGAATAGGCTCTATAGAAGGATGAGCAAGGAGCATTTTCCACAGTAGAAGCTACACAGATTCGAAGAATTAGAGGGTATAACACCTTCCCTCAGGATAAGAATGTGCATGCACGTGATAGCTTCTTGAATAGCCATGCGAAGGTGGATAGATGATTTCTTGATGAAGATGATAGGGCGGAGCAGTTCCAAGTAGTTAGTCTAGATTGTATGTAATTTTTATATCCTACCGGCAATGAATTCCACTAAGGCCTATGGGCCATTTAATTCTTACACCTACGGGCCTTGTAAGGGTTCCCCCTCACACCTTGAAAGGTGGATTATCATAATCAATAAAAAATAAATTCCTTCAGGCCATTGGATGGATGAGTTGAAAAAGTGAGATATTTCAAGAATATTTTGAAAATGTTATTAAAGATACTTCTATAAGACATTAGTTAGATATATTCAAGTAGTATCACAGGTATGTTATTATTCACGAACTATTATTCATGTTCATAAAAATTTCTACTGATGAGGGAATTGCCTATACAATTTCATTAAAGATGTCATTTTACAGCAACTAGTCAATTGGAATTGGATTTCATCATTTACATGGTTGTTGATAAATATTTTGAAAGGGAATACAATGAAGGAAAAATATTTAGATGAGTTTTGAATTTATCCATAGTATTTATGAGTGACTAATAAAACCTTATAACGAGCTTGAAATGTTTGAGTGTAATTTGGTGGATGTTTTGAATTCTAGAAAACATTTATGTAATTCTGAATGGGATCCAAAGGTAATGAGATTCATGTATGTGGATCCATTAATGGGGATTCAACGGATATAAAACAAAATATATGGATTTATATCTATTTCACCATATAAAGGGATCTATGTATGAAAATTCCCATATTAGTCCCCAATTAATGGGATATATACATAGAGATACAGAATTTGGGATTAGTGTAAAGATATCAATGTAAGGGGATTATATTTCATTATTTCAATATTGAAAACTCCAAAATTAAGTACTATAGAGAATTTGGAATAGTTTAATCCTATTTATTGAGAATTGGAAAATTTGGGGTTCATGAATCACCAAAATTATAAGTAATATTTCCTCTTAAATGAAAGAAGAAAGAACATAGCTACTTAAAGATCAAGTTTGTTGGTCACATGAGTTGTGTGACATTCTAGAAGGATCCCAAATGCATGAACCTAGTAACAACATGTAAATAGGTCAAGAGAACCATGTGATCTATTCAATAATAATGTAACATCCTGTTAAAAACCCCATATGATCACATAAAGATCCTCATATGAGTCTCCTTGATCATGTGCATTTCTTGGAAAGACCTTTTATCCATGTGACATGTGAGTAGGAAATTTATTGACATTCACCAAATAAATCACAAGAAAAAATAAAAAAGATGATCTACATATGAAAATGGGTTTTTTTGATCTTCATGTGACGAGATTATGAAAAATACCTCATACATGTTAGAGTAATCAGATGACATTTTAATAGAATAACTCTTGAAAATCTCTAAATATATCTAGGGAAAAAATATGAAAATGACAGTATCCTTTTGAGATGAATGTTTTGATGATCTTCATTTGAATGGATCATGTGTTTCACATGATTAGTTCAATGATCACAAGAAATACCTCATATTTTTCATCAAAAACAACTAATATGTCAATAAAAAAGTTCCTAAAAATATGCATGCGATTCATGCAAAATATGTTAAAAATGATGGTTTTTTTAATAAGAAGTGAGTTATGTGGATCTTCGTGTAATGGGATTAAATGATTCATGTGATCTATTCATGGGTAAATGGAATGCTTCTCAGCATGCCATATGGATCATGAAAAAACTATTTGGAATCCTGTATTGACCACATGATATATTCTGGACAAGTCAAACTGATCTTTCGAAGCCTCTTTGACATGTTGGTTTGAGCACTTGAATGACATTTGAAAATCCAGTGGTCAAATAATGAACATAATGATTGAGTGATCACATGATTATTATTTATCATGTGACATAAGGATGACTTCATTGACGAAATGTGGTTTGATCCTGAGAAGTTCATGACATAGTATACATTTATGTGAAGGGAATATTATTTCAGTGACTCAAGACAAGATACAAGACATAATCATCAAGAAAAGTTGAATATATATGGTGTGACGGTGGACATAAAACCCTCCCTCACAAATTGAAAACACACACACATGGAGGCATAATATTCTTTCTAGTGGATAAGAACTACTAAAAAATCCGTTGATAGTGTTTTCCATTTTTAGCAATGGAAGAAAAATTTTATAAAGGTTCCCTTTATCCTTGTTACAAAATGTTATGATAAATCATGCCTTTTAGTAGAGCTTTTATCTATAAATGATAAAAAGAACCCCTTATGATCACACTTTTCAGTGGGGATAAAGGCTTCCACTTACCAGTTCTTTATTTTTAGCACTTATAAAGGGAAACATTTTTAGCGCATTAGTTTTAGCACCCAAAAAGGAATCCTTTAAGAGCTCTGTTTTAGAACTGATAAAAGTCCGAATAAAATTAAATAAATATATAATAAATAAAAATGATTATATTAAAAAAATTATGAATGAAATAATAATTTATGAAAATGAATAAATTTATTTGGTTGTATAAAAATTAAAAATACTAATAAATAGTATATTTTAAATATATAGATATAATGAAATAAAATTATAAGAATAATATTTAAAAATAAGTAAATTGTAAAATATATTTAACATTTAATTAATAAAATATTTATTGATAATTTTAATAAATAATATATAAAAAATATATATATATATGAATTTATATAAATATGATATATATAATGGAAAATTTTTATGCATTACATTAAATAGAAATATATTTAGTGGGTAATGGTTTATGATTAATAATTAATATGAATTAAAAATACTGACTAATGGCACCGAGTAATGGATGTAATTTAGTTTCTTTTTGTTTTCCAATTTAACATAGATCAATATTATTATATTGATTTGATATTGGTGTAAATAATGCACTTTTATATACAATACACACACAATTTAGGGAATTTAATCAATTTCTATTATTTATTTTATTTATATTTATTTTCTCCCTCTTAATATTTCCAATATATATCATCATTATTTCAATATTTATGAATTTTTAATGATTTATTTCAATCAGTCAAAATTATCTATTAATCAATATTAATAAAGTGTACTCATTTTAATTATTCTTTTTTATTCATTTTTAATGTGAATACACTTAAGATTATATATTCATTAATATTTTATTAAAAAGTATTTATATAATTATATATATATATATATATATTCCTTGAACTATAAAATTATTAATTTAAGAAAAATATTATTATAATTATGATAAATATATATAAAAATTTTAAATCTTTTAAAAAAATATTACTACTTTTAAAACATAGTATAAGTATTTACCAGTGACTTTTTTAGAATTGAAAAAGATTATTTTTAACAGTGTTTATTTACAAAATGGTGATAAATGGTATCTTCAATGGTGCTTTTTTAGAAGTAGTGATAAAAGAGTACTGATCCATTTTAAGAACCCTAGCTATCATGAACTTGTTTGTGATATCTGAAGCTCTCTGCAGAAGCCACATATTTTTGTTTCTCCCTGTAGTAGAATCCAAGCTCTAGTCTATAATAGAAGAAAGGCTCAAACTATTCCAAGGATTGAATCGAAGGCTCAAGTGATTCAATGGCTGAAGGAAACTGTGGCTTTAATTAAATCTAGGATTTTTAATATCTCAACCTTTCCTCTATTATCAACTAAACCTTCTCTTCCCATAACTCTTTATCCCAAAAACTCCAATTTCACTCTCCTATATTAAAACAATCCAAAATTCATTTTTTAGATATATTGAAGTATTCTTTCCATAAATGCATTTTTCTCTCCTTGGTACTGTGTGACTTGAAATATATTAAACCCAATGTTGGGTAATGTTGTCGTGAGGTATTATAGGCTCCCAATAACAAAATTCCATGATATCTAAATTTTTGTAATTTTCAACATTTAAAAAATTCATCCATATAGAGGTCGTTATTTTCATTGGTTTGATATATTCTAGTGCAAACAACTTTGGAACATCTTATTCATTTTTGAATTGAGAAATTAATGTTCTATTATTTTCTTGATTCTCCAATAATCCAAGGAATATTTTTCACCAATAATATAAATATTGAAATAGTACGTCATTTGATCCAAAAAATGATTACATTGTTCTTTTTCCAATCCTAAAATATTATTTCTTTGACATATATGAGTACCAACATCCATTGATCATTATCCTTCTTGATGTAGAGTATATGACCAAGATTCCTTAGGTATTGATCTAGCCTTAAATACCAGGTCCTCAGTGTTTTATTTACCTTATACAAAAAATTCATTTATTGGAACACAGTTCTATAATTTTTTTCCATAATAATCCCATCTGATTTCTATATATATACTCTACCATTAAGAACTCCATTATAGAATGTAGATTTTATATCCATTTGGAGTAATATTAACTACATTTTCCCTCAAATATCCAATAAAATTAAAATAGTTTTCAGAATAGTTTTTGGATTAAATTTATCATAAATATAAATTCCATTGATCCTGTAGTTCCACTTTTACACTAACTGTTCTTTATTTTGATAATTTTTTCAATAGTCAATGAGATTATTACTGAACACCCACTCAATTTTGATAGAATTCTTTGTCTTCCAGTCATGGAACAATGTCCCATGTCCCATTTTTATTATTTAGATCAAGATAATAATGTATATATTTGATCCAATTATCATCCTTGGCATCCTATCCAAATGATTTAGTCTTTACTTGGGAAAAATGTGATTTTTGGTAGAGTCTTACTCCAATTAGATTTCACAAAAAATTTCTGTTGACTGGTGAAATTTTATTAACTGATTTCATTATTTCTTGTATTTGTTGTTGTTGATAATCCCTCTTCTTTTTCCTAAACATCAATTTCTTTTTTTTTTTGTATACCTCATCCCCGTTTTCTCACACATATGATACATAATTAAAAATTAATTTATTCTAATGTATCTTAATCATTTTAATTATTTACAATCTCCCCATTATAATAATTAATAAATTTCTATCAATTTTATCTTGTGAACATAAAAAAAATAAATCTACACTTTTTATGTCAGTATCTGATTGTCTCATTATATTATATGATCAATTTTTCAATACCAAAAATAAATTTTTTCTTTAAAACACAATTACTACAATTTTTTACCAACCCCAAATAAAAAATTTTGTCTGGGTAGTTTTCTATACATTTTTAAAAATATACCCATTATTGAAATCATAACCCACTAATTAATACTTAATTAAAATCACTTCATTTATTTCATCACAAATCCAATAAAAAATATGTTTTACTTTAACCCATCTTAAAACATTTCTTTCGTTAACACTGAATTTTGGTTCCACCCTTAGGAATCACTTATTATAATTCATATAATTCTCAAAAATAGGAGAAATTTCCCATTTGGAGGAATTGATAGATTACAACTATTATCCTCATTAGTTTCATCTCAAGAAGAATTATTATTAAAATTTGTTTATTGGGACTCATCCCCCATCTCTTTTTAGTTTCTTATACAACTCAGAGTAGTAGTCATCATATTGATGACTACTAAATTCTATCTTTTAGTAAACATTGGTTCATGTCCACAATATTTGGACGATGAATACCAAAAAGAATGAAATGATAAATATTATGGATATGGGTTGATAGGGATTGAAATATTCTATAACATTCACTATTAGATGAAATAAAAAGATTATAGCTACCACAATGAACTAATTATATTAAAAAATTCAATTACAGATATTCTTCAAAGCATACTAAAATTATTTTAAAAAATCTAATGTTGAGTTTCCCATAATGGAATTATCTATAATTTTCACCTTTTATAATGAATAAGTCATGTGTATTTATTTATTTATTTTATTAAATGAATATTTTATGAACCTAATAGGATATCAATAATTTATCTTATAAAATTCAAATCATCAATCTAGGATATCTCATTTTCTCTACATCCTCCTCAATCATTTTTTGATTGTTTTAAGAGAAATATTTTTCCTTTTTTATCATCTTTCATTCTTTAACATCAACATATCCTTTTGGTCATCAATTTCTTCATTGTCAAATCATTATTAATAGAATTAATTTACACTTTCATAATTTTGTTTAATTTTTTTATTTTTAATATTACTCATATAATAATTTTTTCTAATATAGGTGTATTTTTTTGTTAGATAAGGCGTGGTTTTTTTGATGTTTATAATTCTTGTGAAAGATTAAACATCGATCCTACAACTGAGATAATTACATTAAATAAATGCCTCATGAATTCATACAACCATCAGGAAATGGTAAATTCGTCCTACTTATAAAATTATTTTTTCATCATTTTCTATACTATTTTAATTTAATATCATTATCTTTTGTTCCAATAATAATTAATTTTTTTCATAGATATTTTGGAATGTCATATTTTTCTTTCATCCATTTTCAACAAGCCACAAATGAAATCAAATGTTTCATTATTCCAATATTATCATGTTTTCTATTTTAATTGCATTTAATTGTCTAACTTTTAACTATGCATATTCACTTGATGTTTCTTTCCCAAGAAACCTTTTAGATTTATAAATCTATGTGGGTAGATAAATCTCATGTTCTCACATTGTTGACATCTCATGATAGAATGGGCACATGAGCTTCCTCCTGTCTTGTGGATTTCAACAATGGGAAAGGTTTTTTGTCTAAAAAAAACGAGTAAATATATATTTATTTATGGAAGTTTTAAATATAAATATAATGTAAAAGTTGTGATATTAACAATTATTATCGTTTGAAGACTTTGGGATGTGTAGGAATCAGCTGCACTACAATATGACAAATGGTGTGATCTGTATAAATTCGTGTGGTTCATTTTCATTAAAATTGACATTACGTTTTTTTAAAGTAAACTAGAATACTCAAAACTTATAGAACATATTTTTATTATTTTTATAAATTATGTAAATGATCTATAAGAAATTTGAGACAATTATGAATCAGCAACATATAAATTTGATACATAGTTTGACGGCTACGAAACAACATGTCTTTGATCTGTTAAAAATTAGCAGTTTGGGTAAAAACAATGTCCCACACAAAATATAGATAAAATTCAATAATATTTTATTTAGAATTTCGAACATCTATTAATAGGTCATTTTTTACAAGTAGGAATCCTTCTCACCTAAAAATGACCCTCGATGTGATCGGTATGTGTCAATGTGTGTGTTTCAAGTTTAAAAGGGTATTTTTGTTAAGAAAGAATAAATTTACTAAATATAGAGGAAACAAATCATGAATATTTTGATACTTTAGAAAAATAACCATAATCATTTGAGATATGCAGAAATTAGTTGTACTTCAATCTGACACATGGTGTGACCGATATGTCTCTAATTTTAAATCGACATCAGTTTTTGTAAAAAGGATCTTTAACCTACTCAAAACCAAGAAAACAAATTTATATTGGTTTTAAAATTTGGGAAACAATCAATAAGTAATTTTTGATTTTTAGTAATCATCATCACCACATTATGATACATGATGTGCCTAGTTTCACTCAATGTGTCTGTTACTAGTTTAATATCTGCATTTTGTTCAAAAAAAGATACTCACTGAAAACCATTAAAATGATTTTGGGTACTCTTGATAAATTAATAAATCAATTAATATGTTATTTTGATGTGTGGGAATTAGTCTCACATCAAACAGATACACAGTGTGATCAGTTTGGGTCAAAGTTATTGTTTCCAGTTTAAAATGAAATTTTATTAAAAAAAGACAAGTGACATACAAAAAACTGAGTTAACACAATCAAATTGTTTTGATAAATTATGAAAATCATCAATAATATATTCGGGATGTTTTAGAATTATATGAACCTAATTTTGACGTATGATGTGCCAGGTATGACTTTGAGTGCATATTTTTTTAAAATTAAAACTAATTTATTATGAAGGAAAACTAACTCACTCAAAACAAAGAAAACACATTTAGACTATTTATATACAATTGTAAAATGACCTAAAAGTCATTTATGCCATGTATGAAACCACCACACCTCAATTTAATGAATGGTGTGACTACTATGACTCAATTGCAACTTTTTATATTAAATTTTTATCAGTTTTTTGTATAAATGATATCTGACCTACTCAAAACCAGGAAAACACATTCAGATTATTTGGATATATTTAGATGATGATCTATAAGTCATTTTTGACATGTAAGAATCATCCAAACCATTTTCTAACAAATGTAGTGAGGGAAATTACTCAATGTTTTTGAAATCAGTTAAATATTTACATTTTTTTCAAAAAGCGTCACTCACTAAAAATAAAAAAATACACTCGTATTTTCATGATAATTTAGGAAAATAATTCATAATTCATTTTTGGTGTGTAAGAATTAGTTTCATGTGAAACCAACACTTGATGTGACAATTATGAGTCAAAGTACGTGTTTCTAGTTTAAAATGAAATTTTAGTAAATAAGAGAAGTGACACACTCAAAACCTAGAAAACTCCTTAATATTGTATTGATAATTTAAGAAAAATATCCATAAGTCATTTTAGATGTTTAATAATTATCCACATCTCAATCAGACATACAATGTGATTTATATGACTAAAAGTTCACATTTTCAATATATAAGTGTCGTTTACGTTTAAAACACACATCACATTGCCAAAATCGACCAAACAATACTAGATTTTTTTCTCATTATTATATCTTCTATTACATATTAATTTCCTTACCATTTTTATCTTATACATATTTAGTAAATATTGAGATTTAATATTTTTGAAGAGAAGATAGAAATAGTGTGATGTGGAAGAATCAACTATGACTCCATCTGATACACAGTGTTGCAGTATGAATCAATGTTTAGTTTAAAATTTACACTTTTTTTAATTTATTTCTATATATTATTAAAAACATAATATTTTTTTCTTTTATATGTTCTTTTTTTGGTCAACCTTGGGTTAGGATCAATTGGCAAAGTAAGACTACTATTTTTAATGTATGTAATAATTTTGAACTTATGTAATTTTACAAACCAATGTTTGAAATGTCTATGATATTGTGGATTTTTTTCTTGTATTTTTATTATAAATTTTAGTACATTTAAATTATTTATTTCAACTTTATTGTTCATATTTCATTGTAATTTTAGTGTTTTGGTTTTTGTTTCATGACGCTACACTATTGTTGTAGTGTATTTTTTTATAATTATATAGTATACCCCTAAATCATCACTTTTTAGCACTAAGAAAAGACTAGTGATTTAATTCTCTCACCAATAAGGAGTTATTCTTTAGTGCTGATATATTCCATTTTTAAAACTGTCAAAAACATATTTTTTAGTAGTGAATAGTGAATAATTTCATGATTCTTAAACCTAAAAAAGTCTCATGAGTTACTTAAGGTATTACACTGTAGATTTATACCCTCCAAGTTATTATTTTAGTGATCACACAATGGTCCTTTGGAAAATTTATTTGATCACATGTAGGACCTCCCATGTTTTTATCTAATCATGTGAGTCCTCATTTGTCAAACACCTCACTTATATTGAGGCATTCATGTGACTGAGGATGAAAATGATTTATGAATTTTTTATAGGAATATACACTGATTTTAATACATTGTATCCATACATTTCACATGATCGATCCATCGATCTATGATAACCTCCAAACATGTTAGTGAGTTTATGTGTAGACACCTATACAAGTAATTTAATTCACATGATATCACTCAGATATGGAAAGTAGAACATATGAATCCCTCTATATATATACTTATGGTTCATGAAAATCCCTCTATTCAGGATAATGAGATTATGTGGGACACCCAAACATATCAAAAACCTCATGGGACATCCCTCAATCCTTTTGGGCAGATCTTGTTGGGGCTATTGGACATTTCACTCTAATGCTGTAAAACTATTCTTGATATATAATCATTGTTTATGTGAATCTCTCTGGGCATGTTCTCAAGATCATATTAAGACACCCACAAATTTTAGTGAGTTCACAAGACATCCCTTAGGAATTTCAGGTAGATTACGAGAATCTCTTTGCAAATTTCATTCTTGTTTAGGTGAATCCTTCCGAACATGACTTTCTTATTCATGTAAATTCCTCCAATAATGTCTTCGTGTTCTCACAACATCCCGAAATACATCAATTAGATAATGAAAAGACTCCCTAACATGTTATCCTAGTTCGTGTGATCACATCTAGACATTTCATCCTTTCTAATATGGAAAACATCAGCATAAATCCTTGAACCATGTGAACCATCATCCCTGATCCATTGGACGATTATTTACTTTTTGTTGAGAGTGTCTAGAATTATCCAAATTATATGCACTAATTCAATTATATACATGAATAATTAATCAAATTATCACGGTCCCTATAAATTATCTATTATAAGATAAGGGATGAAAAATTGATATGGGAACGCACCTGGGTGTAAGTCCTTCAACATTCTATAAAACCAACCTATGATATGTCTACCATATTTAAACATCTGTTGGAATATGATAAATAATTATTTACATAGAGTACCCTGATCCCTGTCAAATATTGAATATTTCTGACATCTTCTTAAGGATTGAGCTCTATATCAAACATGAATATCATACATTTTCCAATGGGGCCATGTCCTTCACATGATTTCTAATCATATATCATTAGGGCTAAATAAATGAAGAATTCTACACCTATATGTAGTGTTATTAATCAAATGATATCTCTTGTTTTAAAAAATAGAATTTCTCATGTGAGATTATGTATTTGCAATGAATATGCTACAGGAATAAAAAAACTTACATCATAGAAAGTTTTATGTGTAATCCCCATACAATTCCAGTCTTATAAATTTTTAAAGATGTTTGATCTTATATAATCTCTTATTTGAAAAACCAAGAATGAATTGTGTGGGCTTAAAGGATTTAGGTGATCATGTCAAAAACATGGTACAAATGCCTCCATAACATGGAAAGTATACTTGATATAGGAACTGAACTGGAAGGAATTTGATTCTTCATATAGAAAGGATATGTAGGAAACCATTCTATATCTCGATCTCTATAACTTGTGATTAAAAAACCTTATTTTTATACTTTCAATATGAATTTAAACTACATATAATGGCACCATATGAAGTACATCGGTTGTGAATCCCATTTACATAGGATATATATAAAACCTCTTTAAGGTTCATTCCAAATATTGGAAAACCATTGTCCTTCCTAGATGATAGTAAACTCAAGAGTTATCAGTCATCCAACTTAAAATCAAAAAATTCATTTATTTATAAGAAATAATTTGAAATTAATGGAGAAACATTGATACATACAGACAATGTCATTAATAGAACACCCTTTCTCATGTACAAACATGTAACAACTTGTCTTTTAATTAGGGTAACCTTCCATGCATATAGATTTGGGAAACAATATTTAATATAGAAAAAATATATAAGAATGTCCTAGAATAAACAATAATTCCCCCTAAAAGGGTCTAATGTGATCAACATCCCATCATCATGACCAAATTGAGTTCCTATGAATCATTAGGTTTGATACCCAAAATGACCAACTTCCTTTGGAATGAAGTCCCATTACTCATTGTGTATGTGGTTGATGTTGTGGGTTTCTATTAGGAAGGAAATGATAAAAATAATGTGAAATATTGTGGTAAAAATTTATTAGGTTAATATGGCCATAGGGCTTCTTATCCCTTATACCCAGATGTCAGAATGCAATTTGGTCAAAGATGAAAATGGTGAACACAACGTCAATATTCCAATAATTAAACAAACGAGTTTACAAACCTTGAACCATTTAATTTTTCATATGTTATGTAAAAAAATAATTCACCTAATGTGGAATTTTTATAAAAATTAAATAGAGTATAATTTCCCATGGATGGTCGATTCTGTATTTTCCTAATAAGCAGATGGTTAGATCAATAAAGAAAATAAAAAAATGGATTCACAATGTATAGAAGTTTAATCATGTTTCTTACTAATAAGGATATATTGATTAGTCAACTCATTTATTTTTTTCCTTGTAATTATAGATAACATACTCGAATCACCTTAATTTATTTCATGGCATCATTAAGAATTCATTCTAGAACATTCGTTGTTATAATTACCTTTATGGATCACAAAACAACATCACCCACCTAATACCAATAACACCAGATGATGAATCAATAGTCAATGGATAATATTATAATGATACAGTCATAACCCATGAATATGCATGAATAGGTTTCTTGGAAATGATTATGGAAATTCCACCATGCTCAGATAAGGCCACAACATAAGTGCAGCTGACTATAACCACAACTAACCATTAAGGGATCTTATACCTTGATCGTGAAAATCCGTACCTTCCTTGCCATAGGATATTATATCAAGGGGTTGAATATGACTTCATCCTGGCCCTAGATCTTACTATGAGTGAAATTTTAAAATTCCACCACTAGATACATCCAAAAAAATCTCCATATTCTCTCGGTGAGGGGACTACATGACTTTTCACTTCTTGGGACACTCGTCCCCAAGAACCAAGGAGACCTCATCAGGTACAAAAATATTTATATGAATGAGGGAAGTATTAATTCCCAATATAAATAAACAATGTCTACCGAAATATTTTGATGAACATCTATATGCATGATAAAATCCCTACTCACCACCAAGTATACCTATATATCTTGTTATTAAATATGGGGGAGGCACAAATCCACACCAGACACATGAATCCCATCAAAATATTCTGAGGGAATAATTGCAACAAAAGTGGGACAACATCAACATTTCAATGAAATTCATCTTCATTTATATCCTAGAAAATGAGACTTTATAGGCCAACATTTCTACACATACTTTTCTATTATTCTACTGTATTTTGGAAATGACATAATAGATTCACAGGCATATTTCTTCACAAGTATAGATATAGGGACATTCATATATACTTATCCCAATTGACATTATATTATATCACCATGATCAAAATGAGTAGGTGGATACTAAAAAAGAAAACACTTATCCATTATCTCTTCTTGGAGGATTATCATTTTATCTTTATAAAGGGAAAGCCACAGGACTATGCTCATAATCCATTTCTTACTATGGTCTATCAACCTAGTTTAGAAATCACCACATGATTGGTGCGCATTACATTGAATTAATTCCACTGAAATATACAAATGGACTCATATTGTGACCGTGTCGCTACTCCCATTGAGGTCCTATATCACAATATGGAAATTAACTCCTGGTGATCCCATATCCCTAATGATCAATCTATATATAATATTCCAAAAATTTATAGGAGTTAAGTGCTCATTCATACTTATGTTGATGATATACAGCACCAACATCCTTCAGAGCCCGCATAGGAGGAATCTCATATCCCATATCCCATCCAAATTATTCCTTAGTATATTTCTACAATGTATCCCTATATGTAATGGTCTCATATCCTCGCTTCAACTAGGGTTGACCATAATATTTTGGAAACCATCCACAAGCAAGCTCATGCCCCCACCAATTATACAAAAAGCACACAAATATACTCTAGTAGACTCTCAGTAGTGGAACTATAACCTCTTTAAAATGAATAGTCACAAATATATTCTTAAAACCATCATTTTTGGCGCTCATACCCAACTCAGCCCCAAAATATCGGTCATTATATTCTGGCCATGATGCTGAATGAGTCCCACAATCCTCTTCTACCCAATTTTACTTCCATTGAGGATATAGAACTCATATATGACTAACATAAGGGAACCTAAACTCTTCACCGGAAGAATAAACTGATAACTACAATGATTTTTTTCCTCGTAGTAGTATAAAGAGAGATTATAGGAACTATACCCTTGATATACACAATAGAAAATCTCCCCATGTTATATATCTCCAAAGATAGTATATCCTACCACATATCAAGAAACATTCTTATAGATTGTTTATTGAAACACCATGTTAAACCATATATAGTGTCCCTATGTATTAATAGGGAAACCTCACCTTGGTCAATAGGAATCCCAAGTAAGAAATCCGTTTGGTCTTACCATGTGGTGGAATATGACCCTGATGTAGAAGGAGAAATCATGGATCTATTGAGGGATTTAGATAAAGAAAAACTCCCAAAAATGTTTTGGCCCATCACTACATCTGATTATGAATTTAAAAATGTTCAAATTATGTGTCATAATTCTCCCAAAACATATGGTAATACTTTAATTATTTAAAATAAATACATCTTCCTTATCAAGGGTATGAGGGTCAACTAAGGGACATAAAGACACTTGTTTGTATGTTAGACCTATGATAATTCTCTATGGCCCAATACTAAGATTAAGATGCCAGGTAAAAATATTAAAGACTTATTTCTTTGAAAACATAGTAAATTTCCACAAGTTGATAATCATATACTCCTCATATATATGCATTTCATGATGGGGGAAATTTATGTGAATTTCACTTCACTCCATACCTAGGATAGGAAATTTCCCAAGATATTGCATCTTATGATTTCATAACTAAGGGAGAGATCATAGGATATAATAATGGATGGTCTAGATGGTAAATCCCACAAATATCATCCACTTTTATAATGAAAAGACGTCATGAATGAAGACAGATGGACTACAATAGGCTCCTAAGTTGGGATTACTGAATAATTTGGAACCAATCTCAAATATGGACATTGATGTCATAGAATAACCATAAGATTCCCATTGTCAGTGACTCCCATCACACTAAAACACTACATATGGATTATGTTTGAATGAAATTGTTACATGTGAGGAAGATCATAATGGAATCTATCGTGGTAGCAGTCTAATAGTAAAGACAACCCAAAAAGATAAGGATATTTTTATCTCTACATCAACCACCAAGGGCATAAAACCCAATGAGGGTATCAAAGAAATTGCTTGTAGCTCCAAATTTACACAAACATGTTGGAATACATACATCATTATCATTATCTCAATAGAAAAAAGTATTTTTAAGGATATTGTTTAATACAATAAGCTGACATCCCATGAATTCCTCCCATCACTAGACACACCAAATTCATTTCGAGCAACCTCAGAAAGCATTATTGGAAACACCATTAAGGTCACTATTGATGGTCAAGGACTAGTTGAATCTCTGTAAAGGGAAATAAGTCCCCAAAAGTTTTTTATTTTGATATATTTCAGCATGATCAAGAACTAGGTTCAAGACCTTGACATAACTCTACAATGGAAATCATGTGATAAAAAACTATGTTATTACCAAGAATGTGTTGGGGTGAATATAGATGTATGGTATGCCTCAGTGAATGATATCATAATAGATACATGGAATGATGCATACAAAGATAGAAGCCCTTGTGGGTGATGTACTGAAGTAGTTCCATGAGATTTATTTGATATTGAAGAAAAACATAAGATTTCACATACAATAAATATGATTATAAACCATAACCTAGACCCCCCCTAATAAAGTGTTTCTACCTCTTAGATAGAATTCAACCACGAATAAAAAGAAACGGTGGCTAAAACCCACTCATATCTAAGAAGGGCTACAATCCACTCTAGAATAACAAAAATCACAATACTAAAGTGAGATCTACAATGTCAAACATCTCAATAAAGAATTACCTAAGCCTAATATCCCCAATGGGTATCTCCTCTAAGTGTAAACTTATATACCTCAATCAACCCATCAAGAGAGATCAAATGTATTTAAAATGGTGGAATTCAAGAACCATAAAGACTCTTTACCTGAGAAACTATCTTACATAAAGAAGGAAGTTTAATAAAACTTTTACTTTACTCTACTATGGTGAAAACCTCCTACTTATATAGGTGATCATCAAACCCCAACATGAATTAAAAATTTTTAATACCTGAAGGTTAGAAACCCAAATTAATCCTATACCATTTCCCATGTCTACAATGTGGTACCAAAAATGATACATATAGAACTAATAAACATCATCGAGTCCCAAGAAACTTAGATGGAATCCATGGATGGGCGGAACTCTCCTATGTAGCTCGAAAAGACTTCTTATACTGGATGGGTGGATAACACTTTTCACTAAATTTTTTTTCTAATACCATATTATGAACCTTTTT
This sequence comes from Viscum album, assembly GCA_963277665.1. Taxonomy (NCBI): domain Eukaryota; kingdom Viridiplantae; phylum Streptophyta; class Magnoliopsida; order Santalales; family Viscaceae; genus Viscum; species Viscum album. Next base: position 267,221,676 of record OY728158.1, read on the forward strand.
TGGAATAAGGGATACTGTATGTATTTTCATGATGTTTATATCTTGATGTGACCACATGATGGGCCTAAAATATTATAAAGAGGTGAAAGAATATGAGATTCATTGTACAGACACTGGTAGGTCTATCCAACATATGGTGTAGTAGCCATCCTCCAGGATACATTGTAGACTCAGAATACATTCATCATCAATTCTATTATAATTTCATCTCTTATATATGTAAAATTATGATCTATGACCTTAAAAATTGAAAATATATTGAAAATGAGAGGTTATATTTCATTATCACTAAATGGAAGGGTATGACGTACTCACTCAATAGTGCACTCTCACAAGTGAAATATCTAAACATCAATTATTTGAATCTAAATGATAAGATAAAAACACCTTTTATCATCATTAAATAACTAGGTATATTTCATGAGTTCAAAAAAATTCAAAATGTTCCATGAAGAATCTATTCAGTGAACTTGGTTAAATTCTATGCCCACACCGATAACCATGTAAAAAAGTCCTAGAAGAGAATATATTATTTATCACTATCATACCAGTAACAAATCCTATTAGAGCACCTAGAACAAATATGAATGACCAAACCCATCTCTCCATGTGGGAAAAGTTGAAAAATATCACTTGTAATTATATAAAAAGAGATCAAGGCTTCTGATGATTTGAGGAAAAATAGATAACAATATATTCCCATTGAAATGATTAGGTTTCAAGTTATTTCGTTAGATATATAGAAAATAACCTCCTAATGATACCGGATCCTTTAAAATCCAATTAATCTTGCCTCAATAGGCCCTTAATATTTCCATTTTTATAGTATGTTGGTTCACTCCATCAAGGGATACTTTTTATTGAAATATATTATTTGGCGCATGCATTATACCGTACAAGTGATATGGGGAAAATACCAAGTGTAGGTGTCATGTGTCACCACCACAAAACTAGAAGATGAGGGTGAAAATAAATAAGTTTCATATAGGTGTGGATAGAAGATAGATAACTGGATGAGTTGAAAGGCTATTGAAATAAGTCACACCACCCTATTAGCAATGCTTGGTAAACAAATCTTGGTCGTGAATCCTATGGATAGGTAATTGTGTTATATTAAAATTAGTTAAAATAATCATGATATATAGTAAAATTCACAATAGAATAAGTCATATCGAAATCCTATAGCGACATTATCTCTTCCATATTTCATTCCTTCAATATCTAGAGGAAATCACCATCCCGCCAAGTAGAATCCTCATCGGGCGAAGAGTCATTTCTTTTCGGTCAGTTCTGTTCCGGTAATATAAAATTTCTATAATTATGACAGTACTCCTGAATATTATTTCTTCATAATTGATTGTGGTTCAGGAATCCAATGATGCAAAATTAAAGTGCACATGGGACGGAATGTTCATCGTTGAACCAAATACTCTAGTCACATCACTACATAAGGAATATATATTTTTGAGACCTAAGATTTGGTTCTTATGAAAACACAATAGGAGAATGAATATTCCTCGTAAACCTTCACTTTTCATTCAAAATCAATAATTTTGAACAAAATTATGGTAGGGATGCAAATTTTTTATCATCCCAAATGAAGGGGTATGTCAGTGGGACATACACAATTAGAAACATATACTACTTTGACTTCTACTCAAGAATTAATACCATTTAAATTAAATTATCCATTTACTAATCCTCATATTATTTAGATACCCTACGATATAAAACACAAACCTATGGAACTAAAATATGACATTTCAAAATAATTGGTAGTTGTCCCAGCCAAACATTGGATCCTATATTCTTTCAATATTTCAAGAGAACATGGAGATTCATTTATCAAGTATCTTTAGAGTCCCCAATATTTTTTTATAGATTTCATTATATGAAAGGTTTACATGGTGGAAACAACATCAATATAATGTCCTACTACAATATCTCATTCATAGAGGATGGTCAAGTAGAAGCTATGGATTGATATATCAGACCCCTATATGTTTTAGATCAGCTCGATAAAGTCACCATCTATAGGGATCTAGTTGAAAATGGTTATAGAATCAACCTCATCAAATTATATACACATCAATTTTTGGGATACATTGAGAAGAGTTTTTCTCCAATAAAGATGACAATTCAAGGGTATGGAAGAAACATGAAAAGGATCCATCAAAATATCTACCTGATAGCTCAATTTGTGGACCACACATATATTTGTGAGTACATGGTTATCCAATAAGACACAAAAAAACAACATCCAACACATAATACATTGGGTCCATATCCTTGTGGTGGTGCCATCAATATTCCATCAATGTTTGGAAAAAAACCATTAACAGAAGGTTTGGGATATAATAAGGTTAAAACATCCCCTTTGACTCATGTGAATCCCTATTTTATGAGTAAATTTTCTACACAAGTGAAGGAAAGTAATCAAATATGGATGGTGGAATGTAGGTTTCCACACCCAATGGATTGGGAACTACCCCTAGAAATCTCTAGAGTGTGATTAAAAGAAATTAGTTTCTACCCACACACCATATCAAGGCTAGAAACACAATCCCAGGAAGCTTTTATGATCCAATAATTTCATCACCCGACTTCTATGTGTGAAAAATTGTTCCATATGATGTTGGTTCACTAATGGATACCCAGAATAATTCCCTTTCAGGATCCAAAAATTACCCTTGAACCGTGAGAAGAAATTTTATACACCCTTAAGATATACCCTACAACATGGGACGTCTATAGCTCTCAAACCGTTGGTAGCATCATGAGGGAAAAATGTATCCATATAATATCCCAATACCTCCTCTAATAGTTTGTGATGTCAATGTAATTCTTAGTGGCGTATCATACCACTACAGGGGTATAGATTCCCTTGATTTATTCACCATTCCTAAAGATTCCCATAAAGAAATAGATATGGAATGTGAAGAGGGTGTCCTTTGAAATTACCCTCAAATATTTGAGAAAGTTATATCCACCACAATAATTGAACACAGGCAGGTGAATCTGGAAATCAAAAAAGATCTAGAGACTATATTGATCATTGTCTCAATTCCTATTGAAGACAAAGAGGTGTATATTTACTTTCTAAATAAAAAGAGTGATGTGTTCACTTGGAAACATATGGTGATTCCGTTTATGATCCTAGATGTTCCATCCAGTCATATAGTCTTTCTAAAGGACCCCTAAGGTATTAGAAGGGGAACCAGAAGAATGTAACCCTCTCATGATACTTATATAGATTATGATGTTGAACATTTTATCAATGTAAACTTAATATGAGAGGTGTAGTACCCAAAATGAAATCTGAGAATAATCCCCATCAATAATAAAAAGGGGGATATTAGGTTGTTCATAAATTTCATAGGCTTAAAACCAAAATTTCATATAGTAGGTTTTCCTGGTTCCAATCATATAACCATTGATCTATACAATTGTGAGCTACCAATCCCTTTACTTTATGGATTGTTATTAAAAGCATAACCTGATCAAGACGATTGCTCATGATTGGGAATAATCTACCTTTTGGGAACCGCAATGCATATTTATCTAGTAGGGAATTACCTTAGTATCAATGAATACTAGAATAACATATAAAACTATCATGAACCATGTATTTAAACACTTATTTGGATAATTCATGCTGTGTTATGTTCATGACCTAGTGGTTAAACATCGATAGTGTTGTGATAACCTCACTAATCTTCTGACAATCTTGAAACATTTTCAGACAAAAAAATTGATGAAAACTCCCATGAACTGTGAATATGGAGTATCATGAGGGAAATTACTCAAAATTGTGTTACAAAATTTGGACATTAATTTTTATCCAAAAATTTATAGTGAAATCATGGGAATATATTGCATCTACAAAACATAAAGAATAATGTGGGGTCTAAGGGAAACATGCTTATATCAAGAATTTCAAAGAAACCCAAGATATAAATTCTCTCCCCTTCACTACATTAATGAATAATGGATTCCGCAACTAGTGGGGTGAAGAATTCCATTTAGATTTTAGGAACCTTAATCTTTACCAGATTTATCCACAATTATTGATTTCAATAGAAAAAATAATAACATGTATCATAGATATAAAATCCATTGAATGATCACTCATCATTCTTGTCACACACAAAAATGATGTAGGAAATGAGAAAATTATTTACCATCATAATTAAACAATGATAGATATTGAGAAATGATATTATGATATCAATAACAACATAATTTTAGTCATATTCATAGTGACTAAGATACGAAATTACTTATAGAATAACAAAGTCCACCTAGTCTCTTATATTGAACAACTCAACTATATATTGGGCTACCCTATTTGAAGAGAGTTTTTGTCCTGAAGGTTGGTTATTCTATAAGAGTATGAGATTGTATTCATGTCAGAAAAAGAGACTAAGGGTTTGAAACTTTTCAATTTCCATGGGGAACAACCCACCCCAAAAAATATTCCATTGGAAACCAAAAGTTGATATGATGATGTTTTATATTCCCCTTAATCACCCCAAATATGGGAGATGTATTCTGAGGGAGAAACTTAAAGACAGAATTGCATGAAAATGGAAAACACAATTCTCAATCTGGTTGATCCAGGAATCATATTTGTTTCCCTATATAAGAAAAAAATTTACTATTCATTATTTTTTTTAAAAGTTTGCATGAACATTGATTTCAAATAACGAGGACTTATTATAGTCTTAGATCTAGACATAATGTTGTCGATCGCTTAACAGAATATTAATGGTGTCTTAGAGCTAGCGATTAAATTCATCAATAATTAACACTCTTTCATGAAGGGAGAATTATCCCCCATCATTGGTTATGTGATAGAATTAGTAATAGAGATCCAATTTCAACAAACATTTAATAATATCATATGATCATAGAATACTTGTGCTGATTTACTACCTAATGAATCCCCTAGCCTGCCTGATCCTACATAGGATGACACATCCATGAAGATCACTCATAAAATGATATTCATACAAATCATCATCTATAGAATGGGTTAAATTAATCATTTCATTATATCTATAAAGCATGATGTGCTGATATTCACCCTTGAATGAATGGATCCTATAATATATAACCTCCTAAAAAGGACCATCCCATCGTATTGACCTAAAAGGGAATATATGAGACATAAATTAGTGAATTTTACCCTTCAGTATGGGGATAATGAGTATATTTCTTCCGCCAATTGAGAAATTTATAGATACCTTATCAAATGAATTTTATAATTAGTTACTCTCTACATCATAAATCAAGACCATGAAGGATTATAGAGCTCAAAATTTTGGAACTATATACTCCCAAAAAATTAGACGTCTTTGTTACTACTGGAGTATGATGACATAATACTATGTAGAAACCACCTGGAAGTGTCATGAATGTTAGGTTCATGTAAAAAATCTATAATCCTTTGGAAAAAATTCTTCTAGAAAAATATTTCAATCAATTTTTTGTATGGTGAATAGACGTTCTAAGGTTATATCCCCAAGCTACAACTAAGAAGTATAATTACAACCTAACTGCTACCAACATATTCAATAGGTGGTTTGTGGCTATACCCCTCAAGTTATTAAGGATGAAAAACATCATCAACATCATGAAGTCATATATTGTTACTATTTTTGATGTCGTGTACATAATATTAATGGAAAATGGCACAAACTTTTGTTCTTATTAATTGAATAGGTTGTATCAGGAGTATATGATTGAGTCCAACAGTTTTTCTCTTAATCGTTTTGTGGAAAACAAAAAGATTGTGGCAGTAAAATATCACTCCATAGAATATAATCGAGAAAATGGAAGATAATGTTTCAATTCCTTGGTAGGGAAACTATTGAATTCCTTACGGTCCTACCGTACCAACAACTACACTATCCCATAAGAAACCTTATATTAACTGGTTTATTATATAGATGCGGTATTTTTCATATAATTCCAATCTCACCCAATCCAAACAATATTTTTTGAAAACTCTCTAATGAAGAAAATTCATACAAGTGATTGGATGAGTTATAATGACATGATAAGAAATGATTATGTACCCTACACAACCTTGAAGCCAATAAGAATTGGATTTTTCAAGCCTTAAACAAAATGGTTCACCTATGCTTGTTCTTATACGGAAAATTGGAGTTGGTTCTCATAACACCAGGGATATCAAGGATTATACATCCAAACATGGAACTCTAGTTTGAAGTTCTATAGATCATACATAGGTACTAGATAAATGGGGTTGACTCATTATCCATAATAGATTGACATCTCCCTAGCACCCCTAACATGATGTTTCATATGATATAATTTATATAAATTTACCATGTGAAACTATATCTTGGTAGAGAGAATTTAAACTGTGCATCATAAAAAATTACCAACATATATATATTTAACTCCAAAACATCCCCATGTTCTCACATTACGAATTTAAAATGCATAAAAATCCACATCCTTAACACGTGAAGTTAATCTGCACATATGTTTTCATTTATGTGGGATGTTAAACTTCATGGAGGATATCCAGGTCGCCTAATGTTAATCATAATGACACATGGTCACCTTATGGGTCTTACCACCCCCATTTTAAAAAGAGTTAAATCTATGTGAAATGTTTATAGTGTCGGGGTTACCAGCTCATGAAAATATTATTCCTGTAACCCCACATGAAAACAGGGTAGTTTCACCAACTCCTAACACTGAAACATCACCCATAATGTTTCATTTTACCCCTCTCTAGGAAAAAACATCATTTTAAATTGACGATACTAGAGTCAAATCTATGAATGAAAATGATTTACCCCCCATCATCATGTAAGAGTTAGATCTGTAAGACAAATCATCCAGGTGAACTATGTATGACATGATTTCTATTACCATATGATGGGTACTATCACTCGATTCATAAATTATGGTTTCAACTGCAATATAAATATAAAATCCCCCCTCCTTTCATAGGGGTTAGATATGTTTATTTAATTTTCCACAATAGAACTTTGTGTTGATTCATTTTTATTTCCACAATATTTTTAGTAATTTATGGGTCACAAATCTGGGGTATACCCCAAATGTAAATTTGGAATTCACCATCCCTACATATGGTTCATATCTGTATAATAAAATTTCTATCAGAGAACTTTGTGTGGATTTATTTCTATTACCATATGATACATAGTGACACTCACGTCTGAAATCCTAGATCATGCCACCATATAAATAAAAAATCCTTCATCCCTTCATATGGGTCATACCTATGAATAAAAGTTTCCATATGATAACTAAATGTATCACGATTTAAATTACCACATGATACTTAACGACACCCATGTATCCAATATTTGGTTTATACATATTATAAATGGAAATACCCCCATATGTATGGTTACTTCCATTATGTGGAATTCTCTATATGATAACTATGTGTGTCTTGAATCTTATTATCACAAGATACAATGTTATTATTGGGTTTGTAGTCATGGACCCACAACAATAATTAAATGAAAATAACACCCATTACTACACATGAGTTATTACTCTATAGATAATATTTATATGTAGGAACTATGTGTGGATTTATTCCTATTAGAGTAGGATATATAGTGATTCCCAAGTCTCCAACCATAGTCTCGGCCACAACGTAAAAGAAAATGCCCATTTTTTTATGTATGGGTCATGCTTGAATATGGGATTATCATATAAGAACTATGTGTGGCATGATTCCTATTACCAAAGGATATGTTGTGATTCCTCAGTCTCTTTTCCTGGTCCTAGCTACATTCTAAACATAAAAATATAAATAAATCCACCGCAAAATATATGAGACATACCTGTGTAGAGTTATTTCCTCATAACTACATGTGAATTGGGTCCTATTGTCATAGGATGCATATTAAGACCTCAATGTCAAGTCATCCCTAGAAATATATATTCATATCATTCGTCTATGCTCATATATGAGAGTAATATCCATGTATAATCTATAGTATATATTAAAATAGGAACACACACATATATTTCATGTCATAATCTATCACATAGATTAATCTACTACAGAGTGGTATTTGGATTCTCCAGTTGATCATGACTCATGTGTGGATAGGGAACATGGAAAATATTCTCCAACCAGTGCTATCAAGGTGTATTCTTTAATGATGTGGAACCACATCCTAGTCAAATGAAATTAAACTGAATGACCATGTCCATGTCAGATTACTTTAAAATGAATCACAACATCCTAGTCTCAAGACATCAATATGCACCAACATGTCCTAGTATGATGATGGTAAAATATTTGAAAATATGAATTCATGTAGAAACAATAATCCCTCTAAGTATTGTGTACTCAAAAATTAAATGGTATATCCCATTTCAATAAAATATGTTAAATGCATATTTGTGAAGCTATTAGGGTTCTCAGCCCATCATGAATATTAAATTCTACATGAACAAACAAAATTCCATATATATATAATTTAATACGAACTACATCATTGATTTTGTTAAATTCCATTATAATTCCATATATCATGATCCTAGATACTCTTTTTTCTTCCCTATAGTGTTCTCAAAATAGGTACTGGCTAATACAATGGGACCCCACTATGAAAGACTGGTGAATCAAAATTCTCTTAGATATTTTTCCAAGTGGTAATTTCAATCCTATTGGAGAGGAAACTGTTATATCCAAAAGATATTGTCCTAAGCACATGGTATATAGGCTACCTCTATTAATATTTGTGAACATGTACACACTAGTCTTCATCTCCTATTGAATCAAATATTATTTGTTTATGATTTCGACTTCCCATAACCCAAATATTTATGAGGATTTAGTTATGATATATTTTACACATCTTTAAATCATACATATTTTATAATAATGATTATAACACCACATTGATGTACTGTTTCATTTCAGGATATGAATTTCCAGGGGAGAACAAATTTCTATGAGTTATTAAATCCATTTGAACTAAAAAATTCTAATAAACAAAATCCAGGCCTATTTTTATTACCTAAATCACTAGATATATTGAGTATATATTATCTCCAAATTCCATGAACTTTAAGCTCAGTAAATAAAGGTACTTCCTTTTATAATATTGGTTATAGGTAATGACCAATCTTGAAGGAACCCTATGTAGATTAACTGGTGAATGACATAATTCCAAAGAGCATGTTCCCATGGGTTGTTCCAGTTCTTTAAGGGACTCCATAAGGCTTACTTGGTAAAACATTAGTACCTTGTAGATTATTCTTAGTGGGTGTTTTAGTCTCAAAGGAAAATCACCCCCAACTGTGTAAGCCTACCTTTAATGGTTTGATGAAAAGTCCACAAATCATTAAACAATAATCCATTAAATATTATTTTAATGATAAGATTTGTTTCATCCATTTTCCCATTTACAAGGGGGGACAAGAATGGAGTTGTGGTTTATTCCTTCTTATGTAAGTCTTGGAATAATGAAATTTAACATGAAAGCATCCATATAAAAAATTAACTTTTCTTCATTCATATTTAGAAAGGAAAACTGATGAAAGTTAGATTTAAAATCCTAGGCCCATCCATAATATAAATGGACAATGCCCCCTCCTTGTATATGAGACAAACCTATGTAGGGAGTATTCATTTTGGGTAATATGTGTGGATTTATTTTATCATAACATGATATTAAGTGGCACCAAGATCAATTATTTCAAGCCAATCCATAGATTATTATCACTTTTAAATTTGTTCCATAATATAATCCAATTTTTTGGTGATTCCTACATACAATAACATTTAAAAGTCCATATATATTCATTGTCACACACTGTCACACAACATTATCAACTACCTATTTGTCTCTTATTTCTCATGGGGATTATTACTCATTTGAGCATAGGGAACTAGGAAATTCAATCCAAAAAAATAGATCTAAGAGAAACATTTTCAATGATAGGGAACCACATCGTAGTCCAATAATGTTAAAATGAATGACTAAATCCTAGTCACATGATGTTAAAATAAATGAATACACCCTAGTCGCACTACATTTTACTTGAAAATATAATTCCTTAATGTTGTAGGGGTTATCTCATCACATGATTGTGTCGTCATAAATTACACATTTTATCCTATCACTTAGAAAATAGGTTCAATAAATGATGAAATTACCATTTGGTGTTGTCAAACTTCTTGAATCTTACATTCTCCTCTAAAAATATATGTATCTTACAAATATATGTTAATAAGAACCACTTACATGAGTTGATATCCTTTTTGTAGAGGCCCATGAACCTTGATCTCAAATGATCTTGTTTAACCTATAGCAAACAAAATAAAAATATTTGTTAATCAAAATAGACCATACAAGGATTCAGTGGTGAATAGCATAGAACATTATATTATCCCCAAGTTGATATTTTATTTTTGGAGGAGACGACCCCATTAAATAAATGAGAAATTGTTAGGACTATATGGGATACAGGATCCCATCATTACTAAATGGGTAGGGTTTAACCTTCAGTCTTAATCTCTCATTAGCATAGAATTATTTGGGTTATGCTTTAAACATACTATAACACAAATATTCAAGTTGATTGAGATACCATGAATTTTACACAATTATGAATCATTCCCATTGTTGAAGTTAGATTATAAATTCATATTCTTATACATATTCATTATGATATTTTTATCTCTTATGAAACCCAAATAACATATGTTAGTCACTCCACTTGGTGATATATCTTGGATACACAACATTAAACTACATGACATATAGTTCATCATGTGAAGACCTAAAACTGGTTAAAGTGGGATATCCTATCCCACTATCCAAAAATATATGTTACATATTAATGTTTCATCTCTATAATGAGATGATATATGGAAATTCCCTCTCCCTATATAATAACATGATCCACATTGAGGCCATTTCTTCCCACAACAGTATCAATTCTCTCTAAGAGAAGATAAAAAACAATCTCCTACCTATATATGTGAAAGATCTATATAGGGAATCATATTAATGAAAAATATGTGCGGATGAATTCATATTTTCATAGTATATATAGTTACACCCAACTTACTTAATCATTGGATCAACTAAAATATTCATAGAAATAATTAACCAATTTCCCCTATACAGGAGGTCAATATTTGTAGGGAAACATATCAGATAAAAACTAAATGTGGATTTCTTCTTGAACTATGAGGATACATAGTGATGCCGAAGTATTTTTTTCCTAATCACAACCATAAGTTCTCCACTATCACAACCTTACATAGTGCATGATCTATATTCAATTTTTGTTATCCCTTTTTGTCCATATAATGTTATGATACACCCACCCATGAAATCCTACCCCAACATGAGATTTTCATTCCTTGATGGGATCACTAAAGATTAGGGTTCATACACATAGGTGATAGTGTGCAACTTATATTTCAAGGATAACATACCTTGATCCCTTATATATGAGTCAGATATTTGTTTGAAGATCATTAACTCCTTAATAACTATATATGGGTTGTTTCAAATATTTATAGGATACATAGTGATGCTTAGACCAGCTTTCACAAAGATGAAAAATAAATTCCAATCATATCCCCTATTACCAATGTGTTTAAGTGATTTAAGAGATACCTCAATTAATAGATGGTTCTTTTCTAATATGGGTGTTAATTCTTCATTCCAACACAAGGCCTAGATGTATACTGAGGAAGGCTCGTAAATAAAATGGCTTGAAACCATCCCCCTCCCCACATATTAGTTCACAATATGTGGGGATCTATATGTGAACTACATGTGGAAGGATTATTTCTAATAAAAATTCAAAGGGAACCCCAAGGAAGACCAACCATGGAAATTTCATATAATCCTAATATTTTCTCCATCTTCCATGTCTATAAACTACTTAAGTATTTCCAAGTCATACTGACTCACTTCTCCTATTTATGGATCATATTTATATACACTTACATGTACATGACATTTCTTTATATTGGATGAACTCCAAAATATTGATACCCAATTGATATTCTATCCAAGGATAAAAGTTTCCTTCAACATCTAAAATCCACCAAGTATTTTTTTGATGTACTTAAGGGTATATTGTATGATTTTTTTTGGTACCAACATCTTCACCACATGATGTAAAACTAAAATAAATATGTCTTGGTCACATGAAATTAAAAAATACAATAACTACATCATCACTACATGTTGTTAATATGTAGGGAAGGTGTGTCTCCACTACATGAATTTAAGAAGTGTAGGCCATCTTCTATTATCCAATTTTATTGAAAGATCATTAGAGGCAATACTTATTCAATCAATGTTGGGGGTGCATCCATCATCATTCAGAGAATCTCAATCTGTAAAATCACATTCATGTATTTAGTATCTCGGGTTTCCATATACATTCCATATCAATTAGAAAGATGAAATGGTATATCTATTAAACCATGTATGAGTATGGTTGGCATAAAGGCCTAAAACAACTCAACTATAAGTATTTTCCCCTTTTAATAAGAGCCTTATTCTCCCTATGATCCCCAAGATCGTCATAATGGAACATGTCACCTCAAAGTGTTTCATGATTTTCCACAAAATGAATATATCAAACCACCACTCCATATCTAAGAAACTCAAGAAAAAATTTACCTTTATTGTCACCCGCATCTCATGAGGGTGTCAGTGTACTCTCGACTATGTAAATACAAAATCAATTATGGTGAATCAATCCCCTGATACTAATTCCACAATAATCAACACCATAAATTGAATACACATAATCATAGATGAATGACATTAACCACTATCCCCTGATTGTCCAAATCACAAGATGTTAAACTACATGTGAAGGAAACAAATAATTTTTTAGTTTGAGAACAAGAAATGGGTGTGCTGAGAATAACTAATTTATTTACTCGCTAAACACATCATCTAAAGTGTTTAGAAAAAATTTATAATCTATATAAAAATTATTCAATGCTCGTATAGTTCTTATGGTAGCCTTTGAAAAATAAAATCAATGATCAATGGTAACCTTTTAAAAAGAACAATGTAGAGCAACAATTTTTCACATACCCTTACCATAATAATGTTCCATGTAGGAAACCAAACAAGTTTAGGGTTCCTATACCTTTTATAGAAATTACATTTTCCCTAAACCCCCTTCACTTATTCTAATTATGATTTGACCCCTACCATTAAATGAGTTATATTTATTATTTTGGAAACCCATATCCTTGATTCATTTCTCTAGGTAATTCCATTTAGTGTATTTGTAAAAGGGACTGACTACTATAAAGGGAACCCACTAGGATTCCCTAGTGAAAAATATCGAACATTAGATCTTGAGAATATTGGATGTTTTAGTTTTGGAGAAATGGTCCCACTTAAATCCATGTGATATTTTGTAGACTACGTGTTATATTAGTATACACAATTACCAATGACTGACTTGAAGCCACTGGCCTTCATTTTCATTTGACTGATATATTCATAGATCAAGATTTACAACTCCAATGATCCATATAATCTCAATGATTTGAAACCCTCTATGTGACACTGCCAAGTATTACACATATTCTCAATGAAAGGGTTCAGTACTCCATTCTCAGACTCTTTAATAGACCTCATTTTGTGACCCAAACCCATCTAATAAAGGGAATGGTCTTCCCAACCAAAAAAAAAAAGAACTACCTCTAGGGTTAAAGAACAATTCATTGATATCATATTCTCCACATCATACATTATCATCTAAATGATGTAATAGTTATAAATAATCAATGGCTATTATAAAGGAGTGGGGACCCACTATTAGATTGTGCATGTAATCCCATATATGATTATGCATATGGTCTCCCAATACAAAATATAGAGTCCTATCCTCCCTCTAGGAAAATACCCCAAATCCTTGTGATCCCTAGAAACATTACATTGGAACTCAGATCCTCGAAGTGTTTTGAAAAATTCCCTAAAGTGTCTACTAAATCTCAGCTTCTCTAATTAATATTCCTTAAGGAATGATTTATGTAACCCATATTCCAAAAATATGTCTACATATAAAATCCCTAAAATTTCATCCACATGAACCAAAACAATTAAAATAAAGAATTAATGGAACTAGATACCCTTGTGAATATACAACTTTCACAGGATACAGGGTTAATGAACCCTCAAGAATTTTAGTCCTTATTCATCAAATCATGGATACATAGTCTCATTTACCATCACGAATATTAATCCTTAAAATGATGTGGGGTTTTTGAATAAATCAAAAATACTCTTACAAGATAAACAATAATAGAAGGTATACGATATTATTACCTATATAATAGAAATAGATGGTTTGAGATAGAAGTCCCTAAACTATAAATATAGAAATTCTGAGCTAGAAGAATCTGATCTAACTCAATTCAATTTCTAAATTATAAACAACTAAATCATAGTTATATAAATTATGAGAAAAAGTCCCTAAGCTATATTAAATAAAAGTTTAATCTAGTAGACAATAAACTATTGAAATATAATTTCTGAGATAGAACAACTGAGACTACACGAAAATTGTTTCTGAGAAAAAAGACACTAAACAATAACAACAACAACAAAAAAATTGTATGGATAAGTAAACCTAAACAACCAAACATAAGGTCGCTGATAGATGAATCTGAACTATCATAATAGAATGTCTAATCTATAACATCCTAAACTACATAAATGGAATTTATATTCTAGAAGAACCTAAAATAATTCAATAGTAAGCTAGAATTATAAGAATTTAAACTATAGAAATAGATGATCTGAGATCGATGAACATAAAAACTATAATAGATGGTGACATCTATACAACAATAAACTATATATAAATAAGGTCTAGTTTTTTCAAACTAAAATGATAGAACCTCATCAGTTTAACCTATAGTCTCTTAAACATCCAATTTAATGATATACAATGCTCACATGGGTGAAAACCCATAATGGGAACCCTGGGAAAAATTTGATCCTCCTATCACTATACAAAAAAAAATTCATTATCTTGGAAACATTGAGAAAATAAAAAGTGGAAATGGAACAAAACATATTAGAATGAAATCCCTTTATGGTTGAACTGAGAAAAAGACAAGTTCATTCCATCTAATCCACTTCCTCAATGGAATAAAAAAATTTTAGGGAAGAAAAAAGAGACACAAATCATATAGGGACTATTATCTTCCAATAGAAATGATCAATCTACTGTCAATAGGATCATGAAACTAGGAAAAAATTACAGAAATCTCCCACTGGGAAATATTTACCCAAATTATACTTTTAGAACCAAATAATATTAAAAGTACTTTAACATGCACATCAATAGTCGTGATTATGTTGTTAATCAGTCATGTAATCATTCATAATAATTTCTAAATAATTTTGGGATGATTTTAGTATTTAATTTCAAATTTTGGATCACATTGTATTATAACAAGATTGAAGGATTTGATGATCTATGTGATTCTGAGATGAGGAAGTTCCAAAAATATGATGAATTAATGAAATTTTGATATAAATCTATAAAGTTTGATATTTTTCTCAGTAATAGTGTCCCAAAATGAGAAGAATATCTTGAGTTTGATGTTTCATCTTGGATAACCTGTAACACCATGAGATTTTTTGAGAAGTATTTTGTTTTTATGTATTATTTTATACACAACACCAAAGAAATATTTCACTACACACCACAGTTTCATGGCTTGCATTACACGCAAGAGAAACCTTCCTTGATTGCTTGTGTTGTACGCAATACCGAGTTTCACTAAACAATGATTTGTTATTAAAATATTATATAAACTAGCTGTTATGAATAGTAATAACCACGTTTTGAAATGTTTTAAATTTTATCTTTCAAAATAGACTTCATTTTTGGAATTGGAATATCGTAATTAGCTTAGGCTGAATTTTTGGTATTTTTCTGAAAACATTCAATTTTTGATGAATAGTGAAAAACACTGAGTTATAGTTAAAAACCGAATTATTATTTAAATAATTATTTATTTTATTTAAATTTATTTAGGTAAAAATAGATAAATAATACCAAAATAATTTCAATGTAATTCATTGGAGTCAATTTATAATAATTTTAGATATATAAAAAGTTTATTGAACTTTTTACCATCTTTACCTACCTCCTAGGAGCATTTGAAAATTTATATAAAATATAATTTTACCAGTTTTGTGAGTTTAATTTCAAAAATCCAAGAAATGCATTTAATATCAAGGAGTAAAATATGGTTCAATAAGAAAAAACTAATTTTTGGTGAATAGTAACGTTTAACTTTTATTTACCACGGTTAAAAGTAAATAGGGTAATTAAGGGTAAAAATGATATTATTATTACCCTAACACACATCCTAATTCTATTGGATAAGTATAATTTGACCAAAAACAACCTTATGAATAAAATATGACCGTTTAGGTCGACTTGGATTAGATTAGGACATTTATTATTATTTAATTCAAAGATGAGTTAAAAGAGTTAAAATCAAGGATTAATAAATAAAACATTTTTAATATAGGGTTAAACATAAGATAAATTAGACAATAAATTTTCATTAGAATGATAAATGATTTCCTACATAATTATATTTTATTTATAAATTTTAGAAATTATATAATTTAATTTATTGATGACACAATCATGATACAATAATTACCTTATTAATGAAATATTTACATAATTAATGTTATAAATACCCAAATAAATGAAATTTTAGACTTTTTATGAATTAAAATAATTTTATAGGTTAATATAACATATTAGGGGTAGTGAGATAAATTTTTTCGAAGTAATAATGCTGTTATAAATTTAACAAAAACAAAATACCAAATAGTGTCAAAATTGACATAAAAGAGTTTTTAAAACAAATATTATATTATTAATTGTTATTGTATTCATAATAATCTAAGGATCTTCCAAAAGACATATATAATAATATATATGACATTAATGAACCAATTGGGGTTCTATTGGAAGTTTATAGTATGTTTATTAACCATATAGTGTAAGAATACATGAAGATGCGGTAAAAGTTAAATTATATAACTTAGAGTTAAATCTAAATGATAAGGTTAAAATGGTAATCTAAACATGTCTAAAACCTATTTATTGAGATTATTCTGACCCATCCCCACTCTATCATAGAAATAAGTCACTTTGGAGCCATTATAAACCGAATATGACTTTATTATAAAATAATATTTTTATGTTTTTCCTAAGGTGACCCTCTCCTCCCTTACAAAAGGGCACCTCTTCCCTCTCTAGTTTACAACAATTTGAGACTTCATGCTTGGAAAAACCCTGTCCATTTCCCTTCTCCACTTACCTAGAAACATACTATTGGTTCTGGTCTTCTTCAAATACCATCTTTAGTATCCTAAGAGCAGGTTTACAAGAGGCGCGTCGAAGAAGAGGTAATATCCTTTACCGATTATTTCACATTTTTTTCTTCTTCTACTTCCTCTTAATTGTTTTTTTTCTTTATAAAGTAATAAAATATATATCACTCATATAATTATATGTTATTATAAAAATGAAACCACCCTATTTCACTTTCTATCCATCCTACAGAAAATGAAATCACCACCCGTGCGTACGTACGGAATACCGTCTCCACGTCGTGGTGTAATCAGTTTTTCAACCACCGTCTTACTTGGATGGGTATAATTGTGTAAATAATAACTATATACTGTTATTATGACATGATACTCATTCTTATATTCTATCTTCCACTTTAATACAATTCCACAATCATGGGAATGATATCATCTCTTGTGTGTACGTACAGCTTACCGTCTCCAAGATGTGATGCGACTTGTTCTACATGATCTTCATTGAATAATGATTATATAAATAAATTGAATGAATAAATATGATATATATTACAATAATGTCTTTATTTAAATTATTTATCTATAACCCAAAAATAGGAATAATATTTTATTCAACAAAACATGCATAAGAACATAAAGCAATGAACACCCGAATAACAAGTAGCAATGAAATATTACTAATAAGAAGATCATAATATGACAATATATGATATCATAACAATAAATATGATTCTTTAATAAGTCAATGAAATTATTTAAATCATTATATAGGAGTTTTGGATATGTACGAAGGATATCGGACCTATGGTAAGGTAAAATCTCACAATCTCATTTTTATCCGAGATTGTGTATACTTCAGAATTTTCTGGGGCATATTTATCATCCTCATCCATGTTTCCCAAATATGTAATATTATTTATATATTTCTAAAAAAAATTAAATCCAATTTTACGTATTGGTGAATTTTTATTAAAAGATATGAAAGGAATCTTTTGTTGTTTTCAGTACGAGATACTTTTTGACTTTTCTGACCAAAGTACGAGAAGAATGTTTTTTAACTTATACTGCATGAATGGATTTTGATGATTTCATATAACATTATTTCCATGAAGCTTAATTTACATGTTTTCATGTTTATTTTTAATTAACTTCTTTTAGTTTAATATTGTATGACATGTTAAGAAAGGAAAAATGTTTTTGAAGTTGAAAGGATTGTTTCCTCAAGAATGGAGTTCAAGTGTTCTATCATAATTATTTTACATATAAGATATTATAGGGTTCTATTTTTATCCCTATTTTTACATTGATTGGATTATTTTATGATGGAATTATTTTTATGAAGTTCTTTATTTATTATATGGATTATGTTTTTATGTCATGATGTTTAAGAATCCCATTTTTATTACATGGGTAATGCTCTGATGTATGATTTATGATTTTGTGGCCCAAATAAGAATGGTATAATTATGAGATGGGTGGGACCTTTACCTACCTCTAATGAATTGGGTAAAGATTTATATATCATGAGATAGACATGGTTGGAACGACAAGTTAATTCGGTTCAGTGATACAGGAATGGAACGAGAAGTGAACTCGGTTCAAAAATGGACTTTGTCTGCTATGATAGTCTTGGCAATGATTCTAGACTAATATGAAATGATTTTATTTGATTATTTTTCTATGACACAAAGTTTCATGTTTTATGTTAATATTATTGTGATTTCATTACACAACTATGATTTATCCCATTTTATGATATTTTGATCTCTTTTGCAGGTTAATTTTTTAAAATGTTATGTTCTTATGAATATGATATGATTGATTTTTCATTTGTTTACCCTTACTGAGCATTGGAGCTCACCCTTTTGTATGTTTTATTTTCCCTAGGTTAGGAAGAAGGTTATTAAGTAGGATATGCCAAAAAGGACTATAAATATGATGAAATAAATCGGAGACAATGTAGATGATTTATGAGCCAGTTGTTTATGTTTCCCAGTTTTTAAAGACACTATACCTATACGATCTTATCATTGTTTTGTTATATGTCATAATAAGTATGATCAATTTCTGAAGTAATAACAATGCATGTAAAGTATGGGTTTTTATATTTTATATCATAGGAAAGGTATAGTTAACCTTTGGAAACTAGGATATGAAAGCCTTAGTAAGAACCCTAAGGATATGTATAAGCATAGAACACAATATTAGTGTTCTAGAAAAGGCCATGAATAACCTATGATAATACCTAGAGTATAAAATATTATTCTTGATTATGTGGTTTTCCTATTATGATTGGTCTTTCTCACACTATGTTTATCAGTTTTATTCAATGGTTGGATCTCGAAGGAACCGTGTTAATGCTGAATGCGACGGGCAATGCAATGATTGTCCCCCTAAGAAAACAAAAATTATGGGAGCTGGAATGAAAAATCTTTTAGCCATGCTCACACAACTTTCCCAAGCTATTAATCATACAGTACTTCTAAAAGAACAAATAAAGGAGCAATATTTTGTTGAATCATTCCTGAGGCAGCATCCACCCTCATTCAGTGGGTATACTGATCCATTAGTGGCTGAAAAAAGGATCAGTACCACTGAAAAGACATTTTCAGTTCTTCAATGTTCTGAACTTGATAAATTCATCTTACCAGTATATCATTTGGAAGTTGAAGCTGATCAATGGTGGAATCTTATCTAGAATATGAGGAAAAGATACGAAATTGAGTCTATGGGATGGGACAAGTTCAAGAACATATTTTTCAATAAGTAATTACCACATATTCTTCGAACAAAGATGGAGAAGGAGTTTCTTGAACTAATGAAAGAGGATGATGAATCTGTTGGTACCTACGAAGAAAATTTTACAAGACTTGCAAGGTATGATTCAGGAATTATTATCCAACCTGATAGTAAGATCAATCGATTTTATAGTAGCTTAAAACCAAGTCTTCAAAGGGAATTAGACATAAATGACTTCAATAGCTACGAGGAAATTGTTAGATATTCTCTCAATGTTGAGATGGATATTGGAGTAACCCATCAGTCATATGGATTTTATAAGAGGAGAAAAATATAATTCAAAGGGAAATCTGAAGATCAAACTAAAAAGAAAATTATTTTCCCTTATTCTCAAAGTGTATAATGAAACAGGAATGGAATTTTCTTAAAGGGATAAGTAAATGTTTCAAATGTGGAAAAGAAGGTCACCGGGCATTTGAATGCCTCAATGATGGGAAAAATATTTCTAGTGATTCAAATAAATAAAAGGCTACATATAATTCACCTCTTACACTTCACTGTTATAAGTTCAAGGAAATAGGGAATTATGATAATCAATTCCCTAATGAAAGGGTTGATGATGATGATCAACGTAAACATACTCATAAGGCCAAAGATAATGGAATGTCACATGCAATTCCTATCAGCGATGTGGAGTATGATAAAGAAGTGGTTAAAGGTACACTTACCATCCACTCTAAAGTAGCAAATGTTTTATTTGATTCTGGATCCACCCACTCTTTTATTTCTGAAGAATTTTCTAAGGGTATCACCATACTACCTCAAAAATTAGCTGTTGAGTTGGCTATGACAACTCTTAATGGATCAATGGTTGCATCAAAAGTTTATAATTCTTCTCCAATTGATGATTGTGGGAAAGTGCTTCCTGAAAATCTTGTGATCCTTCCTATAGTGGAATTTGATGTGATTCTTGGCATGGATTGTCTTTCCATATACGGAGCTCATATCTATTTCCAGATAATAGAAGTCACATTTCATATTCCTGATCAATCTATGATCATCAATCAATGAAATTATGAATATAAAATTCCAGTGGAAATTTCTTCCATCTTATGGGACTTGATTCCAATAAATGAAGGTTATTTATCTCAAATGGATGGAGACAAACTCATGATTAAGAATATACCCATTGTACGGGAGTTTGAGGATGTCTTTCTAGAGGAATTTATAGGTCTTCCACCAAATTGTGATGTTGAGATTTCAATAGAACTCATACCGGGTACTGAACCCATTTCAAAGACACCTTATAGAATGGCCCCAATTGAGTTGTAGGAATTGAAGATGAAACTCCAAGAGAAGCTTGATAAGGGATTCATACACCCTAGTGCATCACCTTAGGGAGCACCTGTTTTGTTTGTTAAGAAGAATGATGGATCAATGAGACTCTGCATTGATTATCAAGAACATAACAAGATCACTATCAAGAACAAATATCATCTCCCATGCATTGATGACTTATTTGAACAACTACGCAGAGCTCAATACTTTTCCAAGATTGATCTTCATTCTGGGTATTATCAATTAAGGGTCAAAAGGGAGGATATACCAAGGACGACATTCCGTACAAGGTAAAGACACTAAGAATTTATAGTGATTCCATTTGGCCTTAGTAATGCCCCTGCTATCTTCATGGATCTAATGAATAGAGTCTTTAGAGAATATCTTGATCAGTTCGTGGTAGTCATTATAGACGATATTCTTCTCTATTCAAAGAGAAAGGAAGAAAATGAAGATTACTTGAGAATTGTATTGAAGACCCTAATAAAGGAGAATAATTATGCCAAATTTACTTAGTGTGAATTTCGGTTTAAAAAAGTTTCATTTTCGGACCACTTAATCTCAAAATAGGGGATATCTGTAGATCCAGCAAAAACAGAGGTTATCGAAAGATGGTCGAGACCAACAACAGTAACTGAGATATGATGTTTTATTGTTTTTAAAGGACATTATCGATGTTTTGTGAATTATTTTTCATGATTATATAATCCACTCTCTAAGTTTATTCGAAAAGGAGTTAAGATCGTTTTTGATGGAGGAGTGTGAAGAGAATTTCAAGGAGCTAAAAAGAAGATTATCCAGTGCACCTATGCTCACACTGCCTTATAGTGGAGAAAGTTTTGTGATCTACAGTGATGCATCCAAGAAGGGATTGGGGTGTGTTCTCATGTAAAATGATATGGTGATATCTTCTGCCTCACGACAGTTGAAAATCCATGAGAAAAATTACCCAAGTCATGATTTGGAGTTAGCTGTGGTAATCTTTGCATTAAAGATTTCGAGGCATTATCTTTAGGGTGAATTGTATGATATTTATACTAATCATAAAATTTTAATGTATAGTTTCCCACAAAAGGAGCTGAATATGCGCCAAAGAAGAGGGTTGGAGCTGATTAAGGATTACGACTTCTCAATTCATTACCACACTGGGAAAGCAAACAAGGTGGCAGACACATTAATTCGACAAGACCGTGCTAGCTTATCCATGATGAGGATCACAAAATATCCAATATTTATGGATTTACAAAAGATGGATCATGAAATTTTATTGGAAGGGAAAAAATATTATCTTTCTCAAATGAATGTTCAACTATCTATTCATGTGAGGATTAAGGAGGTGCAGAGAGAATATGTGGAGTTACAAAAGAAGGTGAGTAATGTTCCTAAATTCTACCTTGATTGTTATGAAGTAATAAGGTTCAGGAATCGGGTTTTTGTTCCTCCCATCCCAGAATTAAAGAAGGAAATATTGGACGATGCCCATAGTTCTTCATTCTCTATTCACCCTGGAAGGAGGAAGATGTATAGGTACCGGGAGGAGTACTTCTGGTGGGATGGCATGAAAAGAGATTTTTATGAATATGTCTCTCGATGCCTAGATTTTCAGAAAGTTAAAGATGAGAGGTAGAAGTCTAAGGGGATGTTACAACCATTACCCATACCAGAATGGAAATGGGAAAACATCACTATGGACATTGTCATTAGACTTCCTAAAACATCCAAAGGCAATAATGTAATCTGGGTTATAGTTAATCGTCTTACAAATTCGGCACAATTCATTTCTATTAGAGAATATTTCTCTCTTGATCAGTTTTCCAGGATATATGTGAAGGAAGTGATAAGATTTCATGGAGTACCACTTTACATTATATCTGATCAGGATCCGAGGTTTACCTCGATGTTTTGGTAATGTCTTCAGCATACTCTAGATATAGAGTTGAGTTTCAGTACTACTTATCATCCTCAAACAGAGGGTCAGTCTGAGCGGACAATTCAAACTCTAGAAGACATGTTTAGAGCTTTTTCTATGGATTTCAAAGGTGGATGGGATCAACACATACCTTTGGTGGAATTTTCTTATAATAATAGATTTCACTCCAGTATTAAGATGGCTCATTATGAAGCTCTCTATGGAATGAAATGCATAACTCCAACTTTCTGGGATGAAGTTGGGGAAAGAAAGCAATTAGGACCTGATCTTGTTGATGAGATGGAAGAAAAGGACATATCTATACAACAACACATAAGAGAAGCACATATTCGAAAAAAGTAATGCTGAAAAGCAAATAAAAGACCTAGAGTTTTAAGTGGGCGATAAAGTGTTCTTACGAATATCTCCTTGGAAGAGAGTAATGAGATTTGGAAAGAAGTGCAAGATGATTCCTAGGTATATTGGTCATTTTGAAATACTGGATCGTGTTGGGAAGGTAGCTTACCGATTGGAACTTCCACTGAATCTCTCTCATGTTCATGATGTGGTCCATTTATATCTCCTGAGAAAGTACATACCGGATCTTTCACATGTACTAAGCTCAGAAGTTGTACCGCTAGAGCAAGATCTTTCTTATGAAGAATATCCAATAGATATTCTCGATTGTAGCAAAAAATTCCTACAAAACAAGATCACTCACTTGGTTAAAGTTTTATGGCTGAACCACCAATTAGAAGAGGCTACATGGGAACTTGAGGATATGATGAGGGATATGTATCCTCATCTGTTTGTTACTAAGTGATTAATTTCGAGGGTTAAATTCTTTTTAAGGGGGGTAGAATGTAACACCCGGAGATTTTCTGACAAATATTTTGTTTTTATGTATTATGTTATATGAAATACCAATGGAATCTTTCACTACACAAAACACTGTCTTTTCGTGCATTACACGCAAGAGAAACCTTCATCGATATCTTGCGTTGTACGCAATATCGAGTTTCACTAAACAACGATATGTTATTAAAATATTATATAAACTAGCTGTTATGAATAGTAATACCCACTTTTTAATTTTTTTTAAATTTTATCGTTCAAAATGGACTTCATTTTTGGATTCGGAATATCAAAATTATCTTAGGGTGATGTTTTTGTATTTTTTTGAAAATTTTCATTTTTTGATGAATAGTGAAAAACACTAAGTTATAGTCTAAAACCGAATTTATATTTAAATAATTATTTATTTTATTTAAATTTATTTTAGGTTAAAATAGATATATAATACCTATATAAGTTCAATTTAATTCATTGGAGTCATTTTATAATAATTTTAGATATATAAAATTTTATTGAACTTTTTACCGCCTTTTACCCACCTCCTAGGAGAATTTGCAAATTTACATGAAAAATAATTTTACCGCTTATATGAGTTCAATTTTGAAAATCCGAGAGAGACGATAATATCAAGGATTAAAATTTGATTGAATAAGAAAAAAATAATTTTTGGTGAATAATACCTTTTAACTTTTATTTACCACAGTTAAAAGTGAATAGGGTAATTAAGGGTAAAAATGATATTAGTATTACCCTAACACATTCCCTAATACTATTGGATAATTTAAATTCGACCAAATAAACCATTGGATTAAATATTACCCGTTAGGTCCACTTGGATTATATTAGGACATTTATTATTATTTAATTTATTTATGACACAATGATGATCCAGTAATTACATTATTAATGAAATATTAACATAATTGATGTTATAAATACCCAAATAAATGTAATCTGAGACTTTTTATGAATTAAACTAATTTTATAGGTTAATATATCATATTAGGGTTAGTTAGATGATTTTTTGTTAAGTAATAATGATGTTATAAATTTAAAAAAAACAAAATTCTAAATAGTATCAAAATTGACAGAAAAGAGTTTTTAAAACAAAAATTATATTATTAATTGTCATTCTTTTCCTAAAAAGATAAGGTTCGGCCAAAAGGCTTATATAATAATATATATGACATCAATGAACCAATTGGGGTTCTGTTGAACGTTTATAGTAATTTTATTAACCATATAGTATAATAATACAAGAAGACACGGTAAAAGTTAAATTATTTAACTTAGAGTTAAATCTAAATGATAAGGTTAAAATGATTAAATAAACATGTATAAAATCTATTGGTTGAGAGTATTTCTACCCATACCCACCCTAGCTTCTAAATAAGTCTCCTTTGAGCCATTATAAACCGAATATGACTTTATTATAAATTAATATTTTTATGTTTTTCGTAAGGTGCCCCTCTCCTCCCTTATAAAAGGGCACATTTTCCTTCTCCACTTTACAACATTTTGAGCCTTCAAGCTTGGCCAAACCCTGTCTGTTTCCCTTATCCACTTCCCTAGAAACATAATAGATGTTCTGGTCTTGTTCAATGAATAACTTTTGTATTCTAATAGGTGGTTTAGAAGAGGCGCGTCTAAGAAGAGGAAATATCCTTTACGGATTATTTCACATTTATTTCTTCTTCTACTTATTCTTCTTTATTTGTTTGATTATAAAGTAATAACATCAGTATCACTCATATACTAATATTTTATTATAAAATTGAAACATCCCTATTTCACCTTCTATCCAACCTACGGAAAACGAAATCACTGCCAGTGCGTACGTATGGAATATCGTCTCCACGCCGTCGTGTAATCTATTTTTCTACCACCGCCTTACTTGGATGGGTATAATGGGGTAAAGAATAACTATATATGGTTATTATGACATGATAATAATTCTGATATTCTATCATCCACTTCAATACAATTCCACAATAATGGGAATGATATAATCGCTCTTGTGTACGTACAGCTTACCGTCTCCACGATGTGATGCGACTCGTTCTACATGATCTTCATTGAATAATGATTATATAAATTAATTGAATGAATTAATATGATATATATTACACTGATACCATTCTATAAATAAGGTATCTATAACCTAAAAAGAGTAAGAATAATTAATTCGACAAAACATGCAGAAGAACATAAAGCAATGAACACTCGAAATACAAGTAGCAATGAAATATTACTAATAAGAAGATAAGAATATGACCATATATGATATCATAACAATGAATATGATTCTATAATAATTCAATAACATTATTTAAATCATTATACAAGATGTTCAGATACGTACGAATCATATCAGACCTAATGTAAGAGAAAATATCACAATCTCATTTTTATACGAGATTGTTTAAACATAAAATTTTCTCGGGCATATTTATCATCCACATCCATGTTTCCCCAATATGTAATATTAATTATATCCTCTAATTTTTTTTAGAATCCAATTTTACCTATTTTTTAATTTTTAGTAAAATATATGAATGGAATCTATTTGTCATTTTCAGTACGAGATACTTTTTTATTTTTCTGGCCAAAGTACGAGAAGAATGTTTTTAAATAATACGGAATGAATGGATTTTTATGATTTTGTAGAACATTATCTCCATGAAGCTTCCTTTACAATTTTTCATGTTTATTTATAATTAAATTCTTTTAGTTTAAAATTATATGACATGTTAATAAAGGAAAAATATTTTTGAAGTAGAAAGGATATTTTCCTCAAGAATGGAGTTCAAGTGTTTTATCAAAATTATTTTCCATATAAGATAATATAGGGTTTTTTTCTATCCTTATTTAAACATTGATTGGATTATTTTATGATGGAATTATTTTTATGAAGTCCTTTTATCTTATATGGATTATGTTATGATGGCATGATGTTTAAGAATCCCATTTTTATTACGTGGGATATGCTATGATGTATGATTTATGATATTGTGGCACACAGAAGAATTGTATCATTATGAGATGGGTGGGACCTTTATCTCCCTCAAATTCATTGGGTAAAGAGTTATATCTCAAGAGATAGACATGGATGGAACATCAAGTTAATCTGGTTCAGGGATACAGGACCAGAACAAGGAGTAAAGTTGGTTCAGAAATGGACATTGTCCACTATGATAGTCTTGGGAATGAGTCTTGACTAATATGAAATGATTTTCTATGATTATTTTTGTATGCCAAAAAGTTTCATGTTTTATGTTATGATTATTGGGATTTAATTTAACTACTATGATTTATCCCATGTTATGATATTTTGATCTCTTTCATAGGTTAAGATTTTTAAAATGTTATGTTCTTATGAATATGATATGATTGATATTTCCCGTGTTTAACCTTATTGAGAATTTGAGCTCACCCTTTTGTATGTTTTATTTTCCCCGGTTCAGGATGAAGGGTATTATGTAGAATATTCCAAAAGGGACTTTAGATATGATTAAATAAATGGGAGACAATGTAGATACTTTATGAACGTGTTGTTTATGTTTCCCAGTTTCTAAGGACACTATACCTATATAGTCCGATCATGGTTTTGTTATATGTTGTAATAAGTATTCTTGAATTCTGAAGTAATAACAATGCATTTAAATTATGGGTCGTTATATAACCTAAAGGGTATAAAACAATAGCATTGTAAAAATTGGGCCCACAAGGTATCTAGATCAAATAAATCCTAATGGGATGCGTCAATCAAATTTTGAAGAGTTGATTTCTCTATTTATTCTAACTTTTTTAGTGGTTGAAGAGCCTTGATTGAGAAAGGAATCATTTAATAATATTTTCAAGTGGAACCTATAAAGTGGGTGCCTTTGAGAAACCATACTTTATATAAGAAAAAAACGCTTCATATTCCTCTATCCATGTGGGAAAGATAATCATATTATCCAAAAACATTGTGGTTGCATGAAATTATTGATCAAGAATACTTGAAAAATTCCTCCTATATTGGAGAAGGAAATGCTTATGGTCAAATTCATGAAACTCTTTCACACTATCAAACAATGTTTTAGATTTTTGGACATTCCATAGTGTGATATTATATAATATTTTAAAATAAAAACTACCAGCCTCAAGTTGTGAAAAAGTAGGAGAGATTTTCCCTATGACTGTGAATATCTTCCAAGGGAATCTTTATAATTGGGTTTGAATCTTGTTACAAATAAATCATCACATTATACCACTCTCAACAACCTTTTCTTGGGGTTCATTGTCAAGAAACATAATGGTCATGATAAATCATGGTATAAAATCAATTGATGAAAGGTCATAAAATTATAATAAATAAGTAAAAATAGGGTCTTGGAATGATCTACCTTTTTTAATGACATATTCTCACCCTCCTCCAACTATCAAATTAGTAGATATTGGTGTTAAGGGTTCTGGTTTCCTTACTAAATCTACCTCATCAATAAAGGTATATTATTCATGATTGGGTAATTTTTTTACCGAGGTTTTAGGTTCCTAAAATAGATCCATCAAGATAATGATCAATGGATTTGGGGTGTCATATGGTGCATATACCTAACAAACTAGTTGGATCATCATACCATCATGGTAATATCCTATCCAGCCTTGAGTATAGTATCAAGATAGAGAGGATAGATAATGTTTAGTTGGAAATGATATCAAATCATTAGTAACATTACATTCAAACATCATATTTAATAAGAGGATAATGGAATCTTGTCTTTCCCCATGATAACTAGAAAGGGGCGGTGAAGAAACTTACTCAGTGTAGATAAACCAAAAAATAAAATATGTACGGGTTTTTAAAATTAATGATGAATATCTCTCAAGAACTCATCCAGGAAGTAAATTTTATACAACCACTCATTAAGGGAACCACTTTCGCCATGAATTATATGCCCGTGGGATGTGAGGATTGGAATTAAATTAAATAAAATATGTTTTCCTTGAATGTTCATAGCCTCATTGATGTCTAATGGCATTTCCTCAAACCTGGTGGAATTTAAATGAAGAGAAGAAAAAAGGGAATGAGGTATTTCAAAAGTATTTTGGGACCCATAACCACAAAATTGCTTAGAAATATTTCAAAATAGAAACTGTAAGGTCCCACTAATACGATATTGGTTTTTACATTGTTGAATGTGGCCGATAATATAATAAATATGAAAAAGGGTCAGAGAAGCTTGGTTGAGAGGTTTCCCTTCTTCCACGTGATCCTTCATTAATAATGTATGACATGGATTCTATGATGTGCATCCATAACTATGAAAAGTAATATACTCATAAGCATTTACACAAATCCCACTAGATACCGACTTTGAGATACCACCAATATCACTTTATATTCCCATGATGTTTCATCTCGGTCTCAGAATACCCCCACTAAGATCCCACGATATCCTGTGCTAGATGATAAAAACAATGATGATTATGAAACGCATTTTTCATTTCCCACTATAATATATAATGATGATGATCCAATCATGGAATGAAATGACTGATAATTGGATCGTCTCTTTCTTTATCCCCTCCTTTACAAAGGTAAACCTATCTTGAGCAAAAAATATAGACGATTTAGGATCTTCACAGAACTTTATATATGGGATGATGTTATAATACATATCCCCAATGGAAATTATTTATCCAAGATGATAGTTTTCCAGTTGGATGATTCCTACCTATACTTGGGTTAGATGAATATAATTATTAGTGGGACCCCAAGGAATGATCATTTCTATAAAGAGTTATAACTAGTGATATATAATGAATTGATAAATCTGCATTACCTCATAGAGTTGGATAATATACTATTAATAATGACTCCTAAAAATATTTTTCTAATGAAGAATTCCCATTTTCATTCATTATAAAAATACCACCAGGGAGAAATTCCAATTACAAACTCTAGCGTCCTTTTGTTTGTCTAATGATGAGAGTAGTATATTTAGGTTACTCCACAAAATTGGCTGATGAGTGAAATAAAACTCGTTCAATCTTATAGTGGAGTGATTCAATGTGAAGGATTTCCCTATAATAGAGCCAAAATTAGTGTATTGTTCTGGGATAAAATAACCTAGATACAGTGAAAGGAATATAAAATATAGTTTTTGGAATATTTTAGTCCTGTGAAGGAATATTTACAACATCTAGAATACCAATTTCTAATATAGGGTTCATATGAGATAGATGTTAGGATTATATATTTTTTGAAAGAAGACACATGATAATGTCATAGTAAGAAAATATCCAATATTGAGGATTAGTTTTGTGATTCCAAATGATCATAGTCCTCTAGGAATACTTATCAAAAGATGTTTGTGTGGTTGAATCCATATGGGAAAATTAAAAAATTATTAAAATTATGTTTAAATCTCAAAATGTTGGGATTGAATGGGAAAACAACATGACCTGGAGGTACTGATATGGAGAACATGATCTATTTCAGAAGTTGTTATCTTATCAACCATGTAAGGTTTCAAGATCGCATGTTCTATTTTGAGTCTTGGGATCACATGACTATATGAAGGTGATTAGAATCAGATAAATCTTAAGAGATCACATAAAAATGCTTGTGAGGCATAAAATACATGTGATTCGTCCCCACCTCTAGGGGAATGAAATATAGTTCATTTACCATGACATTGACTAATGATCACCTTGGTTGCACAAATTGAAAAGAAACCTTTTTCACATGTTGAGATCTTATGAAGAGATCCTATTAGTGTATCAAGAATTCTGATTATGTAAATTATTCTTGTGACAATTTCAAGCGATGAAGTCTTTTGAATCGATAACTTGTGAGAAAAATATTTAGAACATTGGAGGTTTGAGTAAATGATGAAACGAATGTACCTTGGACCACCTATTAATAGGGTGTCTTGTGGAGTATATATGTTATATCAGAATACCATATGATTATTGTATGTCCAACATTCCCTATTCTAAGATAATCAGAATAGAATTTACTTCCTCAAAACTATGTCCTCATTCCTTCCTTTAGGAATCACTTCGATGGGCGGTTATTTTTAGATTACCTCTAAAATGGTAATCAGAAAATTTGGGATTGAATAAACTCATAAAGCAAAAGTATCATTTCCCTATTAATAAAATTGGGAAGAATCCTGGCTACATGGAGATCCAACACATAGTTAACATGATTCACCTGACCGTCAAAAATGAATTTTATTTCATGACCCTAGGAACATCACATAATGGGTTACATTCTCAATGTGATCCATGAACTAATTATGTGAAGCCCCACTAGAACTGTCTCCTAATAATTTTAATCTCCTCAAATGATTATTTTTAATCAGATGAATTCCTCAGGAATGTATTTCTTATCATTTGATATATCAATGGAAAACATATTCAAAAATTACAAATGGATCACGTAATAAAATATAGAAATGATGGTACCATCTTGCAAATATAGTTACATTATTCTTCATGTGAACAGATCACATATTTCACGTGATTAGATTAGTGATCATGTAAAAACAATAAAACATGTTATCTTAATTATTCCAAATTTCAATTGATATACAATTTCCAATATCCAAATGGATAACATTAATAAATCTATAAATAAAGGTATCAATGAACAAAGAGAGTTAAACTAATATTCATGTGAAGGGATGATGCATCATACATGATCAGTTTAATGACCACACAAAATCCTTAAATTCTGTAAGCCTCATCATGCGACATGTTAATAAAAGAGTTCGTAAAAACCATAAAATAACTAAAAATAATGGTATCCTTACACAATTTTAGTTACATAAATTACCATGAGAAGGGGTCACAAATTTTGCATGATATTTCATGGATCACATGAATACTAATCGAAATACCATAAAAAAGATCAAAATGTCTTTAGGAATCTATGATTAATCATTACAATTCATTCACAAATGTCAACCTAATATTTTAAATGCTCATTGACATGTCTATTTGATCATTTAGAAACCCTATGACAATTTATGGTCTCAATGAATGATGTTAAAAATAGAATTATCATCAGGTCACTATTTATCATGTCACAGAAGGAAAACATCATTGATGAAATATATATTGAGCATGCAAGGAGCATGAAAAATTATCAACTTATAAGAAACACTTGAATCCTATACCTACTCAATCCAAGATTTGAGACTTAATAGTAATAAAAAGTGGCATAGTTATGAGGAATGGATGCTTATAAAATCACCCCAGACACATAGAAAACAAACACATGAAGGGACAACATAATTTCTTGAGAGGAGGATTGCACAATATCAAGAGTCTTCCACATGAATGGTATGGTGACTAAATTAAGTGATTATATTTTATATTTATAAGCTTCTATTGATCTGTTCATTAGTCCTGAAAAAGTCTACCAACATGCAATTTTTATTAAATTAATGACCTTTTACATATCCACCTAATCTTATGAGACCTCAATAATCGAATTATGGAAAAATATTATGGAATTCAAATGAAAAGTTTTAAAATTAGGGAAGATTCATCCCAAGTGAGATAACTAATATTCATGTGAAGGGTTAATGATATTAATGTGATATTTTAATTGGTATCATGATAACCATTACACATGTCATATTGTTTATGATAAGACTCATAGATATGTTAGCGAGTTCAGGTGTCAACACTCATACATATCAGGAAGATCATAAGAATCCATCAGGACATGTTATAATAGTTTCTTTGACCCCTATAGAAATGTCAACTATATTATAAAAAGACACCTAGACATGTCAGAGAACTAACATAACATCCCATAGACCTGTTAGGAAGATCCTGTGAAGCTCACTAGACATGTCTTCCTAGTTCATGTAAATCCTTTAGGATATGTCATTTTGGATTATGTAAATCCCTCTCAAAATATGAGAAAGATTACCCGAGGAAACCCATACAAGTCGTAAATTTCCCAACATATCCCATATAAAAATTAGGAAGATCACATTAATCCCCCAATATTTTCCATCATAGTTCATGTGATGTCTTCTATAAAAGTCAGTCAATTTATCAAGAAGCCCTCTCATCATGTTAGTGAGTTCAAGGGATAGAATTAAAACTTTTCATGAACATAATACAAAGACACCAAGACATATTCTCATGGTTTATGTGACCTATGGATAAGGAATCATTGTCATGTTTCCAAAGTTGAGCATATACCATTGTACCATGTCAACCCTTATCCAAGAGTCTTTGGATATGTATTCCCTTTGTCTGGAGAGTTTCCATGATGGACTACGTTCTATAAAACCATTAAACATTATCCAAACACACTCAACCTACCACATATTTTTCTAAAACATTATCTATCAAAGTATAAGTGAGATATATGTAATATAGGTATCCTAATTTTTATAAATGCCTATTCATTCAATAAAGACCCACATTTTGTAGGAATATAATCTTTCATCAGCCATAATTGAATTAAGATCCAAATCAAAATATGAGTACCAAGATTCGTGTTATTAATAGGATAATTAAGATTTCTTCATATTTTCTAAACACTAATCCAAACATGAATTTCATACCATTTCTTATGGTGTTATATCCTTCAAAATATTTCTATTCATATCTCATTAGGGTTTCATCAATATGTAATTCACTCATCAATAGGTATTCTATCCGCTAATTTTATATCTCTTATTATTCACAAAGATCATGACTCAAATCATCTTATGGAATTTTAACAATCATGCCACTAGCATAGTAAAAATCCACAATATGTTAAACCATACTCTGTAAAACCTATGAAAATATAACATTTTAACCTTTTCAACAGGTTCATTATTTTCTATATCAAGTTTCATACACTAACTGTGACTCATGTTGGATTATAAATCTATAGTGACCTTGTCAGGATCATCATAAAAATGACTCACAAACATTGGAATTATTATTGGTGTAAGAACTAAACTATGTGAACTCTTATTATGATTATAAACTTGATAAGTTGGAAGCCTTCACCATAACCATGCTCCATACACAACACTTAAAACCCATCTATTGTGTCATTTCTTCATTGGGTAAAACTAAAAATCATTTCCCCATAAGAACTATGTAGAATTTGATTTGTGTTCCCATGGGTTGTGTTGGGAACCTCTTAAAGTTTCAATCCTACACTCATAATTGCATTCTCTTTCCTTGAATGATGTAAACTCTGAGGAACTTAGTCTCATGACATCAAATAATTAAATTTCCATCATAGTTAAAAAATAATGGGATATATATGGAGACACTTTGATGCATACAAATAGTTAAATTAATAGAATACCCTATCACATGTTCAGGTATGCAACTCTTAGTCATTTCATTAGAGAAATAATTATTGTATTAGGATTTTGGAAAGATTAAAAAATATATCCTAAATCATTAGGAGATTCCCGAAGTGGGTAATAATCCCTAACCCCCAAGGATCTAATGATATTGACCTCCCATCCACTACAAAAATTGATTTTATAGGATTCAACGTGTTTGAAACCCCAAATGACTAACTGCCTTTCAAAAGTAGGTTTGTAACTCATTTTGATGTGGGAACCATTGGTAGATTTAATTGTGAAGAAAAAATGATTAAATAAATGTGAATGTATGTTCTAAAAAGTAATTGAGTTACTATAGGCTTCAAGAATATTATTCCCCAAAACCTGAATAACCAAAATTATTTCTACCAGAAATAGTATTTAAAATAAAATGATTCTTGGAAACTATTCTTAAAGGATTAAACAATCATGATAAATCCAAGTGGATCATAATTTTTGTTTTTGAGTTTTTAGAATTAGATCAAAGGTGTTAATGTTAGATGAAGTATCCAATACGATTTGTTGTAATGAGAACCGCACCACAAAAAACACTTCCATGTTATTGTGTATGAGGCCCTCCAAACATGGATTGAATTTCCAAATTGTTTATAGATGTTAATTTTTTGGGATGTATAAGACCGCAATAATCAAATTTCACATGAGGAAAATTATTTTTAGTCTTTAAGAAATTTAATTAATGATATTTAACATATAATTTTGATGAATAATTTGAAACAAGAAATTCGTTCTATATAGAATAATGAAAATTTCTTATTTATGAATATTGAAGAGCCTTGAAAACATAAAGAAATTTAATATTATTCCTGTTTTTTTAATATAAAAATAGAATGAGGAGAGATGTTGAGTTTTATTTCACAGTAATATTATCTAAATAAGAACTAAAATTAAAATTATAATAACTAAATAATGAAACAATACTATTATTTTATGATCATCTCATTTTATAAAGAGGAAACCTGATGAAATCAATGAGCATTCTGTATATTGAGGAAGGCGAAGATAGGGTCTATTAAATATTGGTATTGTAGATATAGATCAATTAGAATAATGATTAAGCCAAACATGCATGATGAGGTTCATATCATACTCTTTGGAATTAAATATATGTTCATGAAAATATATGAAAAAAGATTAATAGAAGAGAACAGATGACCAGACACCACATAAAAAGATAGAGTGTATTAAAGTCCATATTAATGGCTCATGAAAAGATCCATTTATCAACAAAAAATTCAATTAATCCAGTAATGGGGACTGAGTTATGGGAGACAATAATATAGCCAATGGAAATATAGTAAATGATTAATGTAGTATAAGTACCCTTAAGTGGTATACTGAACTGCATGGTGGAATTTCATTCAATCATTGTGAACAAAAATTTTTTGTAAC
The DNA here is from genome assembly GCA_963277665.1 of Viscum album. NCBI lineage: Eukaryota > Viridiplantae > Streptophyta > Magnoliopsida > Santalales > Viscaceae > Viscum > Viscum album. The sequence goes on from OY728158.1 coordinate 267,257,669, forward strand.
CACCCCACATTAAATAGATAAGAGTACACATTTTGGGGGACTAACTAATCATAGGAACAATTAAATTTTAAAAGGAAAACCCTAATAATCCTTATGTTATTATGGCTTTATTAAATGATTAATAATTGAGATTATAAGAGAGATAACAAAGAGAGAATCAAAAAAATAACCAATCCAAGAGGTTGAATTACAAGTTATAATTAAAAAACGAATATTGATCACTAATTTAACCCTACCCACTCTTAATGATCACTAATACTAGGAACTACACTCTTATTCATCCTATTATAAACAACTTTTTTTATGTGGTGTATTTTTTAGTATATTAATGATAAATTTCATGTTATTATAGGTTTGATTCAAAAGTCATTATTATATACTCATCCCGATTATATAATCTAAATTTCATAACAAAATAGTTAATAAAATTATCACTCCTTTAATTACATTTTTTTTGAAATAATCACGCTTTCTTATATTAAATACGAAAAATGTGATTTTGAAGAAATTAATAAAAAACAATAATTTTATTTGTATTTTTATTTATCAAATTATTTTTTATAAACCCACTTTTATAAGAGTAAATTACCCGTAATTTTGGATTCATTTTAATAAATTGTTTTATATTTATATAATCAACTATATTCCCTTTTTGAGATTTGGAACACATCCATTTTTATATATTTCCAATATTAAAATATCTCAAATAATAATTTTATGATCCATGTCCCTCAAATTTGTTGGTTTGATTTCGATGAGTCTCTAATTTCAAAATATAATCCCTTTATTGATACTAAAAAAATAGGATTTCACAACATCTCTAAATTGGACTTTGATTTTATATTTTATTTTCTATAAAATAATAGATAAGTATATTTCTAATTCTTCTATAAGAAATATAATTTCATAATATCACATTATGCTATTTAATATAATTCATTTTAATAAACAAATAAAACTATATGAAAAACATATTTAAATGAAAATAAAATCCAAAAAAATATAAAAAAATAACCAATACATAAGTCAATATTCCCATAAAATGATGAATGAAAATGAAATACCTTTGAAATCAAGATCATAAATAATAAAAATTAACATTATGGGGGAAAATACCAATCATTATACTCAATGAATGGAGGATATATTAGTTTTAGGTTCTTAAATTATGATTTCTCCTATTTGAGAAGTGATGTAAGCACAAATATTTACATGGTATTAAATGGTAGTGTGTCTTAAATATTAACTATTTTATATCTCATACTATTATTTAAGGTGAAAAACTGATTAAGAGTCACTGATTAGAAGAATAATGCCTTTTACCATACATTAAGTAATTCTAGACCTCTATATTAATTATAATTTGATTTTGGATTGTCTATAGTTATGTTTTGTGAAGTTTGAAAACAATTGGAATCCCATGGAGATATGAATGGTTAGCACATGTTGAGAGAAAACCATGTGGTTTAGCATAATATATTATACAACATATGTTGAGCCACTATAATGGGTTGGATGATTTTTCTAACCCATGTGGCACCCCTCTAAATTGTACACACATAGATATTGGGGTTTTTTAAGGGTGGTTCATGGTTAAACTGACCATGCAACCAAAATAAGGACCACATCTAGAAGACTAGTAGGGGTTTATGGTTATTAGAAACCATACGGCCCATAATGAAAATTGTTCTTCTTATTTTTAATTTCGCAGACTTTTATTTTAAAATTATGATACCCCAATTTATTATTTTAAACTACCCAAATTAACCAAAATATGATTTCTTGGTATTTGTATGTTTAGAAACAGATAAATAGACTCCACCAACATCTTCTCTTTCATGAATAAAACACCTATAAATTTATTCGATCTCTTTAATGTAAGTGGATCATATCTAGTTTGGTTTCTCCTAATCATATCTTATCTCCATCTTTGAGATTGACACATCATCTTATTTTTAATGGATTTAATCACTTGTTTTAAAGATCATGGTTCTCGGTTTTATTTTTTTATCTCATTTTCCTCTTTTGTCATTTGTGTTTCCTGATACAGTTGTTGATTTGAATTCTTTATTAATAGTATGTGGTTCCAGGATTCCTTACCCTATAATTGAAACCATGTATTTCACAATTAATTTTAAATGTGTTTAAAATTGTTTTTTATCCCAGAATTTTATATGATTCAGTGTTTTATTTAGAAAATTCATTAAAATATGAAAAATCCCTAATTTCAATGAAAATGAAATTGATGGTTTTATTTTTATGAAAAATGATTCCTTTACTTGAACGTGTAATTTATAAAATGATTTGATGTAAATTACTATGAAATTTTTTAAAATATACAATATGATTTTAAATGTCATGAATTTGATGAAAATTTGTAGTTCAGTTTTGAAATGAAAACTCATGTTGAAAATAAAATTGGAAAATTATTATTATAATATAGATATGATTTTAAATGATTTATATTCCCCAGATTGATACATTTTTTCAAGAACATGTAAGCCTGGGTAGTTTTGGGTGATTAGGGAAATCATTCAAATACTTTTACTCACTATCAATATATTAATGATGAAGACACTAACTAAACCATGTTTGACATGATACAAAATAATGGGTTCCCAAATGGTGTGTAGTCTAGTTTCATATTATGGTGCATCTAATGGGGTGTTGATTTTATTGTTCACACATATCATGAAATGGGATAATTACTGAGATGTGTGAGGATCATGTTGCATGAAACTAACATAACTCATGTATTACATTCATGGTAATTTAATTTTTACATGATAAAACAATCCATTGGTTCTAGAACTTTATTATACCATTCAAAAAAATTATATAAAATTTTCATGTAAGGTTGTTTTGATATATCTTCCATGTCTTGATAGGAATGATTGTTTTCAAATTTAAAATGTGTAAATGAAATTCCATGAATTGTTTTTTTAATTGAAATAAAAATTGATTATTGGTATGGAATTGATTATGGAATCCTTTGTGGAGTAATTTTGGGTGATTTTTACCACACATTATATTTTCCTTTATGAATTTTTATATTATCTTATACCAGGTTGAAGAAAATGGAAAGTGCTACTTGAAGGGGTGGGTATACTTTTTACATGGGACCTCGTGAGATAGAGGAGGCCAGTGGAGTTGTAATCCACCTATTATATCATTTTTTGAGCATTAATTTTATAGATATTGTGTATTTTTGTGATGTAATATTTGGATACTATTTTAACTATTTAATTATATTAAATTCTCCTTGAGGAGTATTAGAATACTGACTTGTATCATTTATATTCAACTATTTTTTGGAAAAATTACTTCCGCTTCATGTTAATATGATTTCAGGTGTAATTTTCCAACTCGTGGGTATTGGAATCACACTTCAGGATGTGTAAGAACTAGATCACGAATTAGTGTGCCCAAGAAATTCGTCTGGTTTAGGAAAAAGTTTTATTATAGGAAGTTTGACATTATTTAATAGATATCAGTTTGTAGTTGAGGCTATCCTTGTGGATTGTAGGTGGGATTTTTGATATATAGTAGTTTTTTTCACATTACTGCCTATCAATATGTCATCATAAAAATCCATACATAATCAGGGGTGTTTTATAAAGTTAATATGAGGCATAATTTAATCTGACTATAGTATTTCCTAACTATCTATTAGGTTTTGTTGAATCCATGTCTTTAATTTTATGGAGGTAATATATTTTGATATATATATTGTTTGAACCATTTATTTTTGTATAGTAATAGATATTTTATTTTTGACTATTGATTTTTTGTAGTTTCATGAATTGGATAAATCATTTTAATTAGAAATTTGAGGAAGCTATTTGTGAATCATGGTGAGAACAGTCTCAAGTGGACATAAACCTTGTTGAGATTGTGGTGTGTGAATTTCTTGGCTCTAGGAAAAGTATATATGCCAATTCTAAATTAGGATCTATAGTGTAAATTTGAAGGTATAAATCAATATATTTTTCTCAATTTTTTCTTTACAAAAATCCAACATCATTCTAATGATCTACTGATCCTTTATACAATGTGGATTGGTTGAAAAATATTGAACCACTTTTGAGTTTATGAAAATACTAAAATTATAAGGGTAAAGTCTAAAAAATTAAATACGGAAGGGTCTAGAAGAATATGGTGGGATTAAATGATGATGGTGAGGAAACATGAGGTCATTCAGTGATGTGACTTTAGATTTCTTCCCAAAAATCTTTTTTTTTCAAAATCTATATTCTGGGTGAAGTCCATGGATTTTCTTATCCTACACATGAGTTAAATGACTGTGACATAGTATATGAACTATTTTTTTTTGAAAAAGATGAGTTTTTATTTGAGGAAGTGAAAAATGTAAAACTAAAGGAATGATTTTTCTAGATGGTTCTTTGAGAAAATATTTATTGTAAATTATTCATGATAAAAATAACATATTATTCAAACATATTGTATCGAGTATTAATGGTTTAGATTGACCTGTTTGGTAAATCAAGGATAATGGGCGTCCCCTTTACACGAATTGGAGTTTTTGTTGGTTCCTTTGAATTAAAGAGGAATCAAAATGATTCTCATGAGGGATCTCAGTAGAAGATTTTATCTATACCACATATAGTTCTGGGAAGAGGACACATGAAATTCTACTAATGTATCAATGATGAGAAATTGAAAAAGTTTTGTACTGAGGCACTAAAAGATTATACTACATGATCATTCTGAGGTGACTCATGGAATTTTTGTCACATATTCCATTCTTCATGGAGTGGCATGGCCTCGTAAATACATAAATGTAATATTGTGAAATGACAGTCATCATGAATTAATGTGTACAAGGAATATTAATCTACAATAATTCTTCTTCACTCAGTAAAAATGTATCTAGAGTAAGTTGATGTTGGTCCACCGACTACGATAGGTAACATCATTATAGAATCACAATTTGTCACAAATTTATTTAATATAGGTGTTTCTAACACATTTTTATTAATGAATATTCGGAATCTACTAAATCTTCTTATATGTATTTTATCTTATTCAATAGATATTATCATTACCCTTGAAACTTAGAAAGGGTATGGTCTCTGGTGTCCCTTTTTCATTTTCTCATCATTGATGATAGATATTACTCATAATTTTTTGGTTATTGAAAAGAAACCTCATGATGACATTTTCTGGACGGACCGACTGAGTACATATAAGACCTAGATGGACTATTATATTTTTATGGTCTCCTTTACTGTGCCTGATGGGGCATGAATTTATTCATGGGAGAATGGGGAGTGAGTTTGATTAGAGTTGGACTTTATTTAATGAGTTGGGTGTGGTAGTATTAGTGTTTTATTCTGAATTGGTCTGGGAATGTTTGAGGGATTATCTCTATATAGATATTATCAAGTTTCCAATTGTGATTCTAACTTATTTCTCATGATTTTCCATAGTTAGTGGGGTGTAGTTTTTAATTGACTTAGTACTTGGAAATCATCTAGTATCCATTCTATCATACCATCTAGAACTAGTCGATCAAAAATATATGAGAACTAATCCATATTTTTATTGAAAAATCATTTCTAGTCCCCACTTTTTAGCCTTTGGTGGTGTCTATTCTTTTTGAAAATAACATCAGCAGAATACTTCTCTTATACATTGATTATTGAAAACTCAATTGAGTTATGATAAAAAACATGAGTCTTTTACCTTAAATAGAAATTTTTTGAGACTAATATAATTGGTTGAAGTGGTTCACAATTAATTATATTTTATGTTATTATCATCAGTTAATAACTAAAGAATTTGTCATTATGAAGACTTCTTTTTAGAGTATGTATGTTCATTTTAAGTAACTTGTTATGAATTTTATTCTCACTAATGACCATGTAGTTTTTATTCAATAAGTGAACGATATATTAGAAGTGAACATTTATTTGTTCATGGTGGTATTTCTTGGATTATATCTTGGGTTTTGACTAATAGACTGTCCAAATCAGATAACTTTATACCCATTTGTGATATAGATAATTTTGAGGTTCTATGATGTCTATATAAAAAATATATTGTCTTATTGCATATAGTCTCATATGATATATTTTCGGAAATGAATCCCTAATTTACTTGTAATTTTTGGAGTGGAAGTTTGGGAGAAACATGATCCTATGTTATTTTTGAAATGTCATATAATTTTATATGTATTTCAAGATATGATAAGCTATAAAAATCTTGAAGAAATTTGATTTTCTTGTGTTCATGATTTTGGTAGAGCTTGGGATGTCAATTTTGGATTGGTTGATTTATACTATAATTATTTGAAGTTATTTTTAATTATAATGCATCATTATTAGGTCTAATACAACTACACTATTAGATCTATGTAGTATTTGTTCGATATTGGGGAATCTTCCATAATGGAACCATGATTAGTCCATGAGGAAGTAATAAAAATATAAATGATTTTTCCAAGAATAGTGATGGAAAAGAGTTGGTAAAAATAATATTCTAATAATAATTTATTAAAATTGGAGTTTTCAAATTGTAACCATGTTTTCTATAGAGATTCATCTCACTTAGGTCACCAACATCTTAAAAATATGGAAATATTGTGCCATTGTTTCGGGTTATTAATGATATTGTTCAACAGGTGGGTTAAGTATACTATAATTTTATAATATCTTTATACTTGAAATTATTTGAATTTTATTCCTGTATCATAGCTTGGTAATTATATATATGACAATCCCCATTTCCTATGTTGGGAAGAATGGGATTTTGTAACTAGTTAATCTATAACTGAGCATCCAATCAGTATTGTTGATTCTCAGACAGAGGATCCTCTTATGAATATGATTCCATTACTTTATGTTCTATGGTGTCATGGTTTTCATTCACATGGCACATGGGTGTGATAATCCTATATGAGGTGAAATTGTAGTACTATTATTGATTAGGAATCTTCTTAACAGGTATTATGGGGAAAGAAAGTGTATATGGTGGGGGAGGTGGTAGCATCTTGTAACATTATTTTAGAATCATTTAGGAACTTGTTTTTATTTTAAATCAATTAAGTAATTTGTTGAGTTTTGTTGGTGATTTTGGAAAAACAATATAATCCCAATAGGCTATACATAGTTGGAACACAGTTAGGAATAAGTGTGCGGTTTGTCTAAGTAAATTGTGTGCCCTTTATTGAGCTTAAAGAAGGGGGCACACAGTTTTTCCGAACCTTTTAGACAACACTCTAATCCCTGATCCATTAGATAGTGAGGTATTATACGGATGTGGAAAAATAAATAATCCAAGTGGAAAATCCTATAACCCCACCTTGATGTCCTGTAGGAAACAAGGTTAGTCCGCATAGTAGCTACTAACTAAGTGCCCTGTACAAAAGGTAGTTCACAAAAAATTTAATTCACCAAAAAAATTATTAAATATTTTGGGACCTCTGTTTAATATTAAGAATATAACCATTAAATCATAATATTATTCCTTGTCCTTTGATGTCTCCCAAGAGTGGAAATTAAAACCTCAAACCTCTTCTATTTTATATCAAAGCACTGGTGATTGTTATCAATATCCTTCTATTAAGTGGATCTCCACTTGTTTAGTTTCTCCTAATATTCCCCTCTTCCTTTTTTTAAATGCAAACGTTTGAAATGTTTTTTATGGATCATTTAATTTCATTGATGGATCTTTATTCTAGGTCTTATTTTTTATCTCTTCCACACCTGTTCTCATTAGTGTTCCCATTACGGGTGGTGATTTAATAACGTGTTATTATTGGTGGGTGGTTCCAAAAGGATTTAACCTACAATTAAAACCCTTTGTTACATAATTGATATTAAATTATTTTTGTATTTATGAAAATATATAAATTTGATATTATTTCATTTTTTATGTAAAATGGATATGTAATTCTGAAAATCCACCAATTTCAATGGAATTGAAATTGTTGGTCTGGTTTTGAAAAAAAAAATTTGTTGAATTATAAAAGGATTCGATAAAATAATTTTATGCTGATACTTAAAAAAATATTAAAAGGAAATGTGATTTTAATAGGGATGAATTTGATGAAAACCAGTTATTTAGTTCTCAAATTATAATTAATGTTGAAACTTATATTAGGAAATTAAACTATGATTGATGAAATGATTTGAAATAATTGATTTTATCGTGATTAATTAATTTATTTATTGGGGTATATGTGATCCTCGGTAGTTAGTCGGTGATTATGATAATAATTTTAGGAATATGACTCCCTAACAATGGATTGATAGTGAAAAAACTATCTTAACCTAGATCATTGTGACCACCCATGATAGGGCCTTAAATTTTGTGTATATTGATTTCTCATAATGTGTCCCCTAGTAGGGTATTTATTTGAGTATATAGATATAATTTTTTCACTAATGATTATTGATATGTGTGAGGATCCTATTTCTAAACTCAAACATATCCATGAGATTATGAGTATGGTTATTTTTTTGTTTGACTTGATTATATGTGTCATTGACTATAGAATAATTTTATTCTGTCCAATCATATTAAATAAAATGTTTAATATAAAACTTTTGTTTAATATTTTTATAATATATATTCTATATTTTTATTGGAAAAAAGTTTTGGAATTTAAATTTTTTTAATGGATTTCCATCCCTTGTTTTATTTATGTTTAAAGTAAAAATGGATGATTAAAATAGAATTGATTGTGGAATATTTTGTGGTATCCTACTAGGATCTTTTACACACACCCTATCATTAACTTTGTTCATTTGAATATTTTATTATTCTGAGTACAATAAAAGTACATACAACACATGGATATTGTGTGTTTACATTATTAGTTGGTCCTAGAGTGATAGATGTGACGAGTATAGATGACATACACCTATTATAAGGGTTTTCTATGCCTTGTCTTGATAGATGTCATGTCTTTTGGTGATGTATTTTTTGGAAATAATTTTATATATTTGATTCAGTTACATTCTCATTGACGAGTTTCATAAAACCTACTTATACCATTTTCCATCTTCTATTATGTGAAAAAATTATTCCCTCTTGATCTTTATAAGATTTCAAGTTCTAGTCGCCAACCCATGGAGATTGAGAACTCCATTTGGGCTATGTCTGGTCCATCTTAGGTATCAGTGTATGAGGGTATTAGGACGGTTCATGATAGGAACATGCCTACATCAATCATTATTTATATTATCAATATTAGTGACACATTCAATATACTAATATTTCTCTATTGAATTTTACTGTTCAAAATCCCTGTAAAGTAGTTAATTTAAGTTTAATTGTTTCATTTTCATATTATAAGAATAACGTGGGATGAATTAAAAAAATATAATAATTATGTATTTTTTTATATTTTTAATCACATTTTATACAAATACAATAGGCCATAAATTTTTTTTGTGATGTTTTGACAAGAATTTTTAATTACAGCTTGAATCTGCAAACAATAAGGAAATTCATGTTTTTCATTTCCACCATCACATTATTATCTTCATCCAATATTTTTTAGTGTATAAAATTTATATTTGAAATATATTAACCAAATTTTATAATCTTTGGTATTTATTACATCTTTGAATATCTCAATCTTTTTATCATATTTTCGTGGTTATATCTGGCGCAAAAGTCAAAGTTCCAATATATTCATTAATATATAATTTCTTCAACGATCGACCCATTCCTTTTACATATATAATAGAAATTTTATATGATTTTCAAATAATAATATTGAATCCAAAATAAATATTTATTTCATTACACAATTTTTTTTCCATTTATAGAGTTAACCATGGAGTATAAAATTATAGATTAATTTTGACTAAATTGTCATAAATTCCATGCTGTAATTGTGGACATTATCCTGCCACTAACTGTTTAAATATGGGAGGGTTAACGGAAGTATGTAGATTCCATAAAGGGGTTTTCGGAGTTTGATAAAATATTATATTAGTTTTATCCATCATTTAACATTATTTTATTATATGTTTACACTTTCATAATTTAATATAAGTTCTCACTTTTCATCGCACATTCTTCTCATTATGATATACAATATTATTGATAATGAGTATCATACATGACTCTCATGGGTTATTAATCTATTTAAAAATGAAAAACGTTCACATTTATGATACATTTTTGTCTTATTCTTTGAGTTAGGTTTAGGGGGGTCATAGTGCGAAAAGAATCATTGCTTACCCACATTCCACTCAAGGGTCAAATTTTCCTTCATCATTATTCCACGATGATCAATGGGGAGAATTTGAAAAGAACATTAATATCATTGAGTCAAATATATATATATATATATATAACATAGATAAAGAGTATGGTAACACATACTATAGAGTTTCTCCATTAAATAAATATAAAATAAATTTTAAGGCGATGAAGTTTCTCTGTGGTTGATTATTCAAGGAAAATATCATTTTTTACGAACATCAACTAGTTTTAATTGAATCTAAAAATTATTTTTTTTCACTATATATTCTTATAACCCCCATTTTTTAATTAAATTCATCAAATAATAATTAGACCAAAAATATATTTTGAATGAATTATGAATAGTGATTTCTTTAATAGGGAAATATCCTCAAATGAGATGACCCTAGTCAGCCAGTTTTTTGCACTACAAACATACAAAATTTATTTTTATACACCCCATGAAAGGTTTTGATCAAAATTTAACAACTTTTATAGGGATAAAATATATAAACAACTTTAAATTTATTTACATATTTTTAAATAAATTTAATTTTTCTAAAAAAACAAAAAAAATCCTTATTAATTTAATTTTAATTATTATGAATCTACTGATCACTCTATGGTGAAAAATGAATAAATAATAATAAATTCCAAGATAATATTAGCTATAAAATCCTGGAGACTAGTTAAAAAAGGTTGAGAATAAAATAGAATGTATGGATAAATAAATTTGTGCATCTCCTGAGTAGCATGATCAATAGCTAGAACCTAGGACAAAAGAAATTAAGGAAGGATTTTTAGCAAGTATATTTTGTGTCATGAATCCTAATAAGGGTTGAAAGGAGTTACTAAAAAATTTCTCTTATTTTCCACCACTCATCCATGTCATAATAATATTTGCAAAGAACACAAGCATATAGAAAAATTCATGGGGGTTCAAGAAAAGTTTGAATAATCCTATAATAATTTTGTGGAATCTAAACTACAACATAATATTCTTGTATTTATTGAAGAATATTATGAAAAATAGCATCTCTCCATATGAATGGAATAATAAACCACCAAGACAGTGTATTTTAGAGAAAAAACAGATTCCCTTGACTATCTACCTTCATCTAATATAAATATTTTCCAAGATAACTTTCAAATATAGAATAAATTGATGTTGAGAAAAATTTATGGGGTTATTCCTTTCTTGAAATAAATTTTCATTATTTTAATTCAATAAAAACTTTGTAGTAACATCACTTAGATTAATTTTTGAGATTCAAACCATATATTTTTTTACCATGAAAGATGTATAAAAAATATATTACACCCAATGAGAAACACATAGCACTCCATGAACACATAAAACATTTATTAAAGATAGGGTATGGGGGGAACTAGGAGGATTTTTTAGTGAAACAATTTGATAAGAAGTTGAAAATAGTTGGAATATTTTGATTTAACTTTTAATTTATTTTAATTTTATAAAAAAATAATTACTCTCTAACTATCCCAATAAATGATTTTTGATAAAACACAAACAGAGTAGGAATGGGAAGTCGTGGTGTTTGTACAAGTTTCATCTCTTAGAGAAGAGGACCAATATTTTATCCCACCCCCTCATGATATACATACCATATTATAGAGGGAGTGTATTTTGTTTATCTTATACAACAAATTCATTCAAACTAATTGGAATGAATGAAATTTTGGAATAAAAAATGGGTGGTTGTTCAAATCAGAGAAGATATACCAGACAAATGAGTCTAAATAGTAGTTAGTACTACCAATCTGGTGGAATAAAAATCCCATAACCTACTTTTTCATTAATCATTGAATTATCCTTTTTTACTTCCATTGTTTTCTTAATTTTATTTTAAATATATTTTTATAATTTATTTTATAATTTTTACTTGTGGGGTTTTTGGGAGTAGCACATAAGAGATAGAATCAAACATGATATTTACAGTAAATCAAGTTATTTTCATCTATTATATATGATTTTACTTTACCTAATTTAATTTTCTATTAAAATACTCTGAAATAATTTTTTAATAAAGATGGGGGTAGTAAAATATTATGTGTCGGGGCAGTGGTACTAATCTGTTAATGACTATAACTATATATATTTTATACATTATAAGTTTTATAAGGGTTTTTAGTTATGAAATAAAAATTTAAATTAGATCTAGTCTAGTGAAAAATTATTTTCTAGGTTTAATGATTTCATTTACTTTGAGTTGTTTGAATTTATAAGCTTTAATATAATTTGAGCCCTCGATTTCATGATTTTTTTCTTTATTACATTAAATATTATGAAGTGGAATTAAAATTTTATCATGAGGGACTGAAATATTACAATATAACTTGAATAACTTTTCCACTATGAGAAGGGATCCTATGGTATCCAACCAAAAAGAAACTAATTTATTTCCTTTTAAAATGGAGTGAAATTGTGAATTGGGATCCAAAAAAAGATGTGAGATATTAGGCACTGAAAAAACAAAAATTATAAAAAAATACAGATAGAAATTAGAGAAAAGGAATATATTTAGGTGACTATAATATTGAACACTAGATGATGAATGGGGAATGTTACTTATAATAATGTAATTTTATTTGAATAATGGAAGTTATAAATAGAGCTTAAATATAATAATCCTCAGAAATAGAAATTGATGAAAGTGTTACTAGTTAAAAAATCAATTCCATTAATTCACTTATATTAACAATGATTTAAATTGATTTTTTAAATATAATGAGGTTGGGAAGTGTATTATAAATTTAAATGAAGTGTGGTATTTATAAAAATGAATAAATCACTGGTTATATTCTTTTCTAGATTTTTTGTTTATTTGGGAAAAGATAATGAATGTTTTTTTAGTGAAAATCATTGAATCTTTCCGGAGTAAAATGTTTAGCAGTGTCAAAATTGATAGACTCAATGTTTTCATATTTTTATTTTGAATATTGATGTAATAAATTTAACCAAAATAGATAATTTATGGGTCATTTTCTCATAGTACTCTTAATGCGAACAAGTCTCCCTAAATACTCGTCTTTTGGAAAAAATATGAGTTTGACTAAGGAATCTGGTAAAAGTTGAAATTCAACATGATAAGTGATTATGCTTCCTTATGAATAAATTCCTCAATAAAAAGTAACTTAAAACAAAAATGTTGTCTATTAACTTTTCCTACTGGGGAATCGAATACCGTTTAACCCATCACAAGTTTGTGATTTTCTCGTGGTTAACTTTCTCCTAAACATGTTTTCTATCACTCTCCATCAGAACATGACCCTTTGTTTTTTCCTCCATGTCCATATTTTCATACTTGGAATCCTAGAATGGGTTAACTCGGGTGACCTTTGTACTTATCTTTCTTTATTTTAAAGTGTTTTTTTTACCGACTCTTCTCCGATGTGGGACGTTCAAGGTTATTTCCAAGCGCAATTTTAAAATTGCGAGGACGCAATTCCCAAAAGGGGGGAAGGATGTAACACCCCAGGTAAATAAGGAATATGACATTTTCATATTTATCCATATTTGTGAATAAAATATTAATATGACTTTAAAGGGGACGCTATGCTCGATGGTGTACCCAACACGCAACAACGAGTTTCTTGGGAATCTTACGTTGCACTCTAATAATAAAATAATATTATTCTAAATGGTAGTTAAAATGTAGCCGTTGTAATGGCGGGAATGGATAGAAATAACTAAAATATGATTATATATGTTCTTATATATTTTTACATTTATACAATAAAAGATAAAGGCTTAAAATACGGAAAGAATTCAATTTTAGGCGTATATGCCCTAGTTTTCACTAAAGGTTCACTTATCACCTTTTGATGGAGAACCGTCATTAAATATAGTTTTTTTCACTCTTAAACATTCTTTTGGACCAAATAAAACTCTTATTAAGAATCGGGACATCAAAATTTACTTTGTGTAAATTTTTGGTATCTTTCCGATAAAGTTCTTTTTTTTAATGAATAGTGTAAAATGTTGTATTTTAATTCAAAACCACTTTTTAATCTAATTTATTTATATGATTAGATTATATTTTGAATTGGTTTTAAAGTGAAATTAGAAAATATTTTTACCATTAAATCCAATAGTGGTCGTTGGAATCAATTTCACTTTGAAATCAGACTTAAACTAGTGTCAATCTTTTGATACTTATTGTTTCATAAAACACGTTATTTGTCATGACAGCGGGAATTAATTATTAAATTAATTAATGTGACTTATATGTTTTGAATTTTGTAAAACGGACTTCATTTTTGAATTCAGAATATCAAATATAGCTTAGGGTGAATTTTTGGGATTTTTCAGAAAAACATCAATTTTTGATGAATAGTGAAACCACTAAGTGGTACTTATAAAAATTGATTTTTGGTTTAAATGAAATTTTGCCATCATTGTGTTTTGATTTTCAAAAATCCAACATACATGGTTGTCATTAAGAAGTAAAATTTGGTTCAATGAGATTAAAATAATTTTTTGGTGAATAGTAACTTATTAAGTTTTTATTCGCGATTAGTGGTAATTAGTGTGGTTTAAGGTAAAAATAATGCTTTAATAAAATGAGATGAGCTTGAAACATGTCTTACCCTCATTGGTTGTATCATGGCCGACCAAGAAAAGACATGGGTCAACTTGGGGACCCCATGGATCCACTTTGGTTGTGAAATGACATAAATAACATTTTATTTAATGTAAAAGTAAAATTGACACAAACATGATATGTTTTACTAAAACAATTTTTAAGTGAGGTTATACAAGTCATCATTTTAATTAAAAATATTAATTGGAAATATAAAAAGATTTCCTACATCATAGTAATTTTTTTATAATTTTTAGACATTAAATAAATTAAATTATTTATGACATAATAATGATGCAGCGATGACATCATTATTTGACGATTTAAATAAAATGGAAAGATAATGTAAAATCTATGAACTACACATGTCCAAAAATTATTGGATGAGTGGATTTAGAAGCCTTATCACCTTATCCACTAATTATATCAATGTGGGACGTTTTGAAACCGAAACACATTTTCAAATAAAGTAATATTTCTTTACTTTCCAAAAGTGCCCCTCCTCTACTCTTATAAAAGGCCCCCACCTTTACCTCATTTAACACACTCCTCAAGCCTTTGGCTCGGCCAACTCCTGCCCATTTACTCTCTCCACATCCCTCTCCTCATCCTAGGGGATTCCCTTTGGGCAGAATCTTTTCAAAGGAAGCCTTTAGGCTCAAATCAAAAGGAGTTACACTTTTAAAGGTAATTCACTCTCTCATGTTCATTTGTTTTATTTTTCTTCTCCAACCCCCTAAACTCTTTTTATTTACTTCTTTTGTAACAACACCAGTATCTTCAATATAATAGGATGTTTTTATAATATTTATTCGAGCTACACTCTCACACAACTACATCAAATGGTTAAAGAACATACGGTTTCCGTGGATGGTGAAATTCTGCCTCCCGAAACGATGAATGTTCAATACTCATTTAACACCTTCAAAGGTGGCCATTATGATGTCACTATTTTTATATATGATATATAATATGTTTATTTTTTATTTACGCTTCTGTATTTTTCATTTTTGTCTTACCTTTATGGCTTTCATTATGGGTATACGTGATATCTTCATTTAAGGAAGTGCGGACTACCGCCCCCTCAAAGTGATTTGATTCGTTAAATACCATATGTGGGACGTATAAAGGATGGAACTATGATATTATATATGATATTATACTGTAATTATAATATACCTTTATATCATTATTATTCCATTCTATAAAATATGAAATAGAAATGAAAGTAGCGTTCATGCGTACGTACGGCTTACCGTCTCCATGAACGGTGCATTTCATTTCTTACCTCTAAATGATTATGTAATGTTATATATGCATGAATGTACTGGATATATATGACATATATGATATCCAAATCATGAATATTATTCTGGATATAATAAACATTTGACCACACGAACAACATGTAATGGTAAGAAGTCCACTTTCGACTTAAGAACCAAATATCGACAAAACAAACATTATTAACTTAAATGTTTACATAATGTTTATAACATGGAAATAAGGGATATAATAGGAATAATGAACTAGAAAAGGGTTCTTAATAAAGTGGAAATTAACTCATGTTTATTATTCAGGACGTTAAAGAACGATCGAGTCAAGTCCGACCCGAGGTAAGGGATCCTACAACTCTCTTTCTTTTTAAGTACACTCTTTTATGTCATTTCTTTTAAGCTCATCTTTCTTATGATTGGGATGTTCTTTTATATTAATCCTACTGTAATTTTTATGTACATGTTATGAGAGACCCTATTCTCTCTCATCAATCCATTTTGGAAGTTTTGAGTGGCGCCGTTAGGCTACCGAACTTTCGTAAGAGATCTAACCTCTCTCTTTCTTTTTAAGTACTCTCCTTTATGTCACTTCTTTTAAACTCCTCCTTGCAATTTTGGGGGATTTTCTTTTATATTCAAATTTCTGTAAATTATATTGTAATATGATGGGATACTCTATTTGATCTCATCAATCCATATTCGGATGTTTTATGTGGCGCCGTTAGGCTGCTGAGTTTTCGTAAGGGATTTTTCATCTCACTTTTATTCTCGTGAGATTTATGCTACATTTGCCACAAATTCCATTGAGTGGTGTATGTAATGCCCATTATTTTACTCTTTTTGTAATATAATTTCGTTTTTGAGTATTTACATCAATGACCTATTTTCTTTCTTCATGGGGTGTATGTTTTGAAAGATACCCAAGTCGGTAAGGGAACCTTTCACCCTCCTCTTTTTTAAAAGACTTCTTTTATTGGGTATTTTAATTTACATATTTTTATGTTGGGATATGTTCTCATAAATCCTTATTGAAGTAAATTTTATGTCCAAGTGATGAGATACACTTTTTATCTCTCATCAACTCATTTTGATGTGATGCCGTTAGGCTGTCAAGGGATCTTTTTAACCCAATTTTGATTTCTTTGGGTTCAACTTGTAGTCATTGAATATGTCATCCATTGAATATGTGTGAATGACCTTTTATTTTTTTACACTTAATATCCACTTATATAGGGTGTATATATATTTGTCACACATATTTTTGAGATTTATTTGTCCTTAATTTAAGGATACCTTCTTTATAAGGGATTTCATCACATTTGACATTTCTATTGAGGGTTCATTGTTGTTATGCACCAATTCACTCTTATATGGTGTATATACTGTCCTTTGGAGTATTATATCATGAATCCTTTTATTCTCATGATATTATAAAGTTCTGACTAAATGTTATTCCTCGATTATTGTATTCAAGTGTCTCTAATTTTGGTAAAACCCCTTTAACCAAAATATCGTTTTAAATGTTTTAATTATTTGTTCTTATTAATATACAAGTTTTAAAAATGGTTTTAAGGATTTATTTATATGGATATTAATGGTTTAAAATGTTAAAAGCTTCAAGGTGGTAGGGGACACTTTTATTCAAGAATCTCATTATTAAATGTTTTAAATTTTTTTGGAAATGGTTTCTTTTTGAATGGATTCATTATTTCAATATCCTAAAATGTTATATTGTGATTGAAATGTTGAAATGTTATGTTTCCTTTATTCATGTTTATGTGATACGATTATGTTATGGTTCTTGGGCATTGTTATGAAGAACGGGCGGTTCCGTGATAAACTAAGGGCGGGTGAGCCCGATATAGCTCTCCAATGCATTGGGTAACGCGAAGGAGTGAAACGTTAATGTTTCTCCGAAGAGATTTAGGGAATATACTGTGATGGGTATTCCAAACGTAACCAAGAGGGTTACTCCCTAGGTAAGAATGTTATGAATGCCTCAAGTTACCTTTATGTCTTATGTTTTCTATGATTTATTCATGATTTGATATGCCTATGTTTTATGGGTAAAGTATGATTTCATTCTTTTGTATTTATGAACTCATGTTTCCTTTCCATATTTTTATAACCCTTACTGAGCTTTTTATGCTCATCCCAAGTTTTTGAAATGTTTTTCACAGGTCAACGGAAAGGTACATGATGTGATGATAGTGTCAAGGATGTGTCAAGAAAGAATCCGTGTTTTATTTTAAATAGGTTTCCGTTGATGGGAAGAATGAATATTGTCTTTTATGTAACCACTTTGTTTAAATGTGGAATGTAATGCAAGTTTCATGATCTAATTCTCTAAAACTCTAAACCTGAAAATATCCTCAATGTGTAATCTTGTAATAACTCAAGATTAAGTAAGGTTTAAGGCTGGGGCCTTATAGTTGTTATCAAAGGTCGGTTTAGATAACTTTAGAGGTTAGGGTATTCTTTAAGCATAATTGACAATTACCATAATGGTTAGGATTTCAGAAAGAGTCTTAGTTTTAGATAAAGTGAATGAGTAAGTATATATTATTGTCTATCTTACTCATTAGTACATGATGGTTTTGTTGATATACTCACACTGACCTTTTTGGTTTTAGTAAATGGCTGGATCTAGCAGGCACCAAAGTAACAGTGGATGTGAAGGAAACTATGACAGTTTTTTGAGCAAGCAACTGAATGATATGGGAGATGCAATGAGAACTCTTTTGATTATCCTCAACCAACTATCTGGAGTCATGATTGACCACCTAAACCTTGGAGATTTCTCTAAGGCATCATATATGCATGAAACAAATCCCTACGGAAGTATAGGTAATAATCATAAAGGTAAGTGTGTTCAAAAACCTATGTGTCAAAGATGAGGAAAGAAACACCTAGGAAAATGTTTCAAAGGGACAGAAATATGCTATAGATGTGGAAATGAAGGTCATAAAGCAAGAACCTGCCATGGAAAAAGGAAGCATCCAGTTGAATCGAGGAAAGGGAAAGAAGTTCTTTCTGAGGGATCAATTGAATGTTTTAAATGTGGTGTGAATGGTCATTATGCAAACACATGTCCTATGAAGAAGTTTCGTGAATGGGGTCACCAAGAGCTTACCAATATTCGTTTACCAATACCTAATGCCATTCCAATTGAGGATGAAGAAACTGACAATGACCAATCAAAGGTATGTACTATTTCATGACTATTGTTTTGTTATTTTGGAATCTTAGGATATGATTCATGATTTTGTTTGTAGGAAAGAGGTATTTCGGAATAAGTTGGAAAGGAATGGATAATGGATCATGAAGAATGTTGAATGAGTAAGATGTCAACATATGAGGGCTTCAAGAGTTATGGTGAAATTCTTAAGAGTATTAAGTCTCTTTTGATGATGGGGTTACATTAGAAGACTTTTTATATTATGTGTAACCCTGATGTTTAATATAGGAAAATTTTATTCAAGTAATAGTTATCTTTTCTTTTGTGGACATAGTTATAAAGAACCATTTGGGTTTATATGATCGTTACTTTTGAGGTAATTATGGGTTACCATATGTTATGATTGAAGTGAAAGGCATGAGATAAAATTGATGTTAAATTATGTTATGGGTATTTTTGATAATTTTATCCCTTTTTGGGTAATGATTTGAGAATTATATAGTTTTGGAAAAAGGACAACACGCAGACCGTGTGACAACCCGTCGCGTCGGACAATGCTGCGGGAATCGAACCCACAACCAAAGTGCGACTGGTATTTATCTCCTACCACTGGACTATGTGAAGCCCCTGGTTAGTTTGACTGATTCTTTTTAGTTATATGATTTTATGAATTAAGAGTAAGTTGATTTTGGAGGATATGTGATTAGGATAATTTCTTTTCAATGTGAGACATTAGGAGCAACTGATGTTGTTTGGAGATAAATGTTACGATTTAACTTGGAAGACTATGTGACTAAATCCTTAAAATATTTGGGTTTCAATCTTATATTGGTTTACTTTGAAGAATTTTATGGACAAATTGTTTATCGGATGGTCCTCGTTGAACTTTGGGTTTTGTTGGACAAATTTTGGAGATTAAGAATAGATTTTCTTTTTATAAGGGGTTATCCTTTTCTGGATTATCTGATCTTGTACTAACCTTTTTGGTTTTGGTTTTGGTTAAAGCCTAAAAACATGGGATGTATATAGTTCTCTTTTGGGGATTAGGTGATTCTCTAGAAGCTGATTATAGTACTCTTAATGCGAACAATTCTCCCTAAATACTCGTCTTTTGGAAAAAATATGAGTTTGACTAAGGAATCTAGTAAAAGTTGAAAGTCAACATGATAAGTGATTATGCTTCCTTATGAATAAATTCCTCAATAAAAAGTAACTTAAAACAAAAATGTTGTCTATTAACTTTTCCTACTGGGGAATCGAATACCGTTTAACCCATCACAAGTTTGTGATTTTCTCGTGGTTAACTTTCTCCTAAACATGTTTTCTATCACTCTCTATCAGAACATGACCCTTTGTTTTTCCTCCATGTCCATATTTTCATACTTGGAATCCTAGTATGGGTTAACTCGGGTGACCTTTGTACTTATCTTTCTTTATTTTAAAGTGTTTTTTTTTACCGACTCTTCTCCGATGTGGGAGGTTCAAGGATGTTTCCAAGCGCAATTTTAAAATTGCGAGGACGCAATTCCCAAAAGGGGGGAAGGATGTAACACCCCAGGTAAATAAGGAATATGACATTTTCATATTTATCCATATTTGTGAATAAAATATTAACATGACTTTAAAGGGGACGCTATGCTCGATGGCGTACCCAACACGCAACAACGAGTTTCTTGGGAATCTTACGTTGCACTCTAATAATAAAATAATATTATTCTAAATGGTAGTTAACATGTAGCCGTTGTAATGGCGGGAATGGATAGAAATAACTAAAATATGATTATATATGTTCTTAAATATTTTTACATTTATACAATAAAAGATAAAGGCTTAAAATACGGAAAGAATTCAATTTTAGGCGTATATGCCCTAGTTTTCACTAAAGGTTCACTTATCACCTTTTGATGGAGAACCGTCATTAAATACAGTTTTGTTCACTCTTAAACATTCTTTTGGACCAAATAAAACTCTTATTAAGAATCGGGACATCAAAATTTACATTGTGTAAATTTTTGGTATCTTTCCGATAAAGTTCTTTTTTTAATGAATAGTGTAAAATGTTGTATTTTAATTCAAAACCACTTTTTAATCTAATTTATTTATATGATTAGATTATATTTTGAATTGGTTTTAAAGTGAAATTAGAAAATATTTTTACCATTAAATCCAATAGTGGTCATTGGAATCAATTTCACTTTGAAATCAGACTTAAACTAGTGTCAATCTTTTGATACTTATTGTTTCATAAAACACGCTATTTGTCATGACAACGGGAATTAATTATTAAATTAATTAATGTGACTTATATGTTTTGAATTTTGTAAAACGGAATTCATTTTTGAATTCAGAATATCAAATATAGCTTAGGGTGAATTTTTGGGATTTTTCTGAAAAACTTCAATTTTTGATGAATAGTGAAACCACTAAGTGGTACTTATAAAAACTGATTTTCCGTTTAAATGAAATTTTGCCATCATTGTGTTTTGATTTTCAAAAATCTGACATACATGGTTTTCATTAAGAAGTAAAATGTGGTTCAATGATATTAAAATAATTTTTTGGTGAATAGTAACTTATTAAGTTCTTAATCGCGATTAGTGGTAATTAGTGTGGTTTGAGGTAAAAATAATACTTTAATAAAATGAGATGAGCTTGACACATGTCTTACCCTCATTGGTTGTATCATGGACGACCAAGACAAGCCATGGTTAAACTTGGGGACCCCATGGATCCACTTTGGTTGGGAAATGACATAAATAACATTTTATTTAATGTAAAAGTAAAATTGACACAAACATGATATGTTTTACTAAAACAATTTTTAAGTGAGGTTATACAAGTCATCTTTTTTATTATAAATATTCTTCGGAAATCTAAAAATATTTCCTACATCGTAGTATTTTTTTAAAAAAATTTAGACATTAAATAAATTAAATTATTTATGACATAATAATGATGCAGCGATGACATCATTATTTGACGATTTAAATAAAATGGAAAGATAATGTAAAATATATGAACTACACATGTCCAAAACTTATTGGATTAGTGGATTTCGAAGCCTTATCACCTTATCCACGGATTATATCAATGTGGGACCTTTTGAAACCGAAAAACATTTTCAAATAAAATAATATTTCTTTACTTTCCAAAAGTGCCCCTCCTCTCCTCTTATAAAAGGCCCCCACCTCTTCCTCATTTATCACACTCATCAAGACTTTGGCTCGGCCAACCCCTGCCCATTTACTCTCTCCACATCCCTCTCCTCATCCTAGAGGATTCCCTTTGGGCAGAATTATTTTAAAGGAAGCCTTTAGGCTCAAATCAAAAGGAGTTACACTTTTAAAGGTAATTCACTCTCTCATGTTCATTTGTTTTATTTTTCTTCTCCAACCCCCTAAACTCTTTTTATTTACTTCTTTTGTAACAACACCAGTATCTTCAATATACTAGGATGTTGTTATAAGATTTATTCGAGCTACACTCTCACACAACTACATCAAATGGTTAAAGAACATACGGTTTCCGTGGATGGTGAAATTCTGCCTCCCGAAACGATGATTGTTCAATACTCATTTAACACCTTCAAAGGTGGCCATTATGATGTCACTATTTTTATATATGATATATAATATGTTTATGTTTTATTTACGCTTCTGTATTTTTCATTTTTGTCTTACCTTTATGGCTTCCATTATGGGTATACGCGATATCTTCATTTAAGGAAGTGCGGACTACCGCCCCCTCAAAGTGATTTGATTCGTTAAATACCATATGTGGGACGTATAAAGGATGGAACTATGATATTATATATGATATTATACTGTAATTATAATATACCTTTATATCATTATTATTCCATTCTATAAAATATGAAATAGAAATGAAAGTAGCGTTCATGCGTACGTACGGCTTACCGTCTCCATGAACGGTGCATTTCATTTCTTACCTCTAAATGATTATGTAATGTTATAAATGCATGAATGTACTGGATATATATGACATATATGATATCCAAATCATGAATATTATTCTGGATATAATAAACATTTGACCACACGAACAACATGTAATGGTAAGAAGTCCACTTTCGACTTAAGAACCAAATATCGACAAAACAAACATTATTAACTTAAATGTTTACATAATGTTTATAACATGGAAATAAGTGATCTAATAGGAATAATGAACTAGAAAAAGGTTCTTAATAAAGTGGAAATTAACTCAAGTTTATTATTCAGGACGTTAAAAAATGATCGAGTCAAGTCGGACCCGAGGTAAGGGATCCTACAACTCTCTTTCTTTTTAAGTACACTCTTTTATGTCATTTCTTTTAAGCTCATCTTTCTTATGATTGGGATGTTCTTTTATATTACTCCTACTGTAATTTTTATGTTCATGTGAAGAGAGACCCTATTCTCTATCATCAATCCATTTTCGAAGTTTTGAGTGGCGTCGTTAGGCTGCCGAACTTTCGTAAGAGATCTAACCTCTCTCTTTCTTTTTAAGTACTCTCCTTTATGTCACTTCTTTTAAACTCCTCCTGGCAATGTTGGGGGATTTTCTTTTATATTCCACTTGCTATAAATTCTATTTTAATATGATGGGATACTCTATTTTATCTCATCAATCCATATTCGGAAGTTTTATGTGGCGCCGTTAGGCTGCTGAGTTTTCGTAAGGGATTTTTCATCTCACTTTTATTCCCGTGAGATTTATGCTACATTTGCCACAAATTCCATTGAGTGGTGTATGTACTGCCCATTATTCTACTCTTTGTGTAATATACTTTCATTTATGAGTATTTACATCAATGACCTATTGTCTTTCTTCATGAGGTGTATGTTTTGAAAGATACCCAAGTCGGTAAGGGAACCTTTCACCCTCCTCTTTTTTAAAAGACTTCTTTTATTGGGTATTTTAATTTACATATTTTTATGTTGGGATATGTTCTCATACATCCTTATTGAAGTAAATTTTATGTCCAAGTGATGAGATACACTTTTTATCTCTCATCAACTCATTTTGATGTGATGTCGTTAGGCTGTCAAGGGAACTTTTTAACCCAATTTCGATTTCTTTGGGTTCAACTTGTAGTCATTGAATATGTCATCCATTGAATATGTGTGAATGACCTTTTATTGTTTTACACTTAATATCCACTTATATTGGGTGTATATATATTTGTCACACATATTTTTGAGATTTATTTGTCCTTAATTTAAGGATACCTTCTTTATAAGGGATTTCATCACATTTGACATTTCTATTGAGGGTTCATTGTTGTTATGCACCAATTCACTCTTATATGGTGTATATACTGTCCTTTGGAGTATTATATCATGAATCCTTTTATTCTCATGATATTATAAAGTTATGACTAAATTTTATTCCTCGATTATTGTATTCAAGTGTCTCTAATTTTGGTAAAACCCCTTTAACCAAAATATCATTTTAAATGTTTTAATTATTTGTTCTTATTAATATCCATGTTTTCAAAATGGTTTTAAGGATTTATTTATATGGATATTAATGGTTTAAAATGTTAAAAGCTTCAAGGTGTTATGGGACACTTTGATTCAAAAATCTCTTTATTAAATGTTTTAAATGGTTTTGGAAAAGGTTTCTTTTTGAATGGATTCTTTATTTCAATATCCTAAAATGTTATATTGTGATTGAAATGTGGAAATGTTATGTTTCCTTTATTCATGTTTATATGATACAATTATGTTATGGTTCTTGGGAATTGTTATGCAGAATGGGTGGTTCCGTGATAAACTAAGGGCGGGTGAGCCCGATATAGCTCTCTAATGCATTGGGTAACGCGAAGGAGTGAAACGTTACTGTTTCTCCGAAGAGATTTAGGGAATATACTGTGATGGGTATTCCAAACGTAACCAAGAGGGTTACTCCCTACGTAAGAATGTTATGAATGCCTCAATTTACCTTTATGTCTTATGTTTTCTATGATTTATTCATGATTTGATATGCCTATGTTTTATGGGTAAAGTATGATTTCATTCTTATGTATTTATGAACTCATGTTTCCTTTCCATATTTTTATAACCCTTACTGAGCTTTTTATGCTCATCCCATGTTTTTGAAATGTTTTTCACAGGTCAAGGGAAAGGTACATGATGTGATGATAGTGTCAAGGATGTGTCAAGAAAGAATCCGTGTTTTATTTTAAATAGGTTTCCGTTGATGGGAAGAACGAATATTGTCTTTTATGTAACCACTTTGTTTAAATGTGGAATGCATTGCAAGTTTCATGATCTAATTCTCTAAAACTCTAAACCTGAAAAGATCCTCAATGTGTAATCTTGTAATAACTCAAGATTAAGTAAGGTTTAAGGCTGGGGCCTTATAAAAAGCATCTTATTTATATTTATAAGTATTCACTCTCATTTATTTAACATTAGATTTTATTCATGAAAAAAATATGTCTTCCAAAAAATTTAAATGTTTTTTACTAAAAATATATTATTAAACTCTTCATCACCAAATTCATGGTAAAGAGAATTCATGTCATTGTGCTTGTTATTATAAGAACGTTTAGTAGAATCATCCCTTTTTTTTAAGTAATATTATGTAATTTATAATTATATTTTATATAATACCATATTTATAAAACAATTGTTGGAATAATAGTTTTCTTTTTTATTTTACATAGATGACATTTATTTGTATAAAATAAGGGACTTTTGAAGATATTAGAACATTCTTGTATATTATCCATTTAAATAAATATATATATAACTTATATAATATTAAGATTTCAAAAACACAATAAAAATCACAATTGAAAATACATTGAAAAACATCAGATACCAAATATTGGTAAGAGTTATTATCTCAAGAGGTAGATTAATTGATTACGCCATAAATTTTTTTTGTTGAAACAAGTTTTAATACTCCCCCCAACTAATTTAATTAAAAATATATTAGTTAATCAAAATTACATATTAATATGAGTTTTGGTCTTTTAAAATATTTCTTAAATAATGATTACGTGTTTGTTAAAATAATATAAAAACTATATTAACAATTGAAATAAATTTAATAAATTAAAATATTATATAAAATTTAATTGAGAATAATTATCAAATAGTGGTTTTTTTTAAAATTTACAAAAAAAAATAGTTTAATTCTCAAAACAAAAAAACACAGTGGAATTTAAACCAGTGGGTAAGCCTTATGATAAGACCTAACAACCTCCACATTGAAATCATCTACTTATAAATAGAATATATAAAATAATATTGGTTCAAAGCATAGATTGTGTATTAAAAAAAACAAATCAGTTGTCCAGGATACACATGTACCTCTTTCATAGAAACCATGTGAATAGAAAAAGCACAGTCTGCATAGTGATATCTTCGACAACACCTTTTGAAATCAAATGTAAAGAAATCAATGAAGATATAATGTATCATCAAGTTAAAGTAAATTAGTTAGTGTGAGTTTTAAAAATAGGTTAATTCACCTATATCCTAATTTTTTAATGTAATAAGCATAAAAAGAAAGTATAGAAATATATAATGGATTGTGTTTCTTAGTGTGATGTTCTCTAGATGATTAAGAAACCTCATATGTAGCTTGGAGTGGATCTCAAGTCGTTTCTTTGAAAAGAAGCGTAAAATAGAACCCTATAAGATCTATTTTTTATATATGTATAAAATTATCAATATGGTTTTTATTCTCTACTATCACACATTCGTATATAAGAAATATGCATTATGTAAATTTCTTTCATAAATGGCCCACTTGATCGTCTATTTTCACTCGGACAAAATGAATGTATTCTCTCATTTTTTTAAAAAGGAATAATTTGAATATAAAGAATTGCTGAAAAAATAGACCATTATAGGAATAATCTTCTTGGTATTTTTAATCTTTATTCTCAGGTATAGAACATTTTTTAATGTTCTCTAAAAAAGATTAAGATCTGTCATCAAAATAATCTTTCGCATTAAATTTGATAATATCAAAATTATGAACATTTAATTTAAATATCCCATAAAGGTGATAGTTACTCTTTTTCTGTTGAGAAAACTCTACCTGTGTCAAAATTTCATTGGTTAATTAATCTGATGGTGATTCAGGCTAATAGTATGTTATATAATTGTAGTAAATTCCAAAAGGGGATTCATCATACCAGTGACTCATCTCATTGGTGATTCATTTCTAGAAATACATCCTTTCAACACTTTTCAAAATATCTTGTTGGTTGGTAATGTTTAATGGCTGGTCATCTTCAATGGTGAGTCATTTCTGGAAGTGAGTCATCCTCAATGACATATCCAATGTGGAAGTATTTCTTTTCATTATATTTCTAAATTTCCAACAAGGAGGTTAACCAACTCCAATGGTGGTACATTCATGGCAGTGGTTCTTCTTCAATGATGAGTCATTTCTGGTGGTGATTAAAGTCTGATGGTAGATTATTTCATCACTTATCCAAAATTTCATCAAACATCAATATATTGTAAAACGATTTTATAAAACTTAAAAATAATTAAAAAATTACATTGTTTGTGAGAATTACAAAAAAGAGGTCCAAAATCTAGGGTTTAAATTTTATTATATAATGCCTTGTTATTACATGAACATAGACTCTTTATTTCCTATAACTCTTTAATTAGTTTTCCCTCACAAATTCAAAAAAAAGATACACTACATAGTTTACAATTTCTTTTTCAACAATGGTTCATAATTATGTTCTATTTTACTAAGTTGATTCGAATTCTGAATCATATACTCATTTTAAAGACCTCAATACACAAAAATCCTATACCACATAATTATATATTTCGTGATAATATATTTTTTCTAGGAAATATAATTTCATTGTGTCTTTTGTAGGGATAGAAAAGAAAATTATTTTAATTTATTAAATTTGAAAATATTTTTTCCCATCTCTATCTATTTATTTACTTTTTATATGGGGTTTTTTATAAATTTTATAAATTTTATTGGCATTATTATTTTTGGTCATGTTTGTTCTGGATGAATGTAGAAATTTAGCCCCATATTCAAACATTGACAAAAGTAGACAAATATTATTAATAAATCAAGACACTCATGAAGAATATTAAAACCTGCCATATATGTGAAAAATAATTAAAATCCGAGAAACTGAAAACTTTACTTAAATGGATGATATGATCCTTCAAGGAATGAAAGACACATTCTTAGAAGTGCTAATAATTATAATGAACATTGTATGAGAGGTGGAGGATACCAAGGAGAGACCAAATAATAATATTATCAATAATATGAACCAATGGTAATTATTTATTCTAATTTCTAATATGATACATTCAATATTATTTTCATTAGGGATTCCCACATATCTACTTAGCTAGATGAAAAGGATTATGATGAACCAACTATGACCTGAACTTACAATATAGAAGAATATGAATAAGTAAAAGAAGAAAAATATGAGATGGATAATAAAAATATAATGATCAATGAATCAATGTAACAACCACAACCATAATTTTAAAAATAAGAACTCCACTATGAATAAATTGATTATAAAATTTTCCTAGTATCACTCAATATATCAAAATATTGGTCACATATTCAGAATGTTTTTTCACTAAAAAGTAATAGGAAATGAGATATTATGGATGAGTTATAGTGTATGGATTGGGATAACTAAATATGATTTTATTTTTACCATACAACCATCAGCTAACACATGTATGATTCAGAAAAATGATGATAATAAAAAATGAGTAGCCATTGGGAGGCCTTGTTCTTTTAGAGTTTAATTTTAATGGCCATAATCATGGAAAAATAAATGGAACTAAGAGGTATCCATAGGCATATGCACATAAATTAAAAGGTGGAACATGGATTTTAATTTAATGTTTTCTTCTATTCCCCAACATTTCTTCTTCTGAAAAATACAATTCAAAAAATCAATTCCCTAGATTGTCAATCGAGGAGACAAATACAACATAATGATATCCACCATGAAGTGTTGTAATTTTTTTAATAAATTTAATTAGAAAATTGGAGAAATAATAAGTAATTATAAACATGGGGATTTTTATTTTACAAATCCTAATTCCAGGAATTAGATAAATTCATTAAATAACATTTTTATGAGATATCTCATCTCTCAAATTATTATAATTTTATTAATTGATCATTTTAATAGTTTAAATTTCCATTATTCATTATCAAAATTATATATTCTCATTCATATATAATTTTATAATACTGAATTTTTCTATTATTTTCTAGATCATTTTTCTTCTAAAACTCAGGCATTCATTCTCATAAAACATTTTTTTGTTTCTTATCAATGCTATGATAGTACATATTAACATATAATATTATTTAGAAATATTTTTATTAAGATATTATCCTAACACCCACCTTTATATTTTTCTTTATTAATACTATATATGACATGAACAAACCTTATAAATAAGATCTATATTACATTCCTACTTTATCATTTCCCACCCTACTCTATGTATTTTTCTTGAATTAAGAAAACGAGTGTGGAGGAGAAAATTCAATGGTGGAAGGGATATTCACTTTGTAACAGAAAATTTTTGGGGTGATTTCCATGGGATATTAGGAATAATCATGATTATTCATTTATTTTGATAAATATCGTGTCCTCATAAAAAACATCAAAAATAAAAAAATTATGAAATTCAAAAAATAATTGTTATGTATTGAAGGATAAAAATTAGAATCTGCTAGACCAATTATTGTTTTCATTTGGTATTGGCTTATATATGTGTGAAATTCCCAAGATAAATTTTACAAATATATAAACAATAATAAAAAAAATTCATATGGTTTTATCATTCATTGTAAATCATTGATTCAGGTTCTGAATCTCAGTTTTTTGGAAATGGGGGAGATATCATTTTTAAAGGGAGAATTTTTTTCATTTTTATTTTTTAATCATCATGAAAATTACATTATTGATTGAAAACTTGTTGAGATTTAATTTTATTACATCAATTTCAAACTATCATAGGTCCTCAGAAAAATTCAAACCTAAGGATGAATCTCTCATGGTTATTTTTTATTTTCTATTTATGTGGTGGAGAAAGTAGATACTGTTCAAGAATGTGGTTTGAAGAATGATCCATGGTATCAGCATATCAATATCTACCATTCTATGTTGATAATGATTGAAAAAATATATAGTGAGTTAAATTGAAAAATATATCCACATTGAAAATGAATTTAAAAATATTTATGAAATAATGGAATGGGATTGTTAAATAAAAAGATAGAAAATTTGACATATTCCATTATAAAGTTTGGATTCAATAAAATTTTAGCCTTTATTTATTACATATTTAATTCCTAATTTAGTCAGTTGATTTTATTGAAATTTACAATTAAATATCGGTTACCTAAACCTTTATTTTAATATATAGATATATTAACTTAATTGATTAATATTCATTACATGGCATTATGATCATTGATAGAACTGTAAAGGTTTTGGTCCTTTAGAGATAGTTAAATCTATATTATAATTTAATGTATTCTATTAAACATATCCTACACAGATCATCCAACATAGTACCCTTATTATAAATATCCTTCTAAAAGCCTTTCTTTATAACCTAAGTAACATAAACAAATGAAAGTGTGAACTCAGATGCACAGATAGGGTAAATAAGGGAATTATAAATGATAACATAAACATCACATGAGCATATGGTTAAGAGAATAGGAGAATGAAATTTGAAAACCATACCCAACATATCATAGATAATAATGTAGAATCATGGAATAAATCATAAATGTTTTTCGGATATTAAACATAAGGTAATCGAAGAATATAATCAATGAAAGTATTACCGTATAATAAGACAAAATTTTATTGAATACCCATTATAAAATTATATCATTTCCTTCATCAAGGATAACTATCAAGACTATCATAGTGGATTAGGATTCCTCCCCATTTCATCATATATTTAGATAAGGTTTACTTCCATGATTATCATATTGGATTGGGTTCACTCCCATTTTAGTCATATCATTAGTCAAGTTTTTCTCTACAAACTATCATAGAGGAATGACTCTCTTAACAAACTGGGTTAACTCCCAATTTAGGTTCTTATTATCTATTGAGATATCCACATTTACCTAATCAATTAAATAGTTATATAATATAGTTACCACCCATCATTTAATGATGATTAATTCATATGTGATCTAAGAAGATCATAAATCAGTCATCTTTTATCATAAATAGTGGAATAAAAATTAGTTTTAAAAATATTTCAATATTTCATCATAACATAACCTTTGAAAATATATGGGTTAAATAATTATATTTTAATTATAATCATAATCTATTTATGGAATTAATATGGATGGTATCATAGGATCATATCCACAATAAATGATAATATAAATCAAAGGATTTAATCATATATTCAAAATACCTTTAAAAGATCACATGAAATATTTCATAGAGGAAATACACATATCATTTGGAAATCACTTATTTAAAATTCAAAAAAAATTACCAAATGTAAATGAAAATGTATTATTTCCAAAACCTAATTGAAACATGTAAATTA
This sequence comes from Viscum album, assembly GCA_963277665.1. Taxonomy (NCBI): domain Eukaryota; kingdom Viridiplantae; phylum Streptophyta; class Magnoliopsida; order Santalales; family Viscaceae; genus Viscum; species Viscum album. The sequence continues at coordinate 267,289,533 of OY728158.1, forward strand.
TGTTTCCAATCATTGTGTTTTCTTAATGGAGGGAAATTATTTTCGTGTGGGGTGTGTTAAAAATGATTTTTTTAAAAAAATTGGTAAAAAATTGAAAAGTAATTCATTCAAAAAAAATTAAAATTCCACATAAACCAATTATTAAGAATTCTCAACTTGGTGAAAATTAATTTACAGTATTATATAATAATATTAAAAAATTATTGAAAATATATTAATGAAAACATGTACATTGAAGAAAAATATTATCCAGAAAAGAATAAATAAAGTATATTATTTCTGGGAAAAAATATATCAATATTTATAATTCAAAGAGAGAGGAAAATATAAATGTTAGAAGAAAATTACATTAATAAACTGAGCTGAAAAATTAATTGAATTTTTATATATGGATCATGAAATTTAATCATTAAAAACATAATCATAAATAATCATGTTAAACAATGAGATAGTAACATAAAAACCCTACCAATTTGGTAAATTTAAAACAAAAATCTCATCAAAGGGGAAAATTTGTTGGATATTAATAGAGTTATAATTTTATTTATAATAATCATTAAATAAATTAATGGTTTGTATAAGCACATAACAAGTTAAATAAGTGCTCAATATGACATGTGTGTCATAGAAATTAATGTGGGATAAAAATCATTATCCTCAACTTAGACTTTCTTCCAAAGAACTACAACCCCCTATAAAATAAATTTAAATATACTATAATTAGATACAAGAAAAATTTAAATATGTAAAATATAATATAATATCTACTTATAACATTTAAACACCCATTATTAATCATTCTTTTGAAAATCAACAATTCTGAGTTTTAATTATTTTCTGTTTCATACGAATTTCGGTTTGGAAGGTTTGGAAATTTTACATTTTTCATGGTTACATAATATCTAAATTTTCATTAATTATATAAATTTTAAATATATTAATTATATAAAAATGTATAGTTATCCATAAAAGGTATGTATTGCAAAAATGATTTACACTCTTTATAGAGATGGTATGTTGTATGTACACATGAAAATTGTCTTCATTTTATAATGAAAAGAAGGGGAAAATGAATAATATTATTTTATAATTTTAGAAAAATAAATATATCATAAATTACATATATATAATTATATTAATTATATATACATACATTAATTATATCCTTATTAACATCAATTTATAATTGAAATTAAATAATAACCTCATCAATTCGGGGAGGTTGTAGTCCACATGTACATTCAAACAACATTATTATTTTCTAATGGATTAGAAGGTAAGAAGGTATATATGATATTATAACTATAGAAGAAAAATTAATTTATAAATATAAGATCAAATCATTAAACTCATCATAACAACTTTTATTGAAAAATCATGATGGAATATTAATTTTATCGCTATTGGGAGGTGGTAGTCCACATGTATGTACAGGCAAAACTTTCACTTTCCATTTGATAGAAAACATGGTGAATTACAATAGTTACATAATCGTAATAATATTAACAATATTCTAGAAACACAAGTTAATATTTTATGATGAATTCCATATATTTAGATGAGTTAGATTAAGAAATAATTTGAAAGAGGTTGGGTAGGATGATTACTTCTCCATAGGTTGGCCTCGATTAGACCATTTTGTAAGGACTCATAGATCAGTACATTAAGTATTCAAACAATTATAACTCATCAATAATTTTTTTAACGTTAATTTTTTAGTTTTTTATTGTAAAATAGGGCTCAATGTTATGTAAATAATATAAATAAGGGGCGTCCTTTTTTAATAGGGAAGATAAAACCATAAGAATTTCATAAAAGAATAAAATGTAAAAAATGAATACTCAAACCAAATTATTAAAAATGGTGAGATATTAGATTTTGGTCTAGCCTGACATCTATATATTTCGAATTCATAGGATTAATACAAGTTTAATGTTCAATAAGATGCTTATCTCTTTGTTTAACTACAATGATAAACTTGTTTTATCCTTAAACAAGTTAATAGATCTTCACAGATTTTACAATTAATTAATATCAAAAATTATGTTTAAAAATTACATAATATAAATATTTTTATTTTAAATATGGAATTCATTTTATCTAATTCAATTTAACTAATTATTTTATTTTTATTTAAAAATAATCTAAAATAATCATGATGAAAATAGGTTTTCTAGGAAAAATGTTTTCTAATTTCTAAACTTTTTATAACAAAATAAAATAAAAATTGATACAAAATATCATAATTATATTACCGATATTATTAGTAGACCAATTTAACTTTAAAACAATTTAAAAATAGAACATTTTAAATTATTGACTAGAAAATATAGTTTTTTTAAATCATTTCTTTTACTATATGTTGAAAAAGAAATCCTCTAAAAAATTACCTCTACAATTTTCGGAGAATAAATTATATATTTTCTCTAAAAATAAATGAAAACCTTTTTGAATGAATTTTTTTGAAGCTTATATATAAGTTACAATATAATTGAACAATTACTTATCAATACATATTCTTTATCTAAAACCATTATACCTAATTTTCAAAATGTGATTATTCCTATTAACTCCAGAAATTTAATAGCCATAATATAATGATATATATAATATTATGTTTCATTTTGACTTAGGATTATATTCCTCACCGGTTATTGAATATTGAAAATATATTTTATGAGAAAAATATAATAAAATATTATTGTGTCAAATTCTACACCAATTAAAAAAAATTATCCATCAAAATTCTATCACTACAATATCAAAAATTAGGATATCACTATTTACTCACCTTATTGGGTTCCTATATAGATTCATAAAAAATTTATTCCATAAGTTAACTTTAACCGTGTAAGTAGTCTTCTTCTACATAACTTTATCACTATGATATACGATTTATACGAATTATTCATCAAGGAAATGTCCATTATCTATTGTTAAAACCTATGAGTTTAGTACAAAGGATAGATCATGTATGTACTTCCTCAGTAGAGATACATGGAACACATTTTTAACTTGGGAGAGGTTCATCGAAGGAACTAATTGATTTGGAACCACCCCTACTAGATCAAAAATCACCAAGGGTACAATATACATAGGGACCAACATTCTATTGAATTAAAATCTCATAATCTTATTCCATGGAAAAATTCATAGGAATACCTTCTCACAAACATAAATTTACATATTTCTCTAATAATTTTTATATTATTATTGGTATAGAATCTGAGTTTACATTTTCTGGTATAGAATATATTTGAAATTATCTTCCATTTTCATTGCATCCGCATGTCATACTAGATTTCATTATATAACATTATACTATAACATAGGATGTCTACACTTTATTCCATAGAGGGATTCAAAATTATTTATCTAAATTTCTGAGTAAAAGATTTTAACAAATTAAAAATCAACCACTAGAAGGTTTTAATCCCAATAAAATATAAAATGAATATAACATGCCTTAGAATATCCTATATGGTTTATATGGTTATATAAAACCACATATCTTTATAATGATTATATATAGTATGAAAACATAACTCTGGGTCTAGGCCATACATAATACTTCACCAAAACATCTTGGTAAACCATCAATTGTAATAAAAAATCAATTTTTTATAGAACTATATGAAAATTTATCACTTCATTAACATATATTCAGGAAATACGATCAAGAGAAAAATCATCTATGATATAAATAATGCATGATGAATTTATAAGGATATTGACTACAACTAGATGAAAATTATGGCCTTTTGAAATTTCAGGGAGTCTAAGGATAAAATACATTTTCCCCCATTTCAATTCTAGTATGGATAATGATGGTAACACCCCTTTATAATTTCATCCCTCATCCTTAACTTCATGATATTCCTTGAAACGAGATATGTACTCTTCAATATATCTATTTCTATTTCCTAATAGTAATACTCTCTCATATACCCATAAATCTTCATAAATTTGGGATGAATAAAGATATTTGAACATTGAGATTCATCATATAGTACCTTCTCCAAATTAGGTATAGATAGTACAAATATATTCTTCCAAAAACATATCATTACATTTTATTCATAGTTTAACTATAAAACATTTATTTCATTATTTTGAAAAACTTCATCATTCTTCTACACAACATTAATCATTACATGGATAGATGGATTAACACACATTTGAGGAACGTAATATTAATCACTTTCCATCAATATTTATATATACATTATTTGAAAATATAAAAATATTATATCTTATTTTATACTTATTATAGATAAAATATCATGAATTATTCTACTCAAAGAATCGAAAACATTATTCACTTTCCTATGGTGATAATGTATTGTGATGTTATAATCCTTGATACACTCCTACAATAATTCCATGTTCATATTAAACTATTTTTGAGTGAATAAATACTTTAAACTCTTATGATAAAAATATATTTCACAACATTAGCTCTAAACATAAGTCATTCCTATCTATAATGTAATAAATACCAAAACATACTCTAAACCATGGGTTATTAAATTTTACACATGAACTCTTAATTTTCATGCGGAAATATCTATAACCATATCATTATACATGTGGATTCATCTGAGTCCCTTTTTTATGTTTCATAATAAATATAAAACCATAATCCATTATAGGGAAATATAATTATATCTTCTCTGAATATCCTTTACTACAATTCCATGAACTTTTTTTACATTATTCTATCCAAAAATATCTTTTTTCCTTTACTATTTCAATTGGTTAGTTTATTATATACCATTGATAAATTCTAAAAAAAGCATTAAAAATATTTTTCTAAGCCTAGAAAATTATGTATCTCAGACATAGTGGTTGATTTGGGCAATGTTCAATAAATTTCAATATTTATGGATCCACTAATATATCATCAAGAGAGATTACATGATACCAAAAAATGAAACATTCTATAGTTAAAATTTACACTTGGTAAATTTTCCATACATCTTCTTCCTCCTTAAAGACTTCATAACAATCCTAAAGATATGAAAATTATCATTTTTGAGTAGAATATATAATAATATTTTACACAATGTCTACCACTAACTGATGCACATATTCTCCAATGAATCAATTAATTATATCCATGAAGATAGTGGGGGTATTAGTAAGACCAAATGGAATTACAATAAATTAATAGTGTCTATATATATAATGTAAACCTATTAGGGGAATACATTAAATTTTTAACATCAAATTTTATTATTCGGATTAAAATTCAATCCGGTAAAAATATTGAGCTCCTAAAAATTGATCTACCAAATATAAAATATGTTTCATGAGATACCTTTTCATTATTGTGATATATTAATGTTCATGTTCATCAATTAAAATTCTCATTTATCATTACCTCTTATTATGAAAAATAACAGTTCCAACCCATGATTACACAAATGTCCCAAATAATTCTTTATACATATTCTCCAAGTGCTTCTTTTTTAATTATGATAACTCAATAAGGTAAATATTTTATGGAGTATTTGAAAAAGGAGTAGCACCTGGCTTGATTTATATAAAAAACTCAACTACATGATTCAATGGAGGACTATGTAATTATTCTGGAAATATATCAAAAAGCTATAATATAATACATAAATATTTAATGATTATTTTCTAACCAACCATATAAGATGAAATCCCATTTTTATTAAGAATCATGACCTATAAATTGGATGAAATTTCAATTGGATGTTTATATTTATCATTACCCAGATATAAGACCATAGATTCACTTGGAATGTCAAATGTGTCTTCCCTTCCATTGAAATTAATATGGGAATTATATAATGAAATCCAACTCACAACCAAAATATCTTCATATTAAATGGGAGAGAGAATAGAAATATTCAAATGATGTAAATTCCCATAATCATTAGTCAGAGAAGAAACATGTACTTGATTTGTGATAATCATACGATTTGGATTTTTCAATTTTAATTCAGTAAAAAATCATTAAAGATATAAATAAGCATTCCATGATACTTTTCCTAATATAAAGGAATTAATATTTCAATGATCAAATATGATACTTCAATATTTTAACATACCTATAACCACCACAAAAATTATTATTATATATTAAATCCCTTAGTATAGCCAAAAAGATATTCATATTTGCTAGGAATCATTGAAGATATTGATCGATCCGGAAAAAACATTCATTATTTTTCTAAATATTAACACATTATTTTTTTCCTATAACACATTAGTTTTCACCTAGGTCGTTATAGGTCATCATCTATTGAAGTCATTCATAATGGTTCTTAAATAAAATATAATTTAATCCAAAATTAATCCATGATGGTATCATAAGACATGTTCATTAAGGGAACACATACTATGAACCATAATAGTGGTTGGGATATATTCCAAAAACTCTCTTTATAGTTACTTCCCCAATATATATGTATACTAAATCCATGTACCCATGTAGTATATAGAAAATGAATTAATATTAAAAAATAAAATATAATCTTCCATAGAAATATAGTAGGATATTATCCACCACTTAGACTTGTCCCCATGGTTGCCACCCAAAATAAATAATTCAAATCTCCAATGATTGACCAAACCCAACAATGATACTAACACTATCATCCCATACATTTTTTATATAGATATTTTTTCTTAGTAAATAAATATTTGTCACATAACATTACGATACATGCTAGAACTATAATGAATTTGTGTTATTTGAGATTAGATAATAATATTCTTAATTTCTAAAATATATTTAACATATCTTAAAATCTATTCCTGTATTTCACTCTTATAATACATAACCACATTAATAAAATTTTTCATAACACATCAAAAATAATCCTTCTAATGTGAAATCTCAAATGATAAGTATGTGAAAACAAGGAAGATAGAATTATCGTGTAATCATAAATAAAAAATAAGTGTATGAGAAAATAATTTCAAAAATTGGAAACCACACATGCTATATCATAGTCTATAATCTATAATAATGGCATAAATATAGGAGTTTCATAAGACATTAATCATAATGAGGACATGTAAATGATCCATGAGAGTATAACATTGGAATAATATATAAGTTTGTCTCACAGACATAAGAATAGAAAGTCATTTCCTTAGTAAATAGACACCGTCAAGACTATCATAGTGGATTTGGATGTCACTGAATTACATCATATAATTAGTCAATTTTCAATCCAAATATTATACTTTCAGATATGGTACGCTAACCATTTGATCATATCCTTATTCAGGGTTCCCTCCAAATATTATCATAGTGGAAAGAGTCACACACTAAAGGAGGATCAATCCATATTTAATTCATTATTGTCTCATGAGATATCCATATTTTCAATTACATCGGAGGTTTACATAATGTTAAGCCCACATATCACATTATCATAATCCATTCATATTTCTTCCATAAGATCATAAATCAGTCATCATATATCATAACCCATGGAAAGGAAACAAGTTTCAAAAAAATCCATAATTTCAACATAACATAACCCATGTAAATTAAGAAAGATTCAAAAACATCTCATCATCATAATCATAAACCATTCAAAGAAATAATAAGGATTGTTTCAATTGATCATATCCTTATTAAATCATAAGTAACCTCAAAAAATATTATCTTAAATTAATAATTCTATTAAAATACACATAGAATATTTGTTGAGAAAAATTACATTATCATTTTAAAATCGTATATTTAGAATTTAAATTTTTTAAAAATATTAAGGGAAAAATATATTCAAAAATAATATTTTAAAATTTTAAAATAAAAGTCATATCATTTTGTGTTCATGATTATGGGAAATTGTCTTCATGTTGTGGACAATAAAAGAGTGATTCAATTCATATTTTTAGAAAAAAGAGAAAAGTACATCATTCGGAAAATAAAATGATGATTCATATTAAGCTATATTTTTAAAATTAAAAAATTTGTAAAATGTATTTAAATATAATATAATAATATTAATAAAAATTATAATATATTAAGGAAAACATGAAAATGGAAAAAAAATCCCAAACAAAGAGGAAATAGTATATTTTATATTATAAATATTTTCATAATAATTATAAGAAACAAAATAGGGGAAATTTTATTATTACTTGAAAATTACATGATTAACTAGTGGGTATTATAATTCTTAAAATTCATATGATTTATATCATTAAATTACATAATCATAAACTAAACCATAATTAATCCCCGTAAACAATGAGATTGGAACATAATCCCATGTTATTTTCCTAAATTACAAATCATAATCATATGAAAGGGATAACCTTATATTAGTATTTAAATCAAATTAATTTTCATAAGAATAAAAATAAAATACAGTCATGGTTATTATATACACCGTATCAAAAAAAAGTGGTGAATATACCATGTAACATATAATATTAAAATTGAGATGAGAATCCCTTACCTAAAGTTTGAATTTCTTCATAAGTGTTCTAACCTCTTATATAATAAATTTAAATTTGTTATAATAATATTTAATACTAATACATATAATATCATATTTGATCCCATTTTGAAATTTCAACATCTATTTCTTAATAATTCTATATTTAAACCATTGTTTGTAACTATTAATTATTTATTCTTTCATGAGAATTTATGTTTGGTTGTAATGGTCCTAATATAAAAATGTTTCAACTATCTCAAAAATTTTATTCATGATATAAATTTAATACAAATTTATTACAGAATTTTTTTTAATCATCCATAAAAGGATGATATAGAAAAAATCCCATGATTTATAGAGATGGAACGTTTATTTTGAATAAATAGGAAAAATTAATGTCTAAAATCAACAGAAGTATATGTGCAAATCCTTGAAGGGAAATTGTCCAGCCAGAGCTGGCTGGAGTCGAATGGGCCTGAGGTCGCAAACTGATGGGCTACGTTTTTCCCTTCCCTTTTGGTAAAGGATAAGGTCCATAAAGATATGATTTGGAAAAATGAAAGAATTCTCTTGATGATGAAGCCAAATGACTGGATCTCACCATCATTGTGGTTAAAAGAATCGACTATGGTAAGGAAGTCGGACTCAAAAATGATATCACACCATCCACATTCCAATGAGAGAAACATACCGGCAAGGATGTCCATGGCCTCAGCAACTGTATGTTCCTAGAAAGCCTGATATGGTTCGTATTTTGCAGCAATGATTTTCCCCAGATGATTTCGGGCCAGGAGGCCGAGGGCAACAAGCCCATGCTTTGGGAACGATACGTCCACGTTAATCTTAAGAGTCCCTTCCGTTGGGGGATTCCGATGAGGGGGGAAGGAGATGGTAACACCTAACATGAAATGTCTATTGTGTTCCTTCAAGACCACAATCGTAGAGATGGCCCATTCAATCTAGAATTCTGGGGGATTGTGAGGTTGATGAAAAAAAAGCAACTTTGCGCCGGACCCAAATTATCCATGCCAGAGTGCAAAGTGAACACGAATAAGCTGAGGTAAGAGAGGAGCACCAACGCGTCAAAAGATCGGGAAGGTCAGAGGCCGATGTCATTGACGCGGCCTAAGTCAGGTCCCATTAGGACCAAATTTTCTTAGCTTTCAGGCAGTGAATGATGCCAGTGAAAGGAGTTTATGGAATGTTCGGGAAGATGGGGTAAAAGGGAGTACTGGACATATCTCAGTAAGCAAAGAGGCTCATGGTTGGGAGAGTACCTGTGCAGATCTGCCACCAAAATTGGTGTACTTTAGGGGGAACTTTGAGCTTTCAAATTAAATTCTATGGTCCCTCATCCCGGCCGACTGAGTGGCTGCCAAGAGCCAGTCTCTAACGAGACCTCATCGTGTATTCACCTATGATATCGTTGATCCAAGAAAACTGGTCAGGGCCTGCAGTAGGGACCCAGGGAATGCAAAAAGATAATTCTTTAATCCCATTCTTTAAACCAATCAATTATTTTTTTTCCGGACAGCACCCTTGTCCCTGGTGGGAAAGGTGGCAGCTGACAGTCTAGTTTAAAAGACCTAGGTAGATGGGGGATATAGCCTTCATGCCATCCTTATCAACAAGCCAAGGATCATTCCAGATATTGAATGATGAGCCAGACCCAATCCTCCATCCTAGTCCTTTTTCCAAGATATTTTTATCCCCCCAGATGCTTCTTTAGAGGAAGCTGGGATGGGGACCAAGGGAGGAAGCATGAAAGTTCATTTGGGGAAAGTACTTAGCCCGGAGAACCCATTCACAAGAGACGATGGAAAGTTAAGAAGGTTCTATCCTTGCTTTACTAAAAGTGAATCCTTGAAGAGATGCAGATTCTAGAATCCCATCCCTCCCTTTTATTTGGATTTTCAGAGTTTCTCCCTGGCCATCCAACGGGGTCGATTCATTCCATCATTCTTCCCCCACTAGAAATTGGAAGTGCGTGTGTGGATCTAGTCGACGATGAAATCCGAGAGCTTAAATAGGGACATGAAGTAGCTGGGGATGTACTGGATGATAGCATTGATGAGGGTCTCTTTTCCTTCTTTAGAGATTCCTTTAGGGGACCAGCCTCGAATTTTTTTCTCGAGCCTTTCCACAAGAGATGAGAAGATTTCATTTTTGGATCGGCCAATCACTGTGGGAAACCCAAGGTACTTCTGATGTTTCACAACCATATGGATACCAGCTAATGCACATAGCTCATCCCTCTAAGACAGAGGCACCCCAGCACTGAAAGAAATTTCAGATTTTCCATGACTGATGGATTAGCCAGATGCCCTCTCATACTTTTGGATCACTTTGCTGATCACCCGACATCATTAATTGTTGCTCTTGAAAATAGGAGACAGTTTTCGGTGAAGAAAAGATGCGACACATGGGGGAAACACGGCATAACTTTTCCCTATGAATAGATTTAGAGGATACAGCCCTGAAAATAAGATTACAAAACACATCAGCCACTAGTATGCAGAATAAATGGGAGAGGGGGTCTCCTTAGAGAAGGCCTCGAGATGGGGTGAATCCTATGGTGAGATCCCCAATTACCATGACTTTTAAGGAGATAGTCAAGATTCATTCCATGACCATATCTGTCCATTTAGCGCAAAAACCCATTTTCAGCATAACTGCACGATTGAAGTGCCATTCCACTCTGTCGTAGGTCGTGGTCATATCCAGTTTCCAGGCCATGGTTCCTCTTTTCATGATGAAGCGTGATTTCATGTAATTGAACACTTCATGGGCCACAATTACATTATCAGTGATTAGTCTCTTGTCCATGAAGGCGTTCTGGTTCTTAGAGATATTATCAGGTAGCCAAGGTCACAGCCGATTGACGAGGATCTTTGAGAAGATCTTATAAGAGACATTGCAAAGGCTGATTGGTCTAAAATCAGGGATCACCAGAGGTTTCATTATTTTGGCGATAAGGACAAGGACATTTTCATTGATGGCAGCAATGATAGTAGTCCCATCCTAGATATTTTTCATCATGTTGCATATGTTGGGACTGATAATGTGCCAGTATTGTTTAATAAAAAGGGCGTGGAACCCATCCGATCCTGGGGCCTTAGTGGGATAATGATGTTTTAGAGCTAGACGTATCTCATCATCTATCACATCTTTGGTGAGCTGTCTATTGATCTCATCGGGGATCATAGCTCTGATACAATCTTCCACCTCGGTAGACATGAAAGGGGTTCCTCCAACAAAGATTTTCTGAAAATAGTATGTCAAGGACTCATGTATACCATTTGTGTTAGAAAACATGCTTAAATCGGGTTGTAAGATGAAAGTAATAGCATTTTTCCTACGCCTGGCTGAATCGTTTGGGTAAAAAAACCAGGTATTAGCGTCCCCCTCTTTAATGTGGTTATACCGCGCCCACATGGCCCAGAAACATTCCATGACACACAGGGCTATGTCCAGCTCTCTTTTCATGGCTTTAATATTAGAGAGAAAGCAATTACATGTGGGTTGTTCGAGGAGGGTTTTCAGTCTCTTTTCAAGGACACCACAGTGCCGGCCGGGGTGACAGAATTTCCTATTGCTCCAAGGCCTCAGATCAGATGAAACGTGTTGGAGATTGAGGCAAACATCCACTTGAGTGCTCTTCCAGCATGATCTGATCACCTCTTTGCATTCCTAATCTTTTGACCAGAAGCTCTCAAATCTGAAGGGTCTGTTATGTTGTCTATTTTGTTCTCCTTGCGTTTAATCAATGTGATTTGGACAGTGGTCCGTGCACATGAGCAACACTCTTATTTTCGAATAGATTGGAAGAGAAGAATCTATATATGATTTTATAATTGTAGAAAAATAATTATGTCATAAATATAACATATATAAATTGAACCCATAAAGATAACCATCCATTAAAAGTGGTAATGGAAAATTAATTTTATAACTTCATGGAGATGGCAGTCCACACATACACAAGAGAGATACATTTTCTTCCCATATGAACAATGGGAGTGTTAATAATGGTGGTTCCATAATCATAATAAATTTTAAGAATATAAAATATACAAAATTTATTATTTTATGATGAACATCATAAATTTAGTGGAGTTAAAATAGTAAATAATTTTAAACTATTTGAGTAGGATGATAATGTATCCTTCAGTTGGCCTCCTTTAGATCATTTCTTAATGCAAAATACTGACATGTGTGCTATACACCACTACCCTGGTCTATTTGATTACATGAAATCAGTCATGCCTCCCCGTAGGTCAGAGGATACTGACTAGCATAAAGTTTAGAATATCAATCATGGGGAGACTATACCCTCTTAAATAGAATATCAGAATAGCCAAAATAAAATGTAATAACACAATTATATAACCAATCACCAAACAATCCAGGTTTCCAATGATGATCAATATTGGAAGTAATATCAATAACTAAACCATATATATTTCATTCCAAATATGATTCATGTTTCAATATGAATAACATAAAATAAATAAATACACTAAAAACTCCATATAGGGTCTTGAATCATGTTTGTCACCCACATCCATGCTTCATCCTAATATTCCCTATTACATATGAATATTACCCTTATCTTTTCCTCCAAACATGAAGTCAATTAAAGTAAAAATTATGTAGCCCGAGTAGGTTTTGATTACACCTTAGTAGGCCACCGACAAGGGAATCTAAAACAGTATCTAGTCAATAATAGTGTATGATGTTGTACAAATAATACATTACTTGCAATACATTAAATAATTTATATATATTCATATATTTTATATTTAACCACATAAAAGCCCAGGTTCCTGAGGATACCATGTCCCTCAATATGTATACAATCCCATGTCAAAAAACATAACCATATTACTTTTTCAATTTCAAAATCACATGGTTATCAGTATAAGTTCATTTCCATTCACATTATGGAAAACTGGAACCCTATTCCAATGCCAACATTTAGTGTCCAGATCATCATGACTATGAAATTACGGGTATTTGAAGTAGCAGTCAATGTCCAAAAACTCATTTATCAACAAATACAAGTGTCATTTTGAAGAATCATTCCATGTCCCACACTTATTTATCACAATGGACTTTTGAATCACTAGCCCATGTCCCACAGTCATTATTACTTGTATCACACAAGTGGTTTTCTAAATTATCACTCTATATCTGACACTCATTTGTTGTGACAATGGTATTTTGAAGAATCATTCCATTTCCAAATCCATGTTTATCAATCACTCAAAATATTCCCATATTCCACATCAATCAATATCAATATATATTTATACTTTTACCAAAAATTCACATCATGGTACCGTCACAATTTTATCACCTCAAATCATGATTCAACACTTTAATCACATGAAATAATATGTTCACTTCACCATTATAACATTTTAAAATATTCAATTCTTAAAACCCATTATAACATTAAGATCTTGTCAACAATCTCATAAATCCCTAATTTTCAATTATTTTATGTCACATTAACTGAAATATTACACAATCAAAATTTTCAATTAATTCCACAATCGTGATGTCCCATTAATTAAATCACTATTTAATTAATCCAATTCCATAATCCTAAACTATCATTTATTAATTAAATAATCAATTAATTAAATTACAATGTTCCTATATCCATTTAATTAGTTATCAAATTAATTAATTCAATTCAATAATCCCCAATTACATTAAAATTCAACCAAATTCATCATCACATGGAAATTAAATCAACTTAATTCTAGGATTACATTAATTGATTGATTTATTTATTTATTCAATTAAAGATTATATTTTAAAAAATACCAATTGAAATACAACAACTCATACATGCAATTGGAATCAAGATTTATTGAATTGAACTTACACCACCTACCTCAAGATTGAAGACAAAACTCTCCAATAGAAATGCCCAATTAAATCAGAATGATCAAGAACATGATGAATAAAAATACCTAGATCTGAATACTAGATCCATTATAAAATAGATTAAATATTTTAATACCTATATCTATATCCACAACAAATATATTAGAACATAAATTCAAATGAGGTATGGAATATGAGAGAGTAGAAAAAAATTATACATGATGAGAATCACATACTGGGAGTGGTATTGATCTTTAATTCAGACATCAAATCATTAAAAATAGAAGATGGTATCCATATCAATCTATCCAAGAGACTCTAAAATGATAAAAAAATTTAGGGATGAGTTTGTTTCAAATTGGGTGAAGTTAGGGAAGTTCATGTTTTTTAAAAACAATTTTCTAAATATTAAAAACCTTGGAAATAATTTCCTGGGTAGGGGTGCACGGTTTCAAAACCCTTGTTCCTTACCCATTAACCTCTTCTAAGGGGTGAATGGTTACTAAAATGAGTGGGTACAGTTTGACAAACTATGTTTTATCTATGAAAATACCTCTCTATGGGTACACCATTTTCTAGGTTGGGTGCAATGTTTGGAAAAATAGTATTCCAACCGTGCACATCTAATATTCCATAAATAATTCTCCAATTTAATCCAAATAATCCCTAAGGTATAACCCGAAAAAGATGTACTCAAAAAAAATTTCTCTTATAATCACACATGATACATCTTTTAAAAAGGACGACATCTTACAATATCCCCACCTTATAACAACTCATCCTTGATCTGTACTCCCAAGCATCAATAATATTTCAAGTCAGATAGAATGGGACATTGAGGCCGTATATCCACTTATCTCTCCCATGTTTCCTCCTCCATGTGCCCATGTTTCCATAATACATGAAAAATCCACATGATCATACCCTACAACACTTTATCACAGTGTTCCAACACACGTATCAGATGCTATTCAAAGGAAGAATTGGTCTCAAGCTCTACATCAACCACATAGATCAAAAGAGAAGTGCCAAGGTTATACCTCCAAAGAACTAAAACCTGAATAATATCATGCATGTCACTATAAATCTATGGAATATACAATTGTTTTGCCTCCGATCCAATCTTCTCCACAACCTAAAACATTGCAAAAAATCACGGGAGTTAGATTTTATTATCTACATATCATGTGGTGACTGAATCTCTATTACACCTAATGAAATACATGATCACCATATGTAAATTGTAGCATTCATCGACATCTATCAGCATATTAATTCTCTCTACTCCGATCCATATCCATACATTTCTGAAATAGGTGAACCTGCTCCAATATCTCCTATATGAGACTCAATCCCAAAAGCTCTGACCAGCCTGCCTCCATCCATCATAAAAGGTGATCTAAATGGAATAACATAAATATCATGATATGGTGTAATCTAAAAGGATACATGATAAATATTTTTGTAGTAAAACTCTACAAAAGTTGGGTGATTCTTTTATGTCCCATTAAATTCTACGACCCATGATCAACGAATATCATAAACAACATGTATAGTTTTATATTAATGTCCATTTCCCTATGGGTAGAGTTTCATACTCTGTAAAACCTATGTACCTAGTTCAATATGTAATCCCGTCCAGAAGTGTGAAGTAAAACATGAGTCATTTCCTGAAACAACACTATATGGAACACTATAGAGATATAATATCTCCCAAACATATAGACTTCCTACTAATCCTCTGTGAAGGTCTCATGTAGTGCCAGGAAATGCATTACTTTAGTCGCCCAGTCTAAAACCCCCCATATATCGGCATTATTCAGAGGCATCCTTGGGAGACCCAATAAAAAGTCCTTGGTAACATCATCCCGCTATTATTTAGGAATGATCAACAGCTATAGTAAACCTCCATGTCATTGATTCCAATCCATCACATGTTCATAGGTGTATATTCATGTCATGAACGTTATAATAACATTTTTATGATTGGCCACCAAAACTATTAGTATAGGTTATAGCATATTTTGTTCAAACATGGATGCACTGCCCACTTCAGGGAATGAAATTCAGGAAAAATATCCTCTCACGTGCTCGTAGGAACAATAACCTAATTCCAAGCATAGATGATATCATCCACATATATAGTCTAATATGAAGGTGACTCCAAACCTTCAATTCATTCCCCAAGGGCCGGAAATTATGGATTCTTAAACTATCTTTCTGTAATAAGGATCAAAAGAGCAAAATCCACTCAAACCAATACAGGGGTCATCTTCTCTTGGACCTCCTAAACTACCACCTGCATCCCTTTTAGTGCTGTCATTATCTTCCACTCAATAATACACACCTAAAATGCCTGAGTCCAATTTTTTTTTTCTTAAAGTGTCAGCAAATTATTTACTTTTCTAACCATATATGTTATCTCAAAATCAAAAGACTTAATATATTAAACCCACCTCCACTACTAGAGATTAAATTCTTTCTATGAAAATTTATACATTATGATCTTGTAATTAGTATTCACATTAAACATCTCACCCACAAGATAACAATATCAACACATCCAAGTATTAACCACTTCAACCAACTATAGATTGTTAATAGGTTAGTTCTATTTATGTTTACTTACCAATAGATATTCATACACCACAATTCTATAACCCTACATCTGCACTTCTCCATGATAGTTCCTAGAAGTATCAAGAAACATTGTATACTCCTCCACTTACTTGGGTATGATCAATTTGGGTTCTAATGTCAATATATTTTTCATCTATTGGAATAATTTAACATTTTCATCAAACCATATTTCATTTTTGGTCAATCCTAAAAGATGTTCTTCCAAGAAGGGAAATTATTAAATTAACCTCTAATAATAACCCATAGCCCCAAAAAATTGGGTATATCCAAAAAATTATTGGGATAATCCCAAGAAACCACTACTTAAACATTTTATAGTTCCACAATCACAAATTAATCTAAGAATATGTGAACTAAGAAGTGTACATAATCAATCAAAAATTAAATCATAGATAGAATGATGTATAGTTATGCTCTCCCAATGTACCAAATATTATTTCAAGATGTTTGGAATGATCTTCATGTGTCTTATCATACATAAAGATTTAATCCACAACCTCCACCACAAACTGATTCAGCAATGGATGGAAAATTCTATTCATCCAGTCCATAAACACTTCGGGAATATTCATCTACCTGAACGGCATAAAATTGAAGTCATAAAGGACATATATTATTATGAAATATATTTTATGTATATCCTAAGGTAAAACTCTCAACTGATGATACCCTATTCTCATGTCGATCTTGTTTAAAAAATAGGAATCCCTCAACTTGTCCAAAAGATCATCGATACACAAAAGATGATACCGGTCCCTCATTGTCATCTAGTTCAACTTATTATTGCACACACATAACAATAAAGTCTCATAATCATTCATAGAATACAAAACTAGATAATACCCAGGTGATTTACTAGGACGGATAACCACCTTATCCATCAAATCCTATTTTTTAGTCTTTAACTATGGTAGCACTCTTTGTTTTATTCTGTGTTGTGGAATAGATGCACACTTATCCCTCAGCAAGAGCTCAATTTTAAATTCCATATCTCTCTTAGGTGGTATCCTTGATAATTATTCAATGAATAAATCCTAACACAGGTCCACTAAGGGTGTCAATAAATCCCTATTTAAACCTCCATCATCTAGAAATAGACTAAAAACTGAGTGTTGACCACCCATATTGCTCATGAACTAGACCTGCAAAATCCACCTTGATATTCCACTCCCCATGATGATATATTTTTTACACTCTGGATATGTAAAAATCACGCTCTTTTGGTAATAGTTAATGTGGTCTTAGTAAGTTAATAACTAGTACATACATATAATTAGGCTAAATATGAACATGCCATGGATGTAATGATCCCAATTAAAATGAGCCTCCCTAACCTTGAGAGAACACCATTTTCAAAATTGATGTCTCTTTTTAAAACTCTAAATGAGGTATGTATCATCATAAACCATCTCATTAACTCCCCCACCTTGCCCAAACCATTCACAGGTGGGGAATATTAAAATTAATGAGAGGTACTTGTATCAAATAATGCACTAGAAAACATAGAATCTATAAGAATGGTTCCCATAACTGCTAATAGTCCAACCTCTCTATCCACCAATGTATGAGAGTTGGAATGCAACTGTCCTTCCCAAATTCCATTTCATGCATTCTAAGTCTCATGATATTGAATAATATACACATATGGGTTGTCTTTAAAAAAGAACTATGTTCACTACCTCCACTACCACAACCAGTAGAACCCAAACTACCAGACTAATATGATATAGAATTTTACCATCCCACTCTCGAAATTTTACTAGATACTCCATCACGACCCATATTCCATGGTTTCAAATATAAATATTATAGATGGCACATCTTCACACAATCTCATCACTCAACCAATGGCCGGGGACAGTGTCAATGAAAGTGACCAAGCCTCCCACACTGGTGTCATGTCACCTGAGTGTGGTCTTGTATAACTAACCCTTATTACTAGACACTTTTCTTTCTATCCCCTAGAATCCATTCCAATAGTGTCACTTCCTACAATCGGAATACCTAACATTAGATCACCTAGAAGAAGCCATCTATCCTCCACTAGATGCTTCATTTAGGATTCACACATAAATGAGAGCATGCTTCACCACTTATGAAATCTTCAATATCCTAAAGATAATCACCTGGGACATAATTTCAAATTTCAGACCATACTGAAACCAATTTTCTATAGTACATTCATCTTATAAAAAACTTTGACAAAATCACTAAAAATCTCAAAATCCATAATCATAGAATATCATGGATACGGTCCCCTAATTCAACCAAATGAACTCAACTAATCTCTCTAGTCTTATATTTGTGGATAAATGTGATCTAAGAACTTCTCCAAAAAGTCCTTATACTCCATAATAAATGGTAGTCCATCCTGAGTTTGGATGACCCAAAAAACAGTTCTAGACCACATAACATGTAAGCATTCAATTTGACTCTTTTATCAGTAGGAGTATCCACAATGTCAAGTATAGTCTGGATGAACTCAATCTAGAACTCTTTTACCTCCATTCCACCATCTTCAATAAACATTAGAGGTCGTTGCGACTATCACTCATGTAGTAGTATAGAAAGGATTTTCACAGCATGGTCATGGTATTTTCCAATGATATACATTAACTAAGATTCATTCTCTCAGAACTACACTCATACTTGCTTAACTGGTAATATTGTTTCCTCCTGTTCCACCATTGTTGGATAATTTCCAACCATATTCTATTATTGTTCCCTCATCTAGCTTCTTCATTGAGACATATCTCTATAATTCCAACCAAAAATCAATAGAAACAAAACACACCTTTAACAAATTTACGTAAATGGGGTTCAAAATAAGAGATAACAATCCTTTCATCCATTTTACATCAAAATGGTCAAAACAAATTCAATATCACTACCAATAACCGTCTTATATTTAGGTCATTGTCAAAACGGATAAAATAATTCTCAGCAATAGTTTCTCATTGGACACCCAAATTATTCACATTTTCATCATTTTTCATATTTCAATTCATTTTAGGAATGTTTTCCATTTAAATTACACATGAAAGGGATAACAACTCAAAACCAACTTGTTTTCTAGAATCCTAATTTCACTAGGTCATGCCTAAATATGATTCTTTCTATATAATAGTCCTATGTTTCTAGAATGAGGCATGCACACACAACTATACTTCCATTCTGGTCTAGGATTCAAATCACATAACATCTAAAAAATAATCAAATCACAAAAAATGTATCACTCATGGTTAAATAATATCCAACTGTAACAACATACATTAGTAACAACAATCCAACAATGGGAACTTAGCTTTTAACCTTATAAATGGGTTAGATACTCCTAGGCATGTGCTCTAAACTATAACCCAACTCATCATATTCTTCTCTTTACATTTTCCAAATAGTAATAAGAAGGAAAATAAAATAAAACCTCATATGATACCACTCTGTAATGTCTCGAACTGGGAACCACACAAAAGATCCTTGAGACAGTCAGTGATATGACCTTTGGAGATCCTCCCCATATTCTAGAGGCTTCCAACTAGAAGTGATGGCCTAATATGAAATATGAGGATAATATAGCCTCATTATCAAAGTATAAGATCATTGTAAAAAAAATACTAAATGAATGATATAAAAATTAAAAATTCAATCGAATATCACATGATGTTTAAAACATTAAATAAAATATCCAAAACTAAACTATTTATTTGTCATGCCAAATACATGTCTTTGGTCAATATGAAAAATCGAAAATATTTAAAGATACTAAAAAAATACAAAGTCGGCCTTGAATCATTTTTGGTTCCCTCATCCATGGCCCATCCCAATCATCCCTCTAACATAGGAATATTGTCTTGATCTTGTCCTCCAATCATGGATTTTGTTTTGGTATCGATCTGTCATCCTTAGTAGGGTGCTTGTAAAAATCATCATGCCATCACCAATGATATCACAATAATGTCCAATCAATAAAAATTTATGCAATTTCATAAATAATACAACACTATCAACAAGGTAATCAATTTTCATATATTCATTTATTCATTATTTAACAACATAAACACTCAGGTTCCCAAAAATACTAAAACCCTCAATACCTTCATTAGCATATTGCATTGTCTTACCATATTACATGTTCAATTCATAATCCCACTGTAATAATTTTCTTTTCATATGAATTCATATTATGTCTAGTTGGAACCATTGTCCAGTGACAAATGTTTTTTCCTATATCTCTATGCCAACGACCTCATGAGTATTTCAAGAAGTACATTGTGTCCCACTACTAATTTATAAAACAAACACACAAGTTTAATTTTTCATCAAAAAAATTACAGCACTAATTTATCACTAAGGGATTTTAAAGCAGCAGTCTATGACCAACACACATTATCAAATGTATCACACAAGAGGTATTTTAGAGCAGCAGTATCTATCCCACACTCAATTATCAATATGGGATTTTGAATTAGGAGTAAACATCCCAAACAAATTTATCAATAAATCACCCAATTCACATATATCACATAAATAAAAATTAACCAATAATAATCCTTTTACAAACAATTCACATAACGATACAATCACAATTTTATCACATCAAATCAAGATTAAATTATTTAATAACAAGAAATAATATGTGCCTGTATCAATTAAAATTTTTATAATATTCAATTAATATATCCTATTAAGGTCAATTAAACCTTATCATAAATCCCTAGTTTTCAATTAATTCATATCGCATTAATTTAGAAATTACACGATCATATTTCCCATTAATTCCACATTCACAATATCCCTTCAATTAACTCACTAATTAGGTAATAAAATTCCGCAATCCCAACATCCCATTAATTAATTCACTAATTTATTAATTCAATTACAAAACTCCAATTTCCCTTTAATTAATTCATCATTTAATTTACTAAATTCCAAAATTTAAATTTCCCTGAAATTCAACCCAATTCATCATCACATGGAAATTAATTAAAATAAATTCCATGGACCCATAAATTAATTAATTTTTTTAAAATTAAAGAATTAATTGTTAAAAGTAAAAATTAAGATATGATACCAATTAAAAAAAATTGGAATCAATACTATGGGAATTGAATTTAGACTGCATACCTCATGATTTAGGGCAACTTCTCAACAATAGAAAACCTTTATTGAAATAGAGCGATCAGCAACGAGGAAAAGTAAATGATTTGAATCCTATATCCAATATCTAATGGATTAGATCAATTAAATCCTAGACAAATATTCAAAATTAATAGATTTATAATATCCATCTAGAGTATGAGAGTAATATGGGAGAGTGGGAGGAAACCATACGGGGTGAGAATCTCATCTCTAGAGGGGTGAAGATCTGAAATTAGGCATTTTAATCATCATGATTGGAGTTTGGGAGCCAAGGAATCCATTTGAGAGCATCTATAAATAATATAAATTTTTTAGGGCCATGTTAGGTCAAAATAGGCTGATGTGTGGGGGTCTGGTAATTTTAAAATCAATTTTAGAATTTTTAAAAACCACATGCACAGTTTCCTAAGAAGGGGCACAATGTTTGAAAAATGTGTTCCTTTTCAAGGGGAGCATGGTAACACCAAAGAGGGATATAGGGTTGAAAAACTATGTATCAGTAGTGTGAATACCCCTAGTTTGGGTTCGCATGTCTTGTTAGGGTGGGCATACAGTTTGGAAAAAAATTCGCCAAAGGTGTATACCACCTCCTTCTTCCAAAATTCTCAAATTTCAATAAAAACTTCCCAAGTTACTACCTCAAGATGATGTACTCATAACCATGACAAAGAGTACCTATAAAAAAGATCTAGACATCTCCATAAAAGGTCTGGATCTTACACATAACAACCAATGGAATTATATTTTATGAACACCAACACATTTAATTTTTGGACAGAGAGCTTAAGAAGAGAATTGGGAAGGGATTGGATGAGCTAGATGGATCAAGGTGGTGAAAAGAAGAGAAATTTAGGGTTTCATTTAAAATATGTGAGAGATTTCATGCTTTAAATTTCTTAAATTATTAAAATATAATAAATTCATTTTCCACCAAAATGATTCCTAATAGATATAATTTTGAAGATAAGATAATAATACGTCAAAATATTTTTATGAAATGGTTTTTATACAAGTAATATTTTAAATTTAGACATTATCCCTTGGTTTGACACCCAACCCTGGTAAACTAATTTTATCCTTAACCATGGTAACAGGTATTTATAGATTTTAATATTCACTAGGAGAAAAAATTAAGTTTGAATTTTTATATGATGTTAATTATTATTATTATTAAAAAAAACAATCTAATTTATCATATTAAATTCACTTATGTTGTAGAATTTAATTTCAAATTAAACCCACAAACGCGATGAAAAATGATTTTTCGAGAAAAAAACTCTTATTGGGAAAACTTCTTAGACCAAAAAGAAACATATACTTGATTTCAACGAACCTAATTGGAGGATTTATAATATAAATGGTTTTATGTTACATTATAAAAAATATTGAAAAAAATTAACTTTTAAATTAAATGACATGAAAAGGTGTCTTCCAATTAAAATTAGTATCTTTAAACATTCATTAGAAAATAAATATTTAGAAAAAATTATTAAAAATTCACTCAAAGATAAATTTAACATTATTTCTTCAAAAAATGAAACTCATTTGATCAAATTAATTTTCTAAAATTGGAAAAAATAAATAATATCATTTTTAGAAACAAAAAATAATAATTTGTAAATTTTGTGGAAAAAATTATTTTGAAACATATATTGATTTTACTAACAATTCGTTATTTATTTATCAATGTACAGGACTTCTCAATATTAATTATACATAAAATTAATGAAATGAAATACAATAAAAAAATATTTCAACTAGGTTAAAATGGTATAATATTATATGATTGATGTCGACTTAGGCTTTTGTGTATCGCAAAAACAATCAAAGACATTAAATTTCATTAAATAGAAAAATAAATTAGATATCTAGTTATTAAAATTGTGAATTGAGATTATTTGTTAATTTATTGATATTTAATTCTTGTTAAAAAATAATGAGATTATATTTGGGGGAATTTGATAGTGGAATTTCAATAATTTATTTTAAAAAATAAAAAATATATTTTTTTTGTAAAAACATAATAATTATTTCCATTATATTTATTATATTTACATTTTAGAAGAATATAATTAAATTTTTGAATCAAGAAATGGTAGGTACAATATGTCCAATATTTATGTCCTTAAAAAAAATTCATTTTCTGAGATGTTTTTATCCTAAATTCATTGATTGAAGAGATGGTTAGGGGCATGAAATCAAATTTAATTCAAGAAAAAATAGTACATTCACACCCTAGGATAGTATGTGAGAAATACCATGAAAAATAAATCTTGAGGTGAATACATGGATTCTCATGGTGTCTTAGAATACATTACCCCATAAACCTGGGTGATTGGATTCTAGGACCAATGATTTCATTAACATTCCATTGGACATTACAACTAAATATCCTATAATTCTCCGAGTTCACTTTCAAACATATTTTGTAATAATTTATGGAATTTTATACCAACTGGGATGGATTTATGCCAATAATTACTAGGATTGGGATTTGAATAAAATTATTTTGATTAGAGATCAATACTTTGGGATGATGTGCTACATTGCAGTTTGCTCCAGTGGGCCTAATCCACCATCTATTATAGGGTTTCAATTTTGTTATTCATTCACCCTATCATGGATGTCATAAGGGTGAAATTTTATTTTATTTTACAGTGTGAATGATAAAGGGGAATTATATTTAATAACATTTTGGATAATTTTAATTATAATTAGTTATAGGTTTTTAAGATTTTTCTTTATTGTAATTTCCATATTTATTTTCAATGACAATTATATAAGGTTCTAGGAAGTGTAATTCACATTATTTATCTATATGATCTGATCCATTGATGCTATTATTTTAATTTTTCTCTATTTAGTATGATATATAGGTTGTATTCCTCCACCAATGTAACACCCCATTAAATTGTATAATAATTTTAAATAATTTAAAATTAATTCATTTAGTTAATAATAATACATATAAATAATAATAATTTTATAGCTTCCAAATTAATTAATTTTATAAAAAACAAATTCTATTTTGGAGTACTATTTTGTGTACAAATATACTTTAATATTTTTTTTAAAAAAAATACATTTTTATAAATATACTACTTAATTAAATATATTAAATGAATAATAATAATATATATTGGCTATTATAATTATTTCATTACTAAATCCTGATTCAAATATAATTACAATTAATTGGACAGCCCAATTATTTACAAATAAATTTAATACAGAAATAATGAGGCACTTAGTCCCTATAAAACAACACTTTATTATAACATATCCAATAAGCATAATTTTTCCACTTATGTGATATAAATTTCAAAAAATGAACATACACAATTGTGTTTAATAAGATATTTAGAGTCTGATAGAATCAAAAAAAAATTTTGGTGAATATTAACGTACCTATATGAATAGAAATATTCCATTACGAATAGTAACATGACCCTTAATAATAGTAATGTACACTTATGAATAGTTTCTACATCCATGTAAATATAAATACAATTTAGGCACCATATAAATGAAATTGAATATTTTAAGAATTAATAATAAAGGGTTGGTATTTTTGTGAGTAATAAATATTTAATTAGAATTTGAAATTAATAAATTTATTTCAAATAAAATTCAATTTCAGAAAATGTATTCCAAAATAAATAATTTTTCGCCTATGAAATTAGGATACTTTAATAAGACTTTAGTTAATTTTGGAAATCATTATAAAATTGGTTTTAAATTTAAAATATTTCTTTTTAAAGTAAATAATGTTTTTTTAATTATATATAACTTATTTAAAAAATTATTTTAAAAATATGGAGTTCATTTTTAAATTCATAATGTCGATATAATGTTACACTGAATATATGAGAATTTTATAAATTACTTTTGTTTGATATGAATAGTAAAAATAGTGTTTTGAGTTTTCAGTATGTTTAATGAAAACATAATGATATAATAATTAATATACAATATTGGACAACTTGTGTACATTAAAATTTGGTATGAGGTTTCCCAAATTTCTAAAACCATTGGGAAATACCATAATAAAGACCATGGTTTTTCAAATACCACTAATGAGGTGTCATTGGAAATTAATAAAACATCTCCAAATCTTATACTATAAATACCCACCCGTTCCATCATTTTTATTCATTCTAAATTCATCATACTCTATGATCAGGAAGTTTTACAACCCTAGGAGTCCTACCAAGGTATACTCAAGCCCTCCCAGTCACAACTATCATGTTTTAGGTGTTACTCTACAATGTATGAAAATCTGCCACCATTCTCTCATTCAAACACTCTTTTATTTTTTTCTTTTCTATTTAAATTGGATTATGTTAGGATAAGTTGTTCCATATCACCCATACAGTCCATGTTATTTATGAATAATGAGAAAACCCATTTAATCTCATCCAAATATTTATGAATTTTGAGTGATGTCGTTAACTTGTCAAATTTTCCGTATG
The DNA here is from genome assembly GCA_963277665.1 of Viscum album. Classification (NCBI taxonomy): domain Eukaryota; kingdom Viridiplantae; phylum Streptophyta; class Magnoliopsida; order Santalales; family Viscaceae; genus Viscum; species Viscum album. Next base: position 267,316,117 of record OY728158.1, read on the forward strand.
GGATTCCTCAACTTCTCTTTTTATTTCGAGTTACTTTATTTTCTTTTTCATTACTCACATAATTTAATATAAATGTTATGATTACTATATTACCTTACATGTACTATAATGTTTTTATTATAATGTAATAATTCATAATCATCTCTCATTTACCGTTATTTTATACTATAAATGAAAACACCATTCAAGATGTGTTAATTTATCATATTCAAGGACGACGAGTATTCAATTTCTTCTACCATCATCAGTTTTGGTCATGAAACCATTTTGAGGTTTGAACCAGACTATAATATATTTATTATATATTATGTAAAGTATTGGAATCTTTTCTGACTCATGATATTAATTTATAAATCAAAATGACTTCGTTGTGATAAAAAACCTCCACTTAACCCCAAAAATTATCATTAAAGTTTTATATAAAGTTTCATCCTCACTATCAATTACCAAATGGATTATATAACCATGTAATATTATGGATGATAAAAAATCGTATAAAAATTCAATTTTTTACAACCATTATAATCTTACATGTGTAGCCATATATGTATATAAGTAAACCAGTCATGAATACCAAGGAAGAAAATGGTCCCAAAAAATGAAATTGAACCTCTTAAACCCATTAAAAAGACCATGAAATAACTTAAAAAGATAATAAAAACTCAATTACATAATTAAGAAGTTCTGGAAATATTAATTAATGAATATAATTTTGTTATCCAGGATAATAAGATAATGTAAATAACACAATCAAACTTAAGGTAGGGGTGTCCTATGAGAACCTCCATTTTCAATCGGGTCACTATTAGTCTCTACTTATCTCAATTAATTTTTTATATATGCTTATTATATCTTCAATAATTCTATGTTAATGTTCTGTATATCTATACCAATAATATTTAACATTTATATCATGGGGAGTTATATTTTTCTAAAGGATATTTCACAAATTCTTCCTGATAAACATCCATGTATCAAGGGAACTTTATGAATTCTTTCGTATTTTCAACTGAAATATGTAATCTATTTTAAGCTATTATTATTTTTGTAAAATCACAGATTTTTTCATTAAAAACATCTTATATAATGTAAAATTTTATGAAATAAAACATTCCTTTTCTCTTTAAAATTTCATTAATATTTTCCTACGACTGCACTAAAATGTTCTATTTATAAATTTTCTTTAAAAACACTTTTTACACGAATTCACATCAGTGAGACACTATTTATGCCTCAAATATAATTTCAATGATCATCCCTCTTATTTTATGGGATATATGAGTTTTCAAATATGATTCATGGCCAACATAAATGATTTCCAAAATAACTATTCTTTCTAAATAAAAAAAGAAATTTTCTCATCTCACTTTAACTTTAATGAAATATATTCCTTGTTCACCACTTAGTCCTTGACTGTGTTGTAAGTACTTCTCTTTTGGTATATTGTATCAAGAGTCTCCTTATTCTAATTATATTCTATGGTATTATGTTGTGAATGTTTCATGGTGGTATGGGACACATTGGATTGTTTATGTATTATTTCCTCAAGAATTTTTCAATGGTCTCACATAAAAGTGTCTTCATCAATGTAATCAATATTTGTTGCACCTTGTGATGAATTGTGGTTAATATTTTATGATATCTTCTAAAATATGTTGGTTAAGGGTTTTTATTTAGATTTATAGTAGATATACTATCTCGATATCATTCCCCATATTACTCTGAATGGTTCGTGTTATGTTTAATGATTCAGAAATGTTATTTACATTTCATATATCAGTTTTAATATGAATATATATTTCAATTTTTTTCACCCATTTATTAGATAGAATTTTTTAGACTATAAGTGATGGGTGGGTTCTATTATAACATCTTGATGCATATATAGGTATCATGAGACATAATAGTTGGCAACAAACCCTTTGATTATGTTTCAAAAAAACAAATAGGTTTCTACACACATACTTAAATCTTATCAATTGTATGATGGTTCATGTGCCAGAAACGTGATTTCCAAATAATAATAATTATATTTATTCATTATTCAGTTATTACTATCCATGCTTTTTTTCACTATGATAAAATATATGGTTTCATGTTCATTCTCTATATATTAATGATGTGTGCTTTTCAATTATTCCCTATGCTACAATGATTATATCTAATTCATTAAGATTCAATTATTGTTGTTTCATGCTTCAAATAGGCGTAACCCTTACTAAGAATTTGAGCTCACCCCATTCATTTATTTTATTTTAACATGATTCCCTAATGTGTAGTATGATTTATATTCATAGTTATGCTTGGAGAGTAATAGAGTTCTCAAAATATATTCAATGTTGTGTTTTATGTTTTGAATTTTAAAATACAGTTCAAATATGTAACATGTTTTTCAAGACTACTAAACATGACTGTAATATGGGATTTGATTCATTTTAATTATTATAACATATTAAAATAATGCACTGGCTCTAGGATTCCGGGGTTGGGGCATTGTAGTTGGTATCAAAGGAAGTTTAGTAACAACGATGGAAAAAATATTTCAAAATAATAGATTAGTTATCATAACCCTATGTTATACATTGAGGATATGTATAGAAACAAATCCTAGAATTTTGGGAAAATAGAAATTGTATAGGACATCCAAGAAATACATCCATGTATGGATACTGTAAGTGTATGTTGCTATGGAAAAAATGTTCATACGAGTAACAACATTGAAAAGGTGCTCTGAGCTTGACTTAGGGAAACCTGGTACATGAAACTGGGCCTTAATACATACCTGGTTAGACACTCTTGTGGGATATTCTTTGGATAATTCACATTTTCTATAGAAAGCATTATGATGGAATTAATTGTAATTTGTTTCCTCAATGAAACCATGTTTATGATTATGAGATTATTTAGGCATACGATTTCATTTTAGGGTAAGTATTTTTCTATATTGAGATTATAAATTATAATTCAAAATCTAATCTAGTGTATTCAGTTGTTTAGAAATGGATCACACTGAATGGAATGAGAACCAAAACAAACCACATAATTTAATGAGTACTAATTGTCATTTATTCGATGGATTTAAACTAGTCATTCAAATGGAAATAATCTCTCAGAAATTATAATCATATTATGAGATAGTATCATGTCCATATAACAAGGATAATGATTTTTCTAAGTATTTTAGATTTGCAAAAAAGTAGGAGAAGAATAGGAATATTGGGAAAAATATGGATAAAGGGAATAAGGGAAGGATGTATTTTCCCATATGTGATAATTGTGGAAGGAAAACCCTTGGTATAAGCTTAATAAGAAAAAGGGTTTGCTTAAAGGGTGAAGAAAAAGGCCACCATGCTCATAATTGAAATAGAAGGAAATTATTTTCCACTATTCAATGTTTCAACTAAATGGTAACGGGGAATAATGGAAATGAATTTCCCTAGCATCATGAAAATATAGCTCTAAATGATGTTACTACAGTTGAAGTACAATAAATAATGTATTTGAGTCTTTGGAATCAAGAACTATGTTATGATATTCTTTTTATAAGTGTTATGATATATATAATGATTGCACTTCTATACTATTTCATTTAGGATTTGCAGTCGTTTGATGAATGGTGCCAATGAAGAGTTATTCAATAAAAAGATAAACTTTTTGAATACACATTATTGAGTGAATGAAAAACCTTAATATATATCGGATGTTGAGATAATGATGAAGAAATGATTGATTCAGATATATACTAACTACCTTGGAACTAATTATTGACCTATCAAAATACAGGCTATGCTAAAATCAATGGAGTTTATGACATGTTAGGATTTTAGTAATACATCCAATAACATATTTATTACATAAGTAATATAGAATAATTAATGTTTCTAATATGGTTTTGGGAAATTCGAGTTATTACCATATTTCAAGAGGATACAAGATGAAATTATTCACATGTTTGGAAAGTGTAAATGTAGATATACTTCATGTTTATTTAGGTTTATTGATAATTGCATCTTGGAAATTTAGAGACCATCATTATAAATTGATAAATATTTATATTTTGGAATGTTTAACCATTTATGAAATGGGTTAAGCAAATAATTGTCCGAAATTTTAGATGTTAATGTAATAATTCACCATATTGAGTAACATATGCTATGTGATGATGTATATAGAGTTCAAGGACCAATCAAAGTATGAGTTTGTAATTATATATGTATGTTTATAATCTTATCGAGTGGAATAATTCCTCAACTAAAGGAAAATAGTATTAAATATATTTTTGTCTTATTATCATAACATTTTATAATATAATGGATTTTTTACAATATTTTATTATTTTTTAGTAATCAAAATTCATCAGAACATGTTCTCTATCATCTTCAATCAAAAAATCATAGTTAGATTTACCTTCCACATCTAGGATTTTGATTCTAACTAATGTCACCCCATTAGAAAGCATAAGTTTTCAAGTTACGACCTCATTTCCATTAACCTATTTTAAAGAGAATATTTTATTAACCCAATATCTGATATAGGTTTCCAAAAAGGTAATTTTCAATCATCAACCTTTTATCTTTTGAAGTGCAGCTTTGAATTGTGACGATAAAATTTTGTTGGGGGGAATAATATAACACACTATTAATTTGTTTAATAAATTTAAATAATTTATATTAATATTTTTAGTTAATAATAAGACTTATAAATAATTATAATTTACATATTTGAAATTAAATAAATTTTTTTTAAAAAATATCTAATATTTTAGAGTATTATTTTGTGTAAAAGAAAATTTTAATATATATAATTATTTTATTATGGAATTTATTTTTATAAAAATAGAAAATAATTAAATATTTTAAATGAATAGGAACTACATATAATGGCTATTATAATTCATCTGATGCTATATCATGCTACCAATATATTCACTATTAATAGGATACCCCAATGATTTTAAAAAAACTTATAAATAATGAATGAATCACCATTTCTCTACAAAACAACACATTTTAAATCCTATCCAATAAAATAATTTTTCTGCTTTTATGATTTAAATTTATAAAATTGGATATACAACACTGCGTTCAGTGTGATGTTTGTAGTATAATAGTATCAACTTTATTTTTTTATGAATAGTATCTTACCCTTGTTAATAGTAATGTACCCTTATAAATAGTATCAAGACCCTTATAAATAGTAATCTACCCTTATGAATAGTAACTTCACCCATGTAAGTATAAATACAATTTAGGATCGTTATAAATGAAAGTGAATAATTTTAATATTAATAATTAAGTATTAGTATTTTTCTGAATAATAAATATTTAATCATAATTTTAAATTAATAAATTTTTTTAATATAAAATTTTACTACCAAAAATGTTTTCCTAAATAAATAGTTGTTTCCTATAAATTTAGGATAACATAATGAGACCACTGTGAATTATTTAATTTATTATAAAATCAGGTTTAAATTTAAAAATATGTATTTTTCAAGTAAATAATTATTTTTTAATTAATTTTATATAACTTATTTAGAAAATTATTTTCAAAAAATGGAGTTAATTTTTTCATTCATAATTTTGATATTAGGTTACACTAAATTTATGATAAATTTATAAAATACATTATTTTTTCATCAATAGTAAAAATATTGGTTTCAGTTTTTGTTATGTTTAATGGAATCATAATGAAGTAATAATAAATATAAAATATTGGTCGACTTGTGTACATTAAAATATTATATTATTTGTCCAACGTTTTTTAAACCATGGGAATGTACCATCAAAATACCATTGGTTTTGTAAATAACACTAATGTGGTGTAATTATAAATTAATAAAAAAACATCCTCTCTTGTACTATAAAAATCCATCAATTCCTTCGATTTCATTCATTCCAATTTCATCATCCTTGAATATCTGTAATTTATGCCTACATAAGAGTCCTCTCAATGTGTCCCCAATTATCAACCACTATTTTTATGTTATTATTTTTAATTTTTATTGGCTTATGTTGTGATATGTCATTCTATAACCCCTTACTATGCATTTAATGTATGATTTATGATATCTCCCTTTTTATATCAACAATATAATTTATTATTTTTATTCAAAATCTTTATGATTTAGATTATTTTGAAAGGGGTTTCTCAACTCTTTTTATTTGGCGTTCCTTTCTTTTATTTTTCTTTCTTCACCTCTTTTCATCCATATGATATGATAAATATGTTTCCGTACATCTAAAGGAATGTTGTTATGATAATGTAATAATTCATCATCATCTATCCTTTTCCCTTTTTTATACTATAAAAAATACACCATCTGAGATTTGTAAATTTATCACATTCAAGGATAATTGGTTTTCAATTTCTATTACCGTCTTCAATTATGATCTATAAACAATTTTAATGGTTGAAACAGACTATAATATATATATTATATCTTCTCTGAGGTTCTATAATATTTTTTTACATGTGGTAATGATTTATAAATCAAAATTATTTCATTTTGATCAAATACCACCAATTAACCCAAACAATTATCATTAATGTTTTATACACTGATTCATCTTCACTCCTAATAACCAAACAGATTTCATAACCATGTAATATTTTGGATTTTAATAAATAAAAAACTTCTGTTTTTGACATCCATTTTCATCTTACATTTTTATCCTTACAAATATATAAGTAAAACAGTCATGAATACCGAGGAAGACAACACTACCAAACTATAAAATTGAACCTCCTAAACACATCAAGAATTCCATGAATGAACTTAATATGTCTATAAGAAATCAATTAAATAAATAAATGGTTCTTGAAATAATAATTAATAAATTTAATTTTGTTATCCAGGACCCATAGTTCATGTGAAGAACACCATCAGACTTAAGGTAAGGGTTCTCTACTTGATCCTCCATTTTCATTCGGATCACTCTCATTCTCTACTTATCTCAATTAAAGACTTATTAATTATTATGTAAAATTTATAAGTTTAGGGATAATGGTTTTTATATGTGTGCTAATCGAATTAATTATTTATTTCAAGGTGATTTATATATTTCAAAAGGATCTTCCAAAAGTTCTTCCTGATAAACAACCCGGTTTCAGTGGAACATCTTGAATTCTTACATATTTTCAAGTTCACAATGTAATCAATTTTTAGACATTATTATTTTTATAAATAAACACATTTTATCATGAAAATATGTCATGGGTAATTTCTGGTTTAATGAAATTAATCATTCCTTTCCACTTTAAATCTCCTTAATATTTTCCTAAAACCACACAAAATGATTCATTTCTACTGTTTCTTTTAAAAAAAAAATTACATGATTTCATGTTAGTGGGACAAAATTTATGCCTAAAATATAATTTCAATGTTCTTTCCTCTTATTTTCTGGGATATAAATTTTTAAAATTATTATTTCATGACAAATATAACAGATTTTCCAAAAGATATCTTCTTTCCAAACTAAAAATTATTTTTCACGTCTAACTTTAACTTCTATGAGATATATGCCTTGTTCACCACCTATTCCGTACATTTTGTGTATATACTACCCTTTTTATATATAATATGAAGAGTCTCCTAATTCTCACGATATTCTATGGGATTTTAATTTGAATATTTCAAGGTGGTATTGGACTTTTGGGATGTTTATGGATTATTTCCTCTAGAATTTTTCAATGGTATCATTTAAAGGTATCTTATTCTATGTCCACATACATTGTTGAACCATGTAATAAATTGAGGTTTATCTATCATGATATCATCTACAATATGTTTTTGAGGATTTTATAATTAATTTTACTATATATGTTCTACATTGATATCATTTACCATATTACTCTTAATGGTTAGTGTTATGTTTAAGGATTGGGTAATGTTATTTTAATTTCATATGTTAGTTTTAATATGAATATATATGTCGAATGTTAACTGATTTTTTATAAACAATGATTTGGACTGTAAGTGATGGGTGGGGTCATTTTTCTCCCCTTTATACATCGATAGGTCTCGTGAGACAAACTAGTTGGTGAAAAACCCATTGAGTTTGGTTCCAAAAATTAGATAGGTTTCTACCCACAGACTTAACCCATCTCAAAGGTTTGATGATTCATTTTCCAGATACATGACTTCCAAATAATAAATATTCTAATTATTCATTATTTATCAATTACTATACATGAGGTTATCACTATGAAAAAATATATAGACGCTCTTTCAATCTCAGTTCGTTGATGGTGTGTGTTTTTCAATTGTTCACCATGAAATAATGATTACGAATAATTTATTATGATTCAATTATTATTGTTTAATGTTTCCGCTATATGAAAATCATATAGAGCGGTTGAGCTCACCCCATTGTTATGCTTGATTTTCCCAGGATGCCACGAAGTGTAGTATGATTAATATGCAGGGTTATGCAAGAAGTGTAATGCCTTTCTCAATGGATTATCAATGTGGTATTTTATGTTTTCAATTGTAATGTGAAGTTAATATATGATCTGATCCATTGATGCTATTATTTTGATTTTTCTCTATTTAGTATGATATATAGGTTGTATTCCTCCACCAATGTAACACCCCATTAAATTGTATAATAATTTTAAATAATTTAAAATTAATTGATTTAGTTAGTAATAATACATATAAATAATAATAATTTTATAGATTCCAAATTAATTAATTTTATAAAAAACAAATTCTATTTTGGAGTACTATTTTGTGTACAAATATACTTTAATATTTTTTTTAAAAAAAAATCATTTTTATAAATATACTACTTAATTAAATATATTAAATGAAAAATAATAATATATATTGGGTATTATAATTATTTCATTACTAAATCCTGATTCAAATATAATTACAATTAATTGGACAGCCCAATTATTTACAAATAAATTTAATACAGAAATAATGAGGCACTTAGTCCCTATTAAACAACACTTTATTATAACATATCCAATAAGCATAATTTTTCCACTTATGTGTTATAAATTTCAAAAAATGAACATACACAACTGTGTTTAATAAGATATTTAGAGTCTGATAGAATCAACAATTTTTTTTGGTGAATATTAACTTACCTATATGAATAGAAATATTCTCTTATGAATAGTAACATGACCCTTAATAATAGTAATGTAACCTTATGAATAGTTTCTACATCCATGTAAATATAAATACAATTTAGGAACCATATAAATGGAATTGAATATTTTAAGAATTAATAAAAAAGGGTTGGTATTTTTGTGAGTAATAAATATTTAATTGCAATTTGAAATTAATAAATTTATTTCAAATAAAATTCAATTTCAGAAAATGTATTCCAAAATAAATAATTTTTCACCTATGAAATTAGGATACTTTTATAAGACCTTAGTTAATTTTGGAAATCATTATAAAATTAGTTTTAAATTTAAAATATTTCGTTTTCAAGTAAATAATTTTTTTTAATTATATATAACTTATTTACAATATTATTTTAAAAATATGGAGTTCATTTTTAAATTCATAATGTCGATATAATGTTACACTGAATATATGAGAATTTTATAAATTACTTTTGTTTGATATGAATAATAAAAATAGTGTTTTGAGTTTTCAGTATGTTTAATGAAAACATAATGATATAATAATTAATATACAAATTGGACATCTTGTGTACATTAAAATTTGGTATGAGGTTTCCCAAATTTCTAAAACCATTGGCAAATACCATAATAAAGACCATGGTTTCTCAAATACCACTAATGAGGTGTCATTGGAAATTAATAAAACATCTCCAAATCTTATACTATAAATACCCACACATTCCATCATTTTCATTCATTCCAAATTCATCATACTCTATGATCAGGTAGTTTTACAACCCTAAGAGTCCTACCTAGGTATACTCAAGCCCTCCCAGTCACAACTATCATGTTTTAGGTGTTACTCTACAACGTATGAAAATCTACAACCATTCTCTCATTCAAACACTCTTTTATTTTTTCTTTTTAATTTAAATTGGATTATGTTAGGATAAGTTGATCCATATCACCCATACAGTCCATGTTATTTATGAATAATGAGAAAACCCTTTTAATATCATCCAAATATTTATGAATTTTCAGTGATGTCGTTAACTTGTCAAATTTTCCGTATGGGATTTCTCAACTTCTCTTTTTATTTCGAGTTACTTTATTTTCTTTTTCATTACTCACATAATTTAATATAAATGTTATGATTACTATATTACCTTACATGTACTATAATGTTTTTATTATAATGTAATAATTCATAATCATCTCTCATTTACCCTTATTTTATACTATAAATAAAAACACCATTAAAGATGTGTTAATTTATCATATTCAAGGACGACGAGTATTCAATTTCTTCTACCCTCATCAGTTTTGGTCATGAAACCATTTTGAGGTTTGAACCGGACTATAATATATTTATTATATATTATGTAATGTTTTGGAATCTTTTCTGACTCATGATATTAATTAATAAATCAAAATGACTTCGTTGTGATAAAAAACCTCCACTTAACCCCAACAATTATCATTAAAGTATTATAAAAATTTTCATCCTCACTATCAATTACCAAATGGATTATATAACCATGTAATATTATGGATAATAAAAAATCGTATAAAAAATCAATTTTCTACAACCATTATAATCTTACATGTGTATCCTTATATGTATATAAGTAAACCGGTCATGAATACCAAGGAAGAAAACGGTCCCAAACAATGAAATTGAACCTCTTAAACCCATTTAAAAAACCATGAAATAACTTAAAAAGATAATAAAAACTCAATTACATAATTAAGAAGTTCTAGAAATATTAATTAATGAATATAATTTTGTTATCCAGGATAGTAGGATCATGTAAATAACACAATCAAACATAAGGTAGGGGTGTCCTATGAGAACCTCCATTTTCATTCGGGTCACTATTAGTCTCTACTTATCTCAATTAATTTTTTATCTATTCTTATTATTTCTTCAATAATTCTATGTTAATGTTCTGTATATCTAAACCAATAATATTTAATATTTATATCATGGGGAGTTATATGTTTCTAATGGATCTTTCACAAATTCTTCCTGATAAATATCCATGTATCGAGGGAACTTTATGAATTCCTTCGTATTTTCAAGTGAAATATATAATCTATTTTAAGCTATTATTATTTTTGTAAAATCAAATATGTTTTCATTAAAAACATCTTGTCTAATGTAAAATTTTATGAAATAAAACATTCCTTTTCTCTTTAAAATTTCATTAATATTTTCCTACGACTGCACTAAAATGTTCTATTTATAAATTTTCTTTAAAAACACTTTTTACATGAATTCACATTAGTGAGACACTATTTATGCCTCAAATATAATTTCAATGATCATCCCTCTTATTTTATGGGATATACGAGTTTTCAAATATGATTCATGATTTCCAAAATAACTATTCTTTCTAAATAAAAAAAGAAATTTTCTCATCTCACTTTAACTTTAATGAAATATATTCCTTGTTCACCACTTAGTCCTTGACTGTGTTGTATGTACTTCTGTTTTGGTATATTGTATCAAGAGTCTCCTTATTCTAATGATATTCTATGGGATTATATTGTGAATGTTTCAAGGTGGTATCGGACACATTGGATTGTTTATGTATTATTTCCTCAAAATTTTTCAATGGTCTCACATAAAAGTGTCTTCATCAATGTAATCAATATTTGATGCCCCTTGTGATGCATTGTGGTTTATATTTTACGACATCTTCTAAAATATGTTTTTTAAGGGTTTTTATTTAGATTTATAGTAGATATACTATCTCGATATCATTCCCAATATTACTCTGAATGGTTCGTGTTATGTTTAATGTCTCAAAAATGTTATTTACATTTCATATGTCAGTTTTAATATGAATATATATGTCAATTTTTTTCACCCATTTATTAGATAGAATTTTTTAGACTATAAGTGATGGGTGGGTTCTATTATAACATCTTGATGCATAGGTAGGTATCATGAGACATAATAGTTGGCAACAAACCCTTTGATTATCTTTCAAAAAAACAAATAGGTTTCTACACACATACATAAATCTTATCAATTGTATGATGGTTCATGTGCCAGAAACGTGATTTCCAAATAATAATAATTATATTTATTCAGTATTCAGTTATTACTATCCATGCTTTTTTTCACTATGATCAAATATATGGTTGCATTTTCATTCTCTATATATTAATGATGTGTGCTTTTCAATTATTCCCCATGCTAAAATGATTATATCTAATTCATTATGATTCAATTATTGTTGTTTCATGCTTCAAATAGGCGTAACCCTTACTAAGAATTTGAGCTCACCCCATTCATTTATTTTATTTTAACATGATTCCCTGATGTGTAGTATGATTTATATTCATAGTTAAGCTTGGAGAGTAATAGAGTTCACAAAATATATTCAATGTTGTGTTTTATGTTTTGAATTTTAAAATACAGTTCAAATATGTAATATGTTTTTCAAGACTTCTAAACATGTCTGTAATATGGGATTTGATTCATTTTAATTATTCTAACGTATTAAAATAATGCACTGGCTCTAGGATTCAGGGGTTGGGGCATTATAGTTGGTATCAAAGGAAGTTTAGTAACAACGATGGAAAAAAGATTTCGAAATAATAGATTAGTTATCATAACCCAATGTTATACATTGAGGATATGTATAGAAAAAAATCCTAGAATTTTGGGAAAATAGAAATTGTATAGGACATCCAAGCAATACATCCATGTATGGATACTGTAAGTGTATGTTGTTATGGAAAAAATGTTCATACGAGTAACAACATTGAAAAGGTGCTCTGAGCTTGACTCAGGGAAACCTGGTACATGAAACTGGGCCTTACTACATACCTGGTTAGACACTCTTGTGGGATATTCATTGGATTATTCACATTTTCTATAGAAAGCATTATGATGGAATTAATTGTAATTTGTTTCCTCAAAGAAACCATGTTTATGATTATGAGATTATTTAGGCATACGATTTCATTTTAGGGTAAGTATTTTTCTATATTGAGATTATAAATTATAATTCAAAATCTACTCTAGTGTATTCGGTTGTTTAGAAATGGATCCCACTGAATGGAATGAGAACCAAAACAAACCACATAATTTAATGAGTACTAATTGTCATTTATTCGATGGATTTAAACTAGTCATTCAAATGGAAATAATCTCTCAGACATTATAATCATATTATGAGATAATATCATGTCCATATAACAAGGATAATGATTTTTCTAAGTATTTTAGATTTGGAAAAAAGTAGGAGAAGAAGAGGAATATTGGAAAAAATATGGATAAAGGGAATAGGGGAAGGATTTATTTTCCCATATGTGATAATTGTGGAAGGAAAACCCTTGGTATAAGCTTAATAAGAAAAATTGTTTGCTTAAAGGGTGAAGAAAAGGGCCACCATGCTCATAATTGAAATAGAAGGAAATTATTTTCCACTATTCAATGTTTCAACTAAATTGTAACGGGGAATAATGGAAATGAATTTCCCTAGATTCATGAAAATATAGCTCTAAATGATGTTACTACAGTTGAAGTACAATAAATAATGTATTTGAGTCTTTTGAATCAAGAACTATGTTATGATATTCTTTTTATAAGTGTTATGATATATATAATGATTGCACTTCTATACTATTTCATTTAGGATTTGCAGTCGTTTGATGAATGGTGCCAATGAAGAGTTATTCAATAAAAAGATATACTTTTTGAAAACACATTATTGAGTGAATGAAAACCCTTAATATATATCGGATGTTGAGATAATGATGAAGAAATGATTGATTCAGATATATACTGACTACCTTGGAACTAATTATTGACCTATCAAAATACAGGCTATGGTATAATCAATGGAGTTTATGACATGTTAGGATTTTAGGAATACATCCAATAACATATTTCTTACATAAGGAATATAGAAGAATGCATGTTTCTAATATGGTTTTGGGTAATTCAAGTTATTACCATATTTCAAGAGGATACAAGATGAAGTTATTCACATGTTTGGAAAGTGTAAATGTAGATCTACTTCATGTTTATTTAGGTTTATTGATAATTGCATCTTGGAAATTTAGAGACCATAATTCTAAATTGATAAATATTTATATTTTGGAATGTTTAACCATTAATGAAATGGGTTAAGCAAATAATTGTCCGAAATTTTAGATGTTAATGTAATAATTCACCATATTGCGTAACCTATGCTATGTGATGATGTATATATAGTTCAAGGACCAATCAAAGTATGAGTTTGTAATTATATATGTAAGTTTATAATCTTATCGAGTGGAATAATTCCTCAACTAAAGGAAAATAGTATTAAATATATTTTTGTCTTATTATCATAACATTTTATAATATAATGGATTTTTTACAATATTTTTTTATTTTTTAGTAATCAAAATTCATCAGAACATGTTCTCTATCATCTTCAATCAAAAAATCATAGTTAGATTTTCCTTCCACATCTAGGTTTTTGATTCTAACTAATGTCACCCCATTTGAAAGCATAAGTTTTCAGGTTACGACCTCATTTCCATTAATCTATTTTAAAGAGAATATTTTATTAACCTAATATCTGATATAGGATTCCAAAAAGGTAATTTTCAATCATCAACCTTTTATATTTTGAAGTGCAGCTTTGAATTGTGACGATAAAATTTTGTTGGGGGGAATAATATAACACACTATTAATTTGTTTAATAATTTTAAATAATTTATATTAATATTTTTAGTTAATAAAAAGACTTATAAATAATTATAATTTACATATTTGAAATTAAATCAATTTTTTTAAAAAAATAACTAATATTTTAGAGTATTATTTTGTGTAAAAGAATATTTTAATATATATAATTATTTTATTATGGAATTTATTTTTATAAAAATAGAAAATAATTAAATATTTTAAATGAATAGGAACTACATATAATGGCTATTATTATTCATCTGATGCTAAATCATGCTACCAATATATTCACTATTAATAGGATACCCCAATGATTTTAAAAAAACTTATAAATAATGAATGAATCACCATTCCTCTACAAAACAACACATTTTAAATCCTATCTAATAAAATAATTTTTCTGCTCTTATGATTTAAATTTAGAAAATTGGATATACAACACTGCGTTCAGTGTGATGTTTGTAGTATAATAGAATCAACTTTATTTTTTTATGAATAGTATCTTACCCTTGTTAATAGTAATGTACCCTTATAAATAGTATCAAGACCCTTATAAATAGTAATCTACCCTTATGAATAGTAACTTCACCCATGTAAGTATAAATACAATTTAGGATCGTTATAAATGAAAGTGAATAATTTTAATATTAAAAATTAAGTATTGGTATTTTTCTGAATAATAAATATTTAATCATGATTTTAAATTAATAAAAAAATTTAATATAAAATTTTACTACCAAAAATGTTTTCTTAAATAAATAGTTTTTTCCTATAAATTTAGGATAACATAATGAGACCACTGTGAATTATTTAATTTATTACAAAATCAGGTTTAAATTTAAAATATGTATTTTTCAAGTAAATATTTATTTTTTAATGAATTTAATATAACTTATTTAGAAAATTATTTTCAAAAAATGGAGTTAATTTTTTCATTTATAATTTTGATATTAGGTTACACTAAATTTATGATAAATTTATAAAATACATTATTTTATCATCAATAGTAAAAATATTGGTATCAGTTTTTGTTATGTTTAATGGAATCATACTGAAGTAATAATAAATATAAAATATTGGTTGACTTGTGTACATTAAAATATTATATTATTTGTCCCACGTTTTTTAAACCATGGGAATGTACCATCAAAATACCATTGGTTTTGTAAATAACACTAATGTGGTGTAATTATAAATTAATAAAAAAACATCCTCTCTTGTACTATAAAAATCCATCAATTCCTTCGATTTCATTCATTCCAATTTCAGCATCCTTGAATATCTGTAATTTATGCCTACATAACAGTCCTCTCAATGTGTCCCCAATTATCAACCACTATTTTTATGTTATTATTTTTAATTTTTATTGGCTTATGTTGTGATATGTCATTCTATAACCCCTTACTTTGCATTTAATGTATGATTTATGATATCTCCCTTTTTATATCAATAATATAATTTATTATTTTTATTCAAAATCATTATGATTTAGATTATTTTGAATGGGGTTTCTCAACTCTTTTTATTTGGTGTTCCTTTCTGTTCTTTTTCTTTCCTCACCTCTTTTCATCCAGATGATATGATAAATATGTTGCCGTACATCTAAAGGAATGTTGTTATGATAATGTAATAATTCATAATCATCTATCCTTTTCCCTTTTTTTATACTATAAAAAAATACACCATCTGAGATTTGAAAATTTCTCACATTCAATGATAATTGGTTTTTAATTTCTATTACCGTCATCAATTATGATCTAGAAACAATTTTAATGGTTGAAACAGACTATAATATATATATTATATCTTCTCTGAGGTTCTATAATATTTTTGTACATGTGATAATGATTTATAAATCAAAATTATTTCATTTTGATCAAATACCGCCAATTAACCCAAACAATTATCATTAAAGTTTTATACACTGATTCATCTTCACTCCTAATAACCAAACAGATTTTATAACCATGTAATATTTTGGATTTTAATAAATAAAAAAACTTCTGTTTTTGACAACCATTTTCATCTTACATGTTTATCCTTACAAATATATAAGTAAAACAATCATGAATACTGAGGAAGACAACACTACCAAACTATAAAATTGAACCTTTTAAACACATCAAGAATTCCATGAATGAACTTAATATGTCTATAAGAAATCAATTAAATAAATAAGTGGTTCTGGAAATAATAATTAATAAATTTAATTTTGTTATCCAGGACCCATAGTTCATGTGAAGAACACCATCAGACTTTAGGTAAGGGTTTTCTACTTGATCCTCCATTTTCATTCGGATCAGTCTCATTCTCTACTTATCTCAATTAAATACTTATTAATTATTATGTAAAATTTATAAGTTTAGGGCTAATGGTTTTTATATGTGTGCCAATCGAATTCATTATTTATTTCAAGGTGATTTATATGTTTCAAAAGGATCTTCCAAAAGTTCTTCCTGATAAACAACCCGGTTTCAATAGAACTTCTTGAATTCTTATATATTTTCAAGTTCACAATGTAATATATTTTTAGACATTATTATTTTTATAAATAAACACATTTTATCATGAAAATATTTCATGGGTAATTTCTGGTTTAATGAAATTAAGCATTCCATTCCACTTTAAATCTCCTTAATATTTTCCTAAAACCACACAAAAATGATTCATTTCTACTGTTTCTTTAAAAACAATTTTTACATGATTTCACGTCAGTGGGACAAAATTTATGCCTAAAATATATTTTCAATGTTCATTCCTCTTCTTTTTTGGGATATAAATTTTTAAAATTATTATTTCATGACAAATATAACATATTTTACAAAAGATATCTTCTTTCCAAACTAAAAATTATTTATCACGTCTAACTTTAACTTCTATGAGATATATTCCTTGTTCACCACCTATTACGTACATTTTGTGTATATAATACCCTTTTTATATATAATATGAAGAGTCTCCTAATTCTCACGATATTCTATGGGATTTTAATTTGAATATTTCAAGGTGGTATTGGACTTTTGGGATGTTTATGGATTATTTCCTCTAGAATTTTTCAATGGTATCATTTAAAGGTATCTTTGTCTATGTCCACATAAATTGTTGAACCATGTAATAAATTGAGGTTTATCAATCATGATATCATCTACAATATGTTGTTGAAGAGTTTATAATTAATTTTACTATATATGTTCTACGTTGATATCATTTACCATATTACTCTTAATGGTTAGTGTTATGTTTAATGATTGGGGAATGTTATTTTAATTTCATATGTTAGTTTTAATATGAATATATATGTCAAATATTAACTGATTTTGTATAAAAAATGATTTGGACTGTAAGTGATGGGTGGGTTCATTTTTATCCCCTTTATACATCGATAGGTCTCGTGAGACAAACTAGTTGGTGAAAACCCCATTGAGTTTGGTTCCAAAAATTAGATAGGTTTCTACCCACAGACTTAACCCATCTCAAAGGTATGATGATTCATTTTCCAGATACATGACTTCCAAATAATAAATATTCTAATTATTCATTATTTATCAATTACTATCCATGAGGTTATCACTATGAAAAAATATATAGACGCTCTTTCAATCTCAGTTCATTGATGGTGTGTGTTTTTCAATTGTTCACCATGAAATAATGATTACGAATAATTGATTATGATTCAATTATTATTGTTTAATGTTTCCACTATATGAAAACCATACCGAGCGGTTGAGCTCACCCCATTGTTATGATTGATTTTCCCAGGATTCCACGAAGTGTAGTATGATTAATATGTCGGGTTATGCAAGAAGTGTAATGCCTTTCTCAATGGATTATCAATGTGGTATT
The DNA here is from genome assembly GCA_963277665.1 of Viscum album. NCBI lineage: Eukaryota > Viridiplantae > Streptophyta > Magnoliopsida > Santalales > Viscaceae > Viscum > Viscum album. Next base: position 267,334,743 of record OY728158.1, read on the forward strand.
TTATGTTTTCAATTGTAATGTGATGTTAATATATGTAATCTATTTTAAAATAATGGAAAATTGATTTGTCCTTCGGTATTTTATTCCTTGTAATCATGAAAATTTATTAAAATAATGCACCATCTCCGGGAATCATGGTTGGGGCGTTACAATTGGTATCATAGAAATTTTAGCAACAACCTTGGAAACTGTATTTATAAAATATAGATTAGGGTTCATAACCCTATGTTAGAATTTGAGGATAATTAAAGAAGTATATCGTAGGATTTTTGTAAAATATTTATTATGTGGATATTCCAAGAAATACATCACTATATTGATACTATAAGTGGACGTGGTTCTGGAATAGATGTACCTAAGAGTAACAACTCCAACTAGGTGTTTCGGGCTTCACTCGAGGTAACCTCATACTAAAAAACGGTTCATAAAGCTCCCCTGGTTTGACACTCCTAGGGGATATGCTTATGATAATTCAAAATTTATTTACACACCATTATGAAAGAATTAAATGAAAATTTTTTCCTGAAAGAAACAATGTTTTTGGTTATGATATTAGTTATGGATATTATTAAAATTTATGCAAATTATTTTTCTAAGTGGATATTATAAATTATAATTCATAATCTAATCTAGTTTATGCCATTTTTTAGAAATAGATCATACTGAAAGGAATTAGAACCACAATAAACCACATAATTCAAAGAGTAATAATGAACATTTATTTGATGGGTCTAAGATAGTCTTTCGAAGGGAAATAATCTCTAAAAATTATCATTATATTTGGAGATAATATCACATACAAATAAAAGGGATAAAGAGTTTTCTATGTATTCTAGATTCGGAAAGAATTAGGAGAAGAAGTGGACAACTATAAAAAATATGGATAAATGGAAGAAGGGAAAGAGTTATTTTACCACTTGTGATAATTATGGAAGGAAACACCAAATAATATACTTAAAATGAAAAGGATTTTTCTTTTGAGTGTAGAGAAAAAGTCCACCATGATCATAATTACATGATAAAGAAATAATTTTCATATATTCAATGAATCTTATATAAGGATATGGGGAACTATGAAAAATAATTTCCCTAGCATCATGGAAATACATCTTTGATAATGTAAAGGAATCAAGGTTATGTTTAAGATGTCAATGCTGTTGAAGTAGAATAAATAATATATTTGTGTATTCTGATTCCAGAACTATGTTAGGATAACCTTTTTATAATAATTATAATATATATAAGGATTTTACTACAATAATAATTCACTATGGAAATGATGACATAGGATGAATGGTATAATGAAAAACCGATTCAGTAGAAATTTAAACTTTTTAAAAAACAAATTATTGATGTATAGACAACCCATAATTTATTTTTGATGTTGAGATAATAAAAAATAAATTATTTATTCAGATATGTAATGACAACCATGGAACTAATTATTGACTTTTCAAAATGTGGTCTATTCTATCATCGTTGCAGTTTACAAAACTTTTGGATGAAATGAATATATCCAATAACATGTATCTTTCCTATAGAATATGGAAGAATGCATGTTTTCAATGTGGTTTTTACAGTAATTCAGGTTATTAAAATATTTCCATAGGATACATGATAATGTTATTCACATGTTTGGAATGTGAAAATTTAGTGCTACTTCATGTTGATTAAGGTTTAATGATAAGTTCATCTTGGATATTTAGATACCTTCGTCTTAAATTGTTGATTCATTATATTTTTTACTGTTAAAACATTTATGAAATATTTTATGTCGAACATTGTAGAAGATTTTAGAGGTTAATAGAAAATGAAAAATAAATTTCATCTCTTCATGGTGGTGTTATTCCAAACGTTCACATGAGCAACGCTATCATTTTTGAACTGATTGGAAGGGATGAATCTATATATGATGTTATAATTATAGAAAAATTATTATTCCATAAATATAATATATATAAATTAAACCCATTAAAATAACCATCTAGGAAAAGTGGTAATGGAAAAAGAATTGTATCTCTACATGGATGCAGTAGTCCACACATACACAAGAGAGATAAATTTACTTCTTATTTGAATAAAGGGATTTTGAATAATGGTTGTTCTATAATCATAATAAATTTTAAGAATATATAGGATACTGAATTTTATATTTTATTTTAAACACCGTAAATTTAGGGGATTTGTAATAATAAAAAATTTAAAGTAGTTGAGTAGGATGATAATGTATCCTTCAGTTGTCCTCCTATAGATCATTTCTTAATGCAACATACCGACTTGTGTGCCACAAACCACTACCTTGGTCCATTCGTTTACATAAAATCAGACATGCCTCCCCATAGGTTAGAGGGTGCTGACTACCATAGAGGGTATAATATCAATAATGGGGAGACTATACCCTCTTTATTAGAATGTCACAACAACCAAAATAAATAGTAATAACGAAATGATATAACCAATAACCAAACAAACAAGGTTTCAAATGATGATCGAAATTGGAAATAATATCAAAAACTAAAATATATATATTTCATGCAAAATATGATTCAAGTGTAAATATTAATAACACAAAATAAATAAATACACTAAAAACTACTAATAGGGTCTTGAATCATGTTTGGATCCCATATCCATGCTTCATTCCAATCAGCTCTATTACATATGAATCTTACCCATATCATGTCCTCAAAACATGAAGTCTATTCAAGTACTGATTGGGTAACCTGAGTAGGTTGTGATTACAACACAGTAGGCCACCGCCAATAGAATCTAAAACAATATCCAGTCTATAACATTGTATGATGTTGTATAATGATTTCATTACTTATGATAAGTTAAATAAGTTTACATATATTCCTGTATTCTTTATTTACCCATATAAACCCCCATGTTCCTCAGGATGCATAGTCCCTCAAAATGTATATCATCTCAAGTTGAAGAGATAACCATATCACTTTTTCTGTTTCAAAATCCCATGGTTATCATTATATGCTCATTTTAATTCAAATTATGGCCAATTGGAAAGATATTCCAATGCCAACATTTATTGCCTAGATCGCCATTACTAGGACATTATGGGTATTTGAAGTAACATTCCAGGTCCCAAAACTCATTTATCAACAAATAAAATATTGTCCATTTGAAGAATATGTCTATGTCCCACACTTATTTATTACTATGGACTATGGAATCACCAACCCATTTCCCACACTCATTATTACATGTATCACATGAGTGGTTTTATAAATCAGCAGTCTGTATGTGACAATCATTTGTTGTCATTATAGTACTTTGATGAATCATTCCATTTCCAAACCCATTTTTATCAATCAATCACAAAATTCACATATTTCACATGAATCAATATGAATCAATATTTATACTTTTACCATCAATTCACATCATGGTACCATCACAATTTTATCACCTCAAATCGTGATTCAATACATTAATAACTTGAAATAATATTTCCACATCACCATTAAAACATTTTAAAATATTTACTTCATAAAACCCATTAAATCAGTAATATCATGTAAACCATCTCATAAATCCCAAATTTTCAATTATTTCATATCACATTAACTGAACAATTACGCATTCAAAATTTCCCATTAATTCCACAATCACAATTTCCCATTAATTGAATAACTATTTAATTAATCCAATTCTAAAATCCTAAGCTATCATTAAATAATTCACCAATAAATTAATTCAATTCCAAAATTCATATATCCATTTAATTAATTCTCAATATAATTAATTCAATTCAACAACCCCTAATTACATTTGAATTTATCCCAATTCATCATCACATGGAAATTAAATAAACTCAATCCCATGATTACATTATTTAATTAATTGATTGATTTATTCAATTCAAGATTCAATTTTTAAACATAATATTTGATAGAGAACAACTCATACACGCAATTGGAATCAAGACTATAGGAATTGAACTTACACCACCTACCTTAAGATTGAAGACAAAAACTCTCCAATAGAAATTCCCAATTGAATTAGAATGATCCAGAACTTGCTGAATAAAAATACCAATATCTAAACACTAGACCCATCCTAAAATAGATTAAATATTTAAAAACCTATATATAGATCCAAAAAAACTACAGTATAACATATCTTTAAATAATGTTAGAAAGATGGTAGAGTAGGAAAAACTATACCGGATGAGAATCTCTAACTGGAAGTGGTCTTGATCTTCAATTCAGCCATCAAATCATGAAGAAAGGATGTTGGTATCCCTATGAATCTTCCCAGGAGACTGTAAAATGATTAAAAAAATTATGGATTATTTGGTTCAAAATAGGGTGATGTCATGGGAATTTAGGATTTTTAAAAACAATTTTCTAAATATTCAAAATATGGGCAACAGTTTCTTGGGTAGGGGTGAATGGATTGAAAACCCATCATCCTTAAACATTATGAACTTCTAGGGAGAATGGTTACTCAAAAGAGTAGGAACAGTTTTACAAACCATGTGTTATCTATGAAAATACCCTCTTTTGGGTTTAAACAGTTTTCTTGGTTGGGCGCAACGTTTGAGAAAACTGTACGCCAACTGTGAAAATATAATAATACTTAAATAAGTCTCCAATTTCATCCAAATACCCCCTAAGGTATAACCTCAAAAATATGTACTCAAAACAAGGCCAAAGTGTTCCTATAAACACTCTTGATACATCTCTAAAAAAAGTTTGGCATCTTACAATATCTCCACCTTATAACAGCTCAACCTCGATCTATACTCCCAAGCATCTAAAATATTTCAAGTCAGATAGATTGGGACATTGAACCTGTATATCTACTTATATCTCCCATGTTTCCTCCTCCATGTGCCCATGTTTCTATAATAATTGAAAAATCTACATGATCATACCCTTCAACACTTTATCACAGTGATCCAACACACGTATCAGGTGAACTTCAAAGGATTCATCGGTCTCAAGCTCAACACCATCTACATAGATCAAATGAGAAGGTCCCTAGTGAAAACTCTAATGTTCTAACACCTGAATAATATCATGCATATCATTGTATATCTATGGTAGATCCAATCAGTACGCCATCGAGCCAATCTTCTCCACAATCTAAAACAATCCAAAAATCATGGGAGATTGATTTTATTATCTACATATCATGGGTTAACCTAATCTATGTTATATATTAAGAAATACATGATCACCATTTTTAAACTCTTACATTCATTGACATCTATCACCATATTAATTTTCTCTACTGCAATACATATCCATACATTTCTGAAATTGATGAACATGCTCCAACACCTACTATATGAGACTCAATCCCAAAAGCTCTGACCCACCTGCCTCTATCCATCATAAAGATGATCTAAATTGACTACCATAAATATCTTGATATGGTAGAATCTAAAACGTTACAAGATACCTATTGTTATATGAATACTCAAAAAAATATGGGGGCTTCTTCTAAGACCCATTAAATTCTAGGACCCATTTTCAACAAATATCCTCAACAAAATGTATAGTTTTCTTTTAACGTCCATTTGTCAATAGGTATAGTTTCATACACCGTAAAACCTATGTACCTAGTTCCTTCTTTAATCCCTTCGAAAATCATGAAGTAAAACATTGTCATTCCCTGAAACAATACTATATAGGACACCATAGAGATATAATATATCCTAAACATATAGTTTTCCAAATAATGCTCTCTGAATGTCTCATGTAGTGTCATGAATTGCATTGCATTTGTGAGCCAGTCTACAACCCCCCATATATCATCATTTTTCTAAGGCATCCTTGGGTGGCCCACCAAAAAATACTTGGTAACCTCATCCTACTTCTATTTAGGAATGGTCAACAGCTATAGTAAACCTCCATGTCATTGATTCCAATCTATCACATGTCGATAGGTTTTTCATAATGTCATGAATGATACAATATCTTTTTTAGGATCATCTATCAAATCTATCATCATAGGTGGTATCATATTTTAATCAAATATGGATTCAATGCCCACTTCATGGAATGAAATTCATGAATATGCTCCTCTAACGTGATCGTAGGTATGCCAACCTAATTTCAAACATAGATGATATCATCCTCATATATAGTTCAATATGAAGGTGACTCCAAACCATAAATTCATTAACATTGGGCCAGACATTATGGATTCTCATACTATCTTTCTGTAATATGGATCAAAAGATTGGAATCCATAAAAACTGATTCAATGGTCATCTTCTCTTGGACCTCATAAACTACAACATGCATCCCTTTTAGTAAATTCATTATCTTCCACTCAACAATACACTCCTGAAATGCATGTTTCCAACTTTTCTTGCTTAAAGCTTCAGCAACACAATTTCTTTTTCAATCCATACATGTTATCTCAAAATCAAAAAACTTAATATACGAAACCCACCTCCACATCCGGAGATTAAAATATTTTATGAAAATTTATACTTTTAGATCGTGTTATTATTATTCACATTAAACATCTCACCCAAAAGATTATACATCCAACACATAAATGTATTAACCACTTCCACTAACATGATAATGTTAATAGAGTAGTTTGGTGTATGTGGACTAAACAATAGATACTCATACACCACCACTCAATCACCCTGCATCAGCACTACTCCAGGACAGTTCATAGTTGCATCAAAAAACATTGTATACTACTCCACCAGCTCAGGTATGATCATTATAGGTTCCAATTTCAATATATTTTTCAACTATTGGAATGATTTATCATATTCATCAAACCATGAATCATTATTGGTAAATCCTTAATGATGTGCTTCTAGGAAGTAAAATTTATAATTTATCATCTAATAATAACATGTATCAAAAAAAATTATGGATATCAAAAAAAATATTGGGATAATCCCAAGAAACCACTTCCAAAACATTCTATAGTTCCACTGTCACAACTTCCTCTAATAATATGTGACCTAGGAAGTGTACATGATCAATCCAAAATTGAATCCTAGATCAAATGGTGTATATTTTATGCTCTCTCAATGTAAAAAAGATCATATCAAGAGGATGGTAATGATCTTCATATGTCTTATAGTACAAAAAGATGTCATCCAAAACCTCTACAACAAATTGATTTAGTTATGGATGGAGAATTCTATTCATCAAGACCATGAACACTTTGGTCATGCTCATCAACCAGAGCGGCATAAAAATGAAGTCATAAAGGTTATATATTATTCTGAAATAAGTTTTTTGTATATCATATGGTAAAACTCTAAATTGATGATACCCTAATCTCAAGTTGAAATTTTAGAAAAAAAACAGGCTTCCCTCAACTTGTAAAAAAGATCCTCGATAAAGGGAAGATGATACTGATTCCTCACTGTCATCGAGTTCAACTTACGGTTGTATACACATAACAATAAAGTCTCATCATCCTTCCTAGAATACAAAACTAAATAATACCAAGGCGATTTACTTGGATAGATTACCACCTTATCCATAAACTCTTATAGTTGAATATTTAACAATTGAATATCTATTGGTTTCATTTTGTATTCTGGAATAGAAACACACTTAGCCCCCAGAAAGAGCTCAATTTTAAATTCCTTATCTCACTTAGGTGGTATCCTGGAGAAGTATTCAGGTAAAAAAATCCTAGCACTAGTACATTATACATGTAAATTGATCCTTCTTTACACCTCCATAATCCAGGAAAAGGTTATAAAACTGAGTGGTGACCTCCCCCTATTGCTAATGATCTAGAACTGGACATACCACCTTGATATCTCACTCCCCATGATGATATATTTTTTAGCCTCAGCATATGTAAAAATCAGTCTCATTTGGTAGTAGTTTATATGGTCTTGGTATGTTACTAACTAGTCCATAAATATAATTATGTTAAATATGGACATGTCGTTGATGTAAAGATCCAAATTAAAATGACCCTCCCTAACCTTGAGAGCCACCATTTTCAAAAATTGATGCCTCTTGATCATACTATAAAGGAGGTATATATCTTCATAACCCATCACAATAACTACACCATCATGCTCATACCATTGACAGTTTGGGAATATATAAAATAATGATAGGTACCAGAATTAAATAATTCACTAGATATCATAGAATATATAGGAGTAATACCCATAACTGCTAATAGTTCAGCCTCTCTATCCACCAATGTAGGAGAGTTTGCATGCAATAGTCCTTCCCAAATTCCATGTGATGCCTTTTAAGTCTCGTGATATTGAAAGACTCTACACGTATGGGTTCTCTACTACCAAAACTAGTAGAACTCTAACTTCCAGACTAATACGATATTGATGTTTTCCTTCCCACACTCTAGTTTTTACTAGATACTCCATCCCCATCCATTTTCCATGGTTTCATATATAACTATTTTATATTACACATATTAACTCAATCTCAGCACTCTACCAATGGCCGAGGACAATGTCTATGAATGTGACCCAACCTTCCACATATGTGACATATCACCTGAGTAAGGTCTTGTATAACTGACCCTTCTTACTAGACACACTTCTTTCAATAACCCTAGATTCCATTCTAATAGTGGTACTTCTTACATTTGGAATACCTAACTTTGGATCATCTAGAATAAGCCACCTATCCTACACCATAAGCATCCTTTTGGTTTCACACAAAAATGATATCCTGATTCACCACTTATGAAGTCTTCATTATCCTTATGATAATCAGCTGAGACATAATTTCAAATTTCAGACCATACTGAAACCATTTTTCCATAGTAGAATCATCTCCTACCAAACATTGAGAAAATAACTGCAATTCTCCAAATCAATTAACATTGACTATCCTGGATATAGTCCCCTAATTTTACCAAATAAACTCAACTAATCACTCTTGTCATAGATTTTTTGGTTAAAAGTGATCCAAGATCTTCTCCAAAATGTCATTCTACTCCATAGTAAAATTTAGTCCATCCTAAGTTTGGATGTCCCACAAAACATTTCTTTACTACAAAACATGTAAGCATAAAATTTGACACTTTTATTAGTAGGAGTATCCAAGATGTCAAGTATAGTATGGATGAACTAAATCCAGAACTCTTTTACCTCTGGTCCACCCTCTTAAATAAACATTAGAGGGTACTTAACCTAAAACTCATGTGTTAATATAGACATGATTTTAACAACCTACTCATGGTATTGTCCAATGAATTACATTAACTAAGCAATGTTCTCTCAGAACTACACTCATACATCCTTAATCGGTACTATTGGTTCCTTAGGTTCTACCGTTGGAGGATCATTTCCATACTTATTCTATTTTTGTTCCCTCAACTAGATTCATCGTTGAGGCATATCTCTATAATTCCAATAAAACATCAAAGGAAACATAACACAACTTTAACAAATTTATATAAAAGGGATTAAAAATAATTGATAACAAGTCATTCGTCCATTTTACATACAAATGGTCAAAACTGATCAGTTATCACTACATATAACCATACCACATTTAGGTCATTGTTAACAAGAAAAAACCATTCTTATTAATAGTTTCTCATTAGAAACACCAATTATTCACATTTTTCATCATTTTTCAAATTTCAATTCATATTAGGAATGTTTTTCATTTAAATTACACATGAAAGGGAAAAAATAACAAAAACAACATGTTTCCTAGAAACCTATTTTCAATAGATCATGACTAAAAATGATGTGTGTCACATAATAGTCCTAAGTGTCTCGAATGATTCGTGCATACTCAAATATCCTTCCTTTCTGGTTCATGAGTCCAATCAAATAAAATCTTAAAAAAATAATCAACTCACAAAAAAATGTATCGGTGGAGGTAAAATAACATCTAACTATAAAAAAACATTTGTAACAACAATCCAACCTTGGGAACATGGCATTTACCCTCATACATGGGTTAAATAATCCCATGAATAACCTCTAAACTGGGTCCCAACTCATCCTATTCTTCTCTATACCTTTACCATATAGTAATAAAAAAAGAAAAATAAAATAAAACCTCATGTGATACCACTCTGTAACGTATCGAACTGGGTTCCACACACAAGATCACCAAGATGGTTAGTTATATAACCTCTGGAGATCATCACATGTTCCAAAGGATTCCAACTAGTAGTAATGGACTAATATGAATCATGGGGATATTATAGACTCGTTATCAAAGTGTGTGATCAATAGAAATAAATAAGAATAACCAAATGAGATAAAAATTAAAAAAACAATCCAATATCACATGATGATCAAAACAATAAATAAAATATCCAAAACTAAAATATAGATATTTCATGCTTAATACATGTCTTGTGTCAATATGGAAAACCAAATATATATAAAGAAATTGAAAAATCCAACGTGGGACTCTATTCATTTTTTGTTCCCTCATCCATGCCCATCCCAATAATCCCTCTAACATAGGAATCTAATCTTCACCTTTTCCTCCAAACATGGAGTCTATTTTGGTATTGATCTGTCATCTTGAGTAGGGTGTGAGTAAAAAACAGTAGGCCATCACCAATTATATCTATAATAATTTCAAATAAATAAAAATGTATGCAATTTTTTAAATAGTACAACACTATAAATAAGATAATAAATTTGCATATATTTAATTGTTCATTATTTAACAACATAATCCCTCAGGTTCCTAAGGATACCCAAACCCTCAATACCTGCTTCGGTATGTAACATTGTCTTACCATATTACCCGTTAAATTAAAAATACCATGGTTTTCATTATCCTTTCATTTGAATTCATATTATGACCAGTTGGATCCATAGTCCAACGAAAAAAAATTGTCCTAGATATTCAGGCACAGGAAATCGTGGGTGTTTCAAGAAGTAGTCTGCATCCCACAAATAATTTATAAATCCAACAAAAAAGTGAAATTTTGAATCAAAAAAAAGTCCAACACTAATTTATCACTATGGGATTTTGAATCATTTGTCTTTTTCCTGCACTCATTATCACATGTATCACACAAGAGCTCTTTTGGAGCAGCAGTATTCATTCCCCACTCAATTATCTCTATGTGATTTTGAAGTAGGAGTCCACTTCCGACACACATTTATCAATAAATAATATAATTCACATATATCACATAAAAAAATTAATCAACAATAATCCTTTTACAAACAATTCAAATCACGATACAATCACATTTTAATCACATCCAATCAAGATTAAATTCTTTAATCACATGAAATAATAGGTACAAGTATCATTTAAATATTTTATAATATTCAATTAATATAACCCATTAATGTTAATTGAACCAACTCATAAATCCCTAGTTTTTAATTATTTCACATCGCATTAATTGAAAAATTACAAAATAATAATTTTCCATTAATTCCACATTCACAATATCCCTTCAATTAACTCACTAATTAGCTAATCAAATTCCCCAATCCAAATATATGATTAATTAATTCACTAATTTATTATTTCAATTATGATAATTTAATATCCCTTTAATTAATTCTACAATTAATTTACTCAAATATCAAATTTACAATTTCCCCTTAATTCAACCCAATTCTTCTTCACATGGAAATTAATTCAAATCAATTCCATGGTGCAATTAATTAATTAATTTTTTTTAAATTAAGGATTCAATTGTTTAAAATAAAAATTGAGATAGGAAAAAATATAAACAATTGGAATAAATACCCTGGGAATTAAATTTAGATCACATAATTCAATATTAGGGGTAACCACTCTAAAATATAAATCCCAAATTGAAACAGAGCGATCAAAAACAAGACAATGAAAATGATTTCAATCCTATATCCAATATCAAATTTATTCATTATATTAAATACTAGATATATATACACAATGAATAGAGAAAAATATCTATTCAGAGTATCAGAGAAATATGGGAGAGACATAGGAAACCATACGTGGTGAGAATCTCATACCGAGAGGGGTGTAGATCCTCAATTTGGGCTTTTAACCAATATTATTGGAGGTTGGGAGCCGAGTAATCCTTTTTAGAGACTCCATAAATAATAGAAATGTTTTAGAGTCTTGTTATGTCAAGATAGGGGGATGTTTGGGGGGGTTTCTATTCTTAAAATCAATTTTAGAATTTTTATAAACTACATGCACAGTTTCCTGAGAAGGGGCACACCATTTGAAAAAATGTGTTCATGTCCAGGGGGATCATGGTAACACCAACGAGGGAGCATGGATTGAAAAATATGTGCCAATAGTGTGAATAACCCCAGTTTGGGTTCATAGGTCTTGTTGGTATGGGCATACAGTTTGGAAAAAACATGAGCCAAAAGTATATAACACCTCCTTCTTCCAAAATTCTCCAATTTCAATAAAAACACCCCAAGTTACAACCCCATGATGATGTACTCATAACCATGACAAAGAGAACCTATAGTCAAGCTCGATAAATCTCCAAAAAAGGTCAGGATATTACACATAACGACCAATGGAATTATGTTTCATGAACACCAACACCTCAAATTTTTGTATAGGGAGCTTGAGAAGATGATTGGGATGGGATTGGTTGAGATAGATGGATCAAGGTTGTTTAAAGAAGATAACTATGGTGTTTAATTTTATTTATGAGAGAGCGTTCATGCTTTCCATTTATTAAAGTATTAAAATATAATAAATTCATTTTCCACCCAAATGATTTTTAATGTATGTTTTTTTGAAGATAGGATACTAATATGTCAAAATATGTCTATAAAATGGGAGTTCTATAAGTATAATTTTAAATTTTAACAATATATCTTGGTTTAACACCCCTCCATGGTAAACTAATTTTATTCTTAACCCTGGTAACATGTTTTTATATATTTTACTACTCATTAGGAGAAAAACATTAAGCTTACATTTTTATATAATATCAATTAGTATTATTAGAAAAAATAAATAAACTAAATTATCAATTTAATTCCCATTAGTTGTCGAATATAATTTCAATTTAAACCCTGAAAACGTGATGAAAAATGATTTTCCAGAAAAACAAATTCTTAAGGATAAAAACTTCTTATAACAAAATAAAACATATAAGTGATTCCAATGACCCTAATTAGATGATTTATAATATAAATTATTTTATCCTACTTTAAAAAATTTGATAATATGTATCATTTAAATTATTGACATGAAAATGTAGCTTCCAATTAAAATTAGTATCTTTTGACATTCATTGGAAAATAAATATTTTTAAAAAATTATAAACAATTCAGTCTCAGATAAATTTGATATTATTTTTTCAAAAATAATACTCATTTTATCAAATAAATTTTATTAAATTGGAAAAAAGTAATTATGTTATTTTCTAACACAAATAAATAATAAGGGAATTTTGAGGAAAAAGGTTTTTGGATGCATATAATAAATTTACTAACAAATGAGTTTTTATTTTTCAATGTACATGACTTCTCAAAATTATTTATACATACTATTAAAAAATTAAAATTCAACCCAAAAATTTTATAAATAAGTTAAAATGGTATAATATATTATGATTCAAGTAAACATAGGTTTGTGTGTATCAAAAAACAATCAAAGACATTAAAAATTTTAAAGACAAATATAACATAGATATCCTGGTATTAAAATTTTAAATTGATAATATTTCTTAATTTATTGATATTTCATTATTGATAAAAAAATAATGAGTTTATATTTAGGGGAATTTGATTGTGGAATTTCAAGAATATATTTTTAATTATAAATTATATTGATATTTTTGTAAAAAATTATTATTATTTCAACCATATTTATTTTTTATCAACATTTTGAAACCATATAATTTAATTTTTGAATCAGGAAACAATAGGTACAATATGACCATAATTAATGTCATGAAAATTAAATTCATGTCATGAGATGTTTGTGGCCTAAAATCATTTATTGAGGAGAAGGTCAACGGGCATGAAACCCAATATAATTCAAGAAACAAGTGTGCATTCACACCTAAGGATAGTATGTTTGAAATAACATGAAAAATAAATCTTGAAGTGAACACATGTATTTTCATGGTGTCTTAGAAAACATCACGCCATGAACTTGGGTAATGGGAATCTAGAACCTATTATTTCATTAACATTCCATTTGGCATTAAAACTAAATATCCCATAATTCTCCGAGTTCACTTTCAAACATATTTTGATATAATTTATGGCATTTTATACCAAATGGTATGAATTTATGTCAATAATTATATGGATTGGGAATTGATTTATATTATTCTGATTAGTGATCAATTCTTCGGGATGATGTGGAACATTGTAGAATCCTCTAGTGTGCCCAATCTAGCATCACCTCTAGGGTTTCAATTTCGTTATTCTTTCACCCTATCATAGATGTCATAAGGGTGAAATTTATTTTATTATTATGTGTGAAAGATAAAGGGGAATTGGATGTAATAACATTTTGGATAATTTTAATTACGATTTATGATAGGGTTTTACACCTTTTCTTCATTGTTATATCCATATTTATTTTGAATGACAATTATAATAGGGTCCAGGAAGTGTAATTCACAATATTTATCTATATAATATTATTTATTTACACTATTAGTTGGAGTATTCTCTTCATAGTATGATATATAGGTTGTATACCTCCACCAATGTAACACCCCAGTGATTTGTATAATAATTTTAAATAATTTAAAATTAATTTTTTTTGTTAATAATAATACATATAAATAATAATATATAGCTTTCAAATTAATAAATATTTTAATAAAATAAAAAACTATTTTGGAGTATTATATTGTATAAAAATATACTTTAATATATATTATAATTTTATTACCAAATTCATTTTTATAAGAAAAAAACATAATTTAATATTTTAAATGAATAGTTATAATATATATTAGCTGTTATAATAATATTGTTACCAGATCCCTATAAAAATATAATGACAATTAATAGGACACCCAAAATCTATAAAAATAAATTTAATATAGAAATAATGAAACACTAAGGCCCTATAAAAACACTTTATTATAAAATAGCCAATAAGCATAATTTCTTCCCTTCTGTGTTTTAAATTTCAAAAAATAGACATACACGGTTGTGTTCAGCATGATATTTCGAGTCTAATAGAATCATCATAATTTTTTAGTGAATAGTAACATACCCTTATGAATTGTAATATTCACTTATGAATAGTAGCATGACCCTTATGAATAGTAATTTACCCTTATGAATAGTTACCTCACCCATGTAAGTATAAATATAATTTCGGCACCCTATAAATGAAAGTGAATATTTTAAGCATTAATAATTAAGTGTTTGTATTTTTGTGAGTAATAAATATTTAATTATGATTTTAAATTAATGAATTTGTTTCCAATAATATTAAATTTCATAAAAAGTATTCCAAAATAATGATTTTATTTTGGCCTATGAAATTAGGATACAATAATGAGACCTCTGTTAATTTATGAAATTATTATAAAATCAGTTTTAAATTTAAAATATGTATTTTCAATTAAATAATGTTATTTTTAATTATATTTTAATTGTTTATAAAATTATTTCAAAAATATGGAGTTTATTTTTAAATTTAGATTCTTTATATTTGGATTCTCTTAATTTATGATAATTTCATAAAATACTTTAGTTTTCCATGAATAATTAAAATACAGTTTTGAGTTTTCGGTATGTTTAATGATGACCTAATGATATAATAATTAATATAAAATATTTTCCAACTTGTGTATATTAAAATTTGGTATAAGGATTTCCATGTTTCCAAAACCATGGGCAAATACCTTGGGAAAGACCATGGTTTTTCAAATACCACTAATGAGGTGTCATTGGAAATTAATAAAAAATATCCCAATATTTTACTAAAAAAGGCCACCCATTCCATCATTTTCATTCTTTGAAAATTCATAATACTCTATGACATGGTAGTTTTATGTACTAGGAGTCTTCCCAATGTTTCCTCAGGCCCCAAGGGTCCCGACCTTCATGTTTTAGGTGTTACTCTATAAGGTATAAAAATCTACCCCCATTCCAATTTCAAACACTCTTTTTATGTTATTATTTTTAATTTCAATTGGAATATTTTGAGATATGTCATTATATATCACCCATACAGTCCATGTTATGTATGAATTATGAAAAACCCCTTTTCACTCATCAAAATATTTATAATGTTCAAGTGATGTCATTATGTTGTAAAATTTTTCGTAAGGGATTTCTCATCTCCGCTTTTTTATTTTGAGTTCCTTTCTTTTTTTTTACATTATTCACCACATTTAATCCAAATGTTTTTGATAACTCTATTACCTTACATGTAATATACTACTTTTATTATATTTTAATAATTCGTTATCATCTCTCATTCACCCTTATTTTATACTATAAATGAAAACACCATCCAAGATGTGTTAATTTATCTTATTCAAGGACAACGGGTTTTCAACTTCTTTTACAATCCTAAATTATGTTCATGAAACCATTTTGAGGGTTTAACATGACTATAATAAATTAATTATATATTATTTAGTGTTCTGAAATCATTTCATACGCATGATATTAATTTATAAATCATATTGACATTGTTGTGATAAAAAACATCCACTTAACCCAAACAAATATCATTAATGTTTTATATAATGTTTCATCTTCACTCTCAATTACCAAATGGTTTATATAACCATTTAATATTATGGATGTTAAAATATAAAATAGAAATTCAATTTTTTAAAACCATTATCATTTTACATGTTTATCGTTTTGAGTATATAAGTGAACCAGTCATGAATACAAAGGAAGAAAACGTCCCTAAACAATGAAAATGAATAACTTAAACCCATTAAGAAGGCCATAAATTCACATAAAAATGAAATAACCACCCAATTAAATAATTAATTGGTTCAGGAAATATTAATTAATTAATTTAATAATATTATCCAGGATAGTAAGATCATTTAAATAGCACCATCATACATCAGGTAGGGGTTTTCTACCAGAACCTCAATTTTCATTCAGGTCACTTTTAGTCGCTATTTATCTCAATTAAATTATAATATATTTTTATTTAATCATCATCAATTCTATGTGAATGTTTTTTAAATTTTTACCAATAAAATTCCTTATTTATTTCATGGGTTGTTCTATGTTTCTAATGGATTTTTTTCAAAATTCATCACGATAAACATCCATGTTTGAAGGGAACTTTTTGAATTCTTTCCTATTTTCCAGTGCAATATGTAATCTATTTTAAGGAATTATTATTTTAGTAAAATCACACATGATATCATTAAAAAACATCTTGTATCATGTCTGATTTTAGTAAATAAAACATTGCTTTCCCCTTTAAAAATTCTTTAAAATTTACCTACAACATCACTAAAAAGTTTTATTTCTAAATTTTCTTTAAAAATCATTTTTACATGAATTAACATAACGGGGACAATATTTATGCCTCAAATATAATTTCAATGTTCATTACACTTCTTTTATAGGATATACATGATTACAAGTATAATACATGACAAATATAAATGAATTCCAAAGTAACTATTATATCTAAAGAAAAAATGATTTTTCTCATATCACATTATCTTTTATGAGATATATTCCTTGTTCATCACATAGTGATTGCATGTGTTGTATGTACTAACCCTTTCTTATATCATATCAAGAGTGTCCTTATTCCAATGATATTCAAAGGTATTATGATTTGAATGTTTCAAGGTGGTATGGGACGAATTGGATTGTTTAAGTATTATTTCCTCAACAAATTTTTAATGTTCTCACATTAAAGTATCTTCATATATGTCAACATTAATTGTTGAACCTTGGGGTACATTGATGTTTATATCTTACTATATCATCTAAAATATTTTTTTAAGGGTTTTTAATTAGTTTTACAGTATATATTCTATCTTTTTGTCATTCATCCTATTAATATGAATGGTTAGTGTTATGTTTAATAATTTAGAAATGTTATTTACATTTCATATGTTAGTTTTAATATGAATAAATATGTTGATTATTTTCACCAACTTTGTATAAATAATGATTTGAACTAGAAGTGGTGGTTGGGGTCTACTATAACTCCTTGATGCATAGATAGGTATCATGAGACAAACTAGTTGGCAACAAACCCTTGGAGTTTGTTTCCAAAAATCATACAGGTTTCATCCCACATACTTGTATCTTCAAAATGGTATGATGGTTCATGTTCCATATACGTGATGTCAAAATAATATGAATTATATTTATTCATTATTTAGTTAGTACTATCCATTTTTTCACTATGACAACTTATATGGTTACATTTTCATTCTTATTGTATTAATTATGTGTGATTTCCAATTATTCACCTTGCTATAATGATTATGTCTAATTGATTATGATTCAATTATTATTGTTTCATGCTTCAAATATGTGTATAACTTACTAAGAATTTGAGCTCACCTCATTTATTTATTTTATTTTCCCAGGATTCCGTGAAGTTTAGTATGATTTATAATCATAGTTTTGTATGGAGAGTAATGATGTTCTCAAATGATTATCAATGTTATGTTTTATGTTTTAAATTTTAATCTAATGTTCAAATATGTAATCTATTTTCTAATAATTATAAACCTATTTGTCATATGGTATTTGATTCATTATAATAATTCCAATGTATTAAAATAAGTCACCTTCTCTATGCTTCTTGGGTTAGGGAATTAAAGTTGGTATAAAAGGGAGTTTATCAACAACCTTGGATACCAGATTTAGAAATCATTGATTAGGTATCATAACCATGTGTTATAAATTGAGAGTATTTATAGAAAAACATCCTAGAATTTTGGGAAAATAGATATTGTGCCAGTCTTCCAAAGGAAGACATTATCTCCAATGTCGAACTCCAAGTCCCATCGACGGTTGTCACCATAGCTCTTTTTCCAAATTTGAGCATCTTTGATGTGTTTCTAGATGACTTGAACATTCTCTGTCATCTCTTGAACAAGATCATGTCCAAGTAGATTTCATTCTCCAACTTCATCCCAACAGGTTGGAGTTCTACATCACTTTTCATACAGAGCTTCATATGGAGCCATCTGGATACTCGAGTGGAAGCAATTGTTGTATGAGAACTCTACCAATGGGACATGTTGATCCCAACCACCATTGAATTCAAGAGATCGGGATCATAGCATATCTTCAAGCGCATTAATAGTTCATTCAGACTAGCCATCAGTTTGGGCATGATAGGACATGATGAAATTTAATTCAGTACTCAAAGCATGTTGAAGGCTCCTCCAAAAATTTGATGTGAACATTGGATCACGGTCAGAGACAATCGAGAGTGGAACACTGTGAATTCTCACCACTTCCTTCACATATATCTTTGAAAGTTGTTCAAGTGAGAGATCTTCCCGAATATCAATAAAATGGGCAGTATTTGTGAGTCGATCAACCACAACCCATATCGCATTATTTCCCTTTGACGTCTTCGGGAGACCTGTGACAAAGTCCATAGTAACATTTTTCCATTTCCACATGGGTATAAGAAATGGCTGCATCATACCTTTGGACCTTTTTTTCTCAGCTTTAACTTGCTGACATACCAAGCACCTTGATATATATTCCACAATCTCCTTCTTAATGTTATCCCACTAGAAGTGTTCTCGGAGATCGCGATACATCTTGGTACTCCCAGGATGGATCGAGAAAGTTGAGCTACGTGCATTATCCAATTGCTTATTCTTTATCCCGGGTGATGAAGGCCCACAACGCCGCGTTCCAAACTGAATCACACCATCATCGTCGATATGGAACTCTTACAGCATTCCTTCCTTTACTGCATTCACCCTCTTTGGTATCTCCACATCATCCCTTTATGCTTCCTTAATCTTCTCGTGGATGGATGGTTGTGTAATAATTTGGGCAAGGTAAGATGTATCCCCTTCCATTATGATTTCCAAATCCATTCTTTGAATATCCACGAAGATAGGGTCTTCCTCAATCCGCGACATGGATAGAGTAGCAGGTCCATTTCTGGTTAGGGCATCAGCTACCTTGTGCGCCTTTCCAGGATAATACTGAATAAAGCAATCATAATCCTTAATTAGCTCTAACCATCTCCTTGGATTCATGTTGAGATCATCTTGTGTGAATATATACTTTAGGCTATTATGGTCAGTGTATATGTCACACTTCTCGCCATAAAAGTAGTGCAACCAGATTTTCAAGGCAAAAAACATGGTTTCCCGCTCTAGATCATGTGTCGGGTAGTTCTGCTCATAGATCTTCAACTATCCTGAGGCATAGGCTATCACATTATCATTTTTCATGAGTACTCAACCCAAGCCTTTATTTGAAGCATCAATGTATATCACAAAAATTTCTCCACTTTTTGGTGGTGTGAGTATAGGTGCAGTGATCGGCCTTCTCTTTTATTTCCTTGAAGCTTCCCTCACATTCTTCTGTCCATACATACTTTACCGCTTTCCATGTTATCTTAGTTAGCGGGATTGAAAATCGTGAGAAGTTTCTCAAAAAACATCGGTAGTACCTAGATAATCCAAGAAAACTACAGATTTCTGTGACACTAGAGGGCCTGGGACATTCCTCAATCACCTTTGCCTTCGAAGGATCCACAAAAATTCCCTCACTTGTGATCAGATGTCCCAAGAACGTGACTTGCTTCTTCCAAAAGTCACACTTTATGAACATGGCATACAACTTCTCCTTCCTCTTTGTCGCCAACACAAGTCTTATATGTTCTTCATGTTCCTCCTTTATCATGGAGTATATGATAATATCATCGATAAATACTACCAAAAATTTGTCGAGGTAATGTGTAAAGAATCTATTCACCTAATCCATGAAGATTGCAGGGGAATTAGTAAGTCTGAAGGGCATCACCAAAAACTCATAGTTCACATACCTTGAAGGAAGGAAGTCTTTTGAATATCTTCCTTCATCACCATTACCTAATGATATCCCAAATGAAGATCTACATTTGAGAAGTATTGAGATCCTCTTAACTGGATGAAAAATTCATCAATCCTTAGAAGAGGATACTTGTTCTTTATGGTGATCTTGTTGATTTCATGATAATCGATACATAGCCGCATTGTTCTATCCTTCTTCACAAAGAGCACCGGTGCACCCCAAGGTGATACACTAAGGCATATTAACCCTTTGTCTAGATTCTCTTGTAGCTGCTTATTTAACTCCTCCAGTTTTATAAGAGCCATCCTATAGGGGCACTGCAAGATAGGAGTAGCTCCGGGTATGAGTTCAATTGAGAACTCTACCTCACAATCCGGGGGAATTCCAGGTAACTCTTCAGGAAATACATCACTGTATTCCCTCACGATGGGAATTTCCTCAAGGTAGGAACTTTCCTTCGACTCAACCATTTGGGTGAGGTATGCTTCTTCATAGGGAATCAACACCCACAAAATGGAAGTATTTTTCAAAGGAGATTGATGATCTTCCTTGAATTTGTAGAGGAGCATGGGATAGTTTGGAATATGAAATGATATTTCTTTTTTCCGACAGTTGATATGTGCTCTATATAACGAGATCCAATCCATTCCCGTTATAGCGTAGAATTCCACCTAGGGAAGTATTATGAGATTTGCCGGAAGAATCTTCCCACATACACCAATAGGAGAAGAGTAAAACACTTGCGTTGCAATGGTTGCACCAATTAGTGTTTTTACAGATTTCTCTACTTCAAGGTTTTGGGGATTCGATTCTATAGTTCTAGAAAACTTGCAAGATATAAAGGAATGCGTAGAACCAGAATCAAATAAGATATTTTCCCTTACTAAGTGATTAGGAAGTTTACCTTGTATGACTTCATTATCATGCTCCACCTCCGCAGTAGTGATGTCATCAACCTTCCCTTGTTCATTTGGCTCTGGTGGCTGCTGAATTTGATTACCCTTGAGAACTCGAGGTTTAGTGCACTGGTTTGCATAGTTCCATAGATCCTTACAGTTGTTGCATTGAACCATGAGTGGTTCTCTCCTTTCATCAGCTACATTCTCCTTCTTTTTCATGTATTTTCGACACTCTTGGGCATGGTGTCATTCATTCCGACACTTGAAGCACTTCCCCGTCCCTTTGAGGCAGTTCCCATGGTGAAACTTCCCACATTTTTGGCATGTGGGTCTTTGAGTTTTCTTCCCACCTTTATCATTAGTTCCACCAGCTTGAAACTCCATTTTTCTTTTCTTATCACCATAGCCATGGGACCATTCTCCATTATCCATATCCACTTTGAGAGCACACCGAACAACTTCTTCATAACTCCCAAAGTATCGAATTGTAAGAGCCTTTCAAATGTGTGGATTTAATCCACTAAATAATCTATCAATTTTTCTGTCATTTTTTATAACAAAACCCGAAGCATACCATGCGAGCCTTGTTAAATTCACTTCATAGGTTGTGATAGATTATACTTCTTTTGTTCTTAAGATCTATGAATTCTCTCTCCATCTTCATGCGAAGAGTTTGTGGGAAATACTTATTAAGAACAATTATCTTAAAGGCTTCACATTCCATCTATTCAATTTCCTCCCTTGTCTTAGTGTTCTTAATCAAAGCCCACCATTTATCGTCTTCTCCATCTAGATGGTAAACGGCTAGTTTCAAATTCTCCGTCTCGGAACAGTGAAGATTAGAAAATATCCTCTCTATGGATTTGACCCACTGTTCCGCAACTAGTGGATCAGAAGATCCACTAAACGTCGGTGGTCGTTGCCGCATAAAACATTAGATAGCCAGTTTCTCCCTCTTTAGTGAAGGAGGATGTTCCCCATTATTATGGTTATTGTTCATAACCTGATATAACTGGGTAAGCATTGCCATGAAGTTTGGAACTCCACCCCCAAATCATTGGGGATGTCGTTCAAGAAATCGTTGCATTGAGCCTCGCAAGAGTTGTTGGCCTGATTTCTCTTGGTTCCCACCATTTTCTAAAATAGAAAAGGTTAGAAAAAAACATAACTAAATAATTCATGAATAACTTATTCATTTAAACAATTATACAAAAAATATAACAAATGGGATCCCATGGTAAATATTCATGTCTGAATATTTGTACTTAATCTCATACTAGAGGTTTTCTCTTGGGTTCACTAATCCTAATTCCCAAATTAACTAAAACTATCCTCTGATACCAAATATAGAGACCTGAGGCTTTTCTTAAATTAATATTACATCATTTTAAATATAATAAACATAATGGTATTACACATAAAGGATCCAAAGGTTTAGTGTCTTGGGTAAACTAGGACAATATATCATTGGGTGAGCATAATCATGACATAGGAAAAAGATGAAGAACATGAGAGGAGCATAAATAAAAGACTTGAAATGTGGAAATGCATAAAAATGAAACATCATGTCTTAGTGGTTAACTACCAAACATACTTTTGAACCAAGATAGAATCTTGTTTACACATCATTTCACATTTAATCATGAGATTCATAACTTTACCCAATGCATTAGAGTGCTGTATAATTCCGGGCGCACCCGTCACATCATAACATTATCATTAACATGCATGACACCTAGAATATATATCAATAATGAAAATAACTAACCCATGGAAAGGAATTGGTTTCATATCATAAGAACACATTCATAAACATTGGGTTCCCAAAGGGGGAATAACATACTTGATACAAGTACAATCTACTTTGAATGAGAAGTAAAAGGTAAGTTCTTAAAAGAAGAGTTCTTTTGGAAAACATTTGATTTTAAAAAAACTTCATTAGAAAACACGTATATCCCAGAAAAGGTAATATAATTATGATGAAATTATATTTAAGGAGTAACCATATAAAAATGGAGTGGTAGAGGGAGAACCCGAAAGACGAAATTTGTGTTTGAGAATTTCCCCTTACCTTGTACCTGAATGCTTCCTTCTCTTTAATGTCCTGTATAATGACATTATATACATTAATTAAAAATCCAGAACCATGTGTAAATTAATTGGGTTCATTCTGGTTTCATTATGTCATATTATGTTCTTTTTGATGACTTATAGAGTTTAAAAACATTGTTCAGGGATGCTCATTTTTATGGTTTTTCTTGGGTGTTTCACTTGTATTTTTAAATTGAAGTTTGGGTAGAACATGAGTAAACATCCAGAAATGATATTACATTTAATTAATGATATTACAAGAGTTTTACTTATCTTATAATGAATTATATTAGATCCATGTGGATGAATCATTAGATAAGAATTAAGTGATGTTTATTTGGGTCAATTTGGGAAGTTTTTAGAACACAACGAACTTGTTTTAACTTATCACGTTGTAATATGGCCTTAAGTTAGTTACATAACTTTAAATAGATGATAATACATATAAAATATTCTGTTTCAACCACAAAAATTGTTTCATTACCAAATCTAAATGTAGAAATCGAAGAAGAAAGCATGTCGTTCTTGAAGGTGATAAATTAACACCTCACGAACAACCATCTCTTTAATAAAATAAAAGGAAGAGGGAAAGGGGGTTTGATGATATAATATCCCATTATCATCATAACATTACAGTAGATGTATAATTATGGAGTTAAAATACAATTTATATGAATATAGGTGAGGAAGGAACAAGAAATGAACTTGAACTTGAAAGGAAATTAAAGGAGAAGAGGGAGATAAATGGCCTCTTGAATCCTTCTCGTGTGAACCTCATTAAGGGCCTAGGAATGGTCTTTTGATGAGACCAGAAGCTCTTGGACGTGGGGGAGGTGCCAGGGAAGCTGTTTGGATAGATTTTAGAGAAGGCTTGGAGCTTGAGATTTGTGAGGAAATGAGGGTGTGAAGGGTGGCTTTTATAGTGGAGGGGAGAGGGGTTTCCTTAATATAAAATTTATTAGTTTATTATTTTCCCACAATACAAGGAATAGTGAGTCTTGAACAACCAAGAATAGTACTTTTATAATGTAATCCCGAACCACGTGGGATCACATCTGTATAGCATCACACATGACCCTATAATTAGCATATTTAGCTTATTTTGTAAATTACGGTATTTCATTATTCATAAAAAATTCAAGTATCTTAGAAAAATCTCCAAAATTTACCTGAACAATTTATCAAAGTGTAGAATCCAAAAATTAAGTCCATTTTTCAAAAATAATTTTCTAAATATTATTAATTTAATATTTAATTAAAATCATAATTTACTAAAAAACAGTTTTTAAGATTAAAACTGATTTTATAGTGCTTTCAAAAATTTCATAGGGTCTTATAAAATTATCTAAAAACTATAAGACATTGATTAAATAATTTATGAATACATTTTAAGAAAATACATTTTCCTTTAAAATAATTAGTTAATTATAATTAATTATTTATGACTTAAAAAATAGCAAAACGTTTACTAAGGTCAAATTCTCACTTTCTAAGATGTCTAAATTTTATTTAATTATTCATAGGTAATGTTACTCTTATGTTGGATGATTTAATATTTATAAGGGTCATATTACTATTCATAAGAGAATGTTACTATTCATAAGGGTAGGTCACTATTCACCAAAAATTATTTTTGTTGCATTAGACTCCAAAAATCATCTTGAACATAGTCGTGTATGTCGGATTTTATAAATTCCAAACATAAGAGTGACAAACTTATGTTTAATGGTCACTTATCAATTAGTAGTTCATTATTTTGTATTTTTATCACATAAATATAAGAAAGAAATTTTCCATTTAAAAACATTGGGTCGTTACATATATGTTGTAATAAATATGCTTTAATTCGGAAGTAATAACAATGCATGTAAATATGGGTCATTATATATAAGGATATTGGGAACTTAGAAAATTAATTCCCTAAGAATCATTGAAATGTTGCTTTGATAAAGTAAATGAATCAAGGATATGTTTAAGATATCACTACGGTTGAAGTAGAATAAAGAATATATTAGTGTATTTTGATTCAAGAACTATGTTATGATATTATTTTTATAAGAATTATGTGATATAGAAGGATTTTACAACAATAGTAATTCACTAAGTAAATGAGGAAATAGGATGAATGGTACAGAAAAAGTAATTTAGTAGAAATTCAAACTTTTTAGTAAGAAAATTGTTGAAGGACAGACACCCCTTAAATTATTTTTGATATTTAGATCTTTAAGAAGAAATGATTGATTCCTCTATGAAATGACATCCTGGGAACTGATTAATGACATATCGAAATGTGGTCTATTCTATCATCGATGCACATTAAAACACTTTTGGATTAAATGAATACATACAATAACATGTATCTTACCTATGCAATATAGAAGAATGTATGTTTCCAATATGGTTTTTACAATAATTCAGGTTATTACAACATTTCAAGAGGACACATGATAAAGAAAGTCAAGTGTTTGTAATGTGAAAATTTAGAGCTACTTAATGTTGATTAAGGTTTAGTGATAAGTTCATCTTGGATATTTAGAAACCTACATTTTAAAGTGTTGAATCATTGTATTTTGGAATTTTAAACTATTTATGAAATATTATAAGTTGACCATTGTACATGATTTTAGAGGTTAATGTATTACTTCACCCTATTGCATTACTTGTACTATATGGTGAGGTATATATTGTTCGACGTACAATAAAATGATAAGATTGTATATAGAAATTTATATTTATACTTATAAATAGTGGAATAATTCCTAAAATTAACGAAAATTGTATTAAATAAAATTTATTCTTATTATCATAATATGTAATAATATCAATTTTTTTACTGTAGTTTATAGTTTTGTAGTAATAAACTATTTTTGAACATGTTCTCTATCACTTTCCATCAGAACATCGTAGTTTGGTTTTTCATCCATGTCCAGGTTTTTACTTCCAACTAATGTCACCCGATTCAGAAGCAAATTTTTTTTGTGACCACATCATTTCCCATGACCTCTTTTTTTTAGAAGATATTTTATTTACCCTATTTCTGATGTCATTTTCCAATAAGAAAATTTTCAATCAGCAACCATTATCATTCTATGTGTAGTTTAGAATTTGCGAGAACACAATTCTGTTGATGGGGGATAATGTAACACCCCAGTAATTTGTGTAAAATTTTAAATAATTTAAAATTAAGTGTTTTAATTAATAATAATTCCTATAAATAATTATAATTTATAGCTATCAAATTAATTAATGTTATAAGAGAAATAATTACCATTTGAGTATTATTTTTCATAATAAAATATTTAAATATATATAATTATTTTATTACAATATTAATTTTGATCAAAATATTACATAATTAAACATTTTCAATAAAGTGGAACAATATATATTGTCTATTAAAATTATTATGATACTAAATAATTCTAAAAATATATTCACTATTAATAAGAGACCCCAATGATTTAAAAATAAATATAATATCAATTGAATGTAACATAGAGTCCATAAAAACAACACTTTGTTATAAAATAGACAATAAACAGAATTTTTCATATTCTATGATTTAAATTTCCAAAAATAGATATACACGGTTGCGTCTAGTAAGATATTTGAATTCGGACATATTCAACATAATTTTTTGGTGAATAGTAATTTTTCCATATGACTAGTAATGTACCCTTATGAATAGTAACATGCCCATTATAAATTGTAATGTAACCTTATGAATATTAACCTCACCGATGTATGTATAAATAAGAATTTAAAAACCATATAAATTAAATAAAATATTTTAAACATTAATAATTATGTTTTGATATTTTTGTGAGTAAAAAAAATTTAATTATTATTTTAAATCAATAAATTTACCTACTATAAAATTCAATTTCATAAAATGTACTTATAAATATATTTTTTTCATATTAATTTAGAATAATTTTATGAGACCTCGATAAATTTTTGAAACTATTATAAAATCAGTTTTAAATTTTAAATATATATGTTTGAAATAAATAATTATTTTTTAAAAGAATTAAATTTTACTAATTTAGAAAATTATTTCCAGAAAATGGATTTCATTTTTATATTCTGAACATCATTATTTGGTTACACTGAATTTATGAGGATTTTATAAAATACTTTAGATTTTTATGAATAGGAAAAATATAGTTTTGAGTTTTTGGTATGTTTAATGACATCTTGATGATGTAATAATTAATATAAATTAATGTTTGAATTTTTATATTAAAATATGATTGAGGTATCCCCAGTTTCCAAAACCATGTTCATATACCATGGGAAAGCCCATGAAATTTCTAATACCACTAATAAGGTGTCATTAGTAATTAAAAAAACTCCCTCTCCTTTACTATAAATACCCACCCATTACATTATTTAATTTTATTAAAAATTCCGCATCCTCAAAGATCTAGTTTTTTCACCTCACTAGGAGTCCTATAAATATTTCATCCATCCCCAAAGGTCCCAAACAACATTATTTCATATTTACTCTTCATGGTATGGGAATCAACCACCATTCTCTTTTTCAAGGACTCTTTTTTATGTTATTCTTTTTAAATTAAATTAGAATATGTATTGATATTTCTTACCATATCCCCATTATTATACATGTTATTTATGAGTGATTATAAGACCGTTATTATCTCATAAAAAATTTATGAATTTTAATTGACGATGTTAGGCTATAGAATTGTTTGTAAAGGATTTCTCATCTCCTCTTTTTATTTCGAGTTCCTTTATTTTTTTCTTTCCTGACATCCTTTCATCAAAATGTTATGATAAATCCAGTAAAATACATTTAATATAATTTTTTTTGTTATAATGTAATAATTTCTCATCATCTCTCATTCCCCTTCATTTATACTTTAAATGAAACCAACATCTGAGATTTGTTAATTTATCACTTTCAAGGATGAATGGATTTCAAATTGAATTAATGTATTATGTTATAGTCCTTAACTCATTTTGATGGTTGAAACATAAACTAATATATGTCTTATAACATATGTATGCTAATATATTCTTTATTTATATGTAATAAAAATTAATATATCAAAATGAGTTCGTTGTGATAAAAACTGCCAATTAACCAAAACAATTATCATATCCATTTTATATAATGATTCCTCTTCAATCCCGAGAACCAAATGGGTTTTACAACCATATAATCTTCTTGATGTTAAAAAATAAAATTTAACTTATATTTTTTACAACCATTCTCATCTTAAATGTTTATCCTTACATGTATATATGTAAACCGATCATGAATACCGATGAAGAAAATACTCCCAAACAATAAAATTTAACCACTTAAACCCATCAAGAAGGTTATGAATGAAATTAATAAGGATATACCAAATTAATTACATAATTTTTTTGTAAATATGAATTAATTAATTTAATTTTAATATACATGATATTATGACCAAGGGAAAAACACCAACATACTTAAGGTAATGGTTTTCTACCCGAACCTCAATTTTCATTCAGGTCACTCTTATTCTCTACATATCTCAAAAAAATTATTATTTATTCTTATTTACTCCTCATAAATTATGTTCTAATGTTTTCTATATGTGTTCCAATTTTATTACTTATTTATTTTATGGGGATTTATATGTTTCAAAATGATATTTCACAAAATCTTCCCAATAAACAACCTCATTTCAAGGGGACTTCTCAAATTCTAACATATTTTCAACTACATGATGTAATATATTTTAAAAAATTATAATTTTTTGTAAATTATAAAATATTAAAGAAAAAATATACGTGCTTCATTTCTATTTTTATGAAAGAAAATATGCATTTCCACTATAAACGCACTTTAATATTTTTGTAAAACTGTAATAAAATGTTTTATTTATAAATCATCTTTAAACAATATTTACACGATTTACTTCAGTGGGAAAACATTTATGCCTAAATTATAATTTCAATTTTCTTCACTATTTTTTTATAATATATAAATGTTTAGAAATATTATTTCATGAAAAATATAAATGATTTTCAAAAACAACTCTTCTTTCCAAGTAAAAACCGAATTTTCTCGTCTCACTTTAACTTTTATGAAATATACACCTTGTTCAACATTTATTCATTTCATTGGGTCTATGTAATATGCTCTTTGTATATCATATCAATATTCTCCTTATTCAATTGATATTCAAAGGGATTATGATTTGAATGTTTCAAGGTGTTACGGGACACTTTGGAATGTTTAAGGATTATATCCTCAAGAATTATTCTATAATATCATTTAAAAGTATCTTCATTTATGTCAACATACATTATTGATCCTTGTACTACATTGAGGTTATATCTTACATTATCATCTACATATGTCGATGAATGGTTTCTAATTATTTTGACTCTAGAAGTGTTATCTTGATATCATTCACCATATTACTCAAATTGATTAGTGTTATTTATTAATGATTTAAGAATGTTATTTACCTTTCATATGACAGATTTAATCTGAATTTATATGATGGTTACATTTAGTCATTTATTATAAATAATGATTGAGACTAGTAGTGAAATGTGGGGCCCACTATAGCCTCTAGCTCCATCGACAGCTCTCATGAGAAAAATGAGTTTGTGACAAACAATTCGAGTTGGTTTCAAAAAATTAGATGGGTTTCAAAACACAAACATAAACCGTATCAACAGTATCACGGTTCATGTGCTAGATACATGGATTTAAAATTATAATAATTCTATTTATACAATATTTGTTAATAAATATACATGAGGTTTTTACTAGAGAAAAATCAATTGATGTAATTTATTTCTTATTTTCTTTATGGTGTGTGTTTTTTAATCATTCACCATTCTATAATGGTTATTCCAAGTTGATTATGATTCAATTATTATTTTTTCAGGCTTCTAATATATGTAACCCCTACTAAGCATCTGAGCTCTCCCCATTCTTATTTTTTATTTTCCATGTATTCTATGATGTTTAGTATGATTTATATATAGGGTTAAGCTATATGAGTAATGGAATTCTAACAGGATTATCAATGTTGTATTTTATGTTTTGAATTGTAATGTAAATTTGATATGTGTAATCTAATTTCCAAGACTAGTAAATTCATCATTTCATTGGGATTTTATTCCTTATAATCATGCCAATATATTAAAACAATGCACTGGATATGAGCTTCTGTGGTTGGGGAATTATAGTTTGTATCATAGGATGTTTAGAAACAACCTTGAAAACAATATCTAGAAAACATAGATTTGATATCATAACCCTAAGATAGACTTAGAAAATACATATATAATAACATCCTTGATATATTTTAAAATAGATATTATGTGGTATTCAATGAAATACAACCCTTTTTGGATTCTATAAGTGGACTTGGTTCTGGAATAGATATTCCTAGGAGTAACAACCCTGATAAGGTGTTCTGGGCTTGACTTGGGGTAACCTGGTACATGGAAACATACCATACTACACACCTGGTTTGGAACTCCTCGAGGATATGATTAGGATATTCATATATACATTACAAGACATTATGAATGAATTAAATGTAATTTTTTCCCTCAAAGAAACCATGTTTATTATTATGGGATTAGTTCTGGATAGGATTTCAGTTAATGGCACATACTTTTATAATATGATATTATAAATTATAATTAATAATATAATATAGTGAGTGCATTTGTTTATAAATAGATGATACCGTATGGAATTAGAACTACAACAAAAAACATAATTCAAAGAGTAAGAATGATCGTTCCTTAGATGGGTTTAAGATAGTTTTTTAAAGGTAAAAAATATATCAAACATTCTCTTCATATGATAATATCGTATCATGTTGAAATAAGTAGGAATAAGATGTTTTTAATTATTTTGGCTTCGAAATAAATTAAGATAATAACAAGAAAACTAAGATAAAGATTGATAAAGGAAGTAAGGGAAGGAAGTATTTTCCCACATCTTATAATTGTGGAAGGAAACAACTTGGTATATGATTAAGAACAAAAGGATTTTGATTCAAGTGTGGAGAAAAAGGCCAATGTTCTCATAATTTCAGGATAAAGAAATAATTTTCCATTATTCAGTGCTTAAGATTTAAGGATAAGGGGTCCTACATGAATTAATTTCCATGGAGTAACAGAAATTTAGAACTAAAAATGTAGATGAATCTTGTTCATGTTTATGATGTTACTAATGTTGAAGTTGAATAAATAATGTATTGGTATTTTTATATTCAAGAATGATGTTATGATATTCTTTTTATAAGAATCATGAGATATAATGATTTTACATTAGTACTATTTCATTAAGAATTTGTGGTTGTTTGATGAAAGGTACAAAAAAATATTATTCAATAGAATGTTAATCTTTTTTGAAAACACATTATTGAGTGAGAAAAAACACTTATTATATATCTAATGTTGAGATAGTGTTGAGGAAATGATTATTAACTTTTCAAAATGTGGTTTATAGTATCATCAAGGGAGTGTACAACACTTTTGGATTTATGGAATATATCCAATAACATATATCTTACATATGGAATATGGAAGAACACACGGTTGCAATATGGTATTTATGGTAACTCAAGTTGTTACCACATTTCAAGAGGATACATGATGATTTTATTTACATGTATGGAATGTGAAAATTAAGAGTTTCTTCATGCTGATTAATGTTTAATGATAAGTAAATCATGGAAATTTAGAGACCTTCATTCAAATGTGTAGAATCATTATATTTTAGAATTCTTAACCATTAAAGAAAAGGTTTAAGTTGAACGTTGTATGAGATTTTATAGGTTAACGTATTACTTCACCATATGGTGTAAAGTGTGCTAAGTGTTGATGTATAGTAGGACAAGGTACAATCAAAGGATGAGTTTTTAAATAGAAATGTATATTTATACTCTTATAGAGTGGAATAATTCCTCAACTCAAGGAATCTATCTTAAATTATATATTGTCATATTATCATAATCCATGATAATATCAAAGAGTTTTTTTCATAGTAGTTTATAGTTTTATAGAAATAAAATTTCATATTACCATGTTCTCTATCACATTCCATTCAAACAATATAGTTATTTTTTTTCATGTCCATATTTTTACATCCCACTAATGTCACCTCATTCGAAGGCATGATTTTTGTGGTGACCACCTCATTTCCTTTCACCTCTTTTTATGAGGATATTTTATTATCCCAAATTCCAATATAGGTTTCCAAAAATGGAATTTTCAATCAAAAACCATCACCTTTTAAAGTGTAGTTTTGAATTGAATGGACGAAATTCTACTATGGGGGTAAAATGTAATGCCCTAGTAATTTTTTTAATAATTTCAAATAATTTAAAATTAAGTGCCTTAATTAATAATAATACTTCAAAATTATTATAATTTAGAGTATTGAAATTAATTAATTTCATAAAAAACAAGTACTATTTTGGAGTACTATTTTGAGTAAAGGGGTATTTTAATATATATAATAATTTCATTACAAAATTCATTTTTATCAAAGTACAACTTAAATAAATATTTCAAATGAATAGAAAAAATACATATAGGATATTAAAATTATTTTGATACTAAATCATGCTACAAAAATATTTAATTTTAATAGGACACCCAATATTATTTAAAAATAAAATATAGAATGAATGAAACAATGAGTCCCTTAAAAACACATTATTATAAATCTACCAATAAAAAAATTCCGCTTCTGGGATTTAAATTTCGAAAAACAGACATTCACAGTTGTATTCAGTATGGTATTTGGAGTCTGATTAAACCCACATACTTTTTAGTGGATAGTAATTTACCGAAAAGAAAAGTAATGTACCCCAATGCATAGAAACATGAACTTTTTTAATAGTAACTTCACCCAAGTAAGTATAAAAATATTTTTGGCAACTTATAAATTAAATTGAGTATTATAAACATTAATAATTATTTGAAGGTATTTTTGTGAGTAATAAATAGTTCATTATTATTTTAAATTAATAAAAGTTTTTTAAATAAAATTCAATTTCCTAAAATATATTCTTAAACAAATATTTTTTTTATCCTTTGAATTTAGGAAAATTTTATGGGGCCTAAGTTAATTTTTGAAAGTATTACAAAATCAGTTTTATATTTAAAAAATATATTTTTCAAATGAATAATATTTCTAAAATATTAAATTTCACATATTAAAAAAAAATTTCAATAAATTGAGTTCATTTTTGAATTCATAACATAAATATTATGTTGATCTTAATTTATGGGAATTTTATTAAATATTTTTATTCTTTGTGAAAAGTAAAAATACATTTTTGAGTTTTCTATATGTTTAATGACATCATAATGATTTAATAATTAATATAAAATATTATTCAAAATCTAAACATTAAACCATGATATGAGGAGTCCAATTTGGCAAAACCATAGTCAAATACTAGGGTAAATCCCATGGTTTTGAAAATACCACAGATGAGGTGTCATTAGAAATTACTAAAAAAACTGTGTCTCTTTACTATAAATATGCAGTCATTCCATAATTTTCATTCATTCCAAATTTATTATCATAGAATATGTAGTAGCTTTACCTCTCTTGGAGTCCTACCAATGAGTAATAAATCTCCCAATGTCTCAAACATCATCTTTTAGTAGTTTCTTTATATGGTACGAGAATCTACCACCCTTCTCTTTTTCCAGCAGTCTTTTTATTTTATTCTTTTTAATTTAAGTTGACTTCTATAGGGATATAATATTACATATCCCCCCTTGAATTCCATGTTATTTATTATTGATTATATAGACCTTTTATCTCAAAAAAATATTTAATGAGTTTTATGTGATGTCGTTAGGCTGCCGAAATTTTAATAAGGGATTTCTCCACAAGGCTTTTTATTTCGAGTTCATTTCTTTTATTTTTCATTCCCCACCTCCTTTCAACAAAATTTTATGATAAATCTAATAACATAACTGTAATATAATGTTGTTATGATAATATAATAATTCATCATCATCTATCATTCCCCCTTAGTTTATACAATAAATCATAACACCATCTGAGATGTGTTAATTTGTCAATTCAGGGATGACAAGTTTTCAATTTCTATTAACATCATTAATTATGGTCATGAAACTATTTTGTTGATCCAACCAGACTATAATATATTTACTATAACAAAAGAATGTTTAAGGAATCTTTTACTACACATGATAGTAATGTATAAATCAAAATGAGTTCGTTGTGATCAAAACCCACCAATTAACCCATGAAATTATCATTAATATTTTATATAATGATTCATCTTCAAAACCAATAACCTAATGGATTTTATAACCATGTAATATTCTATATTATAACATGTAAAAAACATTAATTTTTTAGAACCATTCTCATATTTCATGTTTATCCTTACATGTACATAAGTAAAACGGTCATGAATACCAAGGAAAAAACACTCTAAAATAATAAAATTGAACATCTTAAACCCATCAATAAGGTCATGAATGAACATAATAATACTATACCAAATAATTTATATAAACAATATGTTAATTAAATATTCATTAATGAATTTAATTTTTTTATATATTAACCATGCTCTTTATTACACTCTTAAACATGATTTATTACATAAACTGGAACTTAAAAAACTCCGACGATCCATTGATCTTGTGTCCTGGAAAATTAGAAACATTACATAACAACATAGAACATAAACCCCAAATTATTTGTTGAATTATTTTAACATGACCACAACATTCCTTCTTACTTATAATTGTATGGTATTACTTGAGGACATGAATAAAAAATGTGTGGGCAATAAATCCTAGTAAGGGAGTAAACAAGGAAAAACATGACGAATATAGTTCATGTAAGGAAATAGGCATATCAATGAATTATAAGATAAACATGAACATAAAGGCATGATATAACATGATTATAATAACATGGAAATGTGGCATCAAAATGTAACATTATATTACCATGATCATATTCTCATTGCACATGGAGCATGAGTAAACCCTCATTGCATTTGAATTATCATGAGTAAACCCTCATTTCACATGACACATCATTATATGAATCTTTACCCAATGCATTGGAGCACTATCAGGGAACACCCTTCTTAATCAATTCATTTGATGCATATGTGTGACCCATGGATCATACAACATGGAATCATTCAACATCATAATTTATTACATGATAAAGGAATATGGAATACATAAATGAAACTATATAATCAATATGTAAATTTTCTAAAAGTTTAATTCCCTTGATAGGGAAATGAGAATGGTATTCACTACATAAGGACTTTGGCTTGGAAAATTGAGGTGCAATTTCGGTAGCATAATGGTATGACATAAGAATTACTAAAATTGGTTGATGAGTGATAAATTGGTGTCTCATCATGTGTACATGAAATTTAATGTATGGGGGAAATATAGATACATGTCCCAACATATTTAATGGAATTTATATGCATAGTATAAAAGAATATCTTGAGTGTAAATGAGGAGAGAGAAACTCCTTATTGAATTTCAGCATGGCAGCAGGTGTACATGGGAGAAATGAATGGCAGAGAAAGGGATATCTCATCATTAAAACATGAGTAGTGCATTATAGTGGGGGTGAAATATCATACCCCAACATTTATAATTGAAAATAACAAGGCAGTACAACCTAAAAAAATTTGGACAAAAATGAGAAAGGAAGAAATCCCTTACCTGGAAGTGTGATCCGAAAGGCTTGGGAGGGACTTGAGTGAGTATTATTGGGAGAATGGGGTTCCTTGGGAGAATTTTAGAGAGAGGTGTTCCAGGTAGGGATGTGATATAAGGGTTTTTTTAATAGAAGCGGGAGCTTGGGTGGGTTTATATTAGATAAGAGGGGAAATTCTTTATTATTTAGGTTTTGGACACTACACATTAAACAAATAAAAACAAAAAACCAACCCTCGTTTGCTAAAGGGGAGTGGAAAAAATTACTTTATAAGTCCAATTTCAGAAATTATTAAAATATTAGGATTTATTAGGTGTAGGTGATTCACACCCTCAAGGAAATAATTTTAAAAGTTAAAATGTATTATATGTCTCGGAGGGCCCTCTAAGGAAACATAAAATTAATCAAAAATATATATAATAGAATTTTTTTAAAAAGAAAATATATATTTTCCTAAAAAAATTTATAATATATTTTTACCTCACTATTGGGTCATTGTTATGTCATAAAACACATTATATATTTAAATGATATTAAATGTTTACTCAAAAAATACGACTGTCTCAAAAAATTATGAAAAATTCACCTTCGGATAATTTGGACATCCAAATTCAAAAAATAATATTCATTTTATCTAAATAATTTTCTAAATATTTTATTTTTTAACTTTAAAATAAAAAATGAAATTTATTCAAAATTCATGGGCTTTGACAAAATAGATTTCGAACATTAATAAAAATTACAATTGTTTTCATAAAAAATATATGATCATTTATAATTAATAATTATTTATTTAGTCATAATAGTTTATTAAAATATTTTTTTAATTAAAAAATAGATTTATTCATAAAAATATTTTTCTTAACTTCATATTAACTAAAAATATTATCTTTGCCTGAAAAAACTATTTACAATTTAACAATAATAAAATAAATGTATATTCTCCATACAAAAAATAAAGAACATAATAATATTGATTCGGTCTAGTTACATAACTCCTTAAACACCCTCATAAGGACTAAGGGTAAGGTGTACGATGGTGATAGACTCTTGGTGTGGCTCGGATAATATCTCTCGGGTGGTAATCTTTATTAACTTCCACTTCTCATATCGGTGATTCGATCTAAGATTAATGTGTTGAATCATAGCTTGGGATTGGTCAAGACCGAATCCCAGTGACGCCACCTCCTTTCAGAGCTTAGATAAATGGGCATCGTACAGAAAAATTCTAATTGATGAGACAATCAATTCCTTTTTCTAAGTAATTGGATTTGTTAAAGGCTTACATTTTTACTAATCGTGTTATGATTGTTCAATATCTAAATTAGAAATGATAACTATTATTAATGAAATTTTTAAATGAAAACACCTATAACCATGTAAGTGCATATTTTATATAACCATTTTAAATAATAATAAATTTAATTAGATCAAGAGAAATATTCATTAATAAAAGTTTGGGTCATTACTATCTTCCCCACTTAATAAATTTCACGCTAAAAATTTCTTTTTTCCACAATAAAACAGTTTTGGGTATGTTCACCTCATCCCTTCCTCTGGTTCTCACATTTCTTCTTCAAACATGTGGTTTCTCCATAACACCTTAATGAGGGGAATTGTCTTATTTCAAAGAACATTGTCCATATGATCTATGATCTTCACAAGTTTCTATTCATAGGAGAGGTCATTATATAATGGTACCACCTCTGGATTGATTAAATTCGAAGGGTTGGGTATTTACTTCCTCAATAATGATACATGGAATAAATATTGTACCTGAGATAGGTTCAGTGGGAGTGCTAGTCGATAGGCCACTGCTCCTGTAACACCGTGAGATTTTATGAGAAATAATATTTTTAATTTCTTTGATATCTTGTGTTGTACACTACACTAAGATTTTCTTTTTCTATACGCAACAATGTATTAGATTGTAGTATATGCAAAAAATATACTTGGCTTGTGTTACATTCAAGAGTGACCTTTTTCAATAGCTTATGTGGTGCGCAATACCGAGTTTCACTAAATAATGATATATTATAATATTATTACGAATTATCAGTTATGAATAGTATTCAAAATTTTAAAACATTATAATTCAACTTCTACATTATCCATAACATTGTAGGAGAACCAAATAAATTTTTCGGGTAAAATAAGTACTTTTCAAAAAATGAAGTTTTGTCGCCTTTTGATGGCACGCCCACTTTAAATCTAGTTTTTGACATGTTTATTAGTTAAATTTGATGAAATAAAATTATTCATTTCAATAAAGATATAAAAATTAACTTTGGATAATTTTTTAATATATTTCTGTTAACTATCATAATTTGATGAATAATAAAACTACGCTAAATTTTAATTGAAAACAACTTTTTTCATCATGTTAATTTATATGGGTAAATTAAAATATATAATGGTTTTAAAGTATAAATATAATATATTTTTACCATTTAATATTATGCATTCCATTATAATTAATTTCACATTGAATTCATAGGTAAAAACATTTCAATCTTTTCCAATGTTTTAATTTTTAAAACTATTTTCTCAACAGTAGGATTAATTTTAAATTAAATACTAAAAATTCAGTGTATTTAATTTGGAAAAATGGATTCCATATTTGGAATCAGTAGGTCCAAATTATTCTAATAGGCTAATTTTATTTTTGGGCATTATGAATAGTAACTACGGTATATTTTATTTACTACAGTTAAAGGTAAATAAGGTAATTTAGGGTAAAAATAATATTATAAAATTACCCTAAAACCTATATTAATATAATTGGATGATTATATTTCGTCCTAAAATATACGTGGAGTCGAAATGGTATCTTTTCTAACCCACTTGGATGTGATTAAGACCATTAATTTATTTTATTTAATGAAAGTAAAATATGTCTCACTCAAAATTTAATAATTAAAGTATTTTTAATATAAGGCTACACATAATATAAATTAGATTATAAATAATCATTTAAAATATAAAATATATTTCTTCATAATGTAAATTGATTTGTGATTTTTAGTAAATATATAATTACCTTAATAGTTTATACATTAATGATGCATAAATAATTTATTTAGTGAAAAATCAATGATATTGTTTTTATTAAAATAATAATACCCATAAAAAAGACCAGAAACATGACCAAAACTTATTTTTCGAGTATATAGATACCCTAACCATTCAAGTGTAGACTGTTGGACCATTTTGAGCCTTATAAGACAAATTATGACATTTATATTATTTTATTTTAATTGATGTCAAACTTGTCACCTTCATTATTTAATGAATATAACAATTTAAATGTTGGTATTTTAAGATGATAAATTTGATTAAAAGTATTATTATGAAATAAATTAGATTTATCTTAATCATATTATTTTATGTTTAATTTGTACACAACATATAAGTATAATAAATAATTATACAAAAATAATGTAGTGATTATTTTATTTAGAGAAATATCAAATAAATGGTTTTAAAAATATTAAAATAAATTTTATATGAAAACATTAATGTGCTCAATTAATTTTTTAGATGAATATGACTTGTTAGAAATATATTCAG
Organism: Viscum album; assembly: GCA_963277665.1. Lineage (NCBI taxonomy): Eukaryota > Viridiplantae > Streptophyta > Magnoliopsida > Santalales > Viscaceae > Viscum > Viscum album. Next base: position 267,374,941 of record OY728158.1, read on the forward strand.
TATTTTTTTCCGACAATATCTTATCTTTGGATTTTATTTAAATTCAAATAATTGAATTGTGTCAAATTTGACTCTATTGATATTTCATAAAATAACATATTATTAAATTGTTTAAGAATCACCAAAATATTAAAAAAATTATATATTAAAAATTATATATTCTAAAATGTAAAAATTTATATAATAATGGTAAATTAACAACACATAAATAATTATTTATAACAATTTAAAAATTATAATATTATTACCATAAATAAAATTAAATAGATTAAATTATGATAAATCAAAATTATAAGGCTTGACATAAAAATAAAACAAGTATGAATTTTATTGGTTGATGATATTACCACCCTATCTCATCTTATATTCGAATTGAGTGATATTTGGAGGTTTTTATGTGGGGTTTGATTTTATTATTAATTAACATTTTTTGAGGTTCTCAAAATTTCCCCTCTCCTCTCATATATAAGGGAAACTGCTTCCATCTTCTCTCCACTCAATTTCGAGCCTTCAAGCTCAGCCAAACCCAGAAAATTCATCTTCTAAACCACTCTAGTTATATTATATAAGTTCATGTCTTCTACCGATTCATTCAAATTTCATTCTTCTTCTACTTCCTCTTCTTTAGTTGTTTCATTATAAAGTAATAAAATAATTATATATAATATAATTATATGTTATTATAAATATTAACCGAACCTATTTTACATTATATCCATCCTATGAAAAATTAAATCACTGTGCGTGCGTACGTATGGCTTACCGTCTCCACACCGTGGTGTAATATGTTTTTCCACCACCACCTTTCATGGATGGGTATAATGGTGGAGATAATAACTATATAAGATTATTATAAAATCATCCTTATTATATGATATTATATCATCCACTACAATTCCATTCAATAACTATGGCAGTGATATCATTGCTCGTGCGTACGTACGGATTACTGTCCCCACGACGCGATGAGATTCATTCTCCATGTTAACCATTCAAGAATGATTATAAATTATATGTAATAAATAATAATGAAATATATGACATAATAATGCTACTTTATATATATATATATATATCTTTGTGTCATTTACTTCTATTTAATTCAATAAGGAAATGAAAACAGCATTCATGCGTACATATGGCCTACCGTCTCCATGAATGGTGTATTTCAATCCATTGATAGATTGATTATATATTTTTATATTTTGAAAATATGTGATATATATATATATTATTTTACATTATGGATGTAATTAATCACGATCAAAGTAATCGTATGATAATTTACAAGTCAAAACCCATATGATAAATGAAACGATTTTACAAAAAACACAGCTTTAACATGGAATTGACAAATGAATGGGTAAATAAAGTCATAAGTGAAGTATATATGTTATCATAAATTTTACTATGGTTCTATTACATGTTAATAATATGTTTAAACCCTCTATATAGGAGTCTGGGACACATACATAAAAAATTCGACATAAGGTAAGGGATTATTTTGTGTCACTTTTATTTCTGTAAGACATATGCTTTAATCACAATCTATTTATTTTATTTTTTTTGATTTTTATTATTTCCATTAATGTTTAATGATTTTTAATATGGAGGATATGATATTTACATATTCATGTAATTTTTTTTATTTTATGACACATATTTTTCCACCGATTATAAAAGGTAAGGGATAATTTTTCCAATCTCGTTCTTATCCGGGATTGTTTACTCCTAAGTACTTATTGGGGTTATGCTTATCATACATATCCATGTTTTATAAAAAATGTTTTCATAAAATGTTCACTATTCTTCCATGTATTTTTAATGTCATTTTAGATCTTCTTGACTTCTACCACATGGTATGGACGGAATCTTTCTTTTGTTTACCATACGAGTTACATATTGACTTTTCTGGAAAAAGTACCAGAAGAATGATTTTTTAACTTATATGGAATGAATGGATTTTTACAGTTTCATAAAGCCATATTTTCATAAAGATTCCTGTAAAAGATTTCATGATTATTTTCAAAAAAAATCATTTCCTTTTAAAATTGCATGATATTTTGTGAAATAAAAATATTTTGAGGAAGAAAGGATATATTCCCCAATAATTCATTTCAAGTGCTTTATCAAAACTATATTCCATATAAGATGACATTATTTAGTAGTTTATGTTTCAAGTATAATTTCTCTCTTATTAATGTTGTTTGATTTTTCATATGATGAAATGATATCTATTTGTTTTATATGGATTATGTTATGATTGGATGATGTTTATGAAACCCATATTATTTTTTGGGTTATGATGAATGGTTTTTGTTTATTTTGTGGGACATGAAAGAATGATTTCATTATGAGATGGGTAGGACCTATATCTCCCTCAAATGCATTAGGTAATGATTTATATCTCATGAGATACACATGTCTGGAATGAAAAGTGAATCTGGTTCAGTAATATAGTGCTGGAACTGAAAGTAAATTGGTTCAGTAATGGACTTTATCCACTATGATGGTCTTGGCAGCAATTCTATGGCTACTATAGAAATCATAACAACTGATTATTGGTTTCCACAATTACAAGTTTTATTCCCATGTCGTTTTATCATGACTAATGTTCCTTTATAATCCATTCCTTACGTACTTCCATGTTTTATGTCATTTCTCAAGATTTTGATGTTTAAATCAATGTTATTGTTTTTATGTTCAAATGTTTATTGGTTGTTTTTTTCTCCATGTTTAACCTTTCCGAGAATTCGAGCTCACCCTTTCTATGTTTTATGTTTTCCTTTCACCAGGATATATAGAAAGGGGTTAGGTAAGAAAAAATTAAATGGATGATCTTTATGGGAGATTTTGAAGATCTTTCACCATGATTAGAATATTTTGTTCCATGTTTCCAAAGACACTAAACTATTATGGTCCTTGGTTGTCTGTTTTTGTTATGTTTTAAGTATTTTAAAAAAATAATGTAATTTACATGTATGTAAAGCTTGGGTCTCTACAGCTTCATTGTGATCAAGGTTCTAAAATTGGCTGATATGCCTTGTAATAGGATTTCTTTTATTCCCAAATCTCATAACTCTCTTCCACAATGATATGCGGAGGAATACCATGTCTCCATCATCAAACTATAGGTGTTGCTGACGATTTTCATCATAGCTCTTTTTTCGACTCCGAGTCACTTTAATGTGTTGTTGGATGGTCTTAACGTTCTCCACCATTTCATTGACCATTTCCGGACCTAGGGCTTTTCACTCCCCAACATCATCCCAACATGCCGGTGCTCTATACCACTTCCCCTAAAGGGCTACATATGGACCCATTAGGAAGCTTGAGTGTAAGTTGTTATTGTATGGGAACTCAACCAGAGGAAGATTATGATTCAATCATCCTTTAAGTTCTATTGAGCATGATCTCAACATGTCCTCAATTTTTTAAATAGTCTGTTATGATTGGCCATGAGTTGGAGGATGATAAGTTATACTGAAGTTCATCTCAGTATTTAGAGAATGTTGAAGTCTCTTCCAAAACATAGAGGTGATTCTTGGATCTCAATAAGATAAAATAGACAGTGGTACTCCATGAAGCCATACCACATCTCTGATATATATCTATTCCAGTAGATCAAATGTGAATTATTCACAAATTAAATTGAAGTGTGTGGTCTTTGAAAGTTGATCCAAAACAACCAAGATAACGTTGTTTCCTTTATTTGTCTTTGTAAGTCCGGTGAAAAATTCCATAGTGATGTTCGCTCATTTCCATGCTGGTATGGGTAACGGTTGTATCCAGACCCTTATACTTCTTCCTCTCAGCCTTCACTTGCTGGCCTTCCAGACACTATGATGTATACTCAGCGATCTTTTTATTAATGTTATTTCCCCAAAAATACTCTTAGAGATCTCGATACATATTTTTGTTTCCTGAGTGAATAGAGAAATTATAACTATGTGTATCATCCAAAAGTACATTCATTAACTCTGGATCTTATGGAACACATAGTCTTGTCCCAAATCTCACAATTCCGTATTTATTAACATTTTACCTCGAGGATTTCCCTTTTCTAATAGTTTCCACTTTATTATGAAATCCCACATCATCCATTTGATCATCCTTTAACCATTCCATAAGAGACATTTGATCAATCATTTGTGAAAGGATTGATGATGTTTCCATTCATTATGATTCCCATGTCAATCTTCCTCAAATAAAAGAAGATTGGATCCTTTTCAATTATCGTCAATGATATAATTATTGGGTGCTTTATACTTAGAGGATCTTACATCTTGTTCTCTTTCCCAGGGTGGTAATGGATTGAGCAGTCATAATCATTGATCCTCTCTATCCATATTCATATGTTCATATTCAACTCTTTCTATGTGAATATATACATGAGGCTTTTTTGATCTTTGTATATTTCACACTTCTCCCCAATGTGGTAATGTTTCCAAATATTTAAAGTGATGGTTACTACAACCAACTCCAAATCATTTTTTGGATAGTTTTTCTCATGAATATTCAATTACCTTGAATCTTTGGGAATAAATTTTTAATTTTTCATCAACACATATCCCAACCCCTTCTTTGAAGCATCCCTAAACACCACAACATGTTCTCCAATTTTGGGTAGTGTGAGAAAAGGTGCAGTTATGAGCATCCTTTTCAAATCCTTGAAGCTTTCTTCACATTCATCACTCCAAGAAATATTTACACTCATCCGATTTATCTTGGTAAGATGGTTGGGAAATCGTGAGAAATTTCACACAAATCAGCAGTAATATCCCGGTAACCCCATGAAGCTATGGATATCTGTTACTGATGTTGCCCTTGGCCATCCCTCAATTGTAGCTATCTTGGAGGGATCCATGGATATCCCATTACCCGTGATGATATGTTCCAAGAATGATACCACCTTCAAATAGAAATCACACCTATTTTAATTTTCATAGATCTTATCCGTTCACAATGTCTCTAATACGGTTCATAGATGCTCCTGGTGATACTCCTTGGTTTTGGAGTATAATAGAATATTTTTTATAAATACTATCATAAATTTGTTGAGGTAATCTCTATTCATCAAGCCTAAGAATATTGCTGGTGAGTTAGTGAGTACAAAAGGAATTACTATGAATTTATAGTGCCTATATCATGGAAAAAAAGTATTGGGGAAATCCTCCTTCTTCACTCATACATGGTATTATCAATACAACTATTCTACCTTGAAGAAATAATGTGCTCCATGCAGCTGATCTAACAATTCATCAATTCATGGAAGAGGATACTTGTTTTTTATCGTTATTTTGTTGAGCTCATTATAATTTTTGGAAAGTTTCATTGACCCATATTTCATAATGAAAAAGAGGACTGGTTCACGCCATAGTGATGCACATGGGTGTATAAACCCTATATCCAGATTCACATGTAGTTGTTTCTTTAGCTCCTCAAACTCCAAAATAGCCATTCTATAGGGATTATTTGATATTTTCAATGCCCGAGGTATAATATCAATCAATAATTCAACATATCCAATAGGAGGAAGACCAGAAAATTCCTCGGAAACACTTCAGAAAATTCCCTCACAGTAGGCATGTCTTCAAGGGTGGTTTCTTCCTTAGACTTAATCATCTAAGCAAGATACACGTTCTCCTAGAGAATTAATTTCCCTGATTTAGATGACGGTGTTAAAGAAGATTCATCCTCCTCCTCGCACTTGTATAGAATCAGGGGTCAATTCTCCATATGGAGAGTTATTTCCCTCTCACATAAATTTATGTTGGATATATATAAGGAAAGACAATCCATGCCAAGAATTGCACAAAATTTTACTAGAGGGAGTATGATGAGGTTATTCAAGAAGTGAAGTCCACATATTAAGATTGGGGATTAGTTATATTCAAGGGATTCAATGAATTCCCCATTTTTTTGTTCTCACCAACATCTTTATTTCCATGAATTGTAGTGGTGTTGGGATTGTTCTGCAAAACATTTGGGATATAAAAGAATTCATAAAAAAAGAATCAAAAATAATGTTCTAAATTATGTTATTAATTACTATAGTAACTTTCATTACTTCTTTATTAGGGTTCACTTTGGCGGTAGTGATGGAAAAAGCTCTTCCTTACTACATTGGGGGTTATTGGTTTTCCTCAAAAACCATTGGCTTAGGGAAATGGTTTGGAAAGTGGCCTAGTTCACTGTAGTTGAAAAAATGAATAATGAATTTAGGGTCAAAAAGAGTGTTCCTTTCCTCTATCACACCCATGAGTTTTTTTCGGCATTTAATGGCCAGGTCCCCTTCTCTCCCACAACTAATGAACTTCTTGTCCCCTTCATTCAATTTCTATGATGCTCATTTCTGCACCTTTGGATATTGGGGTGTTGTATTTGTGTAGCACCATTGGATTTATCCATTAGACCAAAAGGATAAAAGTACACATTACTCTTCTTATCCCCATGATACCCTTGAGATTGTCTGATCTCAATTTAGACTTTGAGGGAACATCGTTAAATTTCCTCATAGCTCTCAAAATCACAGATCGATATGGCTTTCCATATTCTATGTTTTATCCCACCAAATAAGTGTTCAACCTTTTATTTGTGGTTAATGACAATGCTGAATGCATTACATGAAATCCTTGTGAAGTTTTCCTCATACGTTCTGATAGATTCGTCAACTTTTTTTCATGAGTACAAGGAAATCCCATTCCTTATTAAGTGGGAGGGTGTGAGGAAAATATTTATCGAAAAACATATTCTGAAAATCCTTTTATTCTAACACCTCAATATCTTCCTCAGGATCCATATTTTTTACCAATGTCCACCATTTATCAGCTTCACCCTCCATAGGATAAGAATCCAAAAGAACCTTCTCTCGTTCGGAACATTGAAGGATGTAGAATATATTTTCATAGGATTTGATCCATTGTTCGGTGATTGAGGGATCAGATGATCCATTAAGAGTTGGAGTCCTTTGCCTCATGAATCTCTCGATAGAGACTTGTTTTTTCATAGGGGGTAGAATGTTACACTTGAAGTAGGTTTCTATTCAAAACATGAGTTAACTAAAAGAGTATCATGACAAATTTTGTGATTCCCACTCTTATTGGATTGGTCATCTCATAAGAACATTCATCACATTGATCTTCACATCGATTTTTAGCTTGAGGCCTCCTATTCCAGCAATTGGATGGAAGAAAATAAATGCTATGGGTAACACATAAAGGTGAATCCAATGAAAAAAAGGGGTTATTTAAAAATTACTTTTATTTCTTTAATATATGATCTTATAGGACTCAATCTATGTTATCCATGTTTTACTTCCCAAAATAAATTCTTAGGGGAATTTTTTTTAGTTCCCTTAATAATGGATCATACTAAGCTCGTGAATTATAAAATAATATCCCCCAGTAGTGTCGTAACCAAGTGTGCAACAAGGATCATTATCATGCATATGTTTCTATTGTATTATATCTCAAAGCGATGTTTTAAAGTTTTACTCCTTGATACATCTACACCAGAACCACCTCTAGCTGCTCACATCCAGAGAGGGATGTATTTTCTTGATAAAAAACTTACTCGATACTCAAAAAAATTTAGGGATGTTTTTTATTATGCTTAGACTTGTCCCTAAATATTTCAATAGATTTTTCTAATCCTAATCCCCAAAATAACTAATCATGTCCTATGATACCAACTATTACAACCCTGCTATTAATTACACACTTAAACGTGATTTATTTAATAAACATGCACAAAATACAACTCCGAGGATTGGGAGTTCTAGTGTCTTGTGAATTTTAGAACATTAAATAACAACTTATAAAATAAAACCCAAAATATTTATTGAGAATTTCCTTTACATGACCACAACATTCATTCTTACATAGAATTACATGGGATAACTTGGGGACATGCATAAACATATAGTGAGTTATAAAGCCTAGTAAGGTAGTAAACAAGTAATTGCTTGATGAATATAGTACATGTTAGGCAATAGGCATATCAATGGATCATAAGAGTAAGATGAACATACATACATGATAGATCATGATTATCAAACATTGAAATGTGGAATCAACATTCAACATGATATTAGCACGATCCAAGGCTCATTGTAGATGGTTCATGAGTAAACTTTCACTTAACTTGAATTAAGATGTTTAAACCCAAATTTCAATTGATGTATCAGGATTATAATCTTTAACCAATGCATTTGAGCACTATCATGGTTCACCCTTCTAAATCATTTCATTTCATGCATACAAGCTCCACATAGATCATACAACATGGAATAATTCAAAATCATCATTTATTCCATAATAAAGGAATGTGGAATACAAATATGAAAATGTATAATCAAAATGTAAATGTATATAAATGGGTATACCATTGATAGAGAAATGTTCATTGTATTTATTACACAAAGACTTTTGCGTGGAAAATTGCAGTGCAATTTTGGCAGCATAACGGCGTGAAATAAGAATTCATAAAAATGGTTGATGAGAAAAAAGGTTTTTCTCATCATATTTACATAAAATTGAATGTAATGCGGTAACAATGATACATGTCCCAACATATGTAATGGAATGTAAATGCATAATAAAAAATAATTTCATTAAGGTAAATGAGGAGGGAGAAATCTCTTACAGAATTTTATCATGGTAACACATGTACATGGGAGGAATTAATGAAATATAAATGGGTATCTCATAATTCAAACATAATTAGAAATGTATTGGGGAGGTCGGAAGTCATACCCCCACATTAGTAATTGAAAATGAATGGGCATAACAACATAATGAAATTTGTAAAAAAAATGAGAATGGAATAAATCCCTTACTAGGAAATGTGATTCCAAAGTCTTAGGAGGGGCTTGGGAGATGATTCATGGGTGATTGTGAGCCTAGGGATGATTTTTGAGGGAGGAGGATAGGTCAGGGACGTGATCCAAGGCTTTTTAGTGAATAAAAGTTGGATCTTGGGTGAGTTTATATATGAAAAGAGAGGGAAATTTTTATTATCTACATTTTGGAAACTACACATTAAAATAATCAAAACGTCAAACCAATGGATGGTTTTTCCCATGTTTTTTCCAATGGGGAGTGGAAAATATTGTTTTATAAGGAAAATTTCAGAACTTATTAAAATATTAGGCTTGTGTATGTAGAGTTGAGTCACACACTCAAGAAAATCATTTTATATGTTAAAATGTTTTATCAATCATAGAGGGTCCACTAAGGCACAATAAAATTAATCAAACAAATATAAAATCAAATTATTTTACAAGAAAAATATATATTGTAAAAAAATTATAGTATTTTATTAAAAAACTATTGGTTCATTATATTGTCATAAAACCCATTATATATTTAAACGTTGTTTAATTTTTACGCAAGAAATTGACTATCTCAGAAATTTAAGAAAAATTCACCTTTGGAGAATTTCGACGTCATGATTCCAAAAAAAATATTAATTTTATATAAATACTTTTATAAATAGGTGAATTTTTACCTTTTAAAATAAAAACTTTCATTTATAACAAATTCATGGGTTTTGACAAAACAGCTTTCAAACCTTAATAAAAATTACAATTGTATTCATAAAAACATATACAGTCGTTTTATTTTAATAAAAAGTAATTATTAATAATATTTTATGATAATATTATTTAATTCATAAATCCCTTAATTCCTCAAAATATTTTTATTATTTGAATAGTACCTAAAAATATTATTTTTTCTTTAGATATTTTTTTCAATGTAATAGTAACAAAAATGAATGTACATTCTTTATACCCAAAATAATACACAAAATCATAATGTTAGGGTCTTGTTACATAACCTCTTAAAACACCTGGATAAGACCATATGGTAAGGTGCGTGATGGTGAAAGATTTTTGGGGTGGATTGGATAATATCTCTTGGGTGGTAATCTATATTAACATCCACTTCTCTCATATGTGGTTCTGTTCAAGCTTAACGTGTTGAAGCTCGAATTGGACTTGCTCAAGAGCGAAGCTCAGTAACACCACATCCTTTCTGAGCATCGACAAATGGGATTTTTACGAATAAATTCTACTGGATGAGACCATCACATACTTTGTCTGAGTAAATTGGATTTGTTGATGCCCTATATTTATACTAATCATGTGATCACTATTCAACTACTATATTCGAAACAATAACAACTCTTAATGGTATTTTGAAATCCATGTTCATAAAACCAAGGAAGTGCATATTTTATATAACCATTTTACATAAAAATACATTTAATTAGATCAATAGGAATTTTAATTAATAAATTGTTTTCTCATTATAGTCCAGGGCACTAAGATCAGGTGAAGAACACCATCGAATGTAAGATAAGGGGTTTCTACCACAACCTCCTTTTTCATTCTGGTCACTCTTATTCTCTATATATATCAATTAAATTATTATTTATTCTTATTTAATCCTCATAAATTCTCTAAGAATATTCAGTATATGTATACCAATCATATTATATATATATTTCATGGGTATTTATATTTTTCAGAAGGATATCTCCCAAATTATTCTCGATAAACAACAACGTTTCTAGGGAACTTCTTGAATTCTTACCTATTTTCATGTGAACTATGTAATCTATTTTAGAAAATTATTATTTTTTTAAAATCATAAATTTTATCATGAAAAAATATTTTAGTTAATTTATATTTTATGAAATCAATCATGTCTATCTTCTTTAAAATCTCTTTAATATTTTCCTAAAACCGCAATAAAATGATTTTTTTCTATTGTTTTTTTAAAGACTCTTTTTACATGATTTCAAACCAGTGGGACAAAATTCATGACTAAAATAAAATTTCAATGTTATTACCACTTCATTCTAGGATATAAAACTTTTCAAATCTTATTTTATGAAAAATTTAAATGATATTCTAAATGAACTCGTCTTTTCGAAGTAAAAATAGTGATTTTTCTCATGTCATATTAACTTTAATGAGATATATGCCATGTTCATCAGTTATTCTTTTTCACATGGTGTATGTAATACCCTTTTTATATCATATAATGACTTTTATTATTCACATGATATTATAATGGATCATGATTTGAATGTTTCAGGGTGGTATGGGACACTTTGAGATGTTTAAGAATTATTTCCTCAAGAATGTTTCAATAGTCTCATTAAAATGTATCTTCATCTATGTAACCATCATTTAGTGAACCTTGTAATACAATGATATTTATATATTATGATTTCATCATCAATATTTAGTTGAAGTGTTTCTATTTAGTTTAACTGTTGATGTGATATCTTGATATTATTCACCATATTACTCTGAATGGTTAGTCTTTATGTTTAATAACTAGGGAATGTAATTTTCGTTTCATATGTTAGTTTTAATATAAATTTATATGTCGATTATTTTAACCCCTTACATATAATGAATTATTTGGATTGGAATTGATGTGTGGGGGCCGCTATAGCCTGTCGTTGCATCAACAATTATCCTATGACAAACTAGTTAGCGACAAACCCTTCCAGTTTGTTTCAAAAAAAAGTTAGGTTTCCACCCATAGAATAAAGTTTTATCAATGGTATGATGGTTCATGTTCTAGATACATTACATCAAAAAAATATTAATTCTATTTATTAATCATTCAGTTATAACTATCCACGATATTTTTCCTATAAAAAAATCTATGGATGCACTTTCAATCTCAGTTTATTGTTGGTCTATGTTATTCAATTATTCGTCATTCCATAATGATTATGTTTAATTAATTCAGATTAAATTATTAATGTCTCATGATTACACACTATATAACCCTTAGCATTTTTTCAACCCTTTATTATGTTTTTTCCCAAGATACCATGAAGTGTAGAATGATTTGTATACATGGTTAAACTAGGAGAGTAATGGACTTCTTAAATGATTATGAAAGTTTTATTTTATGTTTTGATTTATAATGTAAAGTTCATATATTTAATCAATATTCTATTAAAACTAAACTTATTGGTCCTTTGGGATTCAATTCCTGGTAATCATTCTAATTTATTAATATAATTCACTACATATGAGCTTCAGGGGTTATGGTGTTATAACAGTGACCATGTTATTTCATATTTCCCTACATTTAAAAATTATTTTTCTCCACCCATTATCTTATAATATGATGTTCCTCAAAATGAGAATAAGATATCTTAGGATGGAGAGAATTTAGCAGTACTAAGGAACTCACAATGACCTAATTTCAATAAAAAAAATTTATAAATTTATTATTTTATTCATTTTTATTCTGTAAAACATGAACTCATTTCTTCCTGGAAATATTTAGTAATTATTTTCTCCCACATTCTCAAATTTCATTTTCTAATTATTTGAGAATTATTTAAAAATAGTTCATTATTATGGTATATTTTATAAAATTAAGCATAATTATTCCACCATTCATCGTGGGATTGAACATGGGACGCAAACATCTTATACTACATAATTTTGGATTTATTTACTATAATTCCAAACCAAGTCCTTATGACATCACATGAAATACTTGATATTTTATTAGATTTGGGATAAGGGGAATCCTAGTGTCCAATGTGATTTTGTTCCTCCACTTACCACCTAATGCTTAGCTTTTTTCTGTAGTACTATCCCTCTATCAACGAGGATGATGTCCAGTATACGTAGTGATCATTGAATTCACTATATAAAAAAAATCATGGAAGAATTTTGTATTCATATATATGATTGATTGTGTTCATTATGATAATATGAAACGGATTTTATAGTGACAATGGTTCAACATGATTGATTCTTCTATGAGAATATCCATTCTTTCTAACATCATATTATTAGTATTAAATCAATATAATTGAATATAATTTTCATTCTAAAAATCCCAAACACCAATATTTACACAACTTCAACCAAAAAAACTCTTAAAAATATGATATTTTAATTGATAAGTGTAGGTCCTTGAACTATCAATGATTCTTAAGTGATATAACAATGGTCATCCACTATGCTATAATGAAAAAATAATTGTTATTTCCACAATCCATGATATGAGTGTGTCGATTTTAAAATTACAAACATGGGATAATGAAATATAAATTAGAAACAGGGCCTTTATTATTCATGATTAATGGTAACCAAGACCTCTCTAATGACCTTATAACCACAGTTCTCTGATTTACATAATATTAATTTCATTTATTTCTCTTCTTCTTTGAGATGAATTTACAAACATCTTCATCAATGCTCAGAATCTTTTCATTTAACATTAATAAATATAGTGGTACTTATGGTGATATGGGAGAATTATAATACCAAATAACTACAACATCCTACACAAATTAATGCATCATAACAACATATTCCAACAATCCCTAATACATAAAAATCGGTGTTGATGATCTAACCTCACTAAACCCCATACAAACTATATTCAGAATATCAATATCTCTAATTTAATAAAGATAATCCTCTTTGGATTGATAATTTGAATGTGTTGAATCAAAATATAATCTATGGGCCATATATTAGGCATAAAAACCATATTATCCTCCTTGAAATACATCAACATTTTCTTTTTATAGAGATATAATCCAATATAGTATTATTATATTGAACCTCAGTAATGGTTATTTCTAATTCTCATCATTTGATCTCAACCATCTCATTTTATTCATGAGGTAGAATGAATTTAATAAAAACATCATGCCGAGTATTATTTATATAATTAGTCTGTACCATTTTTATCTTTGGATTTTGGAAATCCAAGTCTAGTTTAACTAATTTAAACTATTTATAGAATTCATATTCTTAAATTTACAAAAAATAAGAGTAGCGGTGACAGAAATTTCTATAGTGGAATCAATTAATATTTTGATTATACATTTTTAATTTACTTTAATTAATGTGTAGTTTAATAAATATGTAGTTTTTCATTATTATAATGGTATACAAAGCATGGAAAGAAAATTATGTAAGTCTCAATCTTGATAGTATTTCCATGATTTATCATTATCTACCACATATAACATTATAGAAATAAAATAATTTGAAGACCAAGAAAATGAAATCTATGTAGTCGTGACAAGGGAGTAATATCAATTAAGAAACTTATTCATCATATAACTATTTTAAAATAGAATATCGAGATAAACCATAAATTTCATATCTAAAACTTGTAATAAATTTACCATTGCTGTAGTAAATTAAAATATGTTAAAAATATAGTTAGATAATCCAAAATTTATGGAGTCTAACATTTTTCAAGGAATAGATCCATGTATCAATTCTCGGAACACTATCCAAAATTAATGTAATCAAAGGTAATGAAAAATATTCTGAAATCCTTGAAACAATGGCTTCTATAAAGGATACCACCATTTACCCATTTAATTTAAAAGGAATTTAATGTCCCTCATGTATATACCCAAATCTTGATGTACATAGACATTACATTACTTTTTTGGAATTCTTAATACATAACAAAAAACATACACCAAAGTACCATAAGAGTTTTAGTGTCTTTGGAAACTCAAAACATAATATTCTAATAATGGTGAAATATCTTAAACATCTCCCACAAAGATATTCCCATTTTGGTTTTCTTACCTAAAACCTTTCTTTATATCCTGGGGAAAAGAAAACATAAAAAGGGTGAGCTCAAATGCTCAGTAAGGGTAAACATAGAGAACATAAAACAATCCATAAAAATTTGAATTCAAAAGATTGAACATAAAATCTAAATATCAAAATCTTGAGAGAAGACATAAATCTTGGGAGTACGTAAGGCATATATCATAAAGGAACATCAATCATGATAAAATTACATCTGATTGTGGAAACCATTAAGCACATGATTTGATTTCCATAGTATCCAAGGCATTGCTTCCATGACCATCTTAGTGGACAAAGTCCCTTTTTGAATCGAGTTCACTCCTCGTTCTAGTCATGTATTACTTAACCAGATTAACATACCGTTCCAGCCCTGTCTATCTCATGAGATATAAATATTTACCCAAAACATTGGATAGAGATATAGGTCCCACCCATATCATAATGAAATCATTCATACGTGTTCCACAACATAAACATAAATCATTCATCATAACCCAAAGAATAAAATGGGTTTCATAAACACCATCTCATCATAATATAATCCATATAAAACAGATGGATATCATTTAATCATAAGAAAAGTGAAACCATATAAATCATAGAAGCATTATACTTGAAACATACACATATGAAATAATGTTATCTTAGATGGAAATATGGTTTTGATAAAACACATGAAATGAATTCTTGAGGAAAATATCCTTTCTTCTTCAAAATCATTTTCTTTTCACAGAATTCCATTAAATTTTAATAGAAATGGATTTTATTGAAAATAGTCATGAAATATTGTATAGTAAGCTTCATTAAAATATATGCATTATGAAACCGTAAAAATCTGTTCATGCCTTATAAGTTAAAAAAATTATTCTCGTACTTTTTTCGGAAATATCAAAAAGTTCCTCGTGTGGTAAAAAAAAGTAAGATTCCTTTCATAACATGTGGTAAATTTCAAAAATGTGTAAAAAGGACTTTAAAAATAAATGAAAACAGTTTTAGAAAACATGCTCATGGATGATAATAATAACCCCAGTAAATACTTAAGAATAACAATCTCGGATAAGAACGATATTGAAATAGTTATCCCTTACCTTATGTCTGATATGCTTCATATGTATCCGAACCTCCTGTATAATTATTTAAATAATTTCATTGAATTATTACAGAATCATATTCAATGTTATGATATCATATATAGTTTACATATGACTTTATATTACCCGTTCTTTTGTAAATTCAATGTAAAAGCAGTGATTTGGGTAAAATCATTTCATTTATTGTACGTGTTTTTAATTGTTGTTCTTGATATTACTAATTATATCTTGATTTACATAATTCCAGAATGTAAAACATGATTTAAATATAATATATATTCAGGATATACATATATATATGATATATCGATAAATGGAATGAAATACCCCGTTCATGGAGATGGTAGGTCATACGTACGCATGAACGCTGTTTTCGTATCTTTATTGAATTGAATGGAATTAAGTAGATGAAATAAATATATATATACATAAATCAAGTATCATTATTATGTCATATATCTCATTATTATTCATTATATATACTTTATAATCAGTCATGAATGGTTAACATGGAGAATGAATCTCATCGCCTCGTGGAGACAGTAGTCCGTACGTACGCACGAGCGATGATATCATTCCCACGATCATGTAATTGTATTGAAGCGTATGTATAATATTTCATAATCAATATCACTTTAAAATAATAATATTTATTTATTTATTTACCCCATTATACCCATCCATGTAAGGTGGTGGTCGAAAATAGATTACACCACAGCGTGGAGACTATATTCCGTACGTACGCACGTGCGGTGAGTTCATTTTCCATAAGATGGATAGAATTTGAAATAGGGTTATTTCATATTTATAATAACATATAAGTATATAATTAATACTGATGTTATTACTTTATAATGATACAACTAAATAAGAAGAAGTAGAAGAAGAAAGAAACTTGAGAGAATCAGAAGAAGAGATTACCTCTACTTCGACGCACCTCCTTTAAGCTTCCTCATAAAGAAGTAGAGTTGTCTTTTGAGAAGACAAGAACCTCCATAATGTTATAGGGATGTTTATAAGAGAAATGTTCAGGGTCTGGCTGAGCATCAAGGCACAAAAGGGTGTGATGAAAAGAGGGAAGGGGAGCCCATTTTATAAGGGCGGAGAGGGGCACTTCAGAAAAAACATAAAATATTATTTTATAATAACGTAATATTCGGTTTATAATAGCTCCCAAATGATTTATTTCTAAGAAAAGTGGATATGGGTCGAAATCCTCTCAACCAATAGATTTTAGACAGGTTTGGGTCATTATATTAATCTTATCTTTTAATTTTAAATCTAAGATAATTAGATTGACATTTACCATGTCACTTTGTATTTTTATATTATATAGTTAATAAACTTACCATATACATTTAGGAACCCACAAGTGGTCCATTAATGATACACCTATCATGGTATAAGTATCGTGGCCCAAAAATATATTTTTAGGAATATAATAACAATTAATAATATAATATTTTTTTTTTAAAACTATTTTATGTCAATTTTGACCCTATTTGGTAATTGATTTTTGTGAATTTTATAACAGCACGATTAGTTCTAAAAAAGTTAATTAAATCAATAATAACATGTCATATTAACCTATAAAACAAGATTAATTCATAAAAATTCTCAAATTAGATTTATTTGGGTCTTTATAACATCAATTATGTTAATAATTCATTAATAAGATAATTATTGCATCATCATTGTGTCATAAATAAATTGAATTATTTAATGTTTAAAAATTATAAATAAAATACCTTTATTTAGGAAATCTTTTTATCTTTCTAATGAATATTTATTTTTGAATTTGTCTTATGTATAACCCTATATTAAAAATTATTTAGTTATTAGACATTGATTTTAACTATTTTAACCCTTCTTTAAATAAATTAATAATAAATGTCCAAATCTAATCCAAGTAGACCTAAATGGTCATATTTTATTCCTAAGGTTGTTTTTGGTCGAATTAAACTTATCAAATAGAATTAGGACATGTGGTATGGTAATAATAATATCATTTTTACCCTTAATTACCCTATTTACTTTTAACCGTGGTAAATAAAAGTTAAAAGTTACAATTCACCAAAAATTATTTTTATCTCATTGAACCACATTTTAGTCCTTGATATTAACCGTGTCTCTCTAATTTTTGAAATTCCCCTCACATAAGTGGTAAAATTATGTTTTATTTTAATTTCCAAATTCTCCTAGGAGGTGGGTAAAAGACAGTGAAAAGCTCAATAAAATTTTTATATATCTAAAATTATTATAAAATGACCCCAATGAATTTAATTGAACTTATATAGGTATTATGTTAGAATTTTGACCAAAAATAAATTTAAATTAAATAAATAATTATTTAAATAAAAATTCGGTTTCTAAATAGTAACCCAGGGTTTTCACTATTAATCAAAAATTGATGCTTTTCAGAAAAATACCAAAAATTCACCCTAGGCTAATTTCGATATTCCGAATCCAAAATTGAAGTCCATTTTGAAAAATTAAATTTCAAAATGTGGGTATTACTATTCATAACGGCTAGTTTATATAATATTTTAATAACATATAGTTGTTTTGTGAAACACTGTATTGAATACAACACACGCTGCCGTGGAAGGTTGTGATTGCGTGTAAAGCAATCCAAGTCAAAGTTGTGTATAGTGCAAGATTCCTTTGTTGTTGTGTATAACAAAATCCAACCATATTTAATTTATACATTGAATATATATATATGTATATATATATACACTCAATGTTTCGTAGAATAAATACTATCAAACAAACTTGAAATTGTGTGTAACACGATCCAAGAATAGTGTTGCGTATACTACAAGCTAATATGGTGTTGCGTATAGCACAATATAATCTTTGTGTTTCACACAACAAAAGACATCAAAGAAATTAAAAAATAATAATTCTCATAAAATCTCTGGTTGTTACATTCTACCCCCCTTAAAATGAATTTCGCCCTCGAAATTCGTCAGGGTTATAAATGGTTTACTACTTGAAAGTTTCTTTCATAGAAACCCACATCATAAAAAGGAATACTTAAACATCATTTTAAAAAGGGAAGTTAGAATCATAACGGTCACACAAAGTAACTCATCATTGGGTTTCCACATAGGACAACATAGGTAAAAATATGGATATGGAAGAGAAAGCTAACCATCATGTTTGGATGGAGAGTGGTAGAAAACATGGCTATGAAAAATCCATCAATCACAAAGCCATAAATTTGTGAGGATTTAAGGTACCA
The DNA here is from genome assembly GCA_963277665.1 of Viscum album. NCBI lineage: Eukaryota > Viridiplantae > Streptophyta > Magnoliopsida > Santalales > Viscaceae > Viscum > Viscum album. The sequence continues at coordinate 267,393,896 of OY728158.1, forward strand.
TCTAATTCATCGTATATGAGGACATTTGGACAAAATTTTTGGTTTTCATGATCATTCTCCCAAAGTTAAAGAAAAATTAAAAGAAATACTTACTTGATTTTGGTACAATCTCTCTGTTGTTTGTGCCTTGAATAATTTCCACATTATCTCTTAAATAAATGAAGTTGAATTTGTCTTTCGTGATGTGTTATCATATCATGCGATAGAATGATGGGTCATTCCATTTGTCTCAAACAAAAGGTTTGCAAAAGTTATCAAATATACATAAGTCCATATATGGTGAGGTTAATGGTATATGATTCTAAAACTGGACTTATACTTCATCTATCATACTGTTTAAGATAATAAAACCGGTATCTAATAACTAGGGACTTCCTGTTGGCCAGTGGTAGGTGATAATGGCTTGTCGCACTTTGGTAGTGGGTTCGATTCCCACAGCCTTGTTTGATGCGACGGGTTTTCGCCCATCCTTCAGGTTGTCCTTTTTCTAAAAAACATTACTATAACATCCCATCAATAATATAAAAAGAAGTTCAATCCTTAAACAAAACTAACTTATGTCCAACAAAATCTATTCCAATATTTAGGTTTATCTAAAATACTTCTATCTAACCTCATAGTATAAAGAAAACAATTACTAAAAATGTCATCTACAGAGCATGTGAATACCATCATTTATCCCCCATATAGAATACGATATGTATTTTTGGTCACATTCCAAACATGTGAATACCTTAATCATGTATTATATTGCAACATGAATTACCATAGAACTTTAGTTAAAAACATGAATGCTGTCAAAAGTTGTCTCTTTCTGCATTCCAAAATCCAAAATATTCTTTATACTCAAACCATGATATCACATTCTCCTTATATTTTTCATGAGCTCATGAATACTATCAAACAAATTATTTTCTATTTATCCCTTCATTATGCGCATATCATCTGCTTTCCAAAAATATTTCAATCACTTCTCATGGTTATCGATGCCATATTCTTATGGAAAACCACAATGGACCAATATATATGTATTCCAATATACCATAAAAGTACCTCAACAAAATTATTCTTGAATACCAATACATAAACACTTCAAACCATCCTCTTCAATGATTGTCATGGAATAAGTCCTTCCTTTATTTGGAAGTAACCTCTTAGGTCAGGTCATTGAGTTGGGTAACGCCCATGTTCTCTACAGATAAGACATTGAACTCCATAATAGTCTGGCACTCTATGACCCTTCTCTTCACACAGATAACATCTTCCCCTCAATTTTATGTATTCATCAATGTTCTTCTTTCCTTCTTTAGAAATCTCAGTCTTCCTTTCTCAATGCCCCTCAACATGCTAACATTCATAAAAGTCCATCTTCCTCTTATTTGATGAATTAAGAATTCCAATAAAGTTCACCTTGTTAATCATATATCGCGATGACTGATTCGGAAAAATCACAAAATATTTCTTTCTAGGAATTACACAATTTATTTTCTCATAGTCACCAATTTGTCCATTGGATTCAATGTTGACCCAATTCTATCTGGTTCCCTCCATTGACTAAATCCAAATACCATAGTGTAAGAAACAGTTAAAATAATGAGGAACCACATAATCATAAAAATTTACTTATGGGATGTCTAACTTATCACACATTCTTCAATCCATGACACCTTAGGTTTACCCTAGGTTATTCAAGATAGTCAAAATAATTCAAGGATTGTAACCTATAGTTATACTAAACCTTAGGGACATCCCTAGAAATACTTTAGAAATATCTCTAGGGATCTCAATAAAGTTCTCGCATCCTAGTTTCCAAAGGATGACTAAACCTTTCCTCTAATACCAACTATAGAGATCCAAATCTTCAAGTACATATACATTACATTACTTTTGGGGAATACTTAATACATAACAAAAACAGACACCAAAGGACCGTAATAGTTTAGTGTCTTTGAAAACTTAGAACGTAATCTTCTAATCATAGTGAATGATATTCAACATATCCAATAAAGATCTTCCCCTTTTTGTTTTCTTACCTAAAACCTTTATTTATATCATGGAGAAAACAAAACATAAAAAGTGTTATCTCAAATGCTCAGTAAGGGTAAACATAGAAAACATAAAACAATCCATAAACATTTGAATACAAAAGCTTGATCATAAAATATAGATATCAAAATCTTGAGCAAAGTCATAAATCATGGAAGTATGTAAGGAATATATCATAAAGGAACATCAATCATGATAAAATAACATGTGATTGTGGCAACCATTAACCACATGATATAATTTCCATAGTAGCCAAGGCATTGCTGCGAAGACCATCTTAGTGGACAAAGTCCTTTTCTGAATCGAGTTCACTCCTCGTTCAAGTCCTATAATACTGAACCCGAATAACTTACAATTCCATCCATGTCTATCTCATGAGATATAAATCTTTACCCAATGAATTGGAGGGATATATATGTCCCAACCATCTCATAATGAAATCATTCTTACATGTGCCACAACATAAACATAAATCATTCATCATAACCCAAAGAATAAAATGGGTTTCATAAACATCATCTCATCATAACATAATCCATATAAAAAAAATGGATATCATTTCATCATAAGAAAAGTGAAACCATGTAAATAATAGAGACATGATACTTGAAACATACACATGTGAAATAATGTCATATTAGATGGAAAATGGTTTTGATAAAACACTTGAAATTAATTATTCAGGAAAATATCCTTTTTTCTTCAAAATCATTTTCTTTTCACAAAATTCCATTCTATTCTAAAATAAATGGATTTTGTTGAAAATATTCATGAAATACTATAGAGTAATCTTCATGAAAATAAGGCATTATGAAACCGTAAAAATATGTTCATGCCTTATAAGTTAAAAAAACGTTCTTCTAGTACTTTTGTCGAAAAAGTCAAAAAGTTCCACATGTGGTAAACAAAAGTATGATTCCTTTCATAGCATGTGGTAAATTTAAAAAATGTGTAAAAAGGACTTTAAAAATAAATGAAATTTTTTTTGGAAATCATGGGCATGGATGATAAAAATAACCCCAGGAAATACATATGAATAACAATCTCGGATAAGAACGGGATTGGAATAATTATCCCTTACCATATGTCTGATATGCTTCGTATGTATCCGAAACTCCAATATAATTATTTAAATAATTTAATTGACTTATTACCAAATCATATTGATTGTTATGATATCATATATAGTTTACTTATGACTTTATATTACCCTTTCTTTTGTAAATTCGATGTAAAAGCAGCGATTTGGGTAAAATCATTTCATTTATTGTACGTGTTTCGACTTGTTGTTCTTGATATTATTACATATATCCTGATTTACTTAATTACAGAATGTAAAACATTATTTATATATATTATATATTCTTAATATACATTTATATTTTATAGATCGATTAATGGAATGAAATACACCGTTCATGGAGACGGTATGTCGTACTTACACATGAACGTTGTTTTCGTTTCATTATTGAATTGAATGGAATTAAGTAGATGACATAAATATATATATACATAAATAAAGTATCATTATTATGTCGTATATCTCATTATTATTCATTATATATACTTTATAATCATTAATGAATGGTTAACATGGAGAATGAATCTCATCTCGTCGTGGAGACGGTAGTCTGTACGTACGCTCGAGCGATGATATCATTCCCATGGTTGTGGAATTGTATTGAAGAGTATGTATAATATTTCAAAATCAATATCACATTAAAATAATCATATATAGTTATTTATTTACACCATTATACCCATCCATGTAAGGTGGTGGTCGAAAACAGATTGCACCACGCCGTAGAGACGGTATTTCGTATGTACGCACGCGCGGTGATTTCGTTTTCCGTAGGATGGATAGAAGGTAAAATATGGTTGTTTTATATTTATAATAACATATCATTATATAAGTAATACTTATGTTATTACATTATATTGAGACAAATAAAGAAGAATAAGTAGAAGAAGAATGAAACTTGAGAGAATCGGAAGAAGAGATTACCTCTTCAACAACGCACCTCCTTTCAGCTACCAACAAAGGAAGTAGAGTTGGTCTTTTGAGATGACCAGAACCACAAGAATGTTTCTAGGGAAGTGCAGAAGAGAAATGGGTAGGTGTTGGCCGAGATTCAAGGCTCAAAAGGGTGTGAAGAAAAGAGGGAATGGGTTCGCTTTTTATAAGCGAGGAGAGGTGCCCTTTAAGAAAAACTTAAAATATTATTTTATAATAAAGTAATATTCGGTTTATAAAAGGTAAAAAATTATTTATTTCTAAGATAATATGGGTAGGAGTCAAAAATAATTTCAAACAGTAGTTTTTAGATAGGTTTGGGTCATTATATTAACCTTATCTTTTAATTTTAACTCTTAGATAATTAGATTGACATTTACCATGTCACTTTGTATTTTTATATTATATAGTTAATAAACATACCATATACATCCAAGAGACCCCCAAGTGGTCCATGAATGATACACATATCATGATATAAGTATCTTGGCCGAACCATAGATTTTTAGGAATATAATAACAATTAATAATATAATATTTGTTTTAAAAACTATTTTATGTCAATTTTGACACTATTTGATAATTGATTTTTTTGAAAATCATAACAGCATGAATAGTTCAATAAAAGTTAATTAATGCAATACTAACATGTCATATTAAACTATAGAATTAGTGTAATTCATTAAAAGTCTCAAATTAAATTTATTTGGGTATTTATAACATCAATTATGTTAATATTTCATTAATAATATAATTACGGCATCATCATTATGTCATAAATAAATTAAATTATTTAATGTCTAAAAATTATAAATAAAATACCATTATGTAGGAAATAGTTTTATATTTCTAGTGAATTTTTATTGTCGAATTTATCTTATGTATAACCCTATATTAAAAATGATTTAGTTATTAAACTTTGATTTTAACTATTTTAACCCTTCTTTAAATAAATTAATAATAAATGTCCTAATCTAATCCAAGTGGACCTAAATGGTAATATTTTATTCCTAATGTTGTTTTTGGTCGAATAACACTTATCCAATAGATTTAGGATATGTGTTAGGGTAATAATAATATCATTTTTACCCTTAATTACCCTATTTACTTTTAACCGTGGTAAATAAAAGTAAAAATTTACTATTCACCAAAAATTATTTTTATCTCATTGAACCAAATTTTAGTCCTTGATATTAACCATGTCTCTCGGATTTTCGAAATTCACCACACAAAAGCGTTAAAATTAATTTTTAGGTGAATTTACAAATTCTCCTAGAAGGCGGGTAAAAGATGGTGAAAAGTTCAATAAAATTTTTATATATCTAAAATTATTATAAAATGACTCCAATGAATTTCGTTGAACTTATATAGGTATTATGTATCAATTTTGACCTAAAATAAATTTAAATAAAATAAACCTTTTATTTAAATAAAAAGTCGGTTTTTAAATAGTAACCCATGGTTTTCACTATTCATCAAAAATTGAAGGTTTTCAGAAAAATACAAAAAATTCACCCTAGGCTAATTTTGATATTTTGAATCAAAAAATGAAGTCCATTTAGAAAAATAAAATTTCAAAAAGTGGGTATTACAATTTATAATGGCTTTTTTATATAATATTTTGATAACATATCGTTGTTTTTTGAAACTCAATATTGTGTACAACACACTCTATCTTGGAAGGTCACGATTGCGTGTAAAGAAATCCAAGTCAGGGTTGCATGTAGTGCAACATTCTTTGTTGTTTAATATAAAAAAATCCAACCATATTTCAATTATACATTGAATATATATATACACACACACACACTCAATGATGCGTAGAATAACTACTATCAAACAAACGTGAATTTGTTTGTAACACGATCCAAGAATAGTGTTGCATATACTACAAGCTAATACGATGTTGCATATAACCCAAGATAATCAGGGTGTATCGTACAACAAAATACATCAAAAAAATTAAAAAAAATAATTCTCTTAAAATCTCAGGTTGTTACACCTCATATAACACAAATTATATTAAATAATCCCTAAATAAAATATCAATAATTAATTCATTTAAATCTTATCAAACAATGTATTTGGAAAATTAGGTAAATCATAAAAAATTTCAAAATATATTAAAAAATTATTTATTTTCATATTCATTACTTACTCATAGTGATCACCACACTGTTATCACTATATAGGATAAGCTAGGGAAATAGAAAAATTTAAGGGTAATATATATGGCCCAATAAGTGTGTATAAGAAGACAAAATTGAAGTTATATATTCTGAATTTAAAAATTTATAACATTGAATCAATAAGATAATGATCATATTTATTCACATAAAAACATGGAATAAAAGTAAAAATATCATTAAAATTAGTAAGTAAGAGGATCATAAAATTTGGAAAAAATTAATGAAATTCCTCTCTACACAAAAATTTACGCTCACAATAATGTTGTCATAAAATTATTAATGTATGTATCCACATCATGCCCATGAGTATTATTTTTTTATAAATCTAACTATATCAGACCTATGTATAAAATTGTCGATAAAGATAAGTACACCATGCCAATACAAATTGATATCATGAGATATTGAACATTTCCCTATTTATTGTTAGAATATATAATTTTGATCCCAAATTTATTATCATAACACATCAAATATATGTGTCTCACATCAAAAAATAATCATACATCAATCATACACATGAAATAATCCCATGAGATTGAAATGGGTTACATAATGATATAATTTTTTTTTCTAAAAGGATAGTCGCAAAGATACACAGACCAATATGGGAAAATATCATATTGGATTGTATATGTTTTGAATAATCAAATAATAACATTTTTTCATGATTGAAATAATAAATTAAAGGGTACAACATAAGTGTAATTTTGTAAAAAATATAAAGAAACTCAAAAAGGCTCCCTCATAATATTCATTGGGGTTCCCTTAAAGAAATAGTTGAAATATAAATATGAATTAATGAATATACCAATATATGGAATGGAAAAGTATAAGTATAGGGTATAAAATAAACATATGAAAAAGATAAAATGAGAATAATAAAAAGATAGATGTTGAATGGGAATATAAACATAAGAGTAAAAATTACTGGGAAGGAACCTTTAGCTAATGTTTTGAATTTCTTCAAATTCTCTGCAAACTTCTATACTAGGAAATTTTAATTCATTAATATGTTTTAAAAAAACCATATATACATATATACATATCATTATTATAACACGTATTTATCATTTTTAATTGAACTGATAATTTAACATTGTCCGCACTGAATATTTTTTGAGGTTGATAATATTATAGTTCAAAAACCACTTAGATATAGTGGTAACAGTTGAAGGCCACAACCAAATGCATTCATATATTTCATATGTTTTATGTTTTATGTTTGATATAAAAATTTATCTAACTGTGTTCAATATAGGGGTATATATTTACAAATCCTATGATTCTTCATTGGTAAACTTGTTTTTTTTTACGATTAAAAATTGTCATAATTATTTATGATTAATTATAAATTTACCAAGACTATTTTTTCATTAAAGAACAATAGTAATGAAATTATTATATTATTATGTTATATAAAAGCATTAAATACGTTTTTTAGATTATTTTTATTGGTTTTAAAAAATAAAATAAAATATCATCATTCACCATGGGAGCTTAAAACTATTATAGGTAGAATAAAGTTTTAATATTATTTTAAGAAGAATAGGTAAAAATTAAATTTTATATTTTTATTAGTATATTAAATTATATTAAATCTATTGTTTCAAATTCAAATTTATTTATTTCTCAAATGATAGTATTTGTAACGAGTGAATTTAAATGAGACCATAGGTTGTGAAAACCATACCTCACACCCTGAGTCACCTCATTTGGATTGAAAAAAATGTATTTGATTGAAATAATTTTGGTCATATAATGGGGTTCAATACATAGATAAGATATTTTAAAGAATTATTTGATTTGATTATTAGCAAAGGGAATAGTTTGGAATATAGGAGACAGGGGTAGAGTGGGTATTTATATAATCACGGGTGTACTTTAGAATAAATTATTAATTTTAATATTATTTAGAAAAAATATAATTAATAATTTTTATTCATATGATTTTTATTAGTGATAGATTTACAAAATAGGTTTATTAAACATTTTAACAAATACAAAACCTCAAGTAATCTTAGATAAATTTATATAATATAAATAATCAAAGGTCGTTATCTTTAAATAAAAAATATCATAGGTTTTGAAATTCTATTTTTATGAATAGAAATTAAATTAATTATTTTAAATTAATTATTTACAACTAACTGAATTTTCAGTCAAAAAATATTAAATTTTTAGTTATTTTTAAACCAGTATTATGTCATAAAACATATGGTGCACATAAAAATGCATTTTTCTATTATTATCAAAAAATGAACCCTTCATGAAATTTACCAAAAAAACATATTGAGATAATTTGTATATTAATATTCCAAAATTAAATTCCATTTTACCATATTCATATTATAAAATTAAAAAAAAATTAACATTTAAATTAAGTCATATAATACATGGGTGAAACACTTTTTCTAGAAGAAATTTGTTCTTATTTTACTATGAGTGGATAACATTTTCTTTCAAATTAATTATTATTTATAAAAATATTACAGTTAATTTTTATTAATATGATAAATAAAATATTTTTAATTAAAAAATGTACCAAAAAAATTATTTTTTATTAAACAAGTTAGACATGAATTATTAAAATGTATACTCATTTTTACACTACATTCATATGATTTCAGAAATCATCTTATAGAATTTTAATATTTATATTCACATATTTTTATATTATTATATATTAATTTTTTGGTAGTTCATTGAACTCATTTATTATCTTACCATTTTTATGGTTAGTTATTCTAAATGGTAAGATGTTATTATAATGTTCATATAATTATTATACTTCTGATTAATATATCGTATCTACATCATTATTTATTCACATTATTTTCTTATAAAGTTATTGAAAATGGATTGAAAAAATTCCATTCTTTATTTTGATGGTGTTTTTATTTTTACATTGTTTTCCCACTCTTTGATAATTATAAGAGACCGAAACCCTTTTGAATTTAAAATTTTAGTTATATTATCTCTATGTGTTTATTTATCTGTTATATAATTTTTTATTTTATATGATATTCTTTTAGTTTATATGTAATTTTTAGGTTGATAAAATACAATGAAGTTTCTTTTATTATACTTATTATATAATATATACTTCTGATTATACTATATATGTATTTTGAGGGGATATTATTACTTATCTGAAAATTATCGATGATTATATTCCTCCCCATAAAGAAATTTCATCCTCATAATTTTTAATCAATCCCTATAATCAAAATAAAATTAGTAAATTTTTTAATAACATACTTAGGTTTCAATATGGATAGATCCTTCATATGATTCGACAGTTGTGCATTAACAATATGAGTGATATTGCTTCATGGAATAATACCTCTACCATCCATGATTTCAATCACATGCACCTCATATGAGATATTAGGCTCCAACAATACTACATATGGAATATATATATGTGAAATATCTTATTTTATATTCTTTAAAAAGTATACATGGAAGAAATTATTCATTCAAGATAAATTTTTTTCAAGGGAATGTTTATTGATCATAGCTCTAATACAATCAAGAAACTCAAAGTGGAATATATCCTAGTACATGTCCATCCATTCTTCCTGGAACTCATAAACCGCCTTCATAGAGATATTATAAGGAGTACTTTATTCTCAATCTCAAAATCTAAGACCTATATTTTATTTTCCACATTGATATTTTTCAACCCTATGCTACTCGGATATTTTCGTTAGTGTCTTATCCCTTCTCTATCATCTCATATATTAGTTACTCTATGAGAATCTTCCAATATCCATTTTTCTCCAAAATATATGTAGTTCAATATTTTTTCCATTGGGAGCCTCATATGGGTACCTCTAAATTCAATAGTAGAATTTGTTTTTTTAAATATCTCAACCAGAGGAATGTGGTGATCCTATCCTTCATTGGAATCCATATAAAAATATCATATATTATCCTTTAGAGTATGAATTTTCCATTTAGATTTATCATCTATTGAAGGATAATATATTATAGTTAAATCCAAATATATGTTCATAACCATAAATATATTTTAATATACTATTGAGATAAACCATATATATTTATTAGATATAATCTATATAGGTTTTGAATTCAACCAAGAAACTAATTTGATATATATTGTAGAATGTTAATTGAGTGTGAAGTATTCTCGGTTGATGATGGATTGTAAAAAAATTATAAAATGATCTGCCACAATATATAAAACATTTTTCTTTTAGATATCTTATGAAGACATGTGGTAATGTATATGATGATACTATCCCATTTCAATATAGTAATGAGAAAGTGTTATATCAGCATCATCGACTTATGTCATTCTTCCATAACATTTTGACATACTGATCACTTTAATATATATTTTCAGTAATATTATTCTTTATATTGTTTTACCAAAGGTTATCTTGGATATGTATATATATAATTATACTTATTGGGTGGATATATAATGTTGAGATATGAGAAAAATCTAATATGTCATTATTTTTCTTATGCTCTAATGTTATACATAATGTGATCCCAAATAATAATGCACCATCCTCTTTAATGCTGAACTCTATTATTTTCCCTTTATTTCATACACCTTCTTTTGATTCTTCACATCCTCACTTTATAACCCACAAATATTTTCCATGACATGGCTGAGTAGTAATTTATGAATGGAAGGATTTTATACCTTCCATTATGATTCTCTTATCCATCAATTGTGTATCAAAGTATATTATTTATCTTTCAAACTTGGGTGAGGATAATGTTGTATTATTTTTATATATAGATTATCTACTACTTAATTTTATTTTTTAGAATGTTTTTTTATTAATTATTCGTAGTCTATAGTTAGATATATCCATCTTTGTTGGTTCGTGTTGAGCTCCTTATGCTCGAATTTATACATCATAATTTTCATAGAATATATTACACACTATTCACCATAGATATGGTACCTCTCTATTTTTAGGGAAATTAATACTTATGAAAAATATATATCATGATTCCGGTAGTTTTTTATACATAACTTCAACTCTCTTGAGATATAGGCCATAATTTTATCATTTTAGATGTGTGCACAACTAAATCCTTTGAAGAATCACTGTATATCACCAATACTTTACCTCTTGAAGGCTCTATGTATAGGGGTTGTGACTTGACTTTTATTCATCTCCTTTAATATCTATTCATATATATTTATCCAAATAAACATTAATCCTTTATGAAATATCTTAATTGGTGGTTTTTAAAGTCATGATAAATTTCATGAAAAAACATGTATAGAATACAAATAATCCAATGAAAATAATGATTTCCATCACTATTATTGGTCTTGGGCATTCATTAATCGCCTTATTCAACAAAGAATCCATTTATATGATTTATCATATCATTACATTACCCAATAATTTTACTTTAAATATCTTGAAGTCACATTCATATAATATTTCATATAACTTCTCCATTCATGAAATATTTGAAAAAATGGTCAAATTTTCTTCATCATCTACTTTATTTAAAATACTTGATAATATCATCTATAAATAAAACCAAAAATTTATCAAGTCAACTATAAGTACACAATTCATAATTTTCATGAATAGTGATGGGGAATTAGTTGTTCTTAATGGAATCACTATTAAATAGTACATCATATATCTCCTACAGAAGGGAGTATAATAATATCCCCATATTTTCCTTCAATTGTTAAAATCCAAATCAAAGATCCACATAATAAAAATAATGATACCAAGTAGTTGATAAAAAATCCAAAAAACCATGGTATTTGATACTTATTCTTCATCTTAATATTTTTATTCTCACCAAAATCAATACAATGAAAAATTGACCCATAATAATTTTTGAGAATCACTAGGTAATATAAAAACAATTTCCTTGTTTTCATATTGTTCCCTATAAATCTATTCTTTTTTAATGGGGTCTATTTCATGGGTAATCATTGATATGATAATATCTATAGTTATATGTTTCATCATGAACATGAGCTCTTGAAAAAGTGTAATATAAGGAAGCTCTCCATGGAATACATCATCAAAATACCATAAAACGAGCATTTCATCAAGGATAAAATTTCCAATGTCCATGACTATTTGATATAGATACTCATTATCATAAATAAATAATAGGCATGTTGTAGATGTGGTTTATAATATATTTTCAAAATTATCTTTGAAATTTTATTGAATATAACGATAGTTTCATATATGGATATTGATTACCCGATCCTGGTGGCATATTTTCACTATATATATGGAAATTTATCTAATATAAATTATATCATGTAATTTTAACAAAGGGATAATAATAATGTTTTAATTAAGCTTCATCAAAAAAATGTTATTTGAGGATGACTTATATATTTGAGATGAAATGATAACACTACTTGGTGTTATAAATAACCACATGTCCTCCACATCTCAAGGTTAGGATTCGGTATATTTAGAGAATGTGAATGATAAAAAGGAATATGTAAAATTATAATCAAATAAGACTTAGAAATTTCATAAATGAATAATAATTGTACATATCTCAATTTGATTCTAATTTTAATCATTTACTAAAAAATGTTTAATGTCAATAACAAACAATAATATATTTACCAAATCAGATTAAAATATAAAATTGATTTTAACACAATATTTTTTTTATGAGATACAATTTTATTAATTTCTTTGATGCCTTGTGTTGTACAATACTCCCAGAAAATATTCTGAAACACGAAACCCCGACTTAACTTTTGGAATACGCAATGCTGTGCTTGGATTGTGTTACACACAATTTGAAGTAATTTTAATATATTTAATTTCTAGAAATAATTATTATAATTTATGAACAAAATATTATTATGTTACCTTATAACCTAATCATTATAAAAGCTGGTATGAATAGTATTAGATTTCTTCTGAAAAACTATTTAAATAAAAATAAGTGAGTTTATAAAATAATAAAATAACTCTTGATGGATTTTATTAATGAAATATATTTTTAATATATTTAATATAGTGTTTAATATTCATCTTATATGTTTTCTATACATGATATAAAAACAAATTCAATTTTTTAAATACCAGAAGAGATTTTAAAAGAAATGGAGTTTTGCTGCATTTTAATGGTACAACAATATTAAATATAGTTAATGGAACATTAATATATTCTATTCAAAAAAATAAAAAAATTCTCTTGAAGTGGGATATAAAAATTTATTTTGGAGGAATTTTGGATATTTTTCTGGTAACATTCATGTTTTGATGAATAGAAAAAATACACTGAATTTTAATAAAAAACAATTTTTTTTCATTAATATAATTTATATGGTTAAAAAATATTATTTAATGGTATTAATGTATTAGTAGAATATATGTTTTACCATTAAATATATTTTAGGTCATTTTCATTAATTTTACATTCTTTTTTGAGGTAAAAACAATCCAATCTTTTTTATTGCTTTTACACATAAAACCTATTTTCATTATTCCAATGGAAATAATTTTAATTTAATTACGAAATTTTCTAAGATTTAAATTTTAAAAAATGGATTCCATATTTGGAATCAGTGGTTATAAATTATGGAAATAGATAACTTTTATCTTTTTTATGTTATGAATAATAACTATGATAATTTTTATTTAACGTGGTAAAAGGTAAATTAGGTAATTTCCGTAAAAAATTAAAATGATATGGAAAATAAAATTACCCTAAAGCCATCTGAAATACTATTGGAAACGTTACCATTCAACTTTAATACATAATTATATTGACGGACGCTTTTAATGGACTTTTTTCACTAAAAATAAGATAAATATTATTATAATTAAAGAAAGTGACTTGAATGTGACAAAATGCCACACTCTTAAATCATATAAGTATATTAATTTTAATATATTGATAAACCTAATAAAACATCAATACTGTATAGTCTTCATAAATATAATGAAATAATCTACATCATGTTATTTTATTTATAATTTTCATAGATTGAATAATTACCTTAAAGGCTTATATAATTATAATGGAAAAAGTATTGAATTGATGAGAAATCAATAAAATAATTTTAATTGAAATGATAATTACCATTAAAATACCAAAAATAATTAAACAATCTTATTAGTAGATTATATGCTATACATAATCATCTAATGGTCTAGTTATTGTACATTTGGATCCATATGGAAAAGATTATGACTCATATAATAATTTATTTACTGTAATGGTAAAGTTACTATATTCATGTTTTAATAAATATAAAACATATAAAGTGGGATTATACAGAAGATATATCATATTATATGTATTCCATTTAAATCAAGAATAACATTCAATATTATAGTATTTTATTTTTAATTTTTACTCAAAAAATGAGTATATTAAATAATTATACAAAAATGATGTATTAAATATTTTATCAATGGAACTATCAAATGAAAGTTATTAAAAATAAATAACTAAATATAATTTCTATAAAAATCATATTGTAAATAAATTATATATTACATTGACCCCGTAGAGAAATTATAAATTATTTTTTTGAGGATAACTTCCGATCTTTAATTTGTTTAAATTCCATTAAATGAATATATCAAAATTGACACTATTGATATTTTTACAAAATAATGTTCAATTAAATTATTTAAAAATAATAAATTATTTTTAAAAATATAAAATAATTATATTTTACTCTAAAATTTCATATATTGTTCTTTTATTGTCTAATTTACTTCTAATAAGTAAAAAATATACTATTTTAATATTGAACAATTTGTTACCATAGATAAAACTAAAGAGAATAATTAAGTGTAAAAAATGATATGGTTTAAAGTGAAAAAAAACATGTATAAAAATTAATATTTTATGATATTACAACCTTATCAATGATAATATTTAAAAATATGGTATTTTGGAGGTTTTTTGTGGATTTTTAGTTTATTATATATTAATATTTTTAGAAATTCCAACGGTACCACCAAACTCAAATATTAAAGGGAACGCCCTCCCTCACTTATTCACATCAATTTGAGCCTTCACGATCAACCATAATCTTACAATTTCCCTTCCAAACTTCATTTGTCACATTCTATATGTACTTTTATTCTCAATAGACCAACTATAGTGACATTAAGAAGAGATCTAGAGGTAGCTCATCAAAGAAGAGGCAATCCCCTATACTAATTCTTTCACATTTTTAATTGTGTTACATTGACTTTATGAGTGGTTTCCATTATAAATTAACAAATACAGTATCCATTTTATACTAAGATGTTATTAATTTTATGGAATAGGCATATTATACCATCTCTCCATCCTCTGAAAAATGAAATCACCACTAGTGTGTACGTACGACTTAACTTCTCCACAGTATGGTCTAATCTATTTTTATCCACCATTTGACATGGATCAGTATAATGATGGAAAAAAGAAACTATGTAAAATTATCATTATAACATGTTATTTGTTTTTGGAGTAACATTTATACCATCCAATTCGATACCATTTCATTATTAGAATAATGATGCCATCCCTCCTTCATATGCACGACATACCATCTCCACCATACATTGTGTTTCATTATACAGGATATTTATTAAAGAATGATTATATAAATGTACAGAATAAAAAATTACGATATATATTTTTTTAATATCTATTTTAAATGTTCTAAATATGTTCTAAGAAGGATAACCAGATCTTATTTGAAAAAACATGAATAATAAAATGAAGTAGTTAATAAAAACATAATGAGTAATAATGAAATGTTGTTTCCCAACTTATGATAATATAATCATATAATATCATTAAATTGACTAAGATTCTTTAATATATCAATAAAATAATTTAAATCATTATACATGATTTATATATACATAAAAATGATATCATACATAAGGTATAAGAAAATGTTTTAATCTAATATTTATATGAGATTGTTTATTCATAGGTATTTTCAATGGTAAATTTATCATCTACACCTATGATTCCTAATTAAATATTCCAAAATACTATTTCTACCCTTCTACAAAAATTCAACATTATCCATGGTTGAATTTTTATTAAATGGTATGATAGGAATATTTTTTTATTTTCGATAAGAGTTATCTTTTGACTTATCTAACAAAACTATGAGAATCGTGTTTTTTGACATATACATCATGATTATATTTTTAGGCTTTCATAACACCTTATATCCATGATAATTTAAATACAATATTTCAATTTTATTTTCAATTAAATACTTTTCTTTAAAATTGTGTGTCATTTTGGGAAGAGAAATCATTGTTTATGAATAAATGAATTTTTCCTCATGAATTATTTTCATGTGATTTATCAAAATAATTTTCAATCTAAGAATAAATTCCCTATCTCCATTACAACTATGATTTTCTTGTTTTTATGATTGAATTATATTTATGAAATCCATTTTTTTTAATTATAATGGAATGATGTTTAAGAAACCCATTTTGTTCCTTGGTTTGTGCTATGATGAATGATTTATGTTTTCTGGCACACATATGTATGGTTTTCATTATGTGATGTTTGGGACCTATATATCTCTCCAATTCATTGGGTAATGATTTCTATATAATGAAATATTCATGGATTGAATGGAAATTAAATTCTGTTTAGTAATATAGGGATGGAAGGGAAAGTAAATCTGGTTTCATAATACAGGGATGGAACAAGGAGGGATATATGATCAGAAATGGACTTTTTTAGAATTGATGCTATTGGAAATAAGCCTTGGATAATATAATGATTATTTTATATTCTTATGTTTTTTCCAAAATTCCATGTTTTATTCCAATTCTATTGTATAATGGTTCATGATCCTTTATGATTTATTCCTTACATACTACCATGATTTATTTCGTGACTCTGGATTTTGATATTCAAAATGAATGTCCATATTTCTAAATTCACATGTTTAGGTTTAGTTTTATGTTATCCATGTTTACCTTTACTATGAATTAAATCCCACCATTTTTATTTTTTCTTTTCCCCTAATTATAAATAAATGTTTTAAATAGGAAAAGTAAATGGGAAGATCTTTATGAAAGGTGTTTAGGATCATTCACTATGTTAAAATAATTACTTCCAAGTTTCTAAATACACTAATCAAATATGGTCTTTGGTCATCTATTTTTATAATTTATTAAGTATTACGCAAAAGAAATATAATATCCATGTTGGTCAATCTTTGGTTATTTACAGTTGGTATCAGTGGGAAGATTTAATTAACATTTGGTAAATTTGATGGAAAAAAATTTGTGAGGTCCTTATTGATAGTTATATGGTATGTCAATGGATGTCCTAAAGATATGCTTAATTATAGGTTACAATACAATAATTTTGGTATCAATCATGGATAACATATGATTATTCTAAATATGTAATATATTAAAATTACATTACCTTGATTTTTTTTTCACACTATGATTATTTTCACTCATATTTTTTCTATTTTTCATTTAATAAAGTAGTGGAAAATAATAGGATTTAAGTTAATGGAGATTATGATAGACAATAGAATTATATTCTTCATGAGAAACAAAATGAAGTGGGAGTTAGAATCTGAAACATAGTTATTATTACTAATAAAAAAACTTATATTTTGATCAATAATATCAACTTTTTTGAGATTCCTATCCCACAAAATAAGAGATATATAGTGTTTCATGGTAATCACAATGGAAATAATGTTAAATTATCCTCATGTAAATCATGTGGGAAGGGGAATCAAGGAGAATGTGTAGGCATTATGAAAATAGTTGTATATGTAATACATCAACGATGATTAAATGTTTTAAATGTGGAATGTGTAAGCATTATGAAAATAGTTCCCCAAAGGGAAAATCTCATGAAGAGAATCAGTATGGTCTTATGGGTAGTATTTATGTATCATATGATGAAGATACTAAGAAAGACATGTTGGATTAAAGAAGTGTTAAAGAATAAAAGGATAAATCTTGGTCAATGGTTTAAGAAGATAATTGAATGATTTCATGTTTATCAAGAATTTTGTTGTATAATTAATTGTATTATATTATGGAATATAGATCCCTGTAAGGATTGTAAGACTATTGATTTTTCTTAGGTATTTTAATGTATATGTTGAATGTTACTGGTAACCATGAAAAGTTATTCGGGGTAATAAGTTGAAAAATTCATGATTAAGGGAATGATAACCCATAATCTTTGTTTGATAATGAGATGGTGATATGTTGGATGTGAATAAGTAAATGGGATGGTAATTATTTCCTTATAACTGATTAAGGATTTGTTGAAAGTGGTATATTATTTAATGGATTTAGTTTCCATCGAAGTAAGAATAAGGAAATATCCATGTTTTCAGTATTTATATTTGGTAATTCAGGTTATTATCATGAGAATACAGGGTGAAGGTTGTAACATGTTTGGAATGTGACCAAAAAGTGATTAATTATGATATATGGGCGGTAAATGTTAATCATAGATAATGAACCTATTTCTATAATTTTTGATTTTCAACTATTGGATGGTTTTTAAGACTGTCAATTGATGGAATGATTATGTTAAACATCATATAGTGTTTTTCAGAATAAAGTATTAAGTCACCATAGGTGGACTTATTCATATTTTATTACATGAATTATCCTTATTTATGATAAAGAGAGATGGAATGATCAATATTTCTATTGATGGATCACATGATATTCTAACACTACAGAAATGACAAATTAAAATTTATTTCATTGAATAAGTGATGAAGTGAAAATTGTTCAAGGCATGACCAAAGGTGAGATTATAATGGAATCAACTAAATATTTCTTCTCCTGTTATTCTAATTTTGTTAAAGGATCTTTAAAACCAAAAAATTTATCCTACTACCCTCTTATATGAAGAATAAAATGACCCCTTAAATCGTCACAGATTTAGGGCTTTCAAATTGTTAACATTCTCTAAAATGTTTTCTCTATCACTACCCGTCAAACCATATTGGTTAGATTATTCTTCCATATCAATTCTTTCACTTCCCACCTATTCTATTCTATGTGTAAACCCAATTAATAACTATATTGGGTTACCATTATGTTTCTATCATTCCTTTTTTTAAACAATGTTTTAGTATTCCTTTTTATAATGTGGGCTTCTATAAAAGAAATATTCATGTAGTAAACCTATTTTAACACTAACGAATTTTGAGGGGGGGAATTTTATTTTATGGGGGTAGAATGTAACACCCTAATATTTTAATGATATATAGTTTTTTCATTTTCATTGATGTATTTTTTTATATGCTACACCAAGATAATCTTGCGCAATATGCAACACTAGCTCAGCTTACAGTATACTGAATGCTATGCTTGGATTGTGTTACACAGAATTTCAAGTTATTTTCATATACTTCATTTCACACATGACTAAGAATAAGTTAACAAATAAATATTATTATGTTACCTTATAATCTATTCATTATAATGACGGGTATGAAAAGTAGTAACTTTCTTCAGAAGAACTATTTAAATGCTAATAAGTGATTTTATTAAATGATAAAATCACTCTGGATGGATTCAATTAATGGAATATATGTTTCATATTTTAAATAAAATTTTTATAATTCATCTTATATGTTTCTTAAAAATGAAATAAGAACAAATTCAATCCTTCAGATATAAGAAGTATTTTTAAAAAATATATATTTTTGTCACCTTCGGATGTTGCACCAATTTTAAAACTAATTTTTTACAATTTTACATATTATATTTAAAAAAATAAACATTTTCTTTTTTAATCGGTATATAAAAATTTACATTGGATTAATTTTCAATATTTTTCTAATTATATTCAATTTTTGAATAATAGTTAAAACACACTAAATTTTAATTGAAAACAAAGAATTCTAATTACATAAATTATGTTGTTAAATTATATTATTGAATATTTTTCAAGTATAATAAGAATATATTTTCTATTATAAAATATAATTTAGGTCATTGACATTATTTTTATTTTTATTTTTTAAAAAAACATTTCAATCATTGGTATTGTTTTAACTTTTAGAAAATTGTTTTCCATTCCGAAAACAGGAATAATTTTAACTTAATTACTAGAACATCGATGTCTAAATTTTTTTCTTAAAAAATCATATCATATTTTGAATTAGTGGGTCTAAATTATGATAATAGGTAAACATTATTTTCTTGATATTATGAATAGTGACTGTCGTAATATTTATTTCACACGGTTAAAGGTAAATTGACTAATTTAGTTAAAAAATTAATATGATATAGAAAATACAATTACCCAAACACCTTCTAAAATCCAGTTGTATGACTAAAAATTGGCCCATAATATCTAAGTACAGTAATTGATTCATTTAGTGAAATTTTCTCTAGAGAATTATATAAATATTATTAAAATAAATGCAAGTGACATGAAAGTGAAAAAATGTCAACATCTTGTTTCTTATAGGTATAATAATTTTAATATAGCTAAAAATATGATAAAACATCGATAATAAAAACTCTCTAGAAATATATATACATTATCTAAGTGGTAGTAATTTATTAGACTTATTAGAGATTAAAAAATTACCTTAATGTCTTAATCAATGATAATATAGAAATTATTTAATTGAAGTAAAAGAAAAATTAATGATTAAAATGATCATAAAAATTAAAAAAACCAAAAAAATGAAAAAAAAAACACATTGGTAGTGTTTATCTAGACCATAATAATCTAAGGGTAGATTTATTGTCTATTTGGAGCCATATGGCATTGATTATGACATATATAATATTTTATTTAATGTGATGGAAAATTTTTCACATTCATGTTTTATAGATTTTTAATTTTTAAAGTAGGATTACATAGAAGATATATTAGACTATATGAATTACACTTAAATATATATGAGTTTTCTTCTTCATAGATTTTTTTTAAATTCTACTCAATAAATAAATATATAAAATATTTACATAAAACTGATATTGAAATTAATTTATTAATTTAAATATCAAATTAATGTTATTAAAATACTAAAATAAATATTATTTGGGATTATTAACATATCCAAAAATATATAAATATGAACTTGAACCCTTATTGTTTTAATACAGTATTTTTTTAGGGTAAAATATTAACTTAATAATTTTAAAAATCCATTAAATGAATAGTGTCAAAATTGACACTATTGATTTATCAACAAAATAATATTTTATTAAATTATTTAAAATATTTAAAATATTTTTCAAAAACAAAAAATAATTATTGATTATTCTAAAATTTTCTATATTTCATATTTATGGTCCAATTCAAATAGAATAACTAAACATTATAGAAATGATAATGTTTAAAATGCAATAAAAAAAGTCCAAAATTTATTTTCTAATTATATTACCACCTTATCTCTTGTTATATTACTATTGTGATATTTAAGAGGCTTTTGGGTGGTTTTTTAGTTTTTTATAAATTTCTATTTTTATTGATTCCAAAGGAACCCCAACATCAATTATAAAAGGGAACCTCCTCCCTCATTTAATCACATCAATATGAGCCTTCAAAATCAGCCATAACCTACCCATTTTACTTAAAAACATACATATTCATATTATAGAGTTGATGGTATTCTTCAAAGACCAACATTAGTGTCTTTAAAAGGAGATCCAGAGGGAGCTCATCGAAGAGGATGTAATATCCTCTACAGGTTCATTCAAATTATTTCTTTTTCTACATCCTCTTCATGATATGATTCCAATATTAATTTATAATAATTGTAAAAATTGTATACTTATATGTTATTAAGATTATTTAACAACCATATTCCACCTTATATCCATCCAAAAAAACAACAAAATCCCCATGTGTGCATATGTACAACATACCGTCTCCATGTTGTAGTGTAATCTGTTTTTCACCACCCCATGACTTGGATGGGTATAATTATGGAAATAAAAACTATATATGATTATTATAACACATTATTTATTATAGAACCTTATATTAACCACAAACTGATACTAAATTTCATAATTAAAAGAATGGAATCATCACTCATGCGTATGTGCATCATACCGTCTCCACAATGTGATATGATTCATTCAACAAGATATCCATTAAAGAATGATTATATTAATGTAACTAATAAAAACATATTATATATATTATATCAATAAACCTTTGAATGATATAAATATGACCGAAAATGGATAACCAAAACTTATTCATCAAAACATACATAAGAAAATGAATCATTTAATACACAAATAACAAGTAAAAATGAAATATTATTACCAAACGGTTGATAATAAGATATAATATAATATTAAAAAAAATAAGATTATGGAAAGTTTCAGTGACATAATTTAAGTAATTATACATTTGGTTAATATATATATATAAAGGATAGAAGACCTAAGGTATGAGATAATTTTTCAATCTCATTATTATATTAGATTGTTTATTCATAAGTATTTTTTAGGGTATATTTATCACCCACATCCATGATTTCAAAATAAGAACTCCAAAATGTTATTTATATACTTATTAAATTGATTATTGAAAATTTTAAGCAATGGGGAATTTTTTTTAAATATTATGAAATGAATCTTTTTTCGTTTTTTTTACAAGATGATTTTTGTCTTTTCTAAAAAATGTATTAGAAGAATGTTTTTTAACTTATACAACAAGAATGAATTTTTATGCTATCATAAATCCTTATTTCCATGAATCATACATTATAATATTTTAGGTTTATTTTCAATTAAGTTATTATATTTTAAAATTGAGTGGAATTTTGAGAAAATGAAATGTTTTTGAAAAAGATAGGATTTTTTCCTCAAGAATTTTTTTCATGTGATTTTTCAAAATTATTTTACATCTAATATAAAATTCTCTAAATGGTATTTTGTTTATGTCATTATTATTACTACGATTTTTTTTTATAATGGAATATTATTTTTTAATTCCATTTATTTTATTTGGATTATGATGGAATGATGTTAAAGAAACTGATTTTATTCCTTGGGTTATGATATAATGAATGATTTATGTTTTTCAAGAACACATATGTACGATTTTCATTATGTGAAGGGGGGAACTATATAACCCTCCAATTAATTGGGTAAAGATTTATATCTCATGATATTTACATGGCTAGAATAGAATATAGATTAAGTTCAATAATACAGAGATGGAATAGAAAGTAAATGTGGTTCAGTAATAATTGGTTGAATGAGGAGTTAACTCAGTTCATTAAAGGAAATTGTATTCTATGATGGTCTTGTCAATGATACATGGATAATATGGAAATGATTTTCAATGATTATACATTTTACACAATTCCATTTTTTCAATTATTTTTTTCATGGTTCATGTTCCTTTATAGTTTATACCTTAATTACAACCATGATTTATTTTGTGACTCAATTTTTTGATATTCCAAATTTATGTTAATGTTTTTACACTCTTATGTTTATGTTTTATTTAATTTTCTCCTTATTTACTCTTATTGAGCATTTCAACTAACCATTTTATGTTTTATTTTCCTAATGATATAAATAATGTTTTTAGGTA
The DNA here is from genome assembly GCA_963277665.1 of Viscum album. Classification (NCBI taxonomy): domain Eukaryota; kingdom Viridiplantae; phylum Streptophyta; class Magnoliopsida; order Santalales; family Viscaceae; genus Viscum; species Viscum album. The sequence goes on from OY728158.1 coordinate 267,417,704, forward strand.
TGAAAACTTATTAGGAAGATCATTATGGGAGATATTGAATATAATTATCCATGTTAATAGAATGTCTTACATGTTTCGAAGTAAATAAACTGATAGGGTATTTCATCTTCTATTGGTGTAATGTATTAAATATTTCTCAAAAGAAATGTAATTTCCATGTTTTTTAAGCCTTGGGTCATTACAGTTGATTTCAGAGAGAAGGATTAGTTATCCTTTAGAATATAGGATGATAAATACTTTTATGAGATCACTAGAGATAGGTCTTAGGTATGTCAAGGTATTTCCTAAGGATAAGTCTAATTACTGGTTTGAGTACTCCAATTTTGGTAATGATCATGGATAACAAAGGATTAAACGTATGATGTTATAGATTGAATGTACTTTCCATTGATTATGTGGATTTTATAGTATTATTATTGTCACCCACACATATCTTTTTTGGGTTTTATAAAATGGCTGGAAATATGAGGATTCGGGTTAATAGAGAATATTATGGACAATGGAATGAGATTCCTCCTGAGCAACCAAATGAGGTGGTAGTTGAAAGGATAAAAATTGTTGTTATGCCTAATCAGAAATATTATAATACGATAATTAATCTCAACATTGGTGAGTTTCCTGACCAGCCTAATAAGATAATGATGGAGTTTCATGGTGATCGTAGAGGAAACAATGATCAATTTTATTCAGGTAAATCATATGGGAATAGGCATTAAGGATAATATTTCAAAGGAGCTAGAAGATGTTATAGGTGTGGAAAAGATAGACACAAATCCGGTTTTTGAAAAGGATGTGGTTTAGTTAACACAAAGTACCATGACAATGGTATTTCTAAGACATCGATGATGGTTAAATGTTTTAAATGTGAAATATATGGGCATTATTAAAATCATTGTACTAGGATAAAATCTCTTGAAGAGAATTATCACGGTTTATAGTTAGTATTTATGTTTCATATGATTAAGATACTACTAATGAAATGTGATATTAAATAAGTGTCAAGGAATAAAACGATAAATAAAGGTAAATAGTTTAAAAAGATATCGGAATGATTTCATATTTAGGAATAATAATGTTGTATAAGTAATTTTATGGTATTATGAAAAAAAGAAAATAAGATTGTAAAAATTTCTTTTTAAGTGATTACAAAATGGTTTGAAAATTATTTAAGATGTCATGGATGGAGTTTATAGTTTTTGTAATTAAGAATAAGGAAACTTGCATTTTTTCAATATAGATATACGGTAATTCAGTTTGTTATCAATATAATGCATGATGAAGGTGGTCACATGTTTTGAATGTGACCAACAAGAGATACCTTATGATATATGTGGTATAAATGTTAGGCTAATTTAATGAAAATTTTTCTATTGTTTTGGATTTTCAGCTTTTAAAAGGATTATATGGTTATCAATTTATTGAAAGTTTCCATAAAACATAAGATGTAGTTTGTTATAATAATGTATTATGTAACACCCCAAGATTTTATGAGATATATTATTTTTTAAATTTCTTTCATATCTTCTGTTGTATGCTACACCAATATTATCTTGTGCTATACGCAACACCGTATTATCTTGCAGTATACGCAGCCCTAACTTGGCTTTCATTACACGCAATCACGACCTTCCTCGATAGCTTGTGTTGTATGCAATACCGGGTGTCACTAAACAACGATATATGGTTATAATATTATTATGAACAAGCCGTTATGAATAGTAGTAACTACATTTTGAAATTTATAACATTATTATTTCATCTTACACATTTTCTAGAACATGGTAGGTGAACAAAATAATTTTTTCGGGTAAAATGAGTATTTGTAAAAAAAATGCAGTTTTGCCGCCTTTTGATGGAGCACCCACATTAAATCTAGTTTTGACATATTTATAAGATCAATTTGACAAAATTAAATTTTACTTTGGAATCAGGATATAAAAATTTACTCTGGATAAATTTTTCATATTATTCTGATAACTTTCATATATTAATGAATATTAAAAATACGCTATATTTTAATTAAAAACAACTTTTTTCATCGTAATAATTTATATGGATAAATTATAATATTGAATAATTTTAAATTATAAATAGAATATATTTTTACCATTTAATATAATTTATGTCATTAGCATTGATTTTACATTGAATTCATATGTAAAATCATTTCAATCTTTTGCAATGTTTTATCATTTAAAACCCGTTTTCTTAAGAACATGATTAATTTTAAATTAAATACTGAAACTTTGGTGTTTAGAATTTTGAAAAATGGATTCAATATTTCAATTCAGTGGGTCCAAATTCTGTTAATACTTTTCTTTTATTTTTTTGATATTATGAATAGAAACTACGGTAATTTATATTTACTATAGTTAAAGGTAAATCTGGTAATTAAGGGTAAAAATAAGATAATAAAATTACCCTAACTCTTTTCGAAATCATATTGGATGAATAAAAGTTGACCCATATAACCTAAGGGCTAGACTAGATTCATTTCATGGATTTTTGACCATGAAATAATATAATTATTATTAAAACCAATGAAAGTGACAACATGTCACTCTCTAAAATCTTATAAGTGTAATAATTTTAATTTTGTGATAAACACCATAAAACTTCGGATATAAATAGTCCATACAAATATAATAATATTATCTACATCATATGAATTTTTTTATAATTTTTAAGGATTAAATAATTATCATTAATTATGACACAATAGTGATGTTAAAATTATTTTATTTATTAAAATATCAAATTATTTTTTTTAAAGTATTAAAATTAATATAATATAAACTATTTAATGTGCTCAAATAATTTTCTAGATATATATGAAATGTTATTAATCTTTTAATTTTTTTAGTTTGAACATATCTTCTTGTATATATTTTATTTAAATTCATACAAATGAATAGTGTTAAAATTGACACTATTGTTATTTTATAAAATTTTACATATTATAAAATTGTTTAAAAAACAACTAATTATTTAAAAATTATAAATTAAAATTTTTATAGTCGAAAATATCATGAAGTATCCAATTATGGAAAATTAACAACACAGAAGTGATTATTTATAACCATTTAAAATTTAGAATTTTATTACCACAAATAAAATTAAATAGATTAAATAAGGATAAATCAAAATTATATGGTTTAAAATAAGATCAAAACATGTCTAAATTTAATTGGTTGATGAGATTACAACCCTATCTCATATAATCTACGAATTGAGTAATTTTTTTGAGGTTTTTATGTCGATTTTGAATTTATATTAAACTAATGTTTTTGAGGATTCTAATGGTGCCCCTCTCCTCCCTTATAAAAGGGCACCTCCTCCCTCTCCTCTTTACACAATTTAAAGCCTTCAAGCTCAGCCAAAACCTGCACATTTCACTTCTAAACCTCCTTATAAACATACTAGAGGTATTTTTCTTCTTCAAAAACCAATTTTAGTGCCCTAAGAGGAGGTTTCAAAAAGACGTGTCGAAGAAGAGGTAATATCCATTACCGATTATTTCAAATTTATTTCTTCTTCTACCTACTCATATTCAGTTGTTTAATTATATTTTAATAACATCAGTATCAATAATATACTGATATGTTATTATAAATATTAAACAACCCAATTTCACCTTCAATCTATCCTAAGGAAAACGAAATCACCACTTGTGCGTACGTACGGAATACCGTCTCCACGCCATGGTGTAATCTGTTTTTCCACCACCACCATAATTGGATGGGTATAATGGTGTAAATGATAACTACATATGATTATTATAAAATCATACTGATTCTAAGATATTATATCATTCACTCCAATGCCATTCAACAAATATGGGAACGATATCATCGCTCGTGCCTACGTACGGATTACGGTCTCCACGACGCGATGCGATTCATTTTCCATGTTAACAATTGAAAAATGACTATAAAGTATATATAATAAGTAATCATGAAATATATGACATAATAAGGCTAATGGATTTATGTATATATATATATATATATATATGTATGTCATCTACTTAATTCCATTCAATTCAATATGGAAACGAAAACAACGTTCATGCGTACGTACGGCCTACCGTCTCCATGAACGGTGTATTTCTTTCCATTTATCGATATATTTTATATATGTATATTATGAATATATATTATATATAAATCATTTTTTATATTCTTTAATTAATTAATCATGATCTAAGTAATCATATGAATATTTACAAGTCAAAACATGGACGAAAAATGAAATGATTTTACCCAAAACGCTCTTTAACATGGAATTTACAAAAGAACGGTAATATAAAGTCATAAGTGAACCATATATGATATCATAAAAATGAATATGATTTTTTAATAAGTCAATGACATTATTTAAATAATTATACAGGAGATTCAGAAACGTATGAAGCATATTAGACCTAAGGTAAGGGATAATGTTGCAATCTCAATTGTTTTCTATCTGAGATTTCTTATACGTAAGTATTTACTGGGGTTATATTTATCAACCATGTACAAGTTTTATAAAAATGTTTTCTTGTATTTTTAATGTCCTTTTTACCCATTTTTGACTTTTACTACATGGTATGTAAGGAAACGTTTTTTTGTTCACCATACGAGGAACTTTTTGACTTTTCCGGCAAAGTATGAGAAGAATGTTTTTTTAACTTATACCGCATGAACGGATTTTTACAGTTTCATAAAACCTTATTTTCATGAATCTTACTCTACAATATTTCATGACTATTTTCATCAAAATCATTTTAATTTAAAATTTAATGGCATATTGTAAAAAGAAAATGATTTTCAAGAAGAAAGGATGTTTTCCTCAAGAATTCATTTCATGTGCTTTATCAAAACCACTTTCAATCTAAGATGACATTATTTCATATGGGTATGTTTCAAGTATAATGTCTCTATGATTTATGTGGTTTCACTTTTCTTATGATGAAATGATATCCATTTGTTTTATATGGATTATGTTATGATGGAATGATGTTTATGAAACCCAATTTATTCTTTGGGTTATGATTAATGATTTATGATTGTTTTGTGGTGCACGTAAGAATGATTTCAATATGAGATGGGTGGGACCTATATCTATCTCCAATGAATTGGGAAAAGAATTATATCTCATGAGATATACATGGATAAAATGGAATGTAAATCCGGTTCAGTAATACAGGGCTGGAACGACAAGTAAACCTGGTTCAGTAAGGTACTTTATCCACTAAGAAGGCCTTGGCAGCAATGCCTTGGCTACTATGGAAATAATATCATGTGATTAATGTTTTTCCACAATTACGAGTTTTATTTCCAATATAATTTATCATGATTGATGTTCCATTATGATCTATGCCTTATGTACTGCCATGTTTTATGTCACTGCTCAAGATTTTGATGTTTAAACATTATGTTCATGTTTTTATGTTCAAATGTATATGGTTTGTCTTATTTTCTCCATGATTACCCTTAATGAGCATTTGAGCTCACCCGTTATATTATTTCTTTTCCCCAGGATATAAACAAAGGTTTTAGGTAAGGAAACAAAAGGGGAAGATCTTTATGGGAGATATTGAAGATCTTTCACCACGATTAGAAGATTATATTCCGAGTTTCCAAAGACACTAAACTATTATGGTCCTTTGTTGTCAGTTTTTGTTATGTATTAATTATTTTTCAAACGTAATGTAATGTCCATGAATGTCAAGACTTGGGTCTCTACAGTTGGTATCAGAGGAAAGGTTTAGTCAACCTTTGGAAACTAGGATGTGATAACTTTAGTCAGATCCCTAGAGATATTTCTAAGGTATGTCTAGGGATGTCCCTAAGGTTAAGTATAAGTATAGGTTATAGTCCAATGATTATGGTAATGATATTAGAATTAAACCTAGGATGTTAAGGTACTCCCCCATTATTATGTTGTTTTCCCAATCATGATGTTTACCTCATGCTATTCTTTTTGGGTTTTAGACGACGGATGGAACCCGAAGGAACCATGTTGATCAATGTAATGGATGATGCAGTGATTGTCCTCATGAACTTACCAATATTATGGGAGATGGAGTTCAAAATCTTATTTCTATAATTACACAATCTATGAATCATTCTGGACTTCTAAATGAGTAGAGAAAGGAGCAACATTCTGTTGAATTCTTCATGAGGCAGCATCCACCTTCATTCAGTGGGTCTTCTGATCCATTAGTGGTTGAACAATATATCAGTACCACTGAAAATATATTTTCAGTTATACAATGTTCTGAGCATGATAAAGTCATCTTAGCAGTATATCATTTGGAAGTTGATTCCGATCAATGGTGGAATTTTATCAAGAATATGAGGCAAAGAGATGGAATTGAGTCTATGGAATGGGATGAGTTCAAGAACTTATTTTTTAATAAGTACTTCCCTCGTATTCTTTGAACAAAGATGGAGAATGAGTTTCTTGAACTTAAAAAAACGATGATGAATCTGTTGGTATATAATAGGTGAATATTACAAGTCTTTCATGGTATGCATCTGGATTTATCATTCAACCTGAAAGTAAAGTTGATCGATTCTTTAGTGGATTAAAACCAAGTATTTGAAGCTCCTTAGCTATAAAATACTTCAGTAGCTATGAAGAAATTGTGCGTTGTGCTATCAAGGTAGAACTAGAAATTGGTGCGACATATCCATCTCATGGTTTTGACAAGAAACAAAAGATGGAGTTCAAGGAAAAATCTCATAAAAATGGTGAAAAAAAGATGAATGTTACTTTATGCTCAATGTATGGAAAGAATCATGGTGGAGATTGTCTAAAAGCTACTAGAAAATGTTTCAAGTGTGGAAAAGAAGTTCATAGAGAAGTTGAGTGTCGAAGTAATGGAAAAATGGTTGCTAATGATATGAATAAAGAAAAGACTGTAGAGAACGCACCACCAACACTTTAATGCTTCATGTGCAAGGAAATGGGGCTTTATTCTAATCAATGACCTAATCCAAGGGTTAATGATGATCAACGTGAGAAACCATATAAGGAAAAGGATAAAGGGAAGTCACATGCGATCACTATTGGAAATTTTGAGTATAAAAACGATGTATTGGAATGATTATGTGTTTTTGTAAGGAGATTCCAAACAATGTTGTGGAATCTAATTTATAGTACTATGAAATATTGGAATATCTATGTATTGGTTTATTATGGTATTCAATAATTATATGGTACCGGTATCCATGAAAAGTGGTTCAAATAAATTGGAAATTAGATGATATGCGCATCACAAAGGGATAAGGAGAAAATAAATTGTTTGATAGTCTTCATGAGCACATGATTGATATATGGACTAACTGATATCATGGTTTGAGTATATAGAATTTTTCAGATTTTGGTATGTGGAAAGATTTAACTTTTGACAGCACTCATGTTTTCACTAAGGTTATATGGTAATTCATGTTTCAAAAGAATACATGATTAAGGTATTCATATGTTTGGAATGTGTCCAACAAGTTATATCTTATGATATATGTGGGATAAATGATGGTATTCACATGGTCGGTAGATGACATTTCTAGTAATCGTTTACTTTATACTATAAGATTGGAAATATGTATAAGCCTAATGATTGTAATGGATTATGTTGGAAATAATATATTATTGTTTAAGGATAGAAATTTTTCTGATATTATTTCTGGAATGTTATAATAGTATAGTTTTAGAAAAAGGACAACTCGCAGGACGGGCGACAACCTATCGCGTCGGACAAGGTTGTGAGAATTGAACCCACAACCGAAGTGTGACAGGCCTTTATTACCTACCACTAGCCTACAGGAAGTCCCTGGTTATTAGAAACTATTTTTATTTTATTAAGCGGTATGATAGATGAAGTATAAGTCCATTTTTGGAACGATATATGATAGATGGACTTATGTATATAACTATTTCTAACCTTTTGTTTGAGACAGATGGAATGACCCATCATTCTATCACATGATCTGCTAACACTTCACGAATGACAAATTCAACTTCATTTCTTTAATAGATGAAGTGGAAATTGTTTAAGTCACGAACAACGGTGAGATTATATTGAAATAAAGTAATTATTTCTTCTAATTCAAATTCTTCAACTTTAGGGAAATGATCTTTAAAACCAAAAATGTTTTCCTAGTTCCATTATATGTGATGAATTAGATGCTACCCTAGATCATCACAAATTTATGGCTTTGTGGTTGTTGGCTTTTTCATATCCATGTTCTCTACAACTCTCCATCAGAACTTGATGGTTAGATTTCTGTTCCATATACATATTTTCACCTATGTTCTACTACGTGGAAACCCAGTGATGATTTAATTTGGGTAACCGTTTTGTTTCATACTTCACTTTTTAAAAATTAGTTTTAGTATTCATTTTATGATATGGGTTTTTACGAATGAAACATTCAAGTGGTAAACAATTTATAACCCCGACGAATTTCGAGGGCGAAATTCATTTTAAGGGGGGTAGAATGTAACACCCCGAGATTTTATGAGATATATTATTTTTTAAATTTCTTTCATATCTTCTATTGTATGCTACACCAATATTATTTTTCACTATACGCAACACCGTATTAGCTTGTAGTATACACAACTCTAGCTTGGCTTTCATTACCCGCAATCGTGACCTTCCCTGATAGCGTGTGTTGTACGTAATACTGGGTTTCACAAAACAATGATATATGGTTATAATATCATTTTGAATCAGCCTTTATGAATAGTACTAACTACATTTTGAATGTTATAACATTATTATTTCATATTACACATTTTCTAGAACATCGTATGTGAAAAAAAAATTCGTGTAAAATGAGTATTTTTCAAAAAAATGCAGTTTTGCCGCCTTTTGATGGCGCACCCATTTTAAATCTAGTTTTTGACATGTTTATAAGTTTAATTTGAAAAAATAAAATTCTTCTTTGGAACCAGGATATAAAAATTTACTTTGGATAAATTTTTCATATTATTATGATAACTTTCATATTTTAATGAATAGTAAAAACACGCTATATTTTAATTAAAAAAACTTTTTCATCGTAATAATTTATATGGTTAAATTATAATATTGAATGATTTTAAAGTATAAATAGAATATATTTTTACCATTTAATATAATGTATGTCATTATCATTGATTTTACATTGAGTTCATAGGTAAAATTATTTCAATCTTTTGAAATGTTTTAACTTTTAAAACCCGTTTTCTTAACAACGGGATTAATTTTAAATTAATTACTAAAAATTATTTGATTTGAATTTTGAAAAATGGATTCCATATTTTAATTCAGTGGGTCCAAATTATGTTAATAGGTTGCTTTTATTTTTTTGATATTATGAATAGTAACTACGGTAATTTTTATTTACTATAGTTAAAGGTAAATCTGGTAATTAAGGGTAAAAATGAGATTATAAAATTAGCCTAACACTTGACAAAATCCTATTTTATGAATACAAGTCTACCAATATCACATAATGGTCGGACTAGATTCATTTCATGGACTTTGGACCATGAAATAATATAATTATTATTAAAACCAATGAAAGTTACAACATGTCACTCTCTTAAATCGTATAAGTGTAATAATTTTAATTTAGTGATAAAAAACATAAAACATAGGATATAAATATTCCCTATAAATATAAAATAATTATCAACATCATATGAATTTATTTATAATTTTTTGGATTAAATAATTATCATTAATTATGACAAAATAGTGATGTTGAAATTATTTTATTGATTGAAATATCAAATAAATGATTTTAAAAGTTATAAAATAAATATTATATGAACTATTTTATATGCTCCAATAATTTTATTGATAAATATTACATGTTATTAATCTATTAAATCTTTTATTTAGAACATATCTTCTGAATATATTTTATTTAAATTCAAACAAACGAATAGTGTCAAAATTGACACTATTGTTATTTTATAAACATTACATATTATAAAATTTTTTACAAATAAAATAAATATTTAAAAATTATAAATTAAAATTTATATATACGAAAATGTCATAAAGAGTCCAATTATGGAAAATTAACACCACATAATTGATTATTTATTACCATTTAAAATTTATAATTTTATTACCACAAATAAAATTAAATAGATTAAATAAGGATAAATCAAAATGATAAGGTTTAAAATAAGATCATAACATGTATAAATTTGATTGGTTGATGATATTCCAACCCTATCTCATATAATATTCTAATTGAGTCATTTTTGTGGTTTTTATGTGGGGTTTGAATTTATATTAAACTAATATTTTTGAGGATTCCAAAGGTGCCCCTCTCCTCCCTTATAAAAGGGATCCTCCTCCCTCTCCTCTTTACATAATTTAGAGCCTTCAAGCTCGGAAAAACCCGGAACATTTCCCTTCTCATCCTCCTTAGAAACATACTAGAATCATTTTCTTCTTCAAATACCAATTTTAGTGCCCTAAGAGGAGGTTTCAAAGAGATGTGTCGAAGAAGAGGTAATATCCGTTACAGATTCTTTCAAATTTATTTCTTCTTCTACCTCATCTTATTTAATTGTTTCATTATATTGTAATAACTTCAGTATAACTAATATAATGATATGATATTATAAATATGAAACAACCCCATTTCATATTCTATCCATCCGAAGGAAAACGAAATCATTACGCGTGCGTACATAAAAAATACAGTCTCTCACGCCGTGGTGTAATCTGTTCTTCCACCACCACCATAATTGGATGGGTATAATGGTGTAAAGAATAACTACATATGATTATTATAAAATCATACTTATTCTATGTCATTATATCATTCACTCAAATTACATTCAATAACTACGGGAACGATATCACTGCTCGTGCGTACGTACGGATTACAGTCTCCACGACGCGATGAGATTCATTTTCCATGTTAACAATTTAAGAATGATTATAAATTATATATAAAAAGTAATCATGAAATATATTACATAATAATGATATTGTATTTATGTATATACATATGTATTTCATATACTTAATTCCATTCAATTCAATATGGAAACGAAAATATTGTTCATGCGTACGTACGGCCTACCGTCTCCATGAACGGTGTATTTCTTTCCATTTATCGATCTATTATATATATGTATATTATGAATATATATTATATATAAATCATGTTTTATATTATGGAATTAATTAATCAGGATCTAATTAATCATATGAATAATTACAAATCAAAACACAGACAACAAATGAATGGATTTTACCCAAAACACTCTTCAACATGGAATTTACAAAATAATGGGTAATATAAAGTCATAAGTGAACCATATATGATATCATAAAAATGAATATGATTCTATAATAAGTCAATGACATTATTTAAATCATTATACCAGAGGTTCGGATATGTACGAAGCATATCGGACCTAAGGTAAGGGATAATGTTGAGATCTCAATTGTGTTCGATCCGATATTGCTTATACGTAAGTATTTTCTGGGGTTATATTTATCATCCATGTCCAAGTTTTATAAAAATAGTTTCATGTATGTTTAAAGTCCTTTTCACCCATTTTTAAATTTTACTACATGGTATGTAAGGAATATTTTTTTGTTTACCATACGAGGTACAATGTGACTTTTCCAGAAAAAGTACGAGAAGAATGTTTTTTTAACTTTTACAGCATGAACAGATTTTTACGGTTTCATAACTCCTAATTTTCAGGAAGCTTTCTCTAAAAGATTTCATGACTATTTTCTACAAAATCCTTTTCTTTTAAAATTGAATTTCATTTTGTTAAAAGAAAATGTTTATCAAGGGGGAAGGATATTTTCCTCAAGAATTCATTTAAAGTGCTTTATCAAAACCATTTTCCATCTAAAATGACATTATTTCATATGTGTATATTTCAAGTATAATGTCTATATGATTTATATGGTTTCACTTATCTTATGATGAAATGATATCCATTTGTTTTATATGGATTATTTTATTATGGAATTATATTTATGAAACCCAATTTATTATTTGGGTTATGATGAATGATTTATGATTGTTTTGTGGCACACATAAGAATGATTTCAATATGAGATGGGTGGGACCTATATCTCCCTCCAATGCATTGGGTAAAGATTTATATCTCATGAAGTAGATATGGCTGAAACAGCAAGAAAATATGGTTCAGTAATAGAGGGATAGAACGACAAGTAAACCTGGTTCATTAAGGGACTTTGTCCACTAAGATGGTCTTGGCAGCAATGCCTTGGCTACTATGGAAATAATATCATGTACTTAATGTTTTCCACAATTAAAAGTTTTATTTACAAGCTATTGAATCATGATTGATGTTCCAGTATGATCTATTCCTTACATACTACCATCTTTTATGTCACTTTTCAAGATTTTGATGTATAAACATAATGTTCATGTTTTTATGTTCAAATGTATATGGTTTGTTTTATTTTCTCCAAGCTTACCCTAGCTGAGAATTTGAGCTCACCGTTTATATTTTTTCTTTTCCATAGGATATAAAGAAAGGTTTTAGGTAAGGAAACAAAAGGGAAAGATCTTTATGGGAGATATTGATGACCTTTCACCATGATTAGAAGATTATATTCTGAGTTTACAAAGACAAAAACTATTACGATCCTTTGGTGTCTATTTTTGTTATGTATTATGTATTTCGAAAAATTAATGTAATGTCCATGTATGTCATGATTTGGGTCTCTACATACTATCTCTTCCTATATGCACTTATGAATATTTGAATATGTATGATAACATTTTTCTAATGACAAAGATAGAAGTAATGACTTGTAATTCCATTTATGGATTGAATGATCTAGTAACACTTCAGGAATGACAAATTCAACATCATTTCTTTGAATAAGAGATGTAGTAGAAATTGTTCAAGGAATTACCAACTATGAGATTGTTGTGAAATAATGTATGTATTTCTTCTAATGTTCTTCAATATTAAGGAAGGGATCTTGAAAAAAAATTATCATAGTTCCTTCTTATCTGACGAAAAAAATAACCCCTTAAATCATTCTAGATTTATGTGTTTTTTATTGTTAACTTTTTCTTAACCTTGTTTTCTATCACTCTCCATCAGAACATGATTTTAATATTTTTCTTCCATATCCATTATTTCTCTCCCCTCTAATGTTCTTCTTTGTGGAAACAATGTTTTAAGATAATTTTTGTAACCGTAATGTCTCTAACATTTCATTTAAAAAAAAGATTAAGTATTCCTTTTTATGATGTGGGTTTCTATGAAAGAAACCTTCAATTATTAATCCTTTTATAACCCCTACATATTTCGAGGAATAAATTCATTTTATGGGGTTATAATATAATACCCATTCATTTTTATGAGATAGACTTTTAAAAATTTTCATTTAAGTATTGTGTTGTACACTACACCAAAACAACTTTGCGCAATAAGCAACATTGTCTTAGCTTGTGGTATACACAACTCTATGATTAGCTTGTGTAACATACAATTTCAATTTTTTTGATAAAATTAATTTCATGTAAGACTGAGTATATGTCACGACCCGCCTTCACCAGAAGGAGGGAAGGGTCAGCAGGATTTCCAAGACCTTCCTTCTTTAAGTTGAAGGAGAGATAATGACCCCTGAAAACTGCCTTCTATAGGTCCCAGAGTGGCGACTAGCACCAGGGGTATGGAAATTACACACAAATGGAAGGCATTACCCTTATTGTTTTATAGTATTGGGAGATAAGATGATGAAACCCAACAACACCAAAACTAAAAGAAAAGTAAAGCCAAAAGTAAACCATTCCCACATGCATGTTCCAAAAGTAAAAGCCACAAAGTACAAAAGTGACTACAAGGGTAAGTACCAAAGAAGGAAAAATAGCAACTACAACTGCCCCAAAGGTTTGAACTAGTAAGGTCCTGCGCAATCCCCAAAGCCCACCTGGAATCCTGAAAGCAGTTTTTATATACGTATGGTGAGTATACAAGTACACTCAGTAGGGAAAACCAAAGACTATCGTGCATAAGTGGGGGAACGTACTAAAGTCCCATAAGAAAAAGGAGTAAACCAAACACCAAACAAAGTAAACTATCCACCCAAGCCTCACCAAGGCACAGTCCCCAAGTAACGCAAGTCAAGTAATATATATAATAAGATCACATCGATGTTTGGGTACCCCGCGCCACTTTCCCACTGGTTATTTAGACATCCTACGCATCGAACCAATCCCGCCATTCTCACCGCAGTCCCACTGCCACACCTGCCCACACACACCTGGGCCACAATCGCACGCAGTCCCACTGTTGAATCCCGCCCGTAAACACCTAGGCCACAAACGGCACACGTAACCACGCCCGCAAACACCTAGGCCAGAACAACCACCGCCACACCCAAAGACACGTGGGATATAAGATCCACTGCCATGACCGAAGACACCTAGGCCTTATCCCGAAGACACATGGGAAACCACCTACCGCACACACCTGGCCGACCACCAAACTACCTTTCCCGAAGATTCTTGGGCTAATAGTGGACCTTAGGCCATCACATCTTGCCCGAAGATACTTGGGATATCTGTGAAAGGGAGCAGAAAAAGAGCTAATAACCAGCCACTAATAACAGTGTTGGGAAAAACAATCTCCCCCATGAAATGGGGGTGTTCGGCACTAAGTGCTCAACTTGGGTGGGGCGCGAATAAAAAACACAAAACTACAAATATATATATATATATCTGTGTGTGTGTGTGTGTAACAAGCACTCACCCAATGTTAGGTTTTTCTTTAGCAAGACCCTTGCCAACAAAACCCATTTGTCCCATTCTTGTTTTCATGTTCATTAATAGTGTCTAAATAATTTTATGCACTACTAGGCAACTAATATCACAAGCACGAACCAAGGAAAAGATCCAGCCAAAAGTCAATTTAAGTGTTCACACCCTGTTCTATTGTAATGTCACAACAACAAAGGGATAAGTGAGATCCCTTGAAGTACTGGAACTAAAGACAACCCCGAGACACTGCCTCGTGTCCGACATCCAGGAGCCAAAAAGGGTTTCTCAACAATAGAGGATCCCACCCCAATTCATGATACAAACAACTTAACCACCGGGTCTTAAAACTCATAACCACTGAATCCATAACAACAGGAGATCCCATCCCCAATTTCATAACCACCGATAGTATAAAAACAGAGGATCACATCCCCTCCTACATCTCCAGCAACCAGCCCAAAAATGACAACAACCAACCACTACCACCAAGACAAAGCAGGGCCATGTCGGTATTTTCATATTTAGAAGATTTAACACACTCCATGATTTCAATTTCCATGTCTTAACCGGAGTTATCACAGAAGGGATTGGACCTGGTGCTTTCAATTGATTTAGCCAGATATACGTGATTAATCAAAGTTCCTTTACACAGTAAGGTTTATCCACCACAAACACGATCCATTTAAACATCACCAAAGGTAAGGGTTCATTAGTGCACAGACAACGACCACCAACATCCTCGATTTTCAGTAGCCGTAAGCCCGCACAATTCAGAAAGATGATTATAACATAAAACGACATCAATGATCACATCCCCCCTTCTTTATTTATAGAATCCGTTGATTATATTTATTTAGGTCTGGTATATCCAATTCTACAGAAACAAAACCACGCCCACCCCACATGATACTCAAAAGTGAGAGACGAGGAGAGATTCCCTAGTTGTTGATGAATGATCGATGCTAAGCCTGGGCACGGAACTTCACGGATACCTATGCGGATCGCCTAAATGAAAAGTGGCTCGTCTGAATGAAGGGTACTCTAGCGTAGGGTGAACGAGAAAAAAACCCTACGGAGAACACTTTTGTTTATAAGGACAGGGATGGTTGAGATTAGAATGCGAAACAGTGTAAGACACGGGGTCGTGGGTTGACCACATGGCCCCACGCGTCATTAAAGGGTCGTATGGTTTAAACTGACGCACATAGTAGGTTAATTCATTAAATATTTAATTAAAATGTTTATAGGCGTTACCGGGATTTAAAACAAGCTTAAAGGGGTCAAAATAGGGTTTAAACCCCAATTTGTGCAAAAAGGAGCGCTACATGAAAGAACCCGTGGGGGGTAGGCAAGAGCCACCGGTAGCCGAGAACCACCTGTGGCTGACAGCGACCGGTAGATGAGAGCTACCGGTGGTTGTCAGCAACTGGTAGGCGGCATCTATCGGTAGACCGTGCTACCGGTATGCTGCAGCTACCGGTAAACCGACCTACCGGTATACAGAGCTACCAGTAGGCTGCGGCTACCGGTAGACCGAGCTACCAGTAGACCAGCTACCCGTAGGCTAAGGCTACTGGTAGGCCTACCATTATGCCAAACTTCACCGAGATTCCCAGACCAGAAAACACAACATGAGTGAACCTCATGTTAACTAAAAATGCCCTTCTGTCAAGAACCAAGAAACATATCATATCAAACTTCCCATGCATGTGGGGGTTGGGGAGTCTACTTCCCCATGTCAAGATATTATCCGCTTTGGGCGGCACTGACTCGCCCCACGGGTTTAATCGCATCCACCTTAATGCATCTTGATTAGGGGTCAGGTTCTCTCCTCCCCCATATCCAGGGCTTTTCACACACATTCAGAGGAAAGAAAACTAGTACATTTCATAGCCAAAAAGACAAAACGTTCTACCACAACAGGTACAATAAAGAACAAAACTCAAAACAACTATTGGTACTGGGTACACATCTATGCTTCCCTCTCCCACGTACTCTCCTCAAGCCTACCATGTCTCTACAACTCCCGGACTGAGGGAATGGTTCGCCCATGAGCACCATCTCCTTGCGATCCTAGATCATCACTGGTATCTCCAGAAAAGTCATGGCATCCTCGATGTCCATCTCACACCAATCAAGGACGTGTTATTAATCGTGCAGATACCGATGGAGCTTGGACACATGGAAGACATTATGCATCCTCAGTAGCGGTAGTGGTAATGCTAGCTGATAAGCCACTTCACCGACCCGCTGCAATACATCGAAGGGCCTGATGAACCTAGAAGAAAGTTTACTCCCCTTACCGAACCTCCGTTGTCCATGCCGAGGAGAGACCATCAAGAAAACGTGGTCTCCAACCTAAAACTCCAAGGGCCTCCTCCTGGTATCAGCATATGACTTCTGTCGGTCCTAGGCCACCTTCATCCTTTCCCGTATCAGCTGAACCTTCTCTGTCGTGCTCTGCACCACCTCTAGGCCAAGGATTCCCGCCTCTCCGACTTCGGTCCAAAACACAGGTGAGCAGCATGGCCTCCCGTACAGGGATTTAAACGGGGCCATACCAATGGTAGAGTGGTAGCTATTATTGTAGGAAAACTCTACCATGTGAAAGTATCGTACCCATGATCCTCCTGAGTCCAGAACACATGCCTGCAGCATATCCTCCAAGGTCTGGATGGTGCGCTCTATTTTTCTATCTGTCTGGGGATGGAAAGCAGTGCTAAGACGCAACTGGGAGCCAAAAGCATGCTGCAATCCTCTCCAGACTCACGAGGTAAACCATGCATCCCTTTCCGAGACTATAGACCTCAGAACTCCAAGAAACTGCACCACCTCATCCACGTACCTTCGTGCCAAAGCATCCACTGCACTCGACTCCATGATCGCCAGAAATTGAGCCTAATTCGTCAACCGGTACACTACCACCCAGATGACGTTGTATCCCCCTTTGAACTTGGGTATTCCCTTGATGAAATCCATCGAGATTTCATCCCACTTCCACTCGGGGACATCTAGAGACTATAGTAGGCCACCTAGAACTCAGTGTTCAACCTTCACTTGATGACACACTAAGCACTTGGCCACATCCTCTGCCACTTCTCACTTTACTCCGGGCCACCAAATCTGTCTCTTCAGTCCCTGGTACATCTTGGGAATTCAGGGGTGTACCTCCAGGGGTGAGTTGTGGAACTCAATGAGAACCTTGTTGCGCATCACTTCTGGGACAAACAACCTTCCCTGGACAAGCATCCGGTTTTGACCATCCTTCGTCCATCCTTCCAGTGCATTTCCCTGGTCAACTCTTCCATGCATCACTTCGCACTCTAGGTCTCCCCACTGAGACTCCTCCACTTGATGAAACAGAGATGACTGCACTGTCATCTGATACAGGCAACCTCTACAGCTATCCATCCTCGCATCCAGGTGTATGGTAGCCAACTCCTCCATCGCCTTCCAGACATCCGCCGACTCTCAGACCGCATCCTTCTGCATCCTCCTGCTTGAGGCATCAGCCACTACATTGCCATTTCCCTCAGTATAAGAGATCCCGAAGTCGTAATCCTGGAAGAACTCCACCCATCTCCACTGTCACAAGTATAGGTCGCTCTGGGAGAAAATATACCTCAAGCTTTTGTGATCTCTGAAGACCACAAGGTGTTCTCCGATGAGGTAGTGTCGCCATAACTTTAGCATAAAAATGACCACTGCAAGCTCTAGGTCATGGGTGGCATAATTAAGCTCATGGGGGCGTTGCTGCATGGACCCATAAGAGATCACCCCTTATCGCTGCATTAACAAACATCACAGGCCTTGTCTTGAAGCATCACAGAACACCTCATACACTGCCCCTTCTTCTGGTAATCTCAGCACTGGGGAACTGGCCAACTTCTCCTTCAAATATATGAAGGTTGACTCACACTGCTCACTCCACACGAAAACCTGGTCTTTCTTGGTCAGGGCTGTCAAAGGAGCTGCAACTCGGGAGAAGTTGGGTACGAACCTCCGATAGTAACCCGCCATCCCGAGGAAACTACGGACCTTTTCCACATTCTTGGGTGCTTCACAAGAAACAACTGCCTCAACCTGTGATGGGTCCATCAGTACCCCCTGCTCAGACACCACGTGCCCGAGGAAGTTCACTTCTCATGTCCAGAACATGCATTTTGACAACTTCCCATAGAGCTGATGTTGTCAGAGGACCTCCAAAACCGTCCTCAAGTGCTCTGCGTGGTCCTCCTCTGCTCTCGAATAGATCAGGATATCGTCAATGAACACAACCATGAACCGATCCAACTACTCCCGGAAGATGGAGTTCATAAGCCCCATGAACATAGCCAGGGCGTTCGTAACACCGAAGGGCATGACCACGAACTCAAACTGTCCATTTCTGCATCTGAACGCCATCTTCGGGATTTCACTTTCCTTCAATCTCAGCTGGTGATACCGAGACCATAGGTCGATCTTCGAGAACAATCCTGCCCCTTTTAGCTAGTCAAAAAGATCGTCTATCCTTGGAAGAGGGTAGCGATTCTTGATCGTCACCTGATTCAGCCTCCTGTAGTCTATTCACAACTTGATACCACCATATTCCTTCTTCGCGAAGAAGACTGGAGCACCCCATGGTGACGCACTCAGCCGAACATAATCCCTCTTCATCAGATCGTCAATTTGTATCCGCAACTCCCATAGCTCTAAAGGTTCCATCAGGTAAGTATCCATTAAGATCGAACGAGCGTCGGGCTGCAGGTCTATCCCGAACTTGATATCACGTCGAGGGGGTAGAGTCATCATCTCCTCAGGGAAGACGTCCATAAACTCGCAGTCGATCTCTGGAACATCCACCATTTCAGCATCTACTGACTCTACTGACAGCTTAGCTAACAAGGAGAGGAGGGGTTCCTCTCGCCTGCTGCCCTTCTGACTACTCCGCTCGCTGGTGAAGGTAACACGCCGGCTGCCCAAGTCTGAGAATACAACCCTTCCTCGGAAACAGTCGATGAAGGAACACATAGAGAATAGTCAGTCGATGCCTAGGATGACATCGTATGGATGTATCTGTAGTAGAAGAAGATCCATAACTGACTGATGTGGCCCTATCATCAGTCGGCATCCCCGAAAAAACAAACAACAAGTCGGTCTAACCTTTGACTGGTGTGCTCAACACCAGGGGCACTGGAAGTCTCTCGGCATCTAGACCCAAGGCATGGTCTAGACTGGGTGAAAAAAAGGTTTTCGAAGCTCCGGCATCGATTAAGGAAAAAGCAAGGGTACTGAACAAACTGATCGTAACTCAAAAAACCTCCGGCCCACCTGGAACTGCTACCTCTGTGGCGTGTAGTTGTCCATACCCAGCTCATCTGCCCCTCGGCTGTCGGCCACCTCCCCAACCACGCCCCGGTCGATGTCCCTGAGGAATGCCCTGAGGTCAGCCTCCTCCTCCTACGTCTTCCCTCAGAGGGGCGGGAGCTAACTGTCCCTGCTACAACTCCTGGAAGGGCCTGGCTGGAAGCTACTGCTGGGGCGGGTGGTGGGGCTTTCCACCACCGCCGTATTGTACCCCATCCAGGCACTGACTCCGGAGATGTCCAGGGATCCCACAGATGAAGCATCGCGGCCCTGGGACCGAAAGAAAAAGGGCGAGGACCATGGGATCAGAACTGAAACTGATGCAGCCTACTCCCTGCTGGTCGGAACCTGGAGGGCCCTGACGTTGGAGGCCTAGTGCTGATGGCCTTCCCCTTTGATGGTCCCAGCTGGATACCCTCTCCTGACACTCCTCCTAGAGCGCGCATCCTCTCCACCACTTCGGCCTTCTTCTAGACCTCCACGTACGTCGGTAGGGTAAAGGGGGTAACAGCATATTGGAGGGAGGGTCCGAGCGCCTCCTCCAAACGTCTTTCCCGAGACTCCTTGATGGGAAAGTGGTCCGGAGAAAAACGTTGGAGGTCCTTGAACATGATTCCTAGATCCCTTACTGACATACTCCCCTGCTGGAGGGAGAGTAGCTCCTGTCTTTTTTCCACCTTCATCGTCAAAGAGAGGAATTCCACCCGGAACTCCCTCTCGAAATCAGCCCATGCCACCTCAGCCTCTCTCTTCTCCCCTAGGTAAAGCATCCACCACTAACGCGCCGCTCCACGCATCTAGCTAACGGCCAAAAGAACCCAGTACTCAGTCGGAGCCCAGATCAAGCCGAAGGATATCACCAGCTCCTCTAGCCAGCTCTCCATCTTCATGTCAGAGGTGCTACCCTCATACTTCTCGAGGGTCTGTCACTGGAAGTGCTGAAGTGTCTTCTGCCACTAGTCGTCCTCCTCCTCTCGATCAGCTCTCGGTGGATCAGCCAAGGTAGTCTTCGGGGCCTCGATCTCATGTACCACACGTGGTCACCTTCCAGGTGCCATAGTTGCAAGGTAAATGAGGAATTCCTAACCCCAAGTAGTGAATAATATTGTCTTTTAAAACTTCTTAAACTTTTCATTTATTTTTAATTACCAAGACATCCCAAAAACACGAGAACACAAGTCATTATGATGCATGTACCTTTCCTAGGGACTCTAACCTTCAATCAGCATGGCCTCACTTGGTCGTTCGTTAAGTCTAGAGTCCTTGCATCGGATCACGGGGGGGACCTAAAATCATGTGTCCTAGCTGGTCTCCCCTAGCCTAATTCACACACCAAGGTCACCCAACACTGTTTCCCTACCATCCCATGCAATCCTCACTTTTCCTAACTCCAGACTACGTCCTATCTCTCAACCAGCCTCTGATACCATTCTGTCACGACCTGCCTTCACCAGAAGGAGGGAAGGGTCAGCAAGATTTCCAAGCCCTTCCTTCTTTAAGTTGAAGGAGAGATAATGACCCCCGAAATCCGCCTTCTATAGGTCCAGGAGTGGCGATTAGCACCAGGGGTATTTAAATTACACAAAAATGGAAGTAATTACCCTTTTTATATTATCGGGAGATAAGATGATGAAACCCAACAACAGAAAAAGTAAATAAAAATGTAAAGCCAAAAGTAAACCATTCCCACATGCAGGTTCCAAAAGTAAAATCCACAAAGTACAAAAGTGACTACAAGGGTAAGTACCAAAGAAGGAAAAACAGCAACTGCAAATGCCCCAATGGTCCGAGCTAGTATGGTCCTGCAGTATCCCCGATGTCCTCCTCGAATCCTGAAAGTAGTTTTATATACGTAGGGTGAGCATACAAGTACACTCAATAGGGAAAAACGAAGACTCTCATGTAGATGTGGGGGAACGTAATAATGTCCCGTGAGAAAAAGAAGTAAACCAAACACCTAACAAGGTAAACTATCCACCCAATCCTCACCAAGGCACACTCCCCAAATAATGCAAGTCAAGTAATATATATAATAAGATGACATCGATGTTTGGGTACCCCACGCCACTTTCCCACTGGTTATTGATATATCCTATGCATCGAACCAATCCCACCATTATCACCACAGTCCCACTGCCACACCCGCCCTCACACACCAGGGACACAACCGCACGCAGTCGCACTGCCGAATCCCGCCCGCAAACACCTGGGCCACAACCGTCACACGTAATCACGCATGCAAACAACTAGGCCAGAACAACACCTACCACGCACGAAGACACCTGGGCTAGAAGATTCACTACCACGCCCGAAGACACCTGGGCATCATCCCGAAGACACTTGGGAAACCACCTGCCACACACACCTGGCCAACCACCACACTACCCTGCCTGAAGATTCTTGGGCTAATAATGGACCTCAGGCCATCACAGCCTGCCCGAAGATACTTGGGCTATCCGAGAAAGGGAGCAGAATAGGAACTAATAACGAGACACTAATAATAGTGATGGTAAAAACACCCTCCCCCTTTAAATGGGGGTGTTCGGCACTAAGTGCTCAACTTGGGTGGAAAACGAATAAGAAACACAAAACTACAAGTATATATATATATATAGGTAACAAGCACTCACCCAAAGATAGGTTTTTCTTCACCCAGACCCATGCCAACAAAACCCATTTGTCTCATTCCTGTTTTCATGTTCAGTAATAGTGTCTAAATAAGTATATGCACTACTGGGAAACTAATATCATAAGTACGAACCATGGAAAAGATGCAGCCAAAAGTCAATTTATGTGTTCACACCCGGTTCTCTCATAAAGTCACAAAAACAAAGGGATAAGTGAGATCCCTAGAAGTACTGGAACCAAAGAAAACCCTGAGACATTGCCCCATGTCCGACATCCAGGAGCCAAAAAGGGTTTCTCAACAACAGAGGATCCCACCCCAATTCGTGATACAAACAACGTAACCACCTAGTCTTAAAACTCACAACCACCGAATACATAACAACAGGGGATCCCATCCTTGATTTCATAACCACCGACAGTTTAAAAACAGGGGATCCCATCCCCACCCACATCTCCACCAATCACCCCATAAACAAAAACAACCAACCACTACCACCAAAACAAAGCAGGTCCATGTCGGTATTTTTAGATTTATAATATTTAACACACTCCATGATTTCAATTTCCCGGTCTTAACTAGGGTTATCACTGAAGGGATTGGTCCTGCTGATTTCAATTTATTTAGCCGGATATACGTGATTAATCAAAATTCCTTTACACAGTAAGGGTTATCCACCACAAACACGATCCATTAAAACATCACCATAGATAAGGGTTCGTTAGTGCACAGACAATGACCACCAACGACCTAGATTTTCAGTAGGCATAATCCCGCACAATTCAGAAAGATGATCATAACATAAAACGAAATCAACGATCACATCCCCCCCTTATTTCTTTTTAGAATCCATTCATTATCTTTATTTAGGTCTGGTTTATCCAATTATTTATAAACAAAAGCATGCCCACCCCACATGATACACAAAAGTGAGAGACGAGGAGAAATTCCCTACTTGTTGATGAATGATCGATGTTGAGCCTGGGCACGGAACTTCACGGATAGCGATGCTACTCGCCTGAACGAAAAGTTGCTCATCTGAACTAAGGGTACTCTAGTGTAGGGTGAATGAGAAAAGAACCCTACGATGAACCCTTTTGTTTATAAGGTCGGGGACGGTTGAGATTAGAATGCGAAACCGCAGAAGGCGCTGGGCCGTGGGTTGACCATGCATCCCCACATGTCATTAAAGAGTCAGGCGGTTTAAATCAACACACACATGAGGTTAATTCATTAAATATTTAAATAAAACATTTATCGGCATTATCGAGCATTAAAACAAGCTTAAAAGGGTCAAAATAGGGTCTAAATCCCAATTTGCACAAAAAGGAGCGCTACTAGAAAGAACCCGTGGGGGGTAGGCGAGAGCCACCGGTAGCTGAGAACCACTGGTAGGCTGCAGCTACCGATAGGCCGAGCTACTGGTAGGCTGCAGCTACCGGTAGACCGAGATACCGGTAGGCTGCGGCTATCGGTAGACCGAGCTACCGGTAGGCCTGCTACCTGTAGGCTCAGGCTACCGGTAGGCCTACCGTTACGCCAAACTTCACCGAGATTCCCAGAGCAGAAAACCCAACATGATATTTTCACAAAGTAATGGACCCCTAAAACCCAGGCCATTACATTATAATTTTACCACTAAATATTATTATGCTACCTTCTAACCTAGTTAATATGATGGGGTTATGAACATTATTATCTTTCTTCTGAAAAACTAATTAAATGCCAATATGTGAGTTTATAAAAAAAATAAAACCACTCTTAATGGATTTTATTAATGAAATTTTCTTTACTATATATAATATGAAAATTAAAATTCAATTTTTATGTTTTCTTTTCAAGATATAATAATAAATTTATTTTCCAGATACAAGATTTATTTTCCAAAAAATTTATTGTTTTTCTTCCTATTGATGGTGAAATTTTTTTAAATATAATTATTGAAAATTTTAAATATTATTTTTCAAAAGCATCATTTTTATATTTCGAAGTGATATATAAAAATTTACTTTGGAAGAATGTTTGATATTTTTCAAATAACTGTAATTTTTGGTTGAATAGTACAAATACACAAAATTTAAATGAAATAAAATTTTTTCATTGAAATAATTTATATAGTTAAATAATATTATTGAATGGTTTATTAGTAAAAATAGAAATAATTTCTTACGATTCAATATAATTTACTTCATTTGAACTAATTTTACATTTAATTCTGATGTAAAAACATTTCAATCCTTTCAAATGTTTCATCTTTTGAAAACTCATTTTCATTCAGATGATGGGAATAATATTAATTTAATTACTATAACATCAACATTTCAAAATTTGAAAAATTTATTCCATATCAGGAATAATTGGGTCCAAATTATGTTAACAGATTACTTTTTTAATTTTAGATAGTATGAATAGTAACTATGTAAATTTTTATTAAACATGGATAAAGGTAAATCAGGTAATTTAGGTCAAAAATTAATCTGATAAGGACAATAAAATAACTGTAAAACCTTCCAAAATCATATTGAATTAGTCACCATAGACCCTTATCATATATTTAACTTAATTGATTCACTTAATGTGCTTTTTTCTATGAACATGATTTAATATTATTAAAATAATAAAAGTAACATGAATGTGAAAAAAAATGTCACCCTCTTATTTCTTATAACTATTATAATTATAATATAGTGACAAACAAGATAAAACATATATAATAAACAGTATCCCATAATATAATGATTTTATCTACATCTTGGTAACTTATTTATAACTTTTAGTTATTTAAAATTTACCTTAATGTCTTATACAATGATAATGCAGAAATTATTTAATTGATGAAAAATAAATTAAATAATTTTAATTAAAAAGATAATAACCATTAAAAATACCCCTTTAAACATGAAACAATATTATTGGTAGAGTATATATAAACCATAATCATTTATGGTTTAGGTTATTATCCATTCATATCCATGTAAAAATAATTATGACACTTATAATATTTTAATTAATTTGATGATAATGTTGTCTCATTTATGTTTTATACATATAACAGTTTTAAATTAGGATTATACAGAAGTTACATTCGACTATAAGTATTAAACATAAAGATATAATATTTATATATCTCATATCATATGATTTTTACTTTTTACTCAACGAATTATTATAATAAATAATTATATAAAAATGGTGTTGTGATTATTTTATTAGTTGAAATATCAAATAAATGTTATCAAAAATACTAAAATGAATATATTTTGGGATAATTAACTTATCCAAAAAATATAATATATGACCTTGACACATTATAGATATAGTAAAATATCTTTTCGGATGTTAACATATTATATTGATATTTTTAAAATTCTATAAAATGAATGGTGTCAAAATTGGCACTATTGATATTTTGTCAAAAACATGTTTTATTTAATTTTTTTTTTAAATAAAATATTTTGAAAAATATTATATAATCATTGTTTATCTAAAATGTTTTATATTTTTTATTTATGTTCTAATTGACATCAAAAATGTAAAAACTTCACTATTTTATTACTGAACAATTTGTTACATTAATTGAAATTAAAAGATAATAATTAAGGGTAAAGCCAAATGATAAATTTTAAAATAAATTAAAAACATTTCTAAAAGAAACTTTTATGGGACAGTAACTTTATATCATCTAAATACATAAATATGATATTTTTTAGTCTATGGGTGGATTTGTAGTTTATTATAAATTAAAAGTTTTAGAAATTCCAAAGGTGGTCCAAACCTCAATTATAAAAGGGAA
The DNA here is from genome assembly GCA_963277665.1 of Viscum album. NCBI lineage: Eukaryota > Viridiplantae > Streptophyta > Magnoliopsida > Santalales > Viscaceae > Viscum > Viscum album. The sequence goes on from OY728158.1 coordinate 267,444,237, forward strand.
CCTCCTCCCTCATTTATTCATATCCATTTTTTCCTTCTTGATTGTCCGTAACATACCTATTTACCTTAAAAACGTCTTTATTCACATTATAGATGGGATTATTTCCTCAAAATACCAACTCTTGTGCCATTAAGAGGAGAGCAAGATGGTGCTCGTCAAAAAAGTGGTAATCTCTTCTACAGATTCTTTCAAATTATTTCTTCTTCTACATCCTCTCTATGAGTTATTTCCAATATAAAAAAATGAATCTAGTATAAATTTTATACTGATATTATATTAATATTATGTAATAACCATATTTCACCTTCTATCCATCATAGGAAAAACAAAATCACCACACGTGCATATATATGATTTATAGTTTCCACACTGTTGTGTATTCTGTTTTTCACCACCACATTAATTAGATGGGTATAATGATGGAAATCATAACTATATATGATTATAATAACTATTTTATTTCCTAAAACAATATATATACCATCCCATTCTATACTTTTTCATAATTATAGGAATCATATCATCGCATGTGCATACATACGACATACGTTCTCTACGGTGTTAGGTGATTCATTCAACATGATATCCAATAAATCATGATTATATAAATGTAAATAATAAAGAAATATGATATATATTATGTTAATATAACTTTTTATTGATATAAATTAAATTATTTGGATAACTGATTTTTATTCTACAAAACATGAAATTGAAAATGAAGTAGTTAATACTCGAATAACATTTTATAATAAAATATTATTAACAATGGATGATAATATGATCCTATTTAATATAATAAAAATGAATATGATTATATAATAATTAAATAAAATTAGTACAATAATTATACAGGAGGGTTGGATATATACAAAGGATATTGAATATAAGGAAAGGGATAATTTTACAATCTCATTATTATCTGAGATTGTTTATTTTTTAAGTATTTACTAGGAAATATTTATTCACCACATCCATGCTTTCTAAATATGTGTTCCAAAATATTCTTTCTATCCTTCTATAAAATTTTAATTAAATTTTTTCCATTGGTTAGTTTTTATTAAATGGTATAAAAGGAATATTTTTCATTTTCAGTACGAGGTGCTTTTTGACATTTCCGACAAACATATGATAATAAATTTCTTAAAATTATATGATATGAACATATTTTTAAACATTATTAATTCCTTATTTAGATGAATATCCAATTAAAATATTTCATTTTTATTTTCGATTAAATTTTATTTCATTAAAAATAGTGTGGAAATTTGAGAAAATATAACCTTTTTGAATAATAAAGGATATTTTTCTCAAAAATTAATTTCAAGTGTTTATCAAAATTATTTTCCATATAAGATGAAATTATATAAATGGAGTTGTTTTTATATAACAATAATTACTATTATTTGATTATATTAATTAGGTAATTGTATTTATGTAATCCATTTTCTACATGGGTTATGGTGGAATAATATTTAAGAAACCCATTTTATTCTTTAGGATATTCTATGATGAATGAATTATGTTTTTGTGGAACAAATATATATGATTTTCATTGTGTGATAGGTGGGGTCTATATCTCTCTCAAATTAATTGGTTAAAGATTTATATCTCATAAGATAAAAATTTCTTGAATGGAATGTAAATTAGGTTTAGTAATATAGGAACGGTAGGGTAAGTAAATTGTGTTCAGTAATACAGTTCTAGAATGAGGAGTGAACTCAGTTCAGTAATGGAGTTTTTCCACTATGATGGTCTTGTAATTGAGCCTTGGATATTATGGAAAATTTTCTAGGATTATCTATTTTCTAAAAATCTGCGTTTTATGAATATTCTATTTTATCATGGTTCATGTTCTTTTTTAGGATGTATGCCTTATGTACTACCATGATTTATTTCGTGACTTTGGATTTTGATATTTTAAATTTATGTTCATGTTTTTACATTATTATATTTATGTTTTTTTATGTTGTCCATGTTTAACCTTACTCACAATTTGATGTCACCATTTTTATGTTTTATTTTCCCCATGATTTAAAAATATGTTTTATGTAGGAATAATAAGGGGAAGATCTTTATGGGAGATGTTTAAGATATTACACCATGTAAAAAGTATGTGTTCCATGTTTCCAAAACACTAAACTAAGATAGTATTTAGGAATATATTTTTGTAATTTATTAAGTATTATTTTAAACAAATGTAATGTCAGTTTACTTCAAGCCTTGGGTATTTATAATAATGTATTTATTTATTTCTGTTATATCTAATCCATCAATACATTTCAACTGATGACACATTCCATTTTACATATTGCAAAGATTTTTTTACCTTTAATTTTTATATTTTGTTATATTATACTTCTTAACATAATCCAAAATAATAACTAGACCTAACATGAATCTCATTCAAATTATATCAAATAATGTTTCACATAAATATAAATAATCACACATAGTAAACATGAGATATAGTGTATTTTGGAAATTAGTTTCATTGTAAAACACATCTCATCCACATATACAATCATTCATTTTCATATTCATAAACTATTCTTAGATCTCCTCATACTCCTATTACAACATGATATATTTTTAGGACATATATAAAATAGTCAAAGAGGTATAAATCCCATAAATTGTGTAAAACAAGATGAACATGGGGAGAAGTATCATGAGGGTAAAAATTCAATACCTAGAATCAATAAGTGAATGATAATAATCCACCATATAGAAACTTGGTATATATATATATCATAATATCAAAGAAGCATGGTAAACATAATAGTCATAAAAATTTTAATAAATACTTTTTTATTCATTATGAAATAAAATCAAGTATTACTGAAAATATATCAAAAGATTATAGATAAATAAAGATGTATCATTACAAATCATAAGACTGTGGAAAAAGCTAACTGCGACATGAAAACTCATAACATTATAGATAAATCAAACCACATAATGTCTATACTCATGGAGTTCTTGAGATATAAAAAATTTCCTAATCAACTAGGGAATATTAAATTTTTGGTCCATCTATTCCTTCATAATACATATAAAATTTGATTTCTACATAGAAATGACACATAGATCATGCATAAACATGAAATAAATACCAAGAAAATAAGCATGCTAAAATGATTTCAACTAAATTAGTAATCCACATAGAAACCAAATGAAATAATTGACAATACTATTAGATCCTAAAAGTTGAAGATCAACATATAATTAAATAGTTTACCAATTAAGGAAATAATAGTGGAGGTGGGAAAACATAAATAGAATTTGAGAAAAAAGGTGATAGAAACTAAAAAATAGTCCCTTTAAAGACTCACAGGGTTTGACATATGGAAAATATTGAAAGGGAAACATAATTTAATGAATATACCTAATAAATAAATGAAGTTTAATCATATATTAAATATTGGATGTATAATAAAGGAATAAAAGGGTGATGAGATTGAGCCAATGTGTGATAGGTAACCTAACCATGAGAAATAAAAAGGGTGGGAAGGAACACTTATCCTAAGAATATAATTTATTTGGATTATCCACTAACATCTATAATAATCTAATCAAATTCATTAATTAAACTATCAAAAATCTTTTTCTCATTTGATTAATTTTTATTAACTATTATTATCAAGATTTATTAATTTATTAATTTAATATTGTCCTAATTAACTATTTTGAGGTTGTTTAATTCAAAATTTCAAATTAGATATGATTTGTGATAATAAAAAAAATTACATAATGTCACGGTTCCATAATATCAATATGTTTTATTTTATAGGGTTAATATAAATACATAATTGATATAGTAAAATTGATTAGTAGATAGTGAAAAATTCTTTTATTCTTCGTATTTGATGTTGTATTTTATAGTTAAAAATGACTATGATTGTTCAAATTTAATGAAAGTATTACCTTAACTATAATATTATTAAATATATATATATATTATTATTTTTTTTTTATATTCAATAATGATGTTATTATTTGAGAATATCCATGAAAAGAATAAGTAAAAAAATTAAAACAACATCATTCACATAGGAAGCATAAAAATACCATGGGTGAAAAAATCATCTCAATAGAATTTTAAAATAAACAGCTAAAATAATATATATTGCATATTTATAAATATATTAAATTGTAAAAAATTAAATTTTAAATTAAATTTTATTCATTACTCACACTGTAGAATGTGTGTGTGGAGAATTTAAAATATAACATGGGTTTTGAAACCCTCAGTTCACATTCATTCACCTCCTCTAGAGTGGACTAAAATCAGTCAAGGGATATAATCTTGATCAACCAGTTCTTTAAGGATGTGTCTAGGAGTGTTTAGGGAGTGATTTTAGTGGATATTTTTCAATTTGGAATATATAAGATCTGAGGAGAAAGTAGTGGAGTAGGTATGTTTATATAGTCAGGGGGTTATTTAAAAATAAAGTATTGATTTTTTCATTATTTGGGACATGGACTATGATTAATTGAGAGAAATATGAATTTAATTAGTTTTGGATTAAATATGGAAGGTCTTCCAGGTTTAGAAACTCCAAAACTAGAAAATAATCTTGAAAATATTTTATTACTAGTAAAGAATCAAAAGTATGTTTCATACAAAAAAATATAACATCAGATTAAAAATTGATTTATAGGTTTGGAATTTATTTTTAATATTTTGAAAATAGTTATTTAAAATTTATATAAATCCTAAAAAAATATAAATATTTGGGTCATATTTATTTCAGGATGATGTCATTAAATATACAGTATTCTAATAATCTATATTTTTTAATGTTCCCCAAAAAATAAACATTTATTTAAAATTGAATAAATAAATGCTAATATAATCTCAATATTCATATTAGTCATTTATAGGAATAAGAATCATATAGAAATTTTAAATATTCACTAATCAAAAAGGTTTATCTTTATACTCATTAGAAATAAAATCTCCAAAATTTTGAAAATACTTTTACACATGTTAAAATATATGATAATATAAGAATAATAATTTGTTTCTCCTGAATCTTAATATTTTCAGTTAAATTTTTTTCTTTTAATAACAATTAAAATCCCCAAAAAAAAAATTATTTCTTTTGAAATTCTATGTAAAATAATTTTATATGTATTTTCATAAAAATAATATAATTATAATTTTTTGGATTTAAATATATAACACATTCTTTTATTCTATGTAAAAACTCAACAATAAAATTTAGGATATCATCCTTTAATAATAAATAAAATTTTAAAATCCTTTATGAATTAACATTTCTATCCTCTCTTATACATCACCCTCCTCCCTCTCAAGTCATTAAAATCTTAACAGTGTATATTGACAAATTGTTCTATGATAACAAACATATAAATTTAGAAGAAAAAAATATTTTTTTAGAAAAGTGAGCATTGAGGACGTTGCTCTATAAAATAATGTTACACAAGTCTCACAGAGAGGATGTTACATTTTTGACATTAGAAAATAAGCATAATTTCCCATGGAATATAGGAAGAGAAGATGAAATATACATTAGAAACTCCTTTTTGTCATTTAAAAAATTTAAAAATATATATGTTCTATAAATATAATAACATGTATCTCTTACCAAAAATGTTCTCCCATTCAGTTGACACTAAATTTTTTCAATTACTCTTAACCATTACACAATTTATAATATTGTGGATATGTTTACCTTTATGAATTCACCCAACAATAAAAACATTCATATACATGAATTAAATCACACATTATTAAAAAGTATTTTTAACCTATAGATACACTCCCAAAAATGTGAATCTTCATAAAATCATTTCATCTATTACATATTGATATATTTTTATTCCAACAAACCATGAATTTAAATTCATGAATTATCTAAAAATTAGTATAATGATTTATACAAATAATCCACCAAGTATTGGACTTTATATATTAACTATAATGTGTTTACTACTGCAATGAATTTTTTTGTGTTTTTACAGAACACAATATGTACATATATAATCCTTATTCAATTATAAAACCATATATTTTTTCATATAACCTCTCCAACATATCAATAAATACTTTTTGATAACATTAAATCATCATTATTTTTACATACTGACCCGAGTACCACTAAACCAATGCCCTAAACTAGTTTTCCACATGACCTCTGGTGCACCTCCCTCTACACTAGAGGTAGCCAAATAGTAGTGCGAGTCAAATGTAAAATGATTGCTAGAATATAACCACTTTTGAGTGTATCAAATTTGTAAAATAATTCTAAATAGATAACAACTATTATAAATTGAAATACTAATAACATACTACATGTTCCAATAATAACACAAGTTAAACATGATACCAGAATGAAATGAATACTCTACATGTAAGAAAGTAATACAAATAAAACCTCCAATAAAAGAAGTATATAAAGATATGAAACATTGTCCTAGTTCCCAACCAGGTCATGAAATACCATGATCCAACCCATCATCCTACCCTTAATCCAACCACCGGGTCCCTATCCTTAATTTGTACCTAAACAAAATTAGCATCTAATTAGGTCCCCAAGTGCCATGTAGGCCTATGTGGGGTGTCAATACAACTCAAAATGGAAGTACTAATATTTTATAATTCCATAACCAGTGTTAAAGTAGTGAATATAGATTTACTGTAATCAATATTATAATAACATACAAATCAGGATTCATTATTTAATAATATTTAACTTAACCATATTTATTCTCCGTTTTTAGTGATACAGAAACCCCAAAAACCTCCTTTGGCCCATTCCAGTCGACCAAACCATATATCATAGAGGTCCAAAGTATAAAAATGAGTACCATCACTCAATTATCCATCTAGGATATAGAAAATATTTTATGATCATCCCAACAATTTAATATATGGGTTATAAGTCGATAAATAAGAAGCTTAAGACCAAATATCTGGTTATGATTTACAATGCAGTGTCTGACCATCTAAACCAAGGATGTTGAATGTTATGTACATTATTCCAAACCATGATATGGAACTCCTTACATGTGACCTTTTAATCAAGAGCATCTTTTCCATCCTCTGAACACTATGGTGCACTGGGGTTCCTCGATCGTCTATCTAGCACACCAAAATCCCCAAAGTGGAGAATCATTAAAACATCCCAAAACAACATATATTTTTGTGGTTCCTTGATAAGTAGTCTAGAACCTATACCATGGATTAGAAACTCCATTTCCAACATCATCACTGATTACATTATTAAATAATTCTATCTTTTAAAAATCATTTAACAAAATTAAATACCCTAAATCATTCCTATAATAGATATGTTATGTGTTTTTTTAAACAAATTTAACACTTGAATATGTACCCTTCATTAATTTCATAAAACCCTGCATAAATCATTTTGATATGTTTAAAATATCCACTAAATTGCTTAAAGATGTTCGAAATTATGCTTCAGTAGGGTTATTTCTCATTGAACATCAAATCATTGAAAGGGTATATCCATTACCTTATTTTAAATAAAAATATGCCACCATGGAATTATCATAAGGGGTAAATCACAAAAATTGTTTTAATAATCATTTTAAATATAATAATAAACCCCATTATAAATAAATTTGAGGTTGAAAAATCCTTTTAAAAGTTTACCCAATTTCAAAACATCACATTCCCTTCATAGAAAACCTTGATAAGATCAAAATCAAAATTCAATCATTTAAAACATTTCAAAAAGATATTGGGTATCTCAAAAATATAAAACATTTCAATCATTCCATTTAACATTCCCACATGAAAATTATATTTCCATCCCATTTACCTCATAAATTCTAAATTTCATCATTAAAAAACTCATTTCATCATTATGAAAGGATTGGAATACAACAAGGGTTGCAAAAAATGCATTCTAAAGTCATTAATGGAGCAAATTATCAACGGTACCAATAGGTTTTGTGAATGGTTTTGAACCTATATTTCATTCCAAATTTAATTACCTTAGTCAAATATAAAAATATTATGGATGGAATAAAATCGTGACAACCATATACACATATAAAACATCAAGCCTGTGGGAGAAATATTATAGACCAACATCCTTGTTATTGTGGGAAACCAGTCATCCAATCACGGTCCTTAATTTGAACTAAAATAGCATAAAACACCAATTAGAGAAAGAACCTATAAATAGAGTTCTTGAAATTCGGAAGGTGGGAAGATAGAAACCAAATATTTTTATAAAATGTTGAAGAAAATGATGTTGAAGAATTTTCAGGAGCATTGATTCACCCTAAATAGCGCTCCAAATTCACAGTAATCAATGGAGATTCATCCTTAGAGATGGATAGTGTTCATGGTTCACATCCTATGATGATGGGGTTCTAATGATGGAGAATATAAGGGGACAAAATTTTAATATCTGAAGGGATAGTTATAATTTCCACAATTTTAATGAGACATAGTGTTTCATTGTAAGGTTTTCCAAACCCTTCACGAACCTGGAGTTCCCTATATCAAACAGGAAACTAAGACACATGGTTTTCATTTTCTCCAACAGGGTTTGACAATCATTGTTTTGGTCGTGAAATAGCCATTATCTAAGAAGACTAGGTCGTGTGGTCACATGGGGGAACTTATATGGTTTTTTCAAACTATTCCATAACATTTCTCCTAGCACAGTGATCCCCCTTTCCCCCTTTTCCATGTCCCACACCACTTGGACACCCCCAGGATTTTTTTACACCTGGGAAACATATATTATCCATATTCTAAGTGGTATCAAAAAAATATAAAACACAAACCAAACCCCATAAAACACCAGGACCTTACAACCTCCACACCTTATAACAACTCTTCCTTTGTATATACTTCCATGACATTCTAAACCCCTCTTGAGAGGTTTTAAGGTCATTGGTCGTGTATAAAAATTTATCACTCTTGATATTTTCATCAAAAAAATGTGTATTACATCATATAACTCAGATTAAATCATGGTCTTACATCATATCACTTCTCTTTATGATTGAAAACAATATTTGGATCCTCCTCAATGGATTCACCATCCCAAGGGATATCACTACCAAAATCAACAACATGAACCATGTTAGGAAGCATGAGAAATACCACTACAATTATGGAATAATAAAACATAAATCATAGAACGTATCAACTATAGAAGATAAAATCAACACACAACTATTCTGATTGCCTCCATAAACAAAAATATCACACCACACAATGTGACAACCTAACTCGTTTCTGATTCCATTCAAACGACTAAAATTTATCATCTATTAAACAAAATATACAATCAATTTTGATGATTTAAACCTTCTATGAGATCATGATTTGTCCAAAAACATCCCCCAACCTATGTTAGTACATTACTCAAATCCTAGTGGCCTCATCCCATTTTTGAACATATGAAATTCAACCAAAAAATAACCTTTATTTAAAGCACTCAATCAGCATCAACTTCAGCAGATACACATATTCACAACCAAAACACCTTGATTGTCTTTACCCCAAGCCATCTAACCTATAACAACACTCACATCATAAAGTTACCACTCACCCTTTAGGGTTCTCCCCAACATATGCTTTATCTCATATAAATCAACTTCCATGGATTGGAAACTCCATCATCATAAGGGACAAATAGAACCATAAATTTCAGCTTTCACCTCAATGATTCCTCGTTGGAATCTCTTTGACACCTCCACAACCCATAATCATCTCCACACATTAAAAACACTCTAGAATTAGAGTCTTACTTACATGAATAACACATCACTACCAACCTTTGGACTTTCTTTTCCACCACTTTCCTCAAGTATCTCTTTCTACCATGGTCCAAAATACAACATCTACTAAACACAATAAGTGGATTAATAAATATCACCCTCTCTTGAGAAATATAATGAAACATTATCTGTCACCTATTCTATAATTTAGAAAATGGAACCTATAATATTCACAATATCTTGTCCTCTAAAATGAGAACACTCATATATGACCAATGGCTCACCTCCCACTACATGGAATCAATATACTTTCTCAAAAGGGATAACCTTCTTCACAAACAGCAATTAAGTCTAATAAAACACCTTAAGTGGTTTGGAATATATCCATTTTTCTCTTCATGTACTAAGGAAAATGTTAATATTTTGTGAATAACTATCTTTAATAAATGAGTATAATAAAATTTCATCAATTAATATCACCACAAAAAATTAATTCTCGATATCACCGCCCACTACAGTAACATCTTTACCCACATGAAAGTAACATGATTCAACACCTAAAAATATCATGTCAACACTCTTCCATTATATTATAATGGGATTTCTAACCAAAATGCACCACCTCCTTATGACTATCTTCAAAGAATTTGTTACCCAACATTCCCTTTGGCACTACCACTGCCACACCACTAAAGGTATTCTAGCATGACCTTGGTTATTAAAATAAAAAACACATTGATTCATCAAAATGATCAAAAACCAAATGGTATCAAACATTACCAAAACAAGCAACTTTGATTTCATGAATGGATTTGGTTTCATACATCGAGTTATTTTTTCAAATGTACCAAATGGTATTGTGAATCAGTAGCATGTTCCCAACATTCATTTATCATAAAAAATCTTTAGGTCATTAATTTTCCTATGATCCTTAACTATAACTATCTCTAGATACCGTGGATTGTACATCACTAAAACAATGCTGAAATTCCCAGTCAGAAAACTATCCAAGCTTCTAAGTCCATCATCCTCATTAGAATCAATGAATCCTCAACATTCCCATCTAAAAACATGAATTTTTTCATAAACAAGACCAATCCCTGACCTCTCATTACCCCAAGTTTAATTGCTATATCAAAAGAATATATCATTAATTTGGTTTCCCATACCACACCCATCCATGGTCAAAATTGATCCCCTCATCAAACAACATCATTAAACTGGGTCAGGTACCCAAATGATCATTCCACATTAAAATATAGAAATAATTCAAACTCCAATCACTCATGGTGCTTCCCATTAGAAAGAAAATGAGGCATAAGCATGCCTTTTACCAAAACTAAATGGATCCTACCATACATAGATTCACATTTGATGCTTCCACATTGACAACACATTCTGAAGCACCTACAACACTTGGATAACCTCCAACAAGGTCACCCTCATCATCATCATCATTATTGGTAACCTCCAACAAGGTCCCCCTTCAACAGGGTCATCCTCAATTTCCCAATAACATGGAATTTCCCACTTATCCCACAAGGTGAAACCCTAACTATGATGCACTCACTATGTTCCAAAATCAAATTCCAACACACCCATATGTATAACACACATATAAAGGAACTCACAACCTAGATTTCAAATATTTTTGGTAACCCTAGATGTTATAAACATATCAAATACCTAAAATAGAGGCATGCCTATAAATGGCCAGTGCGTCTCCCTCTAGCCCATACACATTGAACCTGAAACATGTCTCTTCTCACAAGATTCAACTCTACCCCTATTTCCAAACCACATGGTATCTAACTCCCCAATGATAACACTTTCCTAAGGTATCACACTCACAATGACCCTACCTATACAAATGGAACCACATCCAAGACACCAATTTCATGTCGCCACATACTACCTAAATGATCACAACCCTGAAAGGTTACAACCTCTACATTACCTAAAAAAATCCAACCACCACATGGTCGCATCCCAATTTAGGATTAAGTAAGGAAAAATCCCATTACATAAAAAATATAATCCCACAAAATCCTCACTACCCATAATAAATGGTATGAAATCATGTGAATTCTCACATCCAAAAGCACCAGTACATAGGTTCAGATAAAAAATCACAAGGGATATACATTAACAATGGCTCAATGTATATGTGTTTCTTATGTACCACTTAAGTTAAAATTTATAATTTTAATCACCCTGTATTTTCACATTATATTAACATTTCATTAAACCAATATTTCAAAAAAAAATTACCTGGTTTCATTTCACTATTCATTCATTTTCTTTAAACATCATGTCATTCAAAAGACAATAATGGGGAAAATACATATTAATAATCAATATTATGTGACAAGTAGATGTATAAATAAAGAAAAACTATCTTTCAATATTAAGAAAAGAGATAAAACAACATAAATAAATAACATCACATCTAAGTGCACTACTAATTCTGAAAATATCAGTTACCAAAAAAAATAAAAAATAAAGAACATCAATTCCAACCCATATAAACATATATGTTCAACCATACGTTGTTCTAAACCCCCTGGAAATAGCTCATGACCAATCCCAAAAAATATCCTAGTATAATATCTACAATTCCCTAAATAGTTAGACAAAAGGAAACACCATAATACCACTTTTTCATGTCCCTTCTCGGGAGACAATAAACTAGTGGCCCGAACTGATAACTGCAAGACTATATGCACGCCTCCCAAAATTCTAGAGCATGTCAAATAGAAATTTTGTTTTAAGGAGGTCTGATGTGGAGACATTACGCAATTATCAATGTGATATGATTTTGGAAAATAATACAAAATAGATAAAAACTATAAATAGAAACATGAATAATATACATTAAATTACAAGAACATCCCTAGTGAAACATGATACTACAATGAATTCTCTACTCTACAAATAATGAAGTCATTAAAATAAAACATTTAATACGAAAACTATAAAAGGATCCCAAACATGGTCCCAATACCAATCCATGTCATGAAATCCCATACTCCCACCCATCATCTAAAGCATAAACCAACCACCCGATCCCTGTTCAGAACAAGCATGTCAAAACATATTGTATCTGCTCAGGTACCCATGTGTCATGGAATTTTGATCAGGGTATGTGTAAAACTCAATAGGCCACCACCTATTTTGTCTAATTAAATGTCCATTATAATAATAATGCCTAAAGATGTATTGTAATCCACTAAAAACTAATAGATAAAATGGTTTTAATTATTTAATAATATTTAAATTAACCACAATTAGTCCCATTTATTAGTGATACCAAACCGCATAATACCTTATTATAACCTTTCTATTAATCTGAACCACAAATCACAGAGATCATAGGTCATTAAATGATTACAATTGGTCAAATAATCCAACAATTATTTTGATCATCATGTCTGACCAACCCAACCATTAATTACAGAACTCATAGATCAGAATAAAATTAGTATAAGTCCAAGTATTCAACCATTATTTTTAATTACATGTCTATCCATCCCAAACAGTGATGTGGAACCCCATGTCCATCCTCCCAAACCATTATATAGAATGAAATTTTCATAACATTTGAGTCAGGTGCATCATGAATGTCCTCCAAAAAACATCACTGTGTGGGGTCACTTGGAGAATTAGTATGGAATTCCAAATATAGGTAGTATAGTATTATACCAATGACCCAAAATAATATATATATATATGTGTGTGTGTGTGTGTGTGTTTGTGTGTGGTTCCTTGATCATTTGTATAGAACCAATACCATGGGTGGGGAATTCGTTAGCTAACATCCTAAACTGTTACATTATTAATAAATTCTCTCCCAATCACATTATTTATCAAAATTCAATACCCTTAATAATTCATTAATAACCAAGGCCCCAAATGACATTTAAAAATTCAAATTTTTCAATAAATACCAACCACTTTTCCTAGTTTCTTCATGAAACCATTTTATCCTTCATCATATAATACATCTATTATATTTCATTCAAAACTATTCAACACTTAAACAATCCCACTTCATTAATTTAATAAAACCCCACAAAAATATATTGATAGGATTAAAATATCTACCAAATTACATCAAAAATTTTAAAACTACACTTCAATAAGGGTTTTCACTCTACACAAAAAATAATCCTGGTGAAAGGCCATCCAATCCCTTCATTTTATATGAATTAATCCCCCATAAGATTACATAAAGGGTTTGATCAAATAATCATTCAAATAATAATTTTAAATATAATGATAAAACCCTTTACAAATCAATTTGAGGTTGACACCTCCTTTTGAAACATTAACCAGTTTTGAAACAACATTTCCCCATCATTGAAAATAATTACCAGTTCAAAATCCAAATCACTTCAGTTAATCCATTTCAGGATCCTCTTATCTCATTCACAGGTATTTAATATTAAAATGATAAATAATATTTTTATTAATACCCATATTGCAAATATAATTTCAGGCCATTTACTCCTATAAATTCCCTATCTCATTATTAACCAATTTATTTCAACATTTTCATGGGGTTAGCATACCCGATGGATATCCCATAATCAAGTCACAAATAATAAACACACACAGTGGTGTCCTTTAATGGTATCACACACCATTTTCATTTAAAATTTACATTACTTCTTCAAATATATATAAACATAGAAAGGAAGAAAATCATAACAACTACATACACTTAATAAACATCAATACTCTAAGAAAATGATTAAAGACCACTAGCCTCATTCTTATTGATATCCACTCATCTATGAATAAACCATTAATCAAACTAAAATGTCATTAAAGACCATGGTAATGAACACCCATGAAATAGGGTTCATTAATTTCAAAAATAGGTGACACAAACAAGAAATATTGTTTTATAAAAAGGAAGGAAACTGAGTTTAAGTCTTTCTATAAGCTTTGATTTTCCCAAAACGAAACTATAAACAAATAAAAATTGATATTGATTCATCATAAGAGTGGGCGAGAGATCTGTGTTCAAACTCGAGGATGCATGGGGTATAGTAGGGGAGAATATATGGGGAGAAAATTTTAATATTAGAAAGTAAAAATGGAAAATGATGCACATCTAATGAGGATCATGGTTTGGCTGTGCAGATTTCCAAACCTTCTGTTAACCATGTGGTTCCCTATGTTCAAGAGGAATCCAAGTCGCATTTATTTCGATTACACCTAAATAGTTCGATAAACTGTTCGGTGGACTGAAACTCACCGCTTTCCAAGTGGACCAGCCAACATAGTCTCCTAGATGTACCAGCATGGTTTTTTAATACCATGCTGAAACATTTTTTTCCTTCAAATTTATCCCTCATTCCCCTTTTTTCTACACCCATGTGCCCCAAGACACCGCTTGTACCTTTTATAATAATAAAAAATATTCAACTAACAATATTCAAAGAGGTTTTCCCAAAATTTTAAAGGAAAATATACCCCATCAAACTTTAGGAATTTACATTTATAGTGATAATTATTTGTTGATAATAAAATACAAGCTCATTACAACTTATACTAAAGTTAAATATCTAAAATTAAATTCACCTTTCACAAATTTATAATCATATAAAATATTTAAAATATAATTTACTTATTTTTTCATCATTATGCATCATATTCATAAATTTTAAAAACAAAAAAAAACATTATAATACGGGAGTATTCACATAGTCAATTAACTCCCCCCAATTTACCATTTAACTCTTAATTATATTGTCAATATATAAAATTTAATTATTTTGACTATTTATATATGTATCCAATTTAATTATTTAAATAATTTCATATAACTTATTATATTAATAATCAATTAGGAACATAATATATAGAACATTTTATAAAATTGACTTGAATGAATTTAGGGCCACAAACCACCAAAAGATTAAGAGTTATCTCTCTCATGTGATTATTCCAATCTATTTATACAATAGTTTTGATTCCTATAAATAATAGAATCACTAACCCAAACATTTAATTACTGATTTAGTGATATAACACTAATAACATTAACATTGGAATGGAAATGGTTTGTGTAATATCCAAAATCATTTACAAGAAAAACCATTATTTTATAGTGGCCTCCTATCATCATCGTATAAAACCCTAGATAAATATACCAAATTATATAGTAGAAAACCATAATATCTTAAGATGGAAATAAAAAAAGTAAGTGATGATGAGAGAATTGATAATATTACATCAATTATGTCTGTTAAGTATCTTAAAGCCACCAACTAGGAGTGTTGAAATAGATGATAAGAGAAAGGGAAGATTATAGGTAGAGATAATTATAAAAATGCTGAAATTATTGTATAAAAATATAGTTTTGATCATCTCAAGGTACATTGTGACCCTAATGGGGAACTTAATGGAATAATTAGATACCTAATGGTCGACCATAAGACCCCTCATTATAAAATAAATAGATCTGAACACTATATGTATCATTTTATTTATAGTGGAATCACATTACATTTCCTATACATAAACCTTATACTGATAAAAACTAATTCCCCCACATCATCTTGAAATTTAATTATCCCTTTAACCATATAAGAAATCATGTTACAAATAATATATGAACCAAAAAACCTCTTATTTTTGTTTTTGGATTTTTTTGTGGTTTTTGTTGAAAAGTATTAGATAATAATTATCCTGTTGTTTACTAGAAAAGGATTTATAATGAGGGATACCTATTAGAATGTCCACCAAATTTTTGTGTACAGAAAATATAATGATATGGGTAGTTTACAAAAATATTTTAACATATTGTGTAATATTATGGTTAAATACATAAGAGCATAAAATGAACCATGTGATTATGTTGTTTCCCATGGTCATGAAGCATAATCATATTTGAAATCATGTTAGACTCACATGGACCCTGAAATATGATCACATTCCCTAGTGAAAAGGTGATACTTTATTGTGAAATGAAGGTGATTTTTTAATTAAGGCATCCATTTCTTCTAAAATGAGTTTACATAGAAGAGGATCATGTGAAGCTGTATGTGGAGTCTATCTTTCATTGTCGGAAGGTGGAAGGAATTTCTTGAATGGGAATATGATCGATATAGTAAACAGAATTTTTTAGTAATATATTTTTATTATCCCTTGAATATATAAATACCTAGTAATCACATCATTTTATATATAAAAATTGAATTATTATAGGGTTTACATTGTCGGGATTCCCTTGAAGTCAGAAAATGTTACATATTGAATAGAGACCACATAACGAAGATCATGAAATTAGTATATGTAAGGAGTTACATGGTGAATAAGGAGCATGGAAGATAGTTCATACAAAGTATACTTTTTTAGGAAAATCAAATTTCAAATCATGAGGATAGAATCACACCGTGGAGTCATATGGTTAATAGTGAACCAACTAAGGAGAAGAAAAATTCCTGAAGATGTTTTTCTAGAATAAAATCTTACATATGAAGGATGATATCATCCATTAATTGAAAATAGAGATTCTGGACACTCACAAATGTGAAAAAAAAAATTTAGATGATTCACAGAAATAGAAGATTCATTCGTAGGAATGGTGTGCTTAGTTTATTTGAGATATCAGTTCATTTTAAAGGTGTAAATTTTTGTGAGTATATGGGTATAGTCAGTCTACTATAAACATTTTTACAATGTTTAAATATAGTGTATTTAGTTATAATGACACATAATATTGGTATGGTACTTATAAAATCCCGGTTAAGTCAAATAAATTTTGTGAGTCTGATGCAAACTTTCACTTCAGTTTATATATTTCTACAGAAATAAAGGAAGGGATAGTTTTATTTAGTAATCGAACATGGAAAAATGGGTAATTTAATTAGACTGTTAATCCTTGATTCACCTACTCCCCCACCCTATCATTGTATTTGACAAATTGGGTCTAACACATGGAATTAGATCAAATGGATAGATATAGTAATTCTCCCTCAATTTTTGGTATGGAAGTAGTCAACCACAAAAGGATTTCAACCCTTGAAGGAAATAATTCTCAAAAATTGAAGAATTATATGAAGTACTACTTCCAATATTTAGGCATGGATTCCTATAAATCAATTATACAAGGTACATCAGATAGTATGGATAGTGGGGATTTATCAAAAGGGATTTTTAAACGGATTTGATGATGATGTTCAGACCTTTTTGAAAACTGTTTACATGAGGAGATATCATATAGTTCCTTACATCGAATTTTGGAAAACATAATTAATAAATTTGAAGGTGACTCAAAAATTTTAGAAGATTAATTAAAAGTTTTGTCGAATATGTACAAGGACATGAGGATATACCCAAATGATTATTTTAATTCATTCTTCTAATGGGTAAACGTTACTGTGGATAATATATGTGGTCACAATGAAATCCTCGATGATGAAAGACATTTCAAGCACATTCAGACAATACTGACACCCCGATTCAATCTGAGAGTCTTTGTACTTGTGGATAAAGATATAAATGAGATGAAATTTAAATTTTTCAAAGTACAATTATTTTATTCAATATGAGAAATGATGACAACATTGCAATGGAAAATGGGAAGCCTAAGGATGTAGCATTCAAGGACATCAAGAGTCCCACCATGAAGGTCAAATAGGAAAATGAGTAGAGGATAAATATATTTCATTCATTTACATGAATATTGAATTGGGAAAATTACACATTAAAGGGAAACATAATGTAACATGTTTTTATGTGGAAATGTTCGGAACCTTACAGCCAAGTGTCCTATGATGTTTCAAAATTAAGATGAGGATAATCAAGATCCTCTGAAGTGTTCTAATGGAAATTTGAAATTGATGAAAAATATATATTTGTTTTTCCATAAAAGGTACCCCTTTACCTATAAAATGATAATTCATGAACAATTTAAGTAGTAGAAAGGGAATAATGAAAATAACATAGAGAAAATGAAATGGTTCAAATTGTCAAAGGTTCCAAGGCAGGGGAACATAGAGAAAATGATAAAGGAAAAGTGGAGAAGATTTTATCTCCATGTTAAATTGGTTGTACTGGTTGAATATAAAAATCATTATAGATCCAAAATGAAGAAATATAACATATCAGTTTATTATTTTATAGTATGTATAAAAGTAAAAATATATTATAATTCATATATCCATAAAAATATCCAAAATATATTGTCTAAAAAGCTAAAAAAATAAATAAGGTCATCGAGTAAGGGAATAAGATGAGGAATATACTTGAGTAATCAATAGTTTGACTAAAATTGTGATTCGTATCAAATATATCATAGAGATGAATGAGTAATTTTGTAACATCCTTACCCAGCTCCCCCCGAAACTGGTTGTTAGACCGGTCACCACATGACCTCAAGCATGTCTCCCCATACACCTGAGCATGTCGACTAGCAGCGAGGGTATAAGGATATTTAGTGGGGAGACTATACCCTCTTATCAGAGTAAAAATAGTGGACAATATCCACAAATGGCAGAATCAGTGTGAATATTGATAAAAAAGATGAAGATATAATTTTATAAATCATGTAAAAAACAAAATATCCAACACCAATGTTATGAAATTCATGCTTGTTATGATGGTACAACAATGAAAGCGATAAATAATAAATCATTATTTACATATAAATAAATAAATAAATACATTATGAATCAATCCCTGAGGGTGATCTCCTCGAGCATCCTGAACATCCACTCGGTCCTCTACTAAAATATCCCATGTATATGAAAATATCACAATCCTTCAAACAAATAGAATCTACTTGGGTACCCCCAATGAAATATCGGCCTGAGTAGACTATGAGATATAAATCTCTGTATGCCAGGACCACCGGTGTCTACCCGAAATCTAGATAGTAGAGATATAATTTAAATAGTGTTAAGGAATTCATCAATAAAGTAATATGTATCATGTAACTATATACACATGTACCTACTTCAGCCCTCGGTGTCTGAACCCGCATAATACATTTTTCATACACACACAATAGTCATCACATATTAATTTTCATTTATCAATTATTAAAACCTCATTAAATTATATACTTCTTGACATATGTCCTCATCATGTCATTCCCTATATAATTCACTCACAAAATATGTCTCTAAATACTATCTAATCAATCCGTGTAAGGACCAAATTGAAGCTTGTAATTTGGCTTGGATAACGTGTCATAAGATATTTCATTTAATTTTTCATATACTATGTCTGATCTTGTCAACTAAAAATAGTGATTCTCCCAACCAATACCAAAATTTGAACCCTTCCACTTAATATAGTGATTCACCCCTAGGTTCCCCTTGACCCCAATATCTAAATACCAACCTGAGTTGTGCCGGGTTCTGAACTATTTTTTATATTCAATCACAAATCATTACATCACTTTAGATTTCATTAAATATTTAAATATGTTCATGTATGACCAATTGGACACACTATATTACCCCCGGTTTGAGGTACGTAGCCTTTTTTATGTTTTTTATTTTTTTAAAGTGCATGGGATGAGTTGAGAAGAGGTTGGGAGAGTTTTTAATGGTTTTGAATAAGTTTGGGGGATCTTCTTAGGGAGAACAGTTTCAGCACGATTAAAAGAAAACATGCGGGTTCTCCATGAAACCGTGTAGGGGGAGACAGTAGGCTTCACACGGCCTGCACACGGTTTTCCAAGCCATGCGAGGCAACTATGTGTACCCCTTCTCTCGAGTTAGTAGCATGCACACGGTTAGCGCACGGTTTTCCAAACCGTGGGGGCTAACCTTGCGACCACTTAAAGTAAGGGGTTGTAAATCCGGGAACCCTTGGGCTTGACCTAAAATAGTCAAAACATCCTCCCACTTGAGCCTCACTCAATATTTTGGGTTCTCTGGGGTTTAGGGTGCACTCCCAGTTGTTTTGGAAGCTATTCAAAGGGGTTTCTTTGTGTTTTGAAGGTGGTTTCTCCCAGGTAAGTCTCTCCTACTGGGTTCCTTGTGTTTTCCTCTAGATCTGAATCTCCCTCTCTCTCAGTTTACTATATTTACACCTATTTTGTGTAGATCTGGGGTTGTGGATTCCATGGATGTTAATTTTAAGGCTTATTGATTTTAGGGATGGGGATCTAGAGAGGTTTTGGAGGTGCGTTCATCGGTTTTGAAGAGTAATTACTTGTGGGTCGATTTTGCCAGAACCCTAAAGGTAGGCGGCTTTTTTCTCGACTCCACATGGTTTGAAATAGTGTTTTTCATTACAATTAATTTTTTTTGCTTGAAATTAATTCTGATATTGATGTGTGAATCCTGTTGGAAAATCAAATGGGTGATGATTTGGGGGTTTTGGCATGATATTGTGGTTTTGTTGAAATGAGATCAATTGTTTAATTTTAAATTGGGTATTTTAAAATGGTATTGATTATGAGCATGAGTATTGATTTCAATAAATGCGTGATATTGAAATGTGTTTGGCATGGAAATGTTATTTGTTGGTATTGAAAATAATGAATTATTATTGTTGTGTCTTGTGTGGAAATGTGTGATATCATTGGGTGGATGATTTTGGGACTTGGTGGAGTGGAGGAGAAGTGCCACTATAAAAAAGGGAATAGATAGTGGATGGAAGGGCCACCATCAAAGGTAAGTGGATAGAAGTTCCACTATCAATGGAAATTGGATGATAAGTTCCACTATAGAAAGGGTATGGATAGTGCAGGAGAAGTGCCACTATCAATAGCAAGTGGGCGAGAAGTTCCACCATGGTTTATTGTGTTCATGGGTTGGATGGGAAGTGCCACCATGGTTTGTTGTGTTCTTTGTTGGTGATGGTTGTAGATTGGGCTTGTGAGTGAAATATGAAAATGTAATCGGCTTGTGGAATGGTTTATTTAGCCTCTATGGGTGGCATTTTTTGATCATGGCATGATTTTTTGTCTTTCCCTTGGTTTACATGGTTTGGGCTAGATGGCTTAGTAAGGGTGTGTTTGGATTATGGTATTGGATTCACTTGTGATTCCTTTATATAAAATGTGTTATATAAATGTTCTAACGGTTTTATCCTAGTGGCATATGTAGGGAAGTAATTTTGGGAAAACCTACTGAGTAGTTGTACTCACCCCCTTCTTTGGCACATTGGTGTTTCTGGAGATGTCATGTACTAGGATACAGGTAAAGGTCAACCATCTCATTTCTAGTATTTCGTGGTTATTCTTGAGATGTGTTGGTGGATCTTGGATCTGG
The DNA here is from genome assembly GCA_963277665.1 of Viscum album. Classification (NCBI taxonomy): domain Eukaryota; kingdom Viridiplantae; phylum Streptophyta; class Magnoliopsida; order Santalales; family Viscaceae; genus Viscum; species Viscum album. The sequence continues at coordinate 267,466,217 of OY728158.1, forward strand.
GATCTTGGTGTGGTGCTGTAGTGGTGTCATGTCTCGTGGTGTTTTGTTGTTTAGTTTCTACTGTTTACTCTGATGTGTTGTGGACATGTCTAGTTAACTAGTTTTGGGATATGTTATGGCATGGTTCGTATCATATGGTTGTGTTTGATAGTGCTTGCATCTTTCATTTTTGGTCTGTTGAGTTGGGTGATCTCATTAAGGTAAAATCATTCCCCACTGTTCCTTGAAGCCCTTGACATTTATTGCCAGCCTTTGGGGCCTTGGGAATGTCTCTTAAGGCCAATTAAACATCACCGCCTCCTCAATACAATGAGGAAGGGGTGGGTTGTTACCAGTGGTATCAGCTTGTTCGGTCCTTTGGAGTTGATTCTCATATTTGGATTTGACATTCGTTGTGGTACATTCCTTGAGTCGGGATGGTATCAAGGTTTAGAAATGTTAAAACATGGAATGCATACTATAAAAGGACGTAGCTAACCCTTTTATGCTAAGAATCATGTTGCAATGGAGTTGGGTACATAAGTGGTTGGAGACACTTATAGGCATTAGATATCTCATTGTCGTGGGTGTAGCCAATGAGATGATCATGGTATGATTGGTAGAAATGACCTCCCTCTAGGATTCATATTTCATCGAGGTATAATGATTTATGTTGTGATATGAATGTGTGTATTTTGAAAAATCTGAATTGGGTTTCAAAATGGAAAGATTTGAAACATGAAATCTCGTGGTATTTTGAAAATGGTGAAACATGGAAAATGTGAAAAAGGTGGAAAGCCTCATTGTGATAGTGTTGTGTAATTCGATTTCAAATGATATTTATTTTGTCTACGGAAGTGAGACTCATGGTTGTTTGTTTTCTATTTATAGAAATGGCACCGGGTAGGCTTCGTTGAGACCGACTAGAAGTGACCGATGAAAATGTGGTTGCACCTGAGCCCTAGGTGAACCAGTAGTTAGTGAAAAGTATAGTGAAATCTTTCCAAGCTATGGAATGTGGAAATAAAGAGGGTCAACCAAGGCATGTGGATCATGTGGATTAGTTTCAAAAGAAAAACCCACCAATCTTCATGGTTGATTCAGAGGCAAAGAGGGCGGAAGTGTGTTTTAATAGAAATAACAAGATATTTGAATTCTTGGGAACACTAGGAGAGTTAAAAGTGAAATTGGACACATATATGTTGTAAGATATTTCCCTTCAGTGGTGGGAGTTGGTAGTCCAAGATGAAACAGACCAAGGTATGACGTGGGAAGGCTTTGAGTAATTGTTTAATAATACATTCTACCCACATATGTTTATAATTCAGCGCACAATAGGTTTCTTCTATTGGAAATAAGAAAACCTTTCAGTAATGGAGTATGCAGCTATGTTTATGAACATAGTGAGATTTTTACCTGAGCTGGCGGGTATTACATTATTGAAATATCATATATTTGAAGCTCGTTTGAAGCAAGGGATTCATTCTGAGATAGCAGTGCTGTGTATTGATGATTACACTGAGATGGGGAATCGAGCATCAGTGGCTAAGCAGGATCTATTGGGAGCTCCGGGCGGAAGAAGCATGGTGGTACCCATGGGGAATAGGGGTTACTCTAAGGCTTGGTTCAAGTGGAAGAGGGACACTTATTCCCTGGGCAGCAGTATGGAACATAATATGACGGTAGGATCGGTGAATCTTCTCCCAAATCCCGAGAGCAAACAGGGATGTTTTTAGTGTGGTTCTTTGAGCCACAACAAGTGGGATTGTACAAAAAAACTTCAATCATGTCATAATTATAAGAAGATGGGGCATTTGCAGCGTTATTGTTGGAATTCTATAAGGTCGGGTGTGTGTGACACTCCTCAGTGATCGTAGACGTCGTATGAATCAACAGGATGGGGACAGAAGCATACCCCTCATCAGTAGAGAAAATTCAGTTATGATGATTCTCGGAACACCACAACTCCTCAATAGGGAAATAAAGAGCAGAGTGTGGCAACCAAGGTGTTGTTCGGAGGTGATCAGGTTATGGTGTATGATCAGTCGGTACCATACATGGTGCGAGGTAATATTCTTTTAAATTCTACTTTAATGCAAGTGTTGTTTGATACGGTTGCCTCACACTCTTTCATTTCTTCGCGTGAGGTTGAGTTTCTGGGTTTAAGGGTATAAATGATGCCTTCGGTTTTGAAACATTGAACTCCTTTTGGTCGAAGAGAGTGTTGATCCTTCTTATGTAGAGCATGTTGTAACATTTTGGGAGAGGATGAGCTAATGTGGAACTTCTCAATGCTTGAGATGGATGGGTATGATGTAATCCTGGGAATGGATTGGCTAGTGGAGTTTAAGGCCCACATCGACTGTAATGCGTGGACATTGGATTTTACGACAAATGATGGATTTATAAATCTCTTTAGAGTTGAGAGGCATGAAAGGCAAGGTGAAACAGGTTTGTTCGCACCAATAGTGGGAACGTTATTGTATCTGTTGGCGGTTTTGACATTGGAATTGGTAGAGGGTGTTGAGAAGAGTGTTCTTCTGGAAGTGGTAGATCAGTTCATACATTTTTTTCCCATAGAATTCCTTGGGTTACCTCCCGTAAGTGAATAGGAGTTTAAGATTGATCTCCTTCCAGGGACTAATCCTATCTCAATTCTGTATTAACAGATAGAACCTACTAAATTGCAGGAATTGAATGTCCAATTGGAAAGCTAAAAAAAGGGTTTATCCAGCCTAGCACGTCTCTGTGGGTCGCGCCTGTGTTGTTTGTGAAAAAGTCGGATGGAAATTTGCAGCTCTGTATTGATTAATGTCGACTTAACCTTGTTACGATAAAGAACAGATCACCACTTCCATGAATTGATTATTTGTTTGACCATTTGAGGGGAGCCCAGTGGTTCACCAAGATTGACCTGAGGTCGGGATACCATCAATTGCGGGTGAGGAAGGACGATATTCCAAAAATAGATTTTATAAGTAGATATGACCATTAAGAATATGTGGTTATGCCCTTTGGTCTAACTAATGGGCCAGCGGTATTCATGGCAATGATGAATCAGATATTTTAGAGATATCTGGATTCATTTTTGGTGGTGTTTGTAGTTGATATTCTGGTGTATTCTAAGACAAGGGTTGAGCATGATCAGTACTTGGCGACAGTGTTGGGGATCTTGCGGGATCATCAGTTGTATGCCAAATTGTCAAAGTGTGATTTTTGGATATAGGAAGTCCATTTTCTAGGCCATGTGATTTCTAAAAAGTGTGTTTCAGTGGATCTAGAAAATATAAAGGTTGTTGTCTCATAGAAACCTCCAAATAATGTGTTTGAGGTACAGAGTTTCCTCGGTCTACCTGGGTATTATCGGCGTTCTGTTTGCGATTTTTCACCTTTGGCTTCACCGATGACATCTTTGACAAGAAATAATGTTCCATTTCAGTGGAATGAATAGTGTTTGTACTATTTTGAAAAGCTAAAGGGTGGACCTATATCAGCACCAATCATGGTTTTTCCAGAACCAGGAAAAAGGTATGTGGTGTATTGTGATGCATCGGGATTTGGGTTGGGGTGCGTTCTCATGCCAGGGAATCATTTAGTTGCATATGGCTCAAAAATGTTGATGGTTCATGAGAAGAACAACCCAAATCATGATTTGGAATTGGCAGTAGTGGTCCAATCTTTGAAAGTGTGGCGTCATTATCTCTTTTGTGAGAAATTCATGGTATACACAGATCATAAGAGCTTGAAGAACATTTTATCACAGAGGGATTTGAACTTGAGTCAAAGGAGACGGATGGAAAATCTCCAGATGTTTTATTTTTACTTAATGAACACATAGGGTAATGGAAATTTGGTTGCAGCTGCATTAAGTATAAAATCATAAGCTCAGGTGGTGAAACAGGAATCAGACCTGGGGCAGTTGATGTCGGTAATATCGGACATGTGGTTGGAATGTGAGAACCAAGGAGATAGAGCGGTCCTCTTTCTAGTTTTTTTGATTCCTGACTTGGTTGGCCTGGTTAAGGAGTAACATATATCTGATTCTAAGTGTGTGACCCTGAGGTCGAAACTCAATTGTGGGGAGACCATTGAGGGTTGGCAACTGAATGGAGATTCAGTTTTGTGTTTTTGGAATCGGATGGTTGAACCAATTTCTTGTCAGGAGGATCTTCTCAAGGCTTATAATCATTCTAGGTGGGTTGTTCGTCCTAGAATTCAAAAAATGTATAAAGAATTGAAAGCTTAGTTCTGGTGGTCTGGTATGAATAGAAGTGTGGATGAGATTGTTTTGAGATGTTTGACTTGTCAGTAGGTCAAGGCAGAGCATCAGAGGCCAGTAGGAATGTTGCAGTCTTAACCAAACCCTGTTTGGAAGTGGGAGAAAATATAGAGGGATTTTGTTACAGGTCTCCCAAGAATGGTCGGAAAGAATGATGTCATTTGGGTGGTAGTGGATCAGCAAACAAAGTCAGCCCATTTCATCCCAATTCATGAATCTCATACGGTGGAGGATCTTTCCAAAATCTATATCCGGGAGGCAGTAAAGAGGCAAGGTGTTCTAGTTTAGATGGTATCAGATAGAGATCTGAGGTTTACATCTTGTTTTTAGAAATCCTTCCATCAATCCCTTGGGATTCAGTTGAATATGAGCATATTGTATCACCCTCAGATGGATGGTCAATCCGAGAAGAAAATACGAACATTGAAGGATATTTTACAGGCTTGTGTCATGGATTTTGGTGGCTCGTGGGAGGATCACTTGTCATCGGTTTAGTTCTCATACAATAAAATTTATCAGGCATCCATACATTAGGCTCCGTTTGAAGCATTGTATGGGTGGTTGTGTCATTCTCCACTATGCTGGGTGGAAATGGGTGAGTCCTCGATGGTTGGACAAAGCCTCATCCAAAAGACTATGGAGAAGATCAAGATAATCAAGAAGATAATAGAGATGGCTCAGAGTCCTCAGAAATCATATTTGGATCATCATCAACGACCGTTGTCGTTTGAGGTGAGTGATCATGTTTTCTTGAGGATCTCTCATAGGTTGGGACATCATCGGTTTGGGAAGCATGGAAAGTTATCTACATGGTATATTGGACCTTTTTTTATTTTTGAGCCTCTTGGTAAGGTGGATTATCATTTGTATTTTCCACCTAGGTTCAGTGCGGTGCACAATGTGTTTCATGTGTCGTAGTCAAAAAATTATTAGTCGGATCATGACCATGTGATTCAATGGGATTATGTTGAGATAGAGTCAGATGCTTCATTGGTGCATGTGCTAGTGAATATTGTGGATAGGAAAGAGAATGTCTTGAGGGGTAAAAGAATCGGTCTGGTTTGGGTTTTGTGGTAGCATGGTCAGATTCAAGAGGAGACTTGGGACCAAAAGAAAGAAATTGGTGAGCAGTGGCCCGAGCACTTTCGGCAAAGGGCGGGTTCCCTACATTCCAAGGACAGAAATTCCAATGGTGGGGAGAATTTAGTACCCCTGTTTTTAGGTATGGAGCCTTTGTTTATGTTATTTTATGTGATTAAAGTGCATGGGACGAGTTGATAAGAGGTTGGGAGAGTTTGGAATGGTTTTCAATATGTTTGGAGGCTTTTCTTAGGTAGCATGGTAGGATCATGGTTAAGGGAAACCGTGCGGGTTTTCCAAGAAACCGTGGAGGGGGAGAAAGTAGGCTTCACAAGGCCTGCACACAGTTTTCCGAACCGTGCGAGGAAATTGTGAGGACCCTTTTTCTCGAGGCAGTATCATGTGTACGTTTTTCCAAACCGTGCGGGCTAACCATGCGACCACTTAATGTAAGGGGTTTTAAATCCGAGCTCCCTTAGTCTTGACCAAAAACACTCCAAACATTCTCCTCCTCGATCCTCACTTGGGATTTTGGGTTCTCAAGGGTTTAGGGTGCTCCCCCACTCATTTTGGAAGCGATTCAAATGGATTTATTGGTGGTTTCAAGGTGGTTTCTCCTGGTTAAGTATCTCCTCTTGGTTTCCTTGTGTTTTCCTCTTGATCTACATCTCCCACTCTCTCGGATTTCTAGATCTACACCCGTTGTTCATAGATCTAGGATGTTGGTTCCCTAGGATGTAAATTTTAAGGCATATAGAGGTTAGAGAAGTAGATCTAGATAGGTTTTTTTGGTGCATTCATCGGATTTAATGAGTAATTTCTTGAGGGTCGATTTCTCCAGAACCCTAAAGGTAGGTGTCTTCTCTCTCGAATCCATTTGGTTAGAACTAGTGGTTTTGTTTATAATTAATTTTTTTTCTTGAAATTAATTGTGATATTGATTTGTGAATCTTGTTCGAAAATAAAATGGGTGATGATTTGGGTGTTTTGTCATTAAATTGAGGTTTTCTTTAAATGAGCTCAATTGGTTAATTTTTAATTGGTGATTTTAAAATGGTAATGATTGTGAGAATGAGTATTGATTTCAATAAATTGGTGATATTGAATTGTGTTTGGCATGAAAATGGTATTTGTTGGAATTGACTATAAAGCATGATTATTGTTGTGGCTTCTGTCGAAATGTGTGATATCATTGTGTGGATGATGTTGGGACATGGTGGAGTGGACAAGAAGTGCCACTATAAAAAGGGGATAGATAGTGGATAGAAGGGCCACCATCAATGGTAAGTGGACGGGAAGTGACACTATAAAAAGGGGATGAATAGTGGATTGAAGGGCCACTATCAATGGTATGTGGATGAGAAGTGACACTATAGAAAAGGGATGGATATTGGATGAGAAGTTCCACCATCAATATCAAGTGGGAGGTAAGTGCCACCATGGTTTGCTGTGTGAAAGGGTTGGATGAGAAGTGCCACGATGATTTTTTGTGTGCTTTTTTTGGTGATGGTTGTATATGGGGATTTTGAGTGAAATATGAAAAGGTAATCGGCTTGTGGCATGGTTGATTTGGACCCCTTGTGTGGATTGTTTGGGTCATGGCATGATTTTTTGGCTTTCCCTGGGTTTACTTGGTTTGGGCAAGATGGCTTTATAAGGGTGTGTTTGGCTTATGGTATAGGATGCACTTGTTATTCTTTTATATAAACAATTTTATATAAATGTTCTAACAGTTTTAACCCCACGAGCCATGACACCACCATAGCTCCACACCAAGCTCCATGCTCCATGCTCCACCAACACAATATTCAATAAATACCAGAATTTTTCATATTCATATCTTGAAAATTAAATTTTCAATTAATCACCATATTACTCATCCTTCCCCGTTCAATCATTTAACTCTCCATATTATTTATAATTGATTATGTAATTAATATTCCACGAAATGGGTAAAAAGGCACACATAAGGGTGTCCAATACCCAATTTCATTTAAGTATCATTTTCAAGGAAGACCGATGGGGTTCTTCCTTTTTAACCATATAATGTATGCGACATAAACTCAATACATTTTAACTTTCTTGTAATACATGATAAATACCAACACGTGGTCATGTACACATTTTATATCACTTGGGAAACATTATTAAGTAACATAAAAAATCTTTCATAAACATAACATGTATTAGAACATAGCAAGTGGACTTATGAAAAGCCCAAGCCACAAGCAAGCATGATATGACTTTACAACGAACAACTAGTTTATATTTAGTCATCATTTTATGAAATCATAAAATTTCCATAATATTGGAACTCACATTCTCAGATTATTTAAAGAAAAATCTATGAATTATTAAATTATGAGATATGATTTGGGACCCTACCTCAGGGTGGAACCAGATCAATACTATACGGATTGACATACTGTGATAATCAATCTGCAAACGGTCTGCAGCCGCATGTGCACACACCTTCATATATATATATTTGTGTGCGTGTGCACACGTGTTGTCTAAAATATTGATTAAAAATTCACCAAATTAGTAATAACAGTCCAGAACCAGTGCAACGAGGTCTACACACCTATAACTCTATACCAGGAACTCAGATAAATTTTCAGGCTCTAATTTACTTGTTTCAAAACAAACAATGGGAATAAAACATACCTAGAGGAACAAAGACATGGTAATTTGATTTCATCTACCTCTCCTAGGAAGCAGATTCCAGATTAAGGACCAATGAGTTTTGAGTGAACATTCGCATACCCTAAAATAGAGGAACACAACAACTTGATTAAACCCGAACCTCATGGTTTCAGCCAAAACTAAATCATTTGTCAAAGTAGCATCAAATCACAAAATCTATTAAGAATAACATGAGAGGAGATTATAAATTGAAGATTTGATACCAACCAATGAAGAAATTGGAGTAAATAATTTATAGATGATGGTCTTAGAAGGGAGGGGTCGTGTGCTACTCGTTCTGCCTTAGAGTGCTTGACACTACTAAAGGGGGTCCAGATGAGTGGGGAGGCCACAATCAGGGAGGAATTGCAGGGAGATTGTCCCAATAGGGAGATCACACTATAGGATATCCAAATGAGGAGGGCCACGTGGAGGAGTCCGAACTGGTGCACTGCGGCCAAGGGTGAAGGGGGGGGGGCTCCTGTGCATGGTGAAGGAGAAAGGCCTCCATTATTTTGTTGTTTTTTAAAACTAAAAACTAAATAACAACCATTAAAAAATTATTTAAAATATCAAAAGAATATAACCATAACCCCTATAATTTATTTGAATGAAATTAATATCATATTAATGATACAAAATCCTAACCATTACCACCATTTAATAATAAAAAAAGTTTCTTCATTAATTTTGAAACTCTATATTTATGTAACTGTTTCTGGTAAATTCCAAAAACTCCCATTAACTTCATTCAAATGTCATTTAATGAATTATTTAACATTAATTTAGTTAAACAACCACAATAATTATAATATATTAATTATTATTATTAAAACATTCTTTTATTTGAACACAATCTCTTATTTAATCTTATTTATTGAAATTAAATAAATTGTTAAACTGGGTAAACTGAACGGGTTGGACCGCAACTGTGCGCAGCTCATGCAGATCCCTTCGAGTATACATTTCTAGATCTTGAGCACCTAGGACTCATTGGGACACCCAGTAAATTACGAGGTATTCACCCAAGTCCAAAAATGACACCACTAAGGGTTCTAAATCCCATAATACTATTACGGAGCTCACATTAAAAAATGACTTGTCAATAAATGGAAAAACTTATAAAACCATCGTAATTTAAACCCTATTAAAAACCACATGACATTACAATCTACCCACCTAAATAATTCTTGTCCCTGAGAATCCATCAGAAACTATTACAACATCTATTGAGCTACCACGTTTGATTTTGTTTCTTTTGAACAACCACGTTAGTTTTTCAAACTCCAAACTTACTTTTAACTAAAATGTAGATAAAAATGCTTATTTCTATAAAAACCTGATCCAAGGCTCACCGAAATAGAGCATACATTTGAGTCCATTGCAATGCCCTCATTGAAGAAAAAGGTCAATTCTCGATCATACTATAGAAACTGGTTTCACATGATTTCCTAGAAAGACATTTGATCCCAATAAACAACACTCACACTTAAACTAGAAATGTGCCTTTAAAATATATTACATCCCCAACCACATGTACACTAAAGTCCTTATCTGACCTCTAGTGATATTACCAAGTCATTCCATCACAATGATATTTAAAAAAACTATTATTCCCCAACGAGAATGAATGCGTAGCCCAAAGAAACCATGGATCCCTTGTTCAACCCAAATAACAACAACTCATCAACCCCAACAACATTTAAAACTTTACTGTGAAATAATACTGATATTATCTTAGTGTCTCCATGATGAAGTCAAGATGGGGGGCATGCTTGTCGTATTTGTAAGAACGCGCTAAGAGAAAAACCATGGTCACTAAAAATATTAGTCAAACTACAACCAGAAAACTCTGTTAAAAATGATCAATGAGACATATCGACACATTTACCAAAATCGATGCGACACTAAACTTATATGAATTTTCCTTGCTGTCAAAATTTTTTTTCCACTTACTAGTGTGCTATTTCTAAAACTCCTTAAACACATGAGGGATATTATTATATCCATGTTAACCATGTCAAATATTCTCACATGAAATAAAAAATTGAAAAAAATGGTGTGTCAAAACATTTGAGTCCTTAGTCTCTTACAAAACTTAATCATTGACCCACTCTCTTGGTCACACAAAACAGATATCACTATTCTCAAAAGGAAAATCATTTATCAGCAAGCTAACATGTCACTACACATAGCTAACAGAAATAAACATGATGAAATCACTAAAACATGTTGTAACACAGAATTAAGTAACATACGAATTTCTTATTATCACTCAAGCAAGTTCATAATATCACTAAACGATGATATCTAAATAGGCATACTAATTGTGTACAAGAAATGACATATATTTAAGCCACATAATCCATATTATCCCACATCCTGCTAATGCAACTACATGACATGTAATATATGTAAGACATGTTAATATCAAAGTGCCTAATATGAAGCATTTAATGAAATTTCCATATTAGGCCAAGGTAAATTTTTCAAAATTTTCATTATCAATAAGGATAGGAAAATACAGCAGTCACTCAAGGTGAAATCATATCAACTGTAACCTCAAATACTATAAACATCAATTCCCATCCCTAGACACTGGGTCATTCCCCATACATGGGTTGACCATCCCCAACACGACTATTAACCCAAGGGTCGACAAATTCCTAGTCTCCTGTCCACACCCCCAAAATAGTAAGACTAATGAAAAGAAGCCTCTGATACCACATTGTAATGTTCCAAACTAGCTCACCCCTAAACCGGTGGCCATACCTGTAACCACATGACCTCAACTATGTCTCCCCATACGTTAGAGCCTGCCGACTACCATCAAGGGTCCAAGGATAGTTAGTGGGGACACTATACACTCTTATCAGAGTAAAAACATTGGAAAATATTATAAAATGGCCGAATCAGTGTGAATAACGATAAAGCAGTGGAATACATAATTTAATAAATCTTGTATAAAACAAAATGTCCAATGCCAATGTTATATAGTACAAGTATGTTATGATGGTATAAATATAAAGGCGATAAACAACCCATAATGATTTACATATCAATAATGAAAAAAAATAAATAATGAATCAAAACCCAAGGGGGATCTCGTTGAGCATCTCGAGCTTCCACTCGGTCCTAGTCTCATATCTCCGAATTATATGAAAGCGTCAAAATCCTATACCCAAATAGAATACACTCAGGTACCCCAGTGTTGTGGTATCCCAAGTAGGATGTGAGATATAAATCTCTGTAGGTTGGGACCACCGATCTCTACCCCAAATCAAGACAATAAATAAATAATTTAAATAGTGTTAAGGAATCCATAAAAAAAGATAGAAGTACAAAGTATCTATATAACCAAGTACCTACTCCAGACCTCGGATTATTTTGGATTTTACATTATACATTTTCCTTGCATAAACAACAGTCATCCCATATACATTTTCATTTATCAATTATTCAAGACTTGTTAAATTATATAATTCTCGATATCCGGCCTAATCCTGAAATCCCCTGTATAAGTCACTCACAAAAGATGTCTCCAAAGACCATCAAAGCAATCAAATTAAGGACCGAATACAAGATTTTTCTTTGGATTTGATAACACGTCATAATTTATTTCATTTAATCTCTCATATACTATTTTTGATCCCGTCAACTAAAAAAGTTTATTCGCCCAACCTATACCAAAATACGAGCTCCTCCACTAAACATAGTGATTCGCCCATGGGTTCCACTGGACATCTGTATCTCAATACCTACATCAGATGTGCCAGGTTCTGAACCATTTCCCACATTCAATCAAAAATCATTACATCACAAAATATTTCGATAACCATTTAATTTTTTCATGTATGAATAATTAGAACCACAATCCAATGTTAATTAATGGGTGTAGAAAGTCATGTCTAACACCATCGTGAGTATTCGGGGCATCAGTCCTTGTATCACAACCTATGGGTATTTTGAGCCTCAATCCTTGTCCGATAAAAGAATTTTTTCATGAAACCTGACTATAGAACATCATTTCTAGAACACTGTGAGTATCTGGAGCATTAGTCCCTATCTCAAAACCTTTTTATCAAACATACATATATATTTATCAATGTTGTAGAACCACATGTCTAAAACCCCAAAACCATCCAATAAATCCTTCATAAGTTAATTAATCCAATTATTTAACTAATTCAACAACTAATTCACAACATAAATCTCTCATAATATAATTCTAAAATTAATTAACCATTAAAAATCTCAATAGTTAATAATTAATTAACAATTAATTATTCATAACCACAATCTAGTCAACTAAATAATTAAATCAAAATTTTATTATCCCAATACCTTACCAAAAAATATCATAATTAATTCACAAATCAATTATCATTATCCACTTACTAAACCAATAGATTAGTTAAAAATACCAAATCTATTAGTAAATGCCACAATTAACCATGTACAAATAAACATAAAATAATCCTTTAATTAATTAAGCTACAAAACAAATAACATCCCATAATTAGTGTTCTATTATTAATTACCTCATTCTAATCTCAGATTCCATAATTATTTTCCAAAATTAATTCTCTAATATATCATTGAAAAAACACATCATTTAATTCATCTTTAAATGTCTCTATTTATACAAAACAATGTATCACAATTAATTACAATAATAATTATCTCATTAATCTAATTCAATATCTCATAACCAATTCAATAATAGATTAACCATTTTCCATTTATCATGTAATAATTAATCCATCAATTAATTATTAACAGTTTTCAATTTATATTTCGAACGTGTCAAATTAATCAATAAACTCAATATTCAATAAACGCCACAATTTTCTAATTTGTATCTTGATAATTAATTAATCAATTAATTTACCTATTATTAATCCTTCCCATTTCAATCATTTAATTATCCAACTGATATATTGTAATGGACCAGACCCTCTTGGTCAATTACATTGCCAAAATTCTTAGTTATGGGGTGTCGTGGACTCATCGATCATTCCCACACATCAGCTCCACATATAAGCTCCACAGATCAGCTCCACTAATCTGCTTCACGGATCAACTCCACTAATCACCTCCACTGATCAGCTTCACTAATTAGCTCCACTGATCAGCTCCACTGATCAGCTCCACATATCAGCTCTACATATCAGCTTCACAAATCAGCTTCACATATCACTTTCACATATTGATTTTACCAGATCGGTTTCACCAAATCTGTTTCACTGATCGGTTTCACCAAATCAGTTTCACAGATTAGTTTCACCAAATATGCTTCACAGATCGATTTCACCAAATCTGTTTCACAGATCAGTTTCATCAAATTGGTTTCACAGATCGGTTTCAACAAATCGGTTTCACATATCGGTTTCACCAAATCTGTTCCACAGATCGGTTTCACCAAATCGGTTTCATAGATCGGTTTCACCAAATCGTTTGCACAGATATGTTTCACCAAATCAATTTCACAGATCCCTTTCACCAAATCAGTTTCACAGATCAGTTTCACTAAATCAGTTTCACAGATCGGTTTCACCAAATCGGTTTCAAAAATCGGTTTCACCAAATCGGTTTCACAGATCAGTTTCACAGATCGCTTTCACCAAATCGGTTTCACAGATCGCTTTCACCAAATGGGTTTCACAGATCGGTTTCACCAAATCGGTTTCACAGATCAGCTTCACCAAATCGGTGTCATAGATCAGATTCACCAAATCAGTTTCACAGATCGGTTTCACCAAATCGGTTCCACAGATCAGTTTCACCAAATCGGTCTCACAGATCAGTTTAACCAAATCGATTCTACAGATCGGTATCCACAAATTAGTTTCACATATCACATTCACCAAATCAGTTTCACAGATCGGTTTCACTAAATCGGTTTCCCAGATCAGTTTCACACGATCAGCTTCACAGGATCCGCTTCACAGGATTAGCTTCTCCCAATCATCTTTATGGGATCAGCTTCACCCGATTAGCTCCACCGATCGGTTTCAACTATCAGTCTCACCAATCGACCACAGAGGGGTGTCAAATTTTTCTTTCGCAAAATTTTCCCATAATGCTACTTTTAAATCTTTTAACCTTTTTAATGTGGTTCAAAGCCATTTATAGCACCATAAACAATGTTTTAAATCCCATAAGAGTGGGGAGACCCTCAATGGACCTGTTTTCCTCTCTTAAATTAAATCCTTTAACGCAGAACTGTTTTGGCCACCCCTCCGATGAGAATTATTAAATAAACAATTAATTTCATTGTGTGTAACCTTCTAACCATGAGGTGAAACCACGATCCACATTTAAAGCCACTCAAGATCCTCATATCCCATAATTCCAAGATATCACCTTTTTATCGCACGGGAATTCTTGTATTACCGGATAGTCTATTTTCCTTCCTCTCCTTGGTGCATTTTGAGTCCCCCTTCCCGAGGCAACTATTGTGCCTATGCTGGAGCCTTTCTTTCTCATTCTTAGAGTCTTCCATGTTCCTCTCCTGCATGTCGTGCATCCCCAGTTGTTGGTGCCAAGAGAAAATGTTGATCTTTGATCATTCAGGTAGGTATTTTCCTTTGTCTCTCCTTAGTGTGTATCATGTGGGGTGGGTGTGCTATTGTTTCTATGGGGATGGATGAAACCAAACATTAATGAAGATAATAAATGAAATTTTTAAGAATTAAGGGTGTGTGCTCAATGTTAATGTTGTACTCCTTATCCTTGATTATGTGTCTTGAATTATACAGGCTTATGCTCACTGAAAATCATGGTCGTTGGTGCTCTTTTTTGTGTATTAATGAACCTCTGTTTTTCTAGATATTTATGTGATTGAATGGTTATAACATGAAAACTAGTTAATCACATAAACTCGATTGATTAAATGGATAATCAGTGGATAGGAATAATTGTGTGATCACCCTGGTTAATCAAACGGAATGATGAAACTGAATTAATGGAATATTCAAATTTGAAAAATCCCTTGCTCTGTTAGGGTGATCTTGACAGTTGATTCTTGGGAAGTGATGTGGATGGGGAGGGGATCATCTGTTGTGGTCCAGTTGTGGGATTTTAGATCTAAGGCTGTGTGCGGCTTTATGGTGGGGCTTTTTTTGTTTCCAATACTTCAAGGGATCTCACTGATCCCTTTTGCAATTGTGATTTTACAAGATAATCGGGTGAGAATGCTTAATTTGATGTTTTGTTGTTTTCATTTCCTTGGATTGTGGTTATGCCTGTTAGTTTCCCGATTAGGTAGAATTTACTTAAATGGAATTACTTGAATATGATAACATGAATGGTTTAAATGGGTAATTGTTTTATGGGAATGATTTTTGATAGGGTTTTGGCTGTTATGCTACTTATGAATGAATAGTAACAAGGGTGCTTGTGTATGGGCTGGTTTTGGAAACCCTAGGATGAGATGAGTGCTTCTTACCTGTTTATTAGCTCCATTTCTGCTCTATTTCTTGAGTATCCCAAGATCCTTCGGGAAGGAAATGACGGTCGGAGGTCCAATATAGCCCTATATTCTTTGGGCAGGGTACGTGGTGGTTGTTGGACAAGGTGTGTGGGGGAAAGTTATTTCCAAGTGTCTTTGGGATGAGGCTCAGTTGTCTTCGAGCGTCGAAGTAGTTGTTCGGACCTAGGTGTGTGCAATATGTGTGGTAGTGATAGCCCATGTGTTTGCGGGCGAGATGTGTGATTGTGGTAGCCCAGGTGTGTGTGGGCATGGGATGGTAGTGGGACTATGGTGAGGATGGCAGGAGAGGTTTGACGCATAAGATGTCCTCAATAACCAGTGGTAAAGTGGTGTGGGGTACCTAAATATCAATGTGCTATTACTATCACTTTACATGACTTTTGATATTTGAGTAGTGTGCCTTGGTACGGTTTGGGTGGATAGTTTCCTTGCTAGGTGGTTTGGTTATCTCCTTTTCTCATGGGGAATTATAATGGATCCCCACTTGTGCACGAGAGAATTTGGTTTTCCCTACTGATTATATGTGTATACTCATCCTACATATATAAACTGGTTTCCGAGTTTCATGAGGATATTAGGGATCATGTTGGACCTTACTAGTTCGGATGTTGGGATAGTTGATGTTGATATTTTTCCTTTTATGGTGCTTTCCTTGGGGGTTATCTTCTACTTTTGTAGTATCTACGTTTTGACATTCATATGGGAATGGTTCCTTTTGGATTTACTTTTACCTTTAGTTTTGGTGTGGTTGGGATTTACTATTTTCTCTCTAGATCCTATAAA
Source organism: Viscum album (assembly GCA_963277665.1). NCBI lineage: Eukaryota > Viridiplantae > Streptophyta > Magnoliopsida > Santalales > Viscaceae > Viscum > Viscum album. Next base: position 267,482,518 of record OY728158.1, read on the forward strand.
AAAGGGTAATGCCTTCCATTTTGTTTGTGATTATATACCCTTGGTGATAGTATACACATTGGGACCTATTAAAGGCGGGTCTTGGGGTTCATCATCTCTGCTTTAACTAGATGAAGGAAGGGTATGGCAATCTGTTGTCCCATCTCGCATCTTGGTGAAGGCGGGTCATGATAGAATGGTATCAGAGGGGAGGTTGAGAGATATGATGAAGCTCGGGGTTAGGCACAATGATGATTTCATTTGTTGGTAGGGAAACAATGTTATAGAATCATTGTGAGTGAAATAGGACAAGGAAAACCGGCTAGGACATGGGATTTTAGGGCCCCCCGTTATCTGATGCATGGACTTTGGGCCTACCGAACGACCAAGTGAGGCTACCCTGATTGCAGGGTAGAGACACTAGAAAAGGTACATGCATTATATTGACTTGTGTTTTTTGGTGTCTTGCGTATTTTGGTGATTTAAAATGAATAAGAAGTCTAAGAAAAATTTAAAATCAATCTTCTACACTACTCGGGATTAGGCATTCCTTGTTTAACTTGCAGAAATGGAACCTAGATGATAAGCACGTGTAGTGCGGGAGATCGGGGACCAAGATTTTGACTTGGATAATTAGTAGAGGGTTGATCGAGAGGAGGAGGATGGTCAGTGGTAGAGGATGCTTCATGCCTTTCAACGGCAGACCCTCAGGAAATACGAGGGTAGTACCTCGGACATGGATACAGAGTGCTGGCTAGAAAAGATGGTGATAGCTTTCATCTTGATCTGGGCTCCGATGGAGTACTGGGTTCCTCTAGCTATATGCTAGATTCCAGGAGCATCCCATCAATGGTGGTCTCTATATCTTGGGGAGAGGATGGAGACTGAAGTTTCATGGACCGATTTCGAGAGGGAATTCCGGGCTGAATTCCTCTCTTCCACGATGAAGGTAGAGAAGAGGTAGGAGATACTATCCCTTCAGTAGCAGAGCATGTTAGTAAGGGATTTGGTGATCATGTTCAAGGATCTACTTTGTTTTGCTCTGGACTTTTCCTGACAAGGGGTCTTGAGTGAGACGTTCAGAGGAGCAACTCCGATATTCTCTTCAGTGTTTTGTTTCTCCCCTCACCCTACCGACGTACTTGGAGGTCCTTAAGAAGGCTGAAGTGGTTGAAAGGATGCATAAGCTGGGGAAGACCATCAGCAATAGGCCTCCATCGTCATGTCCTTCTTCGTTTCGACCAGTGGGGAGTGGGCCCTAGCAGGTCAAGTTTCGATCTCGCGGTCCTCGCCCATTCCTTATGATCCCAAGACCAAGGTGCACCATCTGTGGAATTCATGGGAACCTTTAGAATTAGTGTCCAGATAGAGTCCAGTATAGTGGGGGTGGGCAGGTTCAGCGCCCTCCTCACGAGTAGCAGTTTCCAGACATACACATTCTGCAGTAGCACCAGGGACAGCGAGCTCCCGATCCTCATATAGTAGACATGGAAGGAGGAGGTCGACCCCATGGTGCACCACAAGGTCCTCAACCAGGGCGTGGTCGAGGAGGTGGCCGACAACCAAGAGGAAGAGGAGTTGGGCATGGGCAGCTGCACGCTGTAGAGGCAGCAGTTCCAGCAGGGCCGGAAGTCGTTCGTGGTATGATTAGGTTATTTAGAACGCTTTCTTGTGCCTTATTTTATTCAAGAGCATCACTCTCCTTTGATAGACCTGGTCTAGCCCATGCCTTGAGCCTAGACATTGAGAGACTTTCCGTGCTCCTAGTGCTGAGTACGCTAGTTGGGGGTCATACCAGTCTTTTTGTGTTTTTTGAGGATGTAGATTGATGTTGGGCCGCATCAGTCTAGTGGGGACCTTCTTATGATACAAATGCATCCATATGATTTCATCCTAGGCATCGAATTCTGTTTTTTGTGCATGCTATTATCGACTACATCAATAGAAGAGTCATGTTCTCTAACGGGCATGGCCAGAGTGTGGCTTTTGTTGGCGAGCATTATTTTTAGGTGGGGAGACAGAGTGTGGAGCCTCTTCTTTCTATATTGGCCGATATTTTACCAGAATAAGTGGTTTCTAAGATGATGGATGTTCCGAGAGTTGTTATAGAGTTCCAAGATGTTTTTTAGAGGAGGTTGTGACTCTACCCCCTTGACATGACGTTGAGTTCAGGATAGACTTACAACCTGGTGCCTGTCCTATTTCCATGGCTCCTTATCTGATAGCACCTTCTGAGCTATGAGAGTTGCAGATCTAGATTGATGATCTGATGAAGAAGGGTTTTTTTCTGACCCAGCGTTTCACCATGGTGTGCTCTATTCTTGTTCTCAACGAAGGCAGATGATGGTCATAGGCTACGCATAGATTACTAGAGACAGAATCATGTAACGGTCAGGAACCGTTACCCTCTTCTGAGGATAGACAATATATTTGACGAGCTTAGGGGTGTAGGTTGGTTCTCTAAGATCGATCTACAGTCTGGGTATCACCAGGTAAGGGTGAAGGATAGTGATACTCCAAAGACCACTTTCAGGTGCAGGTATGGGAACTTTGAGATCACAGTCATGTCGTTCGGTGTTACAAATGCACCTTCTGCGTTCAAGGGCCTCATGAAATCTATTTTCCATGAGTTTCTGGACTGCTTCCTCATTGCTTTCATTGATGAAATTGTGATCTACTCAAGATCAGAGGAGAGCATACTATGCACCACAGGATGGTCTTGGAAATCCATCGACATCACCTTCTCTAAGGGAAATTGTGGAAATTTAAGTTCATGATACCAGAAGTGCATTTCCTTGGACACGTGGTGTCTCAACAAGGGTCAACAGTTCATCCGTAAAAGGTGGAAGGGGTTGTTTCTTGGGAAGCACCCGTGAATGTGACGGAGGTTCGTAGTTTTCTATGTTTGGAAGGCTATTATCGGAGGTTTGAACCTGACTTCTCTCAAGGTGCATCCCCTTAGACAATATTGACCAAAAAGGACCAGACCGTCATGTAGAGTGATGAGTGCAAGGAATCCTTCAGTTATCTAAAAGGTATGTTTGTTAGTGCCCCATTGTTGAGGCTACCAGAGGAATGGCTGTTTCTTGAAGTGTTTCGTGATGATTCTGGACTTTTCCTAGGGTGTGTGATAATACATCAAAGGGGAGTAATATCTTATGGGTCTAGGAAGTTACGTCCTCATGAGCGTAACTATGCCACCCATGACCTATAGCTTCCAGTAGTAGTGTTCTCATTGAAGTTGTCGTGACATTACCTCATCAGGGATCACTTTGTGGTATTCACTAATCACAAGAGTTCGAGGCATATCTTTACCCAGTGGGGCCTAAACATGAGACAACGAAGGTGGGTGAGTTTCTTAAAGACTACAATGTAAATATCTCTTACATTGAAGGTATGGGGAATTTTGTGGCTGATTCCTTGAGTATGAAGTCACAGAGGGAAGTTGTTCAAGAATCTGGGGATTCATTGAAGGAATTGGAGGAGTTCGCTTCCCTATACCTGGATGTAAGGGAGGATGGTGGTAGAGGTTTTATATTTCATATGATTGTGAAGTCCTCTCTACTATGGCAGGTGTAGGAGTCTTAGTGGAGAGATGTAGAGAGTGAAGTGATGCGCGATCAGGTTAACCAAGGCAATGCTCCGGAAGGGTGGTTGAAGGATGGTCAGAATCAGATGCTTTTCTGAGGAAAGTTGTTCTTCCCAGAGATGATTTGTGAGGGAGTTCTCCATGATTTCCATTACACACTTGTAACAATACACCCAAGTGTTTCCAAGATGTACTAAGGCCTAAGGGAATAGTTTTGGTGGCCCGGGTTGAAACAGGCAGTGGCGGAGTTTGTGGCAAGGTGCTTGGTGTGTCAGCAAGTGAACGTTGAACACCATGTCCCAAAAGGATTGTTACAGCCTTTATATGTCCCTGAGTGTAATTTGTATGAAATATCAATGGATTTCTTCACAGGACTACCCAGGGATCAAGGAGGATACAATTCTATCTGGGTAGTGGTAGACCGGATGACAAAATCTGCTCACATTCTAGCGATCAAGGAGTTGAGTGTGGTGGAAGACTTAGAATAGAGATACGTAGATAAGGTGGAGCAGTTGCATGGAGTTACGAGGTCCATAGTCCTGGGTAGGGATGCACAGATAGCCTCAGGAGTCTGTAGGGGATTTCAGAAAGCTTTTGGAACCCAGATAAGTTTTAGCACTACTTTCCAGCACCAAACAAATGGGCAGACAGAGCGAACCATCCAGAAACTATAGGATTCTCTATGACCATGTGTTTTTGATTTTTGGGGATTATGGGAATGGAATTTGACCATAGTAGAGTTTTCCTACAATAATATTTATCACTATACTATTGGCATGGCACCATTTGAAGCCTTATACGGGAGGTTGTGTCGTTTGCTCGTGTGTTGGACCGAGGTTGGGGAAGCTGGTGTTCTTGGCCCATAGGTGGTGCAGAGCACAAATGAGAAGGTTCATCTTGTGCGTGAGAGGATGAAGGTAGCCCATGACCACTAGAAATCGTATACCGAACGTTGGAGAAGGCCCTTGGAGTTCGAGGATGGATACCATGTGTTCTTAAAGGTTTCCCCTCGACGTGGGCAGTGATGGTTCAACAAGGGGATCAAGCTCTATCCCTGGTTTATCGGGACCTTTGAAGTGTTGGGGAGATTTAGTGAGGTGGCATAACAGCTAGCTTTTCTACCTCATTTGGAAAGGATCCATGATGTTTTCCACATCTCCCATCTTCGTCGATATCTACACGATGATTCCCATGTCATTAACTAGGGAGAATTGGATATAGTGGATGATGCTACATTCGTGGAGTGACCAATGAGGATCGAGGACTGAAAAGAGAAAGTGCTTCGTGGACGAACCATCCCTCTGCTTCATGTGTTGTAGAGGCACGATGGCCTTGAGGAGAGTACGTGGGAGCGAGAAGCTCAAATGCACGCCCAGTACCCAAATCTGTTTTGAGTTTCTCTTATGAACCTTCCTTTTTGTTCTTGTTTTTGTGACCTACTGTGATGTATTGTTGACCTTGTTGGTTTATGAGATGTTTTGTTTTTTTACCTTGTGAATGGTTATGAAAAGTCCTGATATGTGGGGAAGAAAGGACCTGATCCAAAATTGAGACGCATTAATGTAGATGTGATTAATCCCATTCGGGTGAGTCAGTACCGCCCAAAGAGGATAGTATATTGACATGGATGAAATAACTCCCCAATCCGTGTGTTGGGACAATGCAATCCTTCGGATTTGTATGGATTTTTGGGGTGGTTTGTCCCCGAGAGGTATTTTTTGGAGGGGTTATTTGGGTTACTCTTCTATTCTCGAGGGTGAGAGTAATTTTGAGAGGTATCTTATGTAACGGCCTAGACCGTCCTGGTCAATTACTTTTCCAAAATTATATGTTTTGGGGTGTCCTAGACTCATCGATCAGTCCCACCCATCAGCTCCACGGATCAGCTCCACAGATCAGCTCCACTGATCAGCTTCACTGATCAGCTCCACTGATCGGCTCCACTGATCACCTCCACATATCATCTTCACATATCTGATTCATAGATCAGTTTCACAGATCAGTTTCACCAAATCAGTTTCATAGATCATTTTCACCAAATCGGTTTCACAGATCGGTTTCACCAAATCCGTTTCACAGATCGGTTTCACCAAATCCATTTCATAGATCGGTTTCACCAAATCGGTTTCACAGATCAGTTTCACCAAATTGGTTTCACAAATCGGTTTCACTAAATCAGTTTCACATATCAGTTTCACCATATCAGTTTCACATATCGGTTTCGGAAAATCGGTTTCAGAGATCGGTTTCACAAAATCGGTTTCACATATCAGTTTCACCAAATCCGTTTCAGAGATCGGTTTCACCATATCGGTTTCATAGATCAGTTTCGCCATATCTGTTTCACAGATTGGTTTCACCAAATCGGTTTCACAGATCAGATTCACCAAATCGGTTTCACAGATCGGTTTCACCAAATCGGTTTCACATATCTCTTTCACCAAATCGGTTTCACGGATCAGTTTCACCAAATCTGTTTCACAGATCATGTTCACAGGATCAGCTTCACAGGATCATATTCACAAGATCATCTTCTCCCAAATACCTTCATGGGATCAGCTTCACCCAATCAGCTCCACCGATCGGTTTCAACAATCAGTCTCACCAATCGGCCACAGAGGGGTGTCGAGATATTCCCTCCCCAGTTTTTCCCGTAACACTACTTTTAAGTATTAAAACTTTTTTAATGTGGTTCAAAGCCGTTTTTAGTGACATAAACAATGTTTTAAATCCCTTAAGAGTGGGGATACCCTCAATGGACATGTTTTCATCTCTTAAATTAAATCCATTAATGCACAAATGTTTTGTCCACCCCTCCGATGAGAATTATTAAATAAAAAATTAATTCCCTCATGTGTAACCGTCTAACCGCGAGGTGAAACCATGATCCACCTTTAAAGATGATCAAAATCCTCATATCCTGTAATACCAGGATCTCACCTTTTAATCGCACATGAATTCTTTTCTTCCTGGCAAGTCTATTTTCCTTCGTCTCCTTGGTGCGTTTGGGGCCCCCCTACCCAAGGCGAGTGGTGCGCCTATGCTGGAGCCTTTCCTTATCATTCTTAGAGTCTTCCGACTTCCTCCCCTACAAGTTTTGCAACCCCAGTTGTTGGCGCTAGGAGAAAAACATCAATCTTTGATCATTCAGGTAGGGAATTTCCTTCGTCTCTCCATAGTGTGTGTCATGTGGGGTGGGAATGCTATTTTTTATGTTGGGATGGATGAAATCAAACATTTATGAAGATAATAAACGAAATTTTAAAGAATGGTGGGGGAGTTCTCAATTTTTATGTTGTACTCCTTATCCATGATTATGTTTTGTGAATTTTACGGGCTTATACCCACTAAAAATCATGGTCGTTGGTGGTCTTTTTTGTCAACTAATGAACCTATATTTTCTGGATATTTATGTGATTGAATGGGTGTAACATGGAAACTAGTTAATCAAGTAAATTCGGTTGATTAAATGGATTCCCATTGAATAAGAATACCTATGTGATCAGCCCAATTAACCAAACAGAATGATGGAACTGAATTAATGGCATATTCAAATTTGAGAACTCCCTTGCTCTACTCTGGAGATGTAGATGGTTGATGCTTGGGAAGCGACATAGATGGGGATGGGAACCTCTATTGTGGTGTAGTTGTTGCCTTTTGGATCTAAGGCCATGTGGGGCTTTATGGTGGGTCTTATATTGGTTGCAATACTTCAAGGGATCTCACAGATCCCTTTTGTTGTTGTGACTTTACAAGAGAACTGGGTGTGAATGCTTAAATTTATGTTTGGTTGTTTTCCTTACCTTGGCCTGTGGTTATGCCTGTTTGTTGCCCAGTAGTGCTGAATTTACTTAAATGGAATTACTTAAATATGAAAAAATTAATGGGTTCAATGGGTAATTGTTTTCTGAGAATGATTTGTGATAGGGTTTTGGTTGTTATGCTTCTTATTAATGAATAGTAACAAGGGTTCTTGTGTATGGGATGGTTAGGGAAACCTTAGGCTGGGATGAGTGCTTCTTACCTATATATATAATTTTAGTTTTTATGTTTCTTATTTTCGCCCCACCCATGTTAAGTACTTCATGCCAAAAACCCACATTTCATGGGGGAGGGTGTTTTTTCCAACACTCCTATGAGTGGCTGGTTATTAGCTCCTTTTCTGCTCACTCTCATGAGTATTTCAAGATCCTCCGGGTTGGTTGGGATGGCCTGAGGTCCATTATAGCCCTAGATTCTTCGGGCAGGGTACGTGGTGGTGGTTGGCCCATGTGTGTGTGGGCAGGTTGTTCCCAAGTGTATTCGGGATGAGGCCCAGGTGTCTTCAGGCATGGTAGTAGTGGTTTAGACCTAGGTGTGTGCGGGATGTGTGGTAGTGATATCCCATGTGTTTGCAGGCGAGATGTGTGATTATGATAGCCTATGTGTGTGCGGGTGGGGGATGGTAGTGGGACAACGGTGAGGATGGAAGGAGACTTTTGATGCGTAGGATTTCCTCAATAACCAGTTGTAATGTGGCACAGGGTACCCAAATGTCATTGTTATGTTACTATTACTTTAATTGAGTTACTTTATTTGGGGAGTGTGCCTTGGTACAGTTTTGGTGGATATTTTCCTTGTTAGGTGCTCTAGTTATCTCCTTTTCTCATGGGGCATTAGAATGCCTCCCAACTTGTTCACGAGAGCCTTTGGTTTTTCCTACAGAGTATACCTATATACTCATCCTATGTATATAAACCAGTTTCAGGGTTATAGGAGGACATCAGGGATCATGCGGGACCGTACTAGCTCAGATGCTGGGATAGTTGTTGTTGTTTTCCTTTTTTCTGGTACTTTCTTTGGGGGTTTTCTTGTACTTCTATAGTATCTCCTTTTTGACATGCATATGGGAATGGGTGTTTTTTGATTTACTTTTACCTTCAATTTTTTTGTGGTTGGGATTTACTATCTTATCTCTCGATCCTATAAAAAAGGCTAATGTCTTCCATTTTGTTTGTGATTCTATACCATTGGTGCTAGTCACCACTCTGGGACCTATTAAAGGCGGGTCTTGGGGGTCATCATCTCTCCTACGACTAGATGAAGGAAGGATCTGGCAATCTGATGTCCCTTCTCTCATCTTAGTGAAGGCGGGTCGTTAGATATATAATCGATTGCGTCATTAAAATTCTACAACATGGGTAAAAATTTACACATAAGGGTTTCCAAGACCTAATTCAATTTAAGTCTAATTTTCAATTAAGACCCTTGGGGTGATTCCGGTTTAACCATATAATGTATGGGGCATTAACAAAACATATTTAACTTGCCATCAATACATTCTTAATACCAACAGTTGGTCATGTACTAATTTTATCCCATGTGGGAAACATTATTCAATAACATCCAAATCCTTGAATCAACATAACATATATCAACACTTAGCAAGAGGACATATGAAAAGCACAAACCACAAGAGAGCATTATATGATGTTACCACTAACCCGCATTTTATCTTTAATCAAAATTTTATGAAATCATTGAAGTTCCATAATAAATGAACTCAAATTATCAAATTATTTATAGAAACATGTAGGTATTCTTAAATTAAAACATACGATTTGGGACCCTACCTCAAGGGGGAACCAGATCAATACTCAGCAGCTTGACATACGACAACAACCAATTAGGAATAGGTCCGAAGTTGCCCACATGAAAACCATCGTATATGGGTGTGTGTGTGTTTGTGTGAACATGTTGTCTAAAACATTTACTAAAAATTTACAAAATCAATAAGAAGAGACCAGAACTAGTGTAGTAATGTCTGCACACCTATACCGCCATACTAGGGGATAATAAGAATTTTCAGACCCTATTTTAGATGGGAAAAAACAAACAGTAGAAATAAACCTTAACCTACGCAATGAGGACAAGGTAATTTGATTACATCAGCCTTGTATTGGTAGCTGATGTTGGATTAAGGAATATTGGGTTCTTAGTCAACATTTTCATTCCCTGAAAACAGAGGAACACAACAACAGGTTTAAAACTGAACCTTACAGTTTTGGCCAGAACCAAATTGGATATTGAAAGAGCATGAAATTAAAAAAAATATTAAGAATAACATGAGAGGAGATTATAACTATAACATTGGAGCCAAAACCATGAAGAAATTTGAGGAAATTATCTACGGATGAAGGACCCAGAAGGAAGGGGTCACACGCTATAGGTTCTGCCAGGGAGTGGTTCATGTTGCTGCAGGGGGTCTGACTGAGGGAGGAGGTCACAACCATATAGGCACTACAAGGAGATAGGCCAATGATTTTATATCATCCCACCTTTTTGTCACATAATCTTTCATTACAATATACAAAACTGAGGATCTTTAAGGTTTAGTGTCTTGGAAACCAGGAACTTAATACATGAAACAAAAAAAACTTTCTTCTTAAACACTTAAAAGTATTCTCCTTATGTTCATCCTAGTTTCATTACTGCATCTCACAACCTGGGTACATACATCAAAAGAAAGGGTGAGTAGAAGGCCCTGTAATGGAAACAAGAGAAACAATTAACATGTGAACATGAGATACATCAACTATGTCATGAAAAAGAACTTTAAGGCATGAGAAAGAAATCATGTGGAATATCATAATAAAAACAACATTTTTCATAAATTTAAGACGTGACTACATCATTTAACATATACAATCATTAAAATATCACCAAGGTCCATCCCCAAGGTGTCATTTGAAAATTACCAAGGTTATTCACCAAGATATCCTGATAATTGTAATCTCTAGTGGTTACATCATTACCCAATGCATTGGAGCGCTATCAGGGAGCAACCTTAATTTTTCTTTATTATCATGTGAGCCACATATATCATCATCAATAATTTCATAAAAAAACCCATATATCATAAAAGAAATGAGTTTTATTTCATAATCATAACGTTTTAAAAACTACTTTAAAGACATGATCTTTATGTCACTTTAAACCCACGGAAAGGGAAAGAGGGTCTCATGTATGTAAATCCCAAAATTTAAAATAGAACATTTCGATATATATGTGAATACCCCTGTATAAATAAGAGCTTTGAGTATTCACTTAATAACATAAAATAATTTTGAGAAAAAGAGAGAGGCATTTTGAGACGAAACTTCTACAGCACAACGGCTACGTTACAGGGTCTTAGAAAAAGCTGAAAAGAGAGGGGAAATGGGTCAAACATTAATAAATGACTCATAAAACAGTAGAGGGACATAATATAAGGGATTTAAGGACATGGTAATGATATTTGAAAATATACCATATGAAATGAAGAACATGAAAGGAACACCAAAATAAGATTTCTCTTATGAAAATTCGGCAGCCCAACGGCTTCACTTAAACTTCAACAAAAATGAATTGACGGGATCAAATAGGGTCTATCATCATATGAACATAAAAAATCAGTATGATAGATATAGAGATCATACCCCAATATAATACAAAAGGAACTTGGAATAATTGACATGAAAGTAGATCTTTGAAAAATGAGAAAGGCGAACGAATCCCTTAAAAATTCAGCAGCCTAACGGCATCAATTAAACTTCAACCAAAAATGAATTGACAAGATCAAAATAGGGTCTCTAATCATATGAACATAAGGGTTAAGTATGATAGATATAGAGATCATACCCCAAAATAATAAAAAGGAACTTGAAAGACTTGACATGAAAATAGATCTTGAAAACGAGAAGGGTGAAAGAATCCCTTAAAATTTCGGTAGCCTAACAGCGCCACATAAAACTTCAAAATACTGAATTGAAGATATAAAATGGGGTCTCTCATCATATGGTCATAAAAGATCAGTATGATAGATATAGATATCATACCCGAACATAATAAAAAGGAACTTGAAAGACTTGACAAGAAAATAGAACTTGAAAATGAGAAGGGTGAAAGAATCTGTTACAAAAATTTCGGCAGCCTAACGGCGCCACTTAAACTTTCATAAAATGAAATGATGAAAGTAAGAGGGGGTCTCTAATCATATGAACATAAAAATGACAGTATAATTAATATTAAATAACATCCTCCAATATAATAACATGGAGCATAAAAGGAATGACATAAAAGAGATTACTTGAAAAGAAAGAGAGAGGTCGGAACCCTTTCTGTAAACGTAACTCTTAAAACTCAATGGTTGGGACCTTGAGAGGCTTGAGGGTACCTTTGGAGGACTCCTTGGGAGTTAAGGAGACCAGAACATAGTTTTGGATGATTTTGGAGTCCAAAGGATGACAGAATGGCTTGGTATTTATAGGGAATGTGAGGGGACAAGGCATTAATGGCCAAGGGACACCTCACAAGTGGTTTTCTCAAAACCATGTGCTCTCCCATGATATTTCCCATGAAGTTAGGCCACATGGGGACCCCAATACAATAATTCATCACCTTTGGTCGGCCAAACCTTAAAATATCTCATGACATCACCATGACACAGTTATGATGTCATTAAACATACTGAAACCCTAAAACTGCTTTTTTTACTATTCACTGAAAATTCAACTTTCTCAGAAAAATCACAAAATTTCACCTTAACCAAATATCAATGCTCTGATTTAAAAAATAAACTCCATTTTATAAAAATAATTTTCTAAATATTATTAATTTATTTTATAAAAAAATACACTATTCACCGATAATTCATTTTTTCAGAAAAATCCCCAAAATTTACCTTAACTTAATATCGATGCTCTGAGTTCAAAAATGAAATCCATTTTATAAAAATAATTTTCTAAATATTTTTAATTTAATTTTTAATTTAAAAACACTATTCACTCAAAAAAACTAATACTTGAATAATTTCTGAAACCATTATTTAACCATTTTGTTGAATCACATTACTTAATCAAGGTTCCTAGATTATATTAATACTTTATTTAAGTGAGATTACTAATCCATTTTGTCACATTACTAATCCTAAGCATAAAAGCACTATTCATAATTTACTATTCATAAAAAATTAAGTTGATCTTATTAGACTCTAAATTTCGTACTGAACATCATTGTCGAAGACCATTTTTTGAAAATCATTACACATTTTTAATTATTTAAGGTTTCCATAAACATTTTTTAAAATTTCCTTTCTCTAAAATTCACCAAAAATATGCATACTATATTTATCCGAACATTTGAAAAGTCATAAACATCATCATAAGAAGAAATCCCAATTTTTATTTAAAACAAAGTATTACACAAGGCAGTTACCGTCTCCTCACATAATCCCTTATCACGCCAGCATATGACCTATGTAAAAGGTGTGCTAAGGTGAGAGAATCCGAGGGAGGCTCGGCCAACATCGCACGAGTAGTAATTTCTATCAGTTTGAACTTCTCGCGAAGGCGATTTCGTTCTAGCTTCACACGATGAAGTTCGGCTTGGGTTTGGTCCAGAGAAAAGCCAAGTGGTGCTACCTCCTTCCCAAGTTCTGTTAGATGGGCTTCGATTGGTCAAAGACTACTGGGTGAGGCCATCCAATCTTCTTTCTATAATAATTTACCAAGATTACTTGAATTCAGAGACTATAATTGAAACGTTTAGTTTACTGCGGTCATATTGACCAATGGTCATATAACAGTCAAAACCCAACGGTCTCATTTTAATTATACTCATGTTATCAAATGAATCATTTTTGTTGTGTATAAAAATAAAATAAAATAACACATAAAATTAGGAAACAAGATTTATTCAAAATTTCGGGTCGTTACAATCTTCCCCCATTAATAAATTGCCTCCTCGCAATTTTTAAAATTGGGTTTTGAAATTTCATTGAAAGTCCCACATCGGAAAAGGAGTCAGTAAAACTATTACATTAAAAGAATGAAAGGGAAGTACCAAGGTCTACTGAGTTAACCCACTCTAGGATTCCATGTAGGAAAACATAAACATGCAGGAGAAAACAAAGGGTCAAATTCTGAGGGAGAGTGATAGAAAACATGATTAGGATAAAGTTAACCATAAGAAAATCCCAAACTTATGATGTCTGTAAACGGTCTTTGATTACCAAGTAGGAAACGTAAACCAACAACGTTTTTGTTTTACGTTCCTTTTCATAATTTTGAGGAATCCATTTACTACATAAAACAAAGACATAAGAAATACACCTACCTTCATGTAGAGTTTCATCCTTTAATAAGTTTCTACCAAAACTAATCTTTTCTTCAAACGATGAGCATTCAAAACTACTTGGTCTCATCAAAAAACAAGAATCGTCTTCTAGAGAATCACATAATCCACAAAAGATTAACTATCTATTTTTTATATCTTTAAACATTATTTCAAAAACAGAAAGGGTAAGGTAAAACAACTCTTCAAAAAGAAATAATCCCATAGGAATGGAAACTACTTTTAAATCTTCAAAGTTCCACGGTACTACCCAAAGTTCATCATAGACCATTCCATAAATAACTATCCTTAAAATTCTTCAAAATAAACCAAACTAAGATTGAAACCCAAATACAAGAAGGATTTGATAACATTGTCTTCCAAAATAAACATCATTGTTCATCTCCAAACAACATCAACCACTCCTAACATCTTATAAAAAAAGTAGCTAACCTAAAGATATTTTACCCAAGATAGGTTAATCATTCCCATAAGTAACCTAAATTACTATAAGTCCACCTTAAATTCATCGATTCTTCAAAATATAAGTCAACCTTACTCCTCAATGAAAATACCATAGTAATATATTTACCTCGATCATATAGGGTCCCCAAAATAGTGAACATCTTCCATAATAATAATCATCTTTTAATCCCCTAATCATCTCTGTCATATTAATACGGAAATCGTCGCATTTCCTATCACATTGGTTGTTGGGACATGTTCTTCCATTTCCCACCATTAACTAAGAAGATAAAGTATAATAAGGGGCTTAAATACTTAGCCAATAATCATGAAAAGGAACTTAAAGCATATAAGGATAACTTATAGAAGAAATGTATACACTAACATGTGATCCCATAGGCTCCCATCTAGTTTATACATGATCATATATTCTTATGTGAATCTTTATTTTATTTTATATTTTTCCTTTAATAATGGTTCATACTAAGCTTATGAATTTACAAAGCATATCCCCCGGGAGTGTCATAACCAAGAGTGCACCAAGGCCCATTGTCGTGTACCAGTTCTCGTTCGAGTCTAGCTCAAAGCGGTGTTTTCGGGTTTCACCCCTATGTACATCTGTGCCAGATCCACCTCTACCTGCTCGTATCCAGACATGGATATATTTTCTTAGCAACCCCTTACTCAATACTCACCAAAATACAAGGAATATTTCATATATATAAACTTTTCTATAGGATTATTCCTAAAGTTTTCATATCCTAATTTCCACAAATAACTAAACCATCCTTTGATACCAAATATATCATCCCACCTTTTTGTCACATAAACTTTCATTACATTATACAAAACTGAGGATCATTAAAGTTTAGTGTCTTGGAAACGAGGAACTTAATACATGAAACAAAATAAACATTCTTCTTTAAAACTTGAAAGGCTTATACTTATGTTCATCCTAGGTTCATTACTGCATCTCACAACCTGGGTACATACATCAAAATAAAGGGTGAGAAGAAGGTCAAGTAAGGGAAACAAGAGAAACATTTAACATGTGAACTTGAGATACATCATCTGTCATGAAAATGAACTTTAAGGAATGAGAAAGAAATCATGTGGCATATAATAATAAAAATAACATTTTTCATAACTTTAAGATGTGGATACATCATTTAACAGATTCAATCATGAACATATTACCAAGGTCCATCCCCAAGGTGACATTTGAAAATTACCAAGGTTATTCACCAGATATCGTGAAAATTGTAATCTCTAGTGGTTACATCATTACCCAATGCATTGGAGTGCAATCAGGGCACACCCTTAATTTTCCTTTATTATCATGTGATCCACATATATCATCATCAATAATTTCAAAAAAAAACCCATATATCATAAAATAAATGAGTTTTATTTCATTATCAAAATGTTTTAAAACCTGCTTTAAAGACATGATCTTTATGTCACTTTAAACCCACGAAAAGGGAAAGCAGGTCTCATGTATGTAAATCCCAGAATTTAAAATAAAAAATTTTGATATATATGTGAATACACCTGTATAAATAAGAGATTTGATTATTCACTTAATAACATAAAATAATTTTGAGAAAATGAGAGAGGCATTTTGAGACGAAAATTCTGCAGCACAACGGCTACGTTAAAGGGTCTTAGAAAACGATGAAAAGAGAGGGGACATGGGTCAAACATTCATAAATGACCCATAAAACAGTAGAGGGATAGAATTTAAGGGATTTAAGAACATGGTAATTATATTTGAAATTATACCATATGAAATGAAGAACATGAAATGAAGACAAAAATAAGATTTCTTATATGAAAATTTGGCAGCCCAACAGCGTCACTTAAACTTCAACAAAAATGAATTGACGAGATCAAATATGGTCTCTCAACATATGAAAATAAAAGACCAGTATGATAGATATAGATATCATACCCCAATATAATACAAAGGGAACTTGAAATACTTGACATGAAAGTAGATCTTTGAAAAATGAGAAAGGCGAACGAATCCCATAAAAATTCGGCAGCCTAATGGCGTCACTTAAACTTCAACAAAAAATGAATTGACAAGATCAAAATAGGGTCTCTAATCATATGAACATAATGGTTCAGTATGATAGATATAGAGATCATACCCCAACATAATAAAAATGAACTTGAAAGACTTGACATGAAAATAGATCTTGAAAATGAGAAGGGTGAAGACTCCCTTAAAAATTCGGCAGCCTAATGGCGCCACTTAAAACATCAAAATACTGAATTGAAGAGATCAAATGGGGTCTCTCATCATATGATCATAAAAGATCAGTATGATAGATATATATATCATACCCCAACATAATAAAAAGGAACTTTAAATACTTGACAAGAAAATAGAACTTGAAAAGGAGAAGGGTGAAAGAATCTGTTACAAAAATTTCAGCACCCTAACGGCGGCACATAAACTTTCATAAAATGAAATGATGAGAGTAATAGGGGTTATCTCATCATATGAACATAAAAAGAACAGTATAAAGAATATAAAAGAACATCCAACATAAGAAAATGGAGCATTAAAGGAATGACATAAAAGAGATTACTTCAAAAGAAAGAGAGAGGTCGGATCCCTTACGTTAAACGTAACTCTTAAAACTCAATGGTTGGGACCTTGAGAGGCTTGAGGGCACCTTGGGAGGACTCTTTGGGAGGTAAGGAGACCAGAACTTCGTTGAGAATGATTTTGGAGTCCAAAGGATGAGATAATGGCTTGGTATTTATAGGGAAAGTGAGGGGACAAGGCATTAATGGCCTAGGGACACCTCACAAGTGGTTTTCTCAAAACCATGTGCTCTCCCATGATATTTTCCATGAAGTTAGGCCACATGGGGCCGCCAATACAACAGTTCATCACCTTTGCTCAGACAACCCTTAAAATATCTCATGAAATCACCATGACACTGTTTTGATGTCATTAAACATAACGAAACCCTAAAATTACTTTTTTTTTACTATTCACTGAAAATTCAACTTTCTCAGAAAAATCACAAAATTTCACCTTAACCAAATATCAATGCTCTGATTTCAAAAATAAAATCTATTTTATAAAAATTATCTTCTAAATATTTTTAATTTATTTTATAAATAAATACACTGTTCACCGAAAAATTCATTTTTTTCAGAAAAAATCCCCAAAATTTACCTTAACTTAATATCGATGCTCTGAGTTCAAAAATGAAATCCATTTTATAAAAATAATTTTCTAAATATTTTTATATTACTTTTTAATTAAAAAACACTATTCACTCGAAAAAAAACTATTACTTGAATAATAATTTATCAAACCATTATTTAGCAATTTTATTGAATCAAATTACTTAATAAAGGTTCCTAATTATATTAATACTTTATTTAAGTGAGATTACTAATCCATTTGGTCACATTACTAATCCTAAGAATAAAATCACTATTCATAATTTACTATTCATCAAAAATTAATTTGATCTTATTAGACTCTAAATTTTGTACTGAACATAATTGTAGAAGACCATTTTTTGAAAATCATTACACATTTTTAATTATTTAAGGTTTACAGAAACATTTTTTAAAATATCCTTTCTCTAAATTTCACCATAAATATGCATAATATATTTATCCAGACATTTGAAAAGTCATAAACATCCTCATAAGATGAAATCCCAATTTTTATTTAAAACAAAGGATTACACAAGGCAGTTACATTTTCCTTACATAGCCCCTTATCACGCCAGCATAGGACCTAAGTGTTAGGTGTGCTAAGGTGAAAGAATCTGAGGGAGGCTCGACCACCATCGAACGAGTAGTAATTTCTATCAGTTTGAACTTCTCACAAAGGCGATTCCGTTCTAGCTTCACACGATGAAGTTTGGCTTGGGTCTGGTCCAGAGCAAAGCCCAGTGGTGCTACCTCCTTCCAAGGTTCTGTTAGATGGGCTTCGATAGGTCCAAGACTACTGGGTGAGGCCATCAAATCTTCTTTCTATAATAATTAACCATGATTACTTGTATTTAGAGACAATAATCGAAACGTTTAGATTATAGCGGTCATATTGATCAATGGTCATATAACAGTCAAAACCCAACGGTCTCATTTTAATTATACTCATGTTATCAAATGAAACATTTTTGTTGAGTATAAAAATAAAATAAAACAACACATAAAATTAGGAAACAAGATTTATTCAAAATTTCGGGTCGTTACAGAGTGGCCCTGAACTATATGAGTTCCAGAGGAGGAGGGCCACGTAGGGGAGGTTGAACAGGTGGGTTGTGCCTAAGGTTGAAGAGGGGGGGGGGGGGGGCGCCTCCTCTGTATGGTGAATGATAAAGTCCTCATTCCATTTGTTATTTTTCTATCGTAAAAATTAAATATAACTCATTAGAAAAAATTTATTTAAAATAATCAAAATAATAGAACCATAACCACAAAATTTATTGTAGTATCATTAATATGATATTAATATTAAAAAAACACAACACATAAGCACTATTTAATAAAAAAAGTTTCTTCATTAATTTTGGAACAACCCATTTAACTGAACATTTCTATTAAACCCCAAAAACTCTCATTAATTTCATTCCACCATTGTTTAATTAATTCATTAAAATTAATTTAGTTAAAAATAATAATAATAATAAATTCATCATTTTTATTATTAAAACATTATTTTATATGAACACAATCTCTCATATAATCTTATTTAATGAAAATAAATAAATTAATAAACTCGATAAACTACATGGGTTGGTCTGAAAATGTGCACACCCATGTAGATCCATTATAGTGTAATTTTCTAGATCCAGTGATCCCAGGACTCATTATAAAACCCATGAAAGTAATCGGGTATTCACCCAAGACATAAAATGAAACCTTTATTTTTTCCAAAACTTGTAATAATGTTCTGGAGCTCGGTTAAAAAACAAAACTGTCGATAAACAGAAAAATTTCCATAACCTTTAAAATTTAAACCCTCTTAAAAAACAACGGGCTTTACGAATTTGATGGAATGTGAAAAGAAATTATAAAATCAAGAGAAACTTATGAGAAATAGCATAACATAAATAATTCATATCTAACTGGTGATAGAAAAATGGACAGTTGAAGATATAGGTCAATAAAAATACGAAACAGACTGTCATATTATCTAAATTTCATATCTAAATAAGAAGGTTTATATGGGTCAAAATGGTAAACAAGAACTTATAAATGGTCAGAGCTAGAATATAAGAACCGACTCAGAAGTTTAAGGTCAATTTGGGAAAGTTAAAAAAAATTACATTTAAATAAACCAAGGGAAACAATGTGCTACAATAATTAAAGAAAATAATAAACCTTATAATAGGTGTTATTGTTATCAAATTTTTTGATATTCCAAAAAACTCTATATCAAAGTGGTATTAAAAGGAATAAGGGAAATCATGGAAGTAAAGAATATTTAATTATTCCAAGAATCCTTTTTACAGTCACTATTTCTGGTGTGATGATTTCTAAATATGGAAATAAATTAATCATTTGTACAAAGGGCAGTTTGATGATAAAGGCTAATGTTGTGCATATATAATCCCTTAAAGAATCCTCAATCGAGATGAAAATGAAAAACCAATTTAAATTTTTTTATGGCAATGTTCGCCCTTCATTCTATGATGTGGATCAAACTTGTCAACATACACCATCAAAATACATTGATGAACATTCTACATAATGAGAAATAAGGATGTTACCGTAGGACTCAATAATGACATTGAAATAATTTGGTTCATAAATGATGAATTACTAAATATATATAGCTCTATGAATTACAAATTTATGGGAAATGATATGACTTGTGTAGATGTAATGATTATTAAAAGCCTCATTCACAACTACCTAATTGTGAGTCAATTTTGTGACTCACAAAATGTGATGTGATTTACCAGTAAAATATCCACTTTTAAAGGAAAATAATGTATTATGTTAATATATGGGAATCATTTTAATCAAAATATCAACCTTGTATTTGGAAGAAGAGAATATCATCTTTATATCAAAGGAGGAAGAAAACATGTTGTGACATTAATTACAAGGACATTTGATCCAAAAATTCATCAATTATTTATTTAAATGTGATGCAACACATGATCTCCCAATTTTATCTATGAATATACTCTTACATGGGATTGATTCCAATAAGTGAATATTAAAGAAAATAATTACAAGGAAAAAGAGGATAAGTCAATAAGACTTATTAATATTGTGTGTATTGATTTGTGTAGAACTACATCACCAAGATCTATTGATGGGAAGAGGTATTCTATTTTTATCATTGATTTTTACCACATGATAGTGTGTGTTATGGTGATAACTCATAAACCTGAGATATTCAATTTCATTAAAAAATATCCAAGGGGGATAAAAATGATTCTTGGTTAAAGAATTACGAAATTCTCAACTCATAATAGAATAAAATTTACCAATATCTTGGTATAATATTATCTCAAAAAACATGGGAAAATGAATCAAGTTCCTATTATGTTAAAACATTAAAACAATGGTGTGCCTATGATGAGAAATGGAATTATAAAATATATTTAAAGAATATTCTCATTGAAAGAGACATCCAAGAAATGATTGGGATAGAATATTTCTTGATATCTATCTACTTATCCGATATATTTCTTGTAACTTGAATGAGAAAACCCTCCATATGAGTTTTGGTATAGAAATAATCCAATTTTTAGTAATTTTGAATCTTTGAAAGTAAATGTTTCATTAGGAATATGTGAAAACATAAGATATTAAAATCTCATAGAGAAGATGGTATATTTATCTACTTATTAAGGAAGTCTTATAAATTATTCAATAAATGTCTATGAAATTATTTTTATAGATATGATATTAATGTAGTGGATATGGATAATAATTCTCAACAAAAGAATTAATAATCCTATGAGGGTAGTGACAATGAATTAAGTAGCTTATGGGGGAGCATAAAATCCAAAGGTAAATTCATAAGAAAGATTATATGAGGATAATTATGATTTTGTACCTATTTCTACCTAGGATATGAATATTTTAGCGACAAATTTTAAGTATAATATCATTGGTGACCATACCACACCAATATAAATAAGGAGAATAATTCTATTTAGCAAACAACCTACCTATCATATGCATATCCAATATATATTAATGAATCTAAAAAATATTATAATTATGTTTATATAATGAATTAAGATCTTGGAATTTTATAGAATAATCATAATTGGGATATTATTTTGAGGTTTAAAGGTTAAAGAGTAATTAGAACCAAATGGGTCTCTCATAAGTGGTTGAATGAATGAATCATAGAAATTCCATATATACAATGACTTCTATGAAATTGATACTACCTTATCGAGTGTATTGATGTTTTTAAAAAATTTACTCCTTTGGAACAACTTGAGACAATTCATCTATTATTATCCATTTATTTGAAAAATATTTTCCAGGTTTTTTAGATTGACATCAAATCATCATTTCTTAATTGAGTACAAGAAGAAGATGTGTACATTAAATAGTTATTTATAGTATTTTATAAGAAAATGATAAAAATTAATGTCGGTTAAAGATATATTTTCATGGTTTTAATAAAGAAAAAACAGCATAGCACTCATGAGTTTATAAGTACTTGAAGAAGATCATTTTCCAGTGTGTTGGAGTTTTTTAAAATCTCTATGACAGGGAAGATATTAATCGAATGATAATAGAACTAGTGTATAGGATTAATGAAATATTCAATATAGAGGATGAATTTTAATGATACTGGTCTTTAAATTTCATTATGTGATATTTGAAAATATCAATTATTGACAATATGGAATTTTACTTCATCTAAAAGTGAAAAAAGAAAGGTGTGAAATATTTAGATCACAAAATGAATATTCCAAGAAGGTTTTTTGAAGATTCTAAATGGATTACTCTGAGGATATGATAGATCAATTCGATTCAGAGATGAATTTTCCTAGAGATTACCATAGAAAAGTTCTTAATTTCATAAAATATATGCAGATCATTGGAAGCCTATTTTATTCATAAGTGACTTGAACAAATAATTTCTTTCAAAATTCTATATAGAATGGTATCTAAGTAATCCCAAGTAAATCCACAAGATTGTAGTTAATATATCACAGTGGTTTATCAAAATAATTCTAAGATCTTATATTTATTTAAAATGAAACATTATAATTGAAGGTGTTTAGATATAGAGAAACTGATTATGCCAATTTAGAAATTGATATAATTTCAACTTCAAATGGTACAAATATCCTAGTGGATTTTTTCTTCTTTATCTGTACAAGATACAATACTAAATTTCATTAATATCTTTAAAATATGAATATATTAGAGTCACTCAATTTTTCATTCCATTTTTATGGATAATGTAGAAAAATGAGGACATGTGTGTTCATGTGAAAACTTTTATTGGAAACCACTAGGATAATTAAAGTGTTATAAATCTTACGGAAAATATTTTTCTTCACTAAATTATTAAAAACATAAAATTAAAATAAAATATATCTTTATCATGGATAAAATTGAACATTGTTTGAGGAGATTTCTGTATATTCCAACCAAATTTCAAGTTGTATACTTTTTGGAAAATTCCTTACACAATGAACATTTAGAAATACATAGGTAGGCTCTATCAGTCTATTCAACTCCCCAAACTTTAATATTGTGTATTTGGGAACCCCACTCACTAAGATATTTTGGTAATTTAGCCATGTGTTAATTTTTGTTATTTTCCATATTCCTATCCACAATAGAGTGAACTTTTTGTTCATCAGAAAAGGGGGATAAAACATATAGATGAATGAGGAGAGATCTTAACATTGGTAGATATGTTCCATGATGAATCGTAGGGGGGATGAAATATGTTTTGTTTTAAATTTTATAATAAATATAATTTATCTCGTGGATTAAATATAGTGTAGGTTGACCCTAGGGTTGTGATGAATGGGTTTTATGAGGTATAGTTAAGGAATTGGTCATCTCTTGAGATACTGTTTTCCTAAAATAATATGGGAAAATTGGTATTGATCGCTAATAATATTTTGTATCATATTTCAAGAATAATCAGTATCGATTAAATTTTTTGCTTTGAGAAATATTTAATATTTTTTTATCAAAAAAATGATTCATTGATGAACTTTCCATGATACTATATTCTTTCACATTGAGAATGACCCATGTGGGATTAGAGTACATGTTGAGTGTGTTGCTGAACTCTTTCTTTAGCCTCATAGTGTGAATTATGTTGGACAGAGTAGCACGTAAAACAATTTAAATGATCGAACATCAATTGTTTTTTAATGTTTGTAATAAATATTCAATAATCACAAGGAATATATTGTTGGTAAAATCACTCATATCAACATTTAGGATATTTTGAGCCATAGAATTTACTGAAATGTTTTAGTAAAAAAAGGTCTAGTGGACCATGTAAGAGCATAATTTGATCTATATGAGAAGTGTGTTTCGCACAATTGTGCGGTAGAAGAATATACGGAATCATTTACGAATCGCATGGACTATGAAAGAGATTCACATGACCCTATTAGGTGGTCATCGTTTATGGTGAACTAAGATAGAATTGTATGACATTGTGAAAAATTACACAATGAAGATTATGTGTATAAGGATCATGTGGTTCCAACTTATGGGGTCATCATTCACAATCAGTTTGTATAAGGTATTTTTGGAATTGACCTTTTAGATATGTAGTGAATAGTATATGGTGATTAGTGAACTTCTAATAGACCTTTACTATATAAGTATCTACTATTAACATTATTCTATATACATTACATGAATTATTAAGGAGTTTTAATTTCTATATTTTTAGATAAGTGGGAATGTGTTGCGTAGTGATTTGATACAACTTAAGGGAGTATATGGAATCCGTCAATAAAAGTTGTTACGTGATGAAAAATGACAGTATAAGTGGTTTCACAAAAGGGTAAGTACATGACATAGATAATTTAGAGAATCATAGTGATAGAATCACATGCTGGCATCACATGGTGAATGGTGATCCACATATAAATAAGAAAAATTTGAGAAGAATATTTTGAAGAATCAAATCATATATGGAATAAAGAGTTTCAACTCGAAGATGAGAATGAAGGTTCAGGAAACTCTCAAATATCTATGAATAAAATATGTGGTGATTCATAGTTATAGAATAATCATCTATAGGAGTAGTTCATTTACTTAATTTTAGAGTGAAAATCCTTACCGAATTGTGATTTCTTATAAACCATGGGGATAGTGAGTCCACTTCAAACATTATAATAGAATTTTTCAATAGTGGATTTTGATACACTATAATATATTCATTTTATTTTTCTTAGAATATACTTGTTATTGTGAATGATGTAAAAATGATATTCCTTATGTGTGCTTTCATTTCAGTTAATATATTGTGCAATGAAGAAGAAAGAAGTGGGTTTTGTATTAAAAAAACAAGATTTCAAGGGGACGATTCCTTGATATTTCAGAACCTAATTTACCCATAACCTTTAGGGTTTTAACATAGTGGGGATAAAATAATCCTCTATAACCGTTGATCTATTAACAGGTTGTTTTTATATAAAATATTTTGAATTATGAACTCTAGAGCTGGAATTTTTTTAATTGTGACACTTATTAGTATTTTGGTGGTTAAGACACCTCTAAAAGGATTTTTATGAAAGGGTATGTGAGTTTTTATTAATGCTAAATAGGGATCTATGTGGAATTTAGATTATTTAGTTTTCATGCCAAATTGAAATTCAGCTATAGGTGGTGCTTCTTGCCATGACCATTGGGGGTTTTGTTGTAATGGTCACAAATAAAAGAGCATTGAAACAAGGTTGGAGAATTAACCCATGGAGGCCCCTCATGTGTAAAATAATCTTATAAAACTATGATTTTTCATCATGAAATATGTAGTAAAATATTATATTTTTTAGATTCAATCCATATCACACCACAATAAGAGTGATTGTGATAATAAGATTTCTCACATTGGGGATTCATACACTGTAGCCTATGGGGGTGAAGTATGATTTTACATGTTGGGTTTCCCTGGTTCAATCCAAGTGAAGTTATATGAATGAGTAAAAACATGTTCACTTCGCTACATTCTCTCTAGATTGAGCAATTTTTTCATAATCCCATCAGTCATACTGAATCCAATCTTGAGTTTGGTGATTTAAATCATCACTCCAAGTGCACTATAATGTTCCATTGTTCTAATTTTTTAAAATACATTCTAACCCATATTATCTAGATGCACCCCTTTCAAAATTTAATGATTAAATGGGTCTTATTGTGGAAAATTCATTCTGATCCCCCAATATTTTCTCTATTAGATCCACTTTTGTGAGGGGTTGATTGAATGAAGCAAAGTAGAGTCATAATAAACCAATGTGATTTTGTTTATGGTGGATATAGTATTTAAGAAAGTGATGAATTCTAGTCTTATTACACTATTAATATTGTGTAATTTTATTCATATTGGTGTACAATGTGCAATATAAACCCTCAACTTTTGTTTACTCATAGATTCTAATTTCTAGGATGGATTAAAGATCAAATTTTGTATTTCCATAGTTTAAATATGGAAGAAGATGGGATGAGAATAGTTAAGGATAATAACTCAATTAAAGAGGAATGCAGTCCCGATAATACATAACAACATTCTTTTTTATTCATGATTGTGGATGACTCTATCGGGGTTTAGGTTATTGTAAGTGGGATAGGGTACTTTATCATCATAGTGAATAATTATAAGGGATAAAACCACATGGGTTTAGAGTGAGTTCCCTATTATCTATTGTGTATTCTGGTGACACAATTTAACTATGTTGATAATGGAATGAGGATTTCATTTGAGTGTCATAGGGCTTGGGGATATTTCAATAGCCTCAAGAATAGTTATTTATAAAATATGTTGGATATAGTTGTCATAAAAGAGAAGGTATGATATTGTTAGACATATGGGTGTCAGGGGAGAAAAGTATATGTCTCACATATGGTCTGGGGTACCCTTAGAGGGAGGATAATGGTCATAGTGCATGTCGTGAGGTGGATGATTCCATTATGTATTACCGTAAATTGGAATGGATTATTTTCCACAATTGAATGATTTAGAGTCATTCAATGAGTGATGAAATATGGGGCATGCTCATGGGTTGATAAATATATTTTCTTATCTCTTGGAAATGATCCACAAAGAGGCTTCATGTGATTTGGTCTGGCATTGTAATTGTGGTTTAGGATCAAGAAACTGATATAGGAATTGAAATTTTAATTTGACCTATTCTCTTAGGACTAGGGTCAGCGGGCTTATGGTTTTTTGTATCACTAATGGGTGAGGAGTGTGGGTTAGTATTGATGAGTTAAAACTATTATGGGTATAAAAATCAATTTGATTCCCTAATGGGCGAGATGGTGATACTAATGGTTTTTTAATGTCATCATTGTGTTATTAAGTCTAAATTAGTAGGATTTATTTCTATGTCAAGTCTATGGATTTTTGTTCTTGATATGTTGGGTTATGTCTTTAGAAAAATATCATGTTTTAACTATGTACATAAAATACATATAGAATTGTAGAAAGCTGAGATATAGGGCTCAACTAATTACCAAAAGTGTTTTTCAAAAACTATAAAAAATTACTTATTAGTGGTTTTTTATAAGAAGTGGTTCTATTAACCACTGTGAAATAAATCGAGTTAAAAAATAGTAGATGTTTAATCAAGTAACAAATATATATTTTTTATTTTAATAATTAGTGATAGTTTTTATTAAACCACTATGAATGTTTCTAAAAATCTTAATTTAATACCCCACCCCCACTCCCTCTACATGAGCATGACACATATCCTCTAACCCCTCCCATGACTTCCTCATCTCCCCTCCTCTAGGATACCTCAACACCAACACCTCATCGGTAACCCCCACTACCCCACCCCTCTGACCTACTTACTCTATCATTAATGCTGATCATGACCCCATATGACCTCCCTCTCCCTAGTAGCTCCCCACCTCGACCGTAATTCCAACCCTACCACCTTATACCTCCCTCTCCTAGGCTTAGTTCCCCTCCTGAGAGGCTTAGATCCCCTCCTCGACGATAAGGATGACCCCCTAATGATTGTATCATTTTTAGCTAAACTCAATCTATTATTGAGTAGCATTAGATGGGAAATCATGGATGATAAGTACTCTATATAATTTTTTTATTAAATCAACATTAAAATTTAATGGGAACTTTTATTTATAAATTTTTATTTTTGTTCTACAGATATTTTTTTGGAGTTATAATAAACAATATTTTTTTTGTTATGTTGAGTTAAATTTAAAAATACAAAAAAAATTGATATTAGTTAGTTTTGAAATATAGATAGTTCAAAATTTCATGGTTTTTATTTGATATTAATGAAATATAATTTGTTGTATATATGTTAATGCCTCAAATTTTTTACATATATAAAATTGAGACTATTTTCCAACTAATGACCAATTAGTTGTAGGGTCTGTGATCACACATAGTTTCATCATCATCCATGAAAAGTTATATAAGTATAAAGTCCATGAAAATGACATTTTAGACACTTTTTAAATTTATTATAATTATTCATGTTTTATCCATATGTGTGGAATCATTTTGTATAACAAAATCAACCTAAAATGACAAAGTTTTTAGGGTTATGTTTTACGTGAGTGATAATAAATTATTAGTTATGGTAACTAGAACATCCAACATTGTTCCAATGATATAATTTTCACAAACATTATTTTATAGAAACTAATTAATGTTTATAGTTTGAAATTTATTGATTCAAATGACTCTTTTTTATCTTTATATATGAATCAGACACTCCTAAATGAATTTTTGAATATTTGATAATATTTCCCCTCCTCAAAAAATCATTGATTTTTTAGATCCCCTCAAATTATAAGAAAATTCAACATATTAAATAGTGGATCTAAAGTAAAGTCATCAACCTAGATTAATTTAGCATGAAAACCATAAAATAGTGCAGAATAACATCATCAACCCAGCTCCATCTGATGCGTTATTTTCCCGTGAAGAAATAGTGTAGCATCAGATATGGTGATTCACTATACATGTGTTAAATGCATTATTTATTTATTTTTCATTTTAATTTATTATATTGTTTTAAAAATTCATTTTTTAAAATACATAATTATTTTTCATTAATAATATATGGTTTTATGAAGAAATAGAGTAATTGAGTGTTAGATGAACTCACTGTGGATAATTCATTTTGTAGTAGACATGTTTCTATTTGATTTGTTGTGTTAGAGGTGGTCTAAATGGTATAATGATTAATAAGAGCATATAACAACCATAAAATATTGTTTTTATTGATTTTATCCATCTAATAGTGTGTGATATCCAAATAAATTATACTTTTTATTCATATTTTTAAAAGGTCACTCATGGTCTTTGTTAGACCATATGAAATGGTATGTCTATAAATCGAAGTAGCTAATTTTTCAATGGAATTAATCATCCTTATCTAAAAAATTATTATATAATACACCATTTCCTTTTTCTACCATAAAAACAATAACATCTCCATATAAAATATTAAAAATTGATTGATATTTATCATCATTAATGTAGAAGTCATTTTCCACACTTCCATTATCATATGTTAATTGTTTCAAGAATCTATGTTACTAAAAAATAATGCTCTTGAGAATAATTCTATCCTGTATAGTTCCTCATTTAATTTGGATTGTACCGATTTGATTAAACATTTATATCTTTATATATTAATGTACATGGAGAATCCTATTCAATACCAATAGGTAAAAGTTTTATTAATTTACATTGAAACCCACCTCAGTATGCCAATGGATTCAAATAATTATTAAATTATGTAATCGAAAACTGATCAGTGGATGGTAGAATAAAATATTTTTGTGATTATTTTAATTCAAGTTATGGTCAAATATAAATGAATTATATGAGAAATTAAAATTGAAATTGTTTCCTTCTAGCTATATAAGCAGAATTTTTAATGGTTGATCAATTGTTGTGGAAATTCAAAACTATGAAAATACTATTAACAAAATATAAAGTGACCCAGTAAGGGAAAATTTTATTCAAAATTTTTTAAATGACATGTCTTGTTTCCCGGAATAAAATTTACAATATTTTTATAGATAAAAAAACTTCATTTGATCCTAATCCATTTAATCTTAGTAGAAAATCAATGAACAAATGATTTTTAGGAATTAGTTGGTGACAGACAACAAGAAAAATATAAATGATATGTTGAGTATTCAAAGTTTTTATTTTTTATTGAAGTTATATCATATATAGAGTCTTTGTGAAATTAGTAAAAAAATTAATGTCCATGATTTTAGAGTTGATTCATGACGTATTTATTGAAGTTAAGATCCCTACATCATTCCATAAGATAGAAAAAGTCATCAAAAAACTTGTACACCTTTTTACAAAGATACATGCATTCCATAATGATTGCATTCTTTAATGTGGAGAATTATATGATAAGGAGGCATGCATAATATTTCATAAAAGAATATGTAACACAATGAAAAAATTAGAGTATAAATCAATTCAACCTGGGGAATAAATAGAAATGGAAAAATAATGAAATTTTATTATGTTACATTCCTCTAAAACCACACATACAAAGATTATTCATGATGAACAAGGCTACAAGCGACATGAAGTGTCATGATCGGGATAGTAATGATGGGTTGATGAGACATCCAAAAGATTCAACATCATGGAATGTTTTTTATTATCTATATCCAGGTTTTTCATTGGATCCTATGAATGTATGTTTAGAATTAGATTCTGAGGGTTTTAACTTGTTGGGTACTTGAAGTATTAATTAATGAATTTGGTCTATAAATTGGATCGTCTATAATATAACTATTTTAATTAGTATAAATAAGACTTATTTTATTAATTTTATTATTATTTTTGGAACGAAAATTTCTAGAGATGACATTGATGTATAGCTTTAGCCTCTAATCAAAGAATTGTGTGAATTGTGGGTTGATGGAATGGAAACATAGGATTCTACAATGATACAACTATTCAAAAATCTTGCTTTTATAATGTGTTAAATTTGTGACATACCTATACTTGGAAACATATCTATTTGAAAAAATCATACTTTTTTAGCTTTTCTAGTTTTTAATATTCACTTTGAACCACAATGATTACCTCATAACAAAAAATGGTTTTTTTTGTCGTTGTCAATTTATTGATCATTCATATAAATTCATGTTTAATAGGACATGATACAAAATATATATTTAAGTGAAAAATTAACTTGAGGTTTAACCTAGTTCAGAAATCTTGGGACAAGTAATGAATTTCACTGAAGAATTTTGAAAATTTCATCGGTTAAAAGAATGGGAAAAGGGTACGAGGTACGGTATCAACAGTAGCTCGAACACCAAAATGTAAGAAAAATATTATACTTTTAAAACATCCTTACTAATATTTTAATATGATACATAATTTTCTTGATGTAATGTATATTTAGATGAATTTATATGACATGGAAATTTTTATAGTACTTATTGAGCATGCTAAATCAAAGGATCACCTAAATGGTCATAATGATTTGGATTGAATGAATATAAATCATGGTTTGTGGGAAATGATAATGGAAAGTATCCTTAAACTATTTTTACAATTAAAAATCATGAAGAAGGCATATTCATTTAGACATTAAAGAATGTAAATATTACAAATGGATATTCAAGTATCATATTAATGTGTGTTGACTTAAAAAATTGAAATATTCAAGGATTAAAAATTCATGACTCTAATATGTTTATGGTGCGGGTTTTACATTGGATTTCCCTAATACTTTTCTTGAAAAAGTAAATGTGGTTCTAGTTGATTTTCATTCCTTTTTTAGAATGGTTTGTGGAAAAACTATAAATCCAACTAATCTTCATGAACTTTGAGAAAGAGTTGTTTTGACACTTTTCCATTTGGAGTTTTTATTTCTCACTTCATTCTTCATATTCATGATTCTTTTGGTTAAAGAAGCTAATTTTTATCAACCAGTACACTATCGATGGATATATCCAATTGAGATGTATGTTCATAGTTTTCAATTGGTGTAACGGATTTTATCAAATCATTGTGAATATATTTTTTAATATGTTTCTTATATTTTTTTCATCAGATGTGTAGGCCATTACAAATCATATGTGAGGAAAAATTATAAACTAGAAGGATATATTGCTAAAGGTTATATAGACAAAATGTTATTGATCTTATGTAATAGATATTTCAATGGGATTTAGACATGATTCGATCATGTTGTATATTTTGTTGACTTCTCCAATTATTTGTATTCTGAAAATTAGTCTTCAGTATTTCCAAAAATTTGACGACCAGTTGGAAAGGGTCAAAATTTTACATTGGCCATATTATATTTGAGATAAGAATAATGATATGTGATACTTAGTAGTGTTATTATAGATCCATTTATTGATTAATTTTCACTACAATCAATGATGTGTTGAAAGGGTAGAGCTCGAAATTAGCTGGAATTAACAAAAGCTATTAATAAAGATGTTTTCGAACGGTTCACATGTCTTGTATGTATATAATCAAATTTATAATATTGACATGTGGTTATCTTGAATATGTTGAAAGTAAAAACTTATATATTTTTTTATAGATAATTAATAATGAAACACAAGCTAAAATATCGAATGATTTAAATTTTTTGTCTTAATTTCCTATAAATCATGAAAATAGACTTGATGCCTATAATATTCATGGATTTAGGTTTTAGATATGGGATAGTATGGGAAAATAAATAATATAATTGAATCAAACAATCATGGAAAGTTTTCACCTATCTTATTCAAATGTGTGTGGGTCAAACTTGATTGGGATATAAGGATATATTCGTTACATTTTACTCCTCTCAACTTCTCTCACTTGATGTATATGGGTGTGTGTGTAAATAATTATCCATTTATCTTCGGTTAATAATTGAAGATATTTTATTATGTGGATGATGAAATACATAGATGTTTGATTGTTTCTATACATATTAACCACAGAGACATATATATTATGGTTGATGAAGATCAATTAGTGATTTGTGAACGTGAACTTCATCAAGCACTAAACATTTAATAGTTTTTTCGAGACAATATCGAAACAGTAGAACATGAAAGATACGGTGACAATGAAGGACTCTTAATAATGGAGTTTCATAACAATTAATATATTTTTGATGAGTATAATTGAATATATAAATTGGTAAAGAGTATATATTGAAATTTTTCATTGATACATGTTTCGTACATATATACATTGTTCTTGTTTTTTTAAAAAAATTGTATTTCATTTTTATAAATTTAACATAAATTTACCATTTGAAATGCAAGAATGATAAGAAAAATTAAAATATGGTCTTAGCTGATCAACATCATGAAGCCCGACACCACTACCCCCATCTTTTTTGGATTCTAGTGATTATATTATACTCTATAATATTAGTGATCTAGTCGTTTTCAATGATTTCATTGGTATCCCACCATCTGATTCACCTCTGGATATAGAGTAGTTGATCACCCCTCTATCTAGGGTTATTTGTGACTTATTATTACTAGTATGTATGCAATTTTCAAAGAAATATATATTGTTAATAGTTTAATCCATTTTCAAATAGATAAAGAAACCCATAGTGGGGATACAAATATGGACATGAAAAATGTATGGGACCTAAATGAATTTATA
Organism: Viscum album; assembly: GCA_963277665.1. Classification (NCBI taxonomy): domain Eukaryota; kingdom Viridiplantae; phylum Streptophyta; class Magnoliopsida; order Santalales; family Viscaceae; genus Viscum; species Viscum album. The sequence goes on from OY728158.1 coordinate 267,515,508, forward strand.
TTATCACTCCATTTGATGAGTTTGGGGAGCCTACTGATGATGCTGTCAGAATCTTTGGGAACTTTCTTGGGATGTTTTCTTGGGATTTGGTGAGCTTTTCCATTAATTATAATTATTGTAAAAATATTCAAACAGTTGAAAAAATGAGTTCTTTGATACTCAAGTAAAGGTAATATTAATTTAGTATTAATTGATAATTAATTTAAAATACATTACTGAAATTTTATAATATACTTATAAATTGTTATTATTTTTTATTTTTTTATTTTTTTTTTCAATTTGGTGTCCCTGACTCAATTTCATTCCCTTGGACTTTGAAAATTCTCGACATGAAATAGAAAAATTTTAAATGGATATTATTACATTATTTTAATGAAACTTATCCAACCACAAGATAGATTTATGATAAAGTGCTTGTAGGCATTTCTCATGAGAAATAGATTCTCTTTTTCAATATTAATAGAAATTCATCTCATGGGGAAATTGAAAATTTTAAATTATATTAATAACCAAAACTTAATAATATTATGTTTTTTATAAATATTTATCTTTTTTATAATAATTATAAAAAATATATATTTTTATCTTAGAGAAGAAATTAATTCCTCACATCGTAGGGTCTCCTAGTTTTTCAAGAAAAAACCATTTTTGTTCTTATTTTAGTCATTATTATTTTTGTCATTTTATTAATGTTTATTTTTTTCAAACTAGCATAATTTTTTTATGTCTAATGAATTAGGTCATTATTTTGTCCAAACAAAGTTGTGGTTTAATGTGCATTTGAAACTCGATGGTAGTTTTATAAATGTCTATACCCAAGACATTGGAGTAAGTAATTTTTATTACCATTTCACATTATTTCATAACTATAATAACATATCAATTAAAAATATATTATAAATAAAAAACCTTAGACCAAATTAACCTGGATTAAGACTTGTTTTTTATATAATATAATTTTTAGTATTATTTTTTTCTAGTAATTGACATTTGATAAATAGTAATGACAATTTTATTAATAAGATAATATTATGAAGTAAAAATAGTTTAAAAATTTATTAAATGTATATTTGTATTAACAGGTTAAAATTCAATAATTATGGGATGATAAACCTTCAAAATTATCATTGGTTTCCCATAATGATTCATTTAGAATCATTTTATGGAAGGATCAACTCAAACATGTACAAGTATTGGTTATAGGCCTACTCTATCAGATTCCTTTGGTAGGGTGGAATCATCTATTGAAACTACACCAAGTGGGGGTTCAACTCATGTCATTGATCATGAATCACAAAGATAAATTACATGACTGAAAGAAAAAGACTCTTATAGGACAACACAAGATCAGTGGTTGTCATAAATGGAAAATGATTCGGTTTCTGTATTTTATTAGAAGATCAAAAAAATCCACAATGAAATTTTTATCCTTATAACTCATAAAACTGAGGTGAATTTTAAATTCTACATATCATTCTGTTGTTTTCAAAGAAAATATATAACATTGATAAATAAAACTAAAATGAATTTTTTTTAAAAACACACATTTAAAGTCATACCGACCACATCCTGTGTTGGATTGATGTTTTGTTAATTCGTAGATGTAAAAAATGAATTATAGATCATTATTAATATGTTTGAGAACAATATAAGCATGTTTTATTAGTTTTGACTTGATTAACACTTCTTAAAAGAACAAAAACCTTTTAAAAACAAGTTTCAGGGGGTTAAAACTAGGAAAATAATGAAAGATTACCTTGGAATTTAGGAAAAATGACCATAGATTTAATTTTGAAATGTTCGAATATATGGAATTCCATTCCATATAATTGATTTCATGTTATAGTTATAAACACATTTTTTGTGATATAAAACACTAAATCATGAATGTAATGGTCAACACCATAATAAAAGATCTTCAATTAAACAAATTCTTTGGAAAACCACCTATGAGTTATTTTTGACATATACTCATAGAAAACACACCAATATAATATGTTCTGTGGTAGGAATGAGTTAGTTACCACTTCTTAAAGGAATATAATCTTTTAAAAACTAGTATTTTGGGGGTCAAAACCAAGAAATCAATGTTGGATTTCCCAAAAATCTGGTGACAATGACCATAGATTTAATTTTAAAATATCGAAATTGGTATCACATTATTCTGAATGACGGTTTGTCCCATTATGATAGTAAATATATTATTATGGTTTTAAAACACTATTATATATATGGAATGGTCAAAAACATAAAAAATACCTCAAATCGAAATGAAATCTTTTTAAAACCACAATTGATTTATTTTGGATGTGTACACGTAGAAAACACATCATCCCTATATGTGGGGTGGTCAGAGTGACTTAGTAACCACATTTTTAAGGTACAATAACCATTAAAAGAAAGTGTTGGGATGTCAAAATAAGGAAAATGATGTCAGAATACCATGGAATAAATGGGGAATGACCGTGGATCCAATTTTCAAATATTAGAACCAACACCACCTCATCATGATTGATAGCATTCCTGTTATGTCCAAAAATGTGTTTTAGTGTTTTAAATCACTAAAACAAGCATGAAAATATTAAAACCATTGAAAATGACCTCAGGTTGATGTGAAATCATTGTAAAACCATTGAAAAGTTATTTTTGATGTATACAAATTAATGAAACAACTTTTAGACATGTGTTGTGGCTAGAAAGACTTAGTGACCACTTTTTAAAGGTACAAAAAACATTAAAAAATTCGATTGGTAAAAATTATGAAAATGAAATCTGATTGCCTTGAAATTTGGGCTCAATGATAGTATAATTCAATTTTAAATGTAAGAACCTATGGTACATCTTTATAAATTACTATTTTCCCTATTGTGGTCATAAATGAATTTCAAGGGTTTTAAAACACTAAAACATACATGGAAGTATCAAAAGCATTAAAAAGTGCCTCATATTAACATGAAATCAATATAAAACCATCGATGAGTATTTTTGGACTTGTACGTAGAGTGAAAAACTCATTACATAGTGTGGTGTGGTAGTAATGAAATAGTAACCAATTCATAATGGTACAAACCCCATTAAAAAAGTTTTTGTGGGGTAAAAACTAGTTAAAAGACATTGGATTGCCATAAATGTATTGTACATTGACCATAAATTTACTTTTGAAATTTAGGAACCGACAAAAAATCATTCTGAATGGTGGTTTTATCGTTGTGGTGATAAATTCGTTTTTGGTGTTTTAAAACACTAAAATGTATATAGATTGGTAAAACTTGTATGGAATAACCACATATTGATGTGAAATCATTATAAAACCAAAATGAGTTATTTTTAGGCCTTTGTGATGAGAACATAAATCTGACGTTTTCTGGGGTCATAATGACGTAGTAACCACTTCTTAAAGGTATCAAAAATTTTAAAAACAAGTGTCGGGGGGTCAAAATTAGGCAAATGTCATTGGATTTCCCTAAAATAAAGGAAAAACGACCATATAATTAATTTTGAAATATAGTAATCAAAGAAATGTCATTATAAATGTCTCTTTTCTCGTCATGGATGTAAATGTATTTGCAGTATTATAAAACACTAAAATGTGTGTGGAATAGTTAAAACCACATAAAACAACCTCATATTGATGTCAAATCCTTGAAAACCCACCAATGAGTCATTTTTTATATGTATGTATAGGAAACATGTTAACATTACATGTGGTGTGGTCAGAATTACTGAGTAACAACTTCATAAAGATTCAAAATCCATTAAAAACAAATGTCGGGGGTCCAAAGAAGGAAAACAACACTAGAATCCCCTAAAATCAGGGTAAATGTCTGTATATTTATTTAATAAATGGAAGAACCATTGGAAGGGGAAAAACTCTATAAAATGACCTCTAATTTACATGAAATCAATGGAAATCCTCTATTATGTTATTTTTCAAATATAGAACATGTTTTTATATAAATGTCTTTAAAATTTTTATATTAGGTAAATTTCAAGCACACATCAATTTGCTTTATAAAAATTAGAATATTTACCTATCCATTTTTTGTTTCATGTGTTTAATATTATTTTAAATATGTAATTTTATGTTTTAAAATTTTTTTACATAATATATTATTTGTTTAATTTTAAAATATCCTCTGTTTGATAAAAAACAAATTTTTTGGGAAATTATGAATATATTTTGTGCCTTTTCATTTTTTTTATTTTATTTATTCAATTATTCTATATTAATTTAAATTTATTATGTTTAGTTTTAATTTTTTTTTTCTTATTTATTATATTCGATGGGATGATTTGGTCTGTTTCATTTGATTATATGAAGTGAATGAAAATAGATGCAGTGGAGGTCATGATATGGATGTATATTGGGCATGGATTGTTTTTCAAAATATTTTATATTTATATAAATGATTTAGGTATTCATTGAGAGATTTATGGGTTGATTTAGATTGAGGTTATAATGATTGTGGATGTTTTTATATTTGTTGTTAATGTATGACATTTGTATGATGGTATTGTCATATAGTTTTGTTTTAGATTCTTTCTTGTCATTTATTTGTATTTATTATTTTTAATTAAATATTTTAAAAAACTAATTTTACAGTGGATTTTAGAAACCACTACTAAATATATTATATAAAATATGGTTAGTCGCTGGTTTGATTAACATTAACTAAGAAACCATCAATGTTTTATTCACCACCTTTATTTATTTTTTTAACATTTACCCAATATATATATTTTTATAAAATTACCACCAACAAATAAAAATTAAACAGATACTAAATGATCAAAAATGATACATAGAAAATCTTCCATGATATTAATGAAACAGCCTCTAAATGACAAGTGATCATGCAATACATGGATGTTATAAAAACATCACTATACTAATATGAGGTGGTTTAAACCATCATTAGTCCACACTTGGATGTATAAAGTGTTTTCATGGAAAGTGTTCTTATTTTACAAGCTAAAGACAATGTTTAAAGTGGCATCATTTCATTGTATTTGCCCAATTTTTTCATCCAAAATTTGGAGAATAAAGAAAGGTGTTTTTGGAAAAAGAAGTTTCCTGAAACATTGAAGGAGAAATAGAATGTTGTGTGTGATGTGTGTTTCAAGATCTTGTCATAGAAAATTAATATGGAAAGATTCATACACAAGATTAGTCTTTACACCGAAGAATCTTACATGCCTAATGTAACATCAAAAGTGAGTTGTGTGAATGACAAGTTACAGGTTAATCACTTAAAAATATAGAAAATTAATGGAATGGGTTAAAGGCTATTAGGAACCAGATAAAAAATAAAATTTATTATTAAGTACATGGGAATTTCCCTGAAATGAAATTTCATGTTCGGACTTCCAGTTCTATAAATATATGGATACCACCTTACAAGAGTTAGAAAATTTTCCAACAAAGATTTGGTGACTCTTATGTATTAATCAATTGGATGAAGAAGAATTACGTACTATAAATCTTATACATAGAATGAATCTTCAGTATTTCTAAACCAATGTACATTTATAGAGGTGTTTCCCGAATGATAATGTATTTTTTTAAAGACACTTGGCATGACAATCCATAAACTTGTGTGTACGAACATGTGTTACGCACATATACCAAGCCGATAGTCCTTCATGTTTTGAATACCTGGCCAATTTGATCATTGCTTTCAAGTGAATAAATTTAGTACTTTGAAGAACTTAGAGTCACATGTGACCTAGGTTCCATGTATCCCATTTAAATCTACTTAAGTGGCCTTCATGTCTTTAAACAGATCAAGACTTCTATCAATGTAGTTATCTAGGGGGACTGAGTTGATGTTTTTTTATGGAGGTGGTGTAGCATCTCTAAAAACATCAAAATACAGTGTTCCTGGAATTGAGTGACTATTTGTTAACATCTTTATTCCAAAACTACTAAATATTAGTGGAATTAAGCACGCCTGACACACATTCAATGTATTCTACATGGAATATCCATTAGTGGAAAAAAGTAAAATTGGTGTCTGGTCTATTTTCTTGTGATTGTGCATTTTATACAGGTTTCTATTAGATTGGATTAAATGTTTCCTACCAACATGGCAATAATATATATCACTTTCAAAGAAAAAAGTTTAAACCCTGATTCACCCATCCCCTCTCAGGGTGTTCTGAGTTCCTTCACATTTTACCCTAAGTTTGTGGGTAAACAAAAAATTTCTATATGAGATAGTTCTTTGAGTGATAGTGATGAGTTCATATCCAAATAAGGGTGGTCTTACATAATTATGATTGTAGAGGTCATGGTTTTTTATGATACATCTCCATGAATGAGAAAAATGAGTTATGATATATTTTATGAGATGAGGGATGAGGTCCACCACTAAGTGAGAGGGTGGTAGTATAATATATAACATGTGATCTGTTATAGGGACCCGCCTTGAGTAACAATGTTGTGGAAGGAAACTTGTCATGATAAGTGTTATTGAACCACATAATGAGATTGAGGATGATGGTATTTGAAGTGTTATGATATCAATATTATGTGTCAGAACCTACACTGAATTATAGTATAAAGGTTGAGATGTGGCACACTGTAGTTGAGGTTCTGTAGGGACCAAAACCTTATTCATAGGTGGTTTTAATAATCTTTTATATCCCGTTAATCAAAATTCTATGGTATGGGTTAGGTTTTCTTTCAGTTTGGGACTACTACTTTTGAAATTGGTTGAGCTAGGTATGCTTGAGTGTCAAAGTGTCCCTATCAGAAAAATATTAAATAGAGCACATTCTTTTAAGAAGTCATATTTCTATTGTTTAATTTAATCATTTATAAATAAATATATGTGTGTGTTTGTGTGTGTGTGATGGTGTATTTTAGGGGTATTTAGTAATATAATATGGGGATTTATTTCTCAAACCTTTCTTGATCACCCTGATGTGTGCAAAACATATGTATGATGTAAAAGTTATGAATTGTTTGTGCAGTGGATCAAACTCACACATATCAATAGAGATTTTGATATGGGATCAAGGTAAGGAATAATTTGTAGTGTATCCTCCTTGAATAAATTTTTATTTCATTTTATTTTAAATATGTTATCATCCCATTGGGTGATTTGATGATATGTATTTGGTGTGTGGTTACATTTTAATTTTTTTGTATAATTTGTACATTGATTATCTATTATGGATTTTGTTTGAATATTTATTATTATTAATGGTGATCATAACAAGGAAATATTCTCCCTAATTGATGGTTCAAGAAATAAACTCTAGTTGGCAGTCTATTTCATATGAGATGTGAATGTTGTCATGAGGAAACCTGACAATAGATCCAATTATTATATATGGTCGTTAAAAAGGGGTACTGGAGACATTGTTATTTTTTTTATTTAAGGACAAGAAGATGAACATGGTATTATGTTGGAACCTATGATGGCCCTTAGGGTAGTGATTAATCAATACTAATTTGGTGTGAAGTTAGGGTTATATGAATATTATTATTTAATTTCACTATTATAGTTTGTATAGGTATTCAAGTATGATATATTGGTTTGATATATTTATTTATGGTTATCCTTCTAGAACATAGTGTTAAGAGGTGTTTTTACCTTTGTCATACATGGAATTTACTATTAAAATGACATTCTCATAATTTTATATGGATTGTATTTCATATAGTATGGGTCAAGTGGATTAAATAATCAACCAAAAAACCTACATTGATTTCTTCTATAACATATTGGTGTCGTTCTACATAACTAAAACATGCCTCCAATATAATAATAGGATATATGGACCTTATTTTTCGATTTAATCTGGTTATGATTTCGTAGTACTTATGTGTATGTAATGAATGGAATTCCTAGATGGTTAGCATTATGATTTTATTTTATAATGATGGATTGGTATAGGTGAGGTATACCTATGATGTTTTTTGGAGTGTACATTGGCTTCCATGTTGGGTAGGATACCCAAAACGGGGTAAAGGAAGACACATTAGATTCCATAGGTCAAGATATGTAAATAAATGACCCAATATTTTGTATAATATTCATTTATGGATGGTGCTATTGGTAATATTTCTGGTCTTATTGTAATTTGGGTAGTGTTTTGATAGGATATTAGATATAGATCCTAAATGATCAGGTATTGGGAAAATAGAGAATAGGTTGATAATTTATGATTCTATTATAATACCTGAGTGGAGGGAGATTACGTTTTAGGATAATGATTGATTAAGATATACTGGGATAATTAGAATGGAAGGAACCAAGAATAATTTTTATATTTTTTTCTAATATTTTATAGTTGAATGTATAAATTATTAGGTGAACGAGCCTACGATGGCTGAGAGATGACTCTCGGGAGCCTGAGTCAGGTGGTGTGACTGGGAAATATTGGAGTGTATTATCACATTTAACTCATAAAAGGAAAATATGGGTAGTGGTAAAGTAAATTATATAGGGTTTTTTGGAGAGTTCATAATTCATTGGTATTAGGAGATTGACTATTGACATAGTCTCTTAGAGAAATTCTTATTGTGTGAGTGAAAAGGTGCATTAATGGCATGTGTTTCCTACTCAGTTTTTAATTTATGGAATGGTAAAAATATTTTTTTATTGAGAATTTTATGTGTTTAATAGGAACCAATGTGATATTTTGTTGATGTGTATATACATTAGTCCCAACTTCTTAGATGAGTTTGGGGAATTGAGTTGGTTGGTATGTGATAAAACATTGGGTGTGATTGGGAGTGACATGTAGCCTCTTTGGTTTTGATAATGATTTTAGGGTCAGTGAATTCAAGGAAATACAATGGGATGGGCGGCCTAGTATTTTGATGTTAATTATATATATTTTCATTTTGAAAGTATTAAACATCATATATATAATGAAGTGTCATGTCTCAATCAAACCGTGCATGGGCCTTTAGAGGAGTGTAAAGAGATCAGATGAGTGTGGCTCAAAATGAGCAACACACAAGAGATGTTTAGACTGATCTGGAAAGTATCTCGAGTGAAATTTCATGGGAAAACTATGTTGGTGATTTAACCATTTATAATCAGTGGTTGTGGCCTATATTTCAGGTGAATTTTCATAAAAATCTAGGATGAAATTTTGGATAAGAAAACATTTTCAATGTAACACCATAAATGTTTTATGTACCTTTTTCAAATAAATTAAATTTATTTGATGTATTATATTTAACAGTAAATTATTTTAATCATTAGTTATATGTTACACCAATATAATCTTGCAATACATGCAATAAAAACATATCATGTGTTATACACTACATTGAGTTTATATGAAAGAACATTTGATTATTATAATTATCTAAATGAGGTAATCAAAACATATCCATTAAACATAGTAATATGGATATTAATAATTAGTTTTTATGTTTTATTTATAGTTCACTTATAATAATAAAACATATTATTAATGAAATATAAAAATTTTGGTAGTCTTTTTATGATTAAAATTACCATTTTACAAATGAACTTCTTTGTATGTGCTTTTATAAACAATAATAAAATTATTTTTAGAAAATTTTATAAATTTAATTTTAAAAAATAAGCATAATTTTGTAAAACTTAATTTAAAAATTATTTTATGGTAATTTTTCTTTAATTGTTTGCAAAAAACTTCATTTTTGGATGAATAGTGAAAAATATAAAATTTTAATTCAAAATTTATTTTTCATAAAATTTATTTTTATTGTAAAATTATAGTTTAATTTGGTATTAAAGATTAATTATATCAATTTTACATCAATTAATATAATTTAGGTCATTGGAACCAATTTCACTTTTAAATTGGATGTAAAAACATTTTGAACATTTAAACATTTTCGCTAAAATTCCTATTGTCAGGACACATCTCTAGGAATAATTTAAAATCATTTTCATCTACTTGTGTAATTATAAATTATAAAAATGGATTAAATATTTACAAAAATATTATTTTAAAATTTATAATACGTTCAACTATGTTTTTGACCAAAAATATTAGTGAAGGTAATTAAAAGTAATTACAACGAGTAAGGTAAAAACAAGATTACTTAGTTGTTAAACACTAATTTAAGGGGCCAAATAACAAAGAAAAATATTTCAAATATTTTATGGACATATTTAAACAATGTATTATAATTTCTCAAAAATAATAAATTATTGGAGACACATGATGTAAGGTAGAGATCTCGATTGTGTTTAATGTTTTATATTAACAAGAATACCACTCCCCTCCTGTAAAAAAGGGAAATAGACCCCTTCGCTTTTTTGAATATATCAAAACTTATTTATCAGCCAAACCCTACCCAAATCTTATAAAAAATTTCATAAATTAAATCTTGATGACTTTTTTGGGAATAAATCCTTCCATGTAATCCCTTTGCTGCAAACCAAAAGGAGTTACCCAAGGAAGAGGTAATGCCCTTCCACAAGCTCTTTTGTTTTATTTTAATTTTACACCTCATAAAATATTCTTATTTCAGGATTATATAACAACATAAATATATTTAATATACTTATATTTTTTTAGTTCTTACAACTACACTCACACACACTTCCATAAAATGGAATATGCAATCATCGTTCATGTGTAATGAGGGCCACCACCTTTTGAACTGATGTCGCATGTTCTTCCATTTCCACCATTCAATGTTAGAACTAATGATGGGTTTTATTTTTTATATTATATATATTTTATTAGTGATTTATTTATTCTTTTTTAATTATTATATGACACATACATTCATGAACTCATTTTTTTTGGATATATGATAACATCATTTTTGGACGTGTCGACTACTACCTCCTCAAAGTAATGTGATTCAGTCACAATTTACATGGAATATATTAATGACGAGTTTACTGAATTTATATGATATATATTACATAATAATTATACTTTAATTAAAAAATTAATAATTTACATAATTTATTACAATATAAATATAAAATGGAAATAACATTCAGGCATATGTACGACTTACCGTTTTCACGAATGGTGTATTTAATTTTCTACTTATATAATTTACATATTAAAATGAATACATAAATAATGAATTTATATTATATTTAATTCATAGTTATAATTATGGATTTTATGAAATCATGATATAAGTAATAGGGTCTGAAATATAACAAATCAAAATACATCGAAAAAACAAAGGGATTATTACCCAAAACGAGACATTATCATGAAAGTGTTAATAAACAGGTAATAAAGGGTCATAAATAATTATATGTGGTAATATATAAAATAATATGGTTATTATATATAGATATAAAATAATCATATATTTATTATAATGTATTCCTGAATGAGTATGACGAGATTCATGACATAAGGTAAGAATATTTCTAGTTTCACATTCAATTCTACAAGACTTACACTATAATCACCAATAAATTATTTTGCATTCTATATAAATTGTACATGAATTTATTATATGGTTATTATCCTAAAAAAATATGGTTATTTTCCAACCCATTATATGATATTTATTTCTTTTTTTTAACAGTTCAAAATTTACCAAATCAAAATGGTAGATTTATATCAAATTTCTTTCTTTCAGAAACATGTTTTGTTATGAACCTATATTCGTTGATGGGTATGAATAATTCTATTTGACATGTTATATAATGAGTATACTACTTTACAATATATATTAATCTTAATTTAAAATCATTTTCTTACATAGAGATATTTATTCAAAGTTATCAAAGTAGTAAATGTTTATTACAACAATCTCAACGTTTATCAGGTTTGCTAACAATTATGCTTCATTAATGAAATATTATATTGCATTTCTCAACAAAACTCAAGACATTTATTATCTTCTTATTAGTCAATATATGTTTTTTGTATTAGTACCATATTCCCACTCTTAGGTACTTAAAATAATAAAGAATTTTTTTTAATAAAATATGATCTTATTTCTCTCTTAGGTCAGAAATTTTTATTTTAAAAAACAAATTTTAAAATGTTTTTTAAATGTTATATTATTCTCATATTCAATCAAAAATTATTTTAAAAATATTTTTTGGTTTTTAAAGTATCCTTTATATTTTTTCAAATCAATATTAAAAGACAATGATTTTAAAAAAATGTTTCATGTTTTAAAAAGAATTTTTCTAAAAGAAATGATATTTTCCAAAAGAATTTTTTTTCGAAATATCATTCCAATTATATTCCATCTAAAATGGAAAAAATTGGTGTTATAATTCTCTTTCTGGGGAAATTATCAAAATTATACATTCATATTATTCCTCCTAATAGTTTTTATTTTGATGGAATGGTGTTTATTATAATCATTTTCCTTTCATGGGTTATATTCTGACAAAACATACTACCATTCATGGGTTATACATTGATGAAATGATTATAAAACAAATACCTTTTCCACATGTTGTGATATTATTATATTTTTATGATACCCATTTATTTTCATTGGTTATGATATGATGAATACTTATGTTCTAGTGGCACACATATGTATGACTTCTTTATGAGATGGGTGGAAATTATATCCCCCTCTAATGAATTCAGTAAATATTTACATCTGATGAAAAAAACATGGGTGCAATGGGGACTAATATCTTTTTAGTTAAAGGATACATCTTCTATAATGGTCATGAGATTCAACCATGATTAGTAATTTGGTTTAGGGAGTGAACACATTCCACAAATATAACCTTGGTACGTTGAAAATAATTTTTTATGTTTATGTTCATACCAAATTTTCATTTAATATTAATAAGTCATGTTTTCATCGATTATTCACTTTATTCCCTTCTAATTATTTCTTTATGAAATTCCAATATTTATGACATGATTAATTTTTATGATCATCGATATGTATGGTATTATCATATAATGTTATAATTACATTCTTGTACACTTATTATCATGTTTATACTTACATATATCCCATGTTAACCCTTTATGAGTTTCTGAGGTCACCAATTTTTATGTTTTCCATCCTTATATTATTAAGATATATATTATGTATGATGTATCTAGGAAGGTTTATAGTCATAAATATCTTAGTGGGTGATATTATAGCTCACATATATACCAATGTTTATGTTTCTAAGATTCTATAGGCGCTAAACTAATATAGCCTTATAGTGTTTATTTGTATAATGTTTTAATAATTACACAAAAATAATGTAATGTATATTCATGTTAAGTAGTGGTATTTATAGTTGGTATCAGAGAAAAAGATAAGTTATCATTTTTAAAATAAAATGAGAAAACTATAGTGATATCCATAAAACATTTCTCTAAGGATGAGTCTAACGATGAGTCAATGTGATGGAAAATGACCATTAATTTTTTCAAAGGATATAATTAGTAGATTCCTAGAAATTCATCCCTAAATAGATACTAAAAATGAATTTGTCTCTTTTAAAGACATACATAGGTGTAAAAACCAATAAAAAATTGTATTGGGATATACTTGATCAGAAAATAGTACACAATAATGGGCCTTACAGAACACATAGTTTAACACCCCCGAAGGATATGATTTGGAAATTCACAACCTTTTCATGAACCATAAAAAAAGTATTAGAATAGAAGTTGGCTATTAATAACCTAGGGTAAAAATATGGTTTTAGAGGTTAATGAATGTGTCATTATTTTTACATAATATAAGTGATTTTTCATGATTATGTGGTTCCATACTATGATAATTGTATCTTAATCTATACATTTTGGATTAATTCAACAGATGGAACCCAAATGAACCGCATCAATGTTGAGTGTGATGGGAAATGAAATTATTGTTATCCGTAGAATCCAAATGCTATGGGAGCTTAAATGAGAATGCACCATACTATTTTTACCCAACTACCTCATGCTTTGAATCATATTGGACATCCAAATGAGATATGGTGCGAACAACATTCTATTGATTCCCTTAGAGGATAAAATCCACCTTATTTTAGTCAATATTATATTCCACTTATTATTTAATAGTGAATCAATACCAATGAAAATATATTCTTTTTTATCCATTCTTAATAATATAACGATTTCATTTTGGTTTCTTATCTATTAAATGCCCAAGTGGGCTAGTGGTGGACTCTAATCAGGAAAATGAGGTTAAAAGATGAAATTTTATCCATGTACTGAGATGATTTTATGAAATTGTTTTTTCAATAAGTAATTTCCTCATATTCTCCATAAAAATATAGAGAAATAGTTACTTCAGTTAAATTAGTGGGATTATGAATCTTTTGGTACCTACCTTGAAATTTCACAAGACATCCAGGGGGATATTATGGTCTTATCATCTAACATAAAAATAATGTTGATAGGTTCATCAATTTCTTAATTTGAAGTCTCAGAAATTATTTTTTCATATTAGGATTTCTTATCTACATATATATTGTTTTTTGTTAAATCAATGTTAAAATTGATGTTGTATTTACATATCAATCACTTGATTTTGGAAAGAAAAGTAATATGGAGTTCAAAGGAAAATCTAAAAAACTATGGATATAAGATGATAATATTTACCTTAGTCTATATGGGTGAGATGAAGAATTGATTAAATTGTGTTAAGAGGTTTAATAAATTTTTTCAGAGTGTAAGAGAAGGTCATCAATAATTTGATTACTGAATAGATGGGAAGAAGTTAGAAAACAATATAAAATGAGAGAAATCTACACATAATGAACATCCGCTTCTTCAGTTCATTAATTTTATGGAGAATTTAAATTATGATAACCAATTCTTATACTAAAAATTTAATGATAATGATTGAAATTAGTAGCCTCTTTTGTTGAGGGAAGAGTGGAATTATCATGAGATTACTGTTTCTAATGAGGGTATGATAATAACATGGTGAAAGGTACACATACCACCCACTCTTGAAGTGATAATGTCTAATTTGATTTTGGATTTACCAACTCTTTCATATCTAAATATTTTTTTGAGGGTACTAATAATCGATTAAAATGAACATATGTAGAATTAGTAGTGAAAACCCTTAATGGTATGATAATTTTAATTCATGAATTTGATTCCTCTTTTATTGACGTTTATAGAAATGTGGTTCCTAAAAATCTTTTCATTCTTCCAACTGAAGAATTTGATGTCATCGTATGCATGGATTGGATTCCTATGAATAAATACTACATCAATTTTCAAGGTAGAGAAGTTATATTTTATTTCTCAAAACTTCCTATAATCTTCTATCCATGTTATATAATTATTAACTTTCATTAATGATTACATCCATTTATGGGTCTTAATTACAATTTATAAGGAATTTTTATCTTAAATAGTTCGGGAGAAAATCGAAATAGATTATAATACTATTGTTCATGATATTATGGAGTTATTTCTAGAATAGTTTCCAAGCCTTTCCCAAATATGTGAATTTTATTTCACGGTAGAAATCACACTCAGTTTTACACCAATTTCAAAAACTCCCCAATGAATTTCACTAATTAGATTAGAGGAATTGTAGAATAAATTCTATGAAAATATTGATAATCAGTTAATTTGGCCATCTGTTTCACCTTGGGATGCACCTATTCTTTTTGAGAAAAACCAGTATGGATCAATGCAACTCTGCATTGATTATCAAGAGTTAATCATGATCATAATCAAGAATAAGTATCCAAGTCCCTTTATTAATGACTTTTCTGATCAACTCTACATATTTTAACACTATTCTAACATAGAAATTTGTTCTAAATATCATAAAATGAGGATTAATAAGGAGGATATACCGAAGATGAAAATCCATAAAAGCTATAGACTCTATAAACATATAGTGATTCCTTTTAGTCTTACTGATTCCCCTATTGTCTTCATGGATCTGATTAACAGAGTCTTTATAGATTACCTCAATATGTTTTTGGTAGTCTTTATAGATGATATTCTTAATTATTGAAAAATAATGTAAGAGAATTAATACCACTTTATAACTATATAAAATAACCAATGGAAGGATAAAGTATGTAAAATATTTACAAAGTGTGAATTTAGGTAGAAAAGGGGTTGATTATTGGGTAATATACTCAAATTTGTGGGTATTATAGAAGATCCATAAAAGATAGTAGATAATAAATATTTTCCTAGACTAACCACGGTGAATAAGATCCATTATTTTCTTCATTTATCTATGTATTTTTGGTATTTTTTGGATAATTTCTCATGATTTTCTAATCCTATTACCATGATAATTCAGAAGGGTGCTAAGTTATTCTTGACAGATTAACATGAGGAAACTTTCAAGGAACTGAAGTGATAGTTAGTTAGCGCACATGTGCTTATATTAACCCATAGTAGAAAGTGGATTGAAATCTATACTAATGCATAAAATAATGGATTGGGATTTTTTCTCATGCATAAAAATATTGTTATATTCAATTCCTCATTACAATTGATGATTCATGAGAAAAATTACTCAAATCATTGTTCCGAGTTAGATATGGTAATTTTACCATTAATAATATGGATAGATAATATTTATAGAGTAAAGTATGATATATATAAAAAAATATTGAAATATACATTCACACATAATGATTTAAACATGTGCCCCAGAAGATGATTAGAGTTGAAAAGGGATTATAACTGCTCAATACATTACCACCCTATGAAAGATAACAAGGTGGGGGAATTATCTAAGTCCAAAAGATCTTGCTATCTCATTAATGATAAGGATTTTAAAAGATTAACTATTTCTAGATTTGTAAAGGATCGATCTGGAAACAATAAAGGAAGGGAAATGAAATTATCTTTATTAATGGAATGTTCAACCCTCTATCAAAGATAAGAGTAAATATTCCAAGAAGGATGATGTTGAGATATAAATGAATAATATAAATCTTCATGATTTTAACCACAATTGTGATGGAATAATAATGTCTAGGATTAGTGTATGTGGTTCTTCCATAACAGATTTGAAAGAAGGTGATATTTGAGAACTCTCAAAGATCATCATTCTCTATCCATCCCGAAAGTATGAATATGTATAGATATTTAAATAAATTCTTCATTTGGGAAAGAATGATTAAATATTTTGTAGAATTTATCTCGGTGCTTGTTATTCATTTATGATAAGTCATAAAGAAAAAATTCTAAGGGATGATGCATCCATTATCCAGCCATAATGGAAATGGGAACCATTAAATGGATTAACTATATATGGGTGTTATTCAATCCCCATAAAAATTCAGTACACTTTATTTATATTATAGAATACGTTTCTTTAGATCATATTACCCAGATATAAATTACGTAGGTGGAAATATTTCTTGGATTACCACATTCTATTATATTATATTTGGATATTAGGTTTTCCTCAATGTTTTAAAGGGTCTAAAATAATATCATATTATAGAATAGAGTTTCAATACGTCTTATCATCCTAAAAAATATGGTGAGTTTGATACAAAAATTCAAACCATAGATGATATGCTATTATCTTCTTCTTAGGATTTAGATGGTGGTTTGGGTCAACACCTACCTATACTATTTATTTCTTAAAATAATAACGTTCACTCAAGAATTAATATGGCTCCTTATTAATCTCTCTGTTAGATGTAATATAGACTTCTAATCAATTAAGAAGTAGTTCCAGAAGAATGATTTTGGGACCTAAGATCACTGATGAAATGGTCCAAAAGGTTAAAACCATTCAGCATCACATCAAGGAAGCTAAAATTACATAGAAAATCTTTTAGGATTACCATTATCATGATCTATAATTTTATGTTAGATGGAAGGTGTTTCTATAAATCTCTCCTTAGATTAAGTTTGTGAGATTTAGGAAAAAATTTTAAATAATCCATGGTCATATATGACCCTTCAAATTTTCTAATCATATCTTGATATTAGATTATCGCTTGGAACTTCATCCCAATATTTCTCAAGTCTATGATTTGTTCCATCTGTCTGTCATATGGAATGTCATACCACTCCCTTCCGATGTACTGAACTCAGAGGTCATGCCACTAGAGTATGATATTTCTTATGAGGAACAACTTGTTTAAATTCTATATTTTACAGATAATGATATTTGAAAATGAACCCTCACAAGGGAAACGTTTTTTGGAGAAATAACTAGTTATAGGAACCTAGGTGGGTACTTGAGGGTAAAACAAGGAATAATTATCTTCATTTTTTTGTATCAGCATGATGAATTTTGTTGGAGAAATTCTTTTTAATGGTGGAATAATATAACACACAGTGTTTTTATAAAACTGTTTTTCAATAAATTAATTTTATATGAAGCATTTCATTTCATTATACACCAATTTATTATTTTTTTACACTACACTAAGATATTCTTACACAACACACAATACAGTATTAACTTGTGTTACACACAACATTGAGTTTCCTCAAAACAAACATTTTTTATTATAATTATTTAAATGGGGCAGTTATAACATATACATTAAACATAGTAATGTTAAGAAAAATAAAAAAAATTAAATATTATTTATAATTGTTTTATAAAAATAATCACATTGTTAACAAAACATATATATTTTTGGAAAATTCTTTATCTGATTGAAAATATTATTTTCTCAAATGAACTACTTTTTATGTCCTTATATGAACAATATTAATAATAATATTAGAAACATTTAGAAATTTAATTTGATAAAATAAAATATATGTTTGAATTCATGTTTTAAAATTTATATTATGGTGAATTTTGGTATTTCTTGAAAAAAATTATTTTTGGATGATTAGTGAAAAATACCAAAATTTAATCCAAAATTTCATTTCCATCTAATTTAATTTCATTCTTATATTATATTTTTATTTTCTTAAAGTGTGATTAAATTAATTTAAAATAAATTAATATATTTTAGTATATGGGAAATAATTTCACATTGACATAGCATATAAAAACATTAAATTTTCTTAACCATTTTTGGCTTCAAAAACCTGGTGTCTCTACACATCTATTGGATTATTTTTAAATTAATTTGTTCCACTTATGTGATTAGATTATGAAAAAATGGAATCCAAAGTTCAAATTAGTATAATTTATAACTTATAATCATTATAAAGTATTTTTTCACCAAAATTATTATTGAATGTAATAAAAATTAATTACAGTGATTATGGTAAGATCAATATTACTTTGTACTTAATATTTAATTTATGGGTCCAAAAAACCTAGACACATGTCAAAAATAAATGGGATTTCCATATTTAGAAGTAATACTCTATTGTATCAAAAATTAAAAATTATTTGAGGGACATGATGTATGGGATTCCTCTCTATAGAGTTTAACGTTTTATATTTATAAGAATGCCACTCCTCCTCCACTATAAAAAGTGAACTCACCCCTCACTTTTTCAAGCCTCTAAAGATATTTTTATCAAAAAAATGTACACAAATATATTACAGAAATACCTTTATTCATCCTAGAATCCTCAAATTTTTTTATAAATCCAACCATGGAATCCCTTTGGCGCTAACCAGAAAGAGTTTCCCAAAGAAGATGTTGCATCCTTCCACGAGATCTTTTGTTTTATTTTCATTTTACACCCCCAAAACTATTCTTATTATGTTATTATATAATTACCTAAATATCCTAAATATAATGATATTTTTTTAATTTTTATATCTACACTCACAAAATCATTAATCAAATGGGAAACACGATCATCATTCATGGTTATGTACGCTGACCACCTCGTGAACCAATTTTGTTCACTCTTCCATTTCTAACTTTAACGAAATAAAATAATGATAGAATTTAAGTTTTTTTATTTTATATATTATTTTTATGACTTATTTATTATTATAAAATTATTATATAACACATATATTCATAATTTCCATTTTTTGAAATATAATAACTTTACTTGTGGGTATGTAGACTGTCGCCTATTGAAAGCAATGTGATCTGGTAACAATTTACCTAGAATGTATTTAGGATTTGTTTAGTGAGAATATATGATATATATGAAAATAATAATAATAATTTATTCTAATATATTTATCATTTACTTTATTTTATTCAATACTAAAATAAAATGGAAACCTCATTCATGTCTATGTAAGACCTACCGTCTCCATGAATGGTGTATTTCATTTCCAATTGCTACATTTTATAGACAATTATAACTACATTTATAAGGAAAATATATTATATTTATTTCATTGATATAATTATGTATATTATTATATAATTATATAATTAATAGAACCATATATAAAAAAAATCAAAACACATGCGAAAAACAAAGTGGTTATTACCTGAACAGTAACATTAACATGGAAGTGTTAAAAAATGTGTAACAAATGGTCATAATAAAATAATTACCTTTTTATATAAATATATATATTTATTATATAGATTTATTAGAAACCAATATTTATTATACAGTAGTTTTGAATCAATAGGATGACAATCATTAATTATGATAAGGGGATTTCTAGTCTCACTTTTATTTTTGCAAGACATATTCCATGTTCACCAACTGTTTCTTTTTTGTGGTCCATATACTGCCTATGAATGTATTATATAATTATTATACTTCAATATATGGGAATTATTTCTCCCATTAAATGATATTTTTTTGAGGTTTTGCTGTTTAAAAGTAACCAAACCAGTAAGGGAGTTTTGTCTAAATTTTTCTTCGTTGAGACACATGTTTTATTATGAACCAATATTATTTTATGAGGAAATATAACTACATTTAAATGTTATATAATAAATCCAATAATTTTAATCATAATTCCAGATTAATTTAATATCATTTTACTAGATGGAAATTTTTATTGAATATTAACAAAGTAGTCATAATTTATTGCAACAATCTCATTATTTATCGATATTTCTTATGATTTTTATTTCAATAATGAAATCCTATGATACATCTCTGAATAGAACTCATAAATCATTTTATTCAATGTTAATTCATGATTTATTCATGTATTAGTTCCACTTTTTCAAATCTTTGGTACATATGATAATTAACAAAATGTTTTTAATAAAATCTGTCTTTATTTCTCTTTTCGGCCAGAAACCTATTTTATTAAAAAATAGCATGTTTTGAAAAATATGACCAAAAAATCATTTAAAATTACATCGAAAGATAATTTTCATGGAAAATTTATTTCAAAAGTTTTCTCTAGTTTTCAATGATTTTTTTTAATATGTTTTCAAATATATTTTCAATTAAAATGTTTTCCAAAAATGGTTTATATTCTATAAATTATTTTAAAAGTAGTAAGGATATATTCCTCGAGAAAAGTTTTTTAAAATATCTTTAAAAATTATTTTTCACCTAATATGTAATAAATTGGCTATAATAATGATTTTGTGGTGAAATTATGTAAATTTTCCATTCATATTCTTTATCTAATTTGTTTATGTTTTGGTGGAATAATGTTTATGGAACCAATTTCTCTTTCATAGAATATATGCCGATAAAAATTATTCTATTAAATTGTTATTATTTGATAAAAATATTAACAAAATTATCTATTTTACATAGGTTTTGATATGACCACAAGTTTATGATACCCATTTAATTTCATAGGTTATGATATGATTATTTTTTATGATCTAGTCACACGCTTATATTGGATCTCATTATGATATGGGTGGTTCATATATCACCATCTATTCCATTGGGTAAAGATTCATATCACATGAGATATACATGGATAGAATGGGGAATTAATTTTGTTCATTAAAGGAATATTTCCTCTATTTTTGAATTAGGAGTGATCCTTGACTACTAATATAGTTTGAGGAGTGATCACATTCAACTAACATGGAATTGGTAGCGATTTCATGACCACTATAGATATAATTATATATGTTTAGCTTTCTTACAAAATAGAATGTCTTATTTCTATGTTATAATTTAATATATAATGATATTTATTCCTATATGATTGATGCCTTTTGAAGTTCCAATATTTATGCCATGATTCATGTTTATTATAATTGATATGCAGTGTATAATCTTCTAATGTTATTATCATGTCCTCATACCCTTATTCTCATGTTTATTCTTATAAATCTCTCTTGATTAAACTTTCAAAACATCTAAGATCACCACTTTTTGTGGTTCATTTCCTCATGATTTAAATATCTTTATTATGTAAGATGTTCCAAATAAGGGTTCTTGTCATGATGAACCTAGTTAAAGAAAATGTATTCACTTATGTTTTAGTGTTTGTCTTTCCATGTTCCCAAATGAAATAAACTAATATGTTCTTTGAGAATCTATTTGTGTAATGTATTAAGTATTCTGAAAATTAATGCAATGTATATAAATGTTAAGAGAGGATCGTTATAGACCAGTAATCAGTGTTTCTTATTACTGATTGGATATGATTGGGTCTTTCATATTCGGGCAATACATTTAGTAATGGAATATTTGTTTTTTAAAGATAGATAGATTTAGTCTCATAAGATGATGAAAAAGATACTACTATGGTTGAGTGTATCTTATCAGTCCCCAGCTCTTGACCCTCATTTTCGAATATCTGAAACCCCAAAATTCCATTTTCATATTTATATTTTTATGGTAGCTTTCGCCTTTTAGTTTTGGGAATCCTGAGGTGAGATTTTGGAGTTTATTAAAATTTTCTGGAGCCACACATTATGGTTAATTATTTGAGAAAGTGTGCGGTATAATTAGGTAACCCTATATTGTTTTAATTATTTGAAATCACATAATTATCAAATGATATAGTAAACAGTACTATCTTCTTGGTTTTGGTTATTTTTTTATTTAACCTTTTTATAATAGTGGATTCTCCAAAAATATTCCTTCTTACGGACCCCATTAACTATGATTCTCCAAATCCCTATCCTCTCTAATCAAATCCCTCATATGGTGAATTTAGAGTAATATATTTGGGTATTTTTTTTCTGATTTAATGGTAAGTCATTCCCCCTTTTCCCTTATAGGATTCATATGATTTCACTATCTTCTATAATCGAAGATTTATATGGATTATGTGGTATAATAATTATTGGATTTGGTTTCTAAAAGTTTTTACCCTCTCTTTAGAATTAATAAAATTTATTTCATGGATGGTGGAATGATCTCATCACTTAAGGTAGGTTTATTCCTTTCAATTTTATTTTTATTAAATTCTTTACTTTATTGATTGATTCTTTGATCTATTTTTGAACTAAACTAATGAGGTATATGATGTCTATTTTGAAATTTTCATTGGTTTTCCATGGTTGAGTGGTTATCCCATTACAAAAATGGGTTAATTTCGTAGTTTAATAGAAATTTCCTTACAAATGGTGTCTATGAATTATAAATGTTTAAAAATGGAATTAATTTTTTTAATCAAGATAAATTATTATTCAAGAGATTTTGACCAATTTTGATTTTTATGGTTGGTCAAATTCTTGTTTTAATCTGGATTAATTGTTTTAAAATTATTGTGCTGATTTAAGGTATAGTTTAATTATTTACAGGATTTCATGGAGACCTTGTTTTGGTGTTGTGATGTGTTCCCATATATTTTCACTTTTTTAGAGGGGAGTTTTAAAAATTATTTTCAAATATATGGTTCATTATTTCAATATAAATTATTCTTTGGTATCTTGTTTGAAATATTTATTTTATTTATCTATGTTTACCCCCTAGTTAGGCCTAACTATTTATTATTTTATACATATGTTAATGGTTAAATGAATTGTGTTCCATTATTATGTGTTTGGTAAGGGTTCATTAAGGAAGTGGGTGTGTCTGATGTGGGGTATATTTGATTGATTTGCAAATATCTTTTGGGATATATGGTTTTTATACTAGTTTCTTATGGGTTAATATCCACTTCATCCTCCCAATTTTTTTTAGTTATGAGTTATGATTTTTAATTGCAATGTACTTAGATAAAAATAATTCCTTTAATGTTGAAAAATGTTTACTATTCACACCTTAACACTAGATTCTTGTCTAGGGTGATATGTAATTCACCTTGGGATAGAAAACATGTTTTTTATGGTTATACACGGGTGGTTTCTTCAAAAATGGTATCAAATCCTTCTTGTTATATAGGGGTTAAATATAGACAGGATTTAGGACTCTCAAAGTCCATGTGGTGCATGTAGAGGGGTGTTTTTATAGATCTTAATAATGATAGACCTCACATTTCCGTGGATAAGTTCGAGTTGTATTTTTAGTTTGGGATATATATATGTGTGTCTGTGTGTGTGTGTTCATTATTGGGATATTTTTGCATTTTTTTAGCTACATTGAGTTTTTTTTAATCCATAAAGATTCGTGAACAAATTCTTAGTTTAATAGTATAATCAGTGGTAATACTGGGCCTAATAAATATTGAATCAAGTATATAAAACCATATGTGGGTCATGTTAAAACCTTCAGTAAAAATTCTAGCGGCACACTCATAACTAGTGAATCTTATGAAAAAAATGTTTTCCCAACCAATGTTTAATGGATTATGTTTTAATTTTTTGGTAATTTTAACATATCTAGTTATTAAAACCCCACTTATGATTGACGATTCATGTTTTTGAGTAATGAATTGAATTATTTTGGGTTTTGAAAGTGGTTTAATAATTTTTTTAAATTATTTTTTTATGGTTTTATGTTTATGGAAATCATAAGAACACATTTTTTTAATTGTTTGGGATTATTTTGTGAAATGTTTTGAAAATCTTCATAAATGATTTTTTTAACTGAAAGTATTTTATTTGGAAATTTTCCTCAAGTAATTATTTATTGTGTTTTAAAAAGGGCTTAATTATGGAAATAGGTTTGGGACTAGATTAATTCCCCAAATAATTACCTATTTTATATAATATTAAATAATTATTGATTATGTGGTTTGATGGAGAAATTGGCCTTCAAGAACAGCAATCCTATTAATTATTGGGATTGAAATTTTAAAATATTTTAGACTTTTAATTTATATAGGATTTCTACGAACCTATGGAATTATTTATAATGGAAATAATACCTTATTTATCATTTTTAAAGAATGGTTATAATCAGTTTTTTTTATATTGGTTATCTGAATTTCTAATTTTGTATCCCTAGTTTTTAGATTTGGGGTGGTTTGATTTAATTTTTTATATTGATGATTTTTTAAAATTTTCCCTATAGAAATGAATCGTTATGTCACGAAGGGAACCACTCATATTTTCTTTTTAGTGGTCTAGATATAGTCCTCCCAGTCACTAACTCTACCCAAACACTTAATGTTGTTATAGGTCCATGGTCTTCTTGATTTTCAGATCATTCACGGGACTTCATAAATCATCATGAACATGTTTTTAGTGGTGATAAAGTATCCATAGAGGAAATAAAATTTCTGGGTAAGGACAATGATATCATCCAGTCAATAGGAACTCTAGAATCCACGAGGGTGAGATGCACCCTCCCCTTTGTTCATAGGATTGGGTTTGGATTTGTGAAATCATACTATCCAAGAAAAACTATATTTAATGTTTTATGGGGATATATCAAGGCTACATTCCTCAATTTATTTAATACAAATTAAGTGGTAATTTTAAAGGCCATGGAATTCTTGGGAATTCAATAGAGTGATCAGTTAATAAAGGACTATATTCTTTTTTTTCTAGGTTAGTCCCATTTCACTTTACATAGCTGTTGATTATTCTAAATATGCATGGATATATTCAAGAGTCCTTTATTCATATCTTATTTTGGTGGTTCTTTGGTATTTTATCACTAACTATGTGAAGGTGGTGTATAAATATGTCGTTTTTTGGAATTTATGGAATGGAAACCTACATAAAGTGATGTGTTGACCTTATCAGGTGTTTGTAAGGGTGATCAAGATAGTGAGAAGCATATGCCAATAATGTAATTCCATTATTGTTTACTAAGAATTATTCTAATGATCAAAAAATCTATATATAAACACCCCAGTGGAGCACACATATAAAAAATACTTCAATAAATTTTGTGCTTCCTCATTTTAACCTCTATACATTGGAACCTCCCATACCTTCTTAATTATACTCCAAGCCCTCCCGTAATGGATTTACAGTAATTTATTGGTGACATATCACTTATTTAATTGTCATGGATTTGTAAATACCTGTAAATTTCAAGGAAATTGTTTTTCTTAAATTCTTTGAGATTTTACGAGTACACAGTTTCTGACGGCACCAGATTCCGAGGCCCGGTGTGCCCAGAATCAATTTCTGAAGCTTAACTCGGGTATGTTCAGTGAACGAACGAGTAGGTTTTTCTAACTTTTGAACTGGTGCTCGGAATCAAAATCCAAGGGCACTGATGAAACTGCATCGCCGGTAATTGCTTAAGATAACCTTTACTGGAGTTGCATTTTCTCGGGAAGAGTTGTTAAATTTTGTGGATTAAGAATAAAGAGAAATAAAATTGTGCTACAAATTTTATTTCACTTAAGTGGTTAAACCACATGTGTGGGAGTTGGGGTGGAACCCACTAAAAATGTAACACCTCTTGGTAAGATATTAGTGAGGTGGGGCCCACACAAGCCACCACCTTTTTAAATTCTCTAACCCCTATAAACCTCCCATATATTAAATGTTGTGGCTACCCTCTTCTACATTAATTCATGACAACTAAACTCACCATTAATTTGGACAATTCAATACTAATTAATTAAGTGAGTTTAGGTTTTTTAATTTCAAAAATGTTGGAAAAAGTAATAAAATAATGAAAAGACAATATTTTATTTTTGTTGCTTCGTTGTGTTGAGAGAGGGAGAGTTATACACTTTGAATAACGTCGCCTTCCTCCTTGAAGAATGCGAAGAATGACGACACGCTGTTCCATCTTCTTCCCGCGTCAAAGAAACGGAGACACTGCTTCTTTCTCAGACGTTCTCCGTCGACATATACGGAGCCTCACCCAGCGACGCCATCTTCCGCGACGCAAGATTCCACAAACTGGTTTGGAGTAGGGATTGTTTTGTCATTCAACTATTATTTTGACGTTTGTCATTAATAATTGGTCGCCTGTTATCAATTTAACAGGAGGAGTTCGGACGACACAAACATGGCCGATCCTCCTCCCCTTTTTTGCTGATCACTGTCATGGTTTGGAACGGAGGCGGCGCGGTGCAACGGCACCATGCGGGAATGAGAAAAACCGCGGTGAAGTTGCACGGCGCCGTTGGGCCGCGCCAGTGAAGTTGAAGTAAGCCGCGGCCAAGAGACGACTGCGGGGGAGGGGCGCAGCGATGTCGCGCCGTGCCGGTCGGACAAGGGCCGCTGCCTAAGGCCGTGGCAGTGCAGAGAAGGGCGGCTGGATCCACCGGTCACTGGCGTATTGGAAGACGGGACCCGCGGGGTCCCGCAGCTGCCCATCGACCAGCCAGATTTCAGAAGACCGGGGGTCGTAACCCCCGGCGGCTGGCAATGGGCGGGTCACTCGATGTGGGACACACCCTTCGTGTGGTCAGATAGATGTCAGCAGAGCTTCCAAGAGCTGAGACAGAAATTTACCGATGCACCCTTCTTGAGGCTACCAGAGGAGGGAGTATGGTATGTAGTCTACTGTGATGCATCAGGGACCAGACATGGGTGTGTCCTGATGTACGAGTGGGCAGTGGTCGCGTATGGATCATGATAGTTGAGGCTGCACGAGCAGAACTACGCTACCCATGACCTGGAGTTAGCAGCATTGGTCTTCGCTCTGAAGATGTGGCGGAACTATCTGATGGGCGAGCGCTTTACAGTCTACTCTGACCACTAGAGTCTCAGGTACATCTTCTTGTAGAAGGACCTGAACTTGAGACAGCGATGATGGCTCGAGTTCCTCTTGGCGTATGACTTTGAGATAGTCTATACTCCTGGGAAGGGGAACATAGTAGCTGATGCTCTTAGTAGGAGGACGGGAAATCAGCTACTTGGAGAGGCGACAGAGCAGTTAGCCGCTTTTCAGATATACTTCATGGATAGAGATGGATCAGCCTTTCTGGAGTCACTCACGGTCTCTCCTCCACTTCTTCAATGGGTCAGAGAGCCACAGCGTGGGGACGTTGACTATGAGACGCGGCGTGCACAGATTTCCTCAGGACATGCACCTGATGGATTCTCTATAGGAGGAAATAAAGTCATCCTTTTCAGAGGACGTACCATGGTACCAGCTACTTTATAGGAGGAGGTGCTGAGAGAGTTTCACACTTCCCCATTAGCGGTACATCCAGGAGTAGCGAAGATGTACCAGGATCTCAGATGATAGCACTGGGGACCGGGTATGAAGAAGGTTGTGGCAGAGTTCGTTTCTCAATGCCTCACCTGCCAGTGGGTGAAGGCAGAGCACCAGGTACCAGCAGGCTTGGTACAGCCCTTGGAGGTCCCATAGTGGAAGTGGGATGGGATATCTATGGATTTAGTGACTGGACATCCACGTACTTCCCGAGAACATGATTCCATGTGGGTGATCATTGACCGACTCACCAAGTCGGCCCACTTCTTACCCATTAGAGAGCAGGGCTCATTGGAGAGCTTGGGACGTCTCTACATTCAAGAGATCGTAAAAATTCATGGTGTGCCATCATATATCGTCTCTGATCCTGACACTCTCTTTACTTCCCGGCTTTGGAAGGGGTTGCAGGAGGCATTCGGGACGTAGTTACGCCTGAGCACTGCCTTTAACCCTCAGACGGATAGACAGACTGAGAGGACCATTCAGACTCTCGAGGACATGCTTTGTGCATGTGTCCTCGACTTTGGTCGCAGTTTGGTGGATCGCCTACCCTTGGTGGAGTTTGCGTACAATAACAGCTACCACTCCACCATCGAGATGGCACCATACGAGGCATTGTACGACCGACCCTGCAGATCACCCCTGTTCTGGACAGACCCTCAGGTATCACCACTTGTGGGACCATAGATGGTCCAGGCCATGACAGAGAAGGTCCAGGTCATCCAGGAGCAGATGAGGACAGCTCAAAGCCTATAGATGTCTTATGCTGACAGGAGGTGGAGACCACTAGAGTTCGAGGATGGAAACCATTTTTTCTTATGGGTCTCACCTCAATGTGGGTTACGGAGATTTGGCCGGAGCGGAAAATTATCTCTGCGCTTCATCGGACCATTACAGGTTCTCAACAAGATAGGCAAGGTGTCTTATCACCTGGGTCAACCACCTCAGTTGCACCAGGTGCACGAAGTCTTCCACGTATCTCAGCTGATGAGATACGTGCACGACCTGACGCATATCATCGACCATGGAGTGCTTGGCATCGATGGCGGGGCGAATTTTGCAGAGGTCCCGGTGGAGATTGAGGAACGACAGGAGCGGGTCCTATATGGACGGTCGATTTCTCTATTGTGCATCATGTGGCAGCACGGGAACCTCCAAGAGAGCACTTGGGAGCGAGAGGCTCAGATGCATGCTCAGTACTCTCATTTTTTTCCCTAGTTTGTGATGTATCTTTACGGGGACATAAATCCTTGAGGTGGGAGTAATGTAAAGACCCATAAATTTCAAGGAAATTATTTTTTCATAAATTCTTTTTGATTTTACAAGTACGCAGTTTTTGACGGCACCTAATTCCGAGGCCCGGTGTGCCCGGAATCAATTCCAAAGTTTAGCTCAGGTACATTCAGTGACCGAACGGGCGGGTTTTTCTAACATTTGAACCTGTGCTCGGAATCGAAATCTGAGGGCACCGATTAAACCGCAGTGTCGGTAAATGATTAAGATGACTTTTACTAGAGTTGTGTTTTCTCGGGAAGAGTTGTTAAATTTTTTGGATTAAGAATAATGAAATATAAAATTGTGCTATAAATTTTATTTCACTTAAGTGGTTAAACCCCATGTGTGGGAGTTGGGGAGGAACCCACTAAAAATATAACTCCTCTTGGTAGGATATTAGTGAGGTGGGGCCCACACGATCCCCCACCTTTTCAAATTATCTAACCCCTCTAAACATCCCATGTATTAAATGTTGTGTCTACCCTCTTCCACATTAATTCATGCCAAATAGACACACCGCTAATTTAGACAATTGAAGATTAATTAATTAAGAGAGTTTAGGTTTTTGAACTTAAAAAATGTTGGAAAAAGTAATAAAATAAGGCAAAGGCCTTATTTTATTTTGGTTGCTTTTTTGTGTTGAGAGAGGGAGAGTTCTACACTTTGAAGAACTTCATCTTCCTCCTTGAAGAAAGCGAAGAATGCCGACATGCCGTTCCATCTTCTTCCCGCGTCAAAGAAAGGGAGAAACCGCTTCTTTCTCAGACGTTCTCCTTCGACGTATACGGAGCCTCACCCCGCGACACCATCTTCCGCCACACATGCTTCGGCGAACTACTTTGAGGTAGGGATTGTTCTATCGTTCAAGTATTATTTTGACGTTCGTTGTTAATAATTGGCCGCCTGTTATCAATTTAACGGGAGGAGGTCGGACCACACAAACACAG
Source organism: Viscum album (assembly GCA_963277665.1). Taxonomy (NCBI): domain Eukaryota; kingdom Viridiplantae; phylum Streptophyta; class Magnoliopsida; order Santalales; family Viscaceae; genus Viscum; species Viscum album. Next base: position 267,545,891 of record OY728158.1, read on the forward strand.
CCGATCCTCCTCCCCTTTGTTTTTGATCACTGTCTTGGTTTGGAACGTAGGCGGTACGGTGCCATGGCACCGTGTGGGAACAAGTAAAATCGCGGCGAAGAGGCGCGGTGCCGTCGCACCACGCCGGTGAAGCCGAAGGAAGCCGCAACCAAGAGCTGGCCGCGGTGGAGGGGCGCAGTGCCTTTGCGCCGCACCGAAACATCATGGAGGTCCGCGGTCGGGGCGGGCCACGAAGGAGGGGCACGACACCATTGCGCTGCGCCGGTCGGACAAGGGCCGCGACAGTGCTAAGAAGGGTGGCCAGATTCGCCAACCGCCGACGCTTTGGAAGGAGGGACCCGCGGGGTCCCGCGGCCGCACACCGGCCGGCCGGATTTCAGAAGACCGGGGGTCATAATTCCCGGAGTCTGGTAAAGGGTGGGCCCCTCCACATGGGGGCCGCCATTTCAAAACGAAGGGGGGCAGAGCCCCCCCCCCCCCCCTCCCTTCTACGTCCGCTCAGCGCGCGGGCACCCGCACGGGGTCGGACCGGCCGCACCGTGCCGGACCGCCCGCACCGGGCTGGGCCGCCCGCGCCGAGCCTGACCCCCGCACCGGACCGGTTGCGTCGGGCCAGGCCGCATCGGTTGTGCCGGTTCTGACCCCCGCACCGGTTGGGCTGGGCCGCTCGTGCCGGGTCTGACCCCCGCCCGCGCCGGGCCTGACCCCCGCGCTGGGCCTGACCCCCGCACTGGGCCAGGCCGCACCAGTTGGGCCGGGCCGCGACAGCTAGGCCAAGCTGCACCCAACCGGGCAGGACCCGGACCCGGGTCGAGTCACCCTGGTTTGGGCCGACCCAGGGGTATCGGGCTGGGTCGGACCGGGCCCGGACCCCCTGATTTCCGGACAGATCCGTTCAAACGCCCATAACATGGGATACGGATCTCTGGATGATGCACCATCAGTTGTGTGGCGATCCTCGGATCTAGGATGTCGTTTCGGTATATTATACTCAAGGATTTGGAGAACTTTGGTTATGGCCAGGTTGGTTCGACCACAAAACCAACCGGGCCCTCAGAGCGGAAACGCTTATAACTTGAGCTCCGGACGTCTGAATGACGTGTCGTCGACTTTTTTGGATTCCTCTTAGTGAAAAGGTTCTTTTGGATTACTCCGCTCGAGGTTTGGACGTAGTTGGAGTATGGATGGGTTGGTTTTGACTTAAAAACCAACCGGGCCCCTAGGACGAAAAAGCCAATAACTCTCAGACCGGGCGTCCGATTGACGCGCCGTCTGTCACGTTGAGTTCCTATTGATGAGACGGAACATTGGGATACATCATCTCTAGACTTCGTGTCAGTTCATGTATCTACCCCCTTGGATCATGGAGTGGACCCTCCCGAAATCGAGCATGCTGTGTGCGAGAACCCTAGAGCCGGCTGCGACTGTGACGACGACGATTGTACTGGGATCCTCCGTGGGTTCGGCAGAGACAACGACCATACTATAATCCTTCATGGGTTCAACGACGATGACTACTTTTATTTTATCCTATGTGGGTCTGGCAGTACTTGACTATTGTTCATGTATCCTATATGGGTCTGGCAGTATTTGACTCTGTACTTGTATCCTTTGTGGGTCCGGTAGAGTAGCTGGTCTTGTATCTTTTGTGGGTCTGACAGCTTGGCTGGTCTTGTATCCTATGTGGGTCTGATAGCTTAGATGAATCATTGGCTACATCTGATCATCTCTATCTTCTTACGAATAAGTATACCTGTGTGAGATGAGTCTTGAATTGTAATCATTATCATCGACGTGATTGTTGCGCCTTCATTTGTGGATTGGGTTGTGCTTTCCTGTATGGATTGGGTCATGATTTCCTATGTGGAATGGGTTATGTTTTCCTATGTGGACTGGGTTGTACTTGCGCTAGTGTTCTAGAGCTGAGCTGGAATTGATGACTTAGGTATATGTATGGGCAGAGACCTAAGTAGAGTGGTTGATACTTCATGATTGTATCTTTCCTTTCTTGTTTATCTTTCATGGATTCTGGGAGACCTACGGGGGTCTCAGGGTCCCTACTGAGTAGCGTATACTCACCCCTACACGGGTTATGCCCGCACTATGTTGTGTTGGATGCAGATGACAGATAGCGTTGATCGAGGTGGGAGCTTGTGGAGCTGGACAGTACCTGGAGGTGGATCACTGGATGGGACGTACTCGGAGCGGAAGGCTGGAGCCGAGGAGAAGAGGAGACTATCTGTACCCACCCTTCAGGTGGGACTTCCAGAGAACAGCTCAGACTTGCTGCTTTACTTTTCTGCTGATGTACTCTCTTTTAAGTTGTACTTCACTTTTAGTTTGGGTTTGTATACTAGCCCATTTACTTTCCATCACTTACTATTCTACTCAGTTTACATAGTGTTTACTTTTTCTTGCATACTATACGGTGTTTGATTTCTTGCACAAAGGCAATGTCTTCCCTTATATCAAGAATTACGCCTTTGGTGCTTGTCTTCAGCCCCTGGCCTATGGAAGGCAGGCTTGGGGTAGTCACGGCATGGGTCCAGAGGATGTGTCATGAAAAATTGGTATCAGAGGAGTTCGGTTCTACCGCAGAACTCACGACTCTGATTTTTTTTCTATGTGAAGCAATAGTGTTAAGGGAATTGAGTGTGGTTATCAGTCCAGAGAGTCCAGTGTTGGTGCGGTGGCCGACGTATCCATATACCAGGACCTTGACTTCTGATTTTCCAACTCAGTGCACGAAAACATTGATTGCATGTGTGTTTCAAAGTTTTCTTTTTGATTACTTTGTGTCAGCTCAACGGGTATATTGTATTGAACGTGGTGCACCTGTCTCTTTTCAGGATGGCCCCACGACGGCAGCCAGCTAGGGTTCGGAGCTTTGTGCAAGACGGAAGCCCACCGAGCGACAAGGCCTCGGTGCAAGGCCCTATTACAGAGGAGGCACTGACGGTACCTCTACCCGCCAAGCCACCGATGCCACCAACCCCAGCAGATGAGAGTGCACGTTGCCTTAGTGCACTGAATGAGTTTCAGCATCAGAAACTGCCCAGGTTCCGTAGGGAGACAGACCCTCTGGCAACTGAGGATTGGCTAGAGGCTGTTGTACGAGTTTTCAGGTTAGTGGGGACACTAGTTGACCTCATGGTGATACTTGCAGCGAGTCTCCTGCACGCGGTAGCAGGTAGATGGTGGATCCTGATGCTCCAGGTGCACGACGAGGCATCTCTTCTTTGGTTGGACTTTGAGATCCTCTTTCTCGTGGAGTTCATACCATCCACCCTCCATGCGGTGAGTATTCAGGAGCTACTACAGCTGCGGCAGGGTAGCATGACGGTAGCCCAGTACTCGGCGAGACTTACCGATCTCTTGCCCTATTCCATGGACATGGTACGAGACAACTTATTCCAAGCCCGGACCTTCGACCAGGGACCGAGAAATGAGATCAGGGCATCGATGATCTCCCTTAGCATTCCGACGCAGGCAAGAGTACTGGAGCGAGCCCTTCTTGTAGAGAGGTTTCTTGATGAGCCTACACCAGCAGCGAGACCTATCGCAGGGAGGCATGTAGCAGAGTCTTCTGCAGCTGGTAGTCGACAGATGACTCAGGGGTCCAAGCGGACCAGACCATCAGGCGGACGACCTTAGGATACTGGCTGAGAGGTGCGGGGCACACGACACAAAGCCAGCCTTCTGAGGAGCATACAGTGTTATGCATGTAGTGGGCAGGGCCACATGCCTCATGACTTCCTGACTCGTCATGCAGAGGAGCAGCAGATGGTTGAGGGACAACCTAGGCAGAGGCAGAGGATCGACCGTGGTAGTCCATAGGCAGCAGGCAGACGAGATAGAGGAGCTGGCCGAGCGGCAAGTGGTGGACGACGTTTTGAGGCTCTACCACCACCACCACCAGGAGGTTCACCCTGACCATAGGGAGCTGGCGGACATAGGCAAGCTCAGCATCAGGCAACGGAGGCCTACGACCACGGTGCACCAGAGATGATTTGAGGTACTATCTGTGTCTACTCCACCCTTTTTTCCGTTCTTACAGACATGGGAGCGAGTCATTCTTTCATTGTTGCTGCCCTTGTTCGGAGCTCGGAGATTCCGACAGAGCCGTTGGCTCGATCCTTACGGCTAGAGAGTCCTATGGGAGTAGACTCGACGATTACACAATGGTGCTGGTAGTGTGAGATTACTATAGGAGGCGACAGCTTCGGCTGGGATCTTCTTGTAGCGGCATCAAGGCCTTACGACGTCATCTTGGGCATGGATTGGTTATCAACAGTCCATGTTGAGATCGACTATATTAGGCGCATGGTGCGGTGTGTCCACACTGATGGGAGCAGGTTCACCTTTACTGGCGAGAAATGAGCCTTTTCAGCATAGGATGGACTCATGTAGAGGAGAGGACAGCTGATCACTCATCAGTTGGCTAGCCTCACCCTAGGAGCAGTGGATGTGCGGAGTTCGAGTTTTCATGTAGTGATGGATCAGTATGCAGACGTTTTTCCTGACGACATTCCAGGACTACCTCCTCGTAGAGAGGTTGACTTCTATATTGACATGTACCTTGAGACAGCCCCGATATCCACTCCAGCATATCGGATGGCTCCCGTTGAGCTTCGAGAGCTTCGGGTACTGCTGGAGGACTTGCAAGGAAAGGGATTCATTCGACCAAGTGTTTCACCCTCGGCTTCCCCGATATTGTTCGCCAAGAAGGCAGACAGGAGCTTGCGTCTGTGTGTAGATTATCGTTGCCTGAACCAGGTTACCGTGAAGAACAAGTATCTGCTTCCAAGGATTGAAAACCTCTTCGATCAGCTCAAGGAAGCACGGTGGTTCTCGAAGATAGACTTCAGGTCAGGCTATCATCAGCTCAGAGTTTGAGACGAGGATATGCAGAAGACGGATTTTAGATGTCAGTATGGCCACTATGACTTCTTGGTTATTCCTTTCGGTGTAACCAATGCTCCAGCAGTGTTCATGAGTCTCGTGAACAAGATCGTTCAGCCTTACCTCGATCTATTTGTCATAGTATTTATCGATGACATATTGATATACTCAAACACTGCGGAGGAGCATGCCTACCATTTTCGGGTTGTACTAGACACACTCCGAGAGCACCGTATTTTTGGTAAGTTCCCGAAGTGTTAGTTTTGGATACATGAGATCCACTTCTTGGGACATGTCATATCTGAGGCGGGAGTTGCGGTGGATCCTGTGAAGATCGAGGCAATGCTTGCTTGGGAGCCACCCAAGAGCCTGACGGAGGTGTGGAGTTTCCTAGGTTTGGCTGTGCACTATCAGAGATTTGTGCCAGACTTCTCCAGAGTTGCAACACAGCTTTCAGCTTTGACGAAGAAGGGGAAACCCTTCATGTGGTCAGATAGATGTCAACAGAGCTTCCAGAAGCTGAGACAAAAATTGACCAGTGCACCCATCTTGAGGCTACCAGAGGAGGGAGTAGGGTACGTAGTCTACTGCGATGCATTAGGGACTGGACTCGTGTGTGTCCTGATATAGGAGCGGGCAGTGGTCGCCTATGGATCACGGCAGTTGAGGCAGCACGAACAGAACTACGCTACCCATGACCTGGAGTTTGAAGCAGTGTTCTTTGCTCTGATGATGTGGTTGCACTATCTGATGGGCGAGCGCATTACAGTTTACTCTGACCACCAGAGTCTCAGGTACATCTTCTCGCCAAAGGAACTGAACCTGAGACAATGGTGATGGATTGAGTTCCTCCAGGACTATGACTTTGAGATAGTCTATACTCCTAGAAAGGGGAACGTAGTATCTGATTCTCTCAGCAAGATGACGAGCATTCAGCTACTTGGAGAGGCAATAGAGCAGCTAGCAGCTTTGTAGATATCCTTCGTGGATAGAGATAGAGCAGCCTTTCTTCAGTCACTCACAGTCAATCCTCCACTACTTCAGCGGGTCAGAGAGGCACAACATGGGGACGTTGAGTGTGAGATGCGGCGTGCACAAATATCCTCAGGACAGGCACCTGATGGATTCACTATAGGAGGAGATCACGCCGTCCTTTTCAAGGGACGTACCATGGTACCATATGCTTTACAGGAGGATGTGCTGAGAGATTTTCACACTTACCCATTATCAGTACATCCACGAGTAGAGAAGATGTACCAGGATCTCAGACGATAGCACTGTTGGCCGGGTATGAAGAAGGCTATGGCGGAGTTCGTTTCTCGATGCCTCACCTGCCAGTAGGTGAAGGTGGATCACCAAGTACCAGCAGGCTTGGAATAGCCCTTGGAGGTCCCGGAGTGGAAGTGGGATGGGATATCTATTGATTTCATGACTAGACATCCACGTACTTCTAGAGGACATGACTCCATTTGGGTGATCGTCGACCAACTCACCAAGTCGGCCCACTTCTTACCCATCGGAGAGCAGGGCTCAGTAGAGAGCTTGGGACGTCTCTATGTTCATAAGATCATACAACTTCATGGAGTTCCATCATCCATCATCTCCGATTGTGACACTCTATTTTCTTCCCGGCTTTGGAAGGGGTTGTAGGAGGCATTCGGGATGCAGTTATGCCTCAGCACCTCCTTTCACCCTCAGAAGGATGGACAGATGGAGAGGACCATTCAGACTTTTGAGTACATGTTCCGTGCATTTTTCCTCGACTTTGGTCGCAGCTGGGAGGATCACCTACCATTGGTGGAGTTTTCATACAACAAAAGCTACCACTCCACCATCGTGATGGCACCATATGAGGAATTGTACGGCCGACCTTGCAGATCACCCCTGTGCTGGACAGACCCTGGGGAGTCAGCACTTGATGGACCGGAGATGGTCCAGGCCACGACAGAGAAGGTCCAGGTCATCCAGGAGCAGATAAGGATATCTCAAAGCCGAAAAAACTCTTATGATTATAGGAGGCGGAGACCACTAGAGTTCGAGGATGGCGACCATGTTTTCTTATGGGTCTCACCTAGACGTGGGTTACAGAGATTTGGTCGGGGCGACAAGTTATCTTCGTGCTTCATCAGACCATTCCTGGTTCTTAGCAGGATAGGCAAGGTGGCTTATTGCCTAGATCTACCACCTCAGTTGCACCAGGTGCATGACGTCTTCCTCGTATCTCAGCTGAGGAGATACGTGCATGACCTGATGCATATCATAGACCCTGGGGAGCTGGACATCGATGACGGGGAGTCTTTTGTGGAGGTCCCGGTGGAGATCGATGATCGATAGGAGCGGGTCCTATGTGGATGGTCGATTCCTCTAGTGCGCATCAATTGGCAGCACGGGAACCTCTAGGAGAGCACTTGGGAGCGAGAGGCTCATATGCATGCTTGATACCCTCATTTGTTTCCCTAGTTTGTGATTTATATTTACAGGGACGTAAATCCCTGAGGTGGGAGTAATGTAAAGACCCGTAAATTTCAAGGAAACTTTTTTTCGTTAAATTCTATGAGACTTTAGTACTACGTAGTTTCTGAAGGCACCTGATTCTGAGGCCCGGTGTGCCCGGAATCAATTTCGGATGTTTAGCTCGGGTACGTTCAGTGAACGAATGAGCGGGTTTTTCTAACTTTTGAACTGGTGCTCGGAATCGATATCTGAGGGCACCGATGAAACCACAGCACCGGTAATTTCTTAAGATGACATTTATTGGAGTTTTGTTTGCTCTTGAAGAGTAGTTAAATTTTGTGGATTAAGAATAAAGAGAAATAAAATTGTGCTACAAATTTTATTTCACTTCAGTGGTTAAACCCCGTGTGCGGGAGTTGGGGTGGAACCCACTAAAAATCTAACTACTCTTGGTAGGATATCAGTGAGGTGGCGCCCACACGAGCCCCCACCTTTTCTAATTATCTAACCCCTCTAAACCTCTCATGTATTAAATGTTGTGGCTACCCTCTTACACATTAATTCATGCCAACTAAGCTCACCATTAATTTAGACAATTCAAGACTAATTAAGTGAGTTTAGGTTTTTGAATTTTAAAAATGTTGTCAAAAGTAATAAAATAAGGCAAAGGACTTATTTTATTTTACTTGCTTCGTTGTGTTGAGAGAGGGAGAGTTCTACACTTTTAATAACATCATCTTCCTCCTTGAAGAACGTGAAGAACGCCAACACACTGTTCCATCTTCATCCCGCATCAAATAAAGGGACATACCACTTCTTTCTCGAACGTTCTACATCGATGTATACGGAGCCTCACCCCGCGACGCCATCTTCCACGACGCAAGCTTCTGCGAACAACTTTGAGGTAGGGATTGTTTTGTCGTTCAAGTATTATTTTGATGTTTGTCATTAATTATTGGACACCTTTTATCAATTTAATGGGAGGAGGTCGGACCGCACAAACATGGCTGATCCTCCTCCCCATTGATGTTGATCACTGTCGTGGTTTGTAACGGAGGCGGCGCGGTGCCACAGCACCACACGGGAACGAGGAAAACAACAGTGAAGAGAAGCGGCACCGTCGCACCGCGCCGGTGAAGTCGAAGGAAGCCGCGGCCAAGAGCGGGACGCGGCAGAGGGGCGCGGTGCCGTCGCGCAGCGCCGGAACATCATGGAGGGTCGCGGCCATGGCGGGCCGCGGGGGAGGGGCGCAACGCCATCACGCCACACCGGTCGGATGAACGCCGCGACCTAAGGCTACGGCGGTGCAGAGAAGGGTGGCCGGATCCGCCGGCCACCGGCGCATTAGAAGGCGGGACCCGTGGGTTATCGCGGCAGCACACCGACCGGCCATTATGGCCAGCCGGATTTTAGAATATCGGCGGTCTTAACCCCCGAAAGATGGGAAAGGGCTGGGGCCTCCACATGGGGGCCTCCGTTTCAAAACGACGGGCGTAGTGCCCCCCCCCCCCTTCTGCGTCCGCTCAACGCACAGGCGCCCGCATAGGGCTGGACCAGCCGCACTAGGCCGGACTGCCCGCTCCGGGATGGAACACCCACGCCGGGCCGGACCGCTCACGCCGGGCCGGACCGCCCGCGCCGGGACGGACCGCCCGCGCCGGGCCGAGCCGCCCACACAGGGCCGGACCCCCGCACTGGGCCGGGCCGCACCGGCTGGGACGGGTCGGCCAGCCAATCCAGGCCACACCCAACTGAGAAGGACCCGGACCCGGGTAGGGTCGACCTAGTTCGGGCCGACCCAGGGGTATCGGGTCGGGTGGGACCGGGCCCGAACCCTCTGATTTCCGGACAGATCCGTTCAAACGCCCATAACATGGGGTACGGACTTCCGGTCGATGCACTGTCAGTTCTATAGCGATCCTTGGATAGAGACAGTCGTTTAGGTATATTATACTCAATTTTTCGGAGAACGTTGGGTATGGCTGGGTTGGTTCGAACACAAAACAACCGGGCACTCGGAGCGGAAACGCTTATCACTTGAGCTCCGGACGTCCGAATGGCGTGCCGTCGACTTTTTTGGATTCCTATTAGTGAGACGGTTCTTTTGGCTTACTCCGCTCGAGGTTTGGACGCAGTTGGAGTATGGACGGGTTTGTTTTGACTTAAAAACCTACCGGGCCCCTAGGACGAAAAGGCCAATAACTCTCAGACCGGGCATCCGATTGACGCGCTGTCTATCATGTTGAGTTCCTATTGACGAGACGAAACTTTGGGATACATCATCTCTGTACTTTATGTCAGTTGATGTATCGACCCCCTTGGATCATGGAGCGGACCTTCCCGGAATCGAGCATGCTGTGTGCGGGAACCCTAGAGCTGGCTGCGACTGCGACGACGACGACGATTGTACTAGGATCCTCTGTGGGTTCGACTGTGACGATGACCGTACTGGAATCATCCATGGGTTCGATGGCGATGACTACTATTCTTTATCCTATGTGGGTTTGACAGTACTTTACTACTGTTCTTGTATCCTATGTGGGTCCGGTGGTATTTGACTCTGTACTTGTATCCTTTTTGGATCCTGTAGAGTATCTGGTCTTGTATCCTTTCTAGGTCCGATAGCTTGGATGGTCTTGTATCCTATGTGGTTTCAACAACATAGATGAATCAATGGCTACATCTGATCATCTCTATCATCTTACGAAGATGTATACCTGTGTGTGCTGAGTCTTGACTTGCAATCATTGTCATCGACATGATTATTGTGCCTCCCTGTGTGGATTGGGTTTTGCTTTCCTGTGTGGATTGGGTTGTGATTTCCTATATGGAATGTGTTATGTTTTCCTGTGTGGACTAGGTTGTACTTGGGATCATGTGCTGGAGCTGATTTGGAATTGACGACTTAGCTATATGAATGGGCATGTAACTAAGTAGAGTTGGTTGATACTTCGTGATTGTGTCTTTCCTTTATGGTTTATCCTTCATGGATTTTGGGAGACCGTTGAGGGTGTCAGGGTCCATACTGAGTAGCGTATGCTCACCCCTGCACGGGATATGGCCGCACTACGTTGTGTTGGATGCAGACGATGGATAGCACTAATCGAGGTGGGAGCTTGTGGAGCTGGACGGTACATGGAGGTGGATCACTGGACGAGACGTACTCAGAGTGGACGGCTGGAGTCGAGGAGCATAGGATACTATATGTACTCACCCTTCATGTAGTATTTCCAGAGAATGGCATGGACTCACTGCTTTACTTTTTTGCTATTGTCCTCTACTTTCACATGTACTTTACTTTCAGTTTGGGTTTGTATACTGGCCCATTTACTTTCCAGCACTTACAATTATACTCAGTTTACTTAGTGTTTACTTTTTCTTGCATACTCTGTGGTGTATTTTTTCTTACATAAAGGCAATGTCTTCCCTTATATCAAGAATTATGCCTTTGTTTCTAGTCTCCAACCCCTGGCCTATGGAAGGCGGGCTTGGGGTAGTCACGACACGGGTCCCGAGGACGGGTCATAACACGATTCTCCTTTTTTAGGATCTATGTTTCTTCCAATTTTTTATCTTCTCTAACCTTAGTGTCCATGTTGGCCAATTTATATATTTAGGGTTGCTTAATAATTGGTATTTTTGTCTTCAAATAGTTATGATCCCTATTTAATACCTAATCTAGTGGAATTATTCCAAGGTGACCTGATCATTTCACTTGATGTAGGTGTTTCTATTCCATTTAATTTTATTAATGTATTCCTTGATTTATTGATTCTTTAAAAGTGTTTTGGAAAAAATATAATGATGTGTATGACATATAGTTTGTTTCAAAAAAAATTATACATGTGTTGGTCCTTAAATTTAAAAAATGATTGAATTTTATTGTTCAATAAAACAATACATTAAAATAGTTTTTTATGCATTCTAAATTTTTTATAAAAATCCATCTATTGTCTTATTTAAAAAAATTATTTTCTAAGATGATTAAGTAAATTTTTTATTTTAAAATATGGGTTCTCCCTTATAATAAAGTTTTTTTATTATGTTACAAATGGGTTTCATTTTTTAATGGGGTGTGTTGATTTATGAAGTTTTCTAAAGATTTTATTGAATTTGTTGTGACCATGTGTTGGTGTTGTGATTTATTCCATTCAATTTACCCCCCATTTCCACATGTTTTTAAAAGGGATTTCCAAATCATTTTTTTATTATTTCGAGCTAAAGAATTTTCAATATCTTATATGATTGTTTAAATTTATTGATTGATGTTTACACCATTATAAAGCACAAGTTTGACCAATTTTCTATGAATGTATACATGTTTTAATGGTTAAATTAATTATGATTAATGATTAGGTGTTTGGAAGGAGGATCATTATGTTAGGGGGTGTGTTGGAGGTGGGTCGAGTTGATTTATATGTTATAGTGCCTTTGGTTTGTGTGATTGACAGGTGATTGAAAATGCATTAATAGTGTACCACCTCCATTATCTATTATATTAGAAACCCCAGATTAATATGTTTTAATTCAAGGGTCATTATCTATTTTAGTAGATAGTCAGGCAGTGGATAGTTTCCCTTAGTTGAATTTAATGACCTGGCTCAGGGATGTGTCACTAATGAGGTCATTTGAGGGTGATTTGAGTGATAAATTCTGGGTTTATTGACCGGTAGACTATTGTTTCAACATATGTGTGTTAAGACCATTTCTAATTAGTCACTATGGTGTTGCATCGAGATATGTAACCTATGTTACACCTCTTTTTTTTCATGTATTTCATAATTAATGGATTGATAATTTTTTGTTAAAATAATATTTCTGGTGGTTTTTTCTTTACATTGAATAGATTTTATCCTTCCATTTATCGTCATTCTTTAGTAACTACAATAGCTCTAAATTTTAATATTTTCTCCTTTCCTTTTATCCAATATTTTAGGAGTGTATGTGTTAATGTTTTAAAATGGAAATTACTGGGATATTTTTTTAAATAAAAAACATTGTGAAATGTTTATTTTGATAATGTTTTAAAACAATTTAAATTGTTTTTAAAAAAAATAGTTATGTTCTAAATGGAATGGTATGTCTTAACCTGGTTTCATAAAATTAAGTTTTTTTAAAAGATAAATGGGTTTTATTTGAAATAAAATTACCTTTGTAAAGTATATTTGTGGAATATTTTTTAAATTGTGTCTTTTAGAAATGGATATAAGGTATTGTTTCTTTATTTCTATTTTTTATTAATGAAATGAAAAATAATAATTTACATTCAAACTAATTGATTTGGTTTCTTTATAAATGTAGTGTAATGTAATCGGGCAAGTTCCCTACTAGCTTATGGATGGTTCCCTACATACTCACATTTCTGAGAATGTAGTCTTATTTTCTATAAAGGATCCAATGTTATGGATTATTGGTTTTCATGATATCACTCTCCATTGAGAAATAGGTAGTGTTAGTTATGGTTGTGACTTGGGATTGACATTGGTATTTTAAAAGATTTCCTCGATGTCTATTATACTGGTTGGGTTGTGTGGTGAAACGACCTCTCTAGCATCTAGATTTTTTTTATTTCTATTTGTGTTTTCTAAAATATTTATATAAAAATTATTTCTTTATTGTGGAAAAAAATTTAGAGAAATTTTTATTATTATTTGTTACTATATTGCCTTATTTGGATGTTCTTGTTTGAGAATTACCTACTTACATTGTTATGGTAGTCCAATGGACATAGTTCCCTTTTGAATTCCATGGTTGGAAACCATTTTTATCAAATTTTTATTGAGTATTACATCACTCTAACATGTTAAATTGTAATATTATAGAAATATATTATAGATCAGGGTGATCAAGAACACACCTTGGATATTATATTGGATTGCGACGTGAAACAGGACTAGCCAACTAAATGATGTTTGTTACTGAAGGGTTATTAATGTGGTGAATTGGTTAATTTACAGTTAAGAAGATACTTGGATATCAGTTTTCAGGGATATCCAATTTGATTTGGTTCATTGTTGAATACTATATTTGGTATTTATGTACATTGTGGAATAGATTTTGTGTGATTCCATCAGAAACATTGTGAGTACAGGTGTCATCTACGAATGTTTTTGTGTGGGGGAACATTGATACACATGGAGAGAGTTTGAAAAATGATTTCATTGTTTATGTATTCAGTTGTGGAATTGAATTATGTTTTGAGTTCACAATTTAGTGTTGGAATTTGAAAGGTTCTTCAATGCCTTCTAGTGTAAAGGAATAATGATCACGTGTTGTGATGGAAACGAGTCATGTAATTATAAAAGTATTTTGGGTAAGGGTTTTCAAAGAAAATTCTAACAAATTTTTTCACTCGTAATTATATGTGGTGGGGTGGAACCTAGATTGTGTGTTCTATTTCAAACATGACTATAATGTTTCTAGGAACATACTGAATATTTTCAGGTAAACATCATTGTATTCAAACATGACTGTAATGTTTTCTCTTGTATTTGAGATTATCTGTGTATTTTCAGGGGCATTAGGAGGAAGTTGGAGGATTTAGTTTTGGTAAAGAATGGAAATTATACTTCATGTGGTATTTAACACCATAATCAGTGGGGTTTCACCATAATGATAACCTATAAAATAAAATTTCATAGGTTTTTTGATGTAAGGTTCCCTCGTGTGTGACCTAGGAAATAAATCTTTGAGGGTGTTATATAAAATTATACATTTTGAATCGATCTGAATAACACTAATGTGAGGAAAATTACACTATAATGTGTATTCATGGTGTAATTCTTGTTCCCTATCCTTTAAGGGGGGTTTTGTGATCCAATATATTTGTTTTACTTTGTTTTTTAATAGGAAGTTTCATGAAATAAGGATAATATGGTCATGTAACCACATGTCCTCGTGAATGGGGTGTTGTTAAATGATCTACATAGGTTATGCTGCAACCTGACCTGGGTTAGTGTGTTTCTCTATGTTTCCAATAGACATGATAAAATTCTCTTTTCTCCCAATTTTTTTAAAATAGAAACAGGTTTATTTTTCATGGGTAGACACTATATTGATATATAGGGGACATAGTGTTTTTCTCTATCCATTCATTCATATTCTACCATCCCTATACTTCCTTTGGATCCCCTTTGATTATGGATGGTTAGGTTGATATATTTACAGTGTTCTTGATGGATGGTGTAATGGAATTGACACTAAAAATTTATTATTCAAATTAAATTTGTCTATTTTTCCTTTATTAATGTATTTATAAAGAGTTATTATGCTTCAAGAATGTTGGGAAGGGTTGGAGGCCATTTGGTGAGGATGAATCGAGGAAGAGGAGTTCCATAATGAAATATAACATCCATTATAATTTGGGTGATAGTAAGTAGATTCTACTTCCAAAAATAGTGGAACTCTAATAGGAATCCACTGAAGTTATATTGTAATTATACTTCATTTTTATAACAGTAATCAAATGTAATGTTTAATTTTAAAATATAATATTTAATGTTGAAATGACCTATAGTTCATATTTTTTCATCAATTGGTTATGAGACCTTCTCTTTCAAGATCTCCACTCTCTTCATTCCCCATTTTTGAATTCATAATTCCTCCAAAGAAAAATGTACTTTATCTAGTCTCTATGTATCTTTCTTGACATAGTGATCCCATAAACTCCCTTTAAATCTTCTTCTTTCTTCAACTCCAACAGTAGTGGACTGAATCCACCAATCTTTAGTATATTTCATATTTAATCCCTTCTTTATCCTTAATTATATTTTTTTATATAGGTGAGATGTTATGTTCTAGAAAATAGAATAACTTTTATGTATTACTTCTTGAATTTCATGTTCCATGTCAAGAACACCACAAGTATTAATTTATATCATTCTTCTAGATTTACTAAAATGATCATATCCTAGAATGATCTTCATCCATGAACCCCAATGAGCTATTAATTATTTTTTTGGTAGTAAAACCACTTCCTCAAAACATACTATTTGATAGTAAACCTAAAAATGGCCTAGATATGAGTGGACTATATTTGAAATCCATAGATAAAGATATTAAATGGGATTCATTTAATTATTTATCAGTAAAATATATTTCTAGGCCCTATTTACATGAACATATATTTCTTATACACTGTGTATTAATGATGATATACTATTTATATTATATATTTTTATTTTAATTCATACTACTAAATGGATTAAAACATTATAATATTAATATCATGTTATCTTGTGATTTTTTAATTATTTTTATAAAAACAAAATTCATGGTATTTTATATTATCAATTCTTTATTTATTTATTTAATGTATTTGAATCTAATTAACATGTTTGATAAATTTGTGTGTGTGTTGTGTTATATATTTTCTTTCATGAGTACATCCTTTAAGGTGTACAGTGTGAACACATTAGATAAGAAGTAATTCATGGCCTCTTAGATGGATATATAGAGTGTGGAATGATCTCAACGACCCAAAATTTTATATGAATTTACCCAATCCCTATGATAGGATATGTGATTTAATTTATTGTCTACTCTAAATTCATTTTGGGATTGGTCAATCATACCCTGACTTCATTGAACACATTTACCCTTAGTTCTTGGTTTATATAAGCACATTATTGATATTTTTAAAGATACCCACATTTTCTCCCCTAGGGGTTTTCATGGTCTATCGACTTAGATCCCAAGCAAAGGATTTAATCAGGAATGTTGGTATGGACCCTCCCATAATATAGAGGTAGTTTTTATTACAAAAACTCTTGAATAAACTCTTTTTTTAATAAAATTATATTAAAATATTTTCTCTTCTGATTTGTATCATTTATATATCTCACTATAGAATATGAATGTTTCATAAGAGTGAAGTGGTGACTAACTTACAAGTTATCATATTGGCACCTTGCATAGGCCTCACTCAGTATGTTTCAAGATATTTTTATACATGAAAAATTTGAGGGAAAGGAGACATACTATAAGACATAGACATACATGTGGATTCTAGAGTAAGGAAGTTAGTGTTTTATGGGTTTTCTAACATGTATTGTTCATGTTAATATTAGGTTTTCCTAGTGACATTTTAGAGAGGATGGTCATTATTGAGCACTACAATGCGGTATTAAGCATGTTTTTTCATAATCACTATATGTGTATATTTTTTTCTCAATGGTTATCATTTTTTGAATAAAATTTGGATATATCTTGATATGTTTTTATTTATAATTCATGTACATATCTTATTAGGACTTTCTT
Source organism: Viscum album (assembly GCA_963277665.1). Lineage (NCBI taxonomy): Eukaryota > Viridiplantae > Streptophyta > Magnoliopsida > Santalales > Viscaceae > Viscum > Viscum album. Next base: position 267,562,505 of record OY728158.1, read on the forward strand.
GTCACCTAACATTTACTTACTTAAGATTATAACAAGTATATTTATGTAGATAATGTCACCACTTTGTGTGAACCATGGTTGGTTGTTATGTTTATAAGGGATAAAAAGGCATCCCAAGTTGATGTTACTATACCCCATGTTTTTATGTGATCCTATTGTACATGGGAGATTAAACTAGGTTATTGTGTTGACCAAAATCAATACCATTCAGGTTATTAGGTTACATTAAATATAAATTGGTATCAGATTGCATGTCAAGGGTTCTCGGTTATGGTACATGACATTATCCAAGATATATTAAAAATGAGATATGGTAGGTGATATCTAAATATTCTGATACACAATAATTATGGTGAATACATGATCCATTAAGGGTAGTCTAGGGTTTCACTTCTTTTATTTATCTTTTATTTTTGGTTAGTCTTTAATCCTTGAGTATCCTACATCATGTTTAGTATTGGTTTGTTATAAATAGTAAGATATTATGTTAAGATGTGTGCTTATATGTAGTTTTTATCAAATTGTGGATGGAATCTATTGAATACTCACATTAACTAAAATTTTAATAAAAAATTAATTTTGTTTTCCATTTATTTATTATTAATGTGTATATTAATATAGTTTAGTATCTAATTACTGGTTTGAAAAATGCATTGTTATTCTTGGATTGCAAAAAAAATATTTTATATTTCAATAATTTTCTTCTTTATTTTATGTTATTCATTGAGATTATGAAACATTCTTAAAATAGTTTTTTAGTATGTTTGTTAATTTAAAAATAATTTTTTAAAAAAATAATTGGAGGACATATAAGGGAATTATAGAAGAATCCACTATATTTCTTATAGATACCCTCATAATTTTAGTGGATATACCTTGGGATAAAATAGACTACCACTAGAGTTATGATGGGTTTCCATTACAGATATTGTGGGAAAGTATGATTAAAAATAAATTAAATAAAATAACTAAGTCAATGTGATGGAGTTTAATGGGATTTCACATTACTTTTAAAGAGTATATTAGCCTTAGTTTTTTTATATTTGACATTAAATTGCCAATTTCATTCTCTATATTCTTATATAGTGTGATATAGAAACAACCATCTCCTGATGAGTTTGAGGGAGAGGAAGTGTATCCACTTCTATAATTAACCACTATTAATTCCCAAGTATACTAAAAGAGCTATGTAAATGGTTCCCATGACCTCAAATATCATCATGGATTTATACCTTCACCATCCTCTATAGTTTTAGGGAGACATATCCCCAAAATAATATGAGTAGTATATTTACCATATCTACTATATTTTTGAAAGCTTCAACATGCCCAATAAACGTCAAATTTATCTATACACATTAATAAAAGAATGGGGTCATGAAATGGTGGGAAATTAATTATAAGACCAATAATGATCAGATCTATACCTAAAAAACTGACCAAAATAGATTCTTCAATAAATTCTATTCAGACACATTGTGTTGGGTGAAATCAAATTAATTCATGGAGACAGTTCATGGTTCGATGTTGGTCATAAAGTGCATTGATAATTATACTGATATTCTATAATTTTTACCATATCCTACCTGGGAATGGGTATGGTGAATATAATCTTTAACACATAATATTACATGATTTTATGCATTATTATACATCAGAGTACATTCCATGGATTGTAAAGTCTAGTGTCTTGGAAGTCAAGGTACATAAAACAAAAAACATTGAACTAAATAATATATTTCATTATTTAATCATCAAAATGAGAACCTAAATTATATTATTCTCAGACATTATCATAGGGTCACCTAAGGATAACATGAACCAAGGGATGAGCTAAATATCCCTGTAAGGGAAAAACCATAAGGACGTGGAATTAGCACATGGGATAGAAGGCCCGACATGATGACACAAATCGGAATTTAACATATGGAATCATAACATATAAAAATGTAATCATATAAAAATTGAGTTATATTAATGTGGCATAAACATAAAACAAGACTATAGCATGAGTCAAGGCTCACCACCAATACTGTTGCATGTGGTAGCACAAGCCAAGGCTAACAGCCATGACCATCGCACATAACATCTCAAGAGACTCAAATTTACCCAATACATTACATCTCTATATGGTCAGGCCAATAATAACATTTCATGAATATTTTTTCCACATATACAATCATACGTAGACAATATTACACAAACATAAGGGTTACCCATGGAAAAAATTAGATACCATAATCATGTCATAAAGCATAACAAATGGGAATATCATTAAAGTCTCAATGAAAGAAAAGAACTAAAATAAACATAGAAATTATTAATAGGTAATGGGAATGTATCATTGTAAGTGATTTTATGTAGAAGTGACAACTGTTAATACAATTATTTAAGAAATTTTAGCATTAAAACATTTTTTGTGGTTATAAGGAAAATACTACAGAGCCTTTAAAATAGAAAAGGGAACAATAAATTATATAAAAGAAAAAGTGAAACAATAGGGTTTAAATAATAAATAAAGTTTTATTTTGTAATGGAAATGGTCTCTTAAAACATAAGATAGAGTTCACTTGAAATCATGTCAGAATTCGGGATCTTCCCTCAAAACATGTTAGCTTATCAGGAAGTATTGGGGAGGGAATCACATAAAAACACATATATCCTAAAAAGATAATGATGAAAGGGTATTTATAAATGAATTTGGTACATGAAAAAATCATTTATAAAGATTCAAATAAAATGATAAGTTAGTTTCATGTTGTTAAAAGGAAGATAAGTTAACCTGATTGAACAAAGGAGGTTCAGGTAGAATCCCTTTCAGATTATTAGCATGGTGTCAGGTGTACATAAGAGGGATTGGTGAGATAGAAACGTGTTTCGCATTACATATACATAATGATGGAAGTATATTGTAGGTGTTAAATCATACCCCGTCATTATGAACTGCACATAAAAGGACATAACATAGAGGATATTATTGAGTAAATGTGAGAAAGATACGATCACTTACCTTAAGCCTGATGATGTTCTTCACTTGATCTTAATGAATTTAATACTAAAATTAGAATAATTAATTATAAATTAACGAACCTATTTTAAATGTAAATTATTTATTATAAATTTTTTTATTTCATTCATAACCTTTTTGATGGGTTAAGTGATACAATTTCACGGTTTGGGTGCGTTTGCTTTCATGGTTTTAGTGATCGGTTCACTGATATTCATGTTTGGATAAACATGTATGATGAAATTGGTTTTATAGAATTGAATTTATATGAAATTAGTGAACATAAAAAAATTACATGGTTATAAAATTCATTTGGTTATTTTTTGTGTGAAAGTGATTCATTATATAAAATAGTAATTATAAATGCTTGGATTAATTTGGTGACTTTTCTCATAATTAACTTGTTTTGTATGATTAATTTACATCATGTGTGAATATGTATTCCAAACAAAACACATAAGACAAAATTAATATTTACTAGTCTGGTTCAACCAAAAAAATGGTTTCACGGCCAGAATTGAAGATCGTAATAGAAATTCTTAAACTGTCGTCCTTGAATGTGATAAACTAACACATCTCAGTAGGTGTTTTTGTTTCTTTGGAATAAAAGAAGGGGAAATGAGAGATGATAATGAAATATCCCATTAGTATAAAAATATTCCAGTATAGGTATTGTATTGGAGTATTCATACCATTTTTATGAGGAGAGGTTATGAAAGGAAAGAGAACAAAGGAATACGAAAAGAAAATAAAAGACATATAAAAGGGGAATTTACCTCTTTATTTAATCTTACTTAAGAGCCTCTTAAGGGGAGATGATTTGGTTTTTTGTGGTGAATAAAGGCTTCTGAATGTCCAGGAGGATATTTTAGTGATATTTGGGAAGGATTAATGTAAGGAAAACGACTTGAGAGTAGTTAATATAATAAGGGAGTGTGGGTGGTTTTTATAGTGGAGGGGAGAAGAGTTTTCTTAATATTTTAATCATTACTATATTACTTTTCAATAAGACAAGAAATTTTAATGATTATTGTGACCCCAAATAGTAATATTTTTATGTAAGTGCAAAACAGTGGACATTCACATCATCAATGACTCAAGCCTGATGTCAAAATTCAGGTTTGATCATTTATCGTGAATTATCGTATTTTATTATTCATAAAAAACTCAAGTATTTAAAAATTACCAAAAAATAATCCAAACCATTTTTTGACATGTATAATAATAAAATGAACTCCATTTTTCAAAAAAATTTGTAAATATTATTTACTTTATTTTTAATTAAAATCATAATTTACTTGAAAATATTGTTTTTTATATTATAACTGATTTTATAATGCTTTCAAAAATTATAAAGGGTATTTTAAAATTCTCTTAAAACCGGAAGACCTAAAATTGTTAATTTATGAACACCTTTTAGGAAAATACATTTTATTTTAAGGCAACAGATTTATTATAATTAATTATTTATGCCTTACAAAAATACCAATACTTTTACTATTGTAATATTTTCCCTTATAAGATTTCTAAATTTTATTTATACATTTATGGTTGAGGTTACTATTATTTTTCAAGATTTACTATTAATAAGGGTCACATTACTAATCATAAGGGTGGGTTATTATTCATAATGGTATGTTACTATTCCCCAAAAATTATGACTGATCCATTTGACTCCAAAAATCATACTGATTGCAACACGGTTTGTCAGATTTCCAAAATTCAAATCATAGAAGAGACAATATTTTGTTTAATGGTCATATAGTACTTAGTATCTCATTGTGTTGTGATTTCATGTGTTTATATTTCATAATTATATGAAGGGAATTTCCACTGATAAAACATTGGGTCGTTACATTATTTCCCCCTTATGAAATTTCTCCCTCAAAATTTTGTTTTACATTTTAAGCCACAAATAGGTGTAGGTAATTTTCTTTCATCACCTCCACTAGTTCCCATGTGAATCTTCTTACTTATGGTTTTTCAACTTTACTTTCACCAGGTTAGTAGTCTTTTGCATAGAAATTTATCTCTATGATCCAAGGACTTCATTGGCTTCTCCTCATAAGAAATATCATCCTCCAACTATACCACCTTTGAAGAGAGTATATGTGAAGGATCTGGTATGTACTTCCTTAATAAGGATATGTGGATGATATCGTCTACCTAGGACATGGTTGGTGGAAGTGCTAGTAGATTGGTCACAACCCTGTAAACATCATTAATTTCAATGGGGCTGATGTACTTGGGAATTAGCCTTCCATTCTTCCCAAACCTCATGAACATCTTCCAAAGATATATGTGTAGAAATACCGAGTCTCCAACATTGAAATAAAGGTCTCATAGAAGATTTTCTACAAAACTCTTTTATCAAATTTTAGCTTCCTTTAAGGGGTGATAACTGGTTTTCACCTTCTCTTCCATTTCATCAACCATTATAGGTCCTAGAATCTTATGCTCACTGACATCATTTCAACACACAAGTGTTCTTCACCTTGTCCCATAAATTAAATTTTATGTTGCCATTTGGACACTCAAGTGGAAACTGCTATTGTAAAAGAATTCAACCAGTGTAAGATGTTGGTGTAATCCTCTTTTTAAGTCTATATAATATTCTCCCGACATATCTTCTAAGGTCTGAATAGTTCACTCAAAGTGGCCATTAGTTTGAGGATGATAGGATGTACTAAAGTTGGGTAATGTTATTAGTCTAGGTTAGAGATTTTCCATAACATTGAGGTGAATCTTGGATCTCTAACAGATACAATAGATAGTGTTACTCCATGTATCCTTACCACCTCTTTGATATATATTCATGACATTTGATTCAATTAGAGGTACTCTCAAATTGTGATAATGTGATATGTGTTTGTAAGATGATCCACAATGACCCATATAGAATGTTTTCCTCAAGATGTCCTTGTAATTCTAGTGAGAATGTCCATAGTGATGTTCTCCAAATTCTGTGTGGGTGTGGATCATGGTTGCATCATCCCCTTAGAATTATATATTTTAGTATTCACATGTTGTCATTCAAGGTACTTTATGTATACTCTACAATCACCTTCATCATATTATCAAAAAGAGTTCTCTCAGATATCTCAATACATCATTGTGTTCCCTGGGTGAATAAAGAAGTTTGAGATATGTGGTTCATTCAAAAGCTAATTCATTATCTCAGGATAAGTTGGAACATAATCGTTAACCATACCTTATAAATCTTACCCCATTAGTCATGAACTCAGAGGAGTTACATTTCGAATGGCTTCCACCCTTTTTTAAATTTCCACATATTTTCTTTGAGAATCCATTATTTTCAACAAAAGGGATGTTTGAGAAATCATTTCAGAAATGATTGATGATATTCCTCCCTTAATGATTCCCATTTCCATCCACTGTGAATCTATGAAAATTGGAACCTTTTCAATACTCATAATTTATTAATATAAAGGATCATTTCTACTTCAATCATCTGCCACCTTATTTGGATTACCGGTATGGTATCTTATTTATTAGTCACAATGCAGGATAATCTCAATCCATCTTCACTGGCACATATTAAGACCTTTTTGCGTGAATATATATTTGAGACTCTTGTGGGATGTATATATCTCATGATTCTCCCCATAGATATAATGCCACAATATTTTTAACGCAATGATCATAGCCTCCAGCATCAGATCTTGCATAGTATAGTTTTTCTCATTGATTTACAGTTGCCTTTATGTGAAGGCTATCACATTATCATTTTTCATCATCATGCAGCCTAACCCTACATTGAAGAATCACTATAAACCACAAAGAGTTATCCACTTGCTGGGAGTGATAGAATGTCCATAGTTATTATCCTCGTTATCAACTCCATAAAACATTCTACACATTCCTATGTTAAGATAAACTCTACTCCCTTCTTTGTGAGCTGCGTCATTGGGTTTGATAATAGTTAAAATTTCTTCATAAATCGTCGAAAATACCCAGATAGACCTAGAAAGTTGTAGATCTCCGTTACCGATGTTGGACTAGGAAACTCTTCAATCACCTTTTCATGGAAGGGTCTACTGATATCCCTTTGTTGGTGATAAAATTCCTTAAGAATGATACTTCCTCCATCCAGAACACACATTTAATGCACTTTTCATACAGTTTCTCCCTTTAAAAATCCTTTACCAAGGTATAAAAATACTCCCATGGTTTCTCCTTTCCCCTAGAGTATAGCATAATATCATAAATAAATACCACCAAAAATTTGTCGAGGTATTATTGAAAGACACTATTCATTAAATCCATTGCAATTTCATGAGAATTAGTGACTCTTAAGGGAATCACAATGTACTCATAGTGTCCATACCTTGTTTGAATGGATGTATTGGGAATATCTTCCTCTGTCACCTTTAATTGGTGATTTCTCGACCAACGGTTCACCTTAGATAAATAACTAGACCCATTAAAAGGTTTCAACAAGTCATCAATCCCTGGTAGGGGATACTATTTCTTTGTGATTTTATTGAGATCAAAATAATCTATTCAGAGGTGCCTTGATCCATCCTTCTTGATAAAGAGGACTGGTGCACCCCACGATTAAGCACTTGGTCATATAAAACCCTTATCTAGATTCTAATATAATTACTTCTTCAAATCCTCTATCTCTATGGTGTCCATTCTATATGGTGTCTTTGATATAGGTATAGATCCATGAATTAGTTAAATTGAGAACACAACCTCTTGATTAGGAGGAAGACCATGCAACTATTCAAGGAATACATCTGTACAATCCTTCATGATGGGAATGTCTTCAAGCATGATTATCTCATTTGCCTCAATCATTTGAAATGGACATGATTTATCATATGGGTTTAATATAAACACATTAGAAAATGTTTATAAAGGGGATTGATATTCCTCCTTACACTTGTAAATAATATGAGGATGCTTCAGGATGTGAATAGTGATCACCCTTTCTAGGTATTTGATGTTGTGTTTCTATAAAGATAGACAATCCATGCCAAATACTGCATCGAACTCCGCTAAAGGAAGTATAATGAGATATTATAAGAGGTTCATTCCACAAACAACAACTAAGGAGGAGTTATAAACCATGGACACAATAACTTTCCCATTCATTGTTCTAATAGATAACTTATCCTCCAAATTTTGTGGTGGTGTTTGAATAGTTCTATATAACATGCAAGATATGAAAGAATGTGTAGTGCCGGAATCAAATAGTACATTTTCTATTCAGGAATAAATTACTAGCATACATGTCACCACATCGTTGTCTGTATCCACCTCAGCTGTAGTGATAACATAATCCCTTCAATGTTTACTTAGAGGTTGTGGTTGATCTCCTCCGACAACCCTCGGCTTATGGAAATTGTTCTCATAATTCCCTTGCTTTATGTAGTTATAACACTGAACTATTGGTTGAGTGTTTATCTAAACCTGACTTTCCTCTTCAACATTTGTGGTATTTTCATATCCCTTTAGCAGTTTGTAGCCATATTTTAGAACTTTCCACATTGGAAGCAATTCCTGGCTCCCGTTAAATAGTTCCCAGGATGCTTCTTTCCACAATTTTTACAAGTGGGATGATCAAGATTCTTTCCATTGTGGAATTTATTCACAGAACCTCACGTGTTATATTGAATTTTCTTTTTTTTGGTCGAAGGGATCACAATACCACAGAGAATCTCCAATCTCCATTTCAACCATAAGGTATCAATGGAAAATCTCCTCATTGTTATCAAAGTCTTGAATCACCAACGCATTTCGTAGGCTTGGCTTCTGTATCCTAAAGAAGTGATCCACCCTGATTATGGTATTCAAGAAAAATACATAGGAAACCTTGAAGGCCTTTCATTGTTTTCTTCATACACCGCGATGGAATCATCTTACTTCTTCTTTAGTCTGAGAAACTCTCTTTCCATATTTAGATAGAGTGTTTGGGGAGAAAATTTATTTAAAAACATTTTCCTAAATTACTCCCATTCCATGGAATCAATTTTCTCTTGGACCTTCGTATACTTGATCAGTATCCACCATGGATTAGTTTCCCTATCAAAATGATAGATCTCATGTACTCCTTTCTCTTCTTCTGGGAAATAGTGAACAGAGAATACCTTTTCAATGGATTTAATCCACTATTCTATAAGGAGTGGATTAGAAGATCCACTAAACCTAAGAGGCCTTTCTAAATTATGTGTTGAATTAAAACATGATATTTCCTTAGAGGATGAGGGTGTTCCACGTGATTTATGTTATTATTCAAAATTGAGCTAGCTGAGAAAGTATTTTTAGGATGTTTTGATCACCCATTCCCATCATATCAGGCATATCATTAGGGAAATTTTCAAATTCCTTATCACATTTATTTTTTTCATGGGTTCTTCTATTTCCAACCATTAAGTATAAAAAAGAACATACAATTAGAGGACTTGAATACTTAGCTATCGAGCATAAAAAGGAAACATAGAACATAAGTGGATTAACATGTCATATATAATTATATCCTAGCTTTTGGTTCCCTATGTTTCAATCTAGGTTATCCTTGATCTATTTTTTATCTTATATACTTATGGAATTTTTTTTATTCCCTTAATAAAGGTTTGTAATAAGCTCATTAATTTACCAATTCATATCCCCCAAGAGTGTTAAACCAAGAGTGTAGCAAGGGTCATTGTTGTGCACCGGTTCCCATTTGAGTCTAGCTCAAAATGGTGTTTTCAGGATTTACCCTTAGATACATTTGTGCCAGCGCCACCACTACCATTTTGTATCCTGATAGGGATGTATTTTATTGATAAACCACATAATCTATATTTAAAAAAATAGTGGTGTTTTCTTATATTTAGTATCATCCTTATGGTTGTTAAAATATTTTTGTATTCCCAATCTCCAAAAATAACTAAACCATCCTCTGATACCAACTATAGTGACCATATCCTTTAGCACATAACAGTTCATGATTTTAAGCATGATTATACTTCATAGTACAAGCCAAGGATTGTAATATCTTGTGTCTTCGAAGACTAGGTACAAAAAACTAAAAACAGGGAAATAAATAAAACATTTAATTATTTAATATTTAAATTAAGCTCCAAACCTATATTGTGCTCATACATATTTTTAGGGTAACCTTGGGATAACATGAATAAAGGGATGAGCTAAATATCCCAGTAAGGGAATTTCCATAAGAATAAAGAATTAGAAAATGGTTCATACGGCATGACATGATAATACAAAAATGAATGTAAATTATGGAATCATAACATATAAAAAAGGATTTATATAAACATGGAGTCATTCTAATGTGGAAGTAACATAAAACATGACACAAGTAGGAGTCAAGGAAAAATTACAAGGCCGTTTCACATGATAACACAAGGCTAAGTTAACCACCATGACCGTCTCACATAAAATCTCATGAGAATCAACATTACCCAATGCATTGAAGTTATATATGGGTGAACCAATCCTATCTTTTTCATGAATATTTTACCCACATAAATAATCATACATAATAAGTCTTACATAAACATAAGGGTTAGCAAGGAAAAGAATTGGGTACCATAATAATGTCATAAACCATAAAAATGGTTGTATCATTAAAGTGTTGATAAAATAAAGGAACTAAATTATACATGGAAATTCTTAAGGGAAATGGTCATGTATCAGGGTAAGTGATTTTAAATTTAATTGATAACTTGTAATAAAATTATTTAAGAAATTTTTTATTTACATCATTTTTGTGTGGTTTATAGTAAAATACTATAGAGCCTTTAAAATAGAAAAGGTAACAATCCGTTATATAAAACTAGAAGTGAATCAAGAAGGTTTTCATAATAAAAAAAATGATTTTATAAATACAATGTTGGCTTACAATATAATATATAGTGCACATATAATCAGGTAAGAATTTGGGAAGTTCCCTAAAAAGGTTTGCTTATTAGGAAGTATTGAGGAGGCAGTCATGTAAAAACATGTCTATCCACGATATAGAATGGAAAAAGGGTCCTAATAAATGAATTTGGTACAAGTAAATACCATTTTTAATATTTAAATAAAAAAGATAATAAAACTTAATTTTGGTAAAAGGAAGATATGAAAACCCAAAAGAACAAATGAGGTTCGGATTGAGTCCCCTACGGATTATCAACAAGAAGTCAGGTGTACTTAAGAGGGGACAATGAGAGATAAAGGTGTTTCTCATAACTTATACATCATGATGTAATCATGGGGTAGGTGATAAATCATACCACATCATTAGTAACTACAAACAAAAGTACATAACATAGAGGAGATTCTTGAGTAAATGTGATGAAGCGAGGATCCCATGCCTTAAGCCCAATGGTGTTCTTTGTGTGATCTTAATGAATTAAATAATCAAATTAGTTTCATCAATTAATAATTAAATAACATATTTTACATGTAAATGATTTGGTATAACTTTTTTGAGTTTATTCATGACATTTTAGATGGGTTAACAGATTCAATTTCATTGTTTGGGTGTATTTGCTTCTAGGGTTTTAATAACCAGTTCACTTAGATTCATGTTTAGATAAACATGTATGAAGAAAGTGGTTGTATAGAATTGAAGTTATATGAAATTGGCGAACATCTAGACATTACATGGTTATAAATATGATTTTTTTATTTGGAGTTATAGTGAATCATTTTATAAAACATTAATGATAAACACATGGGTTAATTTGGATATTTTTCTCATAATTAACTTGTTTTGTATATTTAATTTAAATAATGTGTGAAAAAGGATTAAAGAACAAAAAATAAGAAAAAATAAATACATGATTTTTTATTTCAACCATAAAAATGGTGTAATGACAATAATTGAATCTGGTAATTTAAATTGATAAATTGTTATCCTTGAATGTGATAAATTAAGAAATCTCGGACTGTGTTTTCATTTTTTCAAATAATATAATGGGAAAAGGGAGATGATAATTAATGTACTGCCCCAACACCATCTACCCATAGGCTGGTTCTTTATTTTAATACATTGGCATGAATACAAGAAATCAAGACCCGAAGGACCGATTGGTTTAGTAGTATTGGAAAAAAGATACATACATAAGTTCAACATTACAATTTGAAAATAAAAACAACACTAATTTATTCCATTAGAAACATCCAAGCCTCCTAGATTATGCTTGAAATTCAATCATAACTAAATCCTTCATATCTTGTGAAAATGAAACATAAGAAAGGGGTAGCTCAAATGCTTATTAAGGGTAATTAATATAGTGGATGATACCATAAATATTAAGCATGGTGAATAATTGAAAACACATGCCTTAACGAATAATAAACATGAGCACTTTATGGCAGGAATATGAGCTGAGTAAATAATGCCATAATAAAACATAGTCATGGGTATTCTACTAGTAGAATAACCATATGAAATATCAATATCTAATCCCATAATTATGGAATGCATAATGTCGGACATCATAACCACATAGTCAAGGACTTGTTCCAAGACTACCAATAAGATTTTTTCGAGGCCCTATGCCAAGACACTAGTTTGTCTCATTTGACATACCAATGCGTCATGGAGCTATAGTGGGATCCACCCGTCACGTACTAAGTGTAATTCATTCCTCATATGAAAAGGTTGAAACATAACAGAAACATTCGTATTAAAACTAGCATATTAAATGTCAATACATTATCCATAAACCATGAATGGTATAAAAATAACACATCCGCAGTCAAACATAACTCATTCAATACAATATGGAATATTGTATTATAAAAAATCAACCACAATGTGAATAATTAATGATATTGACATTGAAGAAAATAATCATCAAGACAATTTGAGAGAAATATCCCCTTGTTTCTGGAAAACATTTAAAAGTCCAACTATTTATCAAGAAGATGTTTAAAATAGATTTTTTAATCAAAATGTCCCATACCACATTGAAACATTTAAAAATAATTTTACTTTTAAAACATTAACTTACATATAAATAAATCCTGAAAACCATTTTTAAAACATGGAATTAATGAGAAATATTAAGAAGAATAAATATTTAAAACATTTAAAAATGATATTTTAGTTAGAGTTTCTAACCAAATGAGAGATTCTTGAATACAAATATTTGAGGTAATAAAAATATTATAATATCATGAGAATAAAGGATTTCATGATATACTATGTCAAAGTACAGTATATACACCAAACAAAAGTGAGTTGGTGCATTACAACAAAGAAGACTCAATGGAATGTTAGTTGAGATGAAATACCTTATAAGGACCATATCCTTAGGTTAATGATAAATCAATGACATAATTATCTATGAAAAATATAAATAAACTCAATATGATTGGATATTATGTGTAAGTCAATCAGATGACATTCACACATATTCATGTACAAACAACACCAATGAATTGGATGTTTAACTCAATGAATGAATATTGAGTAAAAATTACTCTTATCAAGTTTATATCGATGACTTGATAATTTTTAAATGGAGTGATTTTGTGTATCAAAATTATATTCACATAAAGGGTAGTGGAAATTACTATACATATAATAAATAGTTATTCCACACAAAATCATGGAGTAAAATAATCAATGAAGTATGCGTAATTCCGAAATAGTGGAAATTGAAATTTGACATTCCCTTATCGATTTGGTAACTTATGAAACATACAACCCATGAAATAAGGATCATATAATGAAGATGTAGATACCCATAAATTAAATTTTATTACACCATTAATTCAATCATTGGACAGTACATACACTATACAAAAAGAAATATTAGATATATAACATGAATCTCACGGGAATAAGAAGTGAGATGAAATCTATTTGCTACGCTGTAATCAATTGAGTTGTATGAAAAAAAAGTTAACAACATACCGATTGATCACATGATTCCATGAATATAAAGAGAATCATGATAATATATATCAAATGGAAGTACACAATACACCACATTTAATACATAAGTGGAAACAATGGAAATCTCACGAAATTAAAAGTTAGATAAGGAACACGTTACATTGTACTTTTCCTTGGTCTAGGGTAGGTTAACCTCAGGTATAACGGTGAAAAAATTATTATTAAATTATGAAAGAACCATGTACATTTATATGATATCATATATTCTCTTCTAATATTGATTTGTTAATTATATTTCAATAGTATCATCGTTTCGGGTGTTAACTGATTCGTTTTCCTTTATATGATTTTTTACATAAGTAGTGTTTTTTATGGATAGGATGTATCTTATTAACATTCAAAATGATATTAAGTATTTTTAACATTATTTTTACTCATCAAATGAAAATTAGTGTGGAATGGATATGATGGGTAATGAATCTCATCGCGTTCGTGAAGACGGTAATCCGTACGTACCCACGAGCGACAATATCATTCTTTTGATATTAAAATAATATATAATTGGATGATATATCATATAAACAAAATCATTATAGTGTTATATTTATTATTTAAATCATTTATACGCATTATTATACCCATCCATATGATGAAGTATCTGAATAACAAACTACACCACGATGTGGATACTGCAAGCCGTACATACGCACGTATGGTGAAATGTCATTCAATGGATGGATAGAATATTGAATATGGTCATACCATATTTATAATAACATCACAATATATATAAGATGCTGTAGTTATATTTTTATAATATAAACAACAAGGAAATAAGAAGTGGAAGATGAAAAAACATGATAGAGGTGATAAAATGTTTACCTCTTCTTCGGGTTCTTCCTTTTGATTTGATCAAAAGGGCTCGAAAGGTTGGCTTTCTGACAAAATTAAGGCCACTAGGATTAATCAGGACAGTTTAGAGGGTATTTGGTCTGGTTTTGGACGTGCCAAATGGCTTTGAATTTGTGAATTAGATAGAAGGGGAAGTGCCCTTTTATAAGAGGGGTGAGGGGCACCTTAGGAATAGCTAGAAATATTATTTTATAATAAATTTATTTTCGGTTTATAATGGCTCCAAAAGGTATTATTTAAATGATATGGTCTGTATTTCTCAAAAAAAACTCAACCAATAGGTTTTAGATAGGTTTGGGTAACTATATTAACCCTATCTTTTAGATTTAACTCTTAGTTAAATAGTTTGATATTTACCATGTCTCTTTGTATTTTTATATTATATGGTTAATAAACTTAATATATACTTCCAAGTGAACCCAAGTAATTAATGACACACATATCATTGTATAAGTATTTTTTCTGATTATTAGATTTTTAGGAATAGAATATCAATTAATAATATAATATTGGTTTTAAAAACTCTTTTATGTCAATTTTGACACTATTTGGTATTTTGTTTTTTTCTAAATTCATAATAGCATTATTACATCAAAAAAATTCCTAAAACCAACCCTAACAAGTCATATTTACCTAGAAAATTAGTGTAATTCAATAAAAGTCGCAAATTACATTTATATTTATATTTATAATAATTATTATTTTAATATTTCATTAATTAGTTAATTACTGTATCATCATTGTGTCATAAATAAATTTAAATATATAATGTCTAAAAATTATAAATAAAATACCATTATGTATAAAATCATTTTATATTTCTAATGAATATTTATAATCAAATTTATCTTACATATAACCCTATATAAAAAATGTTTTAGTTATTAACCATTGATTTTAACTCTTTCAACTCTTCTTTAAATATAATAATAATAAATGTCCCAATCTAATCTAGGTGGACCTAAAGGATAATATTTTATTCATAAGGTTGTTTTTGGTCGAATTAAAAATATCCAATAGAATTATAAAATGTATTAGGGTAATAATAATATAATTTTTACCCATAATTACCCTATTTACTTTTAACCGTGGTAAATAAAAGTAAAAAGTCACTATTCACCAAAAATTATTTTCATCTTGTTGAACCACATTTTACATACTGATATCAACCATGTCTCTCGGATTTTTGAAATTCAACACACAGAAGCGGTGAAATTAAGTTTTATGTAAATTTGCAAATGCTCCTAGATGGTGGGTAAAAGACGGTAAAAAGTTCAATTTTTTTTATATATCTAAAAATATTATCAACAGACTCCAATGAATTACATTGAACATATATAGGTATTATGAATCTATTTTGACCTAAAATAAATTTAAATAAAATAAATAATTATTTAAATAAAAATTTGGTTTAAAACTATAACTCAGTGTTTTTCACTATTCATAAAAAAATTAAAGTTTTCAGAAAAATACCAATAATTTACCCTAAGCTAATTTCGATAATCCAAATCCAAAAATTAAGTCCATTTCGAAAGATAAAATTTATAAAATTTAAAAAAGTGGCTATTGTAATCTATAACGGCTAGTTTTATTGGTTGTGGTGTGTTAGAATCTCAAAGTTCCGTACAATGAAAGCTATTACATTATTCAAAGGTAAACGCATCTTGGAAGCTTGGGGTGTTACATTATTACCCCATTTTGGAAATTGCATCCTCACAATTTTTAAAATTGGGCTTGGTAACATAATTGAAAGTCCCACATCTCAAGAAGATCTAATAAAACTATCACTTTAAAAGAAAGAAATAGAAGTACGATGGTCACCCGAGATAACCCATACTAGGATTCCATATAGGAAAATATTGATATGGAAGATAAAATAAGTGTCAACTTTTGATGGAGAGGGATATAAAACATGATCAGGAGAAAGTTAACAAAAATAAAAACACAAACTCATAGTGGGACAAACGGTCATTAGTTTCCCAGTACGAAAAGTAAATGGATAGTGTTTTTTTAAGTTACATTTCATAATTATGAGGAATTTATATATGATATTGACTAAGAACATAAATAGATATACTTAACTTTTAAGTAGAGTTTCATTCTTTATTAAATTTCTACCACCAATTTATTTTTTTTCCAACACTGAGTATTCAAAATGAATTTTACACAGCAGAAGGTCTAGAATCTACTTCTAGAGAATCACATGATCCACAAAGTATAAACTATATATTTACCTTGTCTTTATAGATTAATCAAAACCAAAATGGTTAGTACAAGATCAGATGATCCCCCAAATGGATAATACTTTAGAGAAAGAAACACTAATCTTAAATTCTAAAATTAATCCAAAAATACCCCAAATTAAAATAAATACCATTCAATAAACAATTGTCCTTAAAATACTTCAATATAATACAAAATAATATTGAAACCCAAAACTTTGAAGAATTTGGTTATGTAGTCTTCCACGTTAAATTGTATCTCTAAATGACTTCGACTTCTCTTAAAGTCACATACTTAAAAGTAATTAACCTAATCACGTATTCACTATTATAGGTTAATAATTTCCATAAATAACCCAAATCACTATAAATTCTCAATAAAAACATAGATAAAAATCCACCATTACTCCTTAAATGAAATCCCAAAGTATTCTATTTTCAATAGGCATATAGTGTTCCCAAAATAACGAACGTCTTCCAAAATAAAATTTATCACTTAATCACCAAAACATTTTTCTATAATAAGGGTATTCATTTGATAAGACATAAGATCTCAAATCAACTTATTATTGATTAATATAATCATTTAACTAAAAATAATTAGTCACACTGACGAGGGACTTCACGTAGTCTAGTGGTAGGAGATAAATCCCAATCGCACTCATGTTGTGGGTTCGATTCCCACATCATTGTCCGATGTGATGGGTAGTCACACGGTCTGTATGGTTTCGTTTTTCAAAAAATATATTTTATAACATTACCAAAATGAGTTAAATTTATCAAAATAATTATATCATAATTTAACCACAAATGTTATCTCATACCATGCATTTTCATCCCAAAATATAATAACATGTAATTGCCACAAACTGAATGATCATATAAAAAAATGGTTATTTATAAATATATTCACAAGAGAAAAGATAATTCTTCCCCAAATATCAATTTCAAATCACAACTGTAGGGTTACAAAGACAAGATAAATTTTTTCCAAAGTAATCCCATCAACAAAAAGCACTAATAATTTTAAACCTTTCTCCAGCCATTTATTTCCACATATCTTCTTCTTTGACCAAGAAGATATCCAATAGAATAGGGCATTCACCTAGGTAATGGCCTGGTCCCCTACATTTACGGAAAATGACTGTAAATGAATTATTGGGACCATTTTTATTTTCATCCATAATACTCTTCATTTTTTCTCAAGAATTATTTAATTAAAATCCTTCTATCCCACATGTAATGAATTCATTTTTTCCATTGAGACAATTTCTTAGGTGTCTTCTTCTATATTTCCTACAATATAGAAATTTAGGTTTCTTTTCCCCATGTTCTCCACTGCTGGAGCTCTAATCATTCATCACATTCCTTTTCTTTTTTGAGTTCGGGAGTTGGTTAATATATATGTTGTTGATCATATTTCTAGAATACTAATTTTTCATGAACATGATATCTTTTACGCCTATCAACATTCCATTTGGTTTCTCATTTCTACCACCATCCCCACCTTGTACATCATCCTCAAAGTTACTCTCACTTCCTTGGAATCCATCAATGGACTAAAAACAGAAAGCATTGTGTGAGTAACAATAGTCATAAAATCATTTAGAGAATATCATGACACCATATTTTCAATTTGAAATGACTTAGGATTAACCAATGTCATTTATTCTCATCTTATATTAAAATCCATCAAATCGGTTTGTAAAGAAAATTTAAATTATCCTATGCATATCTCCCAGGATTGTCATTACCAAAAGTGCAGCAGGGCCCGTTGTCATGCACTAGTTCCCGTTTGAGTCCAGCTCAAAGAAGTGTTTCCAGGTTTTACCCCTAGATAAATCTATTCAAGAACTGCCTCTACCTACTTGTATCCAGACAGGGATGTATTTCTGGGAAAACTCACAAAATCTCTACAGTATCAAAATTCTAGGATGTTCTTCTATAATAATCCTCAATGTTTATCTTAAGATAATGTGCACTACTTAGAGTTTATCTAAATCTAGTTTCTAAGTTATGTAATAAACTTCCTCTGATACCAACTATAACACCCCGACCTCAGTTACCCCGAGGTTGGTGCTTTATTTTAATACATTGGCATGATTACAAGGAATCAACTCTCGAAGGACCAATCCATTTAGTGGTCTGGGAAACAAGATACATACATAAGTTCAACATTACAATTTGAAATGAAAACCAACACTAATTTATTCCATTAGAAACATGCTATCCTGCCAGATTATGCTTGCAAGTCACTCATAACTAACTCCTTCATATCCTGTGAAAATGATACATAAGAAAGGGGTGGGCTCAAATTCTCATTAAGGGTAAACAATACAGCATAAGATACCATAATTATTAAGCATCGTGAATAATTGAAAACACATGCCTCAACGAATAAAAAACATCAGCACTTTATGGAAGGAATATGAGCTGAGTAAATAATTACATAATAAAACATAGTCATGTGGTGTCTACTAGTCTAATAACCCCATGAAATATCAATAGTCAATCTCATAATTATGGAATGCATAATTCCATACATCATAACCAAATAGTCAATGCCTCGTGCCATGACTAAAAATAAGATTTTGTCAAGGCCTTGTGCCAAGACACTATTTTGTCTCATAAGACCTACTGATGCATCGAGGAGCTATAGTGGGCTCCACATGTCACATACTATGTCCAATGCATTCCTGAAATGAAAATTTTGAAACATAACATAAACATTCATATTAAAACAAGCATATGAAATGTCATTACATTATCCATAAACTATGAATGGAATAAAAATAACACATCCATGGTCAAACATAACTCATTAAATACAATATAAAATATTTTATGATACTAAATCAACCTCAATTGATAATAATGAATGATATTGACATAGATTAAAATAATCATCAAGACTATTTGAAAGAAATATCCCCCTTTTTCTGGAAGACATTTAAAAGTCGCACTATTTATCAAGATGTCATTTAAAATAGATTTTTGAATCAAAGTATCACATACCACTTTGAAAATTTTAAAAGGAATTTTAATTTTAAAACATTAATTTCCATATAATCAAATAATTAAAACCATTTTTAAAACATGGACATTAATGACAAATATTTAGAATAATAATTCTTTATAAAATTTAAAAATGATACTTTAGTTATAGTTTCTGAACAAATGAAAGACGAATCAATAAAAATAATTGAGGTAATAAAAATTTTATAATATCATGAGAATAAATGATTTCATGACATACTAAATCAAAGTATAGTATATACGCCAAACAAAAGTGAGTTTTCACATAACAACAAAGAAGACTCAATGGAATGTAAGTTGACATGAAATCCATTATAAAGAATGTATCCTTAGGTTAATGATAAATCAGTGACATAATTATGTGTGAAAAATATAAATAAACTCAATATGATTGGATATTCAGTGTAAATAAATCATAGTACACTCACACATATTATTGTAAAAACAACACCAATGAATTGTATGTTTAACTCAATGAATGTAGATTGAGTTAAAATTACTCTTATCAAGTTCATATCGATGACTTCAGAAATTATCAATGGAGTGATTATGTGTCGTAAAAGTATATCCACATAAATGTGATGGGAAATTACTACAAAAATAAGAAATAGTGATTCCATACATAATCACGGAGTAAAATAATCAATGAAGTATGCGTAATGCCGAATGAGTGGAAATTGAAATTTGAAATTCCTTTTCCGATTTGGTAAATTATTAAACAAAAATCCCATGAAATAAGGATCATATAATAAAGATGTAAATACACACAAATTAAATTATGTTACACCATGAATTCAATCATGGGAAAGTGCATACACTACACAAAAATAAATAGTGGCAATATAGCATGAATCTCACGGGATTAAGAAGTGAGAAGAAATCTCTTTACTACATTGTAATCAATCGAGTCATATGACCAAAAGTTAATAACCACCAAATTAATCATATTATACCATGAATATTAATAGAATCATGATAATATATATCATATGGAAGTACACAATACACCACATTTAATAAATAAGTGTCGAACAAAGGAAATCTCACGGAATTAAAAGTGAGATAAGAAACCCCTTACATTGTACTTTTCCATGGTCGAGGGTAGGTTGTTGTAACGACCCAAAGTTTCATTAATGGAAAATCCCTCTTGATCAAGTTAAATGTTTCTTTATGAAAAATGTTTTTATAAGATATCAACTTTTTTAGTTTTACTTTATGATTTGTGACCGTTACTTTTATAGTCGTTGAACAGTGATCATCTGGGTAGTTTAAATATAAGGCTTTAACGAACCAATTTTCTACTCAGACAAAGGAAGCGATGGCCTCATCCAGTAGAATTGACCCTTATGAAGCCCATTTGTCGGAGCTCGGAAAAGAGGTGGCGTCTTTGGGCTTTGCCCTTGACCAAGCCCAAGCTGAGTTTCATCAAGTCAAGCTCGAACGTGATCGTCTACGGGAAAAATGGAAGTTGATTGAAATTACAACTCGAGCGATGTTATCCGAGTCACCCCAAGAGTCTGTCACCATCGCGCACCTTACCCTTAGGTCTTATGCGGCTATTTTAAGGGGTTATGTAACAAATAAGTAGCACCATGTTCATGTACATTATTTTTTTTATATATAATAATGAATATAATTTCTAGTCATTTTTTATACATTGTAATTAGTTTTTAAAGTACAAATGGTGTTTTTAGTTATTATTTAATTAAGAATTATATTTTATTAAATTAAAGGATTTTCGAATTAAATAATAATTTAATAAAATATTATTATTAATATTAAATTAATTTTTATTAAATATAAATGATCTTATAATTTTATGAATGCAATTAAAATTTTTATTAAGGTTTGAAAGCCATTTCTGTCAAAACCCGTGAATTTTTTATAAATGTCGGTTTTTATTTTAAAAGTGAAAATTCACATATATAGAAAATTATTTATATAAAATAAATATTATTTTTGGAATCAGGACGTCGAAATTATCCAACGGTGAATTTTTCATAATTTTCTGAGACAGTCAAATTTTTGGGTAAAAATTAAATACCATTTAAATATATAATGTGTTTTATGACATCATAATGACCCAATGGTGATGTAATAAAATACCATAATCCTTATGTTCAGCCAATATGTGTTTTATCATTAAAATAATGAGGTTTTGGGTTTGTTTGACTTACTTTTCAAAGCATTAATGGAGCCCTCAAGACTTATTCAACACTTTGCCTTTTTAAATTAATTTCCATGGGAGTGTGACTCACCTCCACGTAAGCAACCCTAATTTTTTAATAAGTTCGGACCTTGGACATGTAAAATATTGTTTTCCTCTTTCCTTTTCCAGAAACCATGGGCAAATACCATGGGATGGTTTGTGGTTTGGATTATTTTAATATAAGGGGTCCCAAACCTAAATAATAAAGAATTCTCTCACCTCTCCTATATAAACCCACCCATGCTCCCACTTCCTCCTCACTCAAAGCCCTTGAAGTTCGTCCAACCTCTGCCCTAATCCCTCTAGAATCCTCTCAAGGTGCCCCAAGCTCCATATAAGCCTCTCACAAGCCTCTATCTTAGCCTTTGGAAGCACACTTCCAAGTAAGGGTTTTTTCTTCCTTTCTCATTTTTGTCAATTTTCTTTAAGTTGTATTGACCTTTTAATTTCAATTATGAATGTTGGGGTATGGTTTCGCATCTCTCCCATACTGCCCTCTTATTGTTTGAATGATGGGAGTCCCCTTTCTCTCTCATTAAAAGCCTCCCATGTACACCCGTTACTATGCCGAAATTCTGAAAGAAACCTTTTTCTCCTCTTTTATATTCAAGCAATACTTTTGTATCATGAATCTAAATTCCTTTTCAATTGTTGGGACATGTATCTATATGACCTCCTTACTTTTCATTACATGTAAATATGATGAGGAACCCCTTTCTCTCTCATAAACCTTTTTTATGAATTCTTATGTCACGCCGTTACACTGCCGAAATCGCACCGATTTTCTAAGCCAATGTCTTTGTGTAGTGAATACCATGCCCATTTCTCCATCAAGGGTATTCACCTTTATGCACATTTACATATTGATTATAAAGTTTCATGTATGAATTCAACATTCCTTTATCGTGGAAGAAATTATTATGTTTTATGAATCCATGTTTTATGATCCATGTGGCACACTTATGCATGAAATGAAATGTTTAAGAAGGGTGCGCCCTTTATAGTGCTCCAATGCATTGGGTAAAGTATAGTATCATGATAAGTCATTTGTAATGAGTGTTTACTCATGCTAATTCAAGTGCAACGAGGGTTTACTCATGCTTCAAGTGCAATGAGGGTTTACTCATGCTCCATGTGCAATGAGCCTTGGCACATGCTAATTCAATGTTAAGTGTTGTTGCCACATTTCCATGTTATGATTATCATGCTTTATCATGCCTTTATGCTCATGTTTCTATTATGCTCTATTGATATTCCTATTTCCTAACATGTATTTCACTCCTCATGTTATTCATTGTTTACTCCCTTACTGGGCTTTATAGCTCACCCTTTTCTTATGCATGTCCTCAGGTTATCCCATGCAATGCTAAGTACGAAGGAATGTAGTGGTCATGTAAAGGAAGTTTTCAATAAAGATGTTGTATTTCAAGTTTAAAGTTTTTATGTAATGATCCTAAGCCCCAAAGACACTAAACCTCTCGATCTTCTTTGTTGGATCAAGTGAAGTTTTATGTAATAAAGCATGTTTAAGTTGTAATAAAAAGCAGGGTTGTCATAGTTGGTATCAGAGGATAGGTTTAGTTATTTTTGGGATTAGGAAACCCTAGTAAAGCCTTAGATACAAGACTAAGAATAATAAAAACATCCCTAAGTTTTGGTAAATACTAAGTAAGTGGTTTATCAAACAAAGACATCCCTGTCTGGATACGAGCAGGTAGAGGCGGCTCTAGCACAGATGTATCCTAGGGGTAAAACCCGAAAACACCGCTTTGAGCTAGACTCGAACGGGAACTGGTGCACGACAATGGGCCTTGTTGTACTCTTGGTTATGACACTCCCGGGGGATATGTTTTGATAAATTCACAATCTTAGTATGAACCCTTATTAAGGGAAAAATGCCCCTAAGAATATATGTTAGAAGGAAGATCATGAAAAGCCTGGATTGAATCCTATAGACTCATGAGTTAAAGAGATTAAAGTTTATTTATAAGTCATCAACTTTTGTCTTTGGATTACCCTTTATGTGTTACCCCTAACTTTCCTTTTATTCTATCCAATGGCTGGTAATAGGAGAACTTGGGCTAACAACCGTTGTGAAGATCAATGTGATGATTGTACTTATGAGATGCCCCATCCAATGGGAGCGGGAATCGCGAACTTTGTCACGCTTCTCTCTCAGCTAACTCAAGTTTTGAATAGAAACACTAGTCAAGAGGAACGTTCAACCCCCCCCCCCTAAGAAAGAACAAGTCGCTATTGAAAGCTTCATGAGACAAAGGCCTCCTACTTTTAGTGGATCATCCGATCCCACGATTGCTGAACAATGGATCAACTCCATTGAAAAGATATTCTCTATCCTCCAATGCTCTGAAAAAGAGAAGGTTCTCCTGGCGGCTTATCGTATGGAGGGTGAAGTTGATCAATGGTGGACGTTGATCAAAAATACGAAACCTGAGGAGGAGATCGAGGCTTTGAATGGAAGGAATTCCGTAAGATGTTTTTCGATAAATATTTTCCGCGCACCCTCCGTCTTAAGATGGAAAGGGACTTCCTTTCCCTCAAACAGAAAGATGAAGAATCTGTGGGAGCGTATGAGGCAAACTTCACAAGGCTTGCACGATACGCTTCTGGCTATGTCGTTACCCCCGAATGCAAGGTTGACCGCTTCTTTGGTGGGCTGAAGCCTAGCTTGCGAAAAGCATTAGCAATCCGTGACTTCGACAGCTATGAGGAAATTGTCTGATGTGCCCTCAAGGTTGAAATGGAGATCGGAGAATCACAGGGGTATCATGGGGACAAGAAGCGGAAGGTGGACTTCAATGCTGGTGGTCCGATGGATAAATCCAACGGCACTAAGAAATTTCAGCACCCCACTTGCCAAAAGTGTGGAAAGAAGCACCCTGGAAATTGCCTTAGAGGGACAAGAAAATGCTTCAAGTGTGGAAGAGAAGGGCACCTAGCTGTTAACTGTCAGCAAGAAGGACCCACGGCTACGACGGAGGAGAGAAACGCTCCGTTTGAACCTCAACGCGTTGTTCAGTGCTTCAAATGCAAAGAACCAGGTCATTTTGCAAATCAGTGCCCTAATCCAAGGGTTATCGGAGGCAATCAACAACCTCCAAGACAGCAAGGAAGAGCTTTTGCCATCACTTCTGCCGAAGTGAACCCCGACAACGAAGTGGTGACAGGTACGCTAGTTATTCATTCAAGAATAGCGAACGTACTTTTTGATTTAGGTTCTACGCATTCTTTTATATCTCAAAAGTTTATTAGAACAATCCCTACACCACCACAAATCATGGAAGTAAAGATGTCGGTGAGTACGGCAAATGGGGCAATCATTTCATCCCATGAGTATAAGTCCTCCCCTGTTATAATATGTGGATTGAATTTCCCAGCGAACCTCGTCATACTCCCTTTGGTGGAATTTGATGCAATTCTTGGCATGGATTGGCTTTCCTTATATAGAGCCAACATAAATTGTCGGGAGAGGGAAATCACACTCCATATAGAGAATCAACCCCCGATTCTTTACAAGTGTCAGGAGGAAGATGAATCTCCTTTAGCTCCATCATCTCAAGCATGGATATTACTGCCTTATAAGCACGCATATCTGGCTCAGATGATTAATTCCAAGGAAGAAACCACCCTTGAAGAAATGCCTATTGTGAGGCAATTCGCTGAAGTATTTCCCGAGGAACTTCCTGGTCTTCCTCCAAGAAGAGATGTTGAGTTCTCAATTGAACTTATACCTGGGGCGCTACCAATATCCAAGACTCCATATAGAATGGCTGTTGTTGAGCTTGAAGAGCTGAAGAAACAACTACAAGAGAATCTGGATAAAGGGTTTATACGCCCAAGTGCATCACCATGGGGTGCACCAGTCCTCTTCGTCAAGAAGAAGGATGGGTCAATGCAGCTTTGCATCGATTATCGTGAACTTAACAAAATCACGATAAAGAACAAGTATCCTCTCCCAAGAATCGATGACTTGTTTGATCAGCTGCGTGGAGCACAATACTTCTCCAAGGTCGACTTGCGGTCGGGATATTATCAAGTAAGGGTGAAGAAGGAAGATATCCCCAAGACTGCTTTTCGTACAAGGTACGGGCACTATGAATTCATATTAATGCCTTTCGGACTCACCAATGCTCCAGCAATATTCATGGACATGATGAATAGAGTCTTTAGAGATTACCTAGACAAATTTTTGGTAGTCTTTATAGATGATATTCTAATATACTTCAAAACCAAGGAGGACCATGAGGAGAATTTAAAAACTGTACTAGAGACTTTGCGCAAGGAGAAGCTCTATGCAAAGTACAACAAGTGTGAGTATTGGTTGAAGGAAGTCTCATTATTGGGTCATATCATCACAAGCAATGGGATATCTGTGGACCCCTCCAAAATAGATGCAATTGAGGGATGGCCGAGGCCAACATCGGTAACCGATATCCGTAGCTTCTTGGGGTTAGCTGGATATTATCGACGATTTGTGAGAAATTTCTCACGATTGTCCAACCCTCTTACCAAGCTAACTCGAAAGGGAGTAAAGTTTTCTTGGAGTGATGAATGCGAAGAAATCTTCAAGGAGTTGAAAAGGAGGCTTATCACTGCACATGTGCTCACTTTACCCACAAGTGGGGAGCTTTTTGTGGTATTCAGTGACGCTTCGAAGAAGGGATTAGGATGTGTGCTGATGCATAATGATAAAGTGATATCCTATGCCTCAAGGCAGTTGAAAATCCATGAGCGAAACTATCCAACGCATGATCTGGAGTTGGCGGCGGTGATCTTTGCCTTGAAAATCTGGCGACATTATCTCTATGGAGAGAAATGTGATATATATACTGACCACAAGAGGCTTAAATATATATTCACACAGAAAGAGCTTAATATGCGCCAGAGAAGATGGATAGAGCTCATCAAGGATTATGACTGTTCAATACATTACCACCCTGGGAAGGCGAACAAGGTGGCGGATGCCCTAAGTAGAAAGGATCCATCAATTCTATCAATGATGAGAATTGAGAAGGATTCAATCTTCTAAGACTTGATGAAGATGGACGTGGGAATCATAAAGAAGGGAACATCATCAATCCTTTCACAAATGATTGCTCAACCATCTCTTTTGGAAAGGTTAAAGGATGCTCAAAAGGATGATACGGGAATCCAAGAAAAAGTGGAAGCTATCAAAAAGGGAAAATCCTCAGAGTTTAATGTTAATGAAGAAGGAATTGTGCGGTTTGGGAAAAGACTATGTGTTCCATCAAGTTCGGATCTGAAGAAGTAACTTTTTGATGATGCACATAGTTCAAATTTCTCTATTCACCCAGGGAGCACAAAGATGTATCGAGATCTCCGAGAAAACTTTTGGTAGGATAATATGAAGAAGGAGATCGCTGAATATACATCAAAGTGCCTGGTGTGTCAGCAAGTGAAGGCAGAGAGGCAGAAGTCTAAGGGGATGATGCAACCATTGCCCATACCAAAATTGAAATGGGAGAACATCACCATGGACTTTGTCACCGGACTTCCAAGGACATCCAAAGGCAACAATGCAATCTGGGTTGTTGTGGATCGTCTTACAAATACTGCTCACTTCATTGCTATTCGAGAGGATTTCTCTTTGGATCAACTGGCACGGATATATATCAGGGAAGTGGTACGGTTGCATGGAGTACCACTATCTATTGTGTCTGACCGAGATCCAAGATTTACCTCTAAGTTTTGGAAGAGTCTTCATCATGCTCTGAATACTGAACTAAACTTCAGTACGGCCTATCATCCTCAAACTAATGGCCAATCCGAGCGGAGTATCCAAACACTTGAGGATATGTTGAGAGCGTGCTCAATGGACTTTAAAAGAGGATGGGATCAACATCTTCCTCTGGTTGAGTTCTCTTATAATAATAGTTTCCACTCGAGCATCCAAATGGCACCATATGAAGCCCTATATGGGAAAAGGTGTAGAACACCGGCATGTTGGGATGAGGTCAGTGAACGTAAGCTGCTTGGACCAGAAATGGTCGAAGAAATGGTGGAGAAGGTGAAAACCATTCAGCAGCATATCAAGGCAGCCCAGAGTCGACAGAAGAGTTATGCAGATAATCGTCAACGAGACCTTGAGTTTAAAGTCGGAGACATGGTGTTTTCACGCATATCTCCGTGGAAGAAGGTCATGAGGTTTGGAAAGAAAGGGAATTTAATTCCAAGGTACATCGGCCCATTCGAGATTCTTGATCGTGTTGGGGCTGTGGCCTATCGACTAGCACTTCCACCGACTATTTCCAAGGTGCACGATGTCTTTCATGTATCCCTCTTAAGGAAGTACATACCGGACCCTTCACATGTACTCTCTTCCCAGGTGGTACAATTGGAAGATGATCTTTCTTATGAGGAGCAACCAGTGAAGATCTTAGATCGTAGAGAAAAAGTTCTACGAAATAAGACAATGCCCCTCGTCAAGGTGTTGTGGAGAAACCATAAGTTTGAAGAAGAAACTTGGGAGTCGGAGGATATGATGAAGCTAAGTTACCCACATTTATTTTAGTGTGGGAAAAGGAAAATTTCGAGGGAAAAATTTCTTAAGGGGGGAATGTTGTAACGACCCAAAGTTTCATTAATGGAAAATCCCACTTGATCAAGTTAAATGTTTCTTTATGAAAATTTTTTTTATAAGATATCAACTTTTTTAGTTTTACTTTAAGATTTGTGACCATTACATTTATAGTCGTTGAATAGTGATCATCTGGGTAGTTTAAATATAAGGCTTTAACGAACCAATTTTCTACTCAGACAAAGGAAGCGATGGCCTCATCCAATAGAATTGCCCCTTATGAAGCCCATTTGTCGGAGCTCGGAAAAGAGGTGGCGTCTTTGGGCTTTGCCCTTGACCAAGCCCAAGCTGAGTTTCATCAAGTCAAGCTCGAACGTGATCGTCTACGGGAAAAATGGAAGTTGATTGAAATTACAACTCGAGCGATGTTATCCGAGTCACCCCAAGAGTCTGTCACCATCGCGCACCTTACCCTTAGGTCTTATGCGGCTATTTTAAGGGGTTATGTAACAAATAAGTAGCACCATGTTCATGTACATTATTTTTTTTAGATATAATAATGAATATAATTTCTAGTCATTTTTTATACATTGTAATTAGTTTTTAAAGTACAAATGGTGTTTTTAGTTATTATTTAATTAAGAATTATATTTTATTAAATTAAAGGATTTTTGAATTAAATAATATTTTAATAAAATATTATTATTAATATTAAATTAATTTTTATTAAATATAAATGATCTTATAATTTTATGAATGCAATTAAATTTTTTATTAAGGTTTGAAAGCCATTTCTGTCAAAACCCGTGAATTTTTTATAAATGTCGTTTTTTATTTTAAAAGTGAAAATTCACATATTTAGAAAATTATTTATATAAAATAAATATTATTTTTGGAATCAGGACGTCGAAATTATCCAACGGTGAATTTTTCATAATTTTCTGAGACAGTCAAATTTTTGGGTAAAAATTAAATACCATTTAAATATATAATGTGTTTTATGACATCATAATGACCCAATGGTGATGTAATAAAATACCATAATCATTATGTTCGGCCAATATGTGTTTTATCATTAAAATAATGAGGTTTTGGGTTTGTTTGACTTACTTTTCAAAGCATTAATGGAGCCCTCAAGACTTATTCAACACTTTGCCTTTTTAAATTAATTTCCATGGGAGTGTGACTCACCTCCACATAAGCAACCCTAATTTTTTAATAAGTTCGGACCTTGGACTTGTAAAATATTGTTTTCCTCTTTCCTTTTCCAGAAACCATGGGCAAATACCATGGGATGGTTTGTGGTTTGGATTATTTTAATATAAGGGGTCCCAAACCTAAATAATAAATAATTCTCTCACCTTTCCTATATAAACCCACCCAAGCTCCCACTTTCTCGTCACTCAAAGCCCTTGAAGTTCGTCCAACCTCTGCCCTAATCTCTCTAGAATCCTCTCAAGGTGCCCCAAGATCCAAATAAGCCTCTCACAAGCCTCTCTCTAGCCTTTGGAAGCACACATCCAAGTAAGGGTTTTTTCTTCCTTTCTCATTTTTGTCAATTTTCTTTAAGTTGTATTGCCCTTTTAATTTCAATTATGAATGTTGGGGTATGGTTTCGCATCTCTCCCATACTTCCCTCTTATTGTTTGAATGATTGGAGTCCCCTTTCTCTCTCATTAAAAGCCTCCCATGTACACCCGTTACTATGCCGAAATTCCGAAAGAAACCTTTTTCTCCTCTTTTATATTCAAGCAATACTTTTGTATCATGAATCTAAATTCCTTTTCAATTGTTGGGACATGTATCTATATGACCTCCTTACTGTACATTACATGTAAATATGATGAGGAACCCTTTTCTCTCTCATCAACCTTTTTTATGAATTCTTATGTCACGCCGTTACGCTGCCGAAATCACACCGATTTTCTAAGCCAATGTCTTTGTGTAGTGAATACCATGCCCATTTCTCCATCAAGGGTATTCACCTTTATGAACATTTACATATTGATTATAAAGTTTCATGTATGAATTCCACATTCCTTTATCGTGGAAGAAATTATTATGTTTTATGAATCCATGTTTTATGATCCATGTGGCACACTTATGCATGAAATGAAATGTTTAAGAAGGGTGCGCCCTTTATAGCGCTCCAATGCATTGGGTAAAGTATAGTATCATGATACGTCATGTTCAATGAGTGTTTACTCATGCTAATTCAAGTGCAACGAGGGTTTACTCATGCTTCAAGTGCAATGAGGGTTTACTCATGCTCCATGTGCAATGAGCCTTGGCTCATGCTAATTCAATGTTAAGTGTTGTTGCCACATTTCCATGTTATGATTATCATGCTTTATCATGCCTTTATGCTCATGTTTCTATTATGCTCTATTGATATGCCTATTGCCTAACATGTATTTCACTCCTCATGTTATTCATTTTTTACTCCCTTACTGGGCTTTATAGCTCACCCTTTTCTTATGCATGTCCTCAGGTTATCCCATGCAATGCTAAGTACGAAGGAATGCAGTGGTCATGTAAAGGAAGTTTTCAATAAAGATGTTGTATTTCAAGTTTAAAGTTTTTATGTAATGATCCTAAGCCCCAAAGACACTAAACCTCTCGATCTTCTTTGTTGGATCAAGTGAAGTTTTATGTAATAAAGCATGTTTAAGTTGTAATAAAAAGCAGGGTTGTCATAGTTATCATCATATATAATGGTAAAAAATTTATTATTAGACTATAAAAGAACCATATACATTATTATTAGATCATATATGGTCTTCTACTTTGGCATGGTTAATGATATTTCAGTAGTATCATCTTTTCAAGTTTAAGCTAATTTGTTATACTTTATATGATTTGTTACGTAAGTAATGTTTTGTTATTGATAGGATGTATATTATTCATATTCTAAATTATATTAAGTCTTTTAACATTATTTTTTTCATCAAATTAAAATTAGTCTTGAATGGATACGATGGGGAATGAATCTCATCGCGTTCGTGGAGACGGTAATCTGTACGTACACGAGAAAAAATGTCATTCATTTGATATTAGAATCATAAATAATTGGATGTTATATCATATAAACAGAATCATTATCAATTTATATTTATTATTTAAATCATTTATACTCATTATTATACCCATCCAAATGATGAAGTATTTGAAAAACAAACTACACCAGGACGTTGAGATGGTAAGCCGTATGTAGGCATGTATGGTGACATGTCATTAAAAGGATGGATATAATAATGAATATGGTCATACTATATTTATAATAACCTCATATTATATATAATATACTATATTAATTATTTTATAATGGAAAAAACAAGGAATGAAGAAGTGGAAGAAGAAAAAACAAGAAAGAGGTGGTGAAATATTTACCCCTTCTTCGGGTTCTTCCTTTTGATTTGATCAAAAGTATTCCTTAGGATGGATTTATGACTAAATGAAGGCCTATAAGATTAATGTAGGAATGTTAGGAGGGTATTTGGTCAGGGGTTTTCCAATCCAAATGTCTTTGAATGTGTGAATTAGAGAGAAGGGGAAGTGCCCTTTTATAAGAGAGGTGAGGGGAACTTTAGGAAAATCTAGAAATATTGTTTTATAATAAATTAATTTTCAGTTTATAATGGATCCAAAATGAATTTTTTAAAGGCTACGGTGGGGATGGGTTGAAAACCACTCAACCAATAGGTTTTATAAAGGTTTGGGTCACTATATTAACCCTATATTTTAGATTTACACTATTGGAAATCCATCCTTTCCCAACGGTTCTAAACCGTTGGGAAAGGCTGAAGAACCATTGGTATATGTTATACCAACGGTTCTGCCAACCGTGGGGAAGTAAACCGTTAGGAAAGGCTTTTCCCAACGGTTTACAAGGAACCGTTGGGATAGGTTAGAAAAAACCAACCTACCCCAACGGTTGTGCCAAACCGTTGGGAAAAGCCTTTCCCAACGGTTTGGCCCGTTGGGAATCCCATGACTATTTTCTTTCCCAACGGTTTTCAAACCGTTGGGAAAGGTTTTTACCAACGGTTCTAGCAACTGTTGGTAAAAACACCAATTAAAAAAGGTATCCCAACGGTTTGAACCGTTGGGATAACCTGTTTTTTACCAGCGGTTTAATGAACCGTTGGTAAAAACAGCTCCATATGGGCTATGCCAACGGTTTGAAACCGTTGGCATAGGCTTTACTGTGCAAATTGCACAGCAGCCTGCAATTTGCACAGTAGGTCTGTTTTAGGCTCATGTTGGCACATCAGGTCTGTTTTGGGCTCATTTTCAATTCAATTTTCATTTTCAATTCAATTTTAAATCCAATTATTGTAACTGTAACACATATACAATGCATACATATAGAGAACAAACCAACACATTTAAATAATGCAATCCATCCAACCAACACATATAATGCATCCTGGAAATATACTCATCCATAATTAAATTAGAATTCATAACATAATTATAAACATACATAATTCATTTAGAATTAAATTTAAAATTTAGATGACAATCATATGTGGAATCCGGAATTCAATTTATAATTTGATTGGTTTTTTGTACACCATATATTTTTACTCGAAATCATATACATTTTAAACAAAATACATACACCTGGAATGATACCAGTCACACCGTGCCGCGTATTGAGGCGAGGTTAACTCGTACACGTCACAAATGACTCATTGATCGTTTTCCTAAAGTATCAACATATTCTGAAATAGTTTGGTCAGTTTTCCGTATGCCAGTTGTTGTTTTCACTTAAAATGAAGTGTTTTTTAAATAAAAGAGAGACACTTTGAATGGTGCCAGCCACACCGCACCTCGGATTGACGCGGGGTTGACTCGTACACATCACACATGACCCATGCATTGTTGTGCTAAAATATAAAAACAATCAGAATGCGTTTGGTTGGTTTTCCGTATGTATTTAAAATGTAGTCCATTTTAAAGAAAATAGATACAATTAGAGTGGTCTCGGCCAAACCACGACTCGGATTGAGGCGCGGTTGACTCATACACGTAACATATGATCCATGGATAGTTTTCCTAAAATTTCAATAGATTCCGAATGCGTTTGGTCGGTTTTTCGTATGTCAGTTGTTTATTTCACTTATAATCTTGTCCCTTTTAAACAATAGAGACGCAGTTAGAGTGGGACCGGCCACATCACGTTTTGTATTTAGACGGGGTTTACTCATACACATCTCAAATGACCAATGAATATTTGTCCTAAAGTATCAACACAATCCGAATGCGTTTGGTCGGTTTTCCGTATGTTAGTTGATGTTTTTCACTTAAAATGACGTCCTTTTGAAACAAAAGACATACACTTTGAGTTGTGCCGGCCACACCGCGCCTCGAATTGAGGCAGGGTTGACTCATACACGTCACATATGACCCATGGATAATTGTGCTAAAGTATCAACACAATCAGAATCCGTTCGGTCGGTTTTCCGTATGTCATTTGTTGTTTTCACTAAAAATGATGTCCATTTTAAACAAAATAGAGACACTTTGAGTGGTGTTGGCCACACTGCACCTCGAATTGAGGTGGAATTGACTCGTACACATCACATATGACCCATGGATCGTTCTGCTAAAGTTTCAACAGAAACCGAATGCGTTTGGTTGGTTTTCCGTATGTACTTAAAATACTGTCCATTTTAAACAAAAGAAAGTCACTTAGAGTGGTCCTGACCACACCGTGACTCGGATTGAGCCCGGGTTGGCTCGTATACGTCACATATGACCCATGGATCGTTGTCCTAAAATTTCAACAGATTCCAAATGCGTTTGGTCGGTTTTTCGTCTGTCAGTTGTTTATTTCACTTATAATCTTTTCCGTTTTAAACAAAAGAGACACATTTAGAGTGGTACCGGCCACACCACGTCTCGGATTTAGGCGGGGTTGACTCGTACATTTCTCAAATGAACAATGGATCATTTTCCTAAAGTATCAACACAATCCGAATGCGTTTGGCCAGTTTTCCGTATGCCAGTTGATGTTTTTCACTTAAAATGGCGTCCTTTTGAAAGAAAAGACATACACTTTGAGTTGTGTCGGCCACACCGCAACTCGGATTGAGGCTGGGTTGACTCGTACACGTCTCATATGACCCATGTATCATTGTGCTAACGTATCAACACAATCAAAATCCGTTCGGTCGGTTTTTCGTATGTCATTTTTTGTTTTCACTAAAAATGAAGTCCATTTTAATCAAAATAGAGACACTTTGAGTGGTGTGGGCCACACCGTGCCTCGGATTGAGTTGTCGTTGACTTGTACACGTCACATATTACCCATGGATCGTTCTCCTAAAGTTTCAACAGAAACTGAATTCATTTGGTCGGTTTTCCGTATGTACTTAAAATACTGTCCATTTTAAACAAAAGAAAGTCACTTAGAGTGGTCCCGACCACACCGTGGCTCGGATTGAGCCCGGGTTGGCTTGTACACGTCACATATGACCCATGGATCATTGTCCTTAAATTTCAACAGATTCTGAATGCGTTTGGTTGGTTTTTCGTCTGCCAGTTGTTTATTTCACTTATAATCTTGTCCGTTTGAAACAAAAGAGACACAATTAGAGTGGTACCGGCCACACCACGTCTCGGATTTAGGCGGGGTTGACTCTTACACGTCTCAAATGAATCATGGATCGTTGTCCAAAAGTATCAACACAATCCGAATGCGTTTGGCCGGTTTTCTGTATGCCAGTTGATGTTTTTCACTTAAAATGACGTCCTTTTGAAACAAAAGACATACACTTTGAGTTGTGCCGGCGACACCGCGCCTCAGATTGAGGCGGGGTTGACTCGTACACGTCACATATAACCCATGGATAATTGTGCTAAAGTATCAACACAATCAGAATCCGTTCGGTCGGTTTTCCGTATGTCATTTGTTGTTTTCACTAAAAATGAAGTCCATTTTAAACAAAATAGAGACACTTTGAGTGGTGTCGGCCACACCGCACCTCGGATTGAGGTGGAGTAGACTCATTCACGTCACATATGACCCATGGATCGTTCTCCTAAAGTTTCAACAGAAAAATAATGCGTTTGGTCGGTTTTCCGTATGTCAGTTGATGTTTTTCACTTAAAATGATGTCCTTTTGAAACAAAAGACATACACTTTGAGTTGTGTCGGCCACACCACGCCTCGGATTGAGGCGGGGATGACACGTACACATCACATATGACCAATGGATCATTGTTCTAAAGTATCAACACAATCAGAATCCGTTCGGTCGGTTTTCCGTATGTCATTGTTTGTTTTCACTAAAAATGAAGTCCATTTTAAACAAAATAGAGAAACATTGAGTGGTGTCAGCCACACCGTGCCTCAGATTGAGGTGGTGTTTACTCATACACGTCACATATGACCCATGGATCGTTCTCCTAATGTTTCAACAGAAACCGAATGCATTTGGTCGGTTTTCCGTATGTACTTAAAATACTGTCCATTTTAAACAAAAGAAAGTCACTTAGAGTGGTCCCGACTACACCATGACTCGGATTGAGCCCGGGTTGGCTCGTACACGTCACATATTACCCATGGATCGTTGTCCTAAAATTTCAATAGATTCCGAATGGGTTTGGACGGTTTTTCGTCTGCCAGTTGTTTATTTCACTTATAATCTTGTCCGTTTGAAACAAAAGAGACACAATTAGAGTGGTACCGGCCACACCGCGTCTCGGATTTAGGCGTTGTTGACTCGTACACGTCTCAAATGAATCATGGATCGTTTTCCTAATGTATCAACACAATCCGAATGCGTTTGGCTGGTTTTTCGTATGCCGGTTGATGTTTTTCACTTAAAATGACGTCCTTTTGAAACAAAAGACATACACTTTGAGTTGTGTCGGCCACACCATGCCTCGGATTGAGGCGGAGTTGATGCTTACATGTCACATATGACCCATGGATAATTGTTCTAAAGTATCAACACAATCAGAATCTATTCGGTCGGTTTTCCGTATGTCATTTGTTGTTTTCACTAAAAATGAAGTCCATTTTAAACAAAATAGAGACACTTTGAGTGGTGTCGGCCACACCACGTCTCGGATTGAGGTGGTGTTGACTCGTACACGTCACATATGACCCATGGATCTTTATCCTAAAGTTTCAATAGAAACCGAATGCGTTTGGTTGGTTTTCCGTATGACAGTTGATGTTTTTCACTTAAAATGATGTCATTTTGAAACAAAAGACATACACTTTGAGTTGTGCCGGCCACACCGCGCCTCAGATTGAGGCGGGGTTGACTCGTACACGTCACATATGACCCATGGATCATTGTGCTAAAGTATCAACACAATCAGAATCCATTCGGTCAGTTTTTTGTATGACATTTTTTGTTTTCACTAAAAATGAAGTCCATTTTAAACAAAATAGAGACACTTTGAGTGGTGTTGGCCACACCGCGCCTCGGATTGAGGTTGCGTTGACTCGTACACGTCACATATGACCCATGTATCATTCTCCTAAAGTTTCAACAGAAACTGAATGCGTTTGGTCGGTATTCCGTATGTACTTAAAATACTGTCCATTTTAAACAAAAGAAAGTCACTTAGAGTGGTCCCGACCACACCGTGACTCGGATTGAGCCCGGGTTGGCTTGTAAAGGTCACATATTACCCATGGATCGTTTTCCTAAAATTTCAACAAATTCCGAATGCGTTTGGTCAGTTTTTCGTCTGCCGGTTGTTTATTTCACTTATGCCAGTTGATGTTTTTCACTTAAAATGACGTACTTTTGAAACAAAAGACATACACTTTGAGTTGTGACGGACACACCGCGCCTCAGATTGAGGCGCGGTTGACTCGTACACGTCACATATGACCCATGGATTGTTGTCCTAAAGCATCAACCCATTTCGAATGCGTTTGGTCAGTTTTTCGTATGTCACTTTTTGTTTTCACTTAAAATCTTATGGAAATTCATATAGAATATTTTTATATCATATTTAGTATGGACTAGATTTTAGTTGATCGTGCTATGAAACATTTCAGTGCTAATGAAATTAAGGAAGGTGGAGGGGCTGTCTGGGGGGCTGTCCGTGGGGGCTGTCCGGTGGGTGTCCGGGGGGCTGTCCGGGGACCAAGGAGGAGGGTGGGGGGGCTGTGCGGGGTCTGTCTGGGGGTTGTTTGGGGGTTGTTCAGGGGGATATCTGGGGTTGTTCAGGGGGCTGTCCGGGGGTTGTTCAGGGGGTTGTTCAGGGGTTGTTCAGGGGTTGTTCGAGGGGTTGTCCGGGGTTGTTCAGGGTGCTGTCCGCGGGGCTGTCCGGGAGGTGTTTGGGGGGTTGTCCGGGGTCCAAGGGGGAGGGTGGGGGGGGGGGGTTGTCCGGGGGGCTGTCCAGGGGGCTATCCGGGGTCCAGGGTGGAGGGTGGGGGGCTGTACGGGGGGATGTCCAGGGGGCTGTCCGCGGGGCTGTCTGGGGGGTGTTTGGGGGGTGTTCGGGGTCCAAGGGGGAGGGGGGGTTGTCCAGGGTCCAAGAATGAGGGGGGTTTTCCAGGGAGTTCTCAAACACACAACCACTAAAAGACAACAACATCCATAAAAATAGACAATATATAAAAATAACTCAACTCCAATACTATACAACGAGTCTAGATAAAACCAACAACTAGAATATATTAAACATCAAATCTCAGTAATATAAGTCAAAAATGTAATGGATCAATATGTCCCACATCAGCATCACCATCACCATCATCATCATCATCATCACCCTCGTCATCGTCCTCCTCATCGTCCTCACCCTCCACAGCGCCCTCCTCCTCACCTTCGCCCTCCTCCTCTCCCTCCTCATCTCCCTCCTCTTCTGCATCAGACTCCTCGCCATCATCATCTTCAAGCTGGACATCGGCCTGACCACCCCTGGAACTGCCACCTGGTGCACCATATATAGAATTTATCGACGACATGTATTCATCAATCGCTGGGCTGGCCACTGCTGGAAGTGTTGGACGTAGAACTTCAATAAATTTCATAAATGCACTGTTTGCCCTAGCAGACTGTTCTGCCGTCTCTATGGCCCTTTTCTCAGACTGTTCTGCCTATGCCCTAACTTGCTGCAGCTCGGTGGCACTACAACTCGTACCTGAGGCAGGCCAATACCTCATCGTGGCTATCCTAGGTCGGCAGTATACTCTTCCAAAATTATCCTCTCCCAACACCTGATGTAAGTGATCAGATGGCCCAAAATTGTCTGCTTCTTGGGAATCGAGGGCCTCTAAAGCATCCTGTTACAAATATAAATATGTTATTAAGTTACAAAATAGATATTAAAATATAAAATCAATAGATTAAAACTTTCAATCTACTGCTGAGTTGCTTCGTTGACAGCACTTCCATCCTTTTTTCGTCTACTCGAGCAAAACAGTTTTGCTCGAGGCACACGTCCTTCAATATTTTGTACTTTCCTCTAAAATGAAATTGAAAACAAAAGTTATATAAAAACTTTAGCAAATGATTAAATAATTGGGGAAACAAAAGAAAATGTAAGTGGTAAAGAAAACTTATAAACAATTGTCATACCTGCTTCCTCTCATGATCCGGCATCGTCGTGCGTCCTAGTGTATGGAGGTATTTTTTTGCATCAATGTTTTTTTTATTTTTTCCAGATGATTCCTAAATAAAATTCGATAATGAAAAGGATAATATTAATGAAAAACATGAAAGTTATTATTTAAATACCTCAAATGTAATTCATACCTTAAATTGGGTACTCGTCCAATGAGTAATCATCTGACGATACTGCTCTATAGGACAATCATCCACGACTGGTACCGCCTCTAACTCAGTGCCAACTCTAGCACGCCAGCCAATATACAGCTCATGCTTGTAGGCTCTCCAAAGCTCGCCTAAATCCTTTAGACGTTCCAGTCATGCACCCTCACCATCAGGAAAATTAAATCGAAGCTGAAATCAAAATATTAATTCATATAAATACAAAAATAATTCATGGCATTAAATACAACAGATTTTTTTACCCATATCTCTGCCCAAGCTCTATCTTTGACCTCATGTGGAAAATGTCTCCACGACAGCGGGCTGACGGGAATGATGTCGGAGTATTTGGCAAGCGTCGCCAGAAAACTCCGACATTGCTGCCCTGTTTTCTCAACCATCTGATTGTCTTCATTATATTCCACCATAACCTGTGTGCGATGGTTCCACACCGAACGCATGCGTGTACGGCCCCGCCCCCGCCTCCTGTCAGTAGATGTATCTTTCATGAAAGAAAAACAAATATTTTATCAAAACATGTTATAATGAAAATAAATATTGGTATAAAAATTTGTTAGGGTTTTATAAATATTCCTGCGCTAGTTTGATCAATGAGTGGTGTCGGATCCACAGAACCTGATGGAACACCCTCTGGTGGATCAACAGTCGAAGACAATGGAATATAAAAGCTCGGAGAGACAGAAGTAGAAGGAAAAGAAGATGGAACAGCTGTATGACCTGATGCTGACTGGGGAGTGGGAATCATCATGGGATGTGGAAATGATGGGGCAGAAGATGCAGAAGGTAGCAAAAACATGGGAGGCCTAAATACTCGGTGTGTCCCTAACGACACACCTGGATCAGAATGTGGGAAGGCTGAAACGTCAGTGGGAGGGGCAGGGTCTAGTCGGGCACGCGCAGCTCTATGTCCACCTCTCGTATGAACCCTCCTTGTACCACCGGCCTGAGTACTAGGACCAGTACTAGGCTCCTTGTCGAATAACTGTCGACGTAACGGTGGATCCTACAAAAAAGTTTACAAAAAAATTAATCACATGACATTATATATTCTGTAAATATATATATATATATATTTGAAATAAAGTACTCACTGTAGGCACTAATGGTGGAACGCCCAGCTCCTCCATCCAACGATTGTTCTCCGCCATTTTTTTTCTTCATCTCTCTTCAATTGGCTGCATTTCCTCCATTTGAAAACAAATATGTAATTAATTAGAAAATATGAAATTAATTTGTAAACCAAAAAACTAAATATATGAGGGAATGAGGGGATTCATTGGTAATTTAGCTATCAATTGTTTTAGAAGAGCTTGAATGAATTTAATAAAACATACAAGTTGTAATGTTAACCAAGTTAGAAATATTGTTCGATTTGGATTGAATACTGTTCAATTCCAAATTGGAAAATGCAATTCAAATAAAACAGCAACCAATAAACATTGAAAATTCACATAACGGTCAAGTCAGCTAAAACATATTTGTGATCAATACTAAATAAATATGAATATTACCAACCTTAACAACCCAACTCGAGGTAAACCAAAATAACTGAGAACATGGATGAATGATTCTATATATTTCCAACCACAACTTCAGGTTCACAATCAACTCTGACAATTGAGCTATTGGAGTCATCAAAAGAAATAAATGGATTGGTTCCAATGGCAATAGGGACAGTGTCAATTCCATCATCAGAATCATCAAAAATATGTCTTGGAATTACTTCAACTATGACACAAAATTCAGGTTGAAGTTGATCTTTGACATAAAAAACTTGTTTAGCCATTGATGCCAACACATATGGTTCTTCAGTAGCAAGATTGCGGGTCATATTAATTACTCGAAATCCACAATCATCAATAAATGTGCCATGTCTCGTCATCGAATCTAAACAATGGAATTTCATCATTGTGACTCGTCCATGAGAGTAATAATCCAATATTATTATTTTCTCAACGACTCCATAATAACCCACATTTTCAAGTCGCGGTCTACTATCTGATGCACTGGCATAACAATCTATTATGGCAGTAACCATAATACCATCATGTTGTGTTCTAATGTTTTTGGCTCGTTCAGTGACAATAAATATGCACCCATTGATAACAATTGATTTACAGTCACGAACCACGGTATTAGGACCAAAGGCCAAAGCTCTTATTTCCTCAGAGACAGAGTCAGCAGACAAACTC
Source organism: Viscum album (assembly GCA_963277665.1). NCBI lineage: Eukaryota > Viridiplantae > Streptophyta > Magnoliopsida > Santalales > Viscaceae > Viscum > Viscum album. The sequence continues at coordinate 267,604,284 of OY728158.1, forward strand.
AATACCTGCAATATAAATGACATTTAAACATAAGTAAATATTGAAATAATTAATTTAAACAGTAATATTTTTACCTTCAATTTTATCCAAGCAGAAAACTCTTTGCTATGGAAAGTCTCTCTCCTTCTCAAAGATAAAGAACGATGCTTCCTATTTATCATTGTTTTTTGTTCCCTGTAGATAAAAAAATATGAATAGTTTAACAGATATATATGTAAGATATACATATTCAATTTTGTTACCTGATATAGTCATCGAACAAATCACAGTTGAACAAAACTGTGTGATGTGTCATCTCCCGCTCTTCATGGATTAATGTCTTAAATGTATATGATCCAGGAATTCCTCCTGTTTGAGGAAGTGATGGAAAACTGGGTTCAATTTGCTTATATTGTTCTTCTTCATTTCTCATTGGTCTGTTCATTCTTGAGCTAAGTAACCGTTCATGATAGAACCTTCGGGATGATTCTTGTTTCAAACATAAGACTTTAATGTGAACATATTTCTTTCAGTTGGATACATCCAATGAAAAGAAACAGGTCCTCCGAGAAGTATTTCAGTTGGAATATGGATAGTGAGATGCAGCATGCATGTGAAAAATGATGGGGGAAATATTTTCTCCAACTCACACAAAATTAATGGGGCATCTGTCAACATTTTTTGCAAGAAAGACTTGGACAACTTCTTAGCACAAAGATCTCTAAACAAATGGCACAACCGAATAACACCCACCCTTACATTATTGGACAAAAGATGACAGATTTCTATTGGAAGCAACTCATGTAGTAGAACGTGATAATCATGAGTCTTCAAAGATTTTAGCTTCAACTCTCTTCTGTTGACCCGTTTAGATATGTTGCTTGAATAGCCATCAGGAACTCTAATAGTCTCTAATACTTCCAGAAATTGTTTTTTTTCAGTAGGTGTCATCACATAAGAAGCACATGGAAGTTTCCATTTATTTTCACTGATACGCACAGGATGCAATTCTGGTCTGATGACCCAATCCACCAAGTCACGTCGAGATCGTAAATCATATTTTGTCTTCCCCTTCACAATTAGAAGAATTGAAAGCAACATTTCACATATATTCTTTTCAATATGCATTACGTCTAAGCAATGATGTAGCAAATTGGTTGACCAATAAGGCAAATCAAAAAAGATACTCCTCTTCCTCCAATTGTAACAGGTTTCTGTGGAAACATTCTTTCTCTTTCCAGATTTCATTTGACCCTTCCCGAACGAAAAACTGAAATCTTTCAATTCATTAATGACATCAGTACCAGACATAAGCTGAGGTGGATCATCGGTATCTATAGTATTATCAAATCTTCGACGATTCATTCTATTTGGATGATCCTTGGAAAAAATTGTCGATGTCCCATAAAACTAAAACTACAACGATGTTTCAGTCTTCTGGATCGTGTATTCTTCATACAAACTGGACATGACAGTTTTCCCTTCGTGCTCGATCCAGACATCATTTCATAAGCCGGAAAATCATTGATCGTCCACATAAGTGCAGCACGCATCTGAAATATGTCTTTCGAACATGCATCGTATGTGCGCACACCCACATCCCAAAGAAGTTTCAACTCTTTTATTAAAGGTTTCATGTATACATCAATATCAATGCCGGGATCAGAAGGACCAGATATGAGTATACTCATGAAAGTGAAAGATTTTTTCATACACAACCATGGGGGAAGATTATAAATGTGTATAAAAACTGGCCATGTGATGTGCGAAGTAAGCATCTTCCCAAACGGATTAAAACCGTCTCATGAAAGACCCAGCCTCACATTACGCACGTCAGCTGCAAAATCAGGATGTCGAGCATCAAATCTCTGCCATGCAAATCCATCTGTAGGATGAACCAACTCATCATTAGTCTTCTTTCTCTCGGTATCATTCCATCTCATTTTTATTGATATTTCATCAGACATAAAAAGATTCTGGAGTCTGGGGATCAATGGAAAGTGCCACATTACTTTCTGTGCAATGCGGGATGGTGTTCCATCAGATTTTGACTTCCAGCGGGATGTTCCACATTTTATACATTCATTTCATTCAACGGTTTCTTCCCAGAATAAACTGCAATCTTTCGGGAAAGCATGAATTTTGTTTCTGGAAAATCCAAGTTCTTCAACTAACTTCCATGCCATATAGTGGTTTGAGGTAATATCTGCATCATCTGGAAGTAAATCCTTCAAGAGGGTAAGAATGTAATCGATTTCTGTAATAGAAATCACATACATAGTTTTTCCATGAAACAATCAGATTAAAAATTCCAGCTTTTTCATTTTATCGCATTGTCGATATACTGGAGTCGTGGCAGCATCATTCAATTTTTTCACCCTATAAATATCATCATTTTCACTAGATGCATCAGTTTTCCTCATATCGACGTCTTCTTGAGTCGAAATTCTTTCTTTTTCATGATGACGAATAAACGGAAATCGATCATCTAACAAATTCTCCATTCCAGTCCTTTCATTTCGATCATCACAAATTTGAGATTTCATTTTCTCCCCATTGTGATACCACACAAAGTAGTTTGCTTGAAAACCATTTTTGGTTATGTGGTAGCTGACTTCTTCACGACTCAACCAAGGTCTACCAACACAATTGGAACATGGTCAGTGTATGTGACCACTATCTGAAGCATTGTGAAATGCAAAATCTATAAAGCTCTCCAAATTGTTTTGAAAATCGCTTGAGATACGATCGGTTTCATACATCCAACTTCTGTCCATTATGTAAAAAGAATTCATATAAGTCATTTTGTCATAAACAATTCAATAGCATTGAACTTTAATAGAAAATACATTTATGTAAATGATAAAGGAAGAAAATAATCATGGTATCAACTACACATGTGATAAAAACATACTAATGTGTTATTGAAAAAAATGTAAAACCAACAAGAACTTAATGTGTTATCACATCAGAGCATGCCTCATCCCATAACCATATTAGTAGGGTACCCTCGTGGACAGCCCCGCCCACCCCCGTGGATAACCCACCCACCCCCGTGGACACCCCTTACCCCCTAGACAGCCCAACCACCCCCGTGGACAGCCCACCCACCCCCCTCGACACCCCTTCTCCCTATGGATATCCCCCCACCCCCTTGGATAGCTCGCCCAGCCCCCTGGACACCCCTACCCCCTGTGGCCAGCCCACCCACCCCCCCTGGACAGCCCGCCCACCCCTCCTTGACAGCCCAGCCACCCCCGTGGACAGCCCGTCCACCCTTGTGGATAGCCCGCCCACCCCCGTACCGCCCTGGACACCCCGTACCCCCCTGGGATAGCCCCGCCCACCCTCCCAAATAGCCCATACCCCCCTCCCCTGCAACCCCACCACCACCACCTAGACATACCAACCCCCCTGGACACCCCACACACCCCTCCCCCACCAGGACACCCCACCCAGACCCCCAGGATAGCCCACACCCCCGGACAGCCCCGCCTACCCCCGTGGACAGCCTTTCGCACCCCCATGGACAGCCCCGCCCACCCCCGTGGACAACCCACCCACCCCCGTGGACGCCCCCTACCCCCTAGACAGCCCAACCACCCCCGTGGATAGCCCACCCACCCCCCTGGACACCCCTTCTCCCTATGGACAGCCCCCACCCCCTTGGATAGCCCGCCCACCCCCCTGGACACCCCTACCCCCTGGGTCCAGCCCACCCACCACCCCCTGGGCAGCCCGCCCACCCCTCCTTGACAGCCCGACCACCCCCGTGGACAGCCCGTCCACCCTTGTGGACAGCCCGCCCACCCCCGTACCCCCCTAGACACCCCGTACCCCCCCTGGATAGCCCCGCCCACCCTCCCAAACAGCCCACACCCCCTTCCCTGCAACCCCACCACCACCACCTAGACATACCACCCCACCTGGACACCCCACACACCCCTCCCCCACTAGGACACCCCACCCAGACCCCCAGGACAGCCCACACCCCCTGGACAGCCCCGCCCACCCACGTGGACACCCCCTACCCCCTAGACAGCCCAACCACCCCCGTGGACAGCCCACCCACCCCCCTCTACACCCCTTCTCCCTATGGACAGCCCTCCACCCCCTTGGATAGCCCGCCCACCCCCCTGGACACCCCTACCCCCCCCCCCCCCCTGGCCAGCCCACCCACCCTCCCTGGACAGCCCGCCCACCCCTCCTTGACAGCCAGACCACCCCCCCGTGGACAGCCCGTCCACCCTTGTGGACAACCCGCCCACCCCCGTACCCCCCTGGACACCCCATACCCCCTAGATAGCCCCTCCCACCCTCCTAAACAGCCTACACCCCCCTCCCCTGCAACCACACCACCACCACCTCGACATACCACCCCCTGGACACCCCACACACCCCTCCCCCACCAGGACACCCCACCCAGACTCCTAGGACAGCCCACACCCCTAGACAGCCCCGCCCACCCCCGTGGACAGCCTTTCCCACCCCCATGGACACCCCCGCCCACACCCGTGGACAACCCACCCACCCCCGTGGACACCCCCTACCCCCACAATCCATTATCCAAAACATATCAAATTGGTTTGAACACAATCCATAATTCCCACAATCCTTTATCCAAAACATGTAAACGTTCACGATAGCCTCCCCCAACTCTGATTTACATGTTTGAACACCCTCCTTCCAAACATAGAATACAAAAACATTAAATAAGTCTTCACAAACATAAACAATATCCTTTTTAGATATTAATTTCAATAATCATTTAAACCACCAACACCTGGAAAAAATCTATTCATTAAAACAACTACAACAATATGGTTGAGATCAAATTTTACCTATTCGTATGGGGGTGTACCTATTGGGATGGGGGGTGCTGGTGTTTGGATTCGTGAGAGCAGTGGAGTTGGATGGGGTTCGCTAGAGCAGCGGAGCAAATAGATTAAGGCTCTATCCGAATGGGGAGAGGAGATCGTGATCTGGAATTTGGGGGAAACCTTTTCCAACGGTTTATAAAAACCGTTGGCAAAGGCACACATTTCCCAATGGTTCCAGTGAACCATTGGGAAAGGGTCCACCGAAATTAACCTTTGCCAACGGTTTATAAAAACCGTTGGCAAAGGCATACACTTCCCGATGGTTCCAGTGAACCGTTGGGAAATGTGTGAGTTTAGCACCCCTTTCCCAACGGTTCCAGTGAACCGTTGGGAAAGGGTCCACCGAAATTACCTTTTCCAACGATTTTATTAAACCGTTGGCAAAGGCTCACTATACCAAAGGTTTAAGTAAACAGTTGGTATACTATTGTTGGGAAAAGACCAAATTCCAGTAGTGTTAACTCTTAGTTAAATAGTTTGACATTTACCACGCCTCTTTGTATTTTTATATTATATTTTTAATAAACATACTATATACTTCCAAGAAAACACTAAGTAGTTAATTAATTATACAAATATCGTTATATAATTATTTTAGACGAACCTTTGATTTTTAGGAATAGAATTTCAGTTAATAATATAATATTTGTTTTAAAAACTCTTTTATGTCAATTAGGACAATATTTGTAATTTTGTTTTTTCTAAATTTATAACAACATTATTACTTCAAAACAATTCATCTAAATAACTCCAATATGTCATATTAACCTATAAAATTTGTGGACTTTATAAAAAATCTCAAATTACATTTATTAGGATATTTATAATATCGATTATTTTAATATTTCATTAATTAGGTAATTACAGCATCATCATTCTGTCATAAATAAATTTAATTATTTATTGTCTAAAAATTATAAATATAATACAATTATGTAGGAAATATTTTTATATTTATAAAGAATATTCATAGTAGAATTTATCTTATGTATAAACCTATATTAAAAATGTATTTGTTATTAAACATTGATTTTAACTCTTTTAACACTTCTTTATATAAAATAATAATAAATTTCCTAATCTAATCCAAGTGGACCAAAAGGATCATATTTTATTCCTAAGGTATTTTTCGATTGAATTAAGCTTATCTAATAGAATTAGGACTTGTGTTAGGTAACAATAATATCATTTTTATCCTTAATTACCCTATTTCCTTTTAACCGTGGTAAATAAAAGTAAAAAGTTATTATTCACCAAAAATTATTTTCATATTATTGAACCACATTTTACATACTGATATTAACTCTATCTCTCGGAGTTTTGAAATTCAACTCACAGAAGTGGCAAAATTAAGTTTTATGTAAATTTTCAAATGCTCCTAGGAGGTGGGTAAAAGACTGTAAAAAGTTCAATATAATTTTTATGTATCTTAAATTATTATACACTAATTCCAATGAATTAAATTGAACTTATATAGGTATTATGTACCTATTTTCACAAAAAATAAATTTATATAAAATAATTAATTATTTAAATAAAAATTCGGTTTCAAACTATAACTGATTGTTTTTCACTATTCATCCAAAATTTAACATGTTTAGAAAAATACCAAAAATTCCCCCTAAGCTAATTTCAATACTTCTAAACCAAAAATTATATCCATTTTGAAAGATAAAATTTATAAAATTTCAAAAAGTGTGTATTACTATTCATAACGGCTAGTTTGATTGGTTGTGGTGTGTTAGAATCTAGAAATTGCGTACAATGCAGGCTATTACATTATTCAAAGAGAAACGTATCGTGGATGCTGGGGGTGTTAAATTCTTCCCCTCTTTTGGAAATTTAATCCTTGCAATTTTTAAAATTGGGTATGGGAATATAATTGAATGTACCACATCAGAAAAAGAGTCAATAAAACTATCACTTTAAAAGAATGAAAGAGAAGGACAAAGGTCACCCAAGATAACCCCTAATAAGATTCTGTGTAAGAAAACATGGATATCGAATATAAATTAAGTGTCAAGTTTTGATGGAGAGGGATAGAAAACATGATCAGTAGAAAGTTAACAACTAGAAAATCCCAAACATATGATAGGACAAACGATCATTAGTTTCCCAGTGTGAAAAGTAAACGGACAACATTTTTTTCATTTTAAGTTACATTTCATAAAGATGAGGAATCTATTTATGATATTGACTAAAAACATAACGATATATAATTAATTTTTAATTAGAGTTTCATTCTTTAATAAATTTCTGCCACTAATTCATTTTTTTCAAATGGTGAGTATTTAAAATGACTTTGTCACACCCGAAGAGCTAGAATCAACTTCTATAAAATCACATGTTCCACAAAGGATTAACTATATATTTACCTTGTCTTTAGAAATTAATCAAAATCAAAATGGTCAGTACAAGATCAGATGATCCCCCAAAAGGATAATCCTTTAGGGAATGAAACACTATTCATAATTTCAAAAATTAAACCATCAATACCGCAATGTTAAATAAATACCATTCAAGAAACAATTACCCTTAAAATTAATCAATATAATCCAAACTAATATTGAAACCCAAAACATAGAAGAATTTGGTCATGTAGTCCTCCATGTTAAATTGTATCTCTAAATGACATCGACTATTCATAAAGTCACTTACTTAAAAGTAATTAAACTAATCACATATTCTCTGTTGTAGGATAATCATTTCCATAAATAACTCAAATCACTATAAATAACCAATAAGAATATTAATAAAAATCCACCATGACTCATCAAATTAAATCCTATAATATTCTATTTTCTATAGTCATATTGTGTTCCCAACAGAGCGAACGTCTTCCAAAATAACATTTATCACATAATCACCAAATAATTTTCCTATACTAAGGGTATTCATTTGATAAGACATAAGATCCCAAATCAACTTATTATTTATCAATAAAATAATATAACTAAAAATAATTAGTCACACTAACCAAGGACATCACATAGTCTAGTGGTAAGAGGTAAATCCCAATTACACCCAGGTAGGGGTTTCGATTCCCACAACTTTGTCCGATGCGACGGGTAGTCACACAGTATGTTTGTTGTCCTTTTTCAAAAACTATATATTATAACATTTCCAAAATGAGATAAATTCCTCAAAATAACCATGACAAAATTTAACCACAAATTTTATCTCATACCTTGCATTTTCATCCCAAAATGTAATAACTTGTAATTCCATGATACTCAATGATCATATAGAACGAAATGGTTATTTATTAATATATCCACAAGAGAAAAGATAAGTATTCCCCCAATATCATTTTCACATGACAACTACAGGGTTACAATTAAAAGGGAAAATTATTCCAATGTAATTCCATCAACAAATATCACTAATAATTTTAAACATTTCTCTAACCACTAATTTCTACATAGCTTATTCTTTGACCAAGAAAACATCCTATAGAATATAGCATTTACTCGGGTAATGGCCAGGTCCCCTACATTTACAGAAAATTATTGTAAATTGATTCTTGGGACCATTTTTTTTCTTCGATAGTACTCTTAATTTTTCCTCAGTAATTATTAACTTTATGTCCTTATTTCATACATGTAAAGCATTTCTTTGTTCCATTGAGACACTTTCCTAGGTCTCTCATTCCACATTTCCTGTAAGATGGTAATTGAGGTTTCTTTTCTCTGTGGTCTCCACAGCTGGAGCTCTTATCATTCATTGACTTCCTTTTCATTGTTGATTCTGGGAGTTGGGTTTTATATATGTTGTTGATCATATTTTTGGAAAGCTGATTTGGCATGAACATGATATATTTTATTCCTATCAACATTCCATTTTGTTGCTAATTTATACAACCATTCCCACCTTATACATCATGCTCAATGTTAATATGACTTCCTTGGAATCCAGCAGTTGTCTAAAACCAGAATGCATTGTGTCAGTAACAATAGTCATAAAATCATTTAGATAATATCATGACCCCATATTTTAAATTTGAAATGCCTTTGTATTAAAGACGGTAATTTATTCTCATCTTATATTAAAATCCTTCAAATTGGTTTGTAATCAAAATGTAAATTATCTTAAGCATATCCCCTGGGAGTGTCGTAACCAAGAGTGCAGCGAGGCCCATTGTTGTGCACCAGTTCCCGTTCGATTCTAGATCAAAGTTGTGTTTTCAGGTATACCTATAGGTACATCTATGCTAAAGCCACCACTAGATTCTCGTATCCAGACCCGGATGTATTTCTTGGAAAACTCAGAAAATATTTACAGTATCGAAATTTTAAGAAGTTCATCTATACTAGTCCTAAAATTATATCTTAGGATAATGTGCTCTACTTAGAGTTTTTCTAAATCTTGTTTCCAAAGTTTGTACTAAACTTCCTCTGATACCAAATGTAACTCCCCGATCCTAGTTACCCAGAGGCTGGTGCATTATTTTAATACATTGGCATGATTACAGGGAATCAATTCCCGAAGGGCTGACTAGTTTAGTAGTCTTGGAAACAAGATACATACATAAGTTCATCATTACAATTTGAAAATAAAAACAACTCTAATTTATTCCATTAGAAACATCCAAGCCTCATAGATTATGCTTGATAGTCACTCATAAATAATTCCTTCATATACTAGGAAAATAAAACCTAAGAAATGGGTGATCTCAAATGCTCAATAAGGGTAAGCAATACAGCAGAAGATACCATAAATATTAATCATAGAGAATAATTGAAAACACATGCCTTAATTAATAATAAACATGAGCACTTTATTGTAGGAATATGAGCTGAGTAAATAATTCCATAATAAAACATAGTCATGGGTATTCGACTAGTCGAATAACCACATGAAATATCAATATCTAATCTCATAGTGATGGAATTCATAATGCGAGACATCATAACCACATAGTAAAGGCCTCGTGCCAATACTATAAATAATATTTTGTGAAGACGTTGTGCCAAGACACTAGTTTGACTCTTTAGACCTACCGATGCATCGATGAAATATAGAGGTCTCCACCCATCAGTTACTAATTCCAATGCATTACTCATATGAAAAGTTCAAAACATAACATAAAAATTTATATTAAAACTAACATATGAAATGTCAATAATTTATCCATAAACCCTGAATGGTATAAAAATAACACATCCACATTCAAACATAACTCATTCAATACATTATTGAAGATTTTATTATACTAAATCAATCACAATTGAGAATATTGAAGGATATTGATATAGATGAAAATAATAATCAAGACTATTTGAGATAAATATCCACATTTTTCTGGAAAACATTTAAAAGTCTCGCGATTTATCAAGAAGCCATTTAAAATAGATTTTTGAAACAAAGTGTCCCATATCAATTTAAAATATTTAAAAAGAATTTTAATTTTAAAACATTTAATTATATATAAATAATTCCTTAAACCCATATTTAAAACATGTACATTAATGAGAAATATTTAGAATAATAAATCTTTAAAACATTTAAAAATAATATTTTATTTAGTGATTATAACCGAATGAGAGATGATTGAATACAAATAATTTAGGTAATAAAAACTTTATAATACCATGAGCATAAAGGATTTCCTGATAAACTATGTCAAATTAAAGTATATACACCAAACAACAGTGAGTTGGCGCCTAACAACAATGAAGACTCATTGGAATTTAAGTCGAGATGAAATCCCTTATAAAGATTGTATCCTTAGGTTAAGGATAAACAAATAACATAATTATGTGTGAAAAATATAAATACACTCAATATGATTGGATATTCAGTGTACATCAATCAGAGGACGTTAACAAAAATTCTTGTAAAAACAACACCAATGAATTCGATGTTTAACTCAATGAATGACGATTGAGTTAAAATTACTCTTATCAAGTTCATATCGGTGACTTGAGAATTTATCAATGGAGTGATTATGTGTCTCAAAAGTATATCCATAGAAAGGGGAGTGGAAATGAATATACAAATAATAAATATTTATTCCACACATAATCATGGAGTAAAATAATCAACGAAGTATTCATAATGCCGAATGAGTGGAAATTGAAATTTGAAATTCCATTACCGATTTGGTATCTTAGGAAACATACATCCCATAAAAGAAGGATCATAAAATGAATATTTAAATACCATAAATTAAAGTATATTATACCATGAATTCAATCGTTGAACAGTACATACACTACACAAAAATAAATAGTGGCAATATTGCATGAAGCTCACATGAATAAGAAGTGAGATGAAATCTCTTTACTACACTGTAATCAATCTAGCCGTATGAACAAAAGTTAAACACCACTACATGAATCACAGAATACCATGAATATAAAGATAATAATGATAATATATATCAAATGGAAGTACAAAATACACCACATTTAATAAATATATGGCGAACAATGGAAATCTCACGGAATTAAAAGTGTGATAAGAAACCTCTTATATTGTACTTTTCCTTAGTCAAGGGTAGGTTAACCACCTGTATGATGGTGAAATCATTATTATTAAATTTTTAAAGAACCATATACATTAATATTATAACGTATATGATCTTCTAATATTTCTTTTTTAATGATATTTCAGTAGTATCATCGTTTCAGGTGTTAACTTGTAATGCCCCGACCCCAGTTACCCAGAGTCGCTGCGTTATTTTAATACATTGGCATGATTACAAGGAATGAAGTCCCGAAGGACCAATCGGTTTAGCAGTCTTGGAAAATAGATTACATACATGAATGTTACATTACACTTATGACATACAAAAAAACATAAATAATCCTTTATGAATGCCATTATTCCCTTGGCTTAACCCTGCATATCAATCACAATACACTTCTTGGAATCCTGGGAAAATAAAACATTGAAAGGGGTGAGATCAGATGCTCAGTAAGGATAAAAATATAGCGAAAACTTTCATAAATAAACATAAACATTTAATGCAATGTATAACTAAAACAAAATCCTCTCAAACTTGAACTTCAGCATAATATGGAAAAGATAAAATTAAATAACTCCATTTACTTATTCACATTGATATTCTACTAGTAGAATAATCACATGAAAAAACAATAACCACTTTTATAATGATGGAGTGCATAATTCTGAACTTTAATTTCTATGTCAAGGCCTCGTGCCAAGACCTAAGGGATAACTATAACCAGAACCCATCCCGGAGAGCCTCTGTAACTGGACTCCAACCCGGAGTGCCTCTAATAACCGGACACCAACCATGAGTGCCTCTAATAACCGGTCACCAACCAGGAGTGCCTCTAATAACCGGACACCAACCCGGAGTGCCTCTAAAAACCGTACACCAACCCAGAGGGTCTGCTATAACCGGATCCCAACCCGAAGGGCTTACTTTCACCAGTCCCCAACCCAGAACATACTAGTCCAACACATTCATCTTAAGAAGAGGATGAAATATAACATAAATATTCGTATTAAAACTAGCATAATAAATGCCAAACCATTAATAATAAACCATTTATAGAATAAAAATAACTAATCTATAGTCAAATATACCAAAAAACCTGAAATACAATTTGGATTATTTGTATCATAATAAATCAACTTCAAAAAAGTGTAAAATTTATCAAAGTATGTTGACATAGATGAAAATTATTTGTAAAACTCTTTGAGAGAAATACCCCTTTTCCATGAAAACATGTAAAAGTCACACAATTTAGAAAACAAGTCATTTAAAGACATTTTTTAATCAAAGTTTCCAATACCACTTTGAATCTTTTGAAATGAATTAACATTTTAAAAACATTCATGTCCATATAAATAAATCCTTAAAACCCATTTTAAAGACATGTAAATTAATGAAAAAAATTTAGAATAATAAATATTTAAAACATTTGAAATGATGTTTTAGTAAAAAAGTACCTTAAAAGAATCCCTTTGAAAACTCTTTCATAAAACATGTACATGTATGATAAATATTTCCCAGTAGATACTTACGTAAAAACAACCTCGGATAATAAAGAGATTGTGAAATTAACCCTTACCAATTTGGTAACTTATGAAACATACAACCCATGAAAGAGGTATCATACAATGAATATGTAAATACACATAAATTAAAGTGTATTACAAAAAGAATACAATTATAGGCAGTAAATACATCACACAAAATGTAATAGTGGCAAAATGGCATGAATCTCATGGGAATAAGGAGTGAGATGAAAACCCCTTACCTTGCACTTTCCTTTAGTCGAGGGTACGTTTAACCTCCTGTATGATGACTATATTATGTTATTAAATTATACCAGAACCATATTAATATTTATGACATCATACATTTTTCATTTATGACTTTATACTAACCAATTAATAATAATTTTATGTTATATTAATATTTCGGGTAATAATTGCTTTCTTTATCGTACGTGTTTTAACTTGTTACTCTTGATTGTATCACATTGATCGTGATTTAAATACTTACAGAATATACAAAATTATTTATATATCATATATATTTAGAACATAAATATGTATAATAGACATATATATGAAATGGAAAACACCGTTTATGGAGACGGTAGTCCGTACGTATGCATAAACGTTGTTTCTGTTTTCATATAGCATTGAATGGAAGTAAGTGAATAAGATATATGTAAGTACGTAAATAATTATTTATATAAATATAAATATCTTATGTATCATTATTATTTCATATGTTACATAATTATTAGTAATATATATATTTCTATAATCGTCGATGAATGGTGAACTTGGAAATGAATCTCATCGCGTCGTGGAAACGGTAATCCGTACGTACACACGAGTGAAAATATCATTATTTTGATATAATAATAATATAAAATTGGATGTTATATTATATAAACAGAATCATTATCCTGTTATATTTATTATTTAAATCAAATATAAATCATTATTATACCAATACAAATAATAAAGTATTGAATAACAATTACACCACGACGTGGAGACGGTAAGCCGTACGTACGCACGTATGGTGAAATGTCATTCAAAGGGTGGATAGATTAATGAATTTGGTTGTAACATAATTATAATAACATCACATTATATAGAAGATACTTTATTTATTATTTTAGAATGGAAACAACAAAGAAAAATGATGTGGAAGAAGAAAGGAACTTGAAAGAGGGTGGTGAAATCATTACCTCGTATTCGGGTTCTTCCTTTTGATTTGATCAAAAGGGCTCCTTAGGTTGGTTTTCCGAACAAAATAAGGCCTCTATGTTGAATGGAGGATAGTTTAGAGGGTATTTGGGCAGGGTGTTGTGGAGAAAAATGGCTTAGAAGGTGTGAATTAGAGTGAAGGGTGAGTTCCCTTTTATAAGAGGGGTGAGGGGAACCTTTGGAAAAATGTAAAATATAAGTTTATAATAAATTCATATTCAGTTTATAATGGCTCCAAATTTATTTATTTCTAGGATATGGTGGGATGGGTCTATATCCACTCAACCAATACGTTTTAGATGGGTTTGGGTCATTTTATTAACATTATCTTTTAGTTTTATATCTTAGTCAATTAGTTTGACATTTACCATGTCTCTTTGTATTTTTTATTATATAGTTAATAAAATTACTATATTCTTACAATTGACCCCCATGTGGTCCATTAATGATACACCTATCATGATATAAGTACATCGGCCAAACCTTATATTTTTAGAAATATAATATCAATTAATATATAGTTTTTTTTAAAAACTCTTTTATGTCAATTTTGACACTATTGGGTATTTTGTTTTTTATAAATTCATAGCAGCATTATTACTTAAAAAAGAATTCATATAACCAATATTATTATGTCATAATAAACCTAGTAAATTATTTTAATTCATAAAAAGTCTCAAATTACATTTATTTGTATATTTATAATATCAATTATTGTAATATTTCATTAATTAGGTAATTATTGCATCACCGTTGTGTCATAAATAAATTAAATTATATAATTTCTAAAAATTATAAATAAAATACCATTATGTAGGAAATCTATTTATCTTTCTAATTAATATTTACAATCTAAGTTATATTATGTATAACCCTATATTATAAATGTTTTAGTAATTAAACTTTGATTTTAACTCTTTTAACTCTCCTTTGAATTAAATAATAATAAATGTCCTAATCTAATCCAAGTGGACCTAAATGAAAATATTTTATTTCTAATGTTTTTTTTGGTCGAGATACACTTGTCCAATATAATTAGGACATGTGTTAGTGTAATATTGATATCATTTTTACCCTTAATTATCCTATTTACTTTCAACCGTGGTAAATAAAAGTAAATAGTTACTATTCACCAAAAATAATTTTTATCTTATTGAACCACATTTTACTCCTTGATATTAACTGTGTCTCTTAGTTTTTTGAAATTCTACTCGCAGAAGCAGTAAAATTATGTTTTACATGAATTTCAAAATTCTCCTAGGAGGTGGGTAAAAGACGGTGAAAAGTTCAATAAAAGTTTTATATATCTAACATTATTCTAAAATAACTTAAATGAATTACATTGAATGTATGTAGGTATTATGTATCTATTTTGACCTCAATTAAATTTAAATAAAATAAATAATTATTAAAATAAAAATTGGTTTTTAAAACATAACTCAGTGTTTTTCCACTATTCATCAAAAATTGAAAGTTTTCAGAAAAATACCAAAAATTCACCTGAGGCTAATTTCGATAATCCGAATCCAAATATGAAGTCCATTTTGAAAGATAAAATTTATAAAATTTCAAAAAGTGGGTATTTCTATTCATAATGGCTACTTTGATTGGTCACGGTGTGTTAGAACTCGAAGTTGCTTATAACAAATGCTATTGAATTATTCAAAGAGAAGCGTGTCGTGAAATCATGGGGTGTTAAATTCTCCCCTCCTTCAATAAATTACGTCCTCACAATTTATGCTCGGTATTGGAAACATAGGTTTGACATTTCAAAATATCATAGTTGAAATCCCACATCGATAAATGGATTAATGAGGCCTCTATCTAAAATAAAGAGTGGTAAGTATGATGGTTACCGATAATAACACATACTATGGTTCCATGTAGGAAAACATGGATATTGAAGAGAAATCTAACCATCAATATCTGATGTAGAGTGGTAGTGAACATGGCTATGAAAAGGCCAACAATCACAAAGCCATAAATTTGTGATGATCTAAGTTACTATCTATGACAACGTTTTTGTTCTAAGTTCCTTTTATTATTGTTGAGGAATTTATTTATGAGATTTTATAAGATCATAAGGAGATATACGTACTTTATAATTTGAGTTTTATCCATTAATATATTTCTACCACAACTCATCTTTCACTACAAAACATAATACAACTCAAAAATACTCTATTTATCCTAATCGTATAGGGTTCCAAATATAATGAATTTATAATTCACATATCAGACCCCTTAAAAAACTAAATTATACAATCCAGGGACTTCATGTAGTCCAGTGGTAGGCGATAAATCCCAATCGCACTATGGTTGTGGGTTCGATTCCCGCAGCTTTGTCCGATGTGACGGGTTGTCACACGGTCTGCGTGTTGTCCTTTTATAAAAATACAAAAATAAACTTTCAAACTTAATCCATTCCAACCTTTAGACATATCCAAAATACTACTATCCAAACTCACAGTACAAAATTTATAAAGAAGTTAAACACAATGAAGATCCTTTTTTCTTGTAATAACATGTGAACAACTTCATCACGTATTATTTTAAAACATGGTAACATCCTGAATTACCATAAATCCTTTTTGATTAAATTCATGCTCCCTTATTCTTTATAGAATACTAGATATACTCCTTCGATCCAAAAATGTTGTAAACTCCAACAATGACAAATCATTAATCAGTTTCAAGGTAGTCAAGAATATCTGGCATAATTTATTCAAATCAACCATCTCTTATTCCAAAATAACTACCTCATTATCAAGACCATATTAAGGATTACATTTCCTTCAACCATGTATTTTCAAAAAAAAATCTTTAAGTTGTTGTTGAGTCACTTTTCATAGTACCATATAATCTCAAATCCTCAATGAAATAGTAATCCAGTATAATCATTATTTATCTCCATAATTCATATAACCAGTACATTGTTGATACAACACTCAAATGAAATAATTCTTTAACAACAACATAAGAACACTAGTCATTCCTCTTCATCTGCGGTAGTATCATAACTTTATAATTATCCAATAGCATCATTTGGGGCATACTCTGATGATTTTAACATTGATTTACGTAGTGTCCCCACTCCTTGCAGATGAAGCATTGTACATTTGAATCCTTTTTCTTACCCTCGCAATCACGAATGTGGTGTCCTTTTTCTCCACATTTATAACAAACTCTCATTCCCTTCAAGCATTTTCCAAGGTGATTCTTTCCACAGTTATCACATATGAGAAAATCATTCTTTACCTTCTTCCCTTTATCTGTCTTTCTCTCTACCATCCTTTTCTTCTCTGGATTCCCTTCAAATCCGTAGGACTCTGATAACTCTTTACTTATCTTATCAACACATGATATTATTTCATTATATGATGATAATACATGAGAGATTATTTCCCTTATAGATGTCGGCTTAATACCATGAAAGATATGACCATTCTTACTCTTTGGATCATACGTATTTCTGGATTTCTCATTCCTTCTACTGGGTGCCATTTCTAAACAATGGCCTACACTAGATTAGTTTATGAATAGAAATACCTAATCACAAACTTTTAAAACACTTAACATACATTAAACAGTTTATGGATATAATCCATAATCATAAATATGCTTTCATTGAGGAAGTATATACTCATAAACCCTTCATAATGGTTTGTAAATAAAATAATAATTATCCTAAGCATATCCCCCGAGAGTATCATAACCAAGAGTGCAGCAAGGCCCGTTATCGTGCAACAGGTCTCATTCGAGTCTAGCTCAAAACAGTGTTTTCAGGTTTTACCCCTAGGTACATCTGTGCCAGAGCCGCCTCTACCTACTCGTATCTAGACAGGGATGTATTTCTCGGAAAACTTACAAAATCTCTACAATACCAAAAATCTAGGTTGTTGTTCTATAATAATCCTCAAAGTCTATCTCAGGGTAATGTGCGCTAATCAGAGTTTATCTAAATCTAGTTTCCAGGGTTATTGCTAAACATCCTTTGATACCAACTATAACGCCCCAACCCCAGTTATCCGGAGTCGGTGCATAATTTTAATACATTGGCATGATTACAAGGAATCAAGTCCCGAACGATCGATCGGTTTAGAAGTATTGAAAAATTTATTACATACATGAATGTTACATTACACTAATAACATACAAAACAACATAAATAATCATTTATGAATGCCATTATTACCTTGGCTTAACCCTGCATATTAATCAAAATACACTTCTTGGAATCCTGGGAAAATAAAATATTGAAAGGGGTGAGCTCAGATGCTCCGTAAGGATAAAAATATAGCAGAAAATTTCATAAATAAACAAAAACATTTAAGGCAGTGTATAACTAAAACCAAATCCTTTTAAACTTGAACTTAATCATAATATTTCAAAGATAAAATGAAATAATTCCATTTACATATTCACATGGATATTCTACTAGTCGAATAATCAAATGAAAAAACAATTACCACTTTCATAATGATGGAATGCATAATGCTGAACTTTAATTTCTGTTTCAAGGCCTTGTGCCAAGGCCTAAGGGATAACTGTAACCAGAACCCAACCCGGAGAGCCTCTATAACCAGACTCCAACTCGGAGTGCCTCTAATAACCGGACACCAACCTGGAGTGCCTCTAATAACAGGACAACAACCCAGAGTGCCCTTAATAACCGGACACCAACCCGGAGTGCCTCTAATAACCGGACACCAACCCGGAGGGTCTGCTGTAATCGAACCCCAACCTGGAGGTCTTACATTTACTGATCCCCATCCCGGAACATACTAGTCCAACACATTAATCTTAAGAAGAGAATAAAATATAACATAAACATTCGTATTAAAACTAGCATACGAAATGCCAAAACATTAATCATAAACCATTAATGGCATAAAAATAACTCATCCAAAGTCAAAAATATCACAAAACCTTAAATAAAATATGGATGATTTGTATCATAATAAATCAACTTCAAACAAGTGTAAAATTTATCAAAGCCTGTTGACATAGATGAAAATGATTTGTAAAACTCTTTGAGAGAAATACCTTTTTTTCATTAAAACATTTAAAAGTCACACAATTTAGAAAAGAAGTCATTTAAAGATATTTTTGAATCAAAGTGTCCCATACCACTTTGATAGTTTTGAAAGGAATTAACATTTTAAAAACATTCTTGTTCATATAAATAAATCATTAAAAACCATTTTGATGACATGGACATTAATGAGAATGATTTAAAAGAGTAAATATATAAAACATTTGAAATGATGTTTTAGTAAAAAGTCCCTTAAAATCCCTTTGAAAACTCTTTCATAAAACATGGACATGTATAATAAATATGTCCCAGTATATACTTATGTAAAAACAACCTCGGATAATAAAGATATTGTGAAATTAACCCTTACCAATTTGGTAACTTACGAAACAGACAACCCATGAAAGAGGTATCATATAGTGAATATGTAAATGCACATAAATTAAATTGTATTACAGAAAGAATACAATTATGCTAAGTACATACACCACACAAAAGTTAATAGTGGAAATATGGCCTAAATCTCACAGGAATAAGGAGTGAGATGAAAACCCCTTACCTTCCACTTTCATTTAGTCGATGGTACGTTCAACCTCCTGTATGAAGATTATATTATGTTATCAAATTATACCAGAACCATATTAATATTTATGATATCATACATTATTCATTTATGACTTTATACTACCTAATTATTAATAATTTCCATGTTATATTAATATTTCGTTTAATAATCTCTTTCTTTATCGTACGTGTTTTAACTTGTTACTCTTGATTGTATCACATAGATCATGATTTAAATACTTCCAGAATATAAAAAATTATTTATATATTATATATATATATAATTTAAATATGTATAATAGGAATATATATGAAATGGAAAACACCGTTTATAGAGACGGTAGTCCGTACATACGCATAAACGTTGTTTCTGTTTTCTCATAGTATTGAGCGGAAGTAACTGAATAAGATATATGTAAGTACATAAATACTTATATATATAAACAGATATATCTCTAGTAGAATTATTATGTCATATATTACATGCTTATTAGTAATATATATATTTTTATAATCATTGATTAATGGTGAACTTGGAAATGAATCTCATCGCGTCGTGGAGACGGTAATCCCTACATACACACAAGCAAAAATATCATTGTTTTGATATAATAAAAATATATAATTGGATTTTATATTATATATACATAATCCTTATCATGTTATATTTATTATTTACATCAAATAAACATAATTATTATACCCATCCAAATAATAATGTATTGAATAACAATTACCCCACGACGTGGTGACAGTAAGCTGTACTTACGCACGTATGGTGACATGTCATTCAAAGGGTGGATAGAATAATGAATTTGCTTGTAACATAATTATAATAACATCACATTATATATAAGATACTGGGGTTATTATTATATAATGGAAACGACTATTAAAAAGGAAGTGAAAGAAGAAAGAACTTGAAAGAGGGTGGTGAAATCATTACCTCTTCTTCGGGTTCTTCCTTTTGATTTGACCAAAAGAGCTCCGTAGGTTGGCTTTCGGATCAAATTAAGGCCTCTAAGATGAAGGTAGTATAGTTGAGAGGGTATTTGGGCAGGGGTTGGCCGATAAAAATGGCTTAGAATGTGTGAATTAGAGTGAAGGGTGAGTGCCCTTTTATAACAGTGGTGGGGGGAACCTTTGGAAAAACTTAAAATATTATTTTATAATAAATTTATATTCGGTTTATAATGGATCCAAATTAATTTATTTAGATTTTAAGGTGGTTATGGGTCTATATCCACTCAACCAATAGGTTTTAGAAAGGTTTCGGTTATTTTATTAACCTTATCTTTTAATTTTAACTCTTAGTTAATTAGTTTGACATTTACCATGTCACTTTGTATTCTTATATTATATAGTTAATAAACTTACTATATACTTACAAGAGAGACTAAAGTTGTAAATTAATGATACCAAATCATGATATAAGTACTTTGGCCGAACCTTATATTTTTAGGAATAGAATATCAATTAATAATATAATATTTGTCTTAAAAACTCTTTTATGTCAATTTTGACTCTATTTGGTATTTTGTTTTTTATAAATTCATGACAACATTATTACTTCGAATAAATTCATATAACCAATCCTAATTTGTCATAGTAACCTATAAAATTATTTTAATTCATAAAAAGTCTCAAATTACATTTATGGGGATATTTATAATATCAATTATTTTAATATTTCATTAATTAGGTAATTAATACATCACCATTCTGTCATAAATAAAATAAATTATTTAATATCTAAAAATTATAAATAATATAAAATTATTTAAGAAATAATTTTATCTTTCTAATGAATATTGAAAATCGAATTTATCTTATGTATAACCCTATATTAATAATGTTTCAGTAATTAAACTTTGATTTTTACTCCTTTAACACTCCTTTGAATTAAATAATAATAAATGTCCTAATCTAATCCATGTGGACCTAAATGATAATATTTTATTCCTAAGGTTGTTTTTGGTCAAGATAAACTTGTACAATAGAATTAGTACATGTGTTAGGGTAATATTAATATCATTTTTACCCTTAATTACCCTATTTATATTAACTGTGGTAATAAAAGTAAAAATTTACTATTCACAAAAAATTATTTTTATCTTATTGAACAACATTTTACTCCTTGATATTAACTGTGTGTCTTGGATTTTAGAAATTCCACTCACATAAGTGGGAAAATTAAATTTTACGGTAATTCCCAAATTCTTCTAGGAGGTGGGTAAAGACGGTGAAAAGTTCAATAAATTTTTTATCTATCTAAAATTATTCTAAACTAACTTCAACGAATTAAATTGAACATATATAGGTATTATGTATATATTTTGGCCATAATTAAATGTAAATAAAATAAATAATTATTTAAATGAAAATTTGTTTTTTAAACATAACTCAGTGTTTATTAACTATTCATCAAAAATTGAATGTTTTCAGAAAAATACCATAAATTCACTTTAGGGTAATTTATATATACCAAAACCAAATATGAAGTCCATTTTGAAAGTTAAAATTTATAAAAACTTCAAAAAGAGGGTATTACTATTCATAACAGCTACTTTGATTGGTCGCGGTATGTTAGAACTTGAAGTTGCGTATAACAAATGCTATTGTATTATTCAAAGAGAAGTGTACCGTGAAAGCTTGGGGTGTTACATAACTGATTCATTTTCCTTTATATTATTTTTTACATAAGTAATGTTTGTTATGGATAGGATTTATCTTATTCACATTCAAAATGATATTAAGTCTTTTAACATTATTTTTAATCATCAAATGAAAATTAGTCTGGAATTGATACGATGGGGAATTAATCTCATCACGTTCGTGGAGACGGTAATCCTTACGAATGCACGAGCGGCAATATCATTCTTTTGATATTGAAATCATATATAATTGGACGTTATATCATATAAAAAGAATCATTATCATGTTATATGTATTATTTACATAATTTATACTCATTATTATACCCATACAAATGATGAAGTATTTGAATAACAAACTACACCAAGATGTGGAGACGGTAAGCCATACATACGCACGTATGGTGACATGTCATTAAATGGATGGATAGAAGAATGAATATGGTCATACAATATTTATAATAACATCATAGTATATAGAAGATACTTTAGTTATTATTTTAGAATTTAAACAACAAGGAAAGAAGAAGTAGAAAAAGAAAACACTTGAAAGAGGTGATGAAATATTTACCTCTTGTTCAGGTTCTTCCTTTTGATTGGATCAAAAGGGCTCCATTGGATGGATTTCTGACTAAAGGAAGGCCTCTTGGATTAAGGGAGGATATTTGAGAGTTTATTTGGGAAGATTTTGGCCAAGAAAATTGTCTTTGAAGGTGTGAGTTAGAGATAAGGGAATGTGCCTTTTTATAAGAGGGGTGAGGGGCACCTTAGGAAAAGCAAGAAATATTATTTGATAATAAATTCATTTTCGGTTTCTAATGGATCCAAAATGAATTATTTAAAGTAAAAGGTGGGGATGGGTCACAGACCACTCAACCAATAGGTTCTAGACAGGGTTGGGTCAATATATTATCCTTATCTTTTAAATTTAACTCTTACTTAAATAGTTTGACATTTTCCATGTCTCTTTGTATTTTTATATTATATGGTTAATAAACATACTATATACTTGCAATAGAACCCCAAGTGGTTCATTAATGATAAACCTATCATTATATAATTAATTTGGCTGAACTTTATATTTTTAATAATAGAATATCAATTAATAATATAATATTAATTTTAAAAACACTTTTATGCCAATTTTGTCACTATTTGGTATTTTGTTTTTTCTAAATTCATAACATCATTATTACTTCAAAAAAATTCATCTAACCAACCCTAAAATGACATATTAACCTATAAAATTTGTGAAATTCATAAAAAGTCTCAAATTACATTTATTTGGAGATTTATAATATCAATTATTTTCATATTTCATTAATTAGGTAATTACTGCATCATCATTGTGTCATAAATAACTTTTATTATATAACATCCAATTTTTTTTAAATAAAATACCATTATTTATGAAATTGTTTTATCTTATAATTAATATTTATAGTCTAATTTATCTTATGTATAACCCTATATTAAAAATGTTTTAGTTATTAAAATTTTATTTTAACACATTTAACTCTTCTTTAAATAAATTAATAATAAATGTCATAATCTAATCCACGTGGACCTAAAGAATCATATTATATTCCTAAGGTTGTGTTTTGTCTAATTAAACATATCAAAGAGAATTAGGACATGTTTTATGGTAATAATAATAACATTTTTACCCTTAATTACCGTATTTAATTTTAACCGTGGTAAATTAAAGTAAAAATTTACTATTCCCAAAAAATTATTTTCATCTTATCGAACCACATTTTACTTACAGATATCAACAATTTCTCTCAGGTTTTTAAAATTCAACTCACAGAAGCGGTAAAATTATGTTTTATTTAAATTTTCAAATTCTCATTGGAGGAGGGTAAAAGATAGTAAAAAGCTCAATAAAATTTTTAAATATCTAAAATTATTATAAACTGACTGAAAAAAATTACATTGATCATATATAGGTATTATGTATCAATTTTGACCTAAAATAAATTTAAATAAAATAAAAAATTATTTAAATAAAATTTTGGTTTTAAACTATAACTCAATGTTTTCACTATTCATCAAAAATTTAATGTTTTCAGAAAAATACCAAAACTTCTCCCTAAGCTAATTATGATACTTTGAATCCAAATATGAAGTCCATTTTGAAAGACAAAATTTATAAAATTTAAAAAGTGGGTATTACTATTTATAACGGCTAGTTTGATTTGTTGTGGTGTGTTAGAATCTCAAAGTTGCATACAATGCAAGCTATTATATTATTTAAAGGGAAATGTATCGTGGAAGCTTGGGGTGTTAAAATGAATTAACCAATTGTTGTAACAACATTATATTATGTTTATGTTACTTGAGTTTTCATACCATTTTGATGAGAAGAGGTTAATAAAGAAAAGATAACACAGGAACATGAAAAGAAAATAAAAGAAAAGAAAAGAGGAATTTACCTCTTAATTTAATCTTGCTTGAGAGCATCTTAAGGTGAGAGTATTTTGTCTTTTGAGGATACCAAAGTATTCTTGATGTGTGGAATGATATTGGGTAGATATCTGGGAAGAATTTAATTAATTCACAAGGCTCGAGATGAGTCAAAATAGGAGGGGAGTGTGGGTTGTTTTTATAATGTAGGGGTGGAGGGTTTTCTTAATATTTTAATCATTAGTTTATTATTTTTCCATAAGACAATAAATAGTAATTATTCTTGGGACTAAAAATAGTAATATGTTCATGTGAGTTCAAACCAATGGCCATTTACCTCATCCATGACTCAAGCATGATGCATAAATTCAGCTTTTAGCATTTATCATGAATTATCATATTTTACTATTCATAAACAAATCATGTATTATAGGAAAATAAAAAATACTCACACTAATTATTTTTCAAAATGTAAGATCTAAAAATAAACTCAATTTTTCAATAATAATTTTATAAATATGAATTTTTAAATTTTAAATTAAAATGACAATTTAATTAAAAAATATAGATTTTAATACTATAGTGGATTTTATAATGCTTTCAAAAATTACATAAGGTATTTTAAAATTTTATTAAAGCCAGAAGACATTAAATTGTTAATTTATGAAAACTTTTTTCTATAATACAATTTGTTTTTAAATTAATTAATTAATTGTAATTAATTATTTATTCCGTACAAAAAATTCCAATACTTTTACTATGGTCATATTATCACTTATAAGACACCTAAGTTTTATTTAGACATTCATGGATGATGATCCTATTATTTTAGAAAATTTACTATTCATAAGGTTCATATTAATGCAATTAAGGGAATGTTATGTTTCATATGTGAATGTTTCTATTCCCCAAAAATTTGGTTTGTTCCATTAGACTCCAAACATCTTACTTATCGCAATTGTGTATGTAAAATTTTTGAAATTCAAATCACAGAAGTCACAACATTATGTTTAAAGGTCACGTAGTATTTAGTAGTTCATTATGTGGTTATTTCATGTTATTATATGACATAACTATAATAATGGGATTTTCACTGATAAAACATTGGTTAATTACAAAGGTACTCCTAATCAATGCAGTTTGATTTGTGGAATAATAAACCTCTCTAAGATTAAGTTTCACATTTTAAATAGTTAATATTCTCTGAGGTAATTAAGAAGGTTTTTGTTGTGGAAATTTGGTCTAATTAATGTTTTAGAGTAAGTGGTCCACCATCCAGTTAGGCCTTATGTGATATCACATTAAGATATTAGAAGAGATAAAGGGAGTCTACTAGAGGATTATCAAACTAGGGAACCCAAGTGGTGGTGTACCTTGACATACTTGCATGGGAAGATCCTAGGTTAAGTTAAACCAATGTAGAGAACCTGACCACATCAACCCTAACTATAGCTTCATTTTGAAACATTTCCATTCAAAAATCCAGTACTACAACCTCCATAGGTTCTTCCTTATATGTGTTTTTTAATGTTTCGAAGTTATCTCAGTAGACTCTTAAGACCTTAGAAAGTTTAGTTTTATAGTCTATTAGTGAAATTCAACCAACACCTCCATAACCAATTCGAGGAGGCCAACATGGAATCCAAAATTTATTAGGTTTGGAATACACTTAAGAGTATATATTTGTAAATTACAGTCTATCTTATGAGGTTGTAAGTATAAAAGATAAGGAGAATCTTTTAAGAACCCGTGTTTTTCCGGATAGTCGTTTTGAGAAGAAATTTTAATTTTTGTTGTTGGATGCTTGTGATGGGTAAAATTGTCATTTTCCCTCACAATATGATCTCAGATAATTTTTCTAACAACTATGTTGGACCCAGAATAGGGTGTTTACCCTAGGACAGAAGTCTGGAGGAATTCTGAGCTGTTCGAATTTTGGAGGAATATTTAATATTTAATATTATTAAATTAAATACTAATTTATTCACACGAGTTTGTTTAGTGTAAATTTTAAATGGAGAGTCGGATTGAGATTTCGTCTATGTCGTTGAGTCCGTAAGGGGGATTTTAGCCCAGATAAGGCATAAACTCTTGTCGGGCACCGGGGCCGGCCCAGGCCCATTTTTCTTCCTTTTCTTTTCTTCTTTTCTTTTCTTATCTCTCTCTTCCTCCCTCCTCCTTCTTGCGCATGCACCATGTGTGGCTCCTCCTTGGTTGTGTCCCATGGGAGAATTGGGAGATCGAGAAAACGTTAGTGAAGGAGGGCAAGAGTGGTACCGTTTCGAAGCTCTCGACGCGCTGATTCCGCGAAGGGCAACCGGGTGCTGTGAAATCAACCGAACCTTCGTCAGTTTCCACCTGAAGGTAGGTCCGTTTATGTTTTCTCCATATATTCAATTAAAAAATTTTGTTTAGAGTTTTTAAAGTCTTATATTTCTTGCATATATTCCCATGGGGCTTGATCTGTTGTTTCAGGGGCGAAAACGGGCGAATCGGGCGTTTTTAAGGATTTCCTGTCGGAAAACCCAGTATACACGATGTGTGTTCTAGGGGAACACACCGTGTGTTCTTACCATTCGAGGAAGATGACGTTTTCTTAATTACACGCTGTGTACTTTGAGTACACGCCATGTAGTGGGTGGCCGTGTGGAATAGAACATGGAATAGTGGTTTTTTTGAAGTACACACCGTGTACAGTAAAGTACACACCGTGTAGTAGTACATGGGCATGTGTTCGGGTGAAAACGGACACAGTGTAACTTTTTCTGAAGAGTACACGTCGTGTACAGTAAATTACATGTCGTGTACTATTACACAGGTAGGCCCTATGTGCTATGTCCATGTACTCTGTCCATTCACTACTCTAGCTTAGTAATTATCGGATATCATGGGCTCTGGAAGTCAGAATTGGGCGTGTGAGTAGTCTATTCTGAGATTTTTTCCATGTAGATTACTATGTTGGACTCCTTTTGATTTTTAGAGGTCATATAAAGGGGGTTTTGGGGGGTTTTATCTAAATTTAGGGGTTCTTCCTCCAATTATCGAGTCCACTCGTCACTTGAGGGTGAGACTTGGCAAGGTTGCTAGGTTGGGTGTTCGGACCAACTTAGTAGACACCATTAATATGAGATGATTTGTGATCAATCTCTTGTAACCTTTCTTTATAGGACGTTTCCCTTGTGAGAAGTGCCCTTCTGGCCTAAGAGGTCGTGAGACCGGATGCTTCTAAGGGTCCCCGGAGGGATACCTTGCTTGTGTACTAAACTCAGGAGTCCTTATAGGAACTTTGTCATGTTTTCTTTGAAAGGACCCCTATTATGGGTTGCCTCTTTTGTTCTTCATTAGAGGATATTATGTTGGATTACTCTTTGATAAGGATCCCATGTAGGATTCCTTCTCTCTAGTTATTTGGAGGATCCTGAGTAGGATAACTCATTGGTGTTTGACTTGTGGGACCCAACGGGTGGCCGTTGTTTGACCGTCCTGAGTTGTTACATCGGGTTGGGGTAGAGAAGGTTTTCGGGTGTCATCTAGAAGATGTGCCAATCTATTAATCCCGAGGGGTTATGTATTTAATGTTGGGTTGGGTGTTTGTCCACCCTCACTTGTTTGTTTATATCTGACTTGGGTTGTTGGTGTTGTAGTTATTACCAGAGGTGCTTCCTGGTTGGTGGCTGTTGAGCCTGATGCGAGGCATATTCTTATTTTTTGGGATACCTAATTAGCCTTGTGTTCCTGAGTAGTAGGTGTCTTTGTGTTTATTTTCCATCTGTTGTGTGTTTTGTGCGTTTTTGAGCTACGAACCCATATTTGGGGTGTCGTGTGGCTGAGGCCGCGACTATTTTTAAATACCTATAATTGAATAGGTAATTAATTGTGAAAATAAAATGTTGTTTGGGAGCGCTGCTTGGATCTAGGACTATCCCAAGGGGTGCATTCCTCTGTTTAGCCGTTTGGCCAGGATGCCTGAGGGTATGCCATGTTTAATTATGAATTATTTTTTCCTTTAGAGGAATTGTATGTAAATTGCATGTATATATGTTGGGCATGGCCCGGTTACTTGTGCCTGAGGGCGGTGTCTTACTATAGCCTGAGGGTGTGACTGTGTTATCCTGAGGGCGACGTTCTATTTTCCCAGAGGGAAACCATTCGTGCCTGAGGGATTGAATTCTATTATGCCTGAGGGTGAGATTCTGTTATGCCAGAGGGCGAGATTCTGATTCGCCTGAGGGAAAGGCCTGAGGGAAAGGTTACTGTTTCGCCTGAGGGAAAGGCCTGAGGGCAAGGTTACTGATTCTCCTGAGGGCAAGGCCTAAGGGAAAGGTTCTTTTTAGCCTGAGGGTGTGGTTTTGTTTAGCCCGAGGGCAAGGTTATGTTTATCCTGAGGGCTTGGTTCTGGTTGACTTGTTCAGAGATATATTTTCAGCGTTGGCT
Organism: Viscum album; assembly: GCA_963277665.1. Lineage (NCBI taxonomy): Eukaryota > Viridiplantae > Streptophyta > Magnoliopsida > Santalales > Viscaceae > Viscum > Viscum album. The sequence goes on from OY728158.1 coordinate 267,633,440, forward strand.
GAAGCAGTTACCTGTCTTGGGGATTACGAACATAGAGATCGACTTAATGATACACGGCTTGAGTGGCATGACGTCCAGCCCAATGCCCTTGAACAGGATGTCCGGGAGATCGAGCTTATGGTCCCAAGGATCGACTGCTGATGTGGTTTCTTGTTATTTGAATCACCTAATCATGAATATTCATATTTATATATATGTGTATAGGTATGGGACTATACATGTGTACGCATATAAATATGTACATCCATGGTGACACTTGCCCAATTGACAGGGATTATATACCCTGAGTTCAACTATGGTTTCTCGTTTGGTTTACGTCCTTTTGTTGTGTTCTAGCTAGGCTGAGCGCGTTGTTGTTGCATACACTTTTAGCAGCACAGTTGTAGGTTTCTTGTAGGGGTTCCCTAATGAGATTATTTCTCACCCCTGCACGTACACCTTGGTGTGCGTGTAGACCTTATGTTTGCTTTTCAGGTTGAACACGAGTTGCATGGTGGATAGGGCTGAAGCCTAGTGTTTCATAATCGAGAAGAGCATCTCTAGTGGTACTACTGATCGGGCTGCTGCAGTTCTACAGTGTCTGGAGATTTGGTACGTGGATTGGCTTGGAGTTAGTAGTAGAGCCCTGTACTTTTAATTTCTGTTTTTTTTGTACTTGTATCTGTATGGTCGGCCCTGTGGGTGACAATTGTTCTATTGTATTGCATAGCTCTTTGGGCTTTTACAGCATTTTACTATTACAGCTAATTCTAATTCTATTGTTCACTGCTTCCGCACTCTGTTTACAATCCGCTGTGTATGATACTTAATTATTTCATCTATTTTCATACTCTGGTATGAGGGCATAGTCTCCCCACTATCACACCCTAGGCCCTCGCTGCTAGTCGGCAGCCTCTGATGTACGGGGAGGCACTCTTGAGGCCTTGTGGCGAACCGGCTCGGGGCACTCGTTTAGTGGCTTCCGGGTCGGGATGTTACAACGTGGTATCAGAAGAGTTTTTATTCATGGTCTTTACTATTTGGGATATGGTAGACAGGAGTATTAAGAATGTGTCGGAACTTATGATAGATATCGGGCTGGTGCATCGAGAACACTTGTTCCGGTGCCAGGGTTTGAGATTGTTGTTCTGATTTTGCGATGTTACAGTTGTATATTATTTTCGCCTTGAGAAATGCACATGTTATGTGGTGATTTGGTTTACTAAGGATCTCTAGCTCTTTTACATTGGTAAGATGTCAGGGATGGATTTTGACTCTTGGCCAGCAATGGCAAGAGGCATCTCATGCATCATACTAGGCACGTAGGATTCACAGCATATAGGCCTGCTAGTGTGTGATTTTACTGACGACTGAGACCTTTGGGCCTGCTTGCACATAGTTTTTACTCTGATGGAAGGTTGTTTGGATCTACGTTGAGGTGTTGGTGTGAGAATGATGACTCAGTCCTTGTGCACTGGTGGTGTAGTGACCCAAGTTGGTCTATGTGGAACGTGATGCCTTTCTGTTTAACCCTTATTGGGTGTTGTTTCTTGGGTATGTGGTTGTCTAGTAGGATCGTTGAGTATGATGCTGATAGAAACCATGTCTTTTCTTGTGAAATGGACCTCCTTGTGGTATTTTTGTATATAGATACCCGATGAGTGTCAGTTCAGTTTCTCTTCTTCTTGGGTTGTGAACTCCAGAGAGTAGTTCTGTCTGAGGATTCTCAGAGAGGATCAGAGCCCTTGTAGGTTGTGTTTTGGTTTTGAATTTACCCCTTGTAGGTTGATGTATGTTTTATTCGAGGGAAACATGTGTGAGGATGGTTGACCCATTCTCGAACCCTAGTGAGGTTTTGGCAGGATGCTAGCGTGACTCGGAGGGAGTTGGACACGCCTCTAGTGAAATCTTAGTGTACTCCTGTTAGAGACGATCATGCGCTATCTTGATTCGTCTTGAGTATGCTGAGAGGGATTCATCCCTATGCCGAGCTCCTTTTTCTTTCCTAAGGTCATTCCTGTTGAGGATGGAACCTGTTCTGTTTGTGCTCTCGGAGCGGTGTAAAGAAATCCATATGGTGGGGAGTGCTCCATTTTCCCTTTGAGGTGACTTTCCTTGTTTAGTTTAAACTTCAGTGTTTTCCAGGAGCTCTTGAGCTCAGGGTTTTCTTTCAATACATCGATTAAGTCTAATCCTATGGTGGGGAATACTAGATCGGGTGTAGTTGAATGTTTTCTGCATAGAAGGTAGTTGTTAATGCTATAAGGTTGGTCGTCAAACAGTCTAGATAGCTTTTTTGTGTAGATTCTCGGGTCAGGAAGCATGGTTGCTGGTCCCTTTACTGGGCTTCTCGGGGATGAGAAGGTTTATGGTGGGGAGTTTGTAAGAACCTGTGTTTTTCCAGACAGTCGTTTTGAGCAGAAATTTGAATTTTTGCTGTTGGATGCTCGTGAGGGGTAAAATGGTCATTATCCCCTACCATCTGATCTCGGATAATTTTTTTGACAACACCATTGGACCCGTAATAGGGTTTTTACACTAGGACAGGAGTTTGGAGGAATTATGAGATGTTCGAATTTTGGCATAATATTTAATATTTAATATTATTAAATTAAATATTAATTTATTTACACAAGTTCGTTTAGTGATAACTTTTAAATGGAGCATCGGATTGAGATTTCATATGCACCGTTGAGTCCGGATGGGGGAGTTTATCCTAGAGAAGGCATAAAATCTTGTCGGGCGCCGGGGCCGGCCCGAGCCCGTTTTTTTTCTTTTTCTTTTCTTCATTTATTTTCTTATCTCTCTCTTCCTCCCTCCTCCTTCTTGTACACACACCAAGTGTGGCTCCTCCTTGGCCATGTCTGATTGGGAGAATTGGGAGATCGAGAAAACAGTAGTGAAGGAGGCCAAGAGTGGTACCGTTTCGAAGCTCTCGACGCGATGATTCCGCGAAGGGCAACCGGGAGCCGTGAAATCAACCGAAGCATCGGCGGTTTCTGCCAGAAGGTAGGGATGTTTATGTTTTTGCCATATATTCACTTAAAACATGTTTTTGTGTATTTTTAAAGTCTTATATTTCTTGCTTATATTATCATGGGTCTCGATCTGTTGTTTCGGGGGCGAAAACGGCCGAATCTGGCGTTTTTAGGGATTTCCCGTTGAAAAACCCAGTATACACGGCGTGTGTTCCAGGGGAAAGCGTCGTGTATTCTTTCTATTAAAGGAAGATGACGTTTTATTAATTACACTCCCCGTACTTTGAGTACACTCCATGTAGTGGGTGGCCGTGTGGCTGGTCGTGTGGAATAGAACACGAAATAGTGGTTTTTTTGAAGTACACGCTGTGTACAGTAAAGTACACGTCGTGTAGTGGTACATGGGCATGTGTTTGGGTAAAAACGGACCCAGTGTAACTTTTTTTGAACATTACACGCCATGTACAATAAAGTACATGCCGTGTACTATTACCCTGGTAGGCCCTATGTGCTCTAGCCATGTACTCTGGCCATGTACTGCTCCAACTTAGTAATTTTGGGATATCTAGGGCTCTGGAAGTCCTAATTGGGCGTGTGAGTGGTCGATTCTAAGAGTTTTACCATGTAGATCAGGATAGTGGACTCTTTTTGACTTTTATAGGTCATATAAAGGGGGTTTTGGGGTTTTTTATCTAAATGGAGGGGTTCTTCCTCCAGTTATCCAGTCCAGTCATCACTTGAGGGTGAGACTTGGCGAGGTTTCTAGGTTGGGTGTTTGGACCAACTTATTAGACACCTTTAATATGATATGATCTGTGATCTATCTCCGGTAACCTTTCTTTAGAGGACAGTTTCTTTGGGATGCATGCCCTTCTGGCCTAAGAGGCCATGAGACCGGATGCTTCTAAGGGTCCCCTGAGGGATGCCTTGCTTGTGTGGTGAACTCGGGAGTCCTTGTAGGAACTCTCTCATGTTTTCATTGAGAGGACCCCTATTATGGGTTGCCTCTTTTGTTCTTCATTCCAGGATCATATCTAGGATTCCTCTTTGATAATTATCTCATGTAGGATTCCATATCTCTAGTTATCTAGAGGATCCTGAGTAGGATGACTCCTTGGTGTTTGACTTGTGGGACCCGGCGGGTGTCCATTGTTTGACTGACCTGAGTTGTTACGTTGGTTTGGGGTAGAGAAGGTGTTTGGGTGTCATCTAGAATCTTTTCCAAGCTAGTAATCTTGAGGGGTTTGGTTTTTACTGTTGGATTGGGCGTTCAGCCACCCTCACTTGTTTGTTTATATCTTACTTGGGTTATTGACGATGTAGTTGTTACGATAGGTGCTTCATGGTTGGTGGCTGTTGAACCTGATGTGAGGTGTCTTCTTATTTTTTGGGATACCTACTTTGCCTTGTGTGCATGAGAAGTAGGTGGCATGGTTTTTATTTCCAACTGTTGTGCGTTTTGTGCGTTTTTGAGCTACGAACCCATATTTGGGGTGTCGTGTGGCTGAGGCGGTGGCTATTTTAAATACCTAGAATTGAATAGGTAATTAATTGTGATAATAAAATTCTATTTGGGATCTCTTCTTGGATCTAGGACCATCCCGAGGGGTGCGTTTCCTTATTTAGCTGTTTGACTAGGATACCTGAGGGTATGCCATGTTTAATTATGCATTACATTTATCTCGAGAGGAATTGTATGTAAATTGCATGTTTATATGTTTGGAATGGCCCGATTACTTGTGCCTGAGGGTGGTGTTTTTCTATAGCCTTGAGGTGTGACTGTAGTAGCCTGATGGCGATGTTCTATTTCGCCTGAGGGAAACCTTTCATGTCAGAGGGCTTGACTTCTGTTATGACTGAGGGGAATATTCTGTTATGCCTGAGGGCGAGATTCTGATTCACCTGAGGGAAAGGCCTAAGGGAAAGGTTACTGTTTCATTTGAGGGAAAGGTTACTGATTCGCCTGAGTGAAAGGTTCTGTTTATCCTGAGGGCTTGGTTCTGGTTGACATTTTCAGAGATATATTTCTGGCGTTGGCCGAAGCAGGTACATATCTATGGGATTACGGACCCAGAGATCGACTTAATGATACACGGCTTGAGTGGCACGATGTCCAGCTCAATTCCCATGCACATGATGTCCGTGAGATAGGGCTTATGGTCTCAAGGACCGACTACTGATGTGGTTTCTTGTTATTTGAATCACCTAATCATGAATATTCATATTTATGTATATGTGTATAGGTATGGGACTATACATGTGTATGTATATAGATACAGCCATCCATGGTGGAACTTCCCCAGTTGATAGGGATTATATACCCTGAGTTCAATTGTGGTTGCTCTTTGGTTTACATCCTTTTGTTGTGTTCCAGCTAGGCTGAGCATGTTGCTGTTGCATACACTTTTAGCAGCACAGTTGTAGGTTGCTTATCGGGGTTCCCTACTGAGATTATTTCTCACCCATGAACGTACACCATGGTTTACCTGTAGACCTTATGTCTGCTTTTTAGGTTGAGCACGAGTTGCATGGTGGATAGGGTTGAGGCCCAGTGTAGCATGATCGAGCGGAGATGCTCAAGTGGTACTACTGATCGGGCTACTTCATCTCGACAGTGTCTAGAGATTGGGTACGTGGATTGGCTCGGAGTTAGTAGAAGAGACCTATACTTTTACTTTTTGTTTATTTTGTACTTGTATCTGTATGGTCGGCCCTATGGGTGACTAGTGTTGTATTGAATTTCATAGCTATTTAGGCTTTTATAGCCTTTTACTATTACAGCTAGTTCTATTTCAGTTGTTTACTACTTCCGCACTCTGTTTAATTTCCTCTTTGTATGATACTTAGTTATTTCCATTGTTTTTATACTATGGTATGAGTGCATATTCTCCCCAATATCACACCCTAGGCCTTCGTTGCTAGTCGGCAGCCTCTGGCGTACGAGGAGGCGAGCTAAAGGCCTTGTGGTGAACCGGCTTGGGGCACTCATTTAGTGGATTCTAGGTCAGGACGTTACAAATCTTATAGCAGACTTTATAGATGATTCATCTATAATTAGATGTGTCAGCCTCATATCATCAACATTCCCATATACTCTCTTGGATGCTAGGGCTTCACATTCATTCATTTCTATGAAATTATCCTTTCTTATTAAGATTAAATTGGAATCTTTATCTTTATATAAGATAAATTTCAATTTTATGGGAAAGTTGTTAAAGTGATGCAATAAAATTTCATCATGTTCTTTAATAGAGGAATAATTAAAAAATATCTACGATATTATGTTTATTTATATTTATACCTATGAATTAATCTTGGGAGTTGATTTATTAACATAATTTCTAGACATTATTGACTACTATAATAATATGGAACTCTTCACCTCTACCATGTTTATAAAATACTACCATATGGAGATTTATCATTCCATTTTGGTTATGAAAGCCATGATCGAGGCCAAGTGGGAGCTATATTATGGGAGATGTCAAGCATTTCTCTAAGAGTGGTGGATGTCTGGTGACATTATATATTTCCACCTAAATTTTTCATATATTTTGATTTATTTTATAAATATTTATGAGGAATTCCACATAATATGTATGGGGAATTTACTATCATTTCAATTCTATGAATTGAGATGATTTATATTCATCCTTATGATATATATATTTCTGAGTAAAGAGTATTAAATATTCAGAAAGAAGATATTGAAACCAAAGGATTTTTTTCATAAAAAAAATTATTTGGAAGCTTTGGTCCACTTCGTCCAAGATGTAGGTAAATTAATGTGCTTATGAGTGGTGTATTGTAAAATGAATCATGACACAATAGAGAACTTGTATTGATTACCCAAAATTATTTATTTCAAAAATTATTTAAAGGGGATATGTGGTTTTTAAATATTGACAAGTGATTATATTACTGTAATCATTAATATAGTCTTGAAGATATTCTAAATATCTCATTTTGGAGTTGTAATTGACATTTTTTATATCCAATAATTCAACATAGCCTAATGAATAATCTTATTATTCTTAGGATTTAGAAAAAATACTTTTCAAACTTTTAAGGACACTTTTAATGTAGTGTTTTTGGATTATATTTTCATATGCTAAAATTATTGTACCATGCATGGTTGGAATCCTTGTATCACTTTAGATACCATAATGGAACATAATTTTCTCTCTAGATTTTATAAATTCTCTATAATGAATTGAGAGGTTAAATTATTGGGTCTTATTATTTTTAAGGATATTATTTAGTGGGTCCTGAGAAGGTGGAGTAAATAATATCTTAAAAGGCCCCTAAAAATTTCACTGTGATCAAGAGTTTTAATAGGATCCTAGGGTATTATTACAGCATCATTCAGATAATTTCAAATATTTTTTAACCTATTAAAAATGAAACAAAATGAGGGATAATATTTGAAAAAAATGATTAATGTGAGTTATATTTTCTTGAGATGAAGGATCAATTAAATATAGTTATTATACACATTATTCCTAAAAGAAGTATGGAATATGGTTTATATTGTGATGCTTTGTTAGTGGGAAATTTAAGTGTTCTATTATAAGACAATCGGGAAGTGGATCATGGTTCATGAAAATTATTAGCTCATGAGTAAAACTACGATACCTATGATTATTAATTGGTCAGAATTCTTCATGATTGGGAGTGATGGAGGTACGTTCTATAGGGTGAATTCATTATGGTGTTCACACACCAATAGTGACTCAGTTATATATTCTTTTTAAGGGACTTGAATCTTAGTAAATAGTATTGTGTGGAATACATTAAATATTTGGATTTTAATATCCAATACTCTATAGATAAGGGGTGTTTTTGAAGACTCCCTTACATAATATGTTAAAAATTAAAACGTATTAGAATCTAAGGGACAGTGTTGATTTGTGTCTCTTATAGTAATCATTTTCTTAAATGTAGGTAATGATCATAATGGAATGTAATTATTCTCTATCGACTATGCATCATCTCTCATGGATCTTGTAAAGTATTAACCTATAACATATCTTTATTATTTGATTATTCAAGTGAGACATGATGGAGAGAAGATAAATGCTGTATTTTTATAATCCCAATCACTATTTCCCTATATTTATATGATTTTATCTATACAAAATTGTTTTAGGTAAATTGTGATAAATTACCATCATGCTTCACATTGATAAATTCATATAGGAAATGTTGAGATATATTGTGATGTTCGCTGCCAGTTTTGGTTGTTAGGAACAAAAATGTATATAACATGTTCATGCTATATACCATACCACTAACTAGGTAAAGGCTGATTATAAATAGCATATGAGTACACTATAACCACAATTCTTTCTCCTTTTTAAGTCAAATGAGATCAACATAGAATTCATTATGGACCTCCTAAAAATCACGAGAGGCCTGGATGTTGTATATGAGATTGTATACAGAATGACAAGGATGTATCACTTAATGAAAATAAAAGGGGCTTCTTAAATTGATGGTCTTGAAAAAGTATAAGTTTTTGGGTCTCTCATGTTTCATAGTAATTCCTATACCATTGTTTCTATGAGAGATACTATCTTTACATCTCCATTATAGCATGTGCTACAATGAGAACTACATTCATAGGTAAATTTGAGTACATATTTTCATTCATAAATCGCTATATAGTCAGATAAAACTGTTGATATATGATGTGAAAATGAATTATTTATTTTAGTAGCTTGATATATAATATAATTTCCTTATAAAAATTCTTCAAAAATATTAGATAATAGTGATAGATTTTGATGTAATTATTTTATGATCCATAGTTGAAACCATGTAATTATTCTTGTTTTATTATGATAGCTAAGTCCCCAGTGAACATAAATAATGTTTTTCAGAGATGACATAGTAGGTGAAATTGATCTTGATGTGTATTTAACCACTCAATGTCATTAAAATTCCAAAAGAAATCTATAAACATGAAACTTGGATGTTAAAGATGCTTATCTCATCTTCTTTTAGGTTGAACGAAGGTTGGGTCACTAAAATATCTGAAATCAAGTGAATCTAGATTCTCATTACAGGATTTGGTTAGAGAGGAATCTTATCATATATCACTAACCCCCTAAATTTAGTTCCATTCATAATACATCAAATGTATCTCCAGTGAGAACGTATGTCCCTAACACCTCACACATGATTCATTATGATGGCCTTTATAGTGACGTCAATGAATCCAATATGAAAAATCCTATATACATCATCAGCATAATATATATGGTATTATTGGAAATAATATTTACACTAGTTTGAATAAAGTAGTAGCATATTCAACATGGGTATAAAATTTTGGAGTGAGATGATGATATGGAAAAGAAATGGCCTAATTTATTTCCCAATGGATCCATTCAAACAAATTTGGGAATCAGAGGCCTTATGGTGTGGATGTATCAATGGGATTAACCCTTGAAATATTGAATACTCCTTGATTATTCCTTTTAAATGAATTTATTAATGCATTGAAATTTTTTTTAATTATTAATTTAGTAATGGATATATTGGAGTCCATTTTGGTAGAATGATCCAAGAAATTTGGGTTTTTATAATAAGAAAATATTCCATGAAATTTGTTGTTGTTGGCCCACTGGAATTTTGGTGGAGACTATCAAAACCAACTTCCTTTGTTATCAAAACATTTTTGGTATTCCCTTAAAGGTATGTTTTATTTATTCAAATTTTTTATGGGGTATAGAATATAATTTTTTATATCAAATATAAAATTAAACCCATAAATGAACTTTAATCAGGATATTCCCCATAAATGACCCATTAACAACAATATAGTATCTTTATCTCTCAATCTATCCAATTCTATTTTCCACCTTTGATGACTATGTCCTTCCTTTTTTATTCAAGCAAACAAATTAGTCACTATGTCTCTTCCTTAGTATGACAAAAACCATACACTATAATATAATATCCTTTTTTTATTCTATTTTAACTATTGAAGCTTCAATTATCTCTCTTAAATTTAGTTCTTATGGAATTCCATCCTTATGTTAAATACTATATTTTTTCAGTGTTTCTGAGAGGTTATCTTAGATGACATAAAGGTAATTATTTTTCTTCTTTATTTAGTATCATGTTTCATATTAAGAAAACCCTAGTACAAAATATTTCCTTCTTGGTTGACCAAAAGGATCAGGTGGTGTTCTTATCCTCTTCCCCCATACCTAAGTAGTTGTTCAAAAATTATTTTCATAGGAACACCCCTTCACCCAATCTGACTCAAAAAGAGTTGTCATTGAAATGGTCTTATAGATGAGTGAACCCAATTTAAAATTAATAGATATAGAAAATAAATGGTTTTCCTTAAATAATTTATAGATATAGTATATTTTATCCCTTTTTTAATGAACCTCTATTTATAATATTAGAAGTACTAATTTGGATATATGACTTCAATTATTTGTTTTCATATAAAATTTTAGGCTTATATTGAAGGGTTTGAAAATTGATAATGTTAATCTCATGTAATCTTGAGTTTTGGTTTATAAATAATTTAAATGAATATTTGGAAACATTAAATTGTTTATGGACATAATATATTATATTATAATGTTATCTACTCTTCTATACATTTTAGATATATATATATATTATGATATATATCATCCTAAATATGTAAATTATTTAATATTCATATATTTTTCACTTAAAATGGCTTCAATCCCTAACTCTTTTTATAGATCGATGGAGTGGGATAATATTTCAAGGAATTGATTTTTTCCACTCATTTACCTATTAATTAGGACATGCTGTAAGATATCCCTGACAAGAATAACTTAATTCCTTCCAATATGAGTCCATGAGGCCCTAAATACATTTCACACCTCAAACCACAAGTGTGTGTGAATATGAGTACATGTGTGAGATATTTACATGTACCCTCATTTCCTCCTTTGGTATATGGCTTAGTCAATAAGATTGGATCCAGGGTCAGCGATTCAATAACGTATATAGGTATAGAACCACCCCTATTATGGAGTTATTTTCAACGTAAAGTATCATGTATTATATCCTTTTTGTGCTCTATTGTGGATACTTTTTAAATCATCTACCTTTTTATCATTGTTTCACACATTATACCTTATTAATGTTTTCTTTATGGTTGGATGGAAACCAAATAATGAGATTTTATTCTCATTCCTTTCATGAGACCCTCTTATAACTCATACAATCCTTTTTTTATGTGATACATGTAAGGGGAAGGTGATCGACTATGTGGAAAAAAATTTGTGGAGGGTATATCAATGGTGTTAACATTTTTTATTTTTATTGCATAGAACATTTGTGTTCATATGGATTTCCCCTAAAAATACTTTTAATAGGATTCTTAGTCAGGAGAAATTCCATGGAATTTAGTCCTTTTTATTACTCTCTCATTGAATATATTGGATTTTATCTCCATTCACATTTTTTGAATGAAATATGGAAATATATAGTCATGTTATTTACTGGGAATGAATGAACATATCCACTTCCACTTTAGGTTTCACTGAGCACGTTCCCAATATTGATTGTAATTGCTTAATGTTTTTAGTTTATTAAACCACATGGTGTGGACCATGGTTGGTTTATTATTTTTTAAATGGGGGAAATTTGTATCTTATAAGTGTAATAATAGACCCACTGTCATCACATAAACATTTAGTGATGTTTTGGTGCACTTAAGGTGTTTTAAGGACCCAACCAAGTATTTTTCATGTTATTGGTTCATAATAATAATATATGGTGTCACCCATCTCTATTTTTTCTCCCTCATCTTGGGTTGTAATATAATTTCTATGAATTTAGTTAATATTTTGGGTAATTATTTAATCATATCATGAAGGAATCATTATAAACCATAGGGATTTTTTTCTGGGGTGGGTTTAGGGTCATGGTAATAGATGAACACAAATAAAATTCTATCATTTATTTTGAGTTATTTATTATTATTAGTGTAAATTATATTCTATAATCCAATAAGGTGTATTTCATTGTATATTATGAATCAGATGATACATTAGTGCTCTGGATGTTAGCTTGTCTTGGCGTGGGAATGGAAAAGGCTTGAATGGCCATGTATTTGGATTTTAATTCTCTTTATGTGGTTCATTATCCCAATAATACTTGACCATATATTTTTTATGCATGTATATACCTTATCGTATTGGGGTTCAGTCATTCCTAAATTGGATTGGGACTAATAGTCACCTAGGAAAATATTATGTGGGTAAATCCATCTAGGTGTAGAGTGAGTGCATCATTGGGTATCGTGTTTTCTAATGATTCTTGAAAACATTGTATTTACGACTAATAAGATGCTATTTTAGAATCAGATGTGTCCAAAATTGGCCTTTAGGATTTAAAGAAATAATGGATAGTATTGTATTTGACTCCATGGGCTATTGGATATATCAGGGTATGATTAGGCCTTTGTTGATGGGTGAGAAGGTTTCATGTCTCATGTATGGTTGGAAGCTTCCATTGGGGTTGGGTAGTGATCCTAGTTCTTGATTTTTGTAAGACATGCCATCAAGGGACTGATATAATGTAACATGGAGGGTCTCCAATGTATAAAGTCTCTAGACATATCCGATATAAAATATGAGATAATACCAAATCATGGGTCCAAAAATATGTTCTCATATGGCCTAGAAGTGATCCATTGAGAAGATATGGGTGAGTTTTCCTAGCACGATTCCGGGGATTCAAGACTGAAATGATGATGTATGAATTTCAATGGAAATTGGTCATATAATATTTAGGTTATGGTATGGTAGTTCTTGGTCATCATTTTTTTGATGTGGGGTAATGGGTTAAGATTTTTTTAATTGTGTAGAGTTTAGGTTCGGTCAGAAAAAACCTAGTGGATGACCTCATATGAATGATAGGGATTATATTGGGTTAATCATATCAATAATTCATACTTGACTCTGGCTAGGGAGGATTTACTATGAGGAGAAGTGTATGATGTGAAGTGATTAATAGGGGGATAGGTTATGAATGAAAAGAAATAGGTTTTGAACTATGAATGTGGTATATAGATGGTTGTGGAGATAAATGAGAGCATGGTGTTGACCATGTGAACTAGGATGTTTATATGTGTCGAGATGTTTAATGACTATCATACCCTTATTGAGAGGTAAAAGTACAAGGTTTATCCTGATTAAATAACCAATGTTAGAGTGTTCCTATCATATTTAGAAATAATTGATCTACCTATAGTGGGAGTTCACTAGTTTTAGTTTAACATGAGACCACACCATTAGTGAAAGGGCAGTGGTATGAGATTTTATATGTGATGTGATACAACACTTTATCTTGACTAAGAGAGTTGTTTTATGATGTGTATTATGAATCATGGAGTTACACCTCATAGTAAATGAAATTTTTGTCTTATTTTTTTGTTTTGGGATTAAGAATCGACGTCGGGACTTACACTAAGTAAGATGGTAGAGTTCAAGACTTTGTATGATGAGTTCGTGGTTCAGTAGGGACCCTACCCTGAGTGTGAGGGGATGGTTTTTATGCAATTTGTCACTATACCGCACATTATTTGGTATAATTTAAGAAATTTATAATGTGTTGAGGATTATTTCTAACATTTATCGATCCAGGTATGGTTGGGTGTCATGGTTTCCTAGTTGACACATGATTTCCTAACATGTATTTTTTATGAAATTTTATTTCAATTATTTGATTTCCTAAAGAATAAAAATAAATTTTATAGAATATTATAGGTCCACATTGAGAGACCACATAGAGGTATAGTTCTCATACCCTACATGGGAACCCTAGTGGATGTGAAGACTTTATGTATGTTTAGTAGTACGGCCACATTTTTCATAATGGATCGATCTGGAGCATATTGATAAGGAATTATACATGGTATATTTATGATTCATGGGGTTGTTCTATGTTTTCATTATAATTATTATTATTTAATTTCATTTCATATATATCATCGGCTCATTGAGAGATTTGTTGAGATGATGGTGGTGTGTTAATGCATATTCATTTTTCATATAATGTGAAATTTGATAACATATTTTAGATATCTTTGGCAATTTATTATTATTAATGGTCGTAATATTTATGGAAGAATTTCTCTAACATATGTTTTAGAACCTTCCCACTAGTTGCTATTATGTTACATTTGATGTGGAATGAGTAAGTTCATATGGCCACCACTAGAGAGTTTCATTCAAGTTATATTTTCTGGGGCATTATACCCGTATGGCTTTTATAAATAAAAACACAATTATTACCACTAACATCAGACTAAAACAATAATAATCCCATGTAAATTTGTGACATCCAATTGATAATTTATCCCAAATTCATCTGTTAATTAATTAATAAAAATATTGGGTGTTATACGTGGATTTTATTCATTTCATTATTTATAATATTATTACTCAAATGAATGAAATATAAAGTGTTTTTATCCAATGGGATATAGATATATATTTTATATCAATCACAATGGAACTATATTTTATATGATTAGGATTCTCTAAATATTGGACACTAATGATGTTTAGGGAATTAATTCTTCATCCTCTCTTAATGTACATATATTACTTACTAATAACTCATCATGTTTTATGAGACTAAATAGTCAATATATGTACTAAATGAAATTGAGTTAATGTTATATTTATGAGTAAGTATTACCCACAATTACCACATTGATATAAAATATATCAAAATTAAATTTAATGAATAAAAATTCAATACATGTAAATGATAATATTAATTAAAAGTGAGAGAATTTAAAAATTAAACTTACATGGTAGATTATAGGTTAATGTTATTTTTTATCCAAAATTTTAGTGGAAACATGAAGGGTTAAATCTAAAGAATATATATAAAAAATTTAGGCCTATTCTAATTCAGAGTAAAAAATTTGAAAAAATACCACACTTATTTCATAACAGAATTTTATTCCTTTTAATATAATTACTATTTTTAAATTATTATTTTAATGATAAATAATTATATATAGAAATGGTCCCAAATATTGATTATATTTCTATTAAATTATATAGATTACTTTAAATAAATTATATTACTTTTTTATTGCATAATATGAGGACAATGTTTTTTATTTTGATGTTATTTTGAGTTTCAATTTGTAATTTATTTGAATAAGTAAAATACTAGGAGAAGGAAATGAGAGAGGTGATTGATAATATGTGGGATGAATTAATATTATATGAATTAGTGATTAGATAATTTAATTGATTCATTGTTTAATGGTTGAATAAATTCATGGAGTTGCAAAAAATAATCATATAAATATTTCATCACACATCGTTAAATAATAGTAAACATCATGTCAAATACAACCATGATTTTTCTTTTCAAAGGTGAATTTAGATTAACTGTGAATACTTTTGGAATAAATCTATTTCAAAATTATCGTAATTATTATACTCCCATAGTTAATCATAGTTCTCATCTTTGTTATATCAACCACACTTCTCTATATAAAACTTCATATAGCCCCTACAAATATAGTGTCTAATTATAGTTTGAATTAAGGTAGTTGAATATTAATTATATAAACTCGTAGAAATTTACTTTATTCAATGTAAAAAGTACAATTTAAAAAATATAACCCAATAAAAACATACATAATAAACCATTTTTTAAATGAATACAAAATGAATAACAATATTAATTATTTTTCATAAGTTCTCCTTTATTGGTAATGTAAATTAATTTTTACAAGACTAATAGTTGAATCATAATAACCTATTTTGTGTCCTTATTTTATACATTCTTATGACATATTTTTAAATTATTTTCAAGTCATTATGTTCTTATAATGTTTTTTTATTACATAAGTATTTGAAGATAATGAACATGAAGAGATAGAAATTACTGTTAGGGATATATATGGGTAATGATTTGGGTCATTATTAAATAGTAGTATATGGAGTCCTTCATGGGATTTTATGATGTCACTCACATTAAGATAATATATTCCCCAAAAAATCAATAGTAAAATGTGTTTCAAGTAAAACTTATTAAGAAAATAATAGTACATCATTACTCTAGACATGTATTTAGTGGATACTAACACTAAATGGAGTTTTAGAATGAAGAGAGTAGTGAAATTTGTTTCGATTCCACACTAAATATGATCATAATATTATTATAGAATAGTAGACATGAACCTAAATTTAAGATATGGATTCATGTCGTTTGGAATACATAGAATTAATTCTTTTAGCCAGAAAAAAACTACATTTTATAGACATTAGGGAACCCCTTTGGAAAACGAATCATAATTATTGGAATTAGGTAGAAACATATTATAGAAATTAATATCTTGCACAAATTAATCATGTACGTTAGATCACACTTTAGTTAATTGGTTTTCCAGATCACACTAGATAGTGATCAGATGTGTCCTTTCGATTGTGCATGATCTAATCTATAGTCTAGAGCAGACTCATTTGGTCTACTATTTCATCCCACTAGACATACCTATTCATCCTAGGCTGGAACCTCTACAATTTACAAATATTTTGATAAATATAAAATCACTTTCAAGAACATCATAATGAAGAGACATGGGACATTAAATATTTTTCAAGAAAAACAACGCATTGATTGATCTCATACGTATAAGTATGGAATGTGTGGTGCATTATCCCTCATACTATTTTTTAACCATGTTATGCCATTTAAAAAAATAATAAATATATTCCCATTATAAAGGATACCCCACCCCAACCAAAATTCCAATAATGGATTCCAAAAATATCCCCTTAAAACTAAAATATTTAAATATTCTTTAAGATATAAAAATACAAAAGATACCTAACTATTTTAAATTATTTAAAAATACATTATGAAAATAAATAATCTTAATATATTGGAAATAACATGAAAAAGTAATGTTATCACTCAATTTGAAATTTTATATAGCATTGAAAAATCAAGGTTGAATAGTGAAACACATGATAATTTCATTAAACATCTGACAATTGTTATCAATCGAATTCATCCTACATAATTCTATTTAAATTACTTTGATATTCACCTACTGCTAGACACCATTATAGTTATGTGTATTTTTTAATTTCCGGAATGATTGAGAGAAAAATTCAAAAACTTTTGTTAGTATCCTCACTCCTAGATTTTATATAATAGAACCAGTAAGTGTTATAATGTTTCAACACTTCTTCTATCATTGGTTCATTATGAGTTTTAAATAAACCAACCTTATCTTAAGAAAAATAGACATCATATTCATGTTATTTGATATAAATTGGTTTTTTCTTCACACTTATAATTGGATTTCATCCACTGAATGGGTACATGAAAATTTATCAAATGTTAAGTTGAGGTAGAATCCTTGTTGAATCTTTGGAAATGAATTTAAACTCATCCTTAAGTATGTTTTTCCCACCAAATCTCAAAAAAGTCCATTTTATTGTGGACATAATAAATTCTAGATTTATATTAAAAAGTCAACATTTATGATACCTTCCCTGATCAACTTTCTCACGTAACAATGTTTGAGGCCAACATGTATCAATTTAGTAATATGGGAACTGTAATATACATTACCAAATATAACATGACACTCAAAATATAGAGAACCTGGAGAATTTATTTTAATCCAAATTAGTATATCTAATAAAAGTGATCTAATGCAGTTTTATAATTTCCAAATAGATTTTAAAACATTTAACTCACAATAAATTATGGATTCCATTATATATGTTTGATTATTTATTCTATAACTCCCCCTAAAAGTGTAAAATCCAAGTCTATTGTAGCAGGGTGATAAATAAAATTTGTAGTCTAGTTTAAATTATAAAATCCTTCCAACACTATTGGGGTTCTATTATAGAATATAAAATATTATGTATTAACCTTATTATACATGATTACTATTTCAACCACATTCAATTATTCAAAACCAATAATATTGGTTTATCTGTTCAACATAATAATAAAATATAAAATATAAGTTCTTTTTCTCACCATATCATATATGAGACAACCAATAATAACTGTATATTCTAGTTGTTCAACTACACTTACAGAATTTGGAAGCAGCCTACTCCCATAAGAATAAAAGGTAGAAATTGTCAAAAAATCAATTTTTTGAGCCTTTTCATAATTTTTCTCAATATAAGGAGATGAAGAAATAAAGATAAAATTCTTATTCCTCAAAATTTTATGGCCTAAAATTACTTTTGATTCACTAAATAATTTTATATCATAGTTTCTATATTAAATAGAAAAATCTACATCAACCAGATTCATAATAGTTCTAAATAATAATATTTTAACAACATATAATTAAATAACAACACATAAGTTATTTTGGAACCAACTATAATCACACTTACCATCATAGTTCACTAAAAATATATTCAATTCGTAGTGAATTAATTAGGCTATTCTATATATATTTTTTCATCTAACATGCTTGTTTATGAATTCTATTTTCAAATCTATTTGGTGAATTTTTAATTTATAGATGGAAAATGATATGAAAATAATTGTAATTGTTTTTTTCAAAGACAACAGTGAATAAGAATTAAAATAATAAATTGTTTCCATTTGAGTAAAAACCATTAATACTAAACTGTATTTATATTATTTAATTATACAATCAAAGTATTATTTAATTCAAAACACCAACTTTCAACCAACATATAATGAATCGTAAGGAAGATCAACTAAAATATTAGTTTTTTCCTTATTTATAGAGTCTATTTCATCATTTATAACATCCTACTAGAGAGATTCATCATAACATGATATATCTTATTTTAATGTTTTTGGTTAAATCTCTATATTAATAAAACAAGAGTTTTTGTAACAATACATTCATTAGTTTGTTCAAAAAAATTTAAACCAAAATTAGATCTATATATCATGGGAATCCAATGTCATTTTAATTTATAAACCTCATTGACATAACCTTCTTGAGATACATTTTTATTTGAGCTAGATTCCCTAACATACAATTTCTAAGTTAAAGTGTAAAATATAAATTGATCAATGATAAGATGTAAAAAAACTCATAGTCCAACCTAACAAATTACATGATTTTTCTCACTATAAGGCCCCAAGTGTGCCTCCTCATATGCTAGAGGCTAACAGTAAGAGATGAGGGTTTAAATGATACTATAAGGATATAATACCCCTAGTAAGAATTTAATAAAAACAAACATTATAAAAAAAATCCACAAAAATAACATCAGAGTATCAACTAATAAATAGGAAACACAGTAGGATGCTATAACAAATTGACATAAGACATACAATCATGAAGACTCAAATAATTTTAAAAACTATATATTGTACAACCACCAAGACAAAAATATAAACTAAAGAATTTAAATAATATAAATAATAATATGATGATATATTTCTGGCTCTATGTCATACTACATACCAGCTCTTCAAAATAGAATAATTGAACCACCTTGATCCAATGACTCAACATGAGTTATCCTACTCAATCCTGAAACACTGGGACTCTTCCCCAACCACCATGGAATATGTGCTTCAACTATTAAGAGAACTTATTCTCCATACACACACTAATTTTCTCATATTTATGGTTTAAAATAAAATTTTGAAGTCCTACCCAAATGGTGAACATCTAATCTATTTTCATAACAAGGGCTTGCACACATGATATTCCAAGACTAGTAAAAAACTCATAACATCTCATATCAAACCATATAAGGGGTAGTAAAATAAGAAAAAATATTAAAAGAAGTGGGTAAAAAAAGAAAAACAAATATAGAAAACCATTGGATCTGTTCTAAAAGCTCAGGTAAACATACCCTCACCTTTTCCCATGATGTAGGATTTATAGCACATGGCTAAATTAGCCACATGACATCTACTGTGTCTACACAATATTTACCTGTGATTCAAGAAATAAAAAGGCCAAGGATGGTAATAATTATAGACCCTATGGATTAACCATTGAATTTCAAAATGAAAAAAAACACTAAATGTATCTCGAACTCTATTTTCAAGATCTTAACTAGACATAAGAAATCTACTAAAACAAAGATACCTATTAGATTTTTGATAGTATTATAGAACTATTCATCTAAATAAAATAGAAATTTAGGGAAATGAATTGCCTATAATTTGGTTATATCAACATGTATGAGACCAAAGTCCCCGATACCCTACCTGGGTATTTATCTACTGGCCTAAGGGAGGTCTAAAAACTTCCATATCATCCATTATCTCCCTATTCTCGTCTAACCACATGCAAAAAACAAATAAAATAAGTGGTTAAATATAATGGATAAAACTTAGTACAGATATATCCCAAAATTCTTTGTCTTTCATCAAATTATTGAGAATATTTTTCCAAAAACATATTTTGATAAAGTCTACAGAGAAAGGATCGATCAACTCTTCATACCATTATCTAAATTGATAATTCTTAAAAATAGACCATATCATGGTAGAAAAGTCTATGTTCTCCAAAAATACCCTGAAACATCTATACATTCACTAAGTTTTATCACTTTCAGTCTCTAGGTTATAAGGGGACACTTGTCAGTTACAACACTTAGAAAGTATTTCTCCTTTTTTAGGTCAACCAAAACAAGGATCTCCCCTAATTCCACATATCCCATCCAACTAAATCCATGAACCAAAACTAAAATAAGAATGATAAAATAGTTTATCAAACACTAACTACCCCATGACCCTTAATTCACCCTCAAGTGAATAAAATAAATATAACAACACACCATATGAGTCTATCCTCTACTTCAACCAAAATATTTGGCCAGCCTAACAACAAAAATATCTCCATGTATACACCCACAACCAAACACATTTCTAAAATTAACAAAATAAAAATAAGGTAGTTAAAAAAGCAACACCACTACAAAAAGGTGTTAATAATGATCCTATAAACCACCTAATAATTATGAAACCCTACAATGGGATCCTAGGTGCATGTGAAACCTTGAGTTGAATCCAGTTTTAAGAAAACCTCAACCATCCTCCCAAGCATTGAACCCATCCAAAATTTTTACCTCAATAGGAGGAGTATCCAAAATGGGTCCCTCTCCCCAATCATCATCTACTTGACATCTCCTCTTTGTGCTTGTCACCCCTCAACAAATTCTCATCCTACAGGATCTAATAGAACTGTTCTGAAACTACCAGATATAAAACCTTCAGTGAGTAGTATGGAAACTTGACAACTCAAATATCTAGAGTCAAGACTAATAATAAAGTTACAATAAATTTATAGATTCCATATCTTGTAATAATACCAAGTAAGTCAATCAGAGCACTATGGAATACTCAATCAGGTCCAGTCACTGAGATCACAACCTCTCACATAGCTTCATACCTTACTACCCAATTCGTAAGAGTATTTGGAAATAAACCCATGCTCAAATCCTCAATCCAACAATCTATATATCAAAAACACATTCTATATTGGCTCCAAATACTAAGAGGATTCCAACACTGTGATCTTAGTGGGAAAAAACTTAGAATAGACTACCAAAAGTCCAATTCTAACCGTAAGGTGTTAAAAAGGTGGGAAATTCCATGAAAAGGGAAGTACGCAACATTTACCTCATGCACATAGCATACAACCCCAACCATCCACCCAATACACATATCTCTATACAATCTATAATGTTCTTCCAAATGTAAAAAAATCACTTCACATGGGGTACTGGGCTCTGTAACCTAAACAGTATCAAGATATATACTCATCATCCATAGTATGGTCATATAAAACTACACGCCATGAACCCTTAGAAAGGGTGTAGCTATGTACTTACACATGCCAGGTATCATGACACTGGGTTTCTAGATAAACCACATTGCAATCCTTATGTAAAAATGCATGGAATGTCCCAAAAAAACATTCAATGTAACCTCCTTCTTCCTTCCCTCTTATAAAAAGGAGAACACACAACATGTGTTCTTGAAATACACCAAATGAGATTAGTTTTAACAAAAAATAAAACCCCAGACATCTATTTAAAACCCATGTGTTTCCACAAAATTTCCATATATCAACAATAAAAAAGTCACCAATGACCACAAATGGTATATAAAAATTAAATTCAAATATTTTATGGGGATTGAGGTGTAAAATTCAAAAACTGAACAACCTCTAGGTATAAAATATCGAAACATCACTCTTGGATCCACGTAGCATAGCCACCCATCATTGAAATACCACCAAAAGTACTCCCCAATAGTGTTTCTTTTTCCCCTCCCTCTTCTCCCACAAACCCTCTCTCAGTTTCATGACACCCTAAAGGGGAAGTTTTATATATACCAATCCCAAGTGAAAGGGATAAAGGAAAAAGTGAAAAAGAAATTGTAAATGACAATGAAATATATACAAAAAGGGTATGACCTTAGCCATAGCACCCATAAGGATTTTAGGCCTTTATAAGGAACCCCCCACCCCCAATTATTGACTCAGACAAAGAGTTGGAATCTTAATTTGGCATTCCAAATAAAAGATATCATTATTAAAATGAAAATTAATAATTAATAATTAATTAATTTAATATGAAATAATTTATAAAAACTATAATAGATTGAAACTCCACTAAAATATTTTCTTATGGTAAAAAAATAATTCAATGACCAATAATGTGGCCAAAAAAATAACAAAGGTCAATTGGTAGGATAAATTAATATTTTCCCATAAAAAACTAGGAATAAAAAATCATATTTATATTAATTTTTCACAACCTATAACAATGAATGTAATTAGAGTCACTACAACATAATACTTCTCATCTTAGAAAAATCTTTGGTGGTTATCCAACATCCCTTTTATCACTCTATCATTTATTGTTACTGATGTTATCTTCACTATCTATCAATTGGTCCTACACCCCCAAAACTCTCCCAACATGAAAAACATTAAACCATGGAAATATTTGATACTCCCTATTGTAAAATTATCCTTATTATCAATCCAAAATGATAAAAACAAACCACATGATCCATTATTCAACCATAACTAAATTTAATTACTCATCGTGGACAAATTTCACAAACTAAGACACTAACATATAAACAATGAATCTTTATAACAAATATCATATCCTCCAATAGTCAATGGTTCTCTCCCCCACTATAAGGATTCCCTTAAATCACTCCATAAGCACTTGCCTTACAAGGTCCTCTATGTCTACACCACTAGGGATTCCTCATGCCCCCCACAATTCTAAATAGACCCACACCATACCCAACCATCAGTACGTATAACCTACGTAAACATTCCCTCATACAACAAGGTTTATCTTGAAAATTAATTCAAACCACCATTATCCATCTTACGATAGAGTGATTATTTAAGAACCACTCAATGCATCTCACTCTCACATGAGAATCAAACCCACGAACATAGGTTATAATGCTAAAAACCATTAATCTTTCTACTAACACAAGTTTGTTATAATAAGATAGAGACGCTCATATGCTTCTCTTCATAATTGGGGAATCTAACTCATGCCATTATAAACCACAAGACCATTCTTCCCATGTGAATCATATAAATTTATTTAAAATCTACTCACACTATAACTATGGCATAAAATTACCTCTCAAAATAATGGGGTAGGGAATCTAATTGAACCTTCCCTGTCAGGTCGACCACATTCCCAACACTCCAATTATAATGCATAAACATTCCTAAAAATTTACTTTTTAAATAATAATCCACTGGTGATAGGAGACCCTCGTATACCCCACAAAAAGAATGATCAACCATGATCACCCATGACATAATTGAAAGCATTAACATGTGATCCTATAGCACAACTTAGTATAACTCATAAGGAAATAAAAAACACCTTCCTCGTTAGTTAAAACTAATAAATTTAGGGAAACCTCAAACTTTTGGAAATTATAGATTGATCCAAAACATCTCTCAAGTATTATTTCCCCCAATTATCCACCAATAATATTATAGTGTACCTATTTCCCACACTGAACTACTATGAGTCTCTATGCATCCCTCAATGAAGTGATAATGTCTCCGTCACTGGTGAACATATCACCCTGATATCCACATGACCTCTAATAGAAAAAAACTAATTTTGGATCAGTTCCATAGAATCCCACTAAGTAGATATATGTGACATCACCATATAGATCACTATAAACACTTTAAACAATTAATCCTCTATGTTTTGTAAAATAACACACCAATATGAATATTAAAAATGAATTATGCATGCCTAGAATGATGCATGTACTACCACCTCTTTCTAGTGGGCCAAGATATATATATAAAAATAATCCATATATATAGTAACCACTGTGAATCACACTAGTTAAAATCACACAACTGTAAAAACATAAACCAAAAAAATAAATCACAATCTCTATGAATTATTACATCCTATCATTAATGGTTTTTGTGAAACATAAATTTCATACCAATCATACTTTTTGAAAAATCCATATATCATCTATCAAGACACACCACAAATCCTAAAACCCTCTAGGATACCATTTTCTATTGAAATATACACGTTCAACATGACACATCGAGCAGTGTGGCTCCCCACAAGGCCTTTAGTGCACCTCTTCATATTCTAGAGGTCTTTCGACTAGTGTTGATGGTCAACATAATATAGTGGGGAGACAATAACCGCTGACAGAGTGCTATAAAATCAAATAAATAATAAAAAAATCCACAACATGAACACAATACTTTCCCATAATAAATAATTAAAGAAACATCATGTTATAATAAAATGAATTTAAACATAAAATAATTCAAACTTGAAGCATGAGAATACACAACAACTTTTCACCTAGAAAACATGCCTCAAACACATAAGGCATAAAATATAAAATAAATACATTGGAATCTATATCCAACTCCAATACATATCATATACCCAGAAATCAAATTAAAAACCCTCACCGACTCAACCCAAAGACTCCGTACTATTCATCCAGATAGATCATGTAACACTATGCGAAGGCCACAACCACTATGAAAAATCTTCTCTAACCTGAATGTATACATAAGTTACACATTCACATCATGGTTCATGTGTAGGGGTGATAAATAAATATCAGTAGGCCACCCATAATGATGAACCTTAAACATACTATCTAAACAACAACATGCAACCATGATATGCTCATCTTAGTTAAAAACAAATAACTACTACCATATTACTATCAATAAGGAATTAATGAATCAATTAAAATAAATAAAAGGTTATAAATAAAAAACCAAAAATATAAAACCTCATTATCTATTTTCACACATGAGGTAAATATACTTCTACTCTACCCCTCGCTAAATGATTTATAGCACTTCGATGACATAGACACATGACACCAGCCACATCTGCCCTATCTACAGTATAGCTCAAATACATCCAATTTGATGATATGCATGAGTTTATGATCCAAGATCATAACCATAATAATTAAAAACAACATGAGGAGTTATCAATCTCTAAGAATCTAGTATACTAATATGAACTGGCAATAAGAAATTTTTTAATAGTAATAGAAACTTTAAAAATATTTATAGTTTCCTATAAGTAATCGCTTCCAGTAAATATCAATTCAATGATATTAATATAATAAAGCATGGGTATATAAATATGGTTTAGGACCACCGAATCCCAAAACCTATTTTCATAAGTATCCAATATCTTAATTGTGGGATACACTCCTCTATATTTTATATTAGATATCTATTATCTCATAACAATATATATATTGGAGAAGATAACCATATAAATCATAGGGAAAATTCCCATTCCAATGATATCCCCAAGGTATCATCCTCCATCAATGTATTGAGAATAAATTGTCTCAAAAATCCTTATCCAAAGTATATAATGAAAGGGGTGACAACTCTCCAACCCATTATCAAAACTTTTCAAACATCCTCATAGACAATCTCATAGAAAACAAAGATCATGGGCTCCCAATGTCAATTGAAAATAAAAATACAGCCATTATAGGCTCCAACAAAAAGTATTTGGGGAATAAAGGGACATACTACATCACTAACATTTATATAATTCCAACCCCTTGTCGGGAAAACAAAAACAGGGCTCTCCCACAGTCCCATTATTCACAACCATGTCAATCCACAAGCCATTATTTTCCCAAAAAACCTCAAATAGAGACCCAACACTCAAAACCATGTTGACGCTCCTTTTCATCACTGAGTCTAATGACTGAAGAAGGGGAATAACATAGAATAAAGAGATTCATCCTTTGAAGAAAAATCAAAAATTGACAAAGGCATAAACACGGATT
Organism: Viscum album; assembly: GCA_963277665.1. Taxonomy (NCBI): domain Eukaryota; kingdom Viridiplantae; phylum Streptophyta; class Magnoliopsida; order Santalales; family Viscaceae; genus Viscum; species Viscum album. The sequence continues at coordinate 267,659,734 of OY728158.1, forward strand.
CCATTAAGCAAGTGCCGCGCAAATTTCATCATGGTCGCGCAAGTATACTTGCACGCCAGATATTGGGCGCACATATGACTTGTGTGTCCTATTTGATTTCCACCCAGGGTCTTCAACAGCCTATAAATACCCCTGGTGGGCCCCCCATTTCGAAGATGGAAAATTCCAAAAGTCATATTTAAGCTCTCGGCGCCCTAGTCTCTTCTTGAAGTCTTCCAGACACTTCTAAGGTAATTTTTTTTACCTAGAATGGAAGATCTTAAGAGGGGAAACAAGGCCTAAGTATTGGAATTCATCAACAATTGTGCGCCTTAGGGTCTAACCCTTAAGGGAAAATGGCTACACTTGCGCGCCACCTTATCCCTTCAATAGAACTTGCGCGCCATTCTTTTGGAATCCTTTAGGGATAATATTAAGGGCTTGAGCCAAGCCTCCCCCAAGTATTACCATATGGGTTAACTGTTGTGCAAGTATACATGTGTCATGAAAGTATACTTACGTGACCAAGACTTGCACACCCAAACAAGACATGTGCGCCTGCCTCTTTTTGGGTTGACCCTCTTATTTATTCATCTTTTCTCTTCAAATCCATATCTCCTATTCAAGATTTAGCCTTCAAAACCCTCTTCAAAGCCCATTTTGGAATGGTTCCATTGTTGGATTCCTTATTTGAAAGTAATTATGTGGAACATCTCTCAAAACCTAGTGATTTACAAATATCTATGTCACTAAGGTTAGAGATTTCCTCCATTCAACCTCATCCTCTAAAGATGAGAAGATCTTTAACCTAGGACTCCTCTTTAGGAGTAATCTACAATCCATTTTCCCAAATAGGGGCATCCTCCTCTGGAGTAAGACCCAAATTCCAAATCCCCTTAACTTGGGAATCCTCCTTATGAGTAAGCCCCAGTCATAATTCCCCTTAAACGGGGCCTCCTTCTTAGGAATAAGCCCCAGTTCTCAAGTCCCTTTAACATGGGCCTCCTTCTCCGGAATAAGCCCCAGTTATAATTTGTCTTAACCAGTCTTAATTTATTTTGACTGCGGATTTCTACTCAAGGGTAAGCCCCAATCAGAAGTTAAAGTTCCCCTTTAATCTGGGCCTCCTTCTCAAGAGGAAGTCCCATGTTATAAGCCCCATCTAATTCAGGCATCCTCTTCAAGAGTAAGCCCTAAGTTAGAGTATACAAATCTCCATAAAACACAAATACCTTTATGGACATTGTTCCTAGGTTTCTTTCTAGAATTAAATCCTAGTATTCATCTACTTGGGCAGTCACACATACATAATCCCCATATCATTCCTTGTGACCATATCTTTCATGATACAAATTTTCATGTTTACTGATACCTCTTGTTTCTCACACTGAGCATGACTGACGTGAGCTTAGAGTGTAAAAGTAACCATGACATATCTCTTTGGGACATTAATCATACGTAAGCCCCGCATTTTTAACCGAAATACATGGACATTTATCTCTACCTTAAAAGTAGAGTATGTAAGAAGCCTTTCTAAGGTTTAATCCCATCACCCATTAATTCCCATCTATCCAATATGACGTTAAACTTTATCTTAATTCCCGAACTATGTGGGTTTTGATTCCTTTTCTAATAAGGATACGTAGGTAGCCCATCTGCGGGTAGGATCCCAACTATAAAATAATCCACGTCCTTTTGAATGACAATAAACTTCAAGTGCCCCACTGAGTGGCTTTAAAACCAGTATGGTCATCATAATGACAACGATATTTCTATATAATGTATTGAAGGATACCATTGACAAAGGATCTCTAATACATACGGATGATTCTCTATCGATGAAGAACCTCAAATACATATAAAAGATTCTATAAATCTCATACACATCAATCATTGATTGAATGATCTAAAGGAAAAACATGATTTTCATACTTGGTAATTTAATAAGGACTCACGAACATAACTTAAATATATAAAGAGATTCCCGGAGTAGACAATAATTCCTCCCAAAAAGGTGTGATGAGTTTGACCTCCCATCATCCCGACCAATGCAAATTTTTAAGCCTTATAAATTCAAAACTAAAGAGAACCTACCTTTGGAAAGTAGGTCCAAATGGATATAGAATCATTGGATGTTTCTGGTTCTACAAATAAACCCGTTAGAAACCAATTGGAATGTTTGAACCTTAAACAAACAAGGTCATCCCCATTTCAAGGAAGAAACAAAAATGGTGAACATGAAGTGAATCCTTAACCAAGTTCAATGATATTTTACTTATTTGTTAGGCCCCTATTTAACCTAATGTGAGGGCCAACAATGCAATCAATAACATCTGTGCTCAACCAAAAGATGTAGCGGCCGAAATTATCTTGATTATGTCTGTTATATCAAAAATGCACTCGTTTTTTAGATATTTCTTCATATAAGAAATGGCTTTACTAAAGTTCACAACTGTGAATGCATCTACTACTACTCCTACTGGATCCTTGTCCTCTCTGAGGTTGTCATCACCTACTCAGTGTCTTCAACGCTGTGTCTCAAATGCACTGGTTAAGGAATACCATTGACACATAACTATTCCGACTCTGGAGGCTGCTCGACAAGCCCTCAAAGACAATAATTCACCCTGGTTGTCCGGACAGCGATGACCCGTGATCAAGAAACAGGTGGTACCAACCACCGTCTCCAACCGTTTCGTGTCGTTATCCCTGGAACAAAATCACTAGTCCCTCCCATATTATGAGGAGGTGAATGACAAGGTCACTCAAGGCCTTAATTGACTAAGATAGGAGTCCTTCCTGAGGGCTCCCATCAACAATAACCGCCAGACTCATGCGGTAGTGTGCCCTCAACATGATGAGGGTATCGCCTTTAGGGGTTCAGCTCAGGTTCCTCAGACCCGAGCATGCAAGACGAACTGCGAGAGGTGAAATCTGGTAAACATGGAGCAGGTTCTTATTTCTACCCCCTCCATAGAAGTCCATCAAGATAACTAGATGGAAAGCATCGAGCGAGCACATACCCTCGTCCGTTCTAATTATGCTTTCCAGTAGACTCATCTGGCAGCAACCCACCAATCCCACCAGGAAATTATGGCGGAGTAATATAGGCAGACATATACACTTTTTTATAACTTATCAGCTAGTCAGCTGACTCGTCTGACTACAACCAAAGAACCTCTCCAATACAATATGGTGGCAACTGATAAGAAGGCACATACACCTGTTTACAATCAACAATTCTGTCAGCAGTCTTTTCTGCCAGTATTGAAGATATTCATCAACCATACTTGAAGAAGAATATACAGTAGGTGCATACACCTGCCAATGTTAGTAAAGTCTTCCAGCAGTCTCGTTTGGTAGCACTCGGAGAAGTCAGTCGGAAAGCCCTGATGAAAAAATTGGAGCAGACTCAACTCTCTTCCCCCACACATGAGTACTGTCAGAATTCATTGGTAGGAAAAGGAGGACAGGAGGAGGAACACACACCTACTCCAAGCACAATATGGATGTATATTCCCATTCCAGTAGCTGAAGTCACCAATCACATTCTAACGATGGTGAAAGAGCAGAATCAAATCCCTGCTCATATTCTGGATTCCTGTGAGAATATTATAACAGCTTCAGCAGCATCACAGGGAAAGAAATGAATATCTATCCCTACCAGTGGAGTGTCACATCAACATGTCACTCTAGAATAGATACACACCTCTTTTCCAGTCTAAGAGGTTTGTGGGGCATACTCCTTCATATCATATGGACAATCAAGTCTGGAACATACACCTGATTTGAATTGAGATAATCAGCCTAACCTGACTATTTCTCATGAGCAGGCACATACACCTGCCCATAATAACCACTTTTTCCAATAAGTGGTTCCCAAAGTGAGTAAGAAGGCATCTAAGAAAAAGACCCGTTCAGTACAGTCAAGAAATCAAGAGCCAATCTGTAATAAGGCCTTGCTTGATGCTGGTGTTCTTGAAGCCCTCAGACAATTATCTGTTGGATCTCAAGATTTTACTCTCCCAGTTACCAATAGTGGGATTATTAATTCCGAAGTACTTCATCATACACTTCCTTATGAAGTATTGCTTCATGATAGTTTGATCGATCTCGAAGTGTCATCTTCAGATGAGAGCCACGATAACCCTCCGCATGGTCAGAAGATCAAGGAGCAAAAGGTTTCATATTTTGCTGTAATCCAGCATGGTGGTCCTCCCCATAATGTTGAATTTTACTGTGAATGTCCTCTCTACAGTAGTAATTCTCATATCCTAGAAAATTCTTTAAAGGACAATGTAGTAAGGAGAAAGCCATATTATCTTGAGAAACTTGAAAATGTGAAGCCAGTCATGTCTGATGCTTTACCAATATCAAGTGAAATACTTTCTCAACCAGAAGATATCCCAGTGTGTAGGTCCTTCTCTGAACCACCCATGAATCATTCGTCTTCTAATTTGATAAATGAATTCACTACCAATATTGTTGAATCTGATGAAGCAAAAAAGAAGCACCAGCTCTGGTCTAATTAGGTAGAAGAATCTTCATCGAATGATAAGGAGGAAGTACTGAATATGAGAAAACAACTGGCAAAAGCTGAAGTACATGTCATGTTTTGGCCTTTGGCTGACTCCCAGTATGATATTCTAGAAATGATAACGGAAGATTGTATTCATGATATCCATCTCAACATGTGGAAAACTATTTTTCAACAGAAAAAGATAATATTATCTTATGCTGAATATGAAAATCATGTCAAGATAATATAAGGGTTACAATGCCAAATTGATTGGGAATATCCCTCAGTTTCCTAATATCCGAAGGCTGAAAAGCAGCAGAGAGATTTTCAGCGTTCATGCCTTAGAACACTAAATAAATTGTGCCAATTAATTTACAATGCCCCATCTGGTATTCATATTAGGGGATGAGGTGTTCATGGAGAACTACGTTTAACTATACTCTCCAATCAACAAAGCCCGCCAAGAGTGGTCTCATGCAATTTTATTGCCCATGGCCAGCCACAACCAACTGGTTTTGTTTGTAATTAGATGCTTGCTCAGGAATAGGCCTCAACTAGTTCTTCTTAAAGTTAGGCATACAAATAAAAGGTTGTCGAATTACTCTTGCATCAAGCAAATGAGAATATCGAACATGCTTCTTGTTTAGAGAAGGCACATCATCAAGTGACAGAAGTGTTAGAAATCATCCAATGGTCATTTGAGCCATGTGATTTGAGCAGATGTAGGTTAATGGATCCAGCAAATTTGCGGACTAATGTCTGAAAGATCTGGAGAGATTTTAAAAAAGTCTCAGATATAGTAGCTCAAGATACACCCCAGCCTGCCAGACCGGGGACTCTTTTAACCCAACCCTCAGAATCAACAAATAGGATTCGAGGAGTTGAGCAGGAACAACGGGAACTACCCCAGTCCACCGGACTGAGGACTTTTTCAAATCCTTAATCACGTCCTCGACGGAAGTCCGTCTTATCTCGATTAGGGAAGAATACAAAAGAGCAACAAAGAGGAAAATGTTCAGGTGATTCCCTCCAAATTATGGTTCGTCAAGAAGTTCCTGAGGGATCAACTCAACAGAAGGCAGTGTCTCATCAGGGACATGGCAGAAGACAGTATCGCAGAAATTCCAATAGAAGGGATGAAATGTGTTATGCATCAATAAATTTCATTAATCTTGTTGGTTCTAATCCTCCAGAACATGAGGATCACTCAAAGGGATCATATGAGAAAGTTCCTGCTCAAGAGGTTGTGCACACAAAAGTAAATGGGGAGGGTGTGCATACCCTGAATCAAAGGCTTACCCAGATTTTATGTATTCTTTCAAATATTAAACCCCCCCTCTCCAAAAGGCATCCAACAAAGGGAAAGGAAAAAATCTGGCTACATTCCACCTTACCTATGGAAAAGGCCAATCACTCTCATTAGTGGAAAGGTTCACACAATAAGAGGCGGAAATAAAGGAGTTAAGGAGGATGAATACAGAACTACTTCGAGGTAGTCTTCCTCCTAAGCATGACGGATTCAATCAGCCAAGGGATTTTGTTGCGGCTACTGAGATCGATCAAGAGTATCATCCTTTACCAGCACACCCTCATAGGTCTAATCCTATGGGTCATGCACAACAACAATCAGTGGTGCTACCATCAGTTGTAGTACTAGCCACCACACCTGTCCAAGCTCCAGTTATTACATCTTCATAGTTCCAAGCTCAACCAGATGTTTCTCAAAAATTAATGACTACCATTGAGGCATTAACAAATTGGTTGGAAGTTATTGAAGGAAAGCGTGCACTATTTCAACCAAAGAAGATAGCTTACCCTGAATGGGTTGATGCAATTCCTCCCCCATAAAATTTTGAAAGTAAAACATTCCCATTCATTAATGGTTCGGGAGACCAAGAACAACACTTAACACATTTTATTTCTCGTGGTGATCCTATGATGGGAACCCCTCAGCAAAAAGAAGAAGTTAAGCTCAGGTGTTTTGTACAGTCATTACAAGGGCCTTATTTTGTCTGGTATACAAACTTGCAATCCCAGACAATTATCGGGTGGGAGGATCTCCGTCAATGATTCCTTCATCAATTCAGCTCATATTTTCCAAAGACAATAGTTTTTTATCTTAAAAATTGTATGCAAATAAAGAATGAAAGAGTTACGTATTTCATTGCTCGCTGGAAGGGATTAACATATTCCCTAAGCTTAGCACTGCCTCAAAAGAATGGTTTCCAATTTGTGTGGCAAATTTGTGTGATGAGTTACACACACTGTTGATCCCTGTGAAATACACATGAGGGTTTTGAGACCTTACATTGATTGCTCAGCAGATCGAAGACTCTCTTATAAAGACTAAGGATAAAACTCGTGTAATTCCATCAGCTCTAGGAAGGAGAATGGGTAAAGCAGAGACTGCTACAGTTACACTTAAACAAGCACATGTACCTACATCTACTTCAAAACCTTTATATTATCGAAGATCTCCACCTCCTGAGCATCAACAATAGAGGTTTTTTCATCAAGATGATCAAAGAGATCAAATACAGAAACAATTTGAGTATCTGAAGAGAAAAGTTTATTGTTTCCAAAATTAACAAGTTCCTGGTTACTTCATTTCGGCTCTGGAAAATAATTTGGTTAAATTTCCAAAGACCAAAAGGCCAAACAACGAAGGAGATGAAGACTGTCCCAAATATTGACCATTTCATAAGATGTTCGGGGATCCCATTGCGGAGTGTTTTGTCTTCAAAGACCACCTACAAAAGATGGTGGAATCAGGACAGGTGAAGTTGAAAGGTTCTTCATCTCATGTAGCATGTGTTACTACTACAAATCCAAAGGAAGAAGGCGAGTGGCAAGAAGTCAAATGAAAAAATGTGCAAAAATATGATGATTTGATGGCCAAAAAATGATCAACCGAACTTTATGAACGCAATTGATGAAACCAAATGTGTCTTCTACTATAGAATTCCATAGCAAAAACTCTTTTAGAAAAAGAAAAATACTCAAAGAAAAGGCATAATTCCAAGAAAGAGGAACAGTTAGAAGAAGATGAGATCATGTCAAAGCCCAAGTTTTCTTTGACTTTGGAATATTTTATGCCATCTACATCAAAGCCACGGGCACCGCCCCACCAAATGGAACAATATAAATTGGATAATTCGGCAGAGTCTTCATCAGATGAAGAGTTGATCTTTGGTTCTGTTAACATGCTTCACTTAATAGATCCTTATGCAAGTCACAATTTCAATCATGATTTTCCTGAGTTCCCTGTATCAAACAGAGGAATTAGAGGGATTTCTAGAGGTCTCGGATATAGAGGGAGACATGGATATCCCAGAATCCACTATTCCAATTCTACCCTTGCTGGAACTGTATATGATGAAGAAACTCATGACAGAGCTCTTTAGCGGGCTCAACAAGAACAAGCATGTTCTTCCATGCAAGGCAGATTCAGTCCTAGCAAAATTATTCTGGAGGATCGGTTTGAGGTTACACCTTCTTCCTATTAGCAAGTAAATAGAACTATTTTGTCTAATTTGCCAAATCCAGGTGTATTTACAACTCCTACCCCGATACAAGAAGCATCTACTTCAAAAACATCAACTTCTAAGGAACCTGATAAACCACATGTTCTTGTTGGGAAATGCAGTCCTTTGGATCAAAAATATGTGGTCTTGAAACAATCGTCCCAAGTACTGGCCAAGCTATCAATTCCAGACACCTTGAACCTATCAAAGGATTTTCGGGAGGCACTCATTGAGGCTTTCTCAAGTCCTCAAGAATTTGAAACTAAAATTGCTGCGGATAAATTTTACCATGTAGAGAATGATCCTACAGAATGACATGCAGTGATATCTTTTATAGATAAAGATGAAGATGATGTTGTGCATGTAAATATTACACCTTTGTATATATCTGGCAAGTTTAATGATGTAGAAATTTGACGAGCTTTGATTGATAATGGTTCAGGAGTGAACCTCATCCCCATTCGTATACTTTGTCTATTGGGCCTCACTGAATCTGATTTATCTCTTTCTACTTTGATGTTGCATGGATATGATAAAAATGAGAATGAACCTCTTGGTGAGATCACACTCAAGACTTAGTTTGGGGATCTTGTATCCAATTCAGATTTCAAGGTTGTTTGTCATGACACAGATTTTAATATTTTGCTTGGAAGACCTTGGCTGCATCAACAAGTGGCTATCCCTTCATTATACCATCAATGTCTCAAATATTGTTTCAATGGTCAAATTAGGAAATTGTATGGTGTTAAATCCCCATTCAAAACATGTGAATCTCAATACATTGAGGCAGAATTTTATCACATGGAGGGAAAGAAGAAATCCACAACAAGGGAGGATACCAAAGTTAATGCTCCATATGGTTGGAAAAAATTCTAGTAAACCCATTCTTACATGTGAGTACAGATTATGTGTTTCCTATCAGTCAAATTGATAGGATAGACCCAAATCCAAATACTCTTATGGAAACTTTCGTAATGTCAATTACGACAATCAAGCCAGATAGCATGGGAGAAATTGGTGATTCACTCAGGAATGATGAAAGCTCTAATGGAGATGTCTTCATTTCATCTTCTGAAATACAGCAATTCTATTCTTCATCAGCCATGCCAGAAGAAGTTATAGCAATGTTAGAGATGGATGATGATGTCGATTCTCAATCCATCATCTCCTCTTTATTACTCAAGGATGACCTTTCATCATCAATTGGGTTAGAAATGGAAGATTCTTCCTCATGATGTTCAAATTTTAACATCTCTCCTAATCATTGAAATTTTGCTTCATCATCTAGCATGCAAGTAGAAACAGAAGAAATAACACATGTTGAAGAAGAAGAGGAAAATATGACGGATGATCCTCCAGCATTTGAAGAGGATATCTCTACCGCTATAGATGAACTTTGAGAAATAAATCTGGGTTCAAAAGAAGATCCACGCCCACCTTAATTAGTGCGGCCATGACTCTTGAAGAGCAAGAAATGTATACTTCATTTCTAAAGAAAAATAGAGATGTATTTGATTGGAATTATGCAGAAATGCCAGGTCTTGATCGTAATGTTTCCACACATCATTTGGTTTTTCCTGAAAAACATTGAGGATTCAAGCAAGACGCAAGAAGAACACACCCAACTTATGCTTCCAAAGTTGAAGTTGAAGTGGATATGCTTATCAAAGCTAACTTCATCAGAGAAGTTCAATATCCCAAATGGTTGGATAATATTGTCCATGTGAAAAAGAAAAATGGACATGTTAGAGTTTCCATTAATTTCAAAGATTTTAACCGGCATTGTCCCAAGGATGATTTTCCAGTTCCGATTACTGAACTCTTAATTGATGCAACAGCTGGCGATTAAGAACTTTCCTTCATGGATGGATATTCCGGGTATAATCAAATCTGAATGGCTCTAGAGGATGAAGAATCTACATCCTTCAGAGCCCCTCAGGGTCTATTTTTCTATCGGGCAATGCCCTTTGTCCTTAAGAACACAGGTGCAACATATCAATGTGCCATGCACTGTATCTTCAAACCCTTTTTAGGGAAATTTGTGGAATTTTATGTGGACGATTTGGTGGTTAAATCCAAAAAAAGTTCTAATCACTTGGCTGATTTTGAAGTCATATTCCACAAACTTCGACAATACAATTTGAAGATGAACCCCTTGAAATGTGCTTTCCGGGTAACCTCAGGAAAATTTCTCCGCATTGTTGTATGTCATCGTAGTACTGAAGTCGATCCTGAGAAGACAAAATCAATCTGTGGTATGTCACCTCCTCGAAATTTGAAAGAATTGAGAGGACTTAAAGGAAACATGGCCAATATTCAGCGCTTCATCGCCAATATTGTAGGAAAAATTTTACCCTTCACCTAATTGATGAAGAAGGGAGTCACCTACTAATGAACCGAAGATTACCAAGAGGCATTTGATATTATAAAGAAATATCTATTAAGTCCACTAGTATTAATGCCACCTATTGAAGGATGACCACTTATTATTTATGTGACAACTTTAGAGCGATCATTGGGTGCCTTTCTTGCCCAAAAGATTGATGCTAGGAATGAAAACATCCTTTAGTATCTCAGTCAGAATATGCTTGAAGCAGAAACCCGATATTAAAGTATTGAGAAGTGCTGCCTAGCGTTAGTCGTTGCAGTTCGGATGTTGAGACACTATCTGCAACATCATGAGGTCCAATTGGTATCTCGCAATAACTCACTCAAATTTATCCATAGTCATCCAATTATTACAGGTCGTCTAGCAAGGTGGGCAGTTATTTTGCAGCAATTTGATATCTAGTATGTGTCTCAAAATGAAATAAAGGGACAAGCTCTGGCTGATTTCCATGCTGAACACCCTTTACTAGAATATCAATCTTTAGATACTGAACTTACTGATGAGTAATTCTTCTCTATTCAAGATAATCTTCAAACATGGGAAATGTACTTTGATGGTGCTTCTAGAATTCCAACAGGAAAGAAGATGGAAGATCCTAAATTCAACAAGGTTGGGTTAGGAATTGTGATTATTTCCCCAGGGAAGGAAGTGCTACCCTATTACTTCTTAATGTGGGAAGGTGGTACAAATAATGAAGCAAAATACCAAGCTCTCATTGCAGGTGTGGAATTGGAACTTCAGTCACAAGTGAATCACTTAAAGGTGAAATGTGATTCAGGCCTGGTAATCAAACAAGTCAATGGGGATTATGTCATCAGAAAAGAAGACTTAATCCCTTTTTATGACTACATCAAAGAGTTAATGGTGGAATTTCCATTGGAACCGACATTTTCTTATGTCCAGCGATCACAAAATGCTCAAGATGATGCACTGGCTAATGTAGCCACGGCTCTGGCAGATCCAAATCGGGATGACACAATCATCAGTATTTCCCACCATCATGTAGTTTCACCTTTTGTTCGAATCAGAACAGAGGAAATCAATGAAATCAGTCCCATTCCTAAACCATATGTCCTTACTACAGGATATATGACACGTATCCAGGAATACCTTCAACATTGAACACTCCCACCTGATAGAGCCAAGTAAGAACAAGTCCGGTGACATGTGGTCAATTTTACCCTTTATAATAGCCCAGATCACCAACAAATTCTCTACAAGAGAGGTTTTGATGGAATTCTCTTCAGATGTATTGATGGTGAAGAGACAATGGCTGTCATGAAAAAAGTAAATGCAGGAGTCTATGGTGCCCACCAGTTTGGACATAGAATATTTGATCAAATTCGAAGGCTTGGATACTTTTGGCCTTCAATGATACAAGATTGTGTTAATTTCACGAAGAAGTGTCATTATTTCCAAGTACATGCCAACTTCACTCATGAACCCCCAGAGTTGCTTCATACAACTAAATACTCATGGCCATTTACCACATGGGGAATGGATTTAGTTGGACTTTATCCTTCAGCTACATCCAAGCATTTTAAGTATATTCTTACTGCTAATGACTTCTTTTCCAAATGGGTAGAGGCAATACCTTTCAAAGAAGTTAGTTCTAAAAGCATTGTTAGCTTCATCAAGGCTAAAATCATTACCATATTTGATGTTCCTCATACCATATTGATGGACAATGAAACTAACTAATGTTCATCTGAGGTGAGGAATTTGTATCAAGAGTACAACATCAAATCCAACCATTCATCTTAGTATCATGCAGCGGCCAATGGCCAAATAAAAGCCTTCAACAAGACTCTTTCAAACATACTGCCATAGATAGTGGAAAAATATAAGAAGTCATGGCCTGATACAATTTTTCATGCTTTATGGTATTATTGGACAAACATACACACTGCAACGCGGTCAACTCCAGATTCATTGGTATAAGGAACAGAAGCAGTTTTTCCCATTGAGGTTCAATTACACTCACTCGGAATAGCTATTTGTGATCTTTCATCTACAGATGAACAATATCAAAAGCGATTGGATGAGTTTGAATGAATAGATGAGAAAGGATTGTGCACCCTACACCACTTGTAAGTCTATCAGAATCGAATAGCACGATCCTTCAACAAAAAAGTTCTTCTTCGTTAATTTATTCAGGGATAATTGGTATTGGTTCTCAGAAATCCAATGATACCATGAATGAAACCTCCCATGCTTGAACCAAAGGGGGAATGGCCTTACTCGATACATAAGGTCTACTCCAATGGAGCTTATTCTTTAATCTCAATGGATGGAGAAATCATCACGACTACATCCAATGCGAGATTCTTGAAAAAGTATTTTGTGTAACACAAATACTTACGTCCAGCAAGTCATTAAATTTCATAATATGTGCTAGCTACATGATGCTAAACTGTACAACACCATTTTGTCCAACATGATGTTAAACTGTGGAAAAGTCTATAATACTTTCGACATGATGTTACATTGTGTCTCCTTTGTCCTTACTGCATGAAATTAAACTGCAAAATCACCCTTTTGTCCAACATGACATTAAAATGTATTGTCCCCACATCCTAGCTATATGACGCTAAACTGCACAGCACCAATAGTCCTCACTGCAAGACTTTAAACTACCTATTCTCGATAACATATCCTACATGACATAAAACTGTATTGTCCTACATGACATTAAAATGCTCACATATTCATCCTACATGGTGTTAAAATGAAAAAAGTACATTCATATGTCCTACATGACGTTAAATTGTATCCCCTTTGTTCCATCTTCCAACATGACGTCAAACTATTCGTCTGAGCAGCAAGATGTTAAATTTCCAAGCACCCCATGTCTGTGATACATGTCATTTAAACTATGAAAGATCCCCTCTTTGTCCAACATGACGTTAAACTGTGCATCGTTAGGGTTGTTTCTACCTCTTGTTTCTCACACAGAGTATGACTCACGTGATAATAGAGTAAACTTCAACCATAACACCCTCTCTGGGCAGCTTACCATGTGAAAGTCCCAACACCATTTTTTAGGTCCTTGTCCTCAAGAACAACTTGATTACCAATTCATTATTTACTCGAACTACGTGGACTTTGATCATTTCCTTATAGGCTGGGTATGTAGGCAACCTCCCGTGGTTCAAGCCCAAAACTAGTCTCTTCACGTTGGTTCACCTCCATCTCTTACGATGTTGATCCGTGAAGCCGCCCCCAGAACCAATATTTTTTTTACATTGGATCAAGATCGTCCTTGCTATATGACGTTAAACTATTCACACTTTTTGTCCTCTATAACAATAAACTACAACATTATTTGACCCCCTCACCAGAGAGGGAATCATTATTTACATTGATCTTCAATTATGTTATATTCCAAAGACTACATGCATACATGGAAATGCACAAACGTTTAATCTTAGGTCAAGCCATCATTGCACTAAAGTCCCCTTTCACCCTTCACTTATACGAACCAAATCTGTACCAAGGGTATTTTAAGAACTACATGCGACATGATTCACATCTTTATGGGATACAAAGGAACGTTCGAGCATCCCTCGAATCCAGCCCAAAGTCTTTGGGCTTAACCCAAAATTCCACTTTCAGTCCCCTAGCCGAAAAGTCCCCCTGTGAAAATATGAATGTGGTATGAAAACCCTGGTCTTCATTCACATCAAGTTTATAAAACACACAATGTGTATTCCTTATTATGGTCTGAGCTCTATGACCCTAAACTAAGATCTCCTACACTCTCATCCCACATGAAAATAAACTGTATTTCAAGAACTACGTATGGCTTGATTCCCATCCTTATGGGACACGTAGTGAAGTCCAGCACCTCAATTCAGGAACCAGCCACAACATGATTATGGCTAAAATTGGTCTGTGTATCTCTACATACATTAGACAATGACAATTTTTATGTTTCATACTCCTAACCTTAAGTACTTCCAGATCTCCATACCCTTTTCTTGACATCGGGTCACAAAATGTCTGATATCTGAGAGTTATTTTTTCTGACTATGCAACACGTGCCATTAGGCGGCCTTGCAAAAACAGTCTACATAACAGACTTTTCATCCCAAAGATGCTATTATTTGACTATGCATCCAATACCCTTAGGTGTCCCTATATAACTCAACCCCCTAACGGGTTTTTCAAATAGTGGTAACAACATTCTTGGGAGGAAAACATATTTTTTCCTTATTTGTCTTAATGAAAATATGTAGGGATCCACAAAAATATTCATCCTTTACATATTTGTTCCATACTCTTTTTCCTGATCAGAAAGTATTCAACTCTATGGTTTATATTTCCCTTCCCTACATTTGGGTCAGACCATCACATGAATAACATTCATTCAAATCCTTTATAATCTTGATTGGAAATATCTTCTCCATATTCAAGTACCTCTTTCCATACAGCAGACTTTGTGCTTTGGAAAATTTGAATCTCCATAAACTTTCACTGTCTTTTTAGAAATAGGAAAGTAAAATTTCTGAGAGTTCTTTTTCCTCACTATGCAAAACGTGCCATTAGGCGGCCTTGCATAAGTAGTCTACATAATGGACCTGTCAGCCAAAAGATGATATTATTGGATTATGCAACCAATGCCATTATGTGGCCCTGCATAATTCAACCCCCTAACAGGTTTGTTAAATAATGACAATATCACTCTTAGGAAATACTTCTTCTAATTCCTTTTAGCCCTTCTTTCATATCATTCCTCATGTTCGAAATTTACTAAGTCATATTTTACACATTTACCTCCATA
This sequence comes from Viscum album, assembly GCA_963277665.1. Classification (NCBI taxonomy): domain Eukaryota; kingdom Viridiplantae; phylum Streptophyta; class Magnoliopsida; order Santalales; family Viscaceae; genus Viscum; species Viscum album. The sequence goes on from OY728158.1 coordinate 267,674,928, forward strand.
CTTTAATGTGGTAATATGTTTTCAGATAAATTTTCAAGGAATTGAGTCAATTTTAATCCATTCGGTCAAAGCTATTCGACCTTAAACATTATCCTTTTTATGTCTAATGTGCACGAATTTAATCTTCCCATAAAAGAAAAGGGAACTCTGAACAAAAGTCAAGACCCAGCTCACTAAACATACATTTTGTATGATTTAGGTAATATTGAGCAATTAAAAGATTCAAATTTTGTAGGGTTATTTTTATAATACTAACAAAAAATCAAACTCTGCTTACTAATCCCATTGGATTAAATAAAAATTTGAAGCAGAAAGCAAAAGAATGCAAGAATAAGTGATTGAAGATGAAAGTGTTTTTCATTGATGCACAAGAGTTAGGAGGACATCCACAGATTGGAGTCTCTTCTCTTTTCCAAGAACTACAAGAGGCTATCAACATAACTCTTCAGTTGATTCATGGCATCTCGAGCTTCATCAGCAGCCACTTGAAGTTCATGCACTCGACCAGCATCACTCTTTTCAGCCTGATGGAGTGCTTTCTTGGCATCTTTAATGGCTTTCATACCATTTTTTTGAACTCCTTCCTGTGAATTATTAAGCTGGTCAAGTTCCCCACAAATAGCATCTAACTGTTGCTGAAGGTGCATATGTTGGACAACATTATCTTTGATCTTATGCTTCAGCTGCTTCAACTTGGCCGCATGATCATCCTTAGCTCGGGACACCGCAACCTCAAATTCACTGACATTGGATAATAGCCTCACCCTGGTCAAGTCTTGATGGCACTTTTTCTCCTTCTCCCTTCTTAAAATGACTTGTTTCAACGCGGCATGGATCTCTTGATATCCAAAACCTCCAAGTCCCAACACGATGACAAAGGATGATAGTCATGGGATCTTCGAAGGCAGCTCTTTTAGAGGCACTTCAGATATGATCTTCCATATGTTCTTCCATGCCTTGCGACGTGAAAATTGAAGCGCCTTTTTCACATCCGAGTCTTACTCAGCACCACTGTCACAGGGGGGAATATAATCTGGGATTAATGCACTTAGAGAAGTTCCATGTTCTTCTCCTTCACCCCTGACCCTTGTTATTTCACTTTCTATTCCATTTGGGGTGGAGGCTGAGGCTTCACCTCCAGATCTAACCACTAAAATTGATGGCCCTGCATAGCCAAGTGAATGTTTTGGTTAGTTTCAAAGGATATTAAAAGTTGATTAAGTTTTCTCGCAAATTAGGTATTACCAAAAATATTGTTATCTCTTACCCTATGGTAAATAAGCAATATAATAATGCTCCTCCCCATCTTTCCTAGCTTCAACCGGATTTTTAGGATGAGTTTTAAGAAGCTCTGTCGGGTTAAGCACTACTTGAGCTACTGTCTCTACAATAGTAGGGTTTTCTATACCCCCTTCAAGCATTGGCAATTCAGAAACTTGATCATATGGAACTGTATATTTTAACCAATCATGGTCAGAGATGTAATAAGAAGTTATTTTTAATAGGAAGAAAGATAACACTCATGTCCAAAATCTTCTAAATTACATGTTAATTTAACTTGATTTAAAATTTCATCAAATGATGCGCCAAGTTTGATAATTTCATCCAAATATTTCTCATATTCCTAGTTAGTCTCACCAATGGGAGCATTCAATGTATCTTCTTGGCGACCCTCATCCTGCAGCCTCTAACCCCAGATAGTTTCTTTAGATAAAATTACGACATCAGTTGTAGAGGCTACCAAATGTTTGGGTGCAGGTGTTGAACCTAAAGTATCACATAATGGAAGTTAGTTGATGTTTTCATTTAACATCTTATGAATCATTGTTAAATTACCAGAAGCAAGCTCTTCTCTCCCTGCAATAGCAGCATGAACGAAATAGGGAACAGACATTGGCTCTTCTTCAGGAGCATCCAAGTCAGCATGAACTCGTGATTGTTCACCATCACCATATGCCATCCTTAATGGAGGGTCAATACTCTCCCTCAAAGGGGAAATTAAAGAATCCCCTATAATCCAAAGAAGCATGAGGAATCTTTTCATGGGTTAAGACTCATTTCTATCTGAAGGACTTGTTGGATCTGAATCTACGGATTACACACAAGAGGGGGGTGAATTGTGTCTTTTCAAAATTATTACAATATCTTCAATTTAGACAATTTCTGTCCACTATGCTTTAGCACGATTAAATATGCAGCAGAAAAAGTAAAAGCATGAACACACGGATGTATAGTGGTTCGGGGAACAGAAGGCCCCTAGTCCACTCCACCAACGCTCAAATCCACGAGCTTGGCGATTTTCACTATCTGGTCCTCGTTTCCACAGACCTGTTCACAACTGAGTACAGGCAGTTGACACCTTTACAAGTCTCAGGCAAACACAGCCTTCCTGGTTCAAACACGAACCCACACATCTTAGAACGAGAAGCTGATCACTCAAAAAATAAAAAAGGGTTTCGATAAATAAAACACTTCTCCAGTTGTTCTTCACAATTGCAACAGAATGCAATTGACAGTAGATAGATCGTCATCTTCAGAAAATAAAAGATCTGTAATCAAAACAGTTCTGAGTCGATCCAGTTGCAATAGATATTATAAGAAACTTCACAACTTCAGCAGCAGTAGATTCACAACAGATAGTCGATGTAGAACACGTGAATCTGCTATCAAGATCTTCCTTTGGTAATAAAGGTTTTTCACTTCTTCTTGATCACCAGAAAAGAACGCCTTCACACAGTCTCTGTTTCTTGCTCGTTAAAAGATCAATCTATATATTTCATACACTTCCCTGTGTATATATATATCCGAAGTTTCCAAGATAGAACATATATATTCAAATCTGAGAAAATATTCCGCATAAATAGATCCATGAAAATCTCCTTTAGATTCGCGATATAAATAACAGAGCCGTTGTAACTCCCCTGAAGAATCGGCATAAAAATCTCCGTTTAAATCAATCATTAATCCGTTGAAAATCGTCTTTAATTCAGTCAAAGTCGTACTTAATAATCGGCTCGAAATCCGCTTAATAATCCGCTTTCTCTTCAGCATTCAAACGTAGGGTTGATCATCCATACTTTGTCTTGCTTCAAATCTCCAAAGAACGTATGGTTGATTATAAAAGTAAGGTTGATGATCCATACTTTTGAGAAACAAACTCAACAATGAAAACTAACGTACGGTTTCTCTTCCATACTTGCCCAATAACAAAAACGTAAGGTTCCTTCCAAACGTAATGTTCTTCTTCCATACTTTTCAACAACGTAAGGTTCATTAACCATACGTTTCAAAATAACGTAAAAAGTAAACTTTTTCATCCATACGTTACGTTCATCAACGTAGGGTATGAACAGTGATTCCAGTACGCGCTAAAACTGTTCTAGCGCTACAGTGATTCCAGAACGCGCTAAAATTGATCTCGCGCTACAGTGATTCCAGAACGCGCTAAAATTGATCTCAGAATAAATGAAGTATGAAATCTCGTTATATGAAATAAATAAATAAAATAAATTCCTGCAAAATACTCAACGAAATAATTAGTAAATAATCAAGGGTATTTGTGAGCATCAAAATCATCATAAAGAGACAGAGTATTATTTAAAATAATCTCCCCCTTTAAAAAACATTATTTTGAATTGTTTGAAAACAATACATTGCTCAACAATCTCCCCCTTTTTGATGATCACAAAACCCATAAAATAATAGAACTAATTTAATTGCAATCTTTATTGAAAAATTAGTTTTATAAAATTTTAGAATTTCGAAAGGATTAAAACAATATTTAACTATACTAAAATTTCTCCCCCATAAAAATAAATTTTCAGCTATAAAAGGATAAAAGATAAATGTCGTATATATCCAAATTCTCCCATATATCCAAATTTCTTCATAGGAAACAAATGAATTTAAATGTTGTGTTTATCCAAATTCTCCCCCTTTTTGTGATATCAAAAAGAATGAAAAATTACGGATTTGTACACATTCAATATTGCACTGAACTATAAGTAAATGCTATAATTAACTGTGTATGAATAAGTGAATTTGTTATACTAGCTAACTCAATCATAAATCAATAAACAACAAAACAAAACAAAAATTTCATTCACAAGCTGTTATAAACGATTGTGATATACAGAGGAATCAAGGTTCATAGATAAGACAGGGAAAAAAGGTGTCTATCTCCTTTGAATCGCGGTCTTTATCTCTGTAAACTGTTCTCTGAGCCTCTTCATCATCCCATATCCTAACTTGATGATAAGATCTCTGTTCTCTTGAGTCATATGAATATCTTCAATCAAATTAACTCTGAAAAACTCATGCATTCTTTCTTCTTTTTCAACAAAAAGAGCCAGTTTTTCTGATAACTGATTCAAAAGAATCCTAATCGGTTTCTCTCCAGATGTCAACTGATCCACTAAAAATTTCTGATTATCTAGAAAAACTGACAAAGGGGCACTATTACACTGAAGATCGTGTAATCTGTCACTCATATTGCTTAGTGCTCCAGTAATTGCTTGAAATCTCCGAATCAAATCAGGTGAAGAGCCTGATCCACTCACAGCACAGTTTGCAACAGACGCAAATTTATTTTCCATGTAAATCTTCAACTCAGACAAATCATCTTTCTTTACCATCTCCGATTTTAACTGATCAACAGCATGCAGCATATCAGTCTTAAACAAATATACTTCCTGTCTTGAAACAGTACATTCTTTCAGTTTCTGAAACTTCAACTACTCTAAGTTCAGAGAATTTCTGAGACTAACATTCTCAGATTCTAACTGAGAGATACGCTTGTACAACTCAACAACTTCTTCTTTTCTCGAATCAGGGGCACCTTGTGCTCGATTATCATGTCCAGAATTAGGTTGATGAAGCAGGGGAAGTGGTAAGGAATCTGCATCTGACTGTTCTTTGTCCATGTCCTGACAAGGTTGATCCACTGAACTACCTTTTGAAGCCTGAAACTCTTCCACCGAAAAATCTTCCTGAAGTACCTCTGTATTAGCTTCAGAAGTATGTTCATCACGAACAGTAGTCTCTCTGACTTCTAATGATTGATCAAGAACAATATTTTCATGTAAATCTTGAGGTCGGGCCACTTCTTCACCAGGCATTGCCTCCATAAGTTGTTCTTGTTGAATTACTTTTTCCACAGCCACAGCAGCAGATTGAGGTTCTTTTTGAGTTTCTGTTTGAGCTGTTGGTTCCTCTATTGATGCAGTCTTCTCCACAACAGATTCTCTCACAAATGAGTAAGACAAAAACGGTTCAGAGGATTTCAAGGCAGGAGAGATAATTTCTTCATCAATTGACCTCTTCCTTCTAGATTGAAGTCCTTCTTGACTTCTCTCTTCCCCAACTTCCTCCATCTCAAAACGAATTCTCCTTTCCACTGTACTAACTCTTGATTCTGCTTGTCCCTCCTTGCACTTAGCCGGTTGAGCCTGAGCACTCTCCGAGCTTTCCTCAGCTCCAACAGGTAAGAGTTTTCCTTTAATTGTGCTCCAGAAGTATCCTATTTTCCTCAAAGTTCCAGCATTAAAAACATTACTGTGGTGACATTTCACCCCAGCATCTACCAATCTGATCATTCCTATTTTAAACAAAAACAAAGAAATGAACCTTCCATAAGGGAAAAAGGTCATTCTTTCTTCACTCTGACAGCAGTAACTTAGATATCTTATCATAAACCGAGGAAAATTAAACTTAATATCACACATCAGAAGATACATTATGTACATTTCAGGGTATAGGATTTTCTCCATCTCAGCCATTCTTGGTGCTAAACCAGTCTGAACAAATTTTACCAAGATTTTCTGATCGGGCTCCAAATCCTTAATAAACATCTTCTTTATCACTCTGGTTCCAAACAGAAAAGACATAATGTCTTCAGACTTATGTACAGAATCTCCAATATTCCGTAAATCGAAATGAAAAACTCCTTCATGAGGGCAGTTAAGAATTTGACTTATCTCTACAGATGATATTGAAAAGTCCTTATCCTCTATTTGAGCCAATAAACTATCCTCTGTATCTCCAAGACTAAACTGAACAGTTCTAAAGAAATGTCTCATTTCTGCCTCATATAGAAACTCAGAATTTTCACTATTAAAAGCTTGCTCAAGGATTTGAAACGACAACGCTTGCTTCAACAGTAAATTAGTTTCAAACATCCACTCTAAATCTATGACTTTACCTTGCAGTATTTTCCGACCAACTACCTCGGGTTTCTTTGTAGCACTGCTCTCGGCTTTATCTGGATGCTTAGTCTTTGCCATTCCAACAACGATTTCTGAAGGTTCGTAAGTTTAGGGTTTGAAGATTCAGAAATGGGTTTTGGAGCAAATGTGCGGTTTTAGGTTTTCGAAAGGGTTTCCGAAAAAGGTGAAGCAGTTTAGAAGGTGAAACGGTTCTGACAGCCTTGATTCCCGTGTAATCACTAATCATTACTTTTATTTAAAACAAAATAAAATTACTAATAGCGGAAAACAAAAATTAAGCAGAATTCGAAAACAGAATAAGATAAAAAAAATTATTTAAAATTAAATAAACCTAACTCCCCCTTAATAAATTCAAACCTTGCCGTGGGAAGTGGTTTGGTAAAAATATCTGCTAATTGATTTTCTGTATTTACAAATTCTAAAAATATATCCTTTTTAAACACATGATCTCTTAAAAAGTGATGTCTTATATCAATGTGCTTAGTTCTAGAATGACTAATAGGATTTTTTGAAATATTAATTGCACTAGTATTATCACATAAAATAGGTGTATTATTGAAATTTAATCCAAAGTCCATAAGAGTGTTTTTCATCCACAACACCTGTACACAGCAACTACCTGCAGACACATATTCTGCCTCGGCTGTTGACAGGGCAACTGAGTGTTGTTTCTTACTAGACCATGATACTAAAGACTTTCCTAAAAAGTGACATCAACCTGAAGTACTCTTCCTATCTAATCTACAGCTTCCAAAGTCAGCATCTGAATATGAAATTAAATTAAAATCAGAGGTTTTTGGATAAAGCAGAGATTGATAAATAGTACCTTTTAAATATCTAAAAATTCTTTTAACAGTAGTTAAATGGGATTCTTTGGGATTTGATTGAAATCGAGCACAAAGACATACTGAATACATTATATCTGGTCTACTAGCAGTAAGATATAACAAACTACCAATCATACCTCTATATAACTTGTTGTCCACTGATTTTCCAGTTTCATCCAAATCAAGTTTTATATTAGTACACATAGGAGTTGTAAATGGCTTGCTGTTTTCAAGTCCAATTTTCTTAAGTAAATCAGTAATGTGTTTGCATTGATTTAAAACATTTCCAAAATCTTTTTGAAATATTTGAAGACCCAAAAAGAAATTTAATTCTCCCATCATACTCATTTCAAATTCTTTTTGCATTAATTTTGAAAATTCATGACAAAGAATTTTATTGGTTGATCCAAAAATTACATCATCAACATAAATTTGAACCAACAAAACATTATTTTTCACAGTTTTCTTAAAGAGTGTTGGATCTGCCAGTCCAACAGTAAAATCATTTTTCAAAAGAAAAGAACTTAGTCTTTCATACCAAGCTCTAGGTGCTTGTTTAAGGCCATAAAGAGCTTTAATAAGTTTGAAAACAGAATCTGGTTTTTGAGAATTTTCAAAACCAGGAGGTTGCTCAACATAAACTTTCTCCATTAAATAACCATTTAAAAAGGCAGATTTAACATCCATCTGAAATAATTTAAAATTCATATAAGATGCATAGGCTAAAAGGATTCTAATGGCTTCTAACCTAGCTACAGGTGCAAAGCTCTCATCATAATCTATTCCTTCTTCTTGATTATATCCTTTAGCTACTAATCTTGCTTTATTTCTAGTTATTATCCCTTGATCATCCTGTTTATTCCTAAAGACCCATTTAGTTCCTATTACTGGATAATCATGTGGTCTTTCAACTAATTCTCAAACCTTATTTCTCTTGAACTGGTTCAATTCATCCTGCATTGCTATTACCCAGCTCTCATCATCTAAGGCTTCTTCTATGGTCTTAGGTTCTTGTTGGGATAGGAAAGCAGAGAATTCAACTATGTTTCCAAGGTTTCTTCTAGTTTGAATACCAGTTTCTAAGTCACCTATCACAGATTCTAAAGGGTGATTCTTTAAGGTTCTAGACTGTCTAGGCATTACATTCAAAGGTTCTTCAGTGTCATGTTCTTCTGAACTGGACTGAATTTCTTTTATATCATTTTCAAAATCATTCTTTAAATTCTCAAGTCTCATGTTTTCATTAGAATCATGTTCATCTATTTGTTATATCCTTTTCTCAAAAGGATCAGATTCATCAAATTTCACATGAACTGATTCTTCAACAATCCTTGACTTTTTATTATAGACTCTATAAGCTTTGGAGGTTGCAGAATATCCTAAGAAAATACCTTTATCAGATTTTGGATCAAATTTACCAAGATTATCTTTGGTATTCAAGATGTAAACCTTGCATCCAAAAACTTTAAAGTAATTTACTTTAGGTTTTCTGTTATTCCATAGTTCATAGGGTGTCTTTTTCAAAATAGGTCTTATTAAAATTCTATTCATTATATAACAAGCTGTATTAACAGCTTCTGCCCAGAAATATATAGGTAGGCTATATTCATTTAACATAGTTCTAGCCATTTCTTGAATAGTTCTATTTCTTCTTTCTACAATCCCATTCTGTTGAGGTGTTCTTGGAGCAGAGAAGGTGTGTTTAATACCCATGTTTGAGAAAAAGGAATTAAATTCCTGGTTCTCAAATTCTCCACCATGATCAATTCTCAATGAGATTATATTAAAACCTTTTTCATTTTGAATAGATTTACAAAAACCTTCAAATAAACTAAAAGCTTCACTTTTAAATTTCAAAAAGAAAATCCAAGTAAATCTAGAATAATCATCAACTAATACATAAACATATAATTTACCGGCTAAACTTGCTACTCTTGAAGGTCCAAAAAAATCCATATGGATATGTTCTAGAGGTTTAGTTGTAGCAACTTTATTAACAGATTTGAATGATGATTTGTGTTGCTTGCCAAGCTGACATGCATCACAGAATCTGTCATTTTCAAATCTGAGACTAGGCAAATCAGAAACTAGATGTTTCTTAGATAATTTATGTAAAGAATATATATTGCAATGACCAAGTCTTCTATGTCAGATCCAGGATTCACTTATATTAGCAGTTAAGCAGTTTACTTGTTGTTTACACAAGGAATACAAATCCAAAGTATAAACATTATCAGTTCTGGGTGCTCTAAACTTAAACAATTTATCTTTAGAAACAGTACAACTATTGTTAGTAAAATCAACAGTGTATCCATCATCACAAAGTTGAGAGATACTTATCAGATTGTGTTTTAACCCTTGTACATAAAGTACTTTGTTGATTGAGACTGTCTCTGGATCTCCAACTGTTCCAATACCAATAATCTTTCCTTTGGCATTGTCACCAAAGGTGACAAGTCCTCCTTCCTTTCGAGTAAGAGAAGAGAAATTAGCTGAAGTTCCACTCATGTGTCTTGAGCATCCACTGTCCATATACCATATTTCTTTCTTTCTTTGGTGACCTGCTACCTGCAAGGACATTCAAACAAATTGCTTTGGTACCCATATTTTGTTGGGTCCAGGAGTGTTAGCAAGCAGTGATCTGGGTATCCAGATTTGCTTTGTTTTCTTAAAATTGATTGAATCATATAGATCATTGGAAATATAAGCTTTCTTAATTCCACATATTTGAGGTTGTCTTAGAAAACAGTTTTTATCTATATGACCTTTTTTTCCACAGAAGTTACAAATAACCTATTTAGTGCTAGGAACAAAATAATTTTTGTATAACTTAGGTTTTTCTCCTTTACTTCCAATTCCAAACCTTTCCTTTTTAATTACAGTTTTTCCAAGTATCTAATTTAAGACGTTTTCTCCTTTTGTAAAAACTAATGCAGCCTTTTTATAAGATTCTACTTCATCCTGTAGAGTTTTTATTTTTGATTCAAAATTAATTTTATTTGAGTCAGCAGAGTTGTATTTGTCAATTAATTCCTTATGTTGTTTTAGCAAAGTATTTCTCTCATCTGAAATAGCTTTATGCAAGTTCTTTATAGATTTATATTTTTTAAATAATGAGTCATACCTTTCTTCAAGCATATTGCAGTAAGCTGCAAGTTTTTTATTTGAGAAGCTTGTTTCAAAGTTTGATTCATTATTTGAGTCAGAGGAGTAGTATGAGTGTACCTCATCAGTTTCAGCCATGAAACACATATTTGCTTTTAAATTGGCTTCCTCCTTCTCTGATCATGATTCAGAAGAATTACTTGAGTCTTCAGAAACACTCCAAGTAGCTTTCATAGCTTTCTTGTCTTTCTGCTCATAACCATCTATTTTGAAGAATTTCTTCTTCTTTGCATCTTTCAATTTTGGGCAATCCGGTCTGATATGTCCCATATTTTTGCATTCATAACATCTCACTTCCTTGCTATCCTTCTTGAAGGATTTCTTGAAGTCTTTCTTCTTACTGTAGAAATTTCTGAATTTTCTGGCTAGCTGAGCCAGTTCTTCATCCGAATTTGAAGAATCAGAGCTTTCTGATTTAGTACTTACTTCTCTGTTCTTCATCTTTCTATCCTTTTGTTGAGAAGTCACTTTCAAAGCAGTATTTTCCCTTTTTATGTAGACTTTATGCTCATTTACCTCATCTTGCATTTCAGCCTCGTACATCATCAATGTACCAATCAGCTCTCTCATAGTTAGATCTTTAACAGAAGTTGATTGTCTGATTGATGCAGAGATTCCATTCCATCGAGTAGGAAGTAATCTCAGTACCTTTAACGCTTGATCAGCCTGCTTGATTGGTTCTCCTAGAGCTGTTATATTATTGACAATTTCTGTCAATCTTCCATTCATCTGAGTGATGCTCTCTCCTTCAATCATTCTGAAAGTATCGAATTTTAATTTAGCAGTTGCATATCTCATCTGTCTTACATTATCTGTTCCTTCATAAGCAACAGCTATTGTTTGCCACATTTCATATGCAGTCGGGCATTGAGATACTCTGTTAAATTCATCCGGTCCTAGACCACAGATGATTGCATTCATAGCTTTTGAATTCATGTCATACTCAGCCTCTGTAGCAGCACTCCATGTATCGGGATTTTCAGGAATTTCATAGGGAGTCAGAATCTTTGAATAGACTTTGTAACCAAGATTTTTCAGATAAATAATCATACGTGATTTCCAGCAGCCATAATTATCTCCATTAAAGTAAGGTTCTATGACCATTGACATTCCCTCTCTCGTATCAGCCATGATACACTATGTATAATCTTTAAATACTTCTAGCTTGACAAGACTTTTAAAAATAAGAAGCTCCTCCTCTGATACCAATTGTTAGATCTGAATCTACAGATTACACACAAGAGGGGGGTGAATTGTGTCTTTTCAAAATTATTACAATCTCTTCAATTTAGACAAATTCTGTCCACTATGCTTTAGCACGATTAAATATGCAGCGGAAAAAGTAAAAGCATGAACACACGAATGTATAGTGGTTCGGGGAACAGAAGGCCCCTAGTCCACTCCACCAACGCTCAAATCCACGATCTTGGCGATTTTCACTATCTGGTCCTCGTTTCCACAGACCTGTTCACAACTGAGTACAGGCAGTTGACACCTTTACAAGTCTCAGGCAAACACAGCCTTCCTGGTTCAAACACGAACCCACACAGCTTAGAACGAGAAGTTGATCACTCAAAAAATAAAAAAGGGTTTCGATAAAGAAAAAACTTCTCCAGTTGTTCTTCACAATTGCAACAGAATGAAATTGACAGTAGATAGATCGTCGTCTTCAGAAAATAAAAGATCTGTAATCAAAACAGTTCTGAGTCGATCCAGTTGCAATAGATATTATAAGAAACTTCACAACTTCAGCAGTAGTAGATTCACAACAGATAGTCGATGTAGAACACGTGAATCTGCTATCAAGATCTTCCTTTGGTAATAAAGGTTTTACACTTCTTCTTGATCACCAGAAAAGAACGCCTTCACACAGTCTCTGTTTCTTGCTCGTTAAAAGATCAATCTATATATTTCATACACTTCCCTGTGTATATATATATCCGAAGTTTCCAAGATAGAACATATATATTCAAATCTGAGAAAATATTCCGCATAAATAGATCCATGAAAATCTCCTTTAGATTCGCGATATAAATAACAGAGCCGTTGTAACTCCCCTGAAGAATCGGCATAAAAAGATCCGTTTAAATCAATCATTAATCCGTTGAAAATCGTTTTTAATTCAGTCAAAGTCGTACTTAAGAATCGGCTCGAAATCCGCTTAATAATCCGCTTTCTCTTCGGCATTCAAACGTAGGGTTGATCATCCATACTTTGTCTTGCTTCAACTCTCCAAAGAACGTATGGTTGATTATAAAAGTAAGGTTGATGATCCATACATTTGAGAAACAAACTCAACACTGAAAACTAACGTACGGTTTCTCTTCCATACTTGTCCAGTAACAAAAACGTAAGGTTCCTTCCAAACGTAATGTTCTTCTTCCATACTTTTCAACAACGTAAGGTTCATTAACCATACGTTTCAAAATAACATAAAAAGTAAACTTTTTCATCCATACGTTACGTTCATCAACGCAGGGTATGAACAGTGATTCCAGTACGCGCTAAAACTGTTCTAGCGCTACAGTGATTCCAGAACGCGCTAAAATTGATCTCGCGCTACAGTGATTCCAGAACGCGCTAAAATTGATCTCAGAATAAATGAAGTATGAAATCTCGTTATATGAAATAAATAAATAAAATAAATTCCTGCAAAATACTCAACGAAATAATTAGTAAATAATCAAGGGTATTTGTGAGCATCAAAATCATCATAAAGAGACAGAGTATTATTTAAAATAATCTCCCCCTTTAAAAAACATTATTTTGAATTGTTTGAAAACAATACATTGCTCAACAGGACTTGCCACTATTGACGAAGAATTTAGCTATGGACTTCTTCCTTCGATGTCTTTGCTTCCTTGGCTTTTGGGAGTGATGACATCATCATCTCCAAATACAGGAATTGGCGGAGGAAGAGCTATGTCTAACTCCTAATCCATGGCTTGTTGGCCTGGATATACTTCACCCAGCTAGTGAGGAGATTCATTAGCCCCAATGGCAGTACCACCAGTGCTATACTATGCTGAAGGAACCTCTGCAGTTCCTTTATTTGCAAAATGTAGAATGAAGAAAGTAATTTCCTTAACTAACAAAGCTTTAACTTAAGCTGAGTTGAAAAGAAAATAGGTAAAGAGACTTACATATTCAGAAGCCACGTAATCGTGCCACTCCTTATCTCCAAAAGCACCAGTCCCCTTAGTGGCACCACAAACTATCATTTCCTTCACCCGCTTGGTGATAGGAATGGAATCATCAGTGGCATATATGAGCATCTTGAGTTCTCTGATGTAAGTCTGCACTTCATCGGGGTTATCCTTGAAACAGATATCAGTGGAAGCCTAATGATTCCCTACTATAGGGATGTGTAGACCTTTGCATAAGTGCAGCCATGTGGTTTTAGCATCGCAATATAAACTATGCCATGTATGTAAAACCAATGATCGTATATATTTAGTATGTGTACCGGAAGGCTCCGAGGAGTGTCCTACAATCATGGACTTCAGCTTCTTGCCAGCTCCTGCAACTACAGATAAAGAATAAGAAAATGAATCTTTTTTCTCTATAAAGTAATAGTGATTAAATTTCCTCAATGAACTAACTCACTAGGAGTCGATAGAGTGGGTTTCTTGATTCTAACAGGAGGATTATATCTGTCACGAGGCTACTTTTCCGCATGTTGTGCCTCATCACCCCCATCTTGGGAATCTGGTGAGTCATACCTAAGTGAGGATCCTGGTGAATCAGCTCTCGGTGGGGAAGAGTCACCTTCCAGATGAAGGGTTTCTTTCTCTATATTTCATTTATTTTTCCCCACCTAATGAACTAGATGATTAAGTACCCCCTTCATGGTTGGATGCTACCTAGTTCTCGGCCTACCATGTATTCAAGTTATTCATCACATTAGCAACTGGTAGATCAAACAATGACCCGGTCTTCTCCTTAGATGTCAACAACCATATTTGTCGGGCAACTATCGAAATCTGCTCTAACTTGACATGCACAGGAGGGGATACAACAGTCTACTGTTGACACTTGAATTGGCATGAAAATCTGTATGGAGCATAGGCCTCACATATAATATCTCTGTCAATCATGGTGGCCAGTACACCATCTCTACAAGCCAGCATGTATGACCTCAGTTCCAGGCCGGCAGTTCCATCATCAAAAAACCGCCCAGTTGGCGATTTTCCATAGAGAACTAAATTTAATTCCTTGAACATGCTCATTCTCAACTTCATATCATAGATGTTGAGGGTTGATGGAGAAATTCTATAAAATGCCTGCACTGGTGGCCTGAAAGAACCTCCAAGAACTTGTACTCCATTTTGTAAAGCATATGTCCTGAAATGAGTGGCGATCCATCCCCACAAAACATTGAATGGTCCCACTATTCTCAAAGGAGACTTACCCATAAATACATAGAGTAAGCTCATGTGAATCTCCGCCAAAATTGGGGAGGCCAACCCAACCATATTTCTCTCATCTAGTTTGGCTGCCACAATGAAGGTCCCTTGAATGAAGCCTCCTTTAGAATCCAAGATAGGCAGAAGATAAACTCTGAGCCACAAGGATAAGAATCTCACCAGATGGGTCTTTTTTGGGATTCTCTAATTCAGATCGTACCCCCAATTCTCAAATTCTCCTACCTCCATGGTTTGATAGAATGTTCCAATTGCACCCCTCTTCTTTGTTCTGGGGCAGGTAGTAGGTCGAGTACAGGTGGGCCCCTTCACCTCCTTCCTGGTAAGAAACATATCCATCAACTCCTCTAGATGAGTATCCTTTCTAGAATGAGTTTATGAGGTCTTGGAATTCTTGAGAATGTAGAAGATTTTTCAATAATTCTCGAGCCAAATACAGAGTCTTCTCTGAATCATTCCAAGTTGCCTTGGGAGGGATTAATTCATCATACATATCACCTATAATTGGAGCCCTAGAGATCTTGTAGACATCTCACAAACTGATGCCTACTTCTCCATGAGTCAGATGCAATGAATTGGTTTCTGGGATCCAGCGGCTGATTAGCTTCAACATAAAGTCATCATTCCTGTAGACATACGTCTTCCCAGCCCAGAGGACTTTATATATTGCCACTCCTTTCAAATCCTCGACAAATTCTGCACAAGTTTGTCGCACCCAATATTCCCACATCCAAGTTGGCTTCACACCTCCTCTAGGACAGAAGTCCCAACTCTTCTTCTAGCCTTTGGATTGATCCATCTAGGAATTTTGGAAGATTGAAGGATAACAATGTGGTTTCAGCTCAGGCGTGTGAGGTTTCAAATCTGGGGCACAAGGGCTATAATGCATTATATAGGCCTTCTCCACTATTCCAGCATTTAAAAATGATCATCCCATTGAGACATTTTCTAAAGAAAAATTATCGTAAGTCTGAAACCAAGAATGCGGAAGATAATTATTTGCCTATGGAAGGTTGACTTTTTGCAGATGACCATGACCATACAGAGGCAGGTATATACTCCCTGGGAAATTAAGATGATACTTCTTCAAGTACTTCGAAAAATCTGGGAGAGTGCTATTGCAGATATCATAATAATCATGGCCAATTATGCTCATCATGTCATCAATTCGCTTTCTCTCTAGTTCATCAAACGTTCCAATTCTTCTAGGAGCCATTTAATCTGCACAATGGTCGAATAATTAACTCCTAAGAAAGTAGATTTTTCATAAAATTTTTGATGAAAAGTGAAAAAAATGGCTAAGACATTAAGGTGCACAAGTCCAATGTTGGCGTGCAAGTGTAACTCTGTCGCACATGTTTTGGCGCACAGGTATCATCGTGCAAGTGAAAATACCTCTGTAGAAGCGCAACACGAACAGAAGCAATGAAACCACAGAAAACAAGTCCCTTGCGTGACGAGAGTAACCTGTGTGGCGATAGCTCAGAAGCATTCAAATCCAGATTCCTAGCGCGATAATGGGATGCAAATTTATAGTCTAGGTCGCACCCCTGCGCGCTGAAGCCTATGCGACTCTCACCTGCGCGCCACTACCTGCGCGCTCAAAACATGCACGCGACCCTTCAATTAAGAAAGTGCCGCACAAGATTCATCATGGTCGTGCAAGTATACTTGTGCACCACATATTGGGCATGTAGGTGACTTACGTGCCCTATTTGATTTTCACCCAGGTTCTTCAGCAGCCTATAAATACCCCTGGAAGGGCCCCCCATTTTTGGGACAAAAAATTCAAAAAGTCATATTTAAGCTCTCGACACCCCAGTCTCTAGTTGAAGTCTTCCGGACACTTATAAGGTAATTTTTTACCTATAATGAAAGATCTAAAGAGGGAAAACAAGGCCTAAGTTTTGGATTTCATCAACACTTCTGCTCTTTAGGGTCTAACACTTAAGGGAAAATGGCCACACTTGCGCGCCGCCTTATCCCTTCAACAGAACTTTCACGCCATTCTTTTGAAAGCCTTTAGGGATAATACTAAGGGATTGAGCCAAGCCTCACCCAATTATTACCATACTGGTTGACTGTCACACAAGTATACATGTGTCTCGCAAGTATACTTGCGCTACCAGGACATGTGCACCCAAACAAAACCTGCGCACCTGCCTCTTTTTGGGGAGCCCCTCCTATTTATTAAACTTTTATCTTCAAAACCATCTCTCATCTTCAAGATTTAGCCTTCAAAACCCTCTTCAAATCCAATTTTGGCATGGTTCCTTTGTTGGCTTCCTTATCTAAAATGAATTCTGTGGAACATCTCTCAAAACATAGTGTTTTACATATCTTTATGTCACTAAGGTTAGGGATTTATTCCATTCAACCTCATCCTCTAAAGATGAGAAGATCTTTAACCTGGGCCTCCTTTTTAGGAGTAAGCCCCAGTCCAAGTTCCCAAATATGGGAATCCCCCTCAAGAGTAAGCCCTAATTTCCAAATCACTTTAACCTAGGAATCCACTTTAAGAGTAAACCCCAGTAATAATTCCCCTTAACATGGGACACCTTCTTAGGAATATGCCCCATTTCTCATATCCCTTTAACCTGGGCCTCCTTCTCAGGAATAAGCCCCAGTTATAATTTCTCTTAACCAGCCTTAATTTATTTTGACTTGGGAATTATTCTCTAGTGTAAGCCCCAATCATAATTTAAAGTTCCCCTTTAATCTACGCCTCCTTATCAGGAGTAAGTCCTAGGTTTTAAGTCCCTTCTAATTCAGGCATCCTCCTCAAGAGTAAGCCCTAAGTTAGAGTATCCAAATCTCCATAAAACACAAATACCTTTATGGATATTGTTCCTAGGATTCATTCCAGAATTAAATCCTAGTATCCATCTACTTGGGCAGTCACACATACATAAGCCCTATATCATTCCCTGTGACCATATCTTTAATGATACAAATTTTCAGGTTTACTGATACCTCTTATTTCTCACACCGAGCCTGACTCACGTGATCTTAGATTGTAAAAGTAACCACGACACATCTATTTGGGTCGTTAATAATATGTAACCCCGCATTTCTTAACCGAACTATGTGGAATTTCATCTCTACCTTAAAATTAGAGTACGTAGGAAGCCTTCATAAGGTTCAAGACCATCACCCATTAATTCTCATCTGTCCCATATGACGTTAAAATATATCTTAATTCCCAAACTACCTGGGTTCTGATTCCCTTTCTAATAAGGATATGTAGGTAGCCAATCTGTGGGTATGATCCCAACTCTAAAACAATCCATGTCCTTTTGAATGAAAATAAACATCAAGTGCCTCGCTGGGTGGGTTTAAAACTAGTATGGTCATCATAATGACCAAGAGATATTCTATATAATGTATTGAAGGATACCATTGACCAAGGATATCCAATACATACAGATGATTCTCTATCGATAAAGAACCGCAAATACATATAAAAGATTCTCTAAATATCTTACACATCAATCATTGATTGAAAGATCTAAATGAAAAACATCATTTTCATACTTGGTAATTAAATAAGGATTCAGGAACATAACTTAAATCTATAAAGAGTGTCTTGATGTAGAAAATAATTCCCCCCAAAAAGGTGTGATGAGTCCAGTCTCCCATCCTCTCGACCAATGCAAACTCTTATACCTCATAAATACGCAACTAATGAGCACCTACCTTTGGAAAGTAGGTCCAAATGGATATAGAATCATTAGATGTTACCAGTTCTATGAATAAACCCTTTAGAAACCTATTGGAATGTTTGAACCTTAAATGAACAAGGTCATCCCCATTTCCAGGAAGAAACAAACCTCCTCAAAAATTAACTCACCCTTGAGTTAATCTAAAAATTTAGGTTTGGAAACCCAGAGTGTGGGTTCCCTTCTACTTCTAATGAAATGGATATGATCACCATGAATAACATCTCTAAGTAGCAATAATGACTAACCATAAATCCAAGATAAATAATAAACCCACAAGAACATCCAATAGAATCTACATGCATACAAGGGTGTTAATAATGGTATTTGTAACCACATTTAGAGTAGAAATACCTATAGGGGACTAAGAACAAATAAAACCAAAAGGAAAATACAACTATAAAAAAACCTCAGTCTTCCTCTTTAGAATACAACCCATCTGTGGTTATTAACTCTCCCTTAAGCGCAACCAAAATGTTTCCCTCCAAACCATGTAAACATATACACAATAGATCCCAAAAATAGCCAAATTCAATCAATTTAATCCTATATTAAAGTTTCCAAGAGAACCAATCCTCAAAAATCATATCTAAAACCTAAAGAGTGCACTTCATAACCTCAAACACTCTATCCTATATCAAATGGGCTAAAAAAATGTTCAATATGCCACTATAAATAATTTTCTAGATCCATACAAAAGACCTGAATGATATATTCATTATATAATAAATCTATTTCAATCACTGAGCTTAATACCCAAACTTGTAACACATAACTCAAAACATAAAATGCATGAGGATTATAAAACAAAACCATAATGAAATCCTCATGCCCAAATGCCCCAAATCCATATCAAAATCAAGATCACTAAAATATGATGAATGGATTACACCATAGTGAAAAACATGGGAAAAAATAAAAATGACCTACTAAGTAGACTAATTATAAATCTTAGATGATAGAACAAAAAATATTATGGTTTATACATGTGAAACTACAAAGAAAACACCCTAACACAGGGTCTTATAGTATACCCTCACACTCTATCTACCCCAACATGAGGTGTATAGCTATTCAATATCCCACTATTCAAAACTTCCCATATAGAATTTCCTAAATCCTAATAAAATATAGTTGACTCATCTTCACCCGACATGAAAGAAAAAATACACTGTGTGTGTTCTTGAACTACAAGTTTTTTGATCTAGTTTTCCCAAATGGAAAACCCTAATGATATAATTGAAATCCATATTCCTCCCCAAAATTTCCATTGATCAACAATAAAGGGGTCCCCAATAACCAAAAATGGGATTTAAAATCATAAAAATTATTATATGGGGATAATATTAATAAACCTAAAATAAAACCTACCATTTAGGAATTAAAAACAGAAGCTCCACTCCCAGATCTGTGTCATGTAACCACCGAACAATTATCTATGTCTGAACAAAATACTAGAGGGTGCCTCCTTCTCCCTATAAATATCTCTTACATTTTTCATCCCAATGGGATATAACTATGTATATAGATATCCAAAGTTGATTTAATAAAGTAAAAATAGGAAAAATGAAATACAATGAAAGAAACGGGGCTCGGGCTCGACCCCGGTTCCCGTGAAGAGTTTGTATCTCACCTAAGAAAACCACCCATTTCATGAAAAAATCTAAAATCCCAAATCCCAAATCTAGTGGTAACTTTATTATGTTGGCACTAGATACAACCAACTACATCCCAAAGGACCGAATAGTTTAGTAATGTTAAAGAACCATATACCAACCAAAATCCCTATTAAATTGGAAATATAAAATAAATAGAATAATTTTTTTCATCTTTTATGTTATTTATAATACCCTTAAACATATCCTATAATATTAAAACAAATAAAATTATGATCTTAGACACTCATTAAGGGAATTCATATGATGGAAACTAATATGGCTTGAATAATATGAATAGAATAAATGATGGTCAATGTAATTTCATATACTAAATCACATGAACAAAAGACCCATCCATATATATCATAAAAAATTTAATAATAACATCTAAATAAATAACTATTTCTATAATTGTGGATTTTATAATTTTATACATCAAAAACATACCATCGAGGCCAGGTCCAAGACATCTAAAAATAAATTGGAAAGGCTTTGGCCAATAACCAAACTACATGGTCTCATTAGACATACTGATTCATAGAGGGGATATAAAATTCCCCACCAATCACATAATATGTCAAAATAATTCTTCATGTTAAAAAAATATAACTTAATCTACATTCTATAAAAACAATAATTTTTTTAAATGGAAGAACTCTCATACGAAATATAAATAATTCCCTCTATAAATATGATCATAAACTATATAGAAAAATATTTTGGATGGAATAAGTAGATTAATCTAGAAATATAATATTCAATAAAATATTTTGATATAGAGTATAATACATTTAATTTATTATTGGAATATTTATTATGGAAAATAACCTATTCAATTTGAAACTATTATTATTAATCTAAAAACATATCACATGTTAAAGAAATATTATTATTTGAATATAAATTTTGAAATATATAAATTAAGATTAAAATAATTTAATAGTCATGATGGTGGGAAATTATGTTCCACTTCTATAAGTTCAAAAAAAATTCACTAAGACTTTTGATAAAACTCAAAACACACCACATTTAGAAAATGAATAAAAGATTCCATTAAAATATAAAAAAGGTCAAAATAGATAAAAATGCCTTCATTGAATCATTGTATTATATTAAAAATAATATTTAAAACATTTTTATAAAATATGGGTTTAAATTTAAAGACTATCCCAATAGAGAGAATTTCAAATAGTGATGAGATTGTGAAATGAAACCTTACCTTAGGTTTGACATTCTCCATAATAGTCCAAACAACCCACATATAAAATATATATTTATTAAAAATATAACAAAGAACCATGAACATGTATTTGAAATCATGTTTTACTTATTTTATAGACCCAAATATTGATGTACATAGACATTACATTACTTTTTTAGAATACTTAATTCATTACAAAAACAAATGCCCAGAGGCCGTATTTGTTTAGTGTCTTTGGAAACTCGGAACATAATCTTCTAATCATGGTGAAAGATCTTCAATATATCCCATTAAGATCTCCCGCTTTGGTTTTCTTACCTAAAACCTTTCTGTATATCCTGGGGGAAAAGAAAACATAAAAAGTGTGAGTTCAAATTCTCAGTAAGGGTAAACATGGAGAACTAAAAAACAATCCATAAACATTTGAACTTAAAAACATGAACATAAAACATAAAAATCATGAAAAATGACATAAATCTTTGTAGTAAATTATTTCTAGATCATAAAAGAACATTAATCATGATAAAATAAAACATGTAATTGTGGAAAACCATTAATCACATGATATGATTTATATAGTAGCCAAGGCATTGTTTCCAAGACCATTGTAGTGGACAAAGTCCCTTACTGAATCGAGTTCAGTCCTCGTTCCAGTCCTGTATCATTGAACCAGATTAACTTTTCATTATAGCCATGTCTATCTCATTAGATATATATCTTTACCCAATTAATTTGAGGGAGATATAGGTCCCACCCATCTTATAATGAAATAATTCTTTCCTGTGCCACAAAATAAACACACATCATTCATAATAACCCAACGAATAAAATGGGTTTCATAAACATCATCTCATCATAACATAATACATATAAAATAAATGGATATAATTTCATCATAACAAAAATAAAACCATGTAAATAATAGAGTCATTATACATGAAACATAAACATACTATTTAATGTCATATTAGATGGAAAATTGTTTTGATAAAACACTAGAAATGAATTCTTGAGGAAAATATCCTTCCTTCTTCAAAATAATTTTCCTTTCTCAAAATTCCATGAAATTTTAAAATGAAAGGATTTTGTTGAAAATAATCATGAAATTTTGTAGAGGAATCGTCATTGAATTAAGTCATTATAAAACCGTAAAAATCCATTCACGCCATATAAGTTAATAAAACATTCTTCTCGTACTTTTGCCGGAAAAGTCAAAAAGTACCTTATATGGTAAAAAAAGAATGATTCCTTCCATAACACAATGTAAAAGTCCGAGAGGGGTAAAAATGAATTTAAAAATACATGGAATAATATTAAACACTTTAGGAAAAACATTTTTATGGACATGGATGAAAAATATAACCATAGAAAATACTTACGTATAAGCAATCTCAGATAAAAATGAGATTGCAAAATTATCCCTTACCTTATGTCCAATTTCATCCATATGTGTCCAAGACTCATGTATAGTAGGTTTAATCATATTATTAACTTGTAACATAACCATAATAATATTTATGATATCATATATTATTCACTTATGACTTTATATTACCTGTTCTTTTGTCAATTCCATGATGAAGCAGCGTTTTGGGGGAAATCATTTCATTTATCATACGTGTTTGGAATTGTTGTTCTTGATATTACTATTACATATATCATGATTTACATACTTATAGAATTTGAAACCTGATTTATATATCATATAAATTTATTATATATATATATATATAATAGATAGCTAAATTAAATGAAACACACCATTCATGGAGACGTTAGGCTGTACGTACGCATGAATGATGTTTTCCTTTTCTTATTGACTTAAATGGAAGTAAGTAGATAAAATATATATATACATAAATCAAGTATAATTTTTATTTCATATATATCATTATTCTTTATTATATATACTTTATAATCATTATTGAATGGTTAGCATGGAGAATGAATCTCATCGCGTCGTGGAGATGGTAATCCGTACGTACGCACGAGGGATGATATTATTCCCATTATTATTGAATGGAATTGGAGTGGATGATATAATATCTCATAATTAGTATTATGATATAATAACCATATATAGTTATTCTTTACACCATTATACACATCCAAGTAAGGTGGTGGTGGAAACACAGATTACACCACAGCATGGAGACAGTATTCTAAACGTACGCACGCGCAATGATTTCGTTTTTCGTAGGATGGATAGAAGGTGAAATGGGGTTGTTTCATATTTATAATAACATATATTTATATTATTTATACTGATGTTATTACTTTATAATGAAACAAATAAATAAGAGGAAGTAGAAGAATAATGAAACTCGAAAGAATCGGTAGAAGAGATTACTCTTCTTTGATGCGCCTCCTCTTAACCTCCACTTAGGGCACTAAATATAGTCTTTAAAGAATTCCAGAACCTCTAGTATGTTTCTATGAAAGTGTATAAGTGAAATGGGTATGGGTTGGCCGATATTTAAGGCTCAAATTTGTGTGAAGAGGGGTGGGAAGACGTTCCCTTTTATAAGGGGCTCAGGGGCACCTTAGGAAAAACTTAAAATATTATTGTATAATAAATTCATATTCGGTTTATAATTGCTCCAAAGTGACTTATTTCTAGGATAGTGTGGGGATGGGTCTAAATCCACTAAAAATTAGGTTTTATACAAGTTTAGGTCACCATTTTGACCTTATCATTTAGATTTAACTATAAGTTAAATAATTTACCTTTTACAGCGTCCTCTTGTATTATTACACTATATGGTTAGTAAACAAACTATAAACAGCAAATAGAACCCAAATTGGTTAATTAATGTCATATATATTATTATATAAGTCTTTTTTTCTGAACCTTGTATTTTTAGGACAACTATATATCAATAAATATTATAATATTTGTTTTGAAATCTCTTTTATATCAAATTTGACCCTATTTGGTATTTTGTTTTTTCTAAATTCATAACAACATTATTACTTCGAAGAAAATTCATCTAACCAACCCTAATATGTTATATTAAAATATAAAATTAGTGTAATTCAAAAACTGTCTCAAATTACATTTATTTGGGTATTTATAACCTCGATTATGTTAATATTTCATTAATAAGGTAATTACTGCATCATCATTGTGTCATAAATAAATTAAATTAATTAATGTCTAAATATTATAAATAAAATATCATTATGCATGAAATATATTTATATTTATAATGAATATTTATATTAGAATTTATCTTATGTATAACCCTATATTAAAAATGTTTTAGTTATTAATCTTTGATTTTATCTCTTTTAACTCTTCTTTGAATTAAATAATAATAAATATCCAAATCTAATCCAAGTGAACCTAAAGGGTCATATTTTATTCATGAGGTTGTTTATGGTCAAATTACACTTAGCCAATAGAATTAGGGCATGTGTTAGTGTAATAATAATATCATTTTTACACTTAATTACCCAATTTACTTTTAACCGTGGTAAATAAAAGTTAAAAGTCATTAGTCACCAAAAATTATTTTTATCTTATTGAACCACATTTTCCTCCTTGATATTAACCGTGTGTCTCGGAATTTTGAAATTCAACTCACAGAAGTGGTAAAATTATGTTTTATATAAATTTGCAAATGATACTAGGAGGTGGGTAAAAGACGGTGAAAAGTTCAATATAATTTTTATATATCTAATATTATTATAAAATGATTCCAATTAATTACATTGAACTTATATAAGATTTATGTATCTATTTTTAACTAAAATAAATTTAAATAAAATTAATAACTATTTAAATAAAAATTTGATTTTCAACTATAACTAAGTGTTTTCACTATTCATCAAAAATTGATTTTTTTCAGAAAAATACCAAAAATTCATCCTAGGCTAATTTCGATATTCTGAATCCAAAAAATGAAGTCAATTTTGAATGATAAAATTTATAAAATTTAAAAAATTGGGTATTACTATTCATAATGGCTAGTTTATATAATATTTTAATAACATATCATTGTTTAGTGAAACCTGGTATTGCGTACTACACACGCTATAGAGGAAGGTCGTGATTGCGTGTAATGCAAGACAAGTCAAGGATGTGTGTAGTGAAATCTCCCTTTGGTCTTTTGTATTTCATAATCAAAACTAATTTCATTTATACATTAAATAAAATCTATACTTAATGTTGTGTAGAATAATTTCTATAAAACGAATTTAAAATTGTGTGTAACACGAGTCAAGAATAGTGTTGCTTATAATGCAAGCTAATACGGTGTTGCATATAGTACACGCTAATCTTGGTACAGTGTACAATAAAATACATCAAAGAAATTAAAAAGAATATATCTCATAAAATCTCTGGGAGTTACATTCTACCCCCCCTTAAAATGAATTTCTCCCTCAAAATTCGCCAGGGTTGTAAATCGTTTCCAACTTGAAATTTTCCTTCAAAGAAATCCACATAGTAAAAAAGAATAACAAAACTTAATTTTAAAAACTAAAGTATGAAATGTAAGGGTTACCCAAATTAACTCATTATTGGTTTCCACATAAGAGAACATAGGTGAAAATATGCATATGGAAGAGAAATCTAACCATCATGTTCTGAGGAAGAGTGGTAGAGAACATGGCTATGAAAAATCCAAAAATCACAAAGATATATATTTTTGATAATATAAGGTACCATCATATTCATCGAATATGAGGGTACTAGGACAACTTTTTTTTGGTTTTCAAGATCATTTCCCTAATGTTGATAAATTTTTTCATGAGTAGAAATACTTACTTGATTTCAGTGTAATTTCATCATTGGTCATTCCATGAACAATTTCAACTTCATCTCTTATTTAAAGAAATGAAGTTGAATTTTTCCTTCTTGAAATATTAACAGATCATTCGATATAATAATAGGTTATTCCATCTATCTCAAAAAGTTATCAAAAGTTATTAAATATACATAAGTTCATCTATGGTGAGATTAACAGTAAATGATTCAAAAAATGGACGCATACTTCAACGATCATACTGGGTAACAACATAAAACTAATTTCTACTAACCAGGGACTTCTTGTAGGCCATTGGTAGGTGATAAAGGTCGATCTCACTTCGGTTGTGGTTTTGATTCCCGCAACCTTGTTTGACGTGATGGGTTGTCGCCCATTCTGCAGGTTGTCCCTTTTCCTAAAATATACTATTATAACATTCTAGAAATAAAATCGAAAAAAGTTCAAGCCTTAAAAAACTATTTTATGTTCAAATTAATCCATTCCAAACTTAAGACTTATCCAAAATACTTCTTTCCAAACTCATAGTATAAAGAGAACGATTACTAAAAAGGTCATATAACAAGAACATGTATACCATTATTTATCCCTCTTATATCACAAGATATATCTTATTGGTCACATTCCAAACATGTGATTACCATAATCATGTATTCTTTTGAAACTTGTATTACTATAGAACCTTAGTGAAAACATGAATTCTATCAAAAGTTAACTCTTTCCACATACCAAAATCCCAAAAATTCTATATTCTCAAACCATGATATCACTTTGTCCTTATACCAATCATGAGCTCATGAATACTATAAAACATATTATTTTCTCCTTACCCCTTCATTATGTGAATATCATCTGCTTTCCAAAAATATTTCAATCACTTTTCATGGTTACCTATACCACATAATTATCGAAAACCACAACAAAAAATTACATAGATATTCCAATATTCCACGATACTATAATTTAGATTCCACAACATTATTTTTTAATCCTGTTACATAAACACATAATAATTCCACCACATCATTTTCATACTTAACATCTCCAATAGTGATCGCATGTGACTTCCCTTTGTCCTTTTCTTAAATAGGTTGTTGACGTCAATCATCATTAACCCTTGGATTAGGGAATTGGTTAGCATAATGCCCCATTTCCTTGCACTTGAAGCGTTGAAGTGTTGGTGGTGTGTTCTCTGTAGTCTTGTCTCTATTCACATCATTAGCTACATTTTTTCCATTACTTCATCACTCAGCTACTCGATGACCTTCTTTTCCACACTTGAAACATTTTCTAGTACCTTTTAGACAATCTCCAAAATTCTTCTTTCCACACTTTGAGCATAAAGAAACATTCACCTTCTTTTCACCATTGTTCTGAGATTTTTCCATAAACTCCATCTTTCGTTTCTTCTCAAAACCATGATATGGATTTGTAACACCAACTTATATTTCTACCTAGATAGCGCAATGCAAAATTTCTTCATAGAAACTGAAGTCTCTTATAGCTAATTCCCTTCTAAGACTTGGTTTTCAGCCATTGAAGAATCGATCATCTTTACTTTCAGGTTGGATGATAAAACCTGATGCATACCTTTCAAGCCTAGTAAAATTAGCCTCGTATATACCAACAGATTCATCATCCATTTGATAAATCTCAAGGAACTCATTTTCCATCTTTGTTTGAGGAATATGATGGATGTACTTTTTGAAAAACAAGTTCTTGAACTCATCCCATTCCATTGATTCAATTTCATCTTTGGGACTTGTATTCTTAATTAGAGTCCACCTCTGGTCGGCTTCACCTTATTAATGGTAAACAAAAATAATTACTTTTTCATTTTCTGAACATCAAAGTATGGAAAATATCTTTTCAATGTTAATGATCTATTATTCAGTAACAAGTGGATCAGAAGACCCACTAAAAGAAGGTGGTCGTTGCCTCATAAAGGACTAAATAGAATATTGTTTTTTTCTCTTCTCATTTCGATGTCCAGAATGATTCATAGCTTGTGTAAGTATATCAATAAGATTTATCACGCCATATCCCATCATGTTTGTTTTTTCGGTAGGGCAATCATTGCATTTTCCATTACATTGATCAACACAGTTCCTTCGGGTTCCAGCGATCATCTAAAACCCAGAAAGAAGAGTATGAGAGGGAAAATTCATGCAAGGAAAACAACATAATAAAGGGGGAGTAGCTTCTATATATAACATCTTAGGTTTAATTATATGATCGTTACCGTAATTCTAGGACTATAACCTATACGTATACTTATCCTTAGGGACATCCCTATACATACCTTATAAATATCTCTAGGGATTTCACTAATGTTTTTTGTATCCTAGTTTCCAAAGGTTAAATAAACCTTCACTCTGATACCAACTATAGAGACCCATACTTGACGTACATAGACATTACATTACTTTTTTGGAATTCTTAATACATTACAAAAACAAATTCCCAAAGACTGTATTATTTTAGTGTCTTTGGAAACTCGGAACATAATCTTTTAATCATGGTGAATGATCTTCAATGTCTCCCATAAAGATCTTCCCCTTTGGTTTTCTTACCAAAAACATTTCTTTATATCCTATTGAAAAAGAAAACATAAAAAGGATGATCTCAAATTCTCAGTAAGGGTAAACATGGAAAACTTAAATACAATCCATAAACATTTGAACGTAAAAACATGAACATAAAACATCAAAATATTGTGCAATGACATAAATCTTGGAAGTACATATGTCATGGATCATAAAGGAACATGAATCATGATAAAATAAAACAAGTAATTGTGGAAAACTATTAAGCACTTGATATTATTTCCATAGTAGCCAAGGAATTGTTTCCAAGACCATCATAGTGGACAAAGTCCCTTACTGAATCGAGTTCACTCCTCGTTCTAGTCCTGTATCACTGAACCGGATTAACTTACTGTTCTAGCCATGTATATCGTATGAGATAAAAATCATTACCCAATTCATTGGAGGGAGATATAGGTCCCACCCATCTCATAATTAAATAATTCTTTCGCATTCCACAAAATAAACATACATCATTCATAATAACCCATCGAAAAAATGGGTTTCATAAACATCATCCCATCATAACATAATCCATATAAAAGAAATGGATATCATTTCATCATAAGAAAAATCAAACCATTTAAATATTAGAGGCATTATACTTTAATCATAAACATACGATGTAATTTCATCTTTGATGGAAAATAGTTTTGATAAAACAGTTGAAATGAATTCTTGACGAACATATCATTTCTTCTTCAAAATCATTTTCTTTTCTAAAAATGCCATGAAATTTAAAAAGAATGGTATTTTTTTGAAAATAATCATGAAATTTTGTAGAGGAAGATTCATTGAAATAAATCATTATAATGTTATATAAATCCATTCATGCCATATAAGTAAAAAAAATTCTTTTCATACTTTTGATGGAAAAGTCAAAAAGTACCTTATATGGTAAACAAAAGAAATATTTCTTCCATAACACAAAGTAAAAGTCAAATAGGGGTAAAAATGACTTTAAAAATACATGGAATAATATTAAACACATTATGAGAAATATATCTATGGACATGGATGAAAAATATAACCCCAGTAAATACATACGTATAAGAAATCTCGGATAAAAATGAAATTGAAAA
Source organism: Viscum album (assembly GCA_963277665.1). Classification (NCBI taxonomy): domain Eukaryota; kingdom Viridiplantae; phylum Streptophyta; class Magnoliopsida; order Santalales; family Viscaceae; genus Viscum; species Viscum album. The sequence goes on from OY728158.1 coordinate 267,704,582, forward strand.
ATTATCCCTTACCTTATGTCCAATTTCTTTCATATGTGTCCGAGACTCCTGTATATTGGGTTTAAAAATATAATTAACTTTTAATAGAATCATAATAATATTTATGATATCATATATGATTCACTTAGAACTTTATGTTACCCTTTCTTTTGTCAATTCCATGTTAAAGCAGCGTTTTGGGTAAAATCGTTTCACTTATTGTACGTGTTTGGACTTGTTGTTCTTGATATTATTATAAATTATATCATGATTTACTTAATTCAAGAATGTAAAACATGATTTATATATCATATACATTCAGTATATATATATATATATATAATAGATAGATAAATGAAATGAAACACACTGTTCATGGAGACGGTAGGTCGTACGTACGCATGAATCCTGTTTTCCTTTCCTTATTGACTTCAATGGAAGTAAGTAGATGAAATATATATATACATAAATCCAGTAGAATTATTATGTCATATATATTTTTATTCTTCATTATATATACTTTATAATCAATTTTGAATGGTTAACATGGAAAATGAATCTCATTGAGTCGTGGAGACGGTAATCCGAACATACGCAGCAGCGATGATATCATTCCCATTATTATTGAATGGAATTGTAGTAGATGATATAATATTTCATAAATAGTATCCTGTTATAATAAACATATATAGTTATTCTTTACACCATTATACCCATCCAAGTAAGGTGGTGGTGGAAACACAGATTACACCACGGCGTGGAGACGGTATTCCGTACGTACGCACGCGCAGTTATTTATACTGATGATATTACTTTATAATGAAAAAACTAAAGAAGATGATGTATAAGAATAATGAAACCTGAAGGAATCGGTAGAATAAATTACCTCTTCTTTGACACGCCCTCTCTTAACATCCTCTTATGGAACTAAATATGGTCTTTGAAGAAGACCAAAGTCTATAGTAGGTTTATATGGAAGTTTAGAAGTAAAAAGGGCAGGGGTTTGCCGATACTTAATTCTCAAATTTGTGTGAAGAGGAGAGGGAAGAGGTTCCCTTTTATTAGTCGGGTGAGGGGTACCTTTGGAAAAATTTAATATATTATGTTATAACAAATTCATATTCACTTTATAATGGCTTAAAACTGACTTATTTCGAGGCTAGGGTAGGGATGGGTCCAAATCCTCTCATCCAATGGGTTTTATACATGTTTAGGTTACCATTTTAACCTTATCATTACAAATTAACTCTAAGTTAAATAATTTAACTTTTACCGTGTCTTCATGTATTATTACACTATATGGTTAATAAACATACTATAAACAGCCAATAGAATCTCAATTGGTTATTTAATGTCATATATATTATTATATAAGTCATTTGACCAAACCATAGATTTTTAGGACTATTATATCGATTAATAATATAATATTTGTTTTAAAATCTCTTTTATGTCAATTTTGACACTATTTGATATTTTGTTTTTTTATAAATTCATAACAACATTATTACTTCAAACTAAATTCATCTAACCAAACCTAATATGTTATATTAACCTAGAAAATTAGTTTAATTCATAAAAAGTCTCAAATTATATTTATTTGGGTTCTTATAACATCAATTATGTTAATATTTCGTTAATAAGGTAATTACCACATCATCATTGTGCCATAAATAAATTAAATTATTTAATGTCTAAAAAATATAAATAAAATATCATCATGTAGGAAATCGTTTTATCTTTCTAATTAATACTAATAGTCTAATTTATCATTTTTATAACCATATATTAAAAAAATTTAGTAATTTAACATTGATTTTATCTCTTTTAACTCTTTTTTGAATTAAATAATAATAAATATTTTAATCGAATCCAAGCAACCTAAAGGGTCATATTTTATTTATATGTTTTTTTTGGTCAAATTAATCTTATCCAATAGAAATAGGTCATGTTTTAGGGTAATAATAATATCATTTTTACCCTTAATTACCCTATTTACTTTTAATCGCGGTAAATAAAAGTTAAAAGTTAATATTCACCAAAACATATTTTTATCTTATTTAACCCCATTTTACTCCATGATATTAACCGTGTATCTCGGATTTTTGAAATTCTACTCACAGAAGTGGTAAAATTATGTTTTATGTAAATTTTAAAATGCTCCTAGGAGGTGGGTAAAATACTGTGAAAAGTTCAATAATTTTTTTAAATATCTATAATTATTATAAAATGACTCCAATGAATTACATTGAACATATATAGGAATTATGTATCTATTTTGACCTAAAATATATTTAAATAAAATGAATAATTATTTAAATAAAAATTCTGTTTTAAACTATAACTCAGTGTTGTTCACTATTCATCAAAAATTGAAAGTTTTCAGAAAAATACCAAAAATTCACCCTAGGATAATTTTGATATTCCGAATCCAAAAATGATGTCCATTTTGAAATATAAAATCTATAAAATTTCAAAAAGATGGTATTAATATTAATAACGGCTGGTTTATATAATATTTTAATAACATATCATTGTTTAGTGAGACCTGGTATTACGTACTACACACGCTATCGAGGAAGCTCATGATTTTGTGTAATGCAAGACATGTCAGGGATTTGTGTAGTGAAAGATACCTTTTGTGTTCTGTATATCATAATAAAAACTTATTTCATTTATACATTAGAAAAAATCTATAATTAATGTTGCGTAGAATAATTTCCACAAAACGACCATGGAATTGTGTGTGACACGAGCCAAGAATAGTGTTGCGTATACTGCAATATTATACGGTGCTGCTCATAGTACAATATAATCTTATTGTAATGTACAATAGGATACATCAATGAACTTAAAAATAATATATCTCTTAAAATCTCAGGGTGTTACACTTATAATCTTTTATCAGTCATTTTTATACAATTCATTGTCAAAATCATTATTTTGGGTAATAAATTCTTTGTTTTTATGTATGTTTTGGTATGGTATATTAAGATTTATTACCTTAATTAAAGTTACATAATATCCATAAATTAAATAGTTATCTAAATATCATATATATTAATTATATTTTTATTTATAGTAATTCATAATTGTTGTAACTAGAAATGTGAATTACGTAGTTTATATTGATGGCCAGATGTACGTACACAATAAAATTGATTTTATTTTTCAATGTATAAATCTAAATAAATGTAAATAATTATTCTATTTTAAAAAATTATCATTGTATAAAATAAGTAATTATCACTCATCAAATCTAACATTATTACGATCCATATATAATAGAAATGAAAAAAAATCACACTACTTCGTAGAGGTGCTAGTCCACATGTACATAAGAGTGACATTATTGTATTTGAACATATTGAAAGGAAAGAAGGTAGATGTGATAATAAATTTATATGGGTATAATTATGATATATTTTTCATATATATTCATTAAACCCATCATAATAAACAACCATTAATTATGGTTTTCAAAAATGAATTGTATCATTATGTAGATATGGTAAGTTGTACGTATGCCCGAGTGATACAGTCACTACCCATTTGATTGAAAATATGGTGGGTAATTGTCATTTTTTAATCATAATAACATTTTAGTATATTTATTATATTTATGTTATTATTTTATTATAAATACAGTATATTTATATGAATTGAAAAAAGAATGTGATCATTTAAGGCGATCACCTTTATTTTGAATAGACTCTTTTATATATATTATTAGGGTGCTAGGGTAGGATTTATGGAATGAAAAGAACCTATAGAACGTTGGTAAGGATGTTGATATGAAATATTAATAGGTTTTTTTGGAGATATAAGTACCAATTTTTTATTAACTAGTGAAGGAAGAGGTTCCATTTTATATGGATGATAGTGGAACTTTTGGACTTTCATATATGATAAAATTATAATAAATTTATTATCAAGAAAAATGAATAAAAATGAATATTTATTTTAACCAATAATTGTTTATTATTAAAATATCATGAAAAAATAAAATATTTATAGTTTAATGTGGTGTCTTAAACCATATATTTTGTTTTAACACCTTAATTAACCTATTTAACATTAATTATGGTAACATAGTTTTCACTCTTAAAGGGTTACAATTTTACATGAACGATAATTAATTTTTCATAAAAGTAAATGAGATTAAATTTGAAAAGATATATTGTACACTTTTTCCTCATTCATTTTTTTAATAATTTTAAAATAATTTAATAAAATATTATTTTCATGAATTGTCATCAATGTCAATTTAAACACTATTCTTTTAATTTTCCATCAAAAGAAATAATAAAAAGTTATATTTCAAATATAATTTATTTAAATATCACTAATATGTTATGTTATACTAAGAAACTAATGTAACACATTAAAAAACTCAAATTATATGAGTTTTTATATTTTTTGGTATCATTTTTTTATTTTTCTATTAATTGAATAAAAATTGTACTACCATTGTGAAAAATTTTAATGTAATTTTATAATCACTACTAGTTAATTATTATCTGGGAAATAAAATCATTTTAAGAAATTAAAATTTATGTTCATTTATAACTTTATTTTTTAACTATGTAGATACATTATAGATAGTTAAAACAAATAGAGTGACGCTTTTTATGTTTATTTGATTTAAATATTATTTTGGTCATTTTCATGGAAAAGTATATATTAAACATATAAATTTAGAAACTAGGATAATTTTGGTTGAATTACCTTCATCCATTATTAAATACAATGAAAACATATGACCATATAACTTATCTTTTTCCTAGATTGATGGAATTTACCATTTACGGATGTGTTATATTTTACCACTCTTGCTAATCAAAATTCCTAAAAATAAGAGATTTATATTTAAAAAAATTGAACCTCCCGATTTAATATATGGAATCCATTTTTCAATATTAAATTTATTTATGTGAAATAATTTCAATTTAAAATAAGTGTACAAAATGTGATGAAAATTTCTTTTTTGAAAAAAATCATTTTTATGAATAAATCAGTATTTATTCTTATTCCATGACTAATAAAAATCTAGAATAATTTTAAATAATTAATTTCTTATATAATATTTTCTTTTAATTAAAATAATTCATAAATATTAGTAAATTAAATTTATTAATTTAATGACACATGGTGAACATATAACAAAATTCAAAAAAACCATTCCATTAATTCAAATGAATTTTATTTTTATTTATAACCATGGATTTTTTTTATGAGTGTGTAAAACATATAATTTTTCTAATTTAGTTTTTATTATTCATTCCTTCAAATTTTTAGGGCTAGGATAAAATATTCATATTAAAATATTTTAATAATATATCATGGTTCATTAAAACATAGTGTATACACTATCAAATATCTTTTTCTTTTAAAAAATTAGGGTGTTATATCCTCCCCCAAACTCCTCAATGAATTTCATCCTTGTAAACTTATTTTTTTCTTGAAAATAAATGTTCTTCCATTTTAAAATCCCTATACTTTAAAATCTCATCATAAAAATGGGTGATAAAAATACCTCTAAAAAACAAGGAAATGAATGTATGAAGGTAAATACAAAACTAGGATTCCAAAAATGAGAAGGTCAGAGAGAAGTAAACATATGAACATATAAGTGAATACTAATGTCCAAGTATTAATATAGAGTGATAGGGAATATGTTCATCATAGTGTTAATCATCATAATACCTTAAATTTAAGATTAGTTAAGATACCATTGATTTCTCATTAACAAAAATAAGTGGATAATATTTTAATTTCAAGGTCCTTTTCCAAAACTCGATGTACTATTTTTCTATCTTGGTAAATAAATCTAGTAAATAAATATACTTGGTTTATTTTAATTTCATAATTACAATATAATCCTTTGGTTATCATTTGATAAATTTCCACATCATCTTATGCACTAGGAAAGGGGTATTCGAGATGATTTTTTTATACGTAATGAACCCTTAAAAAATTATAATGTCTATAAGTCATTCCATCATCCTGTAAATAATTTAAAAAACCAAAATTATTCTATCTAGTTTTCTAATAGCTCCCAAATTTTGTCTTTATAACTTTAATAAATTGTCCACCTTAATGATCATCCTAAATATGTCTCACCAAATTCAGAAATCCAAATATTTAGAAATTAGTTTACTAAATTTCCAAATATAAAATTTTCATTACCACCCACCCCATAATGTTTCTCTAAAGGTAAAATTTAATTATATATTATGGTAATAAGACTATAATCCTTAAAATATTATGTAAAAACATAGTATTCCGTGAATAAACTCAGAAATTATAAAAAATATTTCATGAACACAAGAATATAGTAAACTCATTCTTGAATTAATATATAATTAAATAACTAAACATTTTCAATGTCACCAACACTACCTCGTTATCCTTTTAAATTTCAATATTTTCTTTATACCAACTAAAAATTAATAACTCAACATCAGGAAAAAATTAGGTATTATCTTTATTTTATTCATGTATTCTCTAAATATATCACATCACTAATAAATCAGTTTTCATAGTTATCGATACCATTCAAAATATGATTTAAAATACATAAATAAGAACTATATAAGATCAATTAATTTATGTTTAATTATTATTATAACATGAATATTAGTGAAAAAATACTTCAAAAAGATAATTCTTGAATCACAGAAATATACAATATAAATACACAAGTACATTAATCATTCAACTTCTACTGTAGTAATGGAATAAGCCTGAAAATGATCCAATTATTTCAAAAAGGTACATTATCATGATTCATATGGATTTTTTAATAGTGACACATCACTATTTAGTTTAAAATCTACCCATTTGATGTTTCTTTCGTACCCTTATATCCACATGCATGATTTCATTTCTCTCTGAACTTGATAAAAAAACACATTCACTTTAAAAAGTACCATTGTGTTTCTTTAAAAAGTCACCACATGTGGGGAAATCCTTCTTTCCCTAATTCGCATTATCCATTTTTTATAAAATAATCTTATTCAACATTTCAATTTTAAAGAAATTATATTTGATTAATTATTTCTCAATCATGATATTACATGATATTATACCCCCATATGTTGAGTAGTTTTGGGAGACTAGTTCCCAAAGAATAATTATTCTTAACTAAACAAAGAAATGGCCAGAAATTATCATTTTTTGTGTAATAAAAAAATAAATTATAAACATATAATGATATATTTATTCATCAAATTATTTTCCTCTTACTTTTGTCCAGACTCATGAATTTTTTCTCCATATATTTTCATTGTTCAAGGAGAAATATATTTCCATGAATTGTTCCATAAAATATATCTATTACATAATCACTATTATCTCCTAATCCTAGTGTTTTGAATAAATAAAAAAAATTAATCCACATCTTCTAATAGATGATAAATTTCCATGAACACCTTTCCCCTTCAATTGATTATCAAGGAAAGAAATATTTTCTATAGGAAACACATTCATTATTCATCTACATTTGTTCAGTCCCCTTGAAAGACAGAGGTTTTGGATATAGAAAGTGGTATATAATTGTTACACCATATTTTGTATTAGTAGTATAATATATACAATTGAGTTTATTTTTCATGACCTGAGTCTACTGTCCCAAAATAGTTATAATTTTTTCGTCTCTAGTTGAACCTCCATTATCATAATTCTTCCCGTGAGATAAATTTTTATATGGATTACGTTCATTGATATAGTTTCCATTCCTTATTCAATAATCCATTTCAAAATAATGTTTTTTAAAAAATTAAACCAAAACATTATGAACAATAATATAAACTTTAAAACTTAATGAAACAATGAACATAAATTTAATTTTTCGGAATAACTAATCTCAAAATCAGAAGCTCAGTTTTTGTGAGAATATTCTCAAAATTGGTTATTGGGTTTAGTCCCTAATTTTAATTTTTATATATCTAGTTCCCATGGTTTATACTAAACATTATATGATACCAAATATAATTACCCACACTTTAGTACCCAATATATAGTGGTTACATTATTATATTGGAAATAGATACATGTAATCACATCCCAATTAGATGAATAACTTAGTCACCTTGAAGAAACAAAGGCAAACATGACTACAATATTACATAGTAAATATAAAATATATAGAAAAAAATCATTACGTAAACCCCAATTTTATTCATGGTACCCTTCTCTATAAACTATGAAAATGAAAAAAAAATTAACGGGCGAGCTCATGCACTCAAAAGGGGCATACGTACAGCAAAATCTAATAAGTCATGTATAATATAGAAAGAATAAATAATGGAAAAAATTAATTATAAATGATCAAATAAACTAGAAAATAATTATTTTATATCATAAAATATTGAATAATAAAATGTAAATAAATAACTAATTTTATAATGAGGTGATGTATAGTGTTGTACATTAGAAACATATCATCAAGGCCTTGGCCAAGACATCTAAATTAATGGGTAATGCCTCATCTAAAACCCCACTCAGTGTGTATCATGGAACCTATATTTTGAATATATAGGAAATATTAGTCCCCTAAAAACAATTAATAAATCTAAATAATTCCTTATATGAATATAAAATACAACTTAATAAACAAGCCTTACAATTCTATAACAATATATATTTGATGAACTAGCACCGCAGTAAAGTTGTTCATAAACCATTAATTGAAATAGGATTAATTTTATAATTAAATTAAATCATCAAAATAATATTAAAATTTATATTGACACAGATAAAATAATTTAATTAAATTACTGGAATATTTATTGAGGGAAATACTCTTTTCAGTTTGAGGATCAATTTTTTGTCTAAAAATATAACAGATATTAAAAAAACCAAATTATTTGAATATAAATTTCTAAAAATATAAATTAATATTAAAATAATTAATATTTCATTCTCTCTGGAAATTTAATTCATGTCATATTAGTTAAAATACATCCCTTTACAAATTAGGTAAAATTCAAACAATTCATCATTCAGAAAATGATAAGAAGGTTACTATGAAAAATAACTTTAAAAAAAGATAAGACATGGATAATAAATAATTTAATAAATAAATATATAATAGTAAAAATATTATTTATGAAATTTTATTAAAATATGGATATTTAGGAAATAACTCTATTTGTGAAGACAATCTTGAATAGTGATGAGATTGTGAAATAAACTCTTACCTTAAGTCTGACATCCTACATAGGTGTCCAAAACTATTATATAAAAAATTTATATTTATTATAAATTTATTAAATAAATTTACCCACATATATCATATCACATAATATTTAATTCTAATACTTGTCCTCAATTTACTAAAAGTTCTTTATTCAAATTGTTGGGTCATGTAATAATAGCATCATTTTTCATGACAAATTTTATAAGGTGGTTTTTTTATTTATACTATCATCATGGTTACATAGTCCTAATAATTTTAATATTTATATAAAAATATTATATATTTATTTTATATTTATTTATATTAATCCATAAAATGTATAAGTTGGAAAATGAAATACACATTTGAATGAGATGGCAGGTCGGGCATATACTAGAACATTATTTTTCATTTCTTGTAAGATAAAATGAAATAATGTAAAATTATAATTACCATTTAAAGAATAATTATTATATATTATTAATTATATATATCCAAAAATATATCCATATTACAATCTGATTGAAAAAGTAAATGAAAAACAAAACATTCACTTTGTGGAGGTGGTAGTCCACACGTATGCATTAGTAAAGTAATTGTATTCAAACAGATAAGATGATAAGAAAGTAGACGTGATATTATAATTATAGCAGTATAATTTTATAATAATTTTTATATATAATCATTAAACTAACCATCCATGAAATATAGTCTGGGAAAATGAATTTTATCAGTACGTGGAGATGACAAGTTATGCGTATACATGAGTGATATCTTCACTTCCCATGTTTGGAGAAATATGGATGATTATATTTATGTCATAATCATAATTAAATTTAAGTATATTTATTATACATATTTTATTATTTTATGATAATTACTATATATATAAGAGGTAAAGATGATGTAAAAATAATAATTTGACTGGTTAAGGTGATTACCTCTCCTTTGAATGGACTCCTTTGAATATCTTTTTAGGGGACCTATGGTTGGTCTTTTGGGATGAAAGAAAACCTGGAATGTGTAAAAGGAATTATAGAAACTATTTTGGTATATTTTTTGGACATATAAGGCTAAATGTAATGTAATTATGTGAGGGAGAAGGTGTTCTTTTATAATTGAGGTGAGGGGAACTTTTGGATTTTCCCAAACGATTAAATTATAATAATATACTTGTAAGTAAAATGAATAAGAATGGATAGCTATTCGAACCTAGTGTTTAATATGGTTAAAATAACATCAAAAAATATAATTCTTATAGATTAATGTGATGTTTTAAACCTTATCTTTTGGTTTAACCCCTTAATTAACATATTTCAATAGTAACCATAGTCTCATATGTTACACTCTTAAATGGTAATAATTTATCATATAAGCTAACTATTGACTCATAAATGTAAGATTTATGATTGTTTAAACTATATATTATACACTTATTTTTCTTTAGCATTATTAATGATTTTTGAATAATTTATTAAAATAATATTTAGTTATATTATCCTTAGTGTCAATGTTTAAACTATTCATTTAGTTTGAGTTCAAATAGTTCAAAAAACATTTAATTTGAATACAATTAATTTAAACATAAATAATATGTCATTTTATTATAAAAACTTCTTGTATCACTACAAATTGCTCAACTATTATCTCATTTAATATTTATGATATCATTTATTTAATTTTTCTATTAATTGAATAAATATTGTATTAATGTTGCGTATGAATTTAAGTAAATTTATTAATAAATAAAAACTATAAATAAATTTTAATCATAAATAAAATTTAATTAATCACAAAATTTACATTCATATATGTTCATAACTTTATGTGTTCCCCGTGTGGATTCATAAAACATATTTAAAACTAATTGGGTTACATTTTGTGACTTCCATTGATTTAAACGTATTGTTGATCATTTTAATGGATAATTAACCATTAAACATATAAATTTTAGTAAAAAGATTTTAAATATAGAAGTAACTTCATAACATAGTAATTATTATAATAATGTATGCCTTAACCAATTTTTTTTTATACTGGACTAACTGGATTTACCCTTTACCGAGGTGAATAATTTTTCCAAGGATACTATTCATTATGCCTAAAAATAAAAGGGGCATATCTACCAATTTTAACCTCATGACTAAAAATACTGAATCTACATTTCAAAATTTAATTTCTATAGTTGGATGAAATAAATTATAGAATATCTGTGCAAAACAGGATAAAAACTATTTTTGGACATATATATTTTTATGCACGAAACTTATTTAATTCTTATTTCATACATAGTAAAAACTATATAAGAATGTTAAAACATTTCATTGATTATAAAATACTAACATTTCATTAAAATCAGTCATGACCCACCTTCACCAAAAGGAGGGAAGGGACAGCAGATTTCCAGACCCTTCCTTCTTTAAGTTGAAGGAGATATAATGACCCTCGAGACCCGACTTCAATAGGTCCCGGAGTGGCGACTAGCACCAAGGGTATAGAATCACACACAATATGGAAGGAATTACTGTTTTTACTTTAAAAGGATCAAGAGATAAGAGAGAAACCCCAACAACACAAAAGTTGGAAGTAAAGGTAAAGCTGAAAGTAAACCATTCCCATTTGCAATGTTCAAAAGTAAGAGATACAAGCCACAAGAACTTCAAAGGTAAAGTACCAATAAAAAGGAAAACGATAACAGAAATAGCCCTAAGGTCCATGCTAGTATGACCCTGTACGATCTCTGAAGTCCTCCTGGAAACCTGAAAGCAGTTTTATATGTGTAGGAGGGGCATAAAAGTATACTCAGTAAGGAAAACAAAAGACTCTCGTGCACAAGTGGAGAGGCATTCTACTGCCCTATGAGAAAAGAGAAAACTAAAGCACCTGGAAAGGAAAACTATCCACCCAAGCCTCCCCAAGGAACACTTTCCAACTAACACAAGTCAAGTAATGTATAGTAATAGCACATCAATGTTTGGGTACCCCATGCCACTTTTCCACTGGTTATTGAAGAAATCCTACGCATCAAACAAATCCTACCATTCTCACTGCAGTCCCACTGCCAAAACCCGCCGCACACACCTAGTCCATAACCGTTGTCCCGCCCACAGACACCTGGTCCACAACAACTACCGCCACGCCCGAAGACACCTGGGCCTCATCCTGAAGATACTTGGTAAACAAACTAACCGCAAACACCTGGGCCAACCACCAAACTACCCTGCCCAAATATTGTTGGGCTAATAATGGACTTTAGGCCATCACAGCCTACCTAAAGAGTCTTGGGATATTCGGGAAAGGGAGCAGAAAGGAGCTAATAACCAGCCACTCATAGGAATGTTGGGAAAAAACACCCTCCCCCTGAAATGGGTGGTGTTCGGCACGAATTTCTCAACTTGGGTGGGCTGTGAATAAGAATCATAAGAACTAAAATTATATGTTTATATAACAAGCACTCATCCCAACCTAGGGTTTCCAAATCCAACCTAATCACAAACACCCTGTTACTATTCATTCATAAAGGAAGGGTACAGTACTCACGGCCAAGCCCCAACTCATTCCCAAAACCAATTCCCCATTAAACTAATTCTTGTTTTCATGTAAAAGTGATCCCATTTAAGTAAATTCTGCACTACTGGGAAACTAACAGGCATAACCACATGCCAGAGAAACAGAAACAACCAAACAGCAATTTAAGCATTTACACCCGGTTCTCTTGTGAAGTCATGACAACAAAGGGATAAGTGAGATCCCTAAAAGTACTGGAACCAAAGAAGGCTTCAAGATATAGCCCCACATCCTCAAAACCAAGAACCATCGATATGCCAATAAGAGAGGATTCCACCACAATTCGTATCACAAACATATCAACCACACAATTTCAAACTCACAACCAAGAGGATCCCATCCTCACCCACATCACCCCATAAGCACCAAGAAAAACAACATACCTACTGCCAAAAAAGAGTAGGAAACTTCCAGGTTCAAGCACATCATTCATGAGGTTCTTCTTTCTATTTGTTAACCGGGGTGGTCACACAGGGATTCTTGTTTTTCTGAATATCCATTTAATCCACTGAGTTTTAGTGATTAACCAATTTCCAGATTTTAGTCATTAAATTATCACTGATGTAAAGGTTCATTAGTTTGCAAGGAAAGACCACCAACAACCATGATTTTCAGCAATCATAAGCCCAAATGGTTCACAATAACATAACAACACAAAAGAATACAGGAAAAACATCAAAGGCACCCCATCATACATTAGCAGTCCATTTATTATCTTTGTTAAGGTTTTGTTTCATCAATTCCCACAGAAACGGTAGCATACCAACCCCACATGATACACAGAATGAAGAGACGAAGGAAAAAAATCCTTACTTGGTTGATCAAGGATCGAAGTTTTCCACGCGCCAAGAACTGGGGATGCGCGACTTACTGGGGAGGAACGTCGGGGACTCCAAGGGTGAGTAGAAGAGCTTCGGTACAGGCGCACCACTTTCCTCAGAAAGGGAGACTCCAAATGAAATGAGAAGAAAAAGGAGGCTGGGAAAATGGAAGAAGAAGAGGAAGGAAGAATTCCCATGTTATATATATATAAGATCTCATTGTTACGGGATATAGGGATTTGAACGGCTTTAAAGTCGGATCGTGGCTCTCCACGTGGTTGGGTGGTTATAGGTGATGGGATTAATTGTTTTTTAACTTCTCTCATCGTAAAAAAGGTGGTAACAGATTTGATTTTAAAGGATTTTATATAAGTGGAGGGGCATGAACGCGGACACATAGCTGGGTCCGTTGAGGGTTGTCCGACCCTTAGGAATTTAAACATTTATTAAGGGCTTAAATACGGCCTTGAACCACTGCCAAAAAGGTTGAAAAGGCCTAAAAGTGGTGTTATGGGAGAAGATAAAGAAGAATAAAAACTCAACAAGGCTGTGCAACACTGATCGGTCACACCGATCGGTGGCACACCCATCGGTCGCACCAATCGGTCGCCCACTGATCTATGACACACCGATCAGTCGCACTGATTGGTGTTACGCCAATCCGTCGCACCGATCGGTGTCACGCCGATCGGTCCCACTGATCGTTGACACATCGACCAGTTACACTGATCGGTGGCACGCCTATCAGTCGCACTGATCATGTCCCGTCAGTCAGTCGCACACCAAAATGTCATCCTACCACTGAGACGCCTCCCTGGGATCCTGAATTTGGCCAAGGGATGGGACATGAGGGTCTGGGCCATTACAAAATCAGTCCCCAATAGTTATAAATATTTTATATTAAGATAAATACCCATTATATTCACATTAAAATTCATTTTTAGAAAAAATATTTCCATTGAATAGAAATTAATTTTTTATTGATAACCTATGAATTTATTTTATGAGTTGATAATCCTTATAATTTTTATAATTTATTAATTATTATTCAAATACACTCTATTTTTTAATAGATTGGTTATATTGGTCGTATAATAATATTTTAATAATAAATTTTGGTAAATTTAAACATAGTGTTGTGTTTTTCAAATGCTATTGAACATGGGTTTATTTTATAATATCATAGTTTTACATTTTTGAATCAGTCAAGAGTCCAAATCGTATTCATACACTCCAAATTGAATATTTCACTATTCAAATCCACGTGAATAATTAATATATAATGAATTATATTTAAATAATTGTTTGAATGTTTGAACATATAAAAATTCCATTAGAGTCTTCTACAAAGGTAAAAAAGCTATCCTCTCTCCATTAATGAGATCAAAAAAATTATCTGAGATTAATTAATAGGATAAATTATTATTTTTCCCATAAAAACCACCTGAGACCAAAAAAAGTTATTTATCCATATTTTTCTCAACCTGTAAAAATGTGTACCATCACATAAGATCTACAAATTCAAAAACTATATTTATAAGGAAAAAGTCATTAGACTGTACGAACATGAATGTATACCATCTTGATTTCCCTATATATTTTAGAAATGATATTTCAATAACTCGTTTCCTCAAAATTTCTCTTTTAGGTTCAATCACTATTATAATTGTATGAATACCATAGACGTCTAAATAATTGAGTTTTAGAACCCTATGATTACATAATTTAATTAGAGTCATATCCTTTTATTTTATGGGAACTATATTTAGGATGTAAGAAAATATTAATAATTCCTCCCCCAAAATCCAATTTACAGGCTAGAGAGAGATGACATGGAAATAAATATTTCCATAAATTTTTTATTCTTTCTCCTAAGGACACCATTATATTAAGGTGTATATGTAACATTAACTTTGTGTAAGATAACTTATGATTTCAAAATATAAATGACTATAATATTCTCATCACTTATTGAATCTAATAAATCCAATTTTAACTCCATGCTATTTTTGAAACTTCTTTTTAATAGATAATAAATTTTTCTATAACATAATACATATCACTCTATTGATACACATAAAAAAATATAAATTCATCATCAAATAAGGATAAAAATTAATTTATATTACATTTGGTTGGTGTATCATGAAAACCACATACATTACTCTATATTAGTTGTAAAATTTTAATTTTTCTTTCTATAGATTGAAATGGATTCCTAGATTTTTTTATTGAAGTAATACATTTATAACAATTTTTATCCATGAAAATTGTTAATTTCATTTTTGAAATATCATTCAATTTATTATAATTTATGAAACCTAAATTATTATGACATAAATTTAATGACTCTTCATGTATGACAAAACAACATTTATATTTAATTTTAAAATAAATCATATAGTTGGCCCATTAAAATTGAGTTTAAATTATTAGATATAACGAAGTTATCAACCTTGAATACAATATTAAATCCATGATTCATTAACATAAATCATGGAAGTATGTTTTTATTAACTATGGGAAAATACAAAACTTTACTTAACATAAGGATCATTCATAACGTAAACTTGATATCAAATATACAATTACCTTATATATTTATTCTTGTAGTATTTATTTTGTAGTGTGGCATCCCTTTATTGATTGATTTTATACTCTTGAAGATATATTTTTATTTTCCCAAATTTGTTGTTGCATTTGAATTAATCCACCAAGAATAGTTATCATTAAGAACATTTTCTTTAAAAATAATTTTTTATAATGTTATTCTTAGTAGTGTTATTTTTTCCTACTTTTGTCCTATAGTGAAAACTGTCCTTCATTATGTTTCCTGAATTTATACCTATGTATCACATAACATTAATCTTCTTCAATTATACCAGTCATTTTTAAGTATTATTTGGATTTTTGTTCACCTTTTTTAACCTAGATGGACCAACTCTCTATACTATGTGGGCCTTGGATTTATCATCCTTAAGTAAATTTTCCTCCTTATACTTTTTATATTTTTATTTCTTTTTTAAGAATTTCAGTACATAATTGAAGTAAATATATTACATCTAGTGTTTTAGAGAATTTTTATCATTATTTAATATATGGTTAATTTATTAATGATTTATGTGATATTGATGGAACCAATAATTTTTATCTTCTATTTTTATTTATTTTTTATAATAACAATTTTATTTCATATATCTTCTCCATGGTAGATTTGTGATCCACCATTTTTATAAAATGACCATTCTACATGTTAATTTATTTCTCTCTAAATCCTTAGTGATGTATTCTTTTCAATTAATGTTAGATATCCTTTGTTATTAGGAGGTATTTTTAAATATCTAAGATATCATTTTTTAAATGAATTTAGTATGTGTATTATACACATGATATGTTATCTCTCCTAATTTGACCATACCTAAGACATTTTTAGTAACCAATCCTTTAGTTTGTCGGGATTTCTAGTGTAGATAACATAGACCATTTTGAGGGTAACATGTATTAAGTGCATCCTCTTTTCCACCTCTTCGAAATATTTCGATCAGATTACTCCACCTTCTATACATTTTTGATAATTTATATATCAATATTTACAATAATATAATCATAATATTTTTTTTAAATATAGGTGGTTAATATTATGGACCTTTCACGTATGGTAGTGGGTGAATCCTATAGAGGCATGCAACAATATTGTTTCTATAGGAGTAGATCTACCCCCACGAAATCGATCTTATAATGGGTTATAAGTGAATCCAAAATAGTATACTATAGTGTCTCATTTATTTATACTAATACATAGTGGAGATTAACACTTAAATAGGCTTTTGAATATAGATATTAAAGAATAGTAGTTATTGATACACACTAACTATGATTTGTTGGTTATTATTGAATAATTGGGAGAACACTCAATATTTGAGGGTGATTAGAGTTCCTTGGAATTGATTGAGTTTATTTTATTCAACAATTGGATTCCCAATTTAATAGTCACTAGAGTACCAATTTGGAAAAGTAATAATTCCCCAAATAATTGGGCAGAAACCCATTCTAGAATGGAATATCCTATCTATGTAAATAATTTTTGTTGTATTACACATGAATGATTAAATAATGTAAATCATACCCACTAGTGAATAGATTTATTTGTTAGTTCCTGGTTGATCTGATAGATTGTTCACTTCATAATCATTTGATTAATTAGGTTAACCAACCATACATACCTGGTTGTGCGTGGGCCTGAACTTGTACAAGCTAAGAATCTGTTATTAATAACAAATTCACCTTTAATCACCTCTCACTGAAGTGTAATAAAAATAGAAAGGTGAGCTAAAAGAGTTCTACATTATGTGAACATGTGTGAATGGATGATGTAGTATTCCATCCACGAAAAGATTTTTCATCTTCACTTAATGGTTTAAAATAATTAAAGAAATCATCCTGATAAAGGATACCCCACCCCATTCGACTTTCAAAAGTAGGATTCCCAAAAACATCCCCCTTTAAAATAAAAATAAAACAATTTTTAATTTTTTTCAAAATATAAGAATAAAAAAATTCAATGAACATATAATAACAAATATACACTTCTTAAAGTTTTTTTCAAAGATTATTTAAATAAAAATGCCATAAAAAATATCTTCATCAATTTAATTTAATCATACCTCCCATAATTTATCATTTGATAATTAAAAAACTATTCCATATTGTTACGTATAAAATTATTACATGTGTTTTTCTTTTTTTTATCACATGTTTTACCCCTAGACTCATATACATTCCACATTTTTTTATTATTTTTTTAAAAGAAACTAAAACACATACACCCCTCCCCCTAGGATTCAACCTTACTACTGATTTACTAGGTTACTGTAGAAATAAATATCTTAGTTTATTAAGAACTAATTAACCTTCATAAAAGTTATTTTCCATTCCAAACTAGAAATACTAACATTTAAATATGATAAAATAGTTATAATTACAAAAATTAGATACAATAAATTTTTTCTCCAATATTCTAATTTGGTTAGGAATGATAAAACCACCAGTCCCAAATTTTTTACAAGGAACACCAAAAATTAATCTTTATCTAGACTTGGATATTAATTATAACCTAAACTATTTCAAATTGGATTGTGTCTTTCAGAACTCCTTGTAGTATGAATTTATAAAATAAATATCCTGCAATTTTTTTACTAAATCTTAAATCTCCATCTATACCTTATGAACTTATAAGAATAATAATTAACTATAATAAAAAAGTAAAGTTCCTATATAAAGTTAAAATGACCACTAAATTAAAAAAAATTGATTATTATCATGTCAAATTGCAATAGGTTATAAAGAATAATTTTATTTTTGATGTGAACTAAGAAGATTATTGTGGATAAATTAGAGGCACTTAAATATAATTTAGACACATTATGTTATGAATAATATCTTTTTTGTGATATTTGAAGAGGAAATTATTAAAGTGAATCATTCAAATATAATAGATTTGATAAATCAATGGGATAAAAAACTATTTTTACATCATTAAGGAGAAAATATTAATATATTATGTTTAATCCCAAATAAAATATCTTGGAATACAATAAACAATATAAAACATACTGAAATGAATAAATTAGTAATAAGATTATGTTTTTGAAATTTATAAAAAAATTCAAAAAACAATTATAAAAGGAATTTTAGATGGAACATAAAAAATCAATATTAGTGGAATTTTTTATCTTTATCATTATAATAATTAAATACACTCAAAACCCATAATAGATCCATATATAAATTTTTAATTAAAATTATTATAATTTGTTACTTATTCAAGAATCCAATACATGAAAATCGAGTGAAAACAATAAATATAACAAAATATAATAATTTAAACTTTTCACCTTATATAGATGAAAATAATTGAAAAATACGGGACATGAAAATGAATAAAAGGGCATGGAGAAAATAGACAGGTAAGAAAATTTTTGGAATAATGAAATAAAATTAATTAAATTAAATATCAAATGAATTATTGTGTATTAATATGATGATATATATATACTAACACATCATCTAATTGTATACCCTCATTAAAAAAATTTTACACAAAGGGACATGGAATGTTGGATGAATGGAGAAATAATATCATATTCATATTTAAGAAATTACATATAAATATATCAATCCTTGAAACAATGGTTGGGATATAAAAAAATAATATATTCTTTTTGTATTTCTGTTGACATTTTTAGTGGCGAATAGATATGATTATAAAAATGTTGAATATGCATTTCTCATATAATTAATCAAATTTATTGTTGGATATTTTTTCAAATACTTGTGCCTTTAGGGCATGTAATTTTGGAAAATCAATTTAAAATTTTTTGTAATGTGCGAATATTATGTGTTTCATAAACATAAATCAATTAGGAATGAATTAGTTATTATTTGTATTAAAATGATTGTTTATCTATACGAGTTTTATTATAGCTCATTTAATATATTGAAAGGTCCCTAGGTATTGTTAAATATTAGAAATTTTTATTTTGGGGACATTTTTTGATGATTTTAATGTATTGGATATATAAGAAGATGCAGAAACATCATATATACTTGAGACGAATTTATTTTAACAAAATATAATTTAATAAATAATTTAAAAATAATCATTTTATTTTGTAAAAAAAACTTACATAAAATATAATTTAATCATGGAGGATGATGGAAATTAATTTGGAGTGAAATATGTTGTTGAATAAGTGCTGTGTCATTTAGTTAATGATTTGTAACTACCTCAATCAACTCAGAAAATAACATAAAATAATAAAAATATCAATCCCCATGATAATTATTATCTGTATAAACTATTCAAGATAAAGACTCAATATTCATAAATGAGTGGAATAAAAAATATTGATTCAATAAGTAATGGATCCATAATTAATGTTTTCACTATGATTGAGAAGTTTGTAATATGAAAGATTTATGCATATATGATTAGTCTATGTAATATTATAAAACCACACACCCACAATAAATTAAAATATTAATAATTTATACTTAATAAAAATAAACTACTAATGTATAGAAAATTTCTTAGTTTATAGACAAACCTATAAAAAGAATGTTTCATCCATATAAAATTAATTCAATCAAAAAGTTTGATTAATTAAATATACATGATTTTTTTTAAACTAAATAAAAATAAATCAAATACTTATAAGAAAATTGTAAAATTTATAGTTAATACGATAATAGTTTTATAAATCTAAATTATTTTAGTAAATGATTTATTTTTTTTATAATTGAGTTCAGATATGTCCTATGTCTAATAATCATACTCTACTTATTATATTAATTTAAAACATAGTTTATATGATAAATTAATTCATTAATAAAATTCATATAATCATATATATTCCTAATATATTCAATAATCATGAGAAAATAGATATCATATAATTTATATATTATATTTCTATACAAAAAAAATCCTTTTTCATGGGAATTAAAATTATATTTTTTATGGAATTATCCCTTAACAGGGATGTCCGATTAAAATATCCTCAAAATATATCAAGAATTTTATAAAAAACCATTCCTTCACATCCATAACACATGTTAATTATCCAATTATTAATTAATGATTAACCATGTTAAAAGAAATAACTTCTCTAAATATATAGGAATAATCTACTATTTTTCCTATTCAATCACAAGAAGGGTCTAAAAAGGAATACACAAACTCCATAAACATCAACCATAATATTGTATAAAGTGGTCCGACATCTCCATTTCTATATATATAAGGAAATTAGTTTATCTAAAA
The DNA here is from genome assembly GCA_963277665.1 of Viscum album. Taxonomy (NCBI): domain Eukaryota; kingdom Viridiplantae; phylum Streptophyta; class Magnoliopsida; order Santalales; family Viscaceae; genus Viscum; species Viscum album. Next base: position 267,725,952 of record OY728158.1, read on the forward strand.
ATCTTATATGGTGAATTAATTTTATATCAATATATAAAAGAAAATGTAATTATCCCATCTCATCATTCTCAGTGAAGTAAATTTTCATGTAATCTAATAGCATGACATATTCATTTTTTTAAAAGTCATTTAATTTTAAAAAATTCCCTGAATAACTATGTAAAAAAATACATGGTCATGTACACCATTGGTATATATAATATAAAGTCCATATTTTTTCCACATGACTCCTAATAGGAATTATATTTGAAATCAATATAATATATACTTTATGTAGTAAAATTTTTCTCTTTATCCATAAATTTAATTTAACATGATATGTCGATGTTCAACATTGTTTATTTTATTCTAAAACCTTAAAAATTATTCAGAACTTCTAAATAAATATGATTCTAACTTTTGTCCAATATAAATAATAAATTCAAAAATTTAAATTAAAATAACTATTATTATAGTAAAAAATAGATAAATATTTGAATAAAATTTTAAAATATCAAATCCCTCGTATATAGATCATTTTATATCCAAAGTAAATACAAAGAAACGTATAAAATTTTTATTCATAAATATCACGTGAAATGATGGTTTAAACAATTATCATTCATCACAGAATAAGTAAGAATAAAATTTCAATATATTCTCAATTTGTCACTTTTGGAAAAACCAATAATCCACATAAACAATTATTATATTTTTTTCCATTATAATTTTGTTTCTTGACTTTAGACATCTAATTTTATATTTAAAATATTTGATCACTTTAAATAACATTTTCATTTGATATTAATCATAAAAACACCCTCAAACATTTACTATTTTTTCAGTGAATAATAAAAAGGAATCATTATAAGTTCTCCCTAAGAATTAAAATCAATAATAAAAACTCAATACCCATAATCGATATACATTTTTACTATTTTTATGGCTAATAAATAATAATTTATTTTTTTTAAATGATTGAATCTACTGTTACCATTTATTTTTCAACCTAAATTTTTTAATTTTTTTCTAAGAATAATTTTTCAAACTCACACATATACGCTTAAAATTAAAAAAAATAGAATATCATCATATAATAAAGTTACTCCATATTATAGTCCTAAAAAAATTATTTTTTTAACTTGTGATAATATTCACAAACATAAATCAACTTACTCATCCAAATCTTAGTTCATGAATAATATAATCATTTTTTATTTCAATTAAAATACCTATCTCATTGGTCATTTAAATCCAATAAATATTTTTCTGATGAAATGTTTTGAGGATATTCAAATGAAATTAATTTTGACTTAAATATTCATTATAAGAAACAATAATGTATTAGAATTCATTTTAAATTTCTAAAAATTAAAATAAATTTATAAAATATTAACATTCTGAAACATAAAACAACACATGGCTTATAATAAAATGATTTTACTTATTCATTTCCAATATTATTTAATCCTAAAAACCCATCCTACTTTATTAACCTTAAAGATTCCATTTTCTCAATGGGATATTGATGATACCTTCATGCTTGTGGAAAGTTCATGAGGGTTGGAAATTTGATAATACCCTCTTGAATTGAATTTAAAAAAGGGTGATATTTGATTTCTCCAAATTTATACATTGTAAATAAATCCTTGATCTTATATATGGAATTTAATTACACTCAAAAATATCATTCTATCATATGGTGTGGTATTTAAATGGATTGTTATTATAGGCATACAAGTTTTATTCCTTGAGTAAATTTATTTATGTGTTACGGAGGTGTTTTCATGTTTTATTCACTAACAACATTCTCATGGGTGATTGAGAATCACACTGGAGTTTAGTATAGAAGAAAATTAATAATTTATTGTTAAGTCCAAGAATATCACAATGTAAAGGACTTAATTATTCCAATATGGGGTTTTCCCAGGTAAAGAATAGACTATTATATATTTAATTACTTTTCATTGGTTATAGATCATTCTACCAATTATTAAAGCTATAAGAGTACTTTTATAATATATATATATATTTATATGATTTTTGAAATAGCATGGGATATTTCTTCATGAAACATGTTCCTAAGTAATTGTGGTGATTGGATTATTTTTTGTATAAAGTCTATAATTGTGACCTGGTTCTCTATTTATAAAAATAGAAACTATAGAACATGGGACTCCAAATGATTCAGAATCATGGATGTATGAGACTAGAATAAGGTGTGATAGTCTAGATGACATATTCCTAGACCATTAGTGTGGTTGGATATATCATGATTATTGTGTGTGGAAGTTATAAATATGGTAAGGATCATTCTGATGATGTTTTATTTTGATATATTTCACATTTATCAGAAGATAGTGGTAGAGGTAGATAAACCTACGAAAAAATTATACATATCTATGGAAAATAATGGGTCCCCAACAAAATAATAATGTAGGGGAATTTGTTTCCCAAATATTCTCTACTAAAAATGTTTGGTGAGATAAAATTTATATATGTGTGAATAATATTGATAATATATTTGATTAATTACTTATTATTATTGAAATATTTTCATTTTCTACGAAATAAAAATTGGATATACTATTCTTTTGTAGATATAGTAATAATTCCAAAACCAGGTAAATTTATTATTTTCATTCCATTTTTTCTTATTTTTCACCTAAAAATTTTTTTCCTATGAGTTTTCTTTTTTTGGGAGTGTGAGGGAATCAATTTAATATGATGAATTTGGTATATCTTAACTTATATGGTCTACTACATTTATTTCAAGGATATTATTTGAATTATAGATGTTCAGAAGCATTTTTATGCAATTATTGAAGCCTTTTGTTTTTCAATTCATAAGACAAGTAGTTAAAATTCCCAACACTAATTACAACATGACCTGGTGTCTGTGATTTTTAAATTTTTTCTAATATATAATAAAAAATTGATCAAACATTAATATTTTTAATCATGCTATAAAATAGAATCACAAGGTGTTATTTCCATGCTATGAAAATATAGTCCTCCACTGGATTCAATGTGTCGAATTTTTTCTACTATAAGGAATTTTTCCACACCACAACATTTTTCAAATAGGGATATGATGTTTATAGTAATATGTTTCAATATATTTATAAAAATGTTATTAAAAACCACCCAATGAATCACACTGCAACAAATGAAAAATCTATAAGGAGAGAGCATCTCAACCAGAATAAATTGTGAGTGAATTGTGAATAAGAAGATATGGTTCTTTTAAAAAAATTAATCAACCATTCTTGATGGTTATTAGATATAACATAGAAGAATAAAAAATGCTCAAATGTGATTAAAATTATATTGGGACATGACGTTGTGGGAAGTAGAGATGTTATAACTTATTATTTATTTTCATTCATTCATATTTATGGGATTTAAAATCCATATTCCCGGTACTTTTATTATTATTAGTGATAGAAAAATATTACTTTTCATAATGACACAAAAACCATTTGTCATTTTGGATTGGTCACAAAATTATTAGAGTAGGGGAACCTTATATTAACAATTTTATTGTGTGTGTTATTTTTAGATATACCTATCTTCATCATATAATCCCAATCAAATCTATTGACACTAACGAGGTATGATAAAATATAGTTTTATAGTTAGTGTTTTAGTTATACATTTTATTTACCCCCCCCCCAGGTGTCATGATCCCTATTAGTGTTATCATACCAAAATATAAAATATATAAACAAGGTTTAATCCTTGCATTCAAAGGAGATTTATTCCAAAAACATAAAAATTACTGATAATAACACATTTTTATATAATAAAGAAAAAATTTCCCATTCTGAATATTTAATTCTCTAAATAATTTTAACAAGAAAACTACTTAGTAATAATAATATAATTGAAAGTTCAAAATATATAATGGGGAGGACCTAATATATTGAGATTTTGGAGTTTGTTATCATTTTAGTTTGGAAATGATGATGTGTTATAGATTGAGTTTTTCTGGAGTTATGATGATTTATTAGTGTATTATATGATTATTTCATGGATGGTTAGGATTATTTATGTGGTGGAGATCCCACTTTAGATTCTTTGGTTATTTATTGAGTTTTATCATTATAAGTGTAACCCATTGAAGGTTATACAATGATAGGTATTTTTGATGAGTGGATCTAAGTTGGGTCTTAAAAATAGGAATCTTTGAATTAATTTGATGAGCAATTATGTAATGACCCACTTATCCTCATTGTCTTGAGAATACAACAAGTCATTACATAGCCTTAAGAGACATCGACAAGATGCTAAAGGCTAGCAATAAATGTTGTAGGTTTTCAATGAAAGTGGGGGATGATTTACCCTTTGAGAAATAAACCAACCAAACCATCACTAACAACCACTATATGATGCATGTTAATCCAACAACCAACTCTTGTATTACCAAAAGAGAACTAGAATATTCCACATAAATAAAAACCAACACAAGATCAGAGTACAAAGAAGAAGACTAAACAAAAGACCCAAAACAAGCCGAGACACTTTCCAGAGCTCCACACCGAGCTCCACGCACCAAGAACCACCACATCTCCCAAGAATCACCATGAAACACTGTCAATAAGATTATTTTCCTTTACTATGTCCCAGAAGATGACATCTGCAAAATCACCAAAGTGCCAAAGCATGGGTGAGTAGTAAACTCAGTAGGTTTTCCCAATGACTTCCCTACTCATGCCACTAGGATAGAAGTGATATCCAACATTTATATAAAACAATTTACATAAAAAAATTTCTCAAAACAGTTTATAACAAGATATAAACAAGATTCCAAAACCCTTCATACTCAAAATCATCAAAGTTCAGGTGAAATCAATTTTTCCAGAAAAATAACCAAACAAGCTTTCAAACCATTTCAAAAACATCCCGTTTTGGCACACCCAACCATTTCACAAACCCGTGAAATCAACCATGCATGCTTTGTTATGAAAGTTCCATACTCATGAGTGGTTTCTCGTCGATCTACCAAGTCATCATAAGTTAATTGTTTCCCATTTTCCATTACACCTTTGGCACCAAGCACAAGGTCATATTTCAACCAAGCCTCGTACTAAATAGTCTCGTGTTTCATTAAATGTGTGGCACCGAGCACAAGGTCCTATTTCAACCAAGCCTCATATATGCAACATGAACACACCCCATGAATTCACAACATTCATTCCAAAACATCCAATCAATAAAACACCCTTTTATTGAAAACCATTTTCCATCAAAACCAAGTGTGTTCAACCAATTCAAACCATTTCAATAAAACACTTTGTTTATTGAAAACCAACGACATAAAAGTCATTTCAATATCAAACCATTTCAATTAAACATCCATTTTATTGAAATCCCATTTCTCATCAATCCATTTATAAATTCATCAATTTCATAATTTAAAATCAACATTTTAAATTCAAATAGCCAAATCACTTTGCACAACAATTCACCAAGATTTCACAATTCCATCAAAACCATAAATCATCACTAAAGAAGATTTATTCCATGATTTTCACAATAAATAACTTTCAAATAACCAATTTGAAACTAATCCAACCAATTATAACAAGATTATTTGAGAGTGAATCCACCTACCTCAAATGTTTAGATGAAAACCACAACGGTCGAAGAACGCACTAGAAAACTGGGTCAATTCTCCATGAATCCTCCTTAGATCTCTTCTCCAAACACAACCAAGTCCAAATCTCATCATGATTGACATCCAAACACATATATATACCCATAATAGGAATATATCTAAGAAACCGAGAGAAGAGGAGAAGTATATCTAAGTAGATCTAAGAAACCAGACAAGAACGATCACATACCTCAAGAATCTGGCTTCGATTCATCAAGACAAGCCTTCGGATCACCTCCAAGAACGATGGGAGAACCCTCTTTGACCTTAGGAGAACCAAAAACCTAAGTTAGGGCCACTTAGAAGCTTAAACGAGGCACTTAGAGACAAAAATACTTGAGATCCACCTTCATAGGATGTCGTTTAAGTGGTCGCACGGTTAGTTCACACTGTTTGCCAAACCGTGTGTTTACTGTGTGTTAGCTACTACCTCGAACACCCTTCTCGCATGGTTTGGCCACACTGTTAGACAAAACATACACTGCCCATACAGAAGCAACTGCCTCTAATACCAACTTCGCACGGTTTGGCCACACGGTTTAGAAAAACCGTGCGCCTCCCATGCGACTTCAATTTTTTCCCAAAAACTCATTCCAAGTTCTCCCCACTCTCCCATGCGTCACCCTGAATATTATAACCATTAAAAGCATCATGAAATGGTTACATAACAGAAACTGGGGGTACTAAATTCTCCCCACCATTGGTCTTTTTGTCCTCAGAAAGTGGAAAACAATCTCTTGACTGAAAGAGTTCTGGCCACTGCCCTTTCATTTCTTTCTCACGTTCCCAAGTCTCTTCTTGAATCTGACCATGCATCCATAAAACCCGCACCAGACCGATTCTTTTTCCACCCACGAATTTCTCTTTCCTTCCACAATCCGTACTGGGATATGTATGAATGAAGCATCTGGTTCTAGGTCAATGTGATCCCATCTGATCACATGGTCAGGATCAGGTTGCTACTTTTTCAACTGAGATACATGGAACACATTATGCACCAAACTGAATTGTGGTGGTAATGAAAACCGAAATGCCACCTCTCTAACCCGTTCTAGTATCTCAAAAGGTCCACTGTATCTAGGAGATAATTTCCCATGCTTCTTGAAAGGATGATGTCCATGTCTTGGGGAGATCTTCAAGGAGACATGATCACCCACAACGAATGACAACGGTCTTCAACGGTGATCTGCATAAGATTTCAAAGGACTCTGAGTCGTCTCCATCCTCTTTCTAATAAACTAGATCTTCTCTGTTGTCTCTTGGACAGGCCTTGGCCCGACTAGTGAAGTTTTACATGTTTCCACCCATCATAATGGAGAATGACAAGGAGGCCCATATAATTCTTCAAAAGGAGCCATGCGAATCGAGGCTTGATATATTTTATTGTATGAGAACTCCACTAAGGGTATATGATCCTCCCATGACCCACCAAAATCCATTACACAAGCCCAAAAAATGTCTTCCAATGTTTATATCGCCCGTTTGGATTTCCCATACTTCTGAGGATGATATGTCGTGCTCATCGTCAACTGAGTCCCAAGGGATTACTGTAATGATTTCCTGAAACGAGATGTGAACCTCAGATATCTATCGGAGACTATAGACACTGGTACACCATGCCTCTTAACCACTTCTCGGATATAGATTTTTGAAAGATCTTCCACCGTATGGATTTCACGAATAGGTATGAAATGGGCCGACTTGGTTAGAAGATCCACTATCATCCAAATGACATCGTGTTTCCGGACCATTCTTGGAAGACCTGTAACAAAATCCATTGCTATCTCTTTCCATTTCCACACTAGGATAGGTTAAAGACTATAACATACCATCTGGTCATTGATTCTCTGATTTAACCTGTTGACATGTTAAGCACCGCGAGAAAAACTTGGCCACCTTCCTTTTCATGTCGCTCCACCAAAACTGCACCTTCAACACCTTATATATATACTGTGTACCTGGGTGTACATCCCATCATGAATGGTGGTAAGCATGAAGGATTTGATCCTAAAAACCCATAGGTACAACCATCTGATCTCTCAAACACAAAACTGAACCTCCATCATGTTACTAGCCATCAATGGTCTCCCCATCATTGAGTTTTAAACTTTCAACCAGGCATTCTTCATCACATTTTTGTGCTTCTTTGATCATATTTACTAAATCAGGGACAAGTGTAGCTGAAAAGAAAATAGCAACATCACCTCGGTCCTCACATCCCACATGCAAGTCGGATAATACCGACATCAACTGCCATTCATCTAAAGCTTCCTTTTCCAACTGAGCATATTAATTCCTGCTTAATGCATCGGCCACCGAATTTCCCTTACCCAATATATACATTAAGTCAAAGTAGATCATTTGAAGATACTGCATCCATCTCATCTACCTCAGATTCAAATCTCGCTGTGAGAAAATGTGTTTCAAGATTTTGTGATCCATAAACACAGTAAATTTTCCACCAAATAGGTAGTGTCTCCATGTTTTCAATGCATAGATGACTACAGCTGACTCCAAATCATGTGTTTGGTAATTATTCTCATTCACCCTCAACTACCTCGAACCATAAGCAACTACGTGATCTCTTTTCATGAGGACAAAACCCAACCCTGATTCAGAAGCATCGCAATACACCACGTATCATTGCCCTGATTCTGGAAAGATCAAGATAGGTGTCGATGTATTGCGAACGTTCAATTCCTTGGAAGAATTCTTACATTCTTCCATCCTTTGGAAGGGAGAATTCTTTTTAGTTAGATCTGTCAAAGTTGAAGCTAGTCATGAGAAGTCACGGACAAAGCGTCGGTGATAACCAGTTAGACCAAAAAAACTTCATATTTCAAATACATTCTTCGGCGGTTGCCAAGAAAGAAGAGCTTCTATATTTCTGGATCCATTGAAACACTTTTCTCAGACAAAACATGGCCTAGAAAACATACCTCTTGTATCCAAAAATCTCACTTTGATAATTTGACATACAACCGATGGTCTCTCAATATTTCCAACACTATTGCCAAGTGTTTCTCATGCTCAGCCCTTGTTCTTGAATACACCAATATGTCATCCACAGACACCACAACAAAAGAATCCAGATATGGCTGAAAAATCCAATTAATCAATGCCATAAAGACTTCTGGTGCATTCGTAAGACCAAAAGTCATGAATACATATTCGTAGTGGCCATATCTGCTTTTGAAGGCTATCTTTGGAATATCCTCCTTCCGAACTCGCAACTGGTGATATCCTGACCGTATTTCAATCTTGGAGAACCACTGAGCTCCCCTTAATTGATAAAACAGATCATCAATACATGGAATTGGATATCTATTCTTATCGTAACTTGGTTAATCTTATGATAATCAACACACAACCGAAGAGTTCCATCTGCCGTCTTTAGGAACAAAACTGGTGCTGCCCATGGGGACACGCTTGGCCGAATAAAACCTTTCATTTCCAGTTCTTCCAACTACACTTTCAATTCCTTTAACTTTGTTGGTGCCATCCTGTAAGATAGAAGTGATATAGGACTGGTCCTAGGAAGGAGATCAATCGAAACTCCACTTCTCTCATAGGTGGTAAACCTGAGAATTTTTCAGGAAAAACATGAGGAAATTGATCCAAAACTACTGGAAAACTATTATTTGCGATATCATCCATCGATTAATAGTTTAACGAAACCAACTGGTAAGATATTATCACCAATAATGGTGCCAACAAGCCCGTTGCACCTGCCTTCACCACTATTTCTTCTCTAAAGATATGCTTGACGCCATCCTCAGTCGCAAAACTGACTGTTCTGTTATAACAGTCGATGTGCGCCCTATAATTTGTCAACCAATCCATACCTTGGATTATATCATAGACATCCATCTCCAGCACATATAAATACCATTTCATTTTAGGCCCATAAATAGTTATAGAACATGCTTTACACATGAAGTCTCTACATTCTCTTTCACCGAGAGGAGTTTGAGGTTTTATCACAGAAGGCATCATTTCTAGTTTTAAGTTCATCAAATCAGCAATACAAGAAGCAAGAAAAGAATGTGATCCACCAGTATCGAACAACACTTGCATGAGGGTAGAATTCAAAAGAATCGTACCTCTCACTGTAGATGGTCTAGCTTGATCATCGACTATCATCTTCTCGGCTCCATGCAATTGCTTTGTTGCTGCACTTTTCTCATTACTTCCTTGTTGATATTTCCCTACCTGAGGAGTTTTGATATTCCTAGAATCACCATAACTAACTATGTTCTACTGGCAAGACTGATTTTGATGTCCTCTCCCTATCAAAGCATACGATTCTTGTGACACCTGAGAAGTGTCTCGAACACCCAACCGTGGAGAAGTGCGAAAAAATTAATAAAGATGCCCCATCTTGTTGTAATTTTGGCATGCTCTCAGTGGTGTTGTACATTATCGTTTCATGTGATCAGTCGAACCACATTGAATGAAACTTGCTTTTCTCTGGGGTCATGGATGAAGGTTGACTAATCCCGTCGTCGGGTTCTAATTCGCACAACCACCTTGGAAGTAGGTGTCCCTCTTCCACTTGTTCACAACATTGGAGTTCCCACCCATTCCTGTGGGTATCATCATGCCTCCTCTTATCGATCTTAAGATATCACGTTCAGAAACCGTTGCTTTGTTCACCATATCTGTATAATTCGTAATACAGATCACCAGAATCCTCGATCGAATCTCCTTCCATATCTCCGAATCGAAGAGTGTGCCTTCAAAAAAGCACTTGCCGCAACCTCCGGTGCAAAACGGACTAAACTCATGAACTTAGCCGCATTCACTATGACAGATAGGCTCTCCTGTTTCAAGCTGAATATGTCCGTAGTTTTTTGGATCTTGAACGTGTGAGGATAGAATTGTTTGTTAAACAATTCTTCAAAATCCTCCCATGTAAGGCCTTCATCCAATTTAGTATGCACCGCTAAATACCACCACCGACGTGAAAGATCCTCGAGCATATACGTCACCAGCTTTACTTTCAACTCTATTGGTGTGCCGATGAAATCGAATATATGATTCATCCTGCTTAGTCACACCTCCGCTTTCCCAGGTTCAGCATCACCCTGAAAGTTCGGTGGATTTTGTTTCATGAACTGGATGGTATGATCCACATGTTGTGGATCATTCCTCCGGTTCCCTGTATCCATAGCATAAAAAGCATGGACAATAATCTGAACTAGCTCTTGGTTCAAACGTGGTTCAAGTGCAACCACATTCTCTACAGCTTCTTTGGGTTGGTTTCGACGACACCTAATGGGTGCCATTTTCTAAACCAACAACAAACTCCGTCAATCTCACTCTCTAGCAACTATTGGCTTAGCATTTAAAATTCTATCACATCAATTATCACAACATTGTTCTCAAACAACCTTTTTCCATGTTTAACCATTTTTGAAAACATTCAACATAATTTTTAAAAATCAATCCATTTTCAAAATACACCAAATAACCTATTTTCAAAGTATTTCGGTTGAAAAAAATGTCCAGATTTTTCAAAAATTGTCACCTTTCACAAAATTCTTACTCATTCCTCACAATGAGATATGCAATCCAAGGGGGAATTCATTCCTCTACAATGCATGTCATTCTTCTCTCATTGGATAAACCCACGATAATTATATTTCCAACATTCTAGAAGTGTACCCAAAAAACTTATGTACCCAACACCCTGGTAACTTGAAGTTCAACATAAACGCGTTAGCTATGTCCTTTTATGCTATACATTTCATGTTCCGACAATCCTACTCTTATCTAAGATTTTAACCCATGGAATATACAATAAGTAATTTCAACTCCAAGACCAAGAACATCAATGACCACTTGTTAGGCAAGTACCAAACAAGCTGATACCATTTGTAATGACCCGCTTGTCCTCATTGGCTTGAGAATACAACAAGTCATTACTTGGCCTTAAGCGAAACCCCAAGACTCTAAAGGTTGGCAATAAATTCTTAAGGGTTTCAATGAAAGTGTGGGACAATTTACCGTTTGAGAAATAAACCAACCAAACCATCACTAACAACCACTATATGATGTATGTTAATCCAACAACCAACTCTTGCATTACCAAAAGATAACTACACTTTTCCACACAAATACAAACTAAAACAAGATCAGAGTACCAAGAGGAAGACTAAACAAAAGACCCAAAACAAGCTGAGAAACTCTCCACGACTCCTCACCGAGATCCATGCACCAAGCACCACCACATCTCCCAAGCATCACCACGAACCACTATCAATAAGATGCGTTTCCTTTACCTGTGTCCCAGAAGATGACATATGCAAAAGCACTAAAGTTCCAAAGCGGGGGTGAGTATGAAACTCAGTAGGTTTTCCCCAATGAATTCCCTACTCATGCCACTAGGATAGAAGAGTTAGCTAACATTTATATAAAATAGTTTATATAAAATAATTTCTCAAAACAGTTTATAACAAGATATAAACAAGCATCTGAATCCATTCATACTCAAAAGCATCCAAGTTCAAGTGAAATCAATTTTTCCAACAACTTATTTTTCTAGAAAAATAACCAAACAAGCTTTCGAACCATTTCAAAAACATCTCATTTTGGCATACCCAACAATTTCACAAACCCATGAAATCAACTATCCATGCTTAGTTATGACAGTTCCATACTCATGAGCAGTTTCTCATCGATCTACGAAGTCATCACAAGGTAATTGTTTCCCATGTGCCATTGCACCTTTGGGACCGAGCACAAGGTCATATTTCTCCCAAGCCTCATAGTTAAGAGTCTCATGTGCCATTAAACGTTTGGCACCTAGAAAAAGGTCATATTTCAACTGGGCCTCATATATACCACAAGAACACACCCCACGCATTCACCACATTCTAGCAAAAATATCTTTTCAATTAAACACCCTTTTATTGAAAATCATTTTCCATCAAAACCATGTGTGTTCAACCAATTCAAACCATTACAATAAAACTCACTTTTTATTGAAAACCAAATCCATCAAAGTCATTTCAATCTCAAACCATTTCAATAAAACATCATTTTTATTGAAATCCCATTTCTCATCAAACCATTTAGAATTTCAGTAATTTCATAATTTAAAATCAACATTCTAAATTTAAATTGCCAAATAACTTTGCAAAACAATTCCCCAAGATTTCACAATTTCATCAATACCATAAATCATCATTAAAAAAGATTTATTCTATGATTTTCACAATCAATACCATTCGAATAACCAATTTGAAACTAAGCCAACTAATTCTAACAAGAGGAGTCTAGAGTGAAGGAACCTACCTCAAAGGTTTAGACGAAAACCACGACGGTCGAAGAACGCACAAAAAAACCATGTCGATTCTTCTAGAATCCTCCTTAGATCTCTTCTCCAAACACAACCAAGATCACATCTCATCATGTTTGGCATTGACACACTTAGATCTAACCAAAACGGGCATAGATCTAAGAAACCGATAGAAGAGGAGAAGTATATCTAATTAGATCTAAGAAACCAAACAAGAACGATCAAATACCTTAAGAATTCGGCATCGATTCGTCAAGAGAAGCCTTCGGATCACCTCCAGAATGATGGGAGAACCCTCTAATACCAACTCTGCACGGTTTGGCCACAAGGTTTAGACAAACCGTGTGCCTCCCATGTAACTTCCATTTTTTCCCCGAAACTCATTCCAAGTTCTCCGGACACTCCCATTCGTCACCCTTAAATTTATAACAATTAAAAGCATCAAGAAACGGTTACATACCAAAAACTGAGGGTACTAAAAATTATCGCACTTATAGATCTTATCTTTTTATATTTTGTGGAAATTTACTTTTATATTTTTTTACTCAATATATTCAATGTATTTTATACATTTTTCTAGAGAGTATCTAATCATTAGAGAGTACAATATTTTTTCTTATAAATTTTCAATGTATAATAAAAAATATTATAGGATTGTATTATTTTTAAAATGAATAGTTTACATTGGATTTCTAGTTTCTTATATATTTTTTTAATTAATATTCAAGGTATGGAATTCTAACTTTATTTATTTTATACTATATGAGTAACGTCATGGTTTAAATTGGTTTTTTTATGGATAAATATTTTAATTGAGAATTGTATACTTTATGGACATAAACATTTGTTTAATTTCTATTCTGGAATATTAGATATATTTCAAATTTTATTTAAGGATAGTAGAAGTTTGGAATCAATTTTTGTTATGAATATTTAGAGAATAGATGTTTAGAGGTAATAGATGTTGTTTGAATCATGAAACTCAATGGGTTATTAAAAGATGAGTTTTCCCTCTTCAAATATTTGGAATGTGACTAGAAGATTCAGATATTCACAAAAAAATCCTTTTATTTTATCTTTTGGTTTCAAAGGGTGTTGGGGTGTTATGGATCAACCATAAAAATAATTTTTATTACATGGTTGGTAGGTCCTGGTTCGGGGGATAGAGTTTTAGTGGGACTAAAACATCTATAAACTATTTAATATTTAATTATATTTATCAATTGACTAATAGTAGTAGTTTTAAATTTAAACGATTTGATTCTAGAGGATAAGATAGGTATCATTCTAGCTGGAATAATAGTTTCATATATTGATTCATAACAAACATAAGGTTTGTTTTAGAGGGGGATTTTTTCTGTCTTAGATGTATGATTCAGTTATAGATTATGTTTTACACATGTGCTTTTTATTGATGTTTTTTAGGTATTCCAACAAAGATTTCTATAGGGATATGATTTCTAATCTAGTCAATGGTTTCAGATAATGAAATAATGGTTCAACATGTTTATTAATTGAAGCAGATTTTTAAATGATGGTATTGATATTTAATAGATCACAAAAATTGATTCTTATGGGTAGATATATATGATGGTTTTTCTCATGATATTTGATACTATGTTTTAATTCTGTAGTGTTTAATTCCTTGGGTAAGGGTAGAGTGATGGTTTTATTATGGATTTATTATATCCTTCACATTTTATTCTAGGTATGACCTATGGCATTAAAATGAACAGATGTTAATGATGAAATCAATATAGTATCCCTCCAAACCCCCTACCCTTATATGTAATGGAATGATGTGAAAACCGTGGGAAACCACTATGTTGGGATCTATATTGTTGTCACATCCATACAGGTAGAGGCATGACTTGTGGTTTTAAATACACCTATTTTATTCATTTAGTGAGATTATATCCATTATTTTATATGAGGGATATGAATATTGTGTTTGATAATTATTTTTGTGTTATATTATTTAAGATATGTCACATAGGATGTCACAACACGAAGAACCACATGGATAAAAGAAGGATTAGGGTGTCCCAATATCATGGTAGATAGGGGTCCTTAGGTTGAAAATCTAAATAATCAATTTCTCCTCACTCCTCTTATGGATATTGTGATTTAAACACAGATTATAATACCATATATTAGCACTGATACTATGTTGACATAAGTTATATATAATTGGGGATAAAATATAAATGTGGTGGGTTTGATTTGTGATGTGGGGTAATTTTGATTGATTTAGTTATTTGTGTTACTATATATATTCATATACCTTAGTGAATTTAGAAAGTGGGATTATGGTGTGTTTTAGAGTAACTTCAGTAGACATTACCCATGTGTGGTCTTGTATTGTGGTTTGCCATTTATATATAAATATGCATTTGTATGATTTGATCATAACTATACTGTTAGAGGCTAGTTTTGGAACCAATTTTGTATGTATATACTCAACCATTATTATATAATGATTTTTTGATGTTTAAGAGTGTATTGGTGGTGAAACTATTAAATATGACAAAAAAAGATGGTTTATAGCTAGAGAAAAAAATCCCATAAATAATTTTGGATTTATAATAGCATTTAGGATATATTATTTTATGTGTTTTTTGGTTTTCAATTCCAATTAATAGTTTATAATTTTCTATTTTGATATTCAATAGTACATTCTCTCAATATATAAATGAATTTCACTTTTTAAGATGTATTATTATTGTGATTTAACTTACTTTTATCCTGTTTTTAATCTTATCCCCGGATTTTTGGGTGAAATGTATCATATTTCTACCATTAATACCCTTCTATTATATAGTAAAACAAAATTTTCAGGAATAGATATTACATATTATTATATTTATATTCATTTCATAAAATAATGATGCATGCTTGAATCATATATTTCTTGTATCATTGAAAACTTGGATGCATAAAAAATTGGTTTAAAATTCAACCACATCATCTTCCTCTATGTTCTTTATAACTATCACCCTTCTTAGAAATATCATACTGAAAAATATTCTTAATAACCGGGGGAAAGGAAACATATTAAAGGGTGATCTCAGATGATCAAAAAGGGTAAAAATGGAGATATCAACGATCACTTAAACATTAAAATATCATAAGGGTATGATAACATGATCATAGAATTTTATAACCATAAAATATATATTATAGATCCTAATATTCTATCATGGAATAATAATTAGTAGTGCATAAGTAGTAAATAACAAAGAAATCATAGAACGTGATATGTGATAGCTTAACATGGTCATAAGACATAAATTCATGTTATCCACAATAGTACATAATATCGTTTAGCTACATGTCAGGAATCACTTACAGGACTATCATAGTAAATTGGGTTCACTCCACATTATATCATCATAGTCATGGTTCATTCAGAGGACAATCAGAGTGGAAAAATTCCCATACAAAATTGGGTTAACTCCTCATACTAGACTTTTAAATCTCATGAGATATACATATTTAACCAATTCATTGGAGGGATATATAATTCAGCCCCACCCAAAAAATAATTAAAATAACATAAATGGGTTACATTAGATCATAAAACATTTAACATATCATAACCTATTAAAATTAAATTTGTTTCATTATAATATCATAACCTATGGAAATGAAACAAGATATATTTGGGTTTAATCATTTATTAAAATAATGGCCCTTGGAAAATTAAAAGGTTTTATAAACATATTATTATCATAATTATGAAGCATTCTGAGAAATAATATGTAGTGTATTATTGGATCCATTCTCCAATGGATTATAATTAATATCAATAATGTTATCGTAGATAAAAATTCCTTTAAAAGAAAACGTGGAACATTTTCGAAGTAAAATACAATTTTGACTATTAAATCACTTTATTAAAATATCAAAATTTCATAAATATTTTAGAAAAAAATTTATAGAGAAATAACCATGAAAAATTTTAAATCAAGCATCAATTCATTGAGTGGATATGAAAACGAGAAATTTAGTTTATGCCATATGAGTTAAAATAAATCATTTTATTCATACTTTTGAAAAATAGTAAAAAAGATACTTATTAATAAATTTATATGTATATTCCTTTTAAAATATTTCTGAATATTTTAATCAAGAGTAAAAATTATTTTAAACAATAATAGGTTAATATTAAAACATTCATTAAATCATTTTTTGAAAACATGGATATGGAAGGAAATGATTTTCAACTGAAGAGAGGAATAAAGATGGTTTTCCACAAAATATTATTTTTTGTTATTAATTAATTAAAGAGAGGAAAATTAAAGGGAATCATTTAATTTAACAAAATATAAAGATACAAATAAAATTCATGTGTTTTTTATGATATAGAAGAAAATATTTCATTATTGTAACTTAATTATAAACAATCAAAATAAAAATGGGATTGTAACATAGAAACCTTAACTTAGGTTCAAATTCCATCGTTCATATTTTAACCTCATTTATAATAAATATATATTTAATATTAATATATTCAATAACCCAAAAAATATGTATCATACCATATATAATATACTTAAAACCATTTATCACCAATTTATTAACAATTCTTAATTAAAATCACTCTTTCGGTTGATACTTACTTAATTTTTCATGTTTTCTTTTGTTGGATAGATTTTTCCCATGTACTTTAATAATTTTTAAATAATATTAATTAATTTAATCATGATATAAATGTAATATATGCTAAAAAATTTTCAATTTAGAATCACCCCTAAAAGTATAGATAGAAAAATGAATTACACCGTTCATATATATGTTTGGTCGTACGTATGTTTGAACATTGTTTTCACGTTTCAATAGATGAAACAGAATAAAGTTAAATCTTAATTCACCTTTCAAAATAATTATTATATAACATAAATCTTAAATATTTTTCAAATATATCCTTATTACCTTCCATGTAAAATTGAAATAATAATGATATCATTATGCTTTGGGGAGGTGATCATACAAACGTATACACAAGCGACGTTATTATTTTCCAACATATTAGAAGGTAAGAATTTACATAATACATAGTCATTTTTTAACAATAATTATGTCATAAATATAATATATATTAATTAAACCCATCATAATACCCATCGATAAAATATGGTGAATAAAAATGAATTATAACGCTACAAGGAGATTGTAAGCTGTATGTATGCAAGAGCGATAATTTCAGTTCCCATTGGATGGTAAATTGGGTGGAAATGGTATTTCATAAACAATAAAAAGTAATTATATTCATGATACATAAATTATTTTTATCTTATAAATCCCAATTATTTATATGAAGTAAAATGGATGTTATTGGTTATGGTGATTCCCACTTCTTTTAAAGAAATACTCAATAACTCTACATAAAGAGCATAGGGATGATATTTTGGAAATAGAAGAACCTATATATTGTTTATAATGATGTTTATAAGATAATTTTAATGTTTTTATTTAGATACAATGCTCAAATTAGTGTAAATAATAGAATGAATGAGTCCCCTTTTAAAAGTGAGGAGAGGATAACTCTTTGAATTTCCAAAAATATTAAAATATAATAAAGTCAATATCAAGAAAAATTCTCCCAAATGGATTGATATTTTAATATAACGTCAGTAGTGGTTTATATACCATAGTCACAAAAAATTGATATGTTTAAGTTCTTTTTTAAACCTTATCTTTTGGTTTAACCACTTACTTAACATAATTTAACCTTAATCGTGATAATGAACTTTTCGCTCTTAATGTCCTATAACTTTAAATAAAAGGTGAAAGTTGTATCATAAATGTAAAAGAGGTAAATTTTCCAACCATATATTATCTACCTTATCATCTTTCATGATTTTAATATTTTTTAGATAACATATTATAGTATTAATTTTGTAAAATATCATTAATGTCATTTTTGATACGATTTTTTAATTTGACATTTATGACTATAATTAAAAGATATATTGTGTGTATAATACATTCAAAAAATCCTAAAATTTCATAATTATATATTAAATTCATCATACACAGTAATTCATTTGTGTTTTTTTAATTTTAAATATTTTAAAAATCATTTATTTTAATTATCTATTATTGAATAGATATTGTGTTGATGTTACCAAATCATTTTGGGTAATTTTTAAACCACTAAATAATAAAAATTAATTAATATAATAAATAAAATAAACTTATATATATAATCAACATTTTTAACTGAATTTATCCACATTTTACTGTAATGATAAAATATTAGTTATATTAATGTTAAGAGTGTTATATTATTGGTTCTATATTTCACATAAATTAATATAAAGGTAATTGTAAAAAAATGTGGTACTAAGTGGAAATGTATTCCTTAATTTGATATAAATATATATTAAACAACCATGAAATAGAAAAATGTCAAGTATTAGATAAATGTTAATGCATGTTTCCATAGTTTTAAAGTTATATTAATTGTTTTACCGTTACCCATGTGACCAAAACTTTAATATGGTTAAAATTAATATTAATAAAAATTAAATGGGACCTATTAACCAAATTTGATCCTAAATATTCAAAATATTAAATATATTTTTCTATATCATACATATCAAAGTGTCATAGATTAATTTATGATAGAAACACAAATCAAAACAACATTTTTTTTCTAATCAAATATCTTTTAAGTAACAAATATTTTAAAAACATATTCAACCATAATATAAGAGAACTAATTTAGTTTTAAATTTTTTTTAAATTAAATTATTCTTTTTAAAATCTAGAAACCAAAAATAGAAACCTGTATTTTTCACTATTCTCTGAAAAATCAACATTTTCATAAAACTATCAAAAATACACTCTAAGATAATTTTTAAAAAATTATTTAAAAAATTATTTTTTTTATATAAATTTTCAAAAGATAGTAAAATGTAAAAAAATATTTTCACAAAAAAACACTGACAATCTTTCTTTAAGGAAACATATTTGGTGAAAAATGAGATGACATTTTTAACGAAATATTTCTTATTTTATATGTGTTAATCAACAAAATTTTATATATTTTGAATATTATATATATTTCAAAATGTGTTAATTCTTATTTATACCTACCAATTCAACATCTTTGTTATGACGGTTATATTTAATAAATAATACTTTGTGGTTCTTTTAAAATCAGTGTTGTTTTTCATATATGTTATCGAACATAATTTTCTTATTATAAAATTTTATAGAATTACATTCACCCCAACCACTAATAAATTTATTACTCTCAATTAAAAATGTTTTTGGTAATCAAGGGATTTAAATTTGAAATTTGTTTTGGGAAAAAACACACATCATAAAAAAACATCCTTAAAAAGAGGGAAATAAAAATATGAATGTCTTTTGGAATAACAAAATACTCGGTTCCTAAAAATGGGAACATTAGTCAGATGTTAAAATACAGACATGGTAGTGAAAACTAACACCTAAGGAATAATTGAGAGTGATATATAACATGGTTAGGAGAAAATTCTCAACCACACAATAATAAATCTATTATGGTTGAAACAAGCATTGGTTCATCGTAATTGAAGCTAAA
Source organism: Viscum album (assembly GCA_963277665.1). Lineage (NCBI taxonomy): Eukaryota > Viridiplantae > Streptophyta > Magnoliopsida > Santalales > Viscaceae > Viscum > Viscum album. The sequence continues at coordinate 267,746,469 of OY728158.1, forward strand.
ACTATAGAATTTTATTTTATGTTCATTTTGTAACGACCTAGACATTAATTAAAGGAAATTCCTCTTGATATAATTAAATGTATTATTACAGTTTTATAAAATGTGATCTTCTTTGATTTTATGTTTTTTGATTTTAAATTACTATTAAGAATTGTGACCTTTTCTAATACAGTCTTTGAATAGTGATTACATGATTAGTATAAATATAGGGCTTTAACAAATCCAATTTACTCAGAAAAAGGAAGTGATGGCCTCATCTAGTTGACTTGTCCAGTATTAAGCCCATTTATCGGTGCTCAGATAGAAGGTTGTGTCATTGGGATTCTCTCTGGAACAAGCCCATGTTAAACTTAAACATGTTATGCTTGAGGGAACTAACTATAGGAGAAGTGGAAGTTAATAGAGATTACAACCCGAGCGATGTTATTTGAGCCACCCCAAGAGTCCATCACCATCACACACCTTACCCTTCAGTCTTATCCAGGTGTTATAAGGGGTTATGTAACAAGACCCTAGCACTATGACTATGTATATTATTTGTGTATAAAGAATGTGCAATCAATTTTTATTGTTACTTTGTAAATAGGTTCTAAAGAACAAATGCTATTTTAAATTAATATTCAACTAAGAAATCTATTTATATGAATTAATGGATTTTTGAACTAAATATTATTTTAATAAAATATTTTTATTATTAAATTACTTTTTATTAAATATAAATTATCTTATAATTTTATTAATGCAATTATAGTTTTTATTAAAGCTTGAAAGTTTTTTTTTGTAAAAACCCCTAAATTTTCTATAAATATCAGTTTTTATTTTAAAAGTAAAAAATAACATATTTATAAAATTATTTAGATAAAATGAGTATCATTTTTGAAATTATAATGTCGAAATTATCCAACGGTGAATTTTTCATAATTTTTTGAGACAGTCAAATCTTTGCATAAAAATTAAATACAGTTTAAATATATAATGTTTTTATAACATCATAATGACCCAATAATGATGTGATAAAATACTATAAACATTATTTTCCACCAATATATGTTTTACCTTTAAAATAATTCGTTTTTGGGTTTGTTTTATTTATTTTTCAAAGCTTTAGTTTACCCTTCAAGACTTATAAAACATTTTCTCTTTTTAAATTGCTTTTCTTGGCAGTGTGACTCACCTCTACATAAGAAAAACTGTTATTTTAAGAATTTCGGCCATTGGACTTATAAAATATTGTTTTCCACTACCCTTGGGGAAAAACCATGGGCTAGTTTTTGGTTTTAATTAGTTTAATATGAGGTGTCTCAAACCTAAATAATAAAGAATTCCCTCTTATTTACTATATAAACCCACCCATGCTCCCACATCCTCTTAACTAAAAGCCTTTGGAGTCCATACCACCCATGACCAGATCTCTCTAGAATCCTCCCATGGTTCCCCAAGCTCCCTATAATTCTCTCTCTAGCCTCTCCCATGCTTTTGGGGTCGCACTTCCATGTTAAAGATTTCTTCCATTCTCATTTTTGTCCAATTTTCTTTAAATTGTTATGCCATTTTCTTTTCAATTAAAAATATTGGGGTATAATTTCACACCTAACCCATACTGCCCTCTTTATATTTGGGAGATGGTAGAGCCCTTTCTCTCTCATTAATGCCTCTTATGTACACCTGTTAATATACAATAATTCCATGAGGTTTTTCTCTTTCCTATTTTACATCCAAGTGATTATTTTATATTATGCATCAAAATTCCATTACGTTTGTCGGGAAATGTGTCCATATGATCCCCTTTCTGTCGATTTTATGTACATATGATGAGACACCCTTTTATCTCTCATCAACCATTTTCATGAATCTTTATGTCACATCGTTATGCTATCGAAATTGCACCGCGTTTTTCCAAGCCATGATCAGTGTATAGTGAATACCATACCCATGTCTCTATCAAAGATATTCACCATTATAAACATATACATATTGAATGGTACTTTCATATATTTATTCCACATTACATAATCATGTAATAATTTATTATGTTGATTTATTCCATGTTATATTATCCATGTGGCACACTTATGCATAAAAGAAAATGTTTAAGAAGGGTGTTCCCTAATAGCGCTCCAATGCATTGGGGAACGTATAGTATCATGACACGTAATGTACAATGGGTGTTGACTCATTAAAATTAAAGTGCAACGAGGTTTTACTTGTTTTTTATGTGCAATGGGGTTTTACTGATGCTCCATGTGCAATGTGCCTTCTCTCATGCTAAATTCCTTGTTAAGTGTTTTTGCCACATTTCCATGTTATGATTATCATGATTTATCATGCCTTTATGTTAATGTTTTTCTTATTCTCCATTGATATTATTGTTGTATAACATGTATTTTATTCCTCATGTTATTCCTTTTTAATTCCCTTACTGAGATTTATAGATCACCATTTCCTTATGCATGTACTCAGGTTATCCCATGCAATACTAAGTATGGGGGATTGTAGTGGTAATGTAAAGAAATTTTTCAATAAAGATGTTTTATTTCATGTTTTAAGTTGTTATGTAATGATCCTAACCCCAAATATAGTAGAACTCTGATCTTATATGTTGTATCCAGTTAATTTTATGTAACAAATGATGTTTAAATGTGTAATAAAGCTCAGAATTATCATACATTTTCATAATGATGAAGAATTATTTTACTATAAAGATAGAGAACATGATAATATAAATTTATATAGTTTATTTATATATCATTAGATCAATTTCAACCACTAGTTTTTCATCATTAAATTATTACTCAAAGGAATAAATATTCAAGATTATTATTTCTTGCCTAAAACTCTGAAAATACCATCTAACAGGTCATAAGATCTATAAAATAATGAAAATTTACTCCACCTATCTCTACATATTTAATACATCCAAAATTATTATCATTTTTTATCTGATATGTTAAATCATACATTAACCTCAAACAATGATACTGAATGTTCAACAAAAAGCATTTTATAACTAATTTACCTTAAAAACATCCTAAATATGTTTTTTCAAATTAAAAAAATAGAAATAAGGTTATGAAATTTCTAAAATAAATATAACATTCATCCACCAAACAATATAATATACCTATAAATTTCACATAAAAAATATCATATATGCTCCTAAAATAAGGAAATTACATGAATTGATATAAAACTACTATGAAAACATACATGCTTTAAAAACATAACAATCTCCCCATTACTAAAAAATGTATTATCAAATATATACCATTAATCTAAAAATGTAATAAACACCATCAAATATGATATCAATTACAATGTCGTAAAATCAGTAATCAGTTCCAAAATCATCAATACTATCCTTTTTTCTTCGTCAATAATTGATTTATCCCAATTAAAAAATATTATTTTAAAATTGGGTACATAATTTGGTCATGTTACCCCAATCAAGTGTTTTTCATAAAATATAACCTTTCCATTAAATAAATTTTATATGTCAACATTATAATTCAATAAATTATTTGAAATATGTAATGAAAAACTACTATAAAACAATTTTAGAATATTTTATGACACTTTATACCACAATATCATGGATAAGAATACTAAAACAGCATAAATATTTAATTAAAATACTAAAATTTATTGACCATACACTTCCTTTCAAAACCATTAATTGGGATTCCTCGTCTTATTTCTAAATACCTTCTTCTTTTCATATTTCATTTATAGTATATTCATTATTAATAATAAAAACCTTACTCATACAACCATTTTAATCCCCTTTTTTCTTTAACCTTAGGAAATTGAACTTCATAATTCCCATATTTTCCACATTTCAAACATTAAACCATTAATGATAGCTTAGGGAGACCATTATTCTTATCAATTGAATTAACCAAAAAAAATTCCATAAAAAATACTTGATCTATACCCTGTTTAACACCCAAAACATATTCCCATAACGTTGATATATTTAAATGGGTACGCCATAAATCATACAAGAAATGTGGGAAATAGAAACTTTTTCCCTCTCTTATCTTCATGAAACTCTATTTTTCTTTTATATGGTGTGGTTGGAAACTCACCCAATTCGATATTATTAATCAAATATCATCATAAAAGATTACGAATATTCATAAGTTTTCACACCCTATAACTTCCTTCCCATGGTTTCTCTTGAAAAAAACAATCAATTTTTCAGAACATTCATTGTTAATAGAATTCTTCCTAGTTCAATCCATTGACAAAAACCAAAAACCATTGACTGTGAAATAATAATCATTATGGGAACCATATAATGTTGAAAAATAATTTATATATATGTAAACCAATACACTTTTTTAAAAATCAATGACACCATATGTTCAACCTAGTTCATTCATGGTAATAATCTATTCAAATAGTTAATAATGTTTTACAAAAAAATGTTAGAATCCCAACCATATCCCAAGGGGGTTTCAAACCATGTATGAAATAAAGGAACAATGATTATGCACTATAATAACTTTTTATGTATATTCAACTACCATTTCTCAAGTTTATTATCACTAGATGTATCTATTCCATATTAACATCCTCTTTACTAATCTAAAAATGAACGATTTTCTTCTAAAAGCACACTCATTTTTTCATGACTTCAGAAATCCTCATATATATAGGATTATCTTATGGGTCTTCACTAAAGTTTTCTCATCCTAGTTTCTATAGTTTTAATAGAACATTCTCCAATATCATCTATAGAGACCCATACATTTTATATATAGATACTACTTCTTATTAAATTAATATTCATTAAAGAACACAATGATACCTACCATAATCATATAGGTTACGTGTCTTTGGAATCTTGGAAACATAAAAAGTGGTTCATAATTGAACAACATCATTTTATATTAACTTATTCATAACTAGAACTCTTCTTATAATTATTAAAATTAATACCATTCATGATAATCTGGGTAAAAGAAAGATAGTAATCAGTGATCGTAGATTTATAGTAAGGGATTGTGAGTGATATTTCAGTGATAACTTAAACAATATAAGCATAAGGGTATGAGAATATGATAATTACATTTGAAAACCATATTGTTTTTATCATATATCATAATATTGTGTTAGGTAATATATTATGGAATTTCATAATATATGAATAATAAATAAATCAAAGAAGATGGTATATGGGAGTATAACATTGGAAAAAAAATAGTTTTCATCGTTCACATAAGCATGTAAAATCATTTCCTTAGTAGTCAAGGATAACTTCCAAGACTATCAGAGTTGAATGAGTTCACTTCTCATTCCATAAAAGTAGTAAAACTTAACTCTGAATAATATCATCGTGGAAAAATTCCCTTTCTAAACTTGGTTCACTCCCCATAATAGTCTCATTTATCTCATGAGATATCCATCTTTACGTAATTAATTAAAGGGTGATATAATTCTAACAACACCAATAATAAAATTAAAATCTTACTTATTTGTACTACAAGATCATAAAAAATACATCATATCATTAACCAAGAAAAGAAAATAGGTATAAAAAATATAGCATAACCAGTTGATAATTAAATTTTTTCACAAAAATTTTACTATCTTCTAAAACCATAATATGTGGAAAAGAAATAAACTCCATTACCATATTTTCATAATAATTATAAACCATCCAATTAATTAATAATAATGGTATCATTGGATAATATCCTCAATAATTTATATGTAACATCAAGGATGTTATTATATATTAAAATTCATTTAAAATATTACCTAAAACATTTCTTGAGAAAAAATTCCAATTTTCACTTAGAAGTCACTTATTTAAAATATAAAAATCCCCAAAACAATAATAAAATAATATTATTTGAAAATAAAAATATACAAATTTAATATAAGAGTGATATAATTGAGTGGTCATGAGAGAATGAAATTCAAATCATTTTATAAAAGTTAAAATAAAACAATCCAATCAAAAGATTGTAAATTTCTTAAAAAGTGCCACATTAAAAAATGACAAGAAGCTTCATTTTAAACCACTTTGTAGAATTTCCTAGCTTGTTAACAATTAATTCAAAAAATCAAATGATAATATATTAATAAACTTGAAATTTTTTATAGAAAATATGGATATGGATGATAATTTATATTAGACTAGAGAAAGAAAAAAATTTGGTTTTCCTTTAAAATATTATATCTGTCTCTGGAGTATTAAAGGAGTTAAAAATGAGAGGAAGACTTATAAATTATATTATTAATCAATGTAAATGAAAATTCATTATATAATTAATAGGTATATATACAAAAAAATATTTTACCTATTTATTTTATAATTTAACACATTGCCCTTTACATTATTTACTAAAACATTATTATAATTAATTTTTGATAATTTGTGGTAGGATATGATGTTTGACAATAAATTAGAAAAGGTATATGATTCTATGATACAAATGATTACCATTTACAAAGAATGGGTCGAGGCCCAAGATCAAATATTAAAAATGAAGAACTGTGCTGAAAATGAAAAAAAATGTTCTAGAAAACTCATATTTACAACATGAATAGTGAATATATGATGTAATATTTGAATAATTCAGGGTCTAAATCAAGTATTAAAGGGAAAAATTAATTTTGGGAAATAACATCACGTATTATAGTGTGACATGAATATTTCATTTCATAACACACCTTAAAAACAATAAAGATGCAATTTAAATCCATAAAGATTATTTTTGGGTGCTTTCTTGATGACTTTCATTCATAAAACCAATTTTTGATATGTCAGTCTGTCATATGTGACCAAGAAGTATCCTCTATTGATAAAATAAAATATCAAGTGCTTTTTAGTTTCCCCATTATAACTCAATTTGATTAGATACCGATTACTGATGTAGTTATGGTTCTTGTGTTGTGATTGAGGCCTATAAAAGGGGTCTTATGGATTATAATGAAAAACTAAAATTAGATCTCAAGGATTTATAATTATGTTATACAATTGGGATGTTTTTGATTTTATTTTCAATTTTCAATTTTTTAGTATATTTTCTAATGTAATGCATACTCTTATACTACTAAACTCATTCCCTATTCTTTTTTAATTATTCTCTAGGTCTATTTCTCTTACTCTCTTATCCCTTAACGTCGTGATATCTTATGCTAACGATAATAAGAGACTAACCTAAGGTTTTTCATTAAATTAGGTTTCATGATGTTCCAAAATTTATATAATTTCATTATTTAAATTCTTATTTCTCTTTATTGTGTATTTGAGAGAATTGCATGGTGTAGTGATCATCAACAACAAAATTACATTCAAATACTTCTCTTTTAATTGATTAAAAAATATCTCCTCTAATCTATTAGAAAATATGTATTCATATCATGGTGTTATATTGATCTAATAGATGAAATGGAATATGATGAAGTTGGGTCCTGTAAGGTGTGACACTCTCAATTGAGGTGCTACATTAACCTTGATTATAGGGGGATGTAGAATCGAGTGTTCCAAAAATATTTCCAAGGCATGATGAAATTTTAATCTCAATAAATATTAGAAAAATAATTCATTTATGAAGTTTCGTAAAATTAAATGTCATATTAATTATAAAAAATTTAATAATGAAAAAACCCACATAACTAAAACCCCAGGTCCAAGATCTTTTTTCCTAACATAATTTTTTTGAATATTTGTGTTCTACATTTAGTTTTCATTTTAAAAAACAATATTTTATTTTATTTAATAAAAACAAAATAAGTATATTAGGTGAATTTGGAATAATGATTGCTTGTTTGTGAAGTTCCTCAATTTATATTACTCTAGTAATCTATTATGCTTCACTCTGAAGATAAATTTTTTTGGGTATCACTATATTATAGGTTTATCAAAACTAGTTTCCTTGGTGAGGAGATAAGTTATTTTTGTTTTTTTATATTCACATTTGATAAATAATTTCCTTGTTAAAATGAAATAAAAATAAAAAATAAAAAAATATTATTCTCCCATAATATATCAAAACATCCCATATTCTACATGGAATGATTACTCATAGATGTTTCACCAAGAGGAAGTGGTTGACAATGAATTATATGGTTTGGTATAATTAATTATAAAAACAATGTACAATTTTGAGAGAAATTTTGAATTCATATCAAAATATCTCTATAAATCCCCATATTAGGAACCAGAGTGAGAATTAGAGCTTGTGGTGGAATAAATTTCAACACTCAACTTTGAAGTTGAATAACATAAAGTGGTAAATAAAGAGAAACCAAAATATCCATTCCACTTCACTAAAGCTTTTCTATAGGTGAGTTATGATGAAGAAATACCTATTAATATTATTAAAAGAGAGAAAAATATTTTTATAAATTCGATAATTTATATGACATTCAATATGTTCTCCTCATCCCATACAAAGTAGAATAATTAGAACCACTACACCATTCATTAAACTTGGAAGAAGATGAAACCACCAAAGTGGTTGAATTGAATTAATGACTAAAGTATCATTAATACCTTCCACTATTAAATGAAAGTAAAATATAATGAGTATTCTACATTGAAGAAAAAAATAAATTCAAATAAAATAAGTGTGATAGACCTTCCATGAACTCTATCTCATTTAATTTAATTTAATATTATTTTATCATCACTCTAAAAGATTTTGATTTTTCATATTTGTATAAATATTTTTTTATCTTGGAAAAATATGAAGAAAAGGAACATGAACTTGTTGAGGAGCACATGGAGATCCTCAATGAAATTAAACATTTATTAGAGGAATGCCCTGAAAATATCCAAGTGGCTCTATCTAAAAAAATAGAAACATACTACAACCATAAAAGGGGAATAGTTTGATATTTATTTTTTCATTTAAACATTTTAACTTATATGTCATTATAAAATTCCCTTTAACAATTATTTTAATTAATTATTCCTTGAGAAACCACTATAAAATGAATAAGAAGTTGCATAAGTAAAAACATCATAATAAGAGGATCCTTACTTCATCCAACCTTGACTATACATTTTGTAACTCATTGAGAAGGTGGTGGGTATATTATAATATGTCCCTATATTAATCAATAAAGAAGAAAAAATTAAATCCAAAAAAATCAACAAGTGGTGGTTAAATTATTAGAAACTCCACCCACATAATGAGTTTGGGTAACAACAAGTATTGCACTACTAATGGTAGTAACAACATAGTTCCCACTTTGGGGGTTTGAGAAAAGGTTTTTTCTTCATTAATTTTTCTTTATATCATTAAAATTAAATTAATATTAATATTTAATGAATAAGTTATTATGATGTATCCCAATCCATTTTTTATCTTACTTTACTATGGTCATTAATCATTACTCTGTGATTTTATTTTATAGGTCCATGATGATGATGGAATAATGAAGCCCCAAAAATAATAAATTGGAGGACATTAACTTTATTGAAACTGGTATGAGTTTTAATTATCATTTTTTATTTTACATCAAATTAATTTAAATCTTATTTTGGTATTTGAATGTAAATTTCATTCCCCACTTTGAACCCATTTACTTAATTTTCAATCATGGAGACATAAGTTTGTATGGATAATAATAATTTCATTTTTTAATTATCAATTTTGACTTTATTACCTGATTGAAATGGTAAAATAAAATTTTAAGGTTAATAAAGAGGTGATAAATTTCAAAAATAATATTTTTTTGGAATAAATTTTTTTTCAGATTAAATTACATATAGAACTATCATTGTTGGAATTTATAAAACTAATATGTATTGGTTTATAATTTTCATGAACATTTATAAGTAATATTCCCAAACCATATTTTCTCATCCTTTAGAAGAATGTCCGAACAATTTTTCCCATTTTTTATATATTATATTTTTTTACATTCGTCGGCATACTTTTCATCTAGTACTTTTTTAGGATATTATTGAATTTATGACTATATCTGTAACACCCCAGGTAAATAAAGAATATGACATTTTCATATTTATCCATATTTGTGAATAAAATATCAATATGACTTTAAAGGGGATGCTATTCTCGATGGTGTACCCAACACGCAACAACGAGTTTCTTGGGAATCTTACGTTGCACTCTAATAATAAAATAATATTATTTTAAATGGTAGTTAACATGTAGCCGTTGTATTGGCGGTAATGGATAGAAATAACTAAAATATGATTATATATTTTTTTAAATGTTTTTACATTTATCTAATAAAAGATAAAGGCTTAAAATACGGAAAGAATTCAATTTTAGGCGTATATGCCCTAGTTTTCACTAAAGGTTCACTTATCACCTTTTGATGGCGAACCATCATTAAATATAGTTTTGTTCACTCTGATAATTTCTATTGGACCAAATAAAACTCTTCTTAATAATTGGGACATCAAAATTTACTTTGTGTAAATGTTTGGTATCTTTCCGATAAAGTTCATTTTTAATGAATAGTGTAAAATGTTGTATTTTATTTCAAAACCTATTTTTAATCTAATTTATTTATATGATTATATTATCTATGGAATTGGTTTTAAAGTGAAATTAGAATATATTTTTACCATTAAATCCAATAGTGGTTGTTGGAATTAATTTCACTTTGAAATCAGACTTAAACTAGTGTCAATCTTTTGATACTTATTGTTCCATAAAAACACGCTATTTGCTCTGACAGCGGGAATTAATTATTAAATTAATTAATGTGACTTATATGATTTAAATTTTTTAAAATAGTCTTCATTTTTTAATTTGTAATATCAAATATATCTTAGGGTGAGTTGTTGGATTTTTTCTGAAAAACATCAATTTTTGATTAATAGTGAAACCACTATGATGTACTTATAAAAATTGATTTTTCCATTTAAATGAAATTTTTCCATCTTTGTGTTTGGAATTTCAAAAATCCGACATACATGGTTGTCATTAAGAAGTAAAATATGGTTCAATGGGATAAAAATAATTTTTTGGTGAATAGTAACTTATTAAGTTTTTAATCGCGATTAGAGGTAATTAGTGTAGTTTAATGTAAGAATAATGTTTTAATAAAATGAAATTACCTAGACACATGTCATAACCTCATTGTATGTTTCATGGCCGACCAAGAAAATCCTTGGGTCAACTTGGGGACCCCATGGAGCCACTTTGTTTGGAAAATGACATAAATATCTTTTTATTTAATGTTAAAGTAAAAATGACACAAACATGAAATGTTTTACTAAAACAATTTTTAAAAGGGGTTATACAAGTCATATTTTTTACTATAAAAAGTAATTGGAAAGATAAAAAGATTTCCTACATCATAGTATTTTTTTATAATTTTTAGACATTAAATAAATTAAATTATTTATGACATCATGATGATGCAGCGATGACCTCATTATTTAACGATTTAAATAAAATGGAAAGATAATGTAATATCTAAGACCTACACATGTCCAAAACCTATTGGATGAGTGGGTTTCGAACCTGTATCACCTTATCCCAGAAATACATCTATGTGAGACCTTTAAAATCCGAAACTCTTTTGAAAATAAAGTAACATTTTGTAACTTTACAAGAGTGCCTCTCCTCTCCTCTTATAAAAGGCCCCCACCTCTACCTCCTTACCCACACTCCCAAAGCCTTTGGCTCGGACAACCCCTGCCCATTTTGTCTCTCCACTTCCCTCTATTACTTCTTGAAGCCTCACTATGGGCAGAAGTCTTCCCAAGGAAGCATTTGAGCTCAAACAAAAGAGAGTTACCCGATTTTAAGGTAATGTCTTCACTTGTCTCCTTTTGTTTTATTTTGCTTCTCCAACCCCCTAAAATCTTTTTATTAATTTATTTTTTAACAAATCCAGTATCTTCAATATACTAGGATGTTGTTATAAGAAGTATTCGAGCTAAAATTACACACACCTACATCTAATGGTTAAAGAACATACTGTTTCCATGGATGCCGAATATCTGCCTCCCGAAACGATGATTGTTCAACATTCTTCTAACACCTTCAAAGGTGGCCATTAAGATGACACTATATTTATATATGATATCTAATATGTTTATGTTTTACTTTAGATTCTGTATTTTTCATTTATGGCGTACCTTTATGGTTTCCATTATGGGTAAACGCGATATCTTCATTTAAGGAAGTGCGGACTACCGCCCCCTCAATGTGATTTGATTCGTTAATACCATATGTGGTACATATAAAGGATATATTTAATGATATTATATATGATAACACACTGCAATTAAAATACTATTATGTATCATTATGTTTTAATTTCATTAAATATGAAATAGAAATGGAAGTAGCGTTCATGCGTACATACGGCTTACCGTCTCCATGAACGGTACATTTCATTTCTTGTCTCAAAATGTTATGTAATATTATAAGTAAATATATATATAATGGATATATATGTAATATATTACATCTAAATTATGGATATCATTCGGGAATTATAACATATATATATCTCTCATTTTGTTTTAATTCCATTAATATGAAGAAAAAAAATGAAAGTAGCGTTCATGCGTACGTACGGCCTACCGTCTCCATGAACGGTTCTTTTCGTTTTTTATCTCCAAATGATATGGAATAGTATAAAATGAATATTTACTGGATATATATGATATTTTAATCATTAATACTATTCTGGAAATTATTTACTTATAACTACATGGGGAATCTTTTTTCAAACAAGTTCATTTTTGACTCAAATACCAAACATCGGCAAAAACGTCTGATATGAACTAACATTATTAAACAATTATTGTAACATTATAATTTGTGATATGAACTGAATAATAATATATAAAGTAGGTACTTAGGAAATTATTAATTGATCAAAGTTTATTATTCTGGAATATAAAGAAACGAACAAGACAAGTTGGACTTCAGGTAAGGAATCCTACTCCTCTCTTTCTTTTTAAGTGCACTCTTTTATGTCATTCCTTATAAGCTCATCTTTATTGTGATTGGGATGTTATTTTATATTACTCTTACTATAATTTTTATGTTCATATGATGAGATACCCTATTCTCTCCCATCAATCAATTTTTGATGTTTTGAGTGGCGCCGTTAGGCAGCCGAATTTTCGTAAGAGATCCAACCTCTCTCTTTCTTTTTAAGTACTCTCCTTTATGTCACTTCTTTTAAGCTCCTATTTTTTATATTAGGGGATGTTATTTTATATTACTCTTTTTATAAACTTTATGTTAATATGATGAGATACCCTATTTGATCTCATCAACCCATTTTTGTAAGTTTTATGTGGCGTCGTTAGGCTGCCGAGTTTTCGTAAGGGATTTTTCATCTCACTTTTATTCCCGTGAGATTTATGCTACATTTTCCACAATTTCTTTTGAGTGGTGTATGGAATGCCCATTATTTTACTCATTGTGTAATATAAATTCTTTTATGAGTATTTACATCAATGTTGTATTGTCCTTCTTTCACGAGGTGTATGTTTCGAAAGATACCCATGTCGGTAAGGGAACCTTTCACCCTCCTCTTTTTAAAAGACTTATTTTGTTGGGTATTTTAATTTACATATTTTTATGTAGGGATATGATCTCATATATCCTTATTGATGTAAATTTTATGTCCAGGTGATGAGATACCCTTTTTTATCTCTCATCAACTCATTTTGATGTGACACCATTAGGCTATCAAGAGAACTTCTTAACCCAATTTCGATTTCCTTGGGTTCAACATGTAGTTATTGAATATGTCATCCTTTGAATTTTTGTGAATGGATTTTATTATTTTACACTTAATATCCACTTATATTTGGTGTATTCATTTGTCACACATAATTATGTAATTGATTTATCCTTAAACCAAGGATATCGTCTTTGTAAGGGACTTCGTCTCAATCTCCATTCATTGAGGCATATTTTGGTTTATACACAACCTACTTTTATACGGTGTATAAACCCCTGTGAATTTTATGTTTATCCAAAAATGAATCTTTTTTATACGAAGGGTTTTACTAAACGTCAAAAGGGAATGTTTTTGTCGTACGTATGCAGCGACAACGACTTCTCCTCCTCCGCGACCATTATTTGAGTTTCGGCTTCTTCTACAAGCCATACCTTCTTTTTAAAAAGAAAAATAAATACCATGTTTTACTTTTCTTTTATTTTGGTATTGAAAATGGATTTCATAATGTTTTTGTAATAATGTGTTGTATTGATATCTTGTTATTGAAATATGGAAATGTTATGTTTCCTTTATGCATGTTTTATGTGATAAAATTATGTTATGGTTCTTGGGAATTGTTATGAAGACGGGTGGTTCCGTGATAAACTAAGAGAGGGTGAGCCCAATATAGCTCTCCAATGCATTGGGTAACGTGAAGGAGTGAAATGTTATGGTTTCTCCGAAGAGATTTACGGAATATACTATGGTGGGTATTCCAAACGTAACCAAGAGGGTTACTCCCTACGAAAGAATGTTATGAATGCATCAAGTTACCTTTTATGTCCTATGATTTCTACGATTTATTCATGATTTGATGAGGTATGTTAAAGTGCCTATGTTTTATGGGTAAAGTATGATTTCATTCTTATGTATATATGAACTCATGTTTCCTTTCCATATTTTTATAACCCTTACTGAGCTTTTTATGCTCATCCCAAGTTTTTGAAATGTTTTTCACAGGTCAAGGGAAAGGTGCATGATGTCATGATATTGTCAAGGATGTGTCAAGAAAGAATCCATGTTTTATTTTAAGTATGTTTCCGTTGATGGGAAGAATGAATACTATCTTTTATGTAACCACTCTGTTTAAGTGTGGAATGTAATGCAAGTTTTATGATCTAATTCTCTAAAACTCTAAACATAAAAGATCCTCAATGTGTAATCTTGTAATAACTCAAGATTAAGTAAGGTTTAAGGTTGGGGCCTTATAGTTGGTATCAAAGGTCGGTTTAGATAACTTTAGAGGTTAGGGTATTCTTTAAGCATAAGTGGCATTACCATAATGGTTAGGATTTCAGAAAGAGTCCTCGTTTTAGATAAAGTCAATGAGTAAGTATATCTTAGTGTTTATCTTCCTCATTAGTACATGATGGTTTTTTTATATACTCACACTGACCTTTTTGGTTTTAGTAAATGGTTGGATCTAGCAGGCACCAAAGTAACAGTGGATGTGAAGGAAACTGTGACAGTTTTTTGAGCAAGCAACTAAATTATATGGGAGCGGCAATGAGATCTCTTGTTATTATCCTCAACCAACTATCTGGAGTCATGATTGACCACCTAAACCTTGGTGATTTCTCTAAGGCATCATATATGTGAGAAACAAATCCCTACGGAAGTAAAGGTAATAATCATAAAGGTAAGTGTGTTCAAAAACCTATGTGTCAAAGATGTGGAAATAAACACCTAGGAAAATGTTTCAAAGGGACAAGAAATATGCTATAGATGTGGAAATGAAGGTCAAAAAGCAAGAACCTGCCATGGAAAAAGGAAGCATCCAGTTGACTCGAGGAAAGGGAAAGAAGTTCTTTCTGAGGGATCAATTAAATGTTTTAAATGTGGTGTGCATGGTCATTATGAAAACACATGTCCTATGAAGAAGTTTCGTGAATGGGATCACCAAGAGCATACAAATGTTCGTTTACCAATACCTAATGCCATTCCGATTGGGGATGAAGAAACTGACAATGACCAATAAATGGTATGTATTATTTCATGACTATTGTTTTCCTATTTTGAAATCTTAGGATATGATTCATGATTTTGTTTGTAGGAAAGAGGTATTTCGGAATAAGTTGGAAAGAAATGGTTAATGGATAATGAAGAATGTTCAATGAGTAAGATGTCAACATATAAGCTCTTCAAGAGTTATGGTGAAATTCTTAAGAGTATTAAGTCTCTTTTGATGATGGGGTTACATTAGAAGACTTTTTATATTATGTGTAACCCTGATGTTTAATATATGAAAATTTTATTCAAGGAATAGTTATCTTTTCTTTTGTGGAAATAGTTATAAAGAACCATTTGGGTTTATATGATCCTTACTTTTGAGGTTATTATGGGTTACTATATGTTATGATTGAAGTGAAAGGCATGAGATAAAATTGAGGTTAAATTATGTTATGGTTATTTTTGATGATTTTATCCCTTTTTGGGGAATTATTTGAGAATTATATAGTTTTGGAAAAAGGACAACACGCAGACCGTGTGACTACCCGTTACGTCGGACAAAGATGCGGGAATCGAACCCACAACCAAAGTGCGACTGGTATTTATCGCCTACCATTGGACTACGTGAAGTCCCTGGTTAGTTTGACTGATTATTTTTAGTTATATGATTTTGTGAATTAAGAGTAAGTTGATTTTGGGTTATTTATGAAAATGATTAACTTATCATGGAGGATATGTGATTAGGTTAATTACTTTTCAATTCGAGACTTTAGGAGCAACTAATGTTGTTTGGAGATAAATGTTACGATTTAACTTGGAAGACTATGTGACTAAATCCTTCAATTAATTTGGTTTCAATGTTATATTGGATTACATTGAAGAATTTTATGGGCAAATTGTTTATCAGATGGTCCTCATTGAACTTTGGGTTTTGTTGGACAAATCTTGGAGATTAAGCATAGATTTTCTTTTTAAAGGGTTATCCTTTTCTAGATTATCTGACCTTGTACTAACCTTTTTGGTTTTGGTTTTGGTTAAAGCCTAAAGAAATGGGAAGTATATAGTTCTCTTTGGTGGATTAGGTGATTCTCTAGAAGTTGATTATAGTACTCTTAATGCGAACAAGTCTCCCTAAATACTCGTCTTTTGGAAAAAATATGAGTTTTATTAAGGAATCTAGTAAAAGTTGAAAGTCAACATGATAAGTGATTATGGTTCCTTATGAATAAATTCCTCAATAAAAAGTAACTTAAAACAAAAATGTTGTCTATTAACTTTTCCTACTGCGGAATCGAATACCGTTTAACCCATCACAAGTTTGTGATTTTCTTATGGTTAACTTTCTCCTAGACATGTTTACTATCACTCTCCCTCAAGAACATGACCCTTTGCTTTTTATTCCATTTCCATGTTTTTCTACATGGAATCCTAGTATGGGTTAACTCAGGTGACCTCTGTACTTATCTTCCATTATTTTAAAGTGATTGGTTTACTGACTCTTCTTCTGATGTGGGACTTTCAAGGATGTTTCCAAGCTCAATTTTAAAAATTGTGAGGACATAATTCCTAAAAGGGGGGAAGGATGTAACACCCCAGGTAAATAAAGAATATGAAATTTTCATATTTATCCATATTTGTGAATAAAATATTGATATGACTTTAAAGGGGATGATATGCTCGATTGTGTACCAAACACGCAATAACGAGTTTCTTGGGAATATTACGTTGCACTCTAATAATAAATTAATATTATTTTAAATGGTAGTTAACATATAGCCGTTGTATTGGCGGGAATGGATAGAAATAACTAAAATATGATTATATATGTTTTTAAATGTTTTTCCATTTATCCAATAAAATATAAAGGCTTAAAATAAGGAAAGAATTCAATTTTAGGCGTATATGCCCTAGTTTTCACTAAAGGTTCACTTATTGCCTTTTGATGGAGAACCGTCATTAAATATAGTTTTTTTCACTCTTATACATTCTATGGGACCAAATAAAACTCTTCTTAAGAATTGGGACATCAAAATTTACTTTGTGTAAATTTTTGGTATCTTTCCGATAAAGTTCATTTTTTAATGAATAGTGTAAAATGTTGTATTTTAATTCAAAACCTCTTTTTAATCTAATTTATTTATATGATTAGATTATCTTTTTAATTGGTTTTAAAGTGATATTATATATATTTTTACCATTAAATCCAATAGTGGTCGTTGGAATTAATTTCACTTTGAAATCAGACTTAAACTAGTGTCAATCTTTTGATACATATTGTTTCATAAAAACACGCTATTTGCTCTGACAGCGGGAATTAATTATTAAATTAATTAATGTGACTTATATGTTTTACTTTAGCTTCTTTATTTTTCATTTATGAAGTACCTTTATGGTTTCCATTATGGATAAACGCGATATCTTCATTTAAGGAAGTGCGGACTACCGCCCCCTGAAAGTGATTTGATTCGTTAATACCATATGTGGTACATATAAAGGATATATTTAATGATATTATATATGATACCAGACTGGAATTAAAATACTATTATGTATCATTATGTTTTAATTCCATTAAATATGAAATAGAAATGGAAGTAGCGTTCATGCGTACGTACGGCTTACCGTCTCCATGAATGGTACATTTCATTTCATATCTCAAAATGTTATGTAATATTATAAGTACATATATATAATGGATATATATGTAATATATTACATATAAATTATGGAAATCATTCTGTAATTATAACATATATATATCTCTTATTTTGTTTTAATTCCATAAATATGACAAAAAAATGAAAGTAGCGTTCATGCGTACGTACGGCCTACCGTCTCCATGAACGGTGCTTTTCGTTTTTTATCTCCAAATGATATGGAATAGTATAAAATGAATATTTACTGGATATATATGATATTTTAATCATTAATACTATTCTGGAAATTATTTACTTATAACTACATGGGCAATCTTTTTTCAAACAAGTTCATTTTTGACTCATATACCAAACATCGGCAAAAAAGTCTGATATGAACTAAAATTATTAAACAATTATTGTAACATTATAGTATGTGATATGAACTGAATAATAATATCTAAAGGAGTTAATTAGGAAATTATTAATTGATCAAAGTTTATTATTCATGAATATAAAGAAATGAAAAGACAAGTTGGACTTGAGGTAAGGAATCCTACTCCTCTCTTTCTTTTTAAGTACACTTTTTTATGCCATTCCTTCTAAGCTCATCTTTATTGTGATTGGGATGTTCTTTTATATTACTCTTACTGTAATTTTTATGTTCATATGATGGGATACCCTATTCTCTCTCATCAATCAATTTTGGATGTTTTGAGTGGCGCCGTTAGGCAGCCGAATTTTCGTAAGAGATCCAACCTCTCTCTTTCTTTTTAAGTACTCTCCTATATGTCACTTCTTTTAAGCTCCTCTTTGTTATGTTGGGGGATGTTCTTTTATATTCCTCTTTTTATAAAAATTATGTTAATATGATGAGATACCCTATTTGATCTCATCAACCCATTTTTGTAAGTTTTATGTGGCGCCGTTAGGCTGCCGAGTTTTCGTAAGGGATTTTTCATCTCACTTTTATTCCCGTGAGATTTATGCTACATTTGCCAGAATTTCCTTTGAGTGGTGTATGTACTTCCCATTATTTTACTCATTGTGTAATATAATTTCTTTTATGAGTATTTACATCAATGTTTTATTGTCCTTCTTTCACGAGGTGTTTGTTTCGAAAGATACCCATGTCAGTAAGGGAACCTTTCACCCTCCTCCTTTTAAAAGGATTCTTTTGTTGGGTCTTTTAATTTACATATTGTTATGTTGGGATATGTTCTCATATATCCTTATTGATGTAAATTTTATGTCCAAGTTATGTGATACCCTTTTTTATCTCTCATCAACTCATTTTGATGTGACGTCGTTAGGCTGTCAAAGGAACTTCTTAACCCAATTTCGATTTCCTTGGGTTCAACATGTAGTTATTGAATATGTCATCCATTGAATCTGTGTGAATGACCTTTGATTATTTTACACTTAATATCCACTTATATTTGTTGTATTCGTTTGTCACGCATAATTATGTAATTGATTTATCCTTAAACCAAGGATACCGTCTTTGTAAGGGACATCGTCTCAATCTCCATTCATTGAGGCATATTTTGTTTTATACACAACCTACTTTTATACGGTGTATAAACCCCTTTTACTTTTACGTTTATCCAAAAAGGAATCTTTTTTATATGAAGCGTTTTACTAAAAGACAAAAGCGAATGTTTTTGTCGTACATATGCGGCGACAACGACTTCTCCGCCTCTGTGACCATTATTTGAGTTTCGGCTTCTTCTACAAGCCATACCTTCTTTTTAAAAGAAAAATAAATACCATGTTTTACTTTTCTTTTATTTTGGTACTGAAAATGGTTTTCATAATGTTTTTGTAACAATGTGTTGTATTGATATCTTGTTATTGAAAGATGGAAATGTTATGTTTGCTTTATGCATGTTTTATGTGATAAAATTATGTTATGGTTCTTGGGCATTGTTATGAAGACGGGTGGTTCTGTGATAAACTAAGGGCTGGTGAGACCGATATAGCTCTCCAATGCTTTGGGTAACACGAAAGAGTGAAACATTAAGGATTCTCCGAAGAGATTTAGGGAATATACTGTGGTTGGTATTCCAAACGTAACCAAGAGGGTTACTCCCTACGTAAGAATGTTATGAATGCCTCAAGTTACCTTTTATGTCTTATGATTTCTATGATTTATTCATGATTTGATGTGGTATGTTAAAGTGCCTATGTTTTATGGGTAAAGTATGATTTCATTCTTATGCATATATGAACTCAAGTTTCCTTTCCATATTTTTATAACCCTTACTGAGCTGTTTATGCTCATCCCATGTTTTTGAAATGTTTTTCACAGGTCAAGGGAAAATTACAGGATGTGATGATTGTGTCAAGGATGTGTCAAGAAAGAATCCATGTTTTATTTTAAATATGTTTCCGTTCATGGGAAGAATGAATACTATCTTTTATGTAACCACTTTGTTTAAGTGTGGAATGTAATGCAAGTTTTATGATCTAATTCTCTAAAACTCTAAACCTGAAAAGATCCTCAATGTGTAATCTTGTAATAACTCATGATTAAGTAAGGTTTAAGGTTGGGGCCTTATAATATCGAATCATTTTTAATATTATGGGTGATTTTATTAATTTTAAAATTTATCCTTATACCAACCTTTATATCAATCCATATTTTCCCTAAAGAATCTAGAAATTCCCTTGACAATAAATGATCCATATAAAAAGTTTATTATTTATATTCAAAACCTACTCATAGTATAGTGTGTGATATTAAAAATAAAAAAGTGTGAGAGAGTGGTTTCCTATGGTGGACATGGATATACAATTTGGAGGGGATTTGTTTGGGAAATTTCATGTGATATTAGGGGAGGCTATGTATCATTCATTGTAGTTTATTATTCATGTTTCATTCTCAAAAAATATCTAAAAATGAAATGAAAAATTGGGTTGGGTCTTAGGATGAAAAAAATCTACATTACTAAAAAGATGAAATTTTTATTGTATGTGGTCAGGTGATGAATGTGCTCTTTATATTAAGTAAAACTTTAAAAAAATAGGCTGATTCATTTATTACTCTTATTACTACCATCTGCCTACATAGAGCCTTGTGGAATGGGGAGATGAAATCATTACATAATTGTTTTAATTCAGCTTATATTTTGATATTATGAAAAAATATAAAGAACCAAAAAAATATTATTATAGATTTATTTAATCCTTTACTAACCTACCTTAAACCTGAGAGATATTTAAACAGTGGAAAATTAAAAATAATGATAGTAATTCTTTTTTTGAAGAGTGAATAATATGATGAATTATATTGTGTGTAATTATAATGATTAATTTCTATTTAATCAATTTAAATTTATTTCCATTAAAATTTAAATATTTTTTGAATTGAATAACATTGTGATGTTACTGAGATTACATGTTGGAGTATAAAAATTCATATTTGTGGGTGAATGAAAGAAAAATATTTTATATTCTTTATTTTATATTAAAAATGTTCTTTTTTTTCATTAATTGGTCAATAATTTTGTTATTTAATTTATTTAATAATTTGTTGTAGGATAGGGAGTTAGATTAGAAATGTGAAAAAAGGTGATGATTTCTTGAACAAAATGACGATTGGTGAAAAAATGAGAGGTCAAGTATCAATCCCATGGTTTAAGAATGAAAAACCCAACCGAGATAGGGAAAACAATACTATAAAACAAATATTTACATTTCGAATAGTTAATTTACAATATAAAAGTTAAAGAGTACATTGATTAAATCATAGCATAATGTAAAAACGTATTTCTTGTCAAGAACAACATGTGGCAGGGTGTGACAAATATAAATCACATCGTAAAACACAATCAAAACTATGAAGATGTAATTTAAAGACATAAATATTTATTTCAACTATTCCCTTATTTATTTTACATAATAATGTCACTTTTTATGATTTAAAATTATTGGATAGAAACTAAAAATATCCTCCTTTGATGATGTAAATGCTTATAAACTTTTACCAACCCCATTATTCACTAATTTTTCCATACAACCATTAATGATAAAATTGTGGCACTTAGGGAACAATTTAGTCCTATAAAATGAGGTCAAGGATCTTAATGAAAAAAATCATATCTCAAGGATTTTTCTTTCTATTATGGAATAGGGATATTGATCTTTAGGTTTTTTGTTTTCTTTTTGTTTTTTAATTTTTTTCCATGTATCACATACTCATATTTTATTAAAGTGATTACTTTTGTTATTCCATTATTCTTCCTATCTATTTCACTTCCTCTATTCTCTATTTCCATTAAGATAACTTACTTCTTTATGAAGATAAACAGACTAAAGGATTGGACTTGGGGGAGGATTCATCACATTCAAAACATTATGATCATTTATTCAAAAAATATTTTAGTTTTATATGAGAAATATGGAGGTTGAGCCTATTTTTTAAAATAAATATATTGGAAAACAAGGAAAAACACAATGAAATAAAATATTTATTACTCTTTCTAAACAATCATGCCTTTATCCTCCATTCTTCTCATCAAATTTCATTCTAATCAAACCTTTCACAATCCTGACCCCAACCTCTTGATAACCCCATACTTTAAAGATGATAATGAAGAATTTTTTATAGAATCTTAGCATCAGTAATTTCAGAATAAGATATAACCTCTTTTCATTTCATGAATTTCTCATTAGAAGCATCTCTTGTCTATGGAATAATCATACCCTTAACCACCATTACCTTAGCCAGATCCAAATTCCCCTAATTCCTTTTCTCATCAGGTGATATCAATATTTAATCTTTCATTTCAATAGAACTACCAATATTCTTGATCAGATAAAGAATCAATGTTACCTATAATCGATTGACCAACCACTGCTAGAGTAACAACTAGGGACTTTTACTTCTTGAAGGAGCCAAGCTGAAATCCCTCATTTTCTACAAAAGTCTTTGAATAACTTTAAAAAGTTTTCAAAATGGTTGGAGAGTCAGATTCTACAATTTTCATACATTTTTAGCTACCTTAGTCAACCATCTGTTCTAGTGAGAGGTGATGATCTACCTCAAGTTGGTGTAAATTTTTTAATTATATTTTTAGGGGTTGTGAGATAATTTTACTTCTATGGAAATCATCCACCATGAAATCACATTCAAATACATATATTTTCTTGGATTTATAATTTTTCTCTCCCTTAAATAAGATTGTTGACGCTCCTTTCCATCACAAAGTCTAACGACTAAAAAAGGTAAATACCTTAATCGGAAGTGATTCATCCTTTGAAGAAACATCAGAAATCGAAAAAGGCATGAAGAAGGATTTCATTCCACTTGGGTCGTGCACATTTCATCATGGGCGATCAATAATAATTGGGTGTCGCATAGTGGTCATGCAGGTGACTTGCACGCCCTATCTGAATTTCACCCAGGGTCTTCACTGGCCTTTAAATACCCCCTGTGGGCCCCCCATTTCAGGATGGAAAAATTCAAAAACTGTGATTCGAGCTCCCGGTGCCCTAGACTCTTCTGAAAGTCTTTCGAACACTTCTATGGTAATTTCTTACTTAGAACGGAAGCTATAAAAATGGTAAACAAAGCCTAAGTGTTGAAACTCATCAACACTTGGGTGCCTAAGTGGTCAGCCCTTAAGGGAAATGACCACACTTGCGCGACGCCTTATCCCTTCAACAGAACTTGCGCGCCACTCTTTTGGAAGCCTTTAGGGATAGTACTAAGGGCTTGAGCCAAGTCTCGCCCAAGTATTATCCTAAGTATTAACTGTCACGCAAGTACCCATGTGTCGCGTAAGTATACTTGCATGACCAGGACCTATGGGCCCACGCAGGACTTGCACACCTCTCTCTTTTTGGGTGCCCCTCCTGCCTATTCATTTGATTTCTTCAAATCCACCTCTCCTTTTCTAGATTACCCTTCAAAACCCTCTTCAAAGTCATTTATGACATGATTCCTTTGTTGGCTTCCTTATCTAAAAGGATTCCGGTGGAACATCTCTCCAAACATAGTGATTTATATATCATTATATCACCGAGTTGAGAGATTTCATTCATTCAACCTCATCCTTTAAGATGAGAAGTTCCTTAACCTGGGCCTCATTTTCATGAGTAAGCCCAAGTCATAAATTTCATTAACTTAGGGCTCATTATCCAGGATATGCCCTAAGTGTCAATTCTCCTTAACCTGGGCCTCCTTCTCAGGAGTAAGTCCAAATCTCAAAATCCCAAATATGGGAATCCTCCTTAGGAGTAAGCCCCAAGTCCCCTAACCTCGGCCTCCTTTTTAGGAGTAAGCCCCAGTCTTCAAGTTCCTTTAATTTTGGGCATCCTCATTAATGTAGGATCGAAATAGTGATGTAGATGCTCAATATATAAGAGGGGGGTGAATTGTGTACTTTAAAAATTCTTTTGGAACCTTTAAAGTTAGTTAAGAATAACTATTTTTTCCTTAAGCAAAGGAAAAGGCTAAGTTTAACAAATTTAAACTAAGAAAATTCACAACACCTCTTAACACCGAATGAAAACTAGGAAAGAGATTCCGAATGAGGGTTCCAGAAATATGGTTCTGGAAATTTAAACTTAACAAAAGATTACACTATAAGATTCTACCTTAAAGCGTATAGAATCTAAATGAAACAGAGTACAAGTAAGGAAGTATAAGAAAGTTATACTTTCCTTATATTACAAAATTCATCGGAATAAAAACATGTAGTAAACTACTAGTAACATGATATAAGTCTTTTAACCCAAAGAGAAGGGTATCCAACAACCTTGGATAAAGGTCCCTTGATTTGTACTTTCAAGCAAGTCTGTCTTACCCACACCAGGGTAAGCCCTCGATATGAAGATCGGAGTCTCTGTCTTGCTATCCCCGCAAGCCCTCAACTTCAAGGTAGTTGGCAACCTCTGTCTTCCTCAGCAAGGAAGTCCTCGAACTTCAAGGTAGTCGGCACCTCTGTCTTCCTATCCTCGGAAGCCCTCGAATGTAATCACCAACATTCAGAGTCGCACGAAGCTTTGAGAGTTAATGAGAGCCTCTCTCTCTAGAATTCACTTCCACAGCATGTATGCACAAAACCAAGTTGTTCATCTGTCATCAGTTACGAGCTCTTTCAAATGAGCTCCTATTTATAGGTAAGGTCGGCTCCTTCTCCAACGGTCATATTTTCCTTAAAGATCGGAGGGACCTGTACACGTGTCACTTAGACAATGGTTAGTTTATAACAAAAAGGCCGACATCGTTTTATAACAAAACAAGTGTAACAGAATGTACGACATCGTTTTAATTATGACTCAAAGGTTCGGAATGAACGCTTCTGAGTGAAGGTTCGGAGTGTAATGAAAATAATAAGAGTAGAAAAATTATAGAAATGTAAGTAATATAGAAGTTCGGAGTCTAACAAAGATATTTTTCGGAGTCTGAATTAATTCAGAGTGTATAAAACAAAGATAGTCAAATTCTGTTTAATAGGTGAATTCGGAATGATAATTCGGAATAGAATTCGTCATCAGAAATCGTAAGGAGAATTCATCATCAGGGTTCGTAATGAGAATTCGTCATCAGAATTCGTAATGAGAATTTGTCAACAGAATTCGTAATGAGAATTCTTCATCAGAATTCGTAATGAGAATTCTTCATCAGAATTCGTAATGGGAATTCGGAATGAGATTTCTTCATTAGAATTCGTAATGAGAATTCTTCTTCAGAATTCGTATCCTGAATCTGGAATAGAACTTAGTAAGAGTTCATATCCGGAATTCGGAATGAAACTTCCTTATAGTTCTTATCTAGAATCCGAATCTTAAAACAGAATGCTCTATATCAATGTTTCAAAGATTCCAAGAAAATAGAAATGAATCCGAATATCATACTTAATAAAAATATGGATGAAAATAAGATAAGGATAATTTTTCTTATAAAAGCGTTTTTCCTTAAGAAAGCAATTTTTCTTATAAAAGCGATTTTCTTTAAGAAAGCAATTTTTCTTATAAAAGAAACTTTCTTTAAGATAAGGTGTTTGTGATTTTCAAAACAAGAAGGAATGCAAAAGTCATAAGGAAAACCTTATTGACTCAACAATCTCCCCCTTTTTGGAAAGCACAAACATCCTTACGAAAAAGAAATTCTAAGAAGAAAGAAAAACATTAAGGCTTATCTCCCTTTGCTTTAAGGATATTGATGAATACGACTAAATCCCCCATAGGCTTTGAAACTCTAAGGATCGTATTCAGATTTCCGGAGTGATAAATAAGAAGGTCTTCTTTAATGAAAAATCTCCCCCTTAAACAAACTCTTATTAGAGTTCTTCTTTTTCTTAAGGATCTTTTTCTTCTCCCCCTTTGATAAACTCTTATTAGAGTTCTTCTTTTTATTAAGGATCTTTTCTTCTCCCCCTTTGTGATTTTCAAAAAGAATTGGAGGGAATGGAAAAATAACAAAGTACCTGAAATATTAGTAATGACAAAAAAAGAAACGAGTGGCACAAATTTCATTAGGTTTGAAATCTCGACAACAAAGAAAAAATTACAACAAAAAGATCGGATTTGGTTATTTAGGATTTTTTTCCTTTGACATGAGCCCCTTTAGAATAGTCTTAATCTTCTTCAGGTCTTTATGATCTTCTTCAGCTTGCTTCTCTAAGCCAACTATTCTTTCGGATTGAGCTTCAATTTTTTCTTCCTGGGCTTTCAGCTTTCCTTCCTGAGCTTTGATCTTTTCTTCCTGAGCCTTCATCCTTTCTTCAAAATCAATCCGATGATCCCTTTCAAACATCCAGTTTTGAGAAATGGAATTGAGATTCCCATTCAAGTCTCTTACTTCTTGAATCCGGAAGTTCTTTTCTTCTGTCAACTTCTTTTCAAAGGATGCAGTTAACTCATTTATCTTCTTGTCCTCTGTCTCAAAAGCATCTTTAAAATTGTCTTGAAACTCATCGAATAACATCATCTCTTCAACAGTCTTCTTCAACCAATTTGTCATCCTCTTGCAAGATTTTCTATGAGCTTCGTAGCCAACGAAAAAGTTTTGAACTGAGGCTCTATTTCAACACACTTGTCCATAACCATAGATACGGAGTCAGTTTTCTGATTTAAAGCATGTTGGAGCATCTGGAATCTTGAATCAATACTTGAGAAGGTCGGAATGGTTCCCACCAACTTCTTCAATGACTGAACAACAAAGTCATGCCCCATAGAAGATGACTCTGAATCTGAAACTTTGCTTGGAGAAATTTCTTCTTCAACAAGTTCAAGCTTTCTCTTTGAAGAGCTACCGACTTCCTTCCTCTTCCTCACTTCTGAGCTCGGAGTATCAGCAAGAATTTGCTTTCCCTTGTCTTTTTTCGGAATTGAATCCTGTTCCGGAGTTCTCTTCTCACTATCAGAAACTTGAACAACATTATCTTCTTCATCAGCGACTTCCTGAACACGAACCCCTACGATTTCTTTCTGAGCAACATCATGTGAAAGATGTTATTCTTCTCCATGATAAGTAACTTCTTCTTCTCCTTTCTCTTATTCCATTGCTGGAGTAACTAGCTTCGAAGATTCAGCTTCAGAAGTTCGGAGTGATATGTGTTTCGAAGGTGTCCCCTTGTAATCATCTACTTGTTTCAGCACATCTCCGGTTTCACCACTTCCTTCAGCACCATCTTCTACTTGTTCCACTTGCTCAACTTGCTCTACTTCCTCAGTATTCTTAGTAACAGCTTCTTCCGGAGCAACAAAATTTCTTCCTGGAGTCTCAGGTAGATATTCCAAGGAGAATGATCTCGGAACTGGAATAGTTGCCAATAGCAACAATCTCTCCCTTAGCATTATCTCCGAAAGTTACCTTTCCTCCTTTCGTTTTGATAATCTTTTCAAAAAAGCTTTTGTCACCAGTCATGTGCCGGGAACATCCACTATCCATGTACCATGTATTGTTGCTGGTACTCTCTTTGTTTTCCTGAAATTAATAAGAAAATTAGATTTTTGGAATCCAAACTTGTTTGGATCCGAGATTTCCAGACAATAAAATTTTAGGTATCCACATTTTCTTATAAAAGTAAGCTTTGTGAAATCCTAGAGATTGGGTTTTATTTAAGGAACAATTCTTTTCCCAGTGACCACCACATTGACACTTGGTACAAAATGGGGCACTTTGAGGAACAAAATAATTGTTACTGAAAATAGGTTTTGCATGGGTATAACCAAATCCGGATTTATTTCTTAAAGGTCGTATTTGGGAATACATCTTATCAAAATTTTCTTTACCATGGGTAAAGTTTGATAAACACTTCTTTAAGGAAAAAAATTCGGACTTGAGTTTTACAACCAAGTTTTTATCCTCAAAATCATTAGTTTTTGAACTAGAGTTAGGCTCGAAAACATTTTTCTTAGAAATTACTTTTTCTAACTCTTTAGAAAGTTTGTTTTTATCAGAACTTACTTCCTCAAGATATTTTGAAATACTTTCAAAATCAACATTTTTTCTATCAAGATCTTTAGAAAGATCTGATATCTCTTTTGTAAGAATAGAATTTCTAGAGTTTTCCTTATCAAATTTCTTATTGAGTTTGGAATTCTCAATCTCTAGAAGTTCAGTAAACCTAGAGACTTCTTCATAAGTGGGTAAAGTATTTTCCTCATCAGAAGATGATTCTTCATCAGAAGAGTTATAATACTTACTATCATTAGAATTTAAAGAAACATTGGTCAAAGATTCGGCATTTTTTACCTTAGCCATAAGACAATGATTATCAATAGGTAATCTGGCTATAAGACCAAGATTCTTCTATCCTGAAGATTCATAATCAGAAGATTCGTCTGAAGAGTCACCACCACTGGTACTCCAGGTGTCATTAGCTTTCAGAACTTTCTTAGCTTTAGCTTTATAAAACTTCTTTATGTTCCTGTCTGAATATCTTTCTTTTCTTTCTTTCTTTTTGAGCATAGGGCAATCTGGTCTAATATGTCGAGCTCTTTTACATTCATAACAAGTAACTTCTCCATCTTTCTTATCTTTCCTGTCCTTTTTCTTATACTTAGATTGAAAATTTCTCTGGCCGGCTATCTTGTTCATCCTTAGAGCAAGATTTGCTAATTCATTTTCTGAGACTTCACTCTCACTAGATTCGGATTGGAAAATAACTTTCTTAGACTTGGATCTGGTTACTCTCTCAGGAGTCTTAGCTTTCATCTGATTTGAAGTTGTAGTAAAAGCAACAGTACCATTTCCATTCTTCTTCTTGATGTTGTCAGCATCTCTCTTCATTCTTGTTTCATGTTGTAGAAGAGTTCCAAATAATTCATCAAGAGTAATTTGAGTGACCTTCCTCTTCTCATCTATAGCTGTTCTCTTGGATTCCCACTCATTGGGCATGATATCAATTATCTTTTCCACAAGAGCTTCATCATCTAAACCTTTTTCTCCCATAGATTGTAGAATATTGACAATTATCATAAATCTTTGTTGAACATTACAGATAGGTTCTCCATAAGGAAAATTGAAGCCATGATATTCAGCTCTAAGAATATCTCTTCTAGTCTCAATCACTTTGAAAGTCCCAAAGTGTGTAACCTCTAACTTCTTCCATATACAATTAGCTGCTTCACAAGAAGAAATTTGGCTATATATATTTCTGGTCATTGAACATAGTAAAGTGTTGCATACCGTATAGTTGAGTTGATATTCTTGCTTTTCTTGATTAGAAAAAGATCTGACTTCCTTGTCAGGAATTTTATAATCACCAATAAGCATAACAAAGTTGTCTACTCCAGTATTGATAACAAAAGTCTTCATACGTTCTCTCCAGTATTCATAGTCATTACCATCAAAGATAGGTGGTCTTGTAGGATTCATATTATCAATTGATCCAACATTGATTCCTTCCATACTTAAAATAACTTTGCACACAAACTTGTTAGTAGCAAAGAATCGTAATAACAAAGTTTGGAATGGGAAAAGTTCGGAATGGGAAAATTTGTAATAAGATAGTTCGGAATAATAAAATGAGCAAGAAAAACTTGTATGTGGGTACAAGTATTTCAGAGACCTCCTCTGAAACCAAATGTAATATTGGTATAGAGTAAGAGGTTTCCAACCTCTGATACCAATTGTAGGATCGAAATAGTGATGTAGATGCTCAATATACAAGAGGGGGTGAATTGTGTACTTTAAAAATTCCTTTGGAAACTTTAAAGTTAGTTAAGAATAACTATGTTTTCCTTAAGCAAAGGAAAAGGCTAAGTTTAACAAATTTAAACTAAGCAAATTCACAACACCTCTTAACACCGAATGCAAACTAGGAAAGAGATTCCGAATGAGGGTTCTGGAAATATGGTTCTGGAAATTTAAACTTAACAAAATATTACACTATGAGATTCTACCTTAAAGCGTATAGAATCTAAATGAAACAGAGTACATGTAAGGAAGTATAAGAAAGTTATACTTTCCTTATATTAAAAAATGCAGCGGAATAAAAACAAGTAGTAAAACTACTAGTAACAAGATATAAGTCTTTTAACCCAAAGAGAAGGGTATCCAACAACCTTGGATAAAGGTCTCTTGATTTACACTTTCAAGAAAGTCTGTCTTACCCGCACCATGGTAATCCCTCGATACAAAGATCAGAGTCTCTGTCTTGCTATCCCCGCAAGCCCTCAACTTCATGGTAGTTGGCAACCTCTGTCTTCCTCAGCAAGGAAGTCCTCGAACTTCAAGGTAGTAGGCACCTCTGTCTTCCTATCCTCAGAAGCCCTCGAATGTAATCACCAACATTCGGAGTCGTACGAAGCTTTGAGAGTTAATAAGAGCCTCTCTCTCTAGAATTCACTTCAACAGCATGTATGCACAAAACCAAGTTGTTCATCTGTCATCAGTTACGAGCTCTTTCAAATGAGATCCTATTTATAGGTAAGGTCGGCTCCTTCTCCAACGGTCATATTTTCCTTAAAGATCGGTGGGACCTGTACACGTGTCACTTAGACAACAGTTAGTTTATAACAAAACAGACGACATCGTTTTATAACAAAACAAGTGTAACAGAATGTACGACATCGTTTTAATTCTGACTCAAAGGTTCGGAATGAACGCTTCAGAGTGAAGGTTCGGAGTGTAATGAAAATAATAAGAGTAGACAAATTATAGAAATGTAAGTAATATAGAAGTACGGAGTCTAAAAAAGATATTTTCCGGAGTCTGAATTAATTCAGAGTGTATAAAACAAAGATACTCAAATTTTTTTTAATAGGTGAATTCGGAATGAGAATTCGGAATAGGAATTCGTCATCAGAAATCGTAATAAGAATTCATCATCGGTATTCGTAATGAGAATTCGTCATCAGAATTCGTAATGAGAATTCGTCAATAGAATTCGTAATGAGAATTCTTTATTAGAATTCGTAATGAGAATTCTTCATCAGAATTCATAATGGTAATTCGGAATGAGATTTCTTCATTAGAATTCGTAATGAGAATTCTTCTTCAGAATTCGTATCCTGAATCTGGAATAGAACTTAGTCAGAGTTCATATCCTGAATTCGGAATGAAACTTCCTTATAGTTCTTATCTAGAATCCGAATCTTAAAACAGAATGCTCTATATCAATGTTTCAGCGATTCCAAGAAAATAGAAATGAATCCAAATCTCATACTTAATAAAAATATGGATGAAAATAAGATAAGGATAATTTTTCTTATAAAATCGTTTTCCTTAAGAAAGCAATTTTTCTTATAAAAGCGATTTTCCTTAAGAAAGCAATTTTTCTTATAAAAGCAGCATTCTTTAAGATAAGGTGTTTGTGATTTTCAAAACAAGATGGAATGGAAAAGTCATAAGGAAAACCTTATTGACTCAACAATCTCCTCCTTTTTGGAAAGCACAAACATCCTTACAAAAAAGAAATTCTAAGAAGAAAGAAAAAACATTAAGGCTTATATCCCTTTTCTTTAAGGATATTGATGAATACGACTAACTCCCCTTAGGCTTTGAAACTCTAAGGATCGTATTCAGATTTCCGGAGTGATAAATAAGAAGGTCTTCTTTAATGAAAAAGCTCCCCCTTAAACAAACTCTTATTAGAGTTTTTCTTTTTCTTAAGGATCTTTTTCTTCTCCCCCTTTGATAAACTCTTATTAGAGTTCTTCTTTCTCTTAAGGATCTTTTCTTCTCCCCCTTTGTGATTTTCAAAAAGAATTGGAGGGAATGGAAAAATAACAATGTACCTGAAATATTAGTAATGAAAAAAAAAGAAACGAGAGGCACAAATTTCATTAGGTTTGAAATCTCGACAACAAAGAAAAAATTACAACAAAAAGATCGGATTTGGTTATTTCGGATTTTTTTCCTTTGACATGAGCCCCTTTAGAATAGTCTTAATCTTCTTCAGGTCTTTATGATCTTCTTCAGCTTGCTTCTCTAAGACAACTATTATTTCGGATTGAGCTTCAATTTTGTCTTCCTGGGCTTTCAGCTTTTCTTCTTGAGCATTGATCTTTTCTTCCTGAGCCTTCATCCTTTCTTCAAAATCAATCCGATGATCCCTTTCAAACTTCCAGTTTTGAGAAACGGAATTGAGCTTCCCATTCAAGTCTCTTGCTTCCTGAATCCGGAAGTTCTTTTCTTCTGTCAACTTCTTTTCAAAGGATGCAGTTAACTCATTTATCTTCTTGTCCTCTGTCTCAAAAGCATCTTTAACATTGTCTTGAAACTCATCGAATAACCTCATCTCTTCAACAGTCTTCTTCGACCAATTTGTCATCCTCTTGCAATATTTTCTATGAGCTTCGTAGCCAACGAAAAACCTTTTGAACTGAGCCTCTATTTCAACACACTTGTCCATAACCATAGATACGGAGTCAGTTTTCTGATTTAAAGCATGTTGGAGCATCTGGAATCTTGAATCAATACTTGAGAAGGTCGGAATGGTTCCCACCAACTTCTTCAAAGACTGAACAACAAAGTCATGCCCCACCGAAGATGACTCCGAATCTGAAACGTTTCTTGGAGAAATTTATTCTTCAACAAGTTCAAGCTTTCTCTTTGAAGAGGTACCAACTTCCTTCCTCTTCCTCACTTCTGAGCTCAGAGTATCAGCAAGAGTTTGCTTTCCCTTGTCTTTTTCCGGAATTGAATCTTGTTCCGGAGTTCTCTTCTCACTATCAGAAACATGAACAACATTATCTTCTTCATCAGCGACTTCCTGAACACGAACCCCTATGATTTCTTTCTGAGCAACACCAAGTGAAAGATGTTCTTCTTCTCCATGATAAGTAACTTCTTCTTCTCCTTTCCCTTCTTCCATTGCTGGAGTAACTAGCTTCGAAGATTCAGCTTCAGATGTTCGGAGTGATAAGTGTTCCGAAGGTGTCCCCTTGTAATCATCTACTTGTTTCAGCACAACTCTGGTTTCACCACTTCCTTCAGCACCATCTTCTACTTGTTCCACTTGCTCAACTTTCTCTACTTCCTCAGTATTCTTAGCAACAGCTTCTTCCGGAGCAACAAAATTTCTTCCTGGATTCTCAGGTAGAGATTCCAAGGAGAAAGATCTCGGAACTGGAATAGTTTCCAATACCAACAATCTCTCCCTTTGCATTATTTCCGAAAGTTACCTTTCCTCCTTTCTTTTTGATAATCTTTTCAAAAAATCTTTTGTTACCAGTCATGTGTCGGGAACATCAACTATCCATGTACCATGTATTGTTGCTGGTACTCTCTTTGTTTTCCTGAAATTAATAAGAAAATTAGATTTTCGGAATCCAAACTTGTTTGGATCCGAGATTTCCAGACAATAAAATTTTAGGTATCCACATTTTCTTAGAAAAGTAAACTTTGTGAAATCCTAGAGATTGGGTTTTATTTAAGGAACAATTCTTTTCCCAGTGACCACCACATTGACACTTGGTAGAAAATGGGGCACTTTGAGGAACAAAATAATTGTTACTGAAAATAGGTTTTGCATGGGTATAACCAAATCCGGATTTATTTCTTAAAGGTCGTATTTGGGAATACATCTTATCAAAATTTTCTTTACCATGGGTAAAGTTTGATAAAAACTTCTTTAAGGAAAAAATTTCGGACTTGAGTTTTACAACCAAGTTTTTATCCTCAAAATCATTAGTTTTTGAACTAGATTTAGGCTCGAAAACATTTTTCTTAGAAATTACTTTTTCTAACTCTTTAGAAAGTTTGTTCTTCTCAGAACTTACTTCCTCAAGATTTTTTGAAATACTTTCAAAATCAGTATTTTTTCTATCAAGATCTTTAGAAATATCTGATATCTATTTTGTAAGAATAGAATTTCTAGAGTTTGCCTTATCAAGTTTCTTATTGAGTTTGGAATTCTCAATCTCAAGAAGTTCAGCAAACATAGAGACTTCATCATAAGTGGGTAAAGTATTTTCCTCATCAGAAGATGATTCTTCATCAGAAGTGTTATAATACTTACTATCATTAGAATTTAAAGAAACATTGGTCAAAGATTCCGAATTTCGTACCTCAGCCATAAGACAATGATTATCAATAGGTAATCTGGCTATAAGACCAAGATTCTACTGTCCTGAAGATTCATAATCAGAAGATTCATCTGAAGAGTCACCACCAATGGCACTCCAGGTGTCATTAGCTTTCAGAACTTTCTTAGCTTTAGCTTTATAATACTTCTTTCTGTTCCTGTATGAATATCTTTCTTTTCTTTCTTTCTTTTTGAGCATAGGGCAATCTGGTCTAATATGTCCAGCTCTTTTACATTCATAACAAGTAACTTCCCCATCTTTCTTATCTTTCCTGTCCTTTTTCTTATACTTAGATTGAAAATTTCTCTGGCCGGCTATCTTGTTCATCCTTCGAGCAAGATTTTCTAATTCATTTTCTGAGACTTCACTCTCACTAGATTCAGATTGGAAAATAACTTTCTTAGACTTGGATCTGGTTACTCTCTCAAGAGTCTTAGCTTTCATCTGATTTGAAGTTGTAGTAAAAGCAATAGTACCATTTCCATTCTTCTTCTTGATGTTGTCAACATCTCTCTTCATTCTTGTTTCATGTTGTAGAAGAGTTCCAAATAATTCATCAAGAGTAATTTGAGTGACCTTCCTGTTCTCATCTATAGTTGTTCTCTTGGATTCCCACTCATTGGGCATGATATCAATTATCTTGTCCACAAGAGCTTCATCATCTAAACCTTTTTCTCCCATAGATTGTAGACTATTGACAATAGTCATAAATCTTTGTTGAACTTTACAGATAGGTTCTCCATAAGGAAAATTGAAGCCATGATATTCAGCTCTAAGAATAGCTCTTCTAGTCTCAATCACTTTGGAAGTCCCAAAGTGTGTACCCTCTAACTTCTTCCATATACAATTAGCTGCTTCACAAGAAGAAATTTGGATATATATATTTCTGGTCATTGAACATAGTAAATTGTTGCGTACCTTATAGTTGAGTTGATATTCTTGCTTTTCTTGATTAGTAAAAGATCTGACATCCTTGTCAGGAATTTTATAATCACCAGTAAGCATAACAAAGTTTTCTACTCCAGTATTGATAACAAAAGTCTTCATACGATCTCTCTAGTATTCATAGTCATTACCATCAATGATAGGTGGTCTTGTAGGATTCAGATTATCAATTGATCCAACATTGATTCCTGCCATACTTAAAATAACTTTGCACACAAACTTGTTAGTAGTAAAGAATCGTAATAACAAAGTTCGGAATGGGAAAAGTTCGGAATGGGAAAATTCGTAATAAGATAGTTCGGAATAATAAAATGAGCAAGAAAAAAACTTGTATGTGGGTACAAGTATTTCAGAGACCTCCTCTGATACCAAATGTTAGATTGGTATAGAGTAAGAGGTTTCCAACCTCTGATACCAACTGTAGAATCGAAATAGTGATGTAGATGCTCAATATACAAGAGGGGGCGTGAATTGTGTACTTTAAAAATTCCTTTGGAACCTTTAAAGTTAGTTAAGAATAACTATGTTTTCCTTAAGAAAAGGAAAAGGCTAAGTTTAACAAATTTAAACTAAGCAAATTCACAACACCTCTTAACACCGAATGCAAACTAGGAAAGAGATTCCGAATGAGATTTCCGGAAATATGGTCTTGTAAATTTAAACTTAACAAAATATTACACTATGAGATTCTACCTTGAAGCGTATAGAATCTAAATGAAACAGAGTACAAGTAAGGAAGTATAAGAAAGTTATACTTTCCTTATATTAAAAAATGCAGTGGAATAAAAACAAGTAGTAAAACTACTAGTAACAAGATATAAGTCTTTTAACCCAAAGAGAAGGGTATCCAACAACCTTGGATAAAGGTCCCTTGATTTATAATTTCAAGAAAGTCTGTCTTACCCACACCAGGGTAAGCCCTCGATACGAAGATCAGAGTCTCTGTCTTGCTATCCCCGCAAGCCCTCAACTTCAAGGTAGTTGGAAACCTCTGTCTTCCTCGGCAAGGAAGTCCTCGAACTTCAAGGTAGTCGGCACCTCTGTCTTCCTATCCTCGGAAGCCCTCAACTGTAATCACCAACATTCGGAGTCGCATGAAGCTTTGAGAGTTAATAAGAGCCTCTCTCTCTAGAATTCACTTCAACAGCATGAATGCACAAAACCAAGTTGTTCATCTGTCATCAGTTACGAGCTCTTTCAAATGAGCTCCTATTTATAGGTAAGGTCGGCTCCTTCTCCAACGGTCATATTTTCCTTAAAGATCGGAGGGACATGTACACGTGTCACTTAGACAACGGTTAGTTTATAACAAAACAGACGACATCGTTTTATAACAAAACAAGTGTAACAGAATGTACGACATTGTTTTAATTCTGACTCAAAGGTTCGGAATGAACGCTTCGGAGTGAAGGTTCGGAGTGTAATGAAAATAATAAGGGTAGACAGATTATAGAAATGTAAGTAATATAGAAGTTCGGAGTCTAAAAAAGATATTTTTTGGAGTCTGAATTAATTCAGAGTGTATAAAACAAAGATACTCAAATTCTGTTTAATAGGTGAATTCGGAATGAGAATTCGGAATAGGAATTCGTCATCAGAAATCGTAATGATAATTCATCATCAGGATTCGTAATGAGAATTCGTCATCAGAATTCGTAATGAGAATTCGTCAACAGAATTCGTAATGAGAATTCTTCATCAGAATTCGTAATGATAATTCTTCATCAGAATTCATAATGGGAATTCGGAATGAGATTTCTTCATTAGAATTCGTAATGAGAATTCTTCTTCAGAATTCGTATCCTGAATCTGGAATAGAACTTAGTCAGAGTTCATATCCGGAATTCGGAATGAAACTTCCTTATAGTTCTTATCCAGAATCCGAATCTTAAA
This sequence comes from Viscum album, assembly GCA_963277665.1. Classification (NCBI taxonomy): domain Eukaryota; kingdom Viridiplantae; phylum Streptophyta; class Magnoliopsida; order Santalales; family Viscaceae; genus Viscum; species Viscum album. The sequence goes on from OY728158.1 coordinate 267,784,073, forward strand.
ACAGAATGCTCTATATCAAAGTTTCAACGATTCCAAAAAAATAGAAATGAATCCGAATCTCATATTTAATAAAAATATGGATGAAAATAAGATAAGGATAATTTTTCTTATAAAAGCGTTTTTCCTTAAGAAAGCAATTTTTCTTATAAAAGCGATTTTCCTTAAGAAAGAAATTTTTCTTATAAAAGAAACTTTCTTTAAGATAAGGTGTTTGTGATTTTCAAAACAAGACGGAATGGAAAAGTCATAAGGAAAACTTTATTGATTCAAAAATTAAGAGTAATCCCCAACCATAATTCTTTTTATATGGGAATCCTCCTTAGGAGTAAGCCCCAGGTTCCAAAAAAATCCAAATTCCCTTAACCTGGGCTTCCTTTTCCGGAGTAAGCCCCAGTTATAAATTCCCTCAAACCTGTGCCTCTTCTTTAAGAGAATTCCCTAGTCATAATTTTTCTTAACCATCCTTAATTTAGTTTTGATTTGGGATTCCTTCTTAGTAGTAAAACCCAATCATATGTCCTCTCTAATTTGGGAATCCTTCTAAGGATTAAGTCCTAAGTTAAGTATCCAAATCACCATAAAGCACATATACCTTTATGGAACTTGTTCCTGGGTTTCTTCCCTGAAGTAAATCCTAATCTTCACCAATTTGGGCATTCATACATACATAATCTCCACATCATTTCTCATAATTGCATCCTTCATGGCAAAATTGTCTGTTTTTACCAATACCTCTTGTTTCTCACACCGAGCATGACTAACGTGAGCTTAGAGTGTAAAAGTAATTACGAAATCTTTCTTTGATCCATCAATCATGCATAAACCTCATACTTCTATACTCGAACTACGTGGGTTCTGATTCCTTTTCTAAAACAAAGGATACGTAGGTAGCCCATCTGTGGGTACGATCCCAACTCTGAAATAATCCATGTCCTTCTGAATGAAAATAAACTTCATGTGCCCTGCTGAGTGGATTTTAAACCAGTATGGTTATCATAATTACCAAGAGATTTCTATATAATGTGTCGAAGGATAACATTGACTAATAATCTCTAACAAATACATATGATTCTCTCTCGATGAAAAACCTTGAATAATTATAAAATATTATCTTAATCTCATACATATTAATTATAGATTGTCAGATCTAAAGGAAAGCTCATTTTCATACTTGGTAATGTAATAAGGATTCACAAACATAACTTAAATCTATAAAGAGAGTCTTGGAGTAGACAATAATTCCTCCCAAAAGGGTGTGATGAGTCTGACCTCTCATCCTCTCAACCAATGCAAATTAATAAGCCTCATCAGTTCATAAATAGTGAGCACCTACCTTTGGAAATTAGGTCCAAATGGATATAGAATCATTGGATGTTTCCGGTTCTACGAACAAAACCATTAGAAACCTCTTGTAATGTTTGAACCTTAAATCAATGAAGTCATCCCCATTTCCAGAGGAAACAAAAAATGATGAACCCGATGTGAATCCTTAACCAAGTTAAAATGATGTTTTACGGACAAACCCGTTAGAAACCTCTGCTGCTACTCCTACTAGATCATTATCCGCTCTGAGGACGACATCACCTACTCAGTGTCTTCAATGCTGGGTATCAAATGCTCTAGTTAAGAAATACTGTCAAAATATAACTATTCTGACTCTGGAGGCTGCTCGACAAGCCCTCCAAGTCAATAATTCACCCTAGTCATCCAGACAACGACGACCAACAATCAAGAAGTGGGCGGTGCTAGCCACTGTCTCCAACCATTTCGGGTCGTTATCCCCAGAACGCAATCAACATTCCCTCCCATATTCTAATGAGGTAAATGAGAAGGTCACTCAAGGCCTTAATTCAAGGAAATAGGAGTCCTTCCTGAGTGCCCCACCAACAATCGCCGCTAGACTCGTGCGGTAGTGCACACTCAACATGATGAGGGTATCGCCTGCAGGGGTTCGGCTCAGGTCTCTCAGATATGACCAAGAAAGATAAACCGCCAGAGGTGAAATCTGGTCAACAGTGAGTAGGTTCTTCTCTCTGCCATCTCTAGAGAAGTCCAGCAACCTAACTTGGTGGAAAGCAACGAGCGGGAACACACACCTGTCTGTTTTAATTCCCATGTCCATTAGACTCATCTGGTAGCAACATGGAAATCTCACTAGGAAATTATTGCAGAGTACTATAGACAAGAACACACACATGTTTATAAGTCATCAGCTAGTCAGCAGGCTCGTCTGACTACACACGATGAATCCCACCAACCCAATGTGTTGACAACTGGTAAACATGCACAAACACCTACTGACACTCATCAATCCTGCCACCAGCCTCGTCTGTCAGTATTGAAGGAAGATTGTCAACCATGTTAGGTGGAGTGCAATCAGTAGGCACATACACTTGCCAGTATTGATCAAGCCTAGCAACAGTCTCGTTTGGTAGCACTCGGAGAAGTCAGTCAGAAAGCCCTGACGACAAACAAGAGGCATACTCAACTCTCTGCCCCACACTTGAGTACTGTCAGAATTCACTGACAGGAAAAGGAGTAAAGGAGTAGGAACACCCACCTACTCTATGCATAGAATGGATGTATATCCCCGTTATGGAAGCTGAAGTCACCAAGCACATTCTAACGATGGTGAAAGAGCAGAATAAAATCCCTGCTCATATTCTCGATGCCTGCCATGATATAATAACAGCTTCAGTAGCATCACAGGGAAAAAATGAAAATATATCCCTACCAGTGGAGTGACACATCAACAGTTAACTCCGGAACAGGAACGCACCTCTTTTCCAGTCCAAGAGGGTTGTGGGGCGTACTCCCACATATCATACAGACAACCGAGTCAGGCTCATACCCCTCATTTGAGTAGAGAAAATCAGCCTAACCGGATCCTCTCTTCTGAGAAGCCACATAAACCTGCCTATAATAACCACTTACTTCAACAAGTGGTTCCCAAAGTGAGTAAGAAGGCATCTAAGAAAAAGAATCATCCAGCACAGTCAAGAAACCAGGAGACAATCTGTAATAAGGCCTTACTCGATGCTGGAGTTCTTGATACACTCAGACAACTATCTGTTGGAACTCAAGATTATACTCTCTTAGTTCTCAATAGTGGGAACATTAATTCTAAAGGTCTATATCAGACACTTCCTCATAAAGGCTTGCTTCATGATAGTTCGGTCGATCGTGAAGTATCATCTTCCGATGAGATTCAAGATAACCCTCTGCGTGGCTAGAAGATCAAGGAGCAAAATGGTTCATCTTTTTTTGTAACCCAACATGGTGGTCCTCCCTATGATGGTGAAATTAGGTTTGAATGTCCTCTCCGTAGTAGTAATTAGCATTTCTTGGAAATTGCTCCAATGGAAAATGTACTAACGAGAAGGCCATCTTATCTTGAGGCACTTTCAAATGTGAAGCTAGTCGTGTCTAATGCTTTACCAATATCAGGTAAAATACTTTCTCAATAAGAAGATAGCCCAGGGTGTAGGTCATTCTCCGAACCACCCCTGAGTCATGCATCTTCTAGTTTGATAAGTGAATTCACTACTGGTCTTCTTGAACTTGATGAAGCAACAAAGAAACACCAGCTTTGGTTTAAACAAGTTGCAGAATCTTCATCAAATGATAAGGGGTAAGTACTAAATATGAGTAAACAACTAGCGAAAGGTGAAGTGACACTTATGTTTTGGCCTTTGGCTGACTCCCAGTATGACATTCTAGAGATGATGACAGAAGATTGTATTCAATAAATTCATCTCAACATGTGGAAAACTCTTTGTCAATTGAAAAAGAAAATATTATCTTATGATGAATATGAAAATCATTTAAAGATAATAGAAGGGTTACAACACCAAATTGATTTGGCATCTCTCAATTTCTTGATATTCGAAGGCTGAAAAGCAGCAGAGAGCCCTTCAGCGTTCATGCTTTGGTGCACTAAGAAGATTGCGCCAGTTAATTTCCAATGCCCTATTTGGTATTCATATTAGGGGATGGGGTGTACATGGAGAACTAAATTTCACTGTACACTCTAGTCAGCAAAGCCCGCCGAAAATGGTTTCATGCAATGTTATTTCCCATGGCTGGCACCAGCCACTTGGATTTGTTTGTAATCAAAGGGTTGCTCAAAAATAGGCCTTAACTAGTTCCTCTCAAAATCAAGTATATAGAGAAAAAGTTGTTGAATTACTCCTGCATCAAGAAAACGAGAATATTGAATAGGATTCTTGTTTGGATCATGCACATCATCAAGTGACAGAAGTGTCAGAAATCATCCAACGGCCTTTTGAGCCCGGTGATAAGAGTGGACGTAGTTTGATCCATCCAGCCAATTTCGAGACAAAAGTCCACAAGATCAGGATATATTTTAAGAAGGTCTTAGATATAGCAACTCAAGACCCCCCCCCATCTTTCCAGACTGGGGACTCTTTTAACCAAACCCTCAGAATCCACAAATAGGATTCGAGTAGTTAAGCAGGAATAGCAGGAACAGCCCCAGTCCACCGGACTGGGGACTTTTTTAAATCCTCAATCTCTTCCTCAGAGAAAGGCAGTCATCTCTTGACTATGGAAGAAGTCCAAAGAAGAACGCAGAGCCGAATTATGAGCATATTCCCTCAAAGTTACGGTTCGTCAAGTGGTTCCTAAGGGATCAAATCAGAAAAAGTCAATGTCTCAATAAGGACATGGAAGAAGAGAATATCGCAGAACTGCTGATAGAAGGGATGCAATGCATTATGCATCAATCAATGTCATCAATGTCGTTGTTTCTAATTCCCTAGATGATGCTCACTCAGAGGGATCATATGAAGACATTCCTACTCAAGAATTTGTACACACATACACAAATGAAGAAGGTGTGCGTACAAGAAATCAAAGGCTTACTCAGAATCTTGGTATTCCTTCAAATAACCAACTCTCCCCTCTCCGAAAGGTGTCCAACAAAGGAAAAGGGAAGAATCAGGTTACATAACCTTCTTCTGTAGAAGGCCAATCACTCTTACTAGAGAAAATATCCGCACAACATGAGGAAGAGATGAAGGAATTAAGGAGGTTGAATGAAAAACTACTTCAAAGTACTCTTCCTCATAAGCATGCTGGAGTCAGTCAGCCAAGGGAATTTTTCTGGCTACTGAGATGGATCAAGAGTATCCTCCTTTACCAGTACACCCTCAGAGGACTAATCCTATGGGTTATACACAAAAACAACAGGAAATACTACCATCAGTGGTAGTCCCATTCGCCACACCTTTCCAATCTCTAGTTATTGCACCTGCACAGGTCCAAGATCAACCGGATGTTTCTCAAAAGTTAATGACTACCATTGAGTCATTAACAGCTCAGTTGGATGCTATAAAAGGAATGTGTGAACCGGTTCAACCAGAGAAGAGATAATACCCTGAATGGGTTGACACAATTCCTCCCCCATTAAATTTTTCAAGTACCAAATTACCAATATTTAATGGTTCGGGAGACCCAGAGCAACAGTTAACACATTTTGTTTCCCGTTTTGAACCTATGATGGGAACCTCTCAGCAACAAGAAGCATTTAAGCTAATGTGTTTTGTACAGTCATTACACGGGCCTGCTTTTGTCTGGTATACAAGCTTGCAATCTCGGTCAATTGCCGAATGGGAGGATATTCGTCAACTATTTCTTCTTAAATTCACCTCAACGTTGCCAAAGAAAACAGTTTTTGATCTTACAGACTGTAAGCAAAGGGAGAATGAAAGGGTTTCAAATTTCAATGCTTGTGGGAAGGGACTAACATATTCCCTGAGCTTAGCACTCCCTCAAGAAGAGTTGTTTCCAATCTGTGTGGAAAATTTGTGTGATGAATTGCACACGCCATTGATCCCTGTGAAATACACAAGAGGGTTTCAAGACATTACTTCAATCGATCAGCGGATTGAAGACTCCCTTACAAAGAATAAGGATAAAACTCGTGTAATTCCATCAGCTCCGGGAAGAAGAATGGGTAACGCAGAGACTGCTATAGTTATTCTTAAACAAGCACCTGTACCTGCTTCTACTTCAAGGACTTCATCTTCTCGAAGGGATCCACCTCCTGAGTGTCAACAACAGAGGCCGTTTGGTCAAGATGATCAATGAGATCAAAGACGAAAACAATTTGAGGATTTAATGAGAAAAATTTACTCTTTCTGAAATGAAAAAGTTCTTGGTTACTTCATTTCGGCTCTGGAAAATAATTTGGTTCAATTACCAAGGCCCAAGAGGTTGAACAAGGAAGGAGATGAAGATTGTCCCAACGCTTTCACATTTCATCAGATGTTGGGGCATCCCATTCAGGAGTTTTTAGTCTTCAATGACCTCCTACAAAAACTGGTGGACACGGGACAAGTCATGTTGAAAGGTTCTTCAGCTCAGGTAGCATGTGTAACTTCTAAAAATCCATAGGAAGAAGGCGAGTGGCAAGAAGTCAAGAACAAAAATGCGCAAAAATATGATGATTGGATGGTCAGAAAAATGATCAACCGAAGTCAGGCCATTTTGCGAACGCAATTGAAGAAATCCATTGTGTCTTCTGCTGTGAATTACATAGCAAATCCCCCTTCATCATAGGGAAAATACTCAATTAAACGACATTATTGAAATAAATAAGAGCAATCAGAAGAAGATGAGATCATGTCAAAGCCCAAATTGTCTTTGAATCTTGCAGATTTTATGCCATCTACTTCGAAGCAACGGGCACCGCCCCACAAAAATACACTGCCTAAATTTGCTAATCAGGAAGAGTCTTCATCAGATGAAGAGTTGATCTTTGGTTATGTTAATATGATTCATTTAACATATCCTTCAGCCAGCTGCAGTTTCAATTTTGAAGAGCCTGAATTCCCTGTATCAAACAGAGGAATTAGTGGGAGTTCCAAATGTCTGGCACACATAGGAAGACGTGGATATCCAAGAATCCACTATTCCAATTATACTACCCCTACTAGAACTGTTTATGCAGTAGAAACTCGTGGAAGATCCCTTCAACGGGCTCAATAAGAACAAGAAAATTCTTCCCCCAATAGCAGACTCAGTCCTGGTACAGATATTCTGTAGGATCAGTTAGAGATTCCACCTTCTTCTTCTTAGCAAGTAAATAGTCCTATTCAGTCTAATCTTCCAAATCCAGGAGTATTGTCAGCTCCTACCCTGATACAAGATGCATCTACTTCCAAAGAATCCACATCTAAGGTACCCGCGAAACCACATGTTCCTGTTGGGAAACGTAGACCTTTAGACCAAAAGTATGATGTCTTGAAACCTTTGGCCCAAGTACAGGCGATGTTATCAATTTTGGATGCCTTAAATTTATCAAAGGATCTTCAGGAGGCACTCATTGAGGCTTTGTTAAGTCGTCAGGAATTTGAAACCGAAATTGTTGCAGCTGAAGTCTACCATGTAGAGAATAATCATGAATAATGCCATGCAGTAATATCTTTCACAGATGAGGATGAATATGATGTTTTGCATCAACATATTAGACCTTTGTATTTATCTTTCACGGTAAATGGTGTAGATGTCCGAAGATCCTTCGTTGATAAGGGTTCAGGATTCAACCTCATCCCCATTCATACACATCATAGATTGGGCCTCACAGAATATGATTTATCTCCTTCTACTTTGATGTTACAAGGATATTATAAGAATGAACAATAACCACTGGGAAAGATTACACTCAGAACTCAGTTTGTAGATCTTGTATCCAATTCAGATTACATGGTTGTTGATCATGACACAGCCTTCAACATATTTCTTGGAAGACCCTGGCTACATCAACATGAGGCTATCCCTTCATCATACCATCATTGTATCAAATATTGTTTCGATGGTCAAATTGGGACAGTGTATGGTGATAAATCCCCCTTCAAAACATGTGAGTCTCAATACATTGAGGCGGAATTTTATCACATGAAGGGAAAAGGGAAATCCGCAGCAAGGGAGGTTACCAAGGTTAATGCTCCATTTGGTTTGGAAAAGATTCCAGTAAATCCATTTACACATGTGATTATGGATTATGTGTTCCCTATCAGTAAAATTGATAGGATAGACCCAAATCCAAGTACTCCTAAGCAAAATTCCATAATGTCAATTACAGCAATCAATCCAGGCAACATGGGAGAAATTGGTGATTCACCAAGCAATGAGGAAAGCACAAATGGGGATGTCTTCATTTCATCTGCTGAAATCCAGCAAGTCTATACTTCTTCATCCAGGCCAAAAGAAGTTATATCAATGTCAGAGGTGAATGATGATGTCGATTCTCAATCTATCATCTCCTCTTTATTACCCAAGGAAGACCCTTCATCATCAATCGGGTCGGAAATTGAAGCTTCTTCTTCAAGATGTTCAAATTTTAAAATCTCTTCTGATCCTGGGAATTCAACTTCATCATCTACTATGCAAGTAGAAACAGAAGAAATAACACATGTTGAAGAATAAGAGGAAGATCTCAGGGATGCTCCTCCAGCATTTGAAGAGGGTATCTCTACCACCATGGATGAAATCATAGAAATAAATCTTGGTACAAAAGAAGATCCACGTCCCACATTAATTAGTGCAACCATGAATCTTGAAGAGCAAGAGATGTATATTTCATTTTTAAAGAAAAATAGAGATATATTTTCTTCGAACTATACAAAGATTCCAAGGCTTGATCCTGATGTTGCTACTCATCATTTGGGTTTTCCAGTATAACATCGATGATTTGAGCAAGTCACAAGAAGAACACACCCGACTTATGTTTCCAAAATTGAAGCTGAAGAGGATATTCTTATCAAAGATAACTTCATCAGAGAAGTTCAATATCCTAAGTGTTTGGATAATATTGTCCCTATGAAAAAGAAGAACTGACCAATTAGAGTTTGCATTGATTTCAGAGATCTTAATCGGTATTGTCCTAAGGATGATTTTCCAGTTCTGATTACAGAACACTTGATTGATGAAACAGCTATCTATGAAGCACTTTCCTTCATGGATGGATATTCTGGATATAATCAAATCCGAACAGCTCCAGAGGATGAAGAATATAAACCTTTCAGATCCCATTAGGGTGTGTTTTTCTATCGGTTAATTCACTTTGGCCTAAATAATGCTGGCGCAACATATCAGCGTGCCATGCACCATATCTTCAAACCCTTTTTAGGGAAATTTGTTGAATGTTATGTGGATGATTTTTTGATCACATCAAAACAACGTTCTCATCACTTGGCTTATTTGGAAGTCATATTCCACAAACTTCGGCAAAATAATTTGAAGATGAACCCCTTAAAATGTGCTTTGGGGGTATCCTCGAGAAAATTTCTCAGCTTTTTTGTACGCCAACGTGGTATCGAAGTCGATCCTGAGAAGACAAAGTCAATACATTTTATTTCACCTCCTCGAAATTTGAGATAATTGAGAGGAATTCAAGGACACTTAGCCTATATTTGGTGTTTCATCGCCAATTTGGCAGGAAAGAGTTTACCCTTCACCAAATTGATGAAGAAGGCAGTCACTTACTAGTGGACTAAAGAATGATAAGAAGCATTCGATATTATAATGAATTATCTCTTCATTTCATCGGTATTAATGCCACCTATTGGAGGAAGACCACTGATTATTTATGTGATAGCTTTAGAGCGATCATTGGGAGCCTTTCTTGCTCAGAAGATTGATGTCGGGAATGAAAATAGCCTTTACTATCTCAGTCGGACAGTGCATGAAGCAGAAACCCGATATTCAAATATTGAGAAGTGCTACCTAGCGTTAATCTTTACTGTTCAGAAGTTGAGACACTACCTAAAACATCACGAGGTCCAATTGTTATCTCTCAAAAACCCACTCAAATTCATCCTTAGTCGTCCAATACTTACAAGATGTCTGGAAAGGTGGGTAGTTATTTTGTAGAAATTTGATAACCAGTATGTGTATCAAAAGGCAACAAATGGCCAAGATCTAGCTGATTTCCTTGCTAAACATCCTTCAGTAGAAGATACATCTTTGGATATTGAACTTCCTGATGAAGAAGTCTTTTCCATTCAAGATAATCTTCAAACATGGGAGATGTACTTTGATGGTGCTTCCAGAATTCCAACAGAGAAGAAAATGGAATATCCTAAATTCAACAAAGTTGGGTTAGGAATGGTACTCATTTCCCCGGAAAAGGCAGTGTTACCTTATTCCTTCTCATTATTGGGAGGTAGTACAAATAATGAAGCAGAATATCAAGCTCTCATAGCAGGATTGGAGTTGGCGCTTCAAGCACAAGTGAATCACTTAAAGGAGAAAGGTGATTCAGACCTGGTAATCAAAAAAGTCAATGGGGGTTATGAAATCAGAAAATAATAAATAATCCCTTTGTATGATCAAGTCATAGATTTAATGGACGAATTTCCATCGGAACCGATATTTTCTTATGTCCCAAGATCACAAAATGCTCAAGCTGATGCATTGGCTAATATAGCCACAGCTCTGGAAGATCCAAATCGGGAGAAGACAAGCATCAGTATTGACCACCGTCGTACAATTTCACCTTATGTTCCAATAAAAACAGATGAAATAAATGAAATTACTCATATTCCTGAACTATATGGTCATACTATTGGATGAATGACACCTATCAAAGAATACCTTCAAAATGGAACAATTCCACCTGATAGAGCCGGGAAAGTACAAATTCAGTGACGTGTGGTCAATTGTACTCTTTATGATTTCCTATATCACCAAGAGAAAATTCTCTACAAAAGAGGCTTTGATAGAGTTCTCTTCACATGCATTGATGGTGAAGAGACAATAGATGTCATGAAAGAATTACATGTAGGAGTATGTGGTTCCCATCAGTCTGGACACAGACTATCTGATCAAATTCGACGGCTTTGATATTTTTGGCCTTCAATGATACAAGATTGTGTTGATTTCACAAAGAGGTGTCATTCTTTCCAAGTACATGCCAACATCATTCATCAACCCCAAAAATTGTTTCATACAACTAAATACTCGTGGTCATTTTCCACATGGGGAATGGATTTAGTGGGACCTTATCTTTCAGCTACATCCAAGCAGTTTAAGTACATTCTTACAGCTACTGACTTCTTTTCCAAATGGGAAGAGGCAATACCTCTCAAATAAGTCAGTTCTAAAAGCATTTTTTTCTTCATCAAGTCTAACATCATTACCAGATTTGGTGTCCCTCATACCATATTGACGGAAAATGGCACCTAATTCATTTCATCTAAGGTGAGGAAGTTGTATCAAGAATACAACATCAAATTCAATCATTCATCTCGATATCATGCAGCAGACAATGGTCATATAGAATATTTCAACAAGACACTTTCAAACATACTGAAAAATATGGTGGATAAAGATAAGAAATCATGACCTGATAAACTCTTTAATGCTTTATGGGCTTATCAAACCACCACCCACACTACAATGCAGTCAACTCCATATTCATTTGTATATGGAATAGAAGCATTATTTCCCATTGAAGTCCAATTACCCATGCTCAGAATAGCCATTTGTGATTAGTCATCTACAGATGAACAATCTCAAAAGCAATTGTATGAATTGGAATGGTTAGATGAGAAAAGATTGTGCACCCTGCACCACATGGAAGTCTTTCAGAATCGAATAGCATGAGATTTAAACAAAAAAGTTCATCTTCATTCGTTCGTTCAAGGAGAATTGGTATTGGTTCTTCGAACTCCAATGTTAGCAGGAAATAAACCTCCGAAGCTGGATCCAAAATGGGAAAGACCTTATTCAATACATACGTTCTACTCTAATGGAGATTATTCTCTAATCTCAATGTATGGAGAACTCATAACAACTCCAACCAATTCCAGATTTCTGAAGAAGTATTTTGTGTAAACATGAAATACATCTTTGGTCCATGAATATGAACTTAAACTATTTGCATTTACGTCCAGAAAGACGTAAAACTGCATAATCTTTGGTCCATTCATATAACCATAAACTGTTCACACCATCATCCAATATGAAATTAAACTATGAAAAAGTCCTTAATATGTCCAACATGATGTTAAACTGTATCCTCTTTTGTCCTCACTACATGACATTAAACTGCACAGTCCCCTTTTCATCCAACATGACGTTAAATTGTATTTTCCCAATCATCGTAGTTACAGGATGCTAAATTTTATAGCACCCTAATTTTCCAACATGACGTTAAACTGTGTCCCTATATTTGTCCTACATGACTTTAAACTGTATTTTTTCCCTACTAGATGACACTAAATTGTGTAGCACCAATAGTCCTCCCTGCAAGACATTAAACTGCATAGTCCCTTCATATGTCCTACATGACATTAAACTATGCATTGTTATGGTTGTTGATACCTCTTGTTTTTCACACCGAGTATAACTCACGTGAGCTTAGAGTAAACTTCAACCATAACACCCTCTCTAGGCCGCTAACTGTGTGTAAGTCCCAACACCTTTTTTAGGTCGTTGTTCTCAAAAACAACTTGATTACTAATTTATTCTTTAATTGAACTACATGAACTTTGATCCTTGCCTTCTAGGCTGGGTACGTAGGCATCCTTCTGATGTTCAATCCCAAAATCAATCTCTTTACATCAGTTCACCTCCATCTCATATGATGTTGATCTATGAAGCAGCCCCAGAACCAATACTTTTTACATTGGTTCACCATCATACTTGCTACATGATGTTAAAATATTCTCACTTTTTCTCCTGTATGATAATAAACTAAAACATTCTTTTGCAATATCACCTGATAGGGAATCATTATTTACATTGATCTCCGATCATGTTATATTCTAAAGACTACATGCATACATGGAAATGCCCGAACCTTTTATCTTGGGTCAAACCATCATTGCACTAATGTCCCCTTTCAACCTTCACTTGTACGAACCAAAACTGTAAAAAGGGTATTTCATGAACTACATGTGGCTTGATTCCCATCCTTATGGGATACGTAAGAACGTTCGAGCATCCCTCGAATCTAACCCAAAGTCTTTGGGCCTAACACCAAATTCCACTTTCAGTCCCCTGGCTAAAAAGTCCCTGTGAACACACACACTGTGTATTCATTATTATGGTCCGAGATCTATGACCCTAAACTAAGATTTCCTATAATGTCGTCCCACATGAAGATAAACAGTATTTCAAGAACTACATATGGCTTGATTCCTATCCTTATGGGATATGTAGTGAAGTCCAAAATTTCAATTCAGGACTCAGCCACAACAAGATTGTGGGTAGCATTGGTCTGTGTATCTCTACATGTATTGAAAAAATGACCATTTTTATGTGTCATACTCCTAACCATAAATACTTCTAGATCTCCATATCCCTTTTCTTCACTTCTGGTCACAAAATGATTGATTCTTGAAAGTTATTTTTCCTGACTATGCAGCACGTGCCCTTAGGCGGCCTTGAAAAAGTAGTCTAAATAACAGACTTGTCAGCAAAAAGATACTATTATTTGATTATGCACCCAATGGGCTTAGGTGGCCTTGCATAATTCAACCCCCTAACGGGTTTTTTAAAAAGTGGTAACTCCATTCTTCAGAGGAAAACCTCTTTTTTCCTTATTTTTCTTAATGAAAATATGTAGGGATCCAAAAAAATAGTCATCCTTAATGTATTTGTACCATACTCGTTTTCATGATCTGATGGTATTCAATTATATGGTTTATATTTTCCTTCCCTACGTTTGGGTCATACCTTCATAGGAGTGACATTCATCCAGTTCTTAGACAATCTTATTTGAAAATATCTTCTCTATATTCAATTACCTCTCTCCATACAGCAAACTCTATGCTGTGGAAAATTTGAAACCCCATAAACTTCTACCGGCTTTTTAGTTGTAGAAAAGTAAATTTCTGAGAGTTCTTTTTGCTGAATATGTAGTACATGCCCTTAGGTGGCCTTGCATAAGTAGACTACATAACAGACCTGTCATCCAAAAGATGCTATTATTTGACTATGCAGCCAATGCCCTTAGGTGGCCCTGTATAATTCAACCCCCTAACGGGTTTGTTAAATAGTGGTAACTTCATTCTTGGGAACTACTTCTTCTACTGCCTTTTAGCCATTTTTTTCACATCATTCCTCATATTCAAAATTTATTAAGTCGTTGTTTACATATTTTTCCTCATAATTGAATATGGTAATATGTTTTCAGATAAATTATCAAGGAATTGAGTCAATTTTAATTTTTTTGGTCAAAGCTATTTTGACCTTAAACATTAGTCTTTTTATATCCGACATGTATGACTTTAAACTGCCCACAAAAAAGACAAGGGAACTCTGAACAAAAGTCATGTTCTAGCTCGCTAAACATACATTTCTTATGATTTTGGTAATATTGAGAAATTAGAAATATACAAAGTTTATAGGGTTATTTTTTATAATCCTGGCAACAATAAAATTATTCTTACTAGGCCCATTGGGTTAAGTAAAATTTTAAGCAGGAAGAAAAATAATGCAAGTAAAAAAGATTGAAGATGAAAGTGTTTTTCATTGGTGCACAAGAGTTAGAAGGACATATATAGACTGGATTATCTTCTATTTTTCAAGAATTACAAGAGGCTTTCAACATAACTCTTAATTTGATTTACGACATCCTGAGCTTCATCAGCAACCACCTGGAATTCATTCACTCAACTAGATACAATAAGAGATGCAGTGATAACAGCTTTTGTTGGAATAATTGTAAGAGAATATTCTTGAGTGTGGTTTGATAAAATTTTCTGCTGATTAAACAATGACTCTATTCTTATCCAAGAGACTTGGAAGATAGATACATGGATTTGAGAATGGATCATTGGAAGTAAAGAGTCATTTGGAGAGAATACTCTTTTCAGATATTGTTTCTAATGTCATGATAGTCTTTTCTCCATCAACCGGCAGTGGAAAACATATCAGCCCATGGTTTTCCATTTTCATATCTGCAAGGAAATGACATGAAAGAAAAAATTTGAAAATTCACACCATTTTTGCTGATCTTAATACACAGCATAACCTAAATAGAGGAGTAGCAGTGTGGCTGCATCTCAAGCATATAATTCTTTGAATCTATAATGTTGACTTCCTACAGATGACCATGGCCATAGAGATGCAGGTAGATACTTTGTGGAAAATCAAGATGATACTTATTCAAGTACTTGGCCAAATATAGAAGATCGTTGTCGCAGATAGTATAATAATCATGGCCTACAATGTTCATCATATCATCTATTCTCTTGCTAGATAGTTCATCGACAGTTCTGATTCTTCTAAGATCCATTTAATCTATACAAAAGTTGAATAATTAACTCTTAAGTAAGTTGATTTTTCATAAAATTTGTGTAGAAAAGTGAAAAGGTGGCTAAGGCATTAAGGTGCGCAAGTCCCAAAGTTGTCGCGCAAGTATAAGTGTGTCGTGCAAGTTTTGGTGTGCAAGTCTCACCGAACAAGTCCAAATACCTTTGCAGCAGCGCGACACAATGAAACCAGCAGAAAACAGATAACTTGTGCAACATAGGCAACTTCCGCGGTGAGAGCTCGACTGTTTAAAGTCAGGTGCTTTGTGTGAGAATGAAGCCATATTTATAGGCAAGTACGCAACCTTACGCACTGACGCCAGTGCACCGAATCCTGCGTGATTCCATCTGCACTGCTCACCCTTGCGCGGCGCCATTTGCGCACTCAACACTTGCACGCTGCATGTTCCATGGTTTTCTTCTTTACCTCAGAGTCACGTCGTCATTTATTTCAGATCCAACTATGAGGGGGGGACTTTTGTTGACGCTCCTTTCTGTCACAATGTCTAACGATTGAAAAAGGGAAATACTTTAATCCAAAGTGAATCATCCTTTGAAGAAACATCAAAAATCAACAAAGGAATGAAGAAGTATTTCCTTCCACTTGGGTCGTGTAAGTTTCATCATGGGCATGCAAGTATACTTGCGCGCTGCATAGCGGTCTCATAGGTGACTTTTGCGCCCTATCTGAATTTCACCCAGGGTCTTCACTAGCCTATAAATACACCCTGTGGGCCCCCATTTCAGAACGGAAAAATTTCAAAACTCATATTCGAGATCCTGGTGCCCTAGTCTCTTCTGTATGTCTTCCGAATACTTATAAGGTAATTTCTTACTTAGAACGATAGCTCTAAACAAGGGAAACATGGCCTAAGTGGTGAAACTCATCAACACTTGCGCGCCTAAGTGGCCATCCCTTAAGGGAAATGGCCACACTTGTGTGCCGCCTTATCCCTTCAACAGAACTTGAGCACCACTCTTTTGTAAGCCTTTAGGGATAGTACTAAGGGCTTGAGCCAAGTCTCGCCCATGTATTACCCTAAGGGTTGACCATCACGCAAGTAACCATGTCTCGCGCAAGTATACTTGCACGACCAAGACTTGCGCGCCTTGCTCTTTTTGGGTACCCCTCCTGCCTATTCAATTGATTTCTTCAAATCCACCTATCCTTTTCAACATTTAGCCTTTAAAACCCTCTTCAAATTCATTTATGACAGGGTTCCTTTGTTGGCTTCCTAATCTGAAAGGAATTATTTGGAAAATCTCTCAAAACATAGTGATTTATATATCTATATATCACTAAGATGAGAGATTTCATTCATTCAACCTCATCCTTTAGGATGAGAAGTTCCTTAATCTGGGCCTCCTTTTCAGGAGTAAGCCCCAGTCATAAATTTCATTAACATAGGCCTCCTTCTTAGGGATAATCCCTAAGTCTCAAGTCTCCTTAACCTGGGCCTCCTTCTCAGGAGTAAGTCCCAATCCCAAAATCCCAAATATGGGCATCCTCCTTAAGAGTAAGCCCCAAGTCCCCAAACATGGGCCTCCTTTTCAGGAGTAAGCCCCAGTCTTCAAGTTCCCTTAATTTTGGGCATCCTCCTTATGAGTAATCCCCAACCATAATTCATTTTATTTGGGCATCCTCCGTAAGCTTAATCCCCAAGTTCCCAAAAAAATACAAATTCCCTTAACCTGGGCTTCCATTTCAGGAGTAAGCCCCAGTTATAAATTCCCTTTAACATGGGCCTCTTATTTAAGAGTAAGCCCCAGTCATAATTTCTCTTAACTAGTCTTAATTTACTTTTGATTTGGGCATCCTTCTCAGGAGTAAAACCCAATCATAAGTCCTCTCTGATTTCGACATCCTTCTCAGGATTAAGTCCTAAGTTAAGTATCCAAATCTCCATAAAGCACATATACCATTATGGACCATGTTCCTGGGTTTTTTCCATGAAGTAAATCCAAATATTCATCTATTTGGGCAGTCATACATACATAATCCCAACATCATTTCTTATAATTGCATCCTTCATGGAACAATTGTGTGGTTTTACCAATACATCTTGTTTCTCACACCGATCATGACTCATGTGAGCTTAGAGTGTAAAATTAATAACGGAATCTTTCTTTGAGCCATCAATCATGCATAAACTTCACACTTCTTTACTCGAACTACATGGGTTCTGATTAATTTTCTAAAACAAAGGATACGTAGGTATCCCATCTGCTGGTATGATCCCAACTCTGAAATAATCCATGTCCTTCTAAATGACAATAAACTTCAAGTGTCCCGCTGAGTGGCTTTTAAACCATTATGGTTATAATAATGACCAAGAGATTTCTATATAACGTGTCGAATGATAGCATTGACTAAGAATCTATAACAAATATAGATGATTCTCTATCGATGAATAACCTCGAATACATATAAATGATTCTCTAAATGTAATACATATTAACCATTGATTGTCAAATCTAATGGAAACTTTATTTTCATACATGGTAATGTAATAAGGATTCACAAACATAACGTAAATCTATAAATAGTGTCTCGAAGTAGACAATAATTCCCCCCAAAAGGGTGTGATGAGTCTGAACTCCCATCCTCTTGACCAATGAAAATTCTTAAGCATCATCATTTTATAACTAGTGAGAACCTACCTTTGGAAAGTAGGTCCAAATGGATATAGAATCATTGGATGTTTTCGGTTCTACGAACAAACCCATTAGAAACTGCTTGGAATGTTTGAACCTTGAATCAATGAGGTCATCCCCATTTCAAGAGGAAACAAGGATAAATATTTTCAAATGATGGAGATGAGTTTATCCAATAGATGAAATGGTATATGATGGATTCAAGTCCAGTAATTAAAAACACTCTATATTTAGGAATGTCATTAACTTTGATTATAAGAGGATGTGGAATCAGGAATCCAAAAGATACATTCGAGTCATGTTAATATTTCAAACTAAATAAAATTAATTCATTTATTTGGTTTTATAATATTAATTATTAATTTGAATTTAAAACTAAAATTAATAATGATGGATTCAATGTAACCAAACCTAAAGGAGCTATAACTTCCTTTATAACATCATTCTATTACATATGCATGTTTTCCTTTTAACTATTAAAAAAATTCTTGTATAAAACCCCATGTTTTTATTTATTTTCTAAGAGAATAAAAAATAAGAAACGAAGTACGATAGGTTATTTTAGAAAAGATATTCATTGAATTCAATACTTCTTAATTGAGAAGATCTTGGCCATCTACTATGTTGCACAAGGAAAATAAATAAGATTTTGTACCATTCTATTACCAGACTCTTAAAACATGCATCATTTCTATGGATCTATCATTTTTTATTCTACTTAATTTTTTCACATTTTTGTAAAATAAATGATTTTTTAATAAAAAATAAATAAATAAATTCAGAAAAATAGAAATTATGTATCATAATAGAAAATATTTCACAAAGAATGATTACTCAAATTTTAAATACAGAGTGTAAGTTATTGAATATGATTTAAATGATAGGGCATAAAGGATTCGTGGAATAAGGAAAAATGTGGAGAGAAAATGTGCAATGGATAACTATTTATGTCTATGAATCCTGGGAAGAGTAACTGAATAAGTCATGATCCAATGGTGGAAGATATTCAAACACTCCTATTTAAAGTAGGAGAACATGAGGTGGAAAAGGAGGAGGTAATTAATGATCTATTACACCTCACACATCTATTTATATAGAACAGTTTTGATGAATACATGCATGATAATATTGGTATGGGATATCAATAGGTTTTAGATAACATATAGAATAAAGAATATGTGCTATATGATCTCCCTATCTATTACAAAGCATAATAATTAGCACCACTACACCTTCATTTAACCTTGTAAGAAGAAGAAATGTAAAACATGATGAATGTCTGGAGGATATGAATACATATCCTCATCTATAAAAAAGAACTCTGAGATGCACTTTCCACTAAAAAATAAATTAAATCCAAACAATCCCAGGGGTATAGTCTTTTATTGAACTATATATAATTTAATTTCATTGAAGTATATTTTATTATCAATCCCAACTAATTATAATTTTCATATTTTTATAAATAGTGTCTTTTATTTGGGTATGATGAATAAAAAGAACATTAAAATCTCAAGGAACACATGGAGCTTTCCAATGACATTGAACATTTATTAGAGGAAGCCAACGAAGTGATCCAAGTGGATCTTTCTGAAGAACCAAAGACGCACATTCCCTATATGAAAGGGGATAATATGGAGTTGATACTTTTTTATTCAATCATTATAAAATTAAATTTAATGATAATTTTCTCTTTCACTATTATTTTAAAATAGTATAATTAGAGAAACAATTGGAAAGGTAAGAAGAGGATTCACAATTAGCAACCGAAAAATTGGACAATTCTAACTTCATCATAAACCTCCATAAAAGTTTTTACACATTTTGAAAAGGGTCAAAATATTTTACTATTTCCATGGAGTCCTCAATAATGATGAATAATTTAATGGTATAAAGTAAAAAATGTTGTAATTTAAATCTATGAAACTCCAACCACTGACAGACATTAGATAATAGCTAGTAATACCCTTATAAAAGATTTCAACCCCCATGGTGCACATAACTATCAAACAAAGGATTATCCTTATTTAATTTCTGTTGTTTCAATTTATTTAAATTTTAATTCATAGTTTAGTAATTAGTAATTAAGATAAAACTTAATCCCTATATCTTTTTTATAATACAATATCATGGTATTTAAAAATTAATGTGTTATTTTATTTTATAGTTCCATGATGTTGATAGCGCAAGGTATCCCCCATACATTACAAAGAGGAGAAAATGAGCTTCCTTAAAAGGGGATTATGATTTTTAATTTTTTATATAATTTCACAACAAATCATTATTTATCTATTTTTAATCATTAAAAAAAATTCAATGCCATAATTTGAACCCTGGAATTCTAGTGTCAATCCATGATAAAAACATTTCTTGGAATAATATTCATGCCCTGTTTTAATATTCAATATAGACATTATTAGATAATTGAAATGGTAAAATTAATTAGTAAGGTTAATCTCGAGGTGATAAATTTGATAAATAATAATTTTTTAGAATATTATTACTTTTGTAGATGAAATTCTTATTCGAATTAGAATGTTTGGAATTTCATACATTTACATGGATTGGTTTATGTTTTTTTCCCTTTACATGAATATATTTCCAAAAACATATATTCTCATATCTATTAAAAATACTAAAACAATTTTTCTATTTTTTCTTTAGTATGTTTCATGAGAGGCATTGGTATGTTTTTCTACTCAAACATTCTAGACATATTATTGAATTTATACCTGCATGGAATCATTTTTAATATCATTGAGGAATTTTATTATTTATAACCTTTATCCTTTGGAAAACCTTGATATTAATCCTTTTCCCATATAAGGAAATAATGAACATGATAGAAAATAATCCATATTACTATCCCAATATATATTCCTGCCCTACTCAAATTATCATTCATTATATTCTAATGACTATGTATGGGGGAGAGGTTGTCTATAATATATAGGTATGTACTTAATTGAAGATATTTTTTAGGGTTTCTAAGTGATTTTGGTATTTTCATGTAGAATTCATTATAATTTATTATTCTCCAATATTTCAAAAATATATATACAAATAAAAATAAATAAAAAAAGGAAAATTTTGGTTTGTGTCATAAGATGATAAAAAGTAACCATTTCCAAAAAATGTTCTATTGATCAAACATGGTTAGGTTTTGGATGTGAAATTTTTATTAGTAAAACATTTGGAATATAAAAATATATATAAACAATAGGGGTGATTTAATCATTATTTTTACCTGTATTGTGTACCTACATAGAGCTTTGGGGAATAGATAGATGACATCATTTTAGGAGTATTTTGATTGATCTTATATATAGATATCATACATATTTTTAATGAACCATGCATCCTTTTGGAGATTTATTTATGTTTTTACCCACCTTCTTTAAGCCTTTGATAAATTTGAACCTTAAAAAATCTCCCATGATTAATTTTGATATATATATCTACACATTAGAGATGTTATATGACTTACAGAACTACGGTAGGTGACCTTTACATGTGGTGTGAGAATTAATTCATTGCATTTTTTACCATGAGAGATGAATAAAAAAATAATTCAAGATAATATAAATTTGTTATGGTTTGTACATCAATGATGAATTGAGAAATTAAAATTTAAGGAAAAAAGAGAACTATTATTTCAATAGTGGGAAAGTAAATTTCATGATTGGAATTTTTTATTTGATGATTGATAATTTGGATGAATTAGTTTTTTCTGAATTCAAAGTATTATTTCCCACTATAAAATATATTTTTTAATTTCTTTTAATATTTGAATATTCGTAGAATGAAATTCTGTTGTGAAATTTTTCAAATTCAATGCTTGAGAAAAATAATGTTTTTAGTGTGGGGGAATTTATATAAAAACATATTACATGCTTGTATTAATATTAAAAAAACTATTTTTACATTAATTGGTTAATATTATTGGTATATATATTTTTTAATTTGTTGGAAGATATAAATTTTGATCCGAAATGAGAGAAAAGAATAGTGATTTCATGATCCAAATGAAGATTAGTGACAATTGATATGTCAAGGATCAAGACCAAGGCTTTAAAATTAATAACCATGATGAAATAGAGATAAAAAACTAGAAAACACATATTTACATCCATAAAAGTGATTTATGATGTTAAAGATGAAGAATATGGGGCATAAATAAAGGCGTAAAGGAAAAAAAGAATTTTGAGTAAAAAATAACTATTCATGATGTGATGAATATATTTCACATCATGACACACATTGTAAATTTTTTAGGATATAATTTAAATACATAAATATTATTTTTGGACATTTTATTGATGATTTTATGTCTTAAAACAACTTTTTACGATGAAAACGTTTTAGATGGGACCCATAAATTGATTCCTCTGAGAAATTAAATGAAAATGAACGTTTTAATAACCCCATTAGGACCTGATTTTAGAAGATACCCATTAAGGATGTAATTATATAACCTAAGGTGAGATTAAATTCTATAAAAGGATGCCAATGGTATTATAAAAAATTAAAATTTGATCTGAAGGATTGGTTGTTCTGCTCTATAAAAGGGAAGTAGCATTTTAGGTTTTCAGATTTTTTAGTCTCTTTTACCATGTAATGCATACTCATATTTTAATAAAGTGTTTCTCATTATTCTTATATTTGTATTCTATTCTAGTTATTTTACTCTCTTCTCCCTTTTCACTATAATCTCTTATGCTCATGATGTGGGAAAACTAATCTGACTCTTGGTATTAGGTGTGGTTTTGGAAAAATTCAAAAAATTTGTGCTTAAATTTTTTATGTTATTTAATTATTATTTTAGTTGATGTGAGAGATTTGAACAGTTTTAGTGATTATCCACTCTGATATTTAGTTCAAATAATTCTCTTTTCTTGCATTTACATTATTTCACTCCCTTCAATTGGATAAATATCTTCATATGATGGAGTTTATTTTATCTAATAGATGAAAGGGTATATGATGGAGTTGGGTCCAGAAAATCATCAAACTCTCTATTGAGTTGTGTCCTTAACCTTGATTATTGGAGGATGTGGGAATGGTTGTTCCAAATATACTTCCTATGGATCCAAAAAAAACACTCTTGATAAATTAAGTATAGTTAATTTATTTATTAGGTTTCCTAAAATAAATTAAAAATTTTTAATTTAAAGAATAAATAAATAAGGAAGGAATACCCACAAACAAACCCTATGGACTAAGACCTTTCTTCATAGAAACATTTTATTTCATCTGTGAGTTTTATATTTAGTATTTTGAAAAAGTCTATTCAAAACAATGGAATTTTTATTTCTCTATAAATTATTAAAAAAATAAAAATATTTTGAATGGGTGAATTGACAATAGAGATGGATTAATATAGAAGTTCTTAAATGGAGATGACGCTGCTCAGCCACAATGCTTCACTAGAAAAATGAATTATTTTTGTACCACTATAAGATAGTCATTTAAAAAATGTAATCATTTTTGGGAAGGTATGTATTTTTTACTTCAATTTATTCTTTTTCATGATTTTTAAAATAAATTTTTTTATATAAAAAATAGAAAAAATAAATATAAAATATTATTATTTCTCCATGATGTATCATAAATGTAGAAATTCAGCATGGAGTGATTACTCATAAGTGAAATATAAAAAAATGGATGATATTGATTTAAATAATTAGGTTTAATGTATCAAAAACATAATGTAAGATTTAGAGATAAAAATGGATTGGATAACTAGATATTTCCATGCATTATAGAATCAGAAACTTATGTTACAGTCTATGTTATTTCTAGAAGAGATTTCACCAATAGACTTTGATGTTGAAGAACATGTGAAGGTAAATGAGGTGATACTGATAGATGTATTTCCCATTTCTTGAACTCTTATAGTGTGGAGGGATGATAAATACCTGGTTGTAAATATTCACATGGGATACCAATATGAATTAGATAAATTCATGAATGAATATGCGGTGAAATATGATATCACCATCCCTAAAGAAGTTGAAGAATCAACACCACTAAACCTCAATTTAGACTTGTAAGAACAATAAACCTCCAAAGTGGTGGAATTCAAAGAAATACTTGAGAATATTGACTACCTATATCAATCTAGTCAAAATATACTATGATATATAACTTCCAATAAAGAAATCATTAAATCCAAACTAACCTAGTGAAATGGTATTTTATTTAACTATATCTCTTTTAATTTCATTGAATACAATTTTATTATTATTCCAAACTATTTTAATTTTTTATATTTGTTTGACTCTTTTTTTCATAGAGTAAGATTATGAAAACAAACATGCACCTATTAAGGAACACTTGGATCTCCTCGAAGACAATGAACTTTAATTAAAAGAATCACATTAAGAGATCCAAGTGGATCTTCTTGAAGAACCTGAGACACATAAAACCTATATGAAATGTGAAGAATATGATAATGATTCTTTGTGATTCAATTACTTTCTAATTAAATTTCATATTATTGTTCCCTTTGAATGTTATTTTAATGTTCTACACCTAGAGAAACCACTTGATAATAAAGAAAAGTTCTTTCATGTAGCAACCAACAAATCGGGTGATCTGTACTTCATCGTACACCTCCCATGAAATCTACACCTCATTACAATGGTGGTGGATCTAGTATACTCTATCCATGGAGTCCTAAACAAGGATAATGAAGTGAAATCTGGAAAAAAATATGTTTTGGTTCAAATATAAGATAATCCACCCACCAACAGACTTTGGATAGTATTTTTTACTACCCTTATAAAGGCATTAAAAACCCAAGATCCACAGAGGGATCAATCCAAGGATTTCCCTCATTTTTTATTCTATTTTTATAAATTTATGTTAACAAAACATAGTATAATAATTAGTTATTAGGATTCATCCAAAAACCACTATATTTTATAGTTTACGTTATCATTGACTTTAAACACTATTGTGTGATATAAATTTATAATTCCATGATTTTGTTGGAATAAGACATCACCTAATCATCAGAAAGTGGGGGGATTGAAATTTGTTAACAATGGATTATGATTTACAATTATTTATTAAATTTTACACCCCATAGTTATTGATATATTTTTTAAGATTAAAATAAAATTCCATTCCCCACATTGAATCCTTACACACTAGTGTTGATGTATGATCCATAAGTTTCATCAAATAATCATTATTCCTTGTCTTAATTGTCACAATTGACATGATTATCTGAGTGAAATAGTAAAATGAATGAGTAAGTTTAAGAAGAATTTGATAAATTTTAGAAATCATGCATGTTTTAATTGATTATATTTTTTATAGATGAAATTATTCTAATAATTGGTATGTTTGGAATTGTTGAAATTTCTAAGGATTGTTTTAACATTTTTGTGTATAGAATTTAGTAATTGTAAAAACCTTTATGTTCTCATCCATGAGAAGAATTGTGAACCAATTTTTCCCACACATTTAATAGTATATATCATAATATTTTTAGGAATGTTTTCCTTCTAGAACATGTTTGACATCTAATCAAAACAATGACTGTACAAAAAAAATAATCATATTGAGGAATTTTTTAATAATTCCACTCTGTCCATGGGCCCACCTTGACATAAATCCATTTTTCCCATAGAATCCTAGAAATTTATGGATAGGAAATTATCCATATTATAATCTTATAATATATATTCCTACTATATTTATAGTATTTTTCATGATATTTAAAAAAAAGTGTGGGAGATAGGTTCTACATGGTGGGTATGAGTATAGTTTGTTTAGGAGAGTTTTTTTGGTTTCTCATGTAATTCTGGGCGAGGAAATATATCATTAATTGTAATTTATTATTAAAATCTCTTTCTAAATATATATATATATATAAGAAAACAAATGAATAAAATGTGTTCTGTTTAAGGAGGATTAGAGATCACCATAACAAGAATGACGATCATTTAGTTGTATATCATTAGGTAATTTTTATAATATTTTTATTATTCAAAAAATTATAATAAAAATAAAAAATATATAAATATGGTTAATTCATTTAGTATTCTTACTTGTATCATGTTCCAACATAGGGATTTGTGAAATGGGGGGATGATATAGTGGTAGGAGTAATCTTATTGAAAAAATATTTTCATATCATATAGAATGATAAAGATTAAAAAACTATTTATTATTTATTTATTTAATTACCCATATACCTTGAGCCTTAGAGACATTGGAATCTAAATAAGAATCCCGGATGATTAATTTTTTACTTTTGCCTCTATGCCGAGGAGAGTTTGGATGCCTTTTATGCCTAGAGTAGTGACATTTACTTGAGGTATGATCAAAATATACTAAATTTATTGCCTTGAGATATGTGTAAGAAAAGAATTCAATATTTGGTCAATTTAACATGGAATGGACATTAATGATGTGTTTAGAAATTAATATTGAGGGTAGGAAGAGAAATTATATTTCAAATATTGAAACATAAATTGAATGGTTGGATTTTTTTATTTGAAGAGTGGGGAGTTGTATGAAGAATTTTCATAACATTTGAATGTTTACATTTTATTGAAAACCTGTTTATTTTTTTATTTTGTAATTTTAAACATTTTAGGATGATATTTTTTGTGGCATTGTTGAGATTACATGCTTGAGGACAAGAAAGTTATAAGTGTGGGTTAATAAATATACAAATATTTTACCTGACTAAATTTATATTAAACTAATTTTTATCAAAATAATTAATTAATAATTACGGAATTTAATTGTTTTTATATTTTGTGGTAGGATATATAATTTTCTCAGAAATAACAAAAAGTGCGATGATTTTGTGATGCAAGAAATAAATATTCACAAATGATAGATAAAGTTCCAAGACCAAGGAATATAAAAAATAATATGTAAAAACTGATGAAAAAACTAATAAAAACACATATTTATATCATGAATAATTAATTTAGTTCTTAAGAGGTGAAAAATTTAGAGTGCAAATCAAGGCATAAAAGAAAAAATAAATTCAGGAATGAACATCATGAGTCATAAAGTGAAATATATATTCCACATAATGATACAACTTAGAAGCTTTGAGGACACAATTTCAATCAATAATAATAATCTTTTGGTGCTTACTCAATAATTTTTCAACAAAAAACTCTTTTTATGATGTGAAAGTGCTTGAAAATACCAAAAAGGGCCGCCTTTGATGAAATGAATGCACTAGCACTTTTTAATGACCATATTATGATCTGATTCAATAGTGAACCCATTAATAACACAATTATATAAATTGGGGTGTTACTAGGAGTTAAAAGTATTCCATGGGATATTTTAATGAACATAAATCCTCAAGATTGTCCAATAAATTATGGAATATGCATGAAATTATTTTTGTTTTTTGTTTTCTGTTTTATTTTTCATTTTTTTTCAAGGAATAAATAATCAAATTTTATTAATATTTTAACATGATATTATTTCATTTTATTTATATATATTCTCCTCAATCCTTTCTCCCTTTATATCTTGATTTATTATGATCATGATATTGAGTGACTAGCCTGAGTATTGGCCTTTAGGTAAATTTCATGACGATCTCAAATTTATGGGCCTTAATGATTTAAATGTTTTTAATTATTTCTGTGGTAGATAAAAGCTAATTTTATAGTTTAGGTCATAATATATAATTTCATTAATTTCAAATACATCTCTTTTATTTAATTTAAAAAATTTCCTCCATTCTCTTTTAAAAATCTTCTTCTTAATGTGGATTTATTTTACTCCAATAGATAAAAGAGAATACAATGGATATTAGTCCTGGAAAGTGTCATAATCTCGATTGAGGTTTGTTATTATCCATGATTATATGAGTAGGTTGAATTGGGTTTTCCAAACACATTTCCTATGCATGATAAAATTTCACACTCAATAAACTGACGAAGGGTAATTCATTTATGAGACTCATAAAATGAATTATAAAATTGAATTAAAACAAAAAATGAATAACAAAGGCACCCACATAACAAAAAAATAAGGACGATGAAATTTCTACCTAACTTAATTTCATTATATCATCATGATTTCATTTCATTTTTTAATCAAAGTTTATCTTCCAAAAACACAATTCTTATTTACATTTATAAAATAATAAAAACACAAAAATTATTAGAATGGGTAAATTATGAATAGAAATTTATTGATTGTGAAGATCTATAAGTGAGACATACATAGTTATAAAATGTAATACACTATTAAAATAAATTATATGTTATACCTCTCAACAATAAGAATTTTATATACCATAAAATTTTTTCATTACAACATAATGATAAATTTTCCTGACAAACAATGAGATTGTAATATAAAACCCTTACCTCTTGTATGACTTACTTTTTAGCTATTTGATACTCTTATATAATAAATATAGATTAATTATACATATATTATATAAATATAATTGTATTTATCATAACCTATATTATTTACTTATATCCATTTATCCGATGTTTCTTAATTATTTTTTATAAAAAAAATCACTTTTTTGGGTAATAATCGCTTTATTTTTCATGTAATTTTAATTCGGTAGTTTTGGTCCTTGTAATTTGATCATGGATCCATAATCTCAATAATTTTTATCATTATATAGATTAAATATATATTAAATACATATATACTTAGATCTATCCATAAATGTGGGGACAAAAAAATGAATTGCACCATCTGTGGAGGTTTTTGGCCATACATAAGTATGAACAATTTTATCACTTTCTAATAGATGAGATGAAGTAAAGTTGAATAATAATAGAAATTTATAGAAATATTATAATTCCATATATATTATTCTTATATTCAAACTATCCTTATTAATGTATAAGTAAAATTGAAATGGAAAAAAGATCACATAGCTTCGTGGTGGTGGTGGCCCACATGTATGCACGATAAACATTATCGTTTACCAATGGATTGGAATATAATAATATAGATATGATATTATTATTCCAAAAGAATAGTTATTTTACAAATATAATATGTAAACAATAAACCCACAATAATACCTGTTTATAAAATATGGAGATGAAAAAAGAATTTTATCGGCACATGGAGATTGTTAGCTGTACATACGCACATACAATACTAGTACTTCCAATTTGATGGTAAAGAGGGTATAAAATTATGATTTAATAATAATAATAATATATAATTGTATTTAGGATAATTAATTTATTATTTTATGATAAAAACCTCATCTTAATGAGATGTAAAATAAGTAAATGAAAGAAAGTGATCAGTGAAGGAAATTTTTTCTTCTTTTAAAAATATTATTTATACCTCCAATTAAGGATCCTAAGGATGGTATTATTGGAATAAAATCACAGTATAATTATGATATATATTTTTATAAGATAAATATGTAGGGTGTTTTCAACATAAAAGTCAAAAAGTATTTTAATAAAGAGAAAGTACGGGTGTCCTTTCATAAATGA
Source organism: Viscum album (assembly GCA_963277665.1). Taxonomy (NCBI): domain Eukaryota; kingdom Viridiplantae; phylum Streptophyta; class Magnoliopsida; order Santalales; family Viscaceae; genus Viscum; species Viscum album. The sequence continues at coordinate 267,813,489 of OY728158.1, forward strand.
GGAGACGAGGACTCTTGGAATTTCATAGAATATTAAAATATAATAAAATCATAATAAAGAAAAATTTTACAAATGGAAGGATATTACAAGATAAGGTATGTGGGTTAAATTAAATAAAAAATAATATTTTTTCAGGTTTAATTGGCGTTTTAACCATTATATTTACGTTAAACACCTTAATTAACCTATTTTAACATTAACTATCATTATTAATTTTACCCTTATTAAATGTTATAATTTTATGTATAAGGTGAAAATTTTATGATAAATTAACAAGGGATTACTTTTTAGACCATATATTATCCACCTTTACATGCTTAAATATTTTTAGTATTTTTAAATGATTTATTAAAATATTATTTTCATAAAATATCATTAATGTCAATTTTGACATTATATATTTAATTTTAATTTTAGGGAAACAAAACAATGATTTAATTTAAATATAATCCAATAAAAAATCTCAATTATATCATTGTTCTTTAAAACAATAATTTAACACAATAAATCTAGCAATTTTTTTATCTTTTAATACTTATTTTATCATTTATTGTATTGTTAAATTTATTGAATAAATGGGGTGTCGATGTGGAGCCATCATTTTGGGTAGTTATTCAACCACTAAAAAATAAAAAAAATAAAAAAATTAATTTATCTATAAAAAACATTTATTAATTAATATTAACACTTTTTAAACTTGTGAAAAAATATTAGAGACTTTAAAGGCAAGAGTGTGAAATTGGTTACTTCATCTTTTACTTAAATAAATACAACCTTAATAATCAAATAAATATGGCACCATGAGGCTATATAGATTCTAAAAATAGATGAAAATGGATAGAATATACCAATAAAATAGGATAATGTAAATTATTAATGTAATTTTCAATCCATATACCAAATTATTAACTTTATTTTACCTATTTTAACATTACTGTGCTGAAAAAAAATTAATATGGTTACTATTCATATTATAAAAAAATAAATGATGAATAGATACAAAATTTGAACCTCATGATTCAAAATATAGAATCCATTTTTCAATATTAAATTCATATAAACATTGGAGATTAATTTAAGAAAGAAACCCAGAACACAACAGAGAATTGTTTGTTCAACGAAAAAATACTTTTTAGTTTAAAATTATTTTTATAGAAAATCTAAATATAAAACTGATTCCAATGAACCTAAATAGAAACATATTGACTAATATAAATTTAAAATATTTTTATAAAAAAATAGAATATTGTAAATTCCTAAAAAAGAAATAAAAAACTGAATTTTTAACTATTCCGTGAAAAATCAATCATTTCATAAAAATTGAAAAAATTCACTCAATGATAATTTTAAGTGATTATTTAAAAAATAATGTTTTCTTAAAATAAATTTTCAAATTTGGAAGTAATTAAACATAATATTTTCTCATAAAATTTATTAACATTCATTTTTTAAGGAAATGTATTTTTGAAACAAAATATGAAATTACAAAAAATTGAATGTCGATATAAAAATTGATATTACCAAATAATTATTGATTCAGAACTTTATTTATATTTATTGATGTGGCCATTTTGATTCATAACAGCCAATATAATAGATAGAATATAAGTTTTATATTTGAATATTAATATTTCTAGGATCATTTAAACATTGGGTTACATGTCGAATATGCTATCGAACATAATGTTATTCTTCTAAATTCTCAGGGTGTAAAAAATTATAATTCCAAAACCATTTCTATAATATATTTGTTTTGGTTATCTACGTTGATTATTTTGGTTACCTATAATGGGGATCTATCATGAATAGGTTTGTGAAATAGTGGCATTGAATTGGGTTAGGATGGTGTTTTGAGTAAGTACTTGTGAAATTTCCTTGGGTGGTACGGAAATAGATTTCATTAACATAATATGCTACTAAGGCTAATTAAATTTGGCTATATATATAGTGTTACATTAAGACCCTACTTGAATATTTTTAAAATATACTGATCATTGTTGGGGGACAAGGTTCTTTCCAAAAGGTAGTATAGTATGTTTGAGACATAAATCCTGTAGTTCTAGGTTAGGATTATTGTGGGTTTTTATAGATTGATAATTCACATGGTAAAAACTAGGAAAATAATTTCAATACTAAATAATATACTTACAGGTTGTTATTATAAATATTTTTTTATAACTATAGAACTAGATTTATCACAATGGTGTGGGAATAATGAAGGGATGTGAGATCCTTAGATATACTGACAGAGGTTTAATCCAATTTATTTAGTATTGTGTGTGGTGTGGAGTGATCACTAGGTTGTTTTTAGTTTTAGGTGTTAATTTTTTAAGAGGGATATATGTAAAATCATGAGAAATGTTGTTGGATCCTGGATGATGATATATATTTTATGCTCAGTTGGACACCAACATAGAATCATATTTACTTTAATATGATTATATTGATTGGATCACCTTGATAGTGGTAGAGGTTGTATTCTAGTTATCATTATGATACGTTTCTTTTATAGAATTAGTTTTGGAAGTTGTATCATAAAGTCTTCATATAGCTTCTCTTGTGTGTATACCATATGTAAGGTATTTTTTATACTCTTAAAGAACAATGAGGTTTTATAGTTTAGTGTTAGTTTGTTTATGTTTTCATTTTTATTGTCCATATATATTATTTCTTGAAGAATTTTGCGGTAGGATTTTTTTGGAAGATCTTGATCAAAAAAATTAATGGTAGTTTTCAAGATTGCATATTATTACCTTTAATGAGGTTGTTATATTCGGTTCTCTTTAAGATTCCCACATTGAGTAGAGAATGATTAACTATGGGATAACTTCTTACAACCTTGAAACATTTATAAAACTTTTATCCACATTCACTTATTCATTGAATGATTCTCTTTCATACTTGAAAAGTAGTTAGTAAGCATTCACATAGAATAATAAATTATAATGAACACACATATTTTTAATGAGGTTCACCTCTATTTTTTATGACTATAACCTTAGTGTATGATGGTTATATTTCCCCATGAACATGTATTCATTTTTTTTATCACTGAAAGAATCAAAAAGTTTATGACCATGAACATGTTATCCTAGAATTGAAAAGGAATAATGAATGACCTAAATTTGAATTATAATACATAGGATGTTTTCCTACCCCTTATTAAGTGATCATTTTTAGAGTGACATAATTATTCAAAAGATGGAAATAATTCTGATCAACTTCTTCTAAATTTAGAAATCAAATAGCTGCTTCCATGGCATAGAAATTAATCATTTTTCTCAGATATATAGAAATAAAATTGGTTACTTCTTCATTCCCTTCTTCATTAAGAATAATATGAATGAAATACAGACTAGAAAACTCAATTCTCTTCTTAGAACAAAAACATAATAGGAATATAAAAATTTGATCACAAATTATTCTTTTGACTATAATATTTGACTAACATTATGAGTTATTATATATGATTATCGAATTGTCAATTTAAATTCAATAAATTGTTGCAATGAACTCATTTAAAACCTAACACATATCACATATTATTCTTTTAATTACATTTACGGTTTCTAATATATTTAATACACTTATATCTCAAGCACACTCAATATTCTTCTTGGATTCTCCATCCAGACTATTGAATTGATTCATTGATGGTTGGTAGGGTGGATGGAATGTGTCTACTGTATGAAATGGTTTTTTTGTGAAACAATATGTGTTTTATATATTATTTATTATTTTTATGACTAGGTTGTCCCTTAGAATCAAATAATATCCTTTTTTTCAAAAATATTAAGATTTACTATATCTTATTACTCTTCAAGAATCCATATACATGTGTTCTCCCTTGTTTATATACTTATCCACATAGACAATGCACATGTATTATTTTGTCACATAATTAGAATGGTTTATTATTATTTGTCATTCAAGTGTTGTGAGAAAATAGTCTTAAAAATCTCAAAATGTTTTTATAGATATCTTATTTCAAAAACTAATTGGATCGATGAGGTTTCAGTCTCATATGTTGTGGAAGGGATCTGTTTTCCAAGTGGAAATTTAGATCACTCAATTTTATTAGATTTTACATTCAGTATCGGGTGTTAATATTTTTTTGGAGAGGTACACAACCTATTCAATTATTTTTAATTCATTCTTGGATTCTCATAAATCTTCCCCAATTATAATGTTGTATCATTGATTGATATTGAAATTTATAAATATTTTGGTATTTTAATCATCACATGGTTTCTATAACATGATATTGAAATTAATATTTTCTTAATTTATATTGAAACTACTTCCTTCTTGTTTGTATTATCATGTTCATATAGCCATAATTAAGTGAAACATCCTTATTTTGACATTTGAAATCATGAATTAATTATGATTTGTGAATTTACGCCTCGAAGTTGATTTATATCAAATTGAATAAATCCTATTATTCAAATATTGTATTTTATGCAAGATGAAGATTCATGCATCGATTTGGGAGAAAAATCATGTCTTCTTATTTGGGTTCGATTAATGAATATTACTGGAGTGATGATCCTAAAAAGCAATATTAGAACGATGGAGAAATCCTTAATCAGGATGTTGAAGATGGTTCCATGGATTTCTTGGGATGTTGATATAAATATTATTAGATGACAGATTATTTATGTTTAACTATTTTTAATTTGGTAGTAGTAACCACTCCAAATTCATCCCAAATTTACTTTTTGATCAATCTCATGATGTTATATAAACAATCACATTTCTCCATCATATCATGCTGGAAGGGGGATTAGGAAACCCAAACACTATGAACACCACTCTGCATGTGTGACTCCCCAACCCTAGTTACCCAGAGTCAGTGCATTATTACATAACATTGCCATGATAACAAAGAAATCATGTCTCGAAAGACCGATCAGTTTAGTATTATTGGAAACAAGATTCATACATAAGTTCAACTTTACAGCTTCCAGAGAAATACAACACGAATATATTTTATTAAAAACATCCAAGCCTACTTGATTATGCATGAAGGTCACTCATAACTAACTTCTTTATATCCTAGGAAAATGAAACATAAGAAAGGGGTGAGCTCAAACGCTCAGTAAGGGTAAGTAGTACAGCGTAAAATGACAAAAATATTAAGCATGGCGAATAATTGAAACCACATTCCTTTAACAATAATAAATATGAATACTTTTATGGCAGGAATATGATCTAAGTAAATAATTCCATAATAAAACATAATCATGGATATTCTACTGGAAGAGTGACCACATGAACCGTCAATATTATTTTCATAATGAGGGAATGTATAATGCCGGACATTCCGAAACATTTGGTCAAGGCCTCGGCCAAGACGTCTAAAAAAGATTAAGGCCTCGGCCAAAACCATATATCAAAATTGGGAAAGGGCCTCAGCCAATTCCACATCTAGTTGTCTTGTGAGACCTATTGATGTATCGAGGAGCTATAGCGGGCTCCGCCCATCACTTACTAAGTCCAATACATTCCTCATATGAAAAGGTTTAAAAATCTAATAAACATTAGTATTAAAACTCGCATACAAAATTTCAATACATTCTCTATAAACCATGAATGGTATGAAAATAACACATCCACAGTAAAACATATCACAAAACCTTCAATACAATATGGAAGTTTTGTATCATAATAAATCAACATCAAATAAGCTTAAAATCCATCAAAGGATGTTGACACAAATGAAATTAAAACTATTTGAGAGAAATATCTATTTTTTTGAAATCATTTAAAAGTGACATAATTATAAAAGAAAAAATTTTCTTTTAAAATATAATTATAAGCTTATAATTTAATCTTTGATGATTTTATAATGGTGGAAAATAGTCGCACCCGCCATATAAGTTAAAAAAGACATTCTTATCTTAATTCTATCAAAAAGGTTAAAAAGGACCTTATTTGGAAAATGAAGGAACGATTCCTTTATAAAAATATTATAAAAATTCAAAAAAGGGTATAAATGACTTTAACTGATAGTCTATAAAATATTATAAATTTTCTTAAATACATTTTTAAGAAACATGTATGTGGATGATAAAGAGGACCGAGTACATAATTACGTATAAACAACCTCGGATAATGAAGAGATTGTGAAATAAACACATTCCTATTAATTTTCCTTGGTCTAGGGTAGGTTAACCTCTTGTATAATAGTGACATAATTGTTATAAAATTATACAGGAATCATACACATTAATATGATATCATATATGATCTTTTAACATTTCTTTGTTAATAATATATTAGTATTATTGTCATATCGGGTGTTAACGGATTCATTTTCCTTTATATTCTTTGTTATGTGAGTCATATTTGTTATGGATGGGATGTATAATATTCATATCAAAAATGATATCAAGTCATTAAATTTTATTTTTAATCATCAAATGAAAATTAGCCTTGAATGCATATGATGCGGAATGAATCTCATCGCGTTCGTGGAGACGGTAATCCGAACGTACGCACGAGCGACAATATCATTCTTTTGATAATAAAATAATATATAATTGGATGGTATATCATATATAAAGAATCATTATAATTTTATATTCATGATTCACATCAATTACACAACATTATAATACCCATCAAAATAATAATGTATTGAATAACAATTACACCACAACGTGGAGACGGTAAGTCGTACGTACGCATGTATGGTGACATGTCATTCAAAGGATGGATAGAATAATGAATATGGATATAACATATTTATAATAACATCATAGTATATATAAGATACTGGAGTTATTATTTTAGAATGGAAATAACAAAGATAGAAGAAGTGGATGAAGAAAATAACTTGATAGAGGGTGGTGAAATTATTACCTCTTCTTCGGGTTATTCCTTTTGATTTGATCAAAACTGCTCCTTAAGATGGACTTCTGACTAAAGAAAGTCCCATAGGATGAAGTTATGAATGTTTAGACGATATTTGGGAAGAGTTTGGCAGAGCCAAATGGCTTTGAAGGTGTGAATTAGAGAGAAGGGGGATTGCCCTTTTATAAGAGGGGTGAGGGGCACCTTAGGAAAATCTAGAAATATTATTCTATAATAAAATTATCTTCGGTTTATAATGGCTCAAAAATGGATTATTTAAAGGATAAGGTGGTTCTGGTTCTAAAACCACTCAACCAATAGGTGTTAGATAGTTTTGAGTCACTATATTAACTTTATCTTTTAAATTTAACTCTTAGTTAAATAGTTTGACATTTACCATGACTCTTTGTATTTTTATATTATATGGTTAATAAACTTACTGTATACTTCCATGTGAACCCCAAGTGGTCAATTAATGATACACCTATCATTATATAAGTCCTCTATCTAAACTATATATTTTTAGGAATAGAATATCAATTAATAATATAATATTTGTTTTAAAAACTCTTTTATGTGAATTTTGACACTATTTGTTATTTTGTTTTTGCTAAATTCATAACAGCATTATTACATCGAAAAATTTTCATATAACCAACCCTAATATGTCATATTAACCTAGAAAATTCGTGTAATTCATAAAAAGTCTAAAATTACATTTATTTGGATATCTATAATCTCAATTATTTTAATATTTCATTAATTAATTAATTACTGCATCAGCATTGTGTCATAAATAGAATAAATTATTTAATGTCTAAAAATTATAAATAAAATAAAATTATCTAGGAAATCTATTTGGATTTATAATTAATATTTATAATCTAATGTATCTTATTTATAAACCATTATTAAAAATATTTTAGTTATTAAACATTGATTTTAACCCTTTTAACTCTTCTTTGAATTAAATAATAACAAATGTCCTAATTTAATTCAAGTGGACCAAAGAGGTTAATATTTTATTCCTAATGTTTCTTTTTGTCTAATTATACTTATCCAATAAAATTTGGACATGTGATAGGGTAATAATAATATCATTTTTACCCTTAATTACCCGATTTGCTTTTAACCGTATTAAATAAAAGTAAAAAGTTACTATTTACCAAAAATTATATGTATCATATTGAACCAAATATTACTACTTGATATTAACCATGTCTCTCAGATTTTTGAAATTCAAATCACATAAGTGGAAAAATTATTTTTTATGTGAATTTTCAAATTCTCCAAGGAGATGGGTTAAAGACGGTGAAAAGTTCAATAAAATTTTTATATATCTAAAATTATTATAAACTAAATCCAATGAATTACATTGAACTTATATAAGTATTATGTATCTATTTTGACCTAAAATAAATTCAAATAAAATAAATAGATATTTATATAAAAATTCGGTTTTAAACTATTACTCGGTGTTTTTCACTATTTATCAAAAATTGAATGTTTTCAGAAAAATACCAAAATTTCACCCTAGGCTAATTTTGATATTCTGAATCTAAAAATGAAGTCCATTTTGAAAGATAAATTTTATAAAATTTCAAAAAGGGGGTATTAATTTCATAACAGATAGTTTGATTAGTCATTGTGTGTTAGAATCTAGAATTTGCGTACAATGCAAACTATTGAATTATTCAAATGGAAAGGTATTGTGTAAGATTGGGGTGTTACATTCTACCCTCCTTCAAATAATTTCATCCTAAAAATTTCAAGAATATTACTGCACAAAAATACTTGGGATGTTCTTCATCATAAGTTCCTCGGGTTCCCACGTTGCCTCTTCCATCTTATGGTGTCTCCATAGAACTTTTACAAGACGAGTTGTCTGGTTTTTCAACACTTGTTTTCTGGTATCAAGAATCCTGATGGGCTCTTCACAATAAGACAGATAAAGTTCCAGTTATACTTCCACATAGGTGAGTACATGCGTTGGGTTAGGCATGTATTTTCTCAACAGTGATACATGGAACACATCGTAAACATGGGAGAGATTTGGCAGCTTTGTCAAACGATAAGCTACAACCTCAATTCTTTATTGAATTTTGAAAGGTCCGATGTACCTAGGACTCAATTTTCCCTTCTCACCAAAACGTATAACACCCTTCCATGGAGATACCCTCAAAAAAACATGATCTCCTACCTGAAATTCCAAATCCATCCTTCGGTTGTCATCACAGCTCTTCCACCTACTTTGAGCTGGTTTGATGTGGTTTTGGATTACCTTCACCTTTTCCATCATTTCATCTACCAGTTCTGGGCCTACGAGTTTTCTTTCACCAACATCATCTCATCAGGTTAGTGTGAGACATCTCTTTCTGTATAATGCTTCATATGGTTCCATCTAAATACTTGAATTGAAGCTATTGTTATAGGAAAATTCTACCATAGGGGAATATTGATCCCACATAACATGAAGTCAACTAACCATGATCTCAACATCTATTCTCTGGTTTGAATAATTTGTTCTGATTTTCCATCTATTTGAGGGTGGTAGGCAGTGCTCAAACGAAGCTCAGTGTCCATGGATTCTAGAAGACGTTTCCAGAATCTTGATGTAAAACATGGATCACGATTAGAAACAATCAATAGTGGTACTCCATGAAGTATAACAACTTCATTAATATATAGTCTTTCCAATTCTTAAAGTGGTAAATCATCTCTTATAGCAAGAAAATGATCTGACTTGGTAAGATGATAAAAAATGACCCCAATTTCTTCGTTCCTTCTAGGAGTCTTTAGTAGTCCCATGAAAAAGTCCATCTTAATATTATCCCATTTCCACTCAGGTATGGGAATAGGTTTCATGACTCCTCCAAGTTGTTTCCTTCCAGCTTTCACTTGTAGACAAATCATACATCTTGGCAGAAAATCAGCAATCTCCCTCTTCATGTTGTCCCACAAAAAATGTTCCTTCAAATTTCTCTACATATTGGTGCTCATGGGGTGTATAGAGAAATTGGGACAATGAGCATCATCCAACAATTCCCTTTTTAGATCAGGAATATCGGGAACACAAAGTCTCTTCCCAAACATCAAAATTCCATATTCATACACAAAGTCACTTTATGCACCTGATTTTTTGTATACATTTTTATATATATTTTTTAAAATAAAAACATGTTTTCACCGAATATCTATTGTTTCATGAACACATTCTTTTATTTTGGTGATTCTGTTTATTTTCAAGAGATTTCTGGCCAAAACACACAAAACGAGAGAAGCTTTTGAAAATTTTCAAACTACACGGCATGTACTTTTATACATGCCCTGTACATTCTTATGGGGACACGAATCAAAAGGGGGAGTACACGCCCAAGTCACCATCTAGAGACTACACGCCGTGTGGATAACTAATAAACACCGTGTAATGGCTTCTAAATGCGGTTGGTGGCGCTTCCTAGGGACTGCACAACATGTGTGTCGGTGCTACACGCCGTGTACTGGCCACCAACCGGCTCCCAACATCATGTGAGTCAAAGACGGCGTGGCTAGACACCTACTGATGAAAAACTGCGGCAAAAGCAAGTTTAAAAGACTACACGGCATGTACTTTTATACATGCCATGTACTTAAGTTTTATATAAATAGAGGCCTTGGCCTCCAGAGGATAAAGATCTAGAACACTTGGAGAGAGGGGAACTTCTGCGGCCATATTCTTGAGCCACCATTGTCCCACTATTCCACCATTCCACCTTCTGACGCCTCTCCTCAAAGCTTATCCAATGATCACGTCAGGTATCCAAGGTGTTGTCTTCATTATGTCCTATATGTGTAACTAAACACCCCTTGTGTTGGGGCTGTGAATGATGAAGATTTTTTGTATGTTGGATTGATTTATATGCTTGTGATTGTTCTTTTAAATTCCTCTTATTATTATTTAACCATTGTTAACTACTTCTAGGAATCATGAACTGGACCAAGGACAGAATTCTCAGGGATCTAAAAGAAGAATAAGGATGAATGCTTTCATGGTCATTGAAAGGATTCATCGATTCATAAATGGCCTAAACAAAAATTAAGAATTGTGAAACACTGACTACCGGACCAGGGAGTCAAATTTATTCAATTCCAAGACAAAATCAACTGGACCAAGGGAATCTTTCCATTAATAAGATCCAGAATGTTGAATTATCATGAACAACCCAACCATATAAGAAATCCAAATTAAATCTCCATAATCACCATATCCCCAACACGCTCTTCTTCCTGCTAAATACATCAAAAATTCACTTGTTATTTTATCTTAAATTGTTAAATATTATCTCAAGTAAACAATACAACTTGGATAATCCCAAACAAGGAAATCCACTCTAAATTCAGCATAACTCACTAAATTAATTCTAAACTCAATTGAATTCATGCACTTACCATGTTCCCTATGGATCAACCCCACACATGCACTATACTAGGTTTAAGAGTGGGTAATATCAATTTGGGACACCGATAACATACCTTCGATAAAATGACTAACCAATTTTTGGCATCATTGTCGGGGAAATGATGGTTTCAGTACTAAAATTTAGTTACGTTAGTAATTAATTAAGTGAAAATAAAAATTAAAAATTCCTAAAAATTTAATTCCTAAACCCATTTTTATTTCTCTTTTGTTTTTCCTTTTATGCCTGGGTTTTTTTTGTGATTGTGCCTGATCATGGGTGCACGAGCAGACGCCTCACACTATCTAGGAGTGCCAATTCATCGGATCTTTTTTCGCTTGACTCGGAAAAATAATGGATATTGCTTCGCTATCATCGTACACTAGTGGAAACACACAAACAGAATCCGCAAACCATGGAGAACAAGGAGTAGGAAGCACCGACCACTGAATCTGCAGCTAGAAAACCATTCTAAGACCAGTAGCATCCTACTGCTGGTATACCGGAGCGGGCCCCACCTGGATGTTTCGTGGAGCTCCTCCCGAGGGACTACCAGCAACCACCAAATCAACCACTTCTGCAGTACAGCAGCCCCAGCAGAAGCTGCAGCTCTTTCAACAGCCCTACTTCGACCCTCAGGAGTAGCAGTACATGCCACGTCCACATCGTACTCTTATGGAGTGTGGCCTTCCTTCAATCCATGGAGTCGATATGGGAATCGTACATCCTCCGGTACTAGACCAACAATTAGAGATCGAGCCTGCTATCATGCAGCTGATCCAGAACACCGTCTAGTTCGGCACCCTGCCCAGTGAAGACCCAAACACCCATATCTCCAATTTTCTGGAGATCTGCGACACGTTCCGCTACCACAGAGTGTCCGAAGATGCCATTCATATTCGCCTTTTTCCCTTCTCTCTACGAGACAAGGAAAAAGATTGGATCAACGGGTTTCCGCAAAGATCTACCCTCACCTAGGAAGAGCTAGCCCAGGAATTTCTGTCCAAATATTTTCTATCATCGAAGAAGGTAACCATATGGAATGAGATCCACAACTTTCAGCAACACGACTCTAAGTCATTGTACGAATCATGGGAACATTTCCAGGAAATTTTACGTAAATTCCCACACCATGGGCTTCCACTCTGGATGCAAGTCCAAAGCTTCTACAGAGGACTAAAAAAAGATACAAAGTCCTTGGTGGACGCAGCTGCTGGAGGTACGGTAATGCGAAAATCCCCCGAATAACTTTTCAAACTACGTGAAGATATGTATGCCAACAGCTTTCAGTGGCATTCCGAGCGGGGGACCCAAAAACGAGGTATGCATAGTATTGATGCTACTACCATTCTTACTACCAAGTTGGATGCAGTATCTAAAAAGATCGATGTATTGAATCTCAAGGTAGAATCTCAAGTCTATACGGTGAACCATCTAGAAGGCGGTGGTTGTGGTAACAACCACATCCTGGGAGAATTCTCAGAACCTTCAATCCACCCTTCGACAAGAGAGGTGAGCTATGTTGCTCAAAAAAGATGGTCAAACCAGTTTCCATAGTACTAGAACCCGGCACGGCGAGATAATCAAAACACATGTTGGGGCCAACAACAGCAGAATCCTCCACCCCAGTGACCGCCTGGTTATAGTCAGCCACAATATCAGACCCCATACCCAAGGCCACAACATAATAAATAGGGCTCCTGCCATCAGCAAGGGTATCAAAACCCTCTTCCGCAGCATCCAAGGCAGTAACCACATCCACCAGCTGTGCAGCCACCCCAACAAGAGAATACCTCCAGGTTAGAGGACCTTATGAAAAAATTCATATCATCTTCTAAGACTAGATTTCAGAATCATGAGGCTTCTATTCGAGGCCTCGAGAACCAAATCGTCCATTTAGAAAACCATCTCTTAGGGAGACAGCCTGATACACTACCAGGCAACACCGAGAAGAACCTAAGGGAGGAGGCCCATGCCATCACTTTATGAAGTGGAAAGAATCTACACCAGAATGAACTGACACATTCAACTGCACCAATACTCCCAGTTGACAAAAAATATACAATTTCATACCCCTCTTCATCCAAAAATCCATCATCGGATGCTCAACCAGGCAAAGGAAAGGAGGACATCAAACCATTCGAGCCAACATTAACTTTTTCGGAGAGGATGAAGCAAAGGAAGCGGGATCACCAGTTTGGAAAATTCATGGAAGTATTCAAAAAGCTACGCATAAACATCCCATTTGCAGAGGAACTGACTCAAATGCCCACATCGGCAAAATTCATGAAGTAAATCCTCTCGAATAAAAGGAAGATGGAGGATTTGGGCACCATTGAACTGGAAAAGGAGTGATCCGTGGTCGTATAACAATCCATTCCTCTGAAACTCTAGGATCCAGGTAGATTTGATATTCCTTGTACAATTGGACCCTATGAATTTGGAAAAGCTCTATGCGACTTAAAATCCAGTGTCAAGCTCATGACATTTGGTGTTTTCCAAATGCTCAGACTCCACGATCTGAAACCTACCCGAGTTGCCCTTCAACTTGCTGATAGATCCATTAAATTTCCAAAAGGGATACTAGAGGATGTGCTCATAAAGGTGAGATGATTGATCTTCCCTGCATATTTTATTATCCTACACATGGAAGAGGATCAGAAGGCACCCATTATATTGGGAAGACCTTTTTCGGCCACAGGGAAAGTCTTGATCGATGTCCACCAGGGGGAGTTGATTTTCCAGGTAGGGGATGAAAGATTCTCTTACAATGTTCTAAAGGCCGTCAAAAAATCACCTTTACTTGAACATGAGGGCTGCTATGCAGTGACTACCATGTATGAACAACTAAGCAGACAAGAAGAAGATATGGTATGTTCTTCTAATATAGATGATATGATTTTTCCAGACATACCCAGTTATGAAGTGCCAGAGGACCTGAAATTCATTGAAGGCCAGGGCAGCCACTACTAGCAACGTGCTGTCATTCCTGACATCTTAGAGAGGGTAGAAGTACAACCACTCGTACCTTCCGTTCTCAAGGCTACTGAACTAGAGTTTAAGCCTTTCCCACATTCCTTAAAGTACGGGTATTTGGGAGATAAACATACTTTTCCCATTATACATAGTGCAGCACTATCACAGGAACATGAGGATACACTTCTTCAAGTTTTGAAGTAGAGATAGCAGGCAATTGGATGGACTGTGGTGTATTTGAAGGGTATCAACCCTACAATTTTCACCCACAAGGTGCTACTCGAAGAAGGAGAAAAGCCATCTAGACAACCCAGCGGTGTCTGAACCCTTCCATGAAGGAATTCATAAAGAAGGAGGTAATAATGCTATTAGTTACAGGCATCATTTACCCTATATCAGATAGCCCATGATTATGACCCCTCAAGTGTTCCCTAAGAATGGAGGCATCCCTGTGGTATCAAACGACAAGAATGATCTCATCCCCACTCGCACAGTCACAGGCTGGAGAGTCTGTGTAGATTACTAGAAGCTAAACGATGCAACAAGGAAAGATCATTTTCCCCTACCCTTCATGGATCAGATGCTCAAAAGGCTAGCAGGGAATGAATATTACTGCTTCCTCTATGGCAACTCAGGCTAGAATCAGATCTCTATTTCCCAAAAATAACATGAGAAGAGCACCTTCACTTTCCCATATGATAGGTTTGCCTACCGCAGGATGTCTTTCGGTATGTGCAGTGCTCCCTCCACCTTCTAGCGATGCATGATGGCTATTTTTCATGACATGGCAGAAAAAATCTAAGAGGTCTTCATGGAATATTTTTTCGTTTACAGGTAGTCATTTACCACCTATTTGTGGCACCTAGAGCTAGTACTGGAGCAATGTGAAAACACTAACCTAGTTTTGAACTACAAAAAATGTAATTTTATGGTGCAAAGTGTCATAGTCCTTGGCCACAGAATTTCAGAAAAGGGGATAGATGTGGATCTAGAAAAAATCGAAGCCATTTCACGACTTCACATTCCAACTTTTGTTAAATCCATCTGCAGATTTCTGGGACATGCAGGTTTCTATAGGCGGTTTGTCCGCAATTTCTCGAAGATAGCTCATCCCCTTACCATCCTCCTGACTAAGGATTCTATTTTTGAATTTATTTAGGAATATATCATAGATTTCGATCATCTCAAGAAGCACCTGGTCGAAGCTCTAATCGTGGTTTCTCCCAACTGGGAGACACATTTTGAAGTAATGTGCGATACCAGCAACTATGTGGTGGGAGTCATCCTGGGTCAGCGGCTGGACCGAATCTTCCGACCCATCTACTATACTAGCAGGAAACACAATGAGGCCCAACTAAACTACACCACTACAGAGAAGGAGATGTTGGCAGTGGTATTCACCTTCAAAAGTTTTCATTCTTACCTTGTGATATCTAAAGTTATTGTTTATACATACCATGTAGCACGTAAATACCTGTTAAACAAGAAGGATGAAAAGCCCTGATGGGTCCTATGGGTCCTCCTATTACAGGAATATGATTTAGAGATCCGTGAGAAGAAGGGGAGTGAAAACATGGTTTCTGATCATCTATACCATCTGGAGCTCCCACACATAGATAAGGAAGAGGATTGAGAGATAAGAGAGGATTTTCTTAATGAGCATCTCTTTTCAATTATTGAGTCCCCTAGGCCCTGGTTTGCTGATATTGCTAACTGTTTAGTTACAGTTTCCATCCACCCCGACCTCTCCTTCCAGTAGAATAAAATATTCCTCTCTGATGTTAAGCGATACTTCTGGGCAGACCTACTCCTATTCTGATCTTGTGGAGACAGGGTGATCCGACGGTGTATCCCAGAGATAGAGGTTCAAGGGGTCTTGGAATTTTTTCATGCCCCACCCATTGGAGGACATCGTTGGTCGGACCGTACCATAGAAAAGATTCTGTAATCTTTGTTTTTCTGGCCCACCGTGCATAGAGATACTCGACACTTCGTTACCCATTTTGATCCATGACAACTTACTGGTAATATGGGATGTAGAGCTGAGATGCCCCAGCATCACATCCTAGAGGTCGAGATCATTGATGTCAGGGGCATCGACTTCATGGGACCATTCCCCCATTCTTTCAGGCATAATTACATCCTCGTCTATGTTGATTACATCTCCAAATGGGTGGAATCCACTTTAACGGCCCACGATATAGTTAAAGTAGTTGTGAACTTTCTAAAGAAACACATTTTCAGCAAGTTCGGCGTTCCTCGTGTGCTGATCAGATACAGAGGGACTCACTTTGACAACGCGTTACTGAAAGGAGTGCTATAAAAATATGATGTAAAGAATCACATGGGTACACCATACAATCCCTAATCAAGTTGACAGGTGGAGCTCTCCAACCATGAGCTCAAACAAATTTTGAAGAGAACAGTGAATATCTCACGAAAAGACTGGTCCAGAAAACTAGGCGACGCTTTATGGGCCTATCACACCGCCTTCAAGACACCAATAGGGATGTCACCATTCCGCCTCATCTATGGAAAACCATGGCACCTAACAGTGGAACTGGAACACAAAGCATATTTGGCCATCAAGGCCCTAAACATTGATCTGAAGTCAGCTGTAGAGAAGCAGAAGTTCCAACTATCAGAACTCGATGAAATCAGAAGGGAGGCATATGAGAACACTAAATTGTTCAAGGAATGGACATAATCCATCCACGACCAAATTATTTCTCAAAAAAAATTTCAAACCTTTGATCAGGTACTCCAATTCAACTGTCGTCTTCACCTATTCCCAGGAAAACTCAAGTCAAGGTGGTCAGGACAATTCCATGTCATACGAGTATTCCCCCAAAGAGCGGTGGAAATTTCTAAGGAGGATGGGGATGGATCGGTTGGCCAAGATCAAAACCCAATTTTCAAAAGACCTGGGTTCGAATACTGACAACCGCCCCATTTCCATCATTTCCCCTTTTAATAAAAACCACATGGCGTGTCTTCCAATATACGGCGTGTGTTCCCTTTTTTCTTTCTTCAATTAAAAATATAAAAATACTTTTTTATATAAAGTAATTCAAGAGGATGAAGTTGGTATATTGGAAAAGTCTCAACCCTGGATCAAAAAGATGAGGGCTCGAACTCAGCTAATCTCCATGCTTCATCACCTTCTTTTATAATTAAAAACCACACTTCGTGCATTTTCTTCTTTCCATGTGTATAGGCTGTAGAGATTAAATGTATATAAATAATAAATATGGGCAGCATTACATCCTTTGCTCCATGGTATGAGGGCTTCTATTCGGAACGGCTGATCGCCAGTTCGAACCTCGCCCCAAGCACCGAACCAAAGGTTGTACTTCTCTTTCTCAAATTTTAAAACACACAGTGTGTATTTTCTAATACACGTCGTGTATCTTTCTATTTGTAATAAAATATGTATATCTATATATTTATTTTTTTATTTTTTCTAGTTACTAATAATAATTCTTATAAAGTTTACTATAATAATTATATATATATGGTGTGTTTGTTTAAAAAATACATGGCGTGTCTGGTAATGTACATGCCGTATAGTCCGTCTATACAAGCCGGACACCCTACGTGGCCACTGTCCGTGTCGCGCAGCCCCCCCTTTCCGTTTTCTTCCCCCGGAAGCCGAACGACCCCCCCTCCAAATACATCATCTTAACTATTTTTAAGGTGCAATTTCTTCCTCATTTCACTCTTTGCATCAGGTACGCCGTTCTTCCCTCTTTATTTCCTAGTTTTTGTAGCATTTAGGGTGTTTTTATATTTCTCGACCGTTTGACTTCCTACAGTACATTGGCACATATAAAGAACACACGCTGTGTACTCTTGTACATGGCCACATGCTACACGATTCGAAACTTGACACTACACGGTGTGTATGTTGGGTACACACTGTGTACTATCCCAGGTCATCCCCGGGTCTTCCCTTTTGCATGGACACACATCCCATGTTCCCCTACATGACGTGTATGTTCGGTACACGCCATGTAGTTTATTATATGTCCAAACCCATTTGTAGTTCCCACACGGCTTGGCCCTCATATACTTATACATGGAATGTAATATACATACACGTTGTGTACCCTTCCCTGTCCAGTGACTCACCCACTTGGCATGTCTTTCCTGAATACACGGATTGCTTCCCGCTAACACTACACGCCGTGTACTCTAGAATTACATGCCGTGTACTTGTATTTTTCTTATTTTTCTCATATTTTTTTCTTTTTTCTTTTTCTTTTATTTTACTTCTACTTTCTACCTAGACTAGATCCTATGGATATCCCCTATCCGTGTATGGTGTTCCCATCTACCGACTTGGTGCACGATAGAGTCCGGAATTTCTCTCACCGCCCGATCCCATTGAGAAGTCGCTATCTAGACCCTATCGTTCCTCAGCAGCTGGGCATCTGGGAGAAGTTGAGGGAGCTCCTCAGCCACACATCGTTGCCGGATATCTTTCAGGTCATCACTCTTATCTATAGAGATTTATTTTTGGAGTTTGCTGCATCGTTCGAGTTCGACGGACCTGAGTACCATGAGACACCAAGTGATACCGTCCCGACAATTATATTCCGGCTAGGCGGCCGCCATTTTTCCCTTTCCCAACCTGACTTTGGATGAGGGTGTAGGTTCTACCCCCATCCAATCACCCAAACCCGAGTCTCCACCTTGCTTCGCCCTGAGCGCCTGACCCACATGGCTACGTGGCGGGATATTACTGGACCTGACCACCCCTATGCCCCCACCTCCCAGAATAACACCCTCAACCTCGACCCTCTCATCCCCATCACCCACTAGTGCTTTAGCACCATTCTTTTTCCCCGTTATGAGTATATGGGGGTCGGGACTACCCGTGACATGGTGCTAATTACTTGTGTTATCACGTATGCCTACCCGGACATTCCTTACCTACCATCCTTGTATTTACATGCCATGATCACAGGCCGTCAGGGAAACCTGAACGGTGGCTTTTATGCCACTTGCCTTTCAAACCACCTTGGTGTCTTTGAGCCTTCTCCTTCACATGATCGCCTGGGTACCCCTCAGTGGATGGACTTTCCCATGCTTTTTCGCATGGAATTAGTCCAAAAGTAGGGGCACCTACATCATTGCTCATGCTCAGAACCCACCTTCTGCTGACCCTCCAGCCCCCAAAGATTCCAATGCACCTGCTTCTCCACCCCTTCCTACCACCTACCATGTTCCTTCTTCCTCTCCCATTACCACTCCTGGACCTTCCCATGCTCCTTCCCCCTCCGCACCCTCGACTGACACACCCCTCACCCTCCACCTAGCTGAGATCACCCTTCGCCTGACTTACGCGGAGCAGCAGAAGACTGCAATCCTTCAGCACCAGGTCCGTCTCGAGTAGATGATTGAATTAAAGCTACATCATCTTTAGATTATTGTTCCTGTGTCGGTTGCTTCATCATCCGTGCTACAATTTCTCCTGTCCCGCCTGCTGATGCTGCCTTGGCCACAGACTCCATTCTCATTTTCACTACAGGTTCTGGTACATCGCCTCTTGCCGAGCTCATAGTTCCGGATGATCCTGCAATATTGAGCCCCCCACAGGTTGTGGCCCCTAGAACTTCCAATACTACAGTCGCTGCTGTCGACCCACCTATATCGGGCATGCCATCCCCTGACGCGACTCCATGATAGTGAAATTTCTATTCGTATTCTATATCTCTTTTTTATTTTTCTGTGTTGAGATATTGTGCATGCTTGTAGTTTTCTTTTTCATCGATAGTCACAGGTATCATGGAGCGACTTGGGCATCATTTTTCACGAGGGGAGTATTTTTCCATTTTCAATTGTATAACTCTTTGAGTTTACTTCTTCCACTACTTTCCCACATATTTTCCCCATTTTTTCCTTTCCTCTCCCGTTCCCTTTCTATTGCACTTGGTGGACCATGTGTGGTATTAATTGTGGGGGAGCCTCTATCTATTTCACCTTAGTCTTTTCCCTTGAACTAATCTAGGAAACATCATTATTGGATAATATATTTAAAAATGTGAAGCACTTTTGGTTAATCATATTTATAAATGATAAATTTATCAGTATGAAATTTTTGAGGGTTTCATGCATATTTTGATTCTTAAGTGTTTTAAAATGATTCCTGATATAATTTAAATTACAAACTTGTAATCCTTGGATAATAACATCGATTAGACTAATCGATTATTTTTCAAGACATGACCTGGTTGTATCCTTATTTATTTTTCACACTCCTGAGAGGTATTCTAATCAACTTTGTTATATTATTTCTAATACCCTCTTTCTTGAGAGATTCTTAGAATACACATAACTACCAGAATTTTCATGTTTTCTTTTCGAAACATGAGGAATCTTTGAATTACATTAAAATGATTGATGCATAAAATTGTTAACCCCTTTATCTGAGCCTACCCTGCATCTTCTCCTCGTGACACCCATAGAGACCATGAATAATCTTTATCAGAAGCCATATTACAAGGCCATTTTCCTTCCTACCCTAATTCTTTTATGATTTTTCAATATTATATATTTGAGCTCAAAAGAAGGGATTGTCATCACATGGTATAAATTCGTGAATTGTCAAGAAATGAAGTATGGGGGAGTACCTCTTGATCATTTGGGGAAAAAAGAGTTCCAAACCTCTATTTTGGAAATTCAGGAAGGTTTTATTTGTGCTAAAAATGGTATAAACAAAGGGGACTTACACACACATGTTGTTTTGTGACTCCTACTCAGCTAAAGGAGATGGTGGTGATGAGATCATTTGATTAAGCTGGTTGAGGACGTTTTTTTCATTGAGATTAATTTTGAATATCATGCATTGTTATTTAAGAATTTATCCTCCTTTTTCAAGCCTTAGAGTTATTTTTCACATCTTTACCTACCAACCTTTAGCCACAGAAACATCTGATCCTATTTGAAAAGTCCTCATGATTTTTGTAAAACAAATTTTCTAAAGTAGATAACTAGAATTCTTGCAAACCTATGGATAGAGTGTATATATATTTTATTGAGCATAACCTTGTTTAAAAACATATTGAGTGTTGAGAATATTTTTGGTGAGGTAAATCATCAAGTGGATTGCTTATAATTGTAAGGTTGCAACATGTGTTAAAAGAGGATGTTAGTAGTTAATTTAATTATATATGAGACATGATTCAAATATATTATGAATTGAATTTTTTTGTGCCTTTTAGAATTTCCCTCAGTGACTGTATCATTTATACTTTTGATTAATTGAATACCTTACTTTTAAAAGTATAGACTCTTTTAATTAGATGTTGAGATTTTCCTTGAGGGCAAGAAAATGACTATGTGTGGGGGAGTTTGATACACTTGATTTGTGTATACATTTTCATATATATTTTTGAAAATAAAAACATGTTTTCACCAAATATTTGTTGTTTCATGAACACATTCTTTGATTTTGGTGATTCTCTTTATTTTCAAGATATTTCTAGCCAAAACACACAGCTTTAATATTTTTTGAAACTTCTCATCATCGGCTTGAGAAATTTTTATCCTTTCTAGTAAAGATGGTTTGGAAACCATTTGAAAAAGAATTGATGTTTCACCTTCCATAGTTATTCCCATATCTATCTTTACTATATCAAATAAAATAGGATATGTTTCAACTGTAATCTTTTTCAGAACTCCATGATCCATTCTGCTCAAAGCATCTGCCACCTTATTTTCCTTCCCCGGGTGGTATTGTATCGTGCAATCATAATCCTTGAGTGTTTCAAGTCATCTCCTTTGCCTCATGTTGAGTTCTTTCTATTAGAAAATATACTTCAAACTCTTGTGATCAGTGAAAATCTCACATTTTTCACCATAGAGATAGTGTCTCTAAATCTTCAAAGCAAAGATTACAACTGATAACTCAAGATCATGAGTAGGATAGTTTTTCTCATAAATTTTCTTCTTTTGTGATTCATATGCAATAACCCTATCAATCTGCATAAGGACACAACCAAGTCCTTTCTTTGTTGCATCACTATAAATATCAAACCCATCTTTCCCTGGTGGTAGAGTCAATATAAGAGCATTGACTAATCTTTTGTTCAGATCTTAAAAACATTCTTCACACACTTTTGTCCAGACAAATTCAACCCCTTGACGTGTGACCATGGTTAATGGGTTAGCCAACTGGGAAAAATTCTTCACAAGTGAATTTCATGATCTTCGTTGTTTTTGGAGTATACCAAGATATCATCAATAAATACCACTACAAAATCATCGAGATATTACTTGAAAACTCTATTCATTAAATAAATGAATAAAGAGGGTGTATTAGTCAATCCAAAAGGCATTACTGTAAACTCGTAATGCTTATACCTGGTTCAAAATTCTGTCTTCAGAATATCTTCCTTCTTCACGCACAACTGATGGTATCCAGATCAAAGGTCATTCTTTGAAAATTATTGAGCTCCATGAAGTTGGTCGAAGAAATCATCATTGCGAGGTAGGGGATACTTGTTCTTTATCGTTATAGCGTTGATATCCCTGTAATCAATGAAAACCCTCATAGATACATCTTTCTTCTTAAAAAGTACATGGGCTCCCCATAGAGAAACACTAGGGTGAATAAATCCTTTATTACTCAATTCCTCTAGTTGTTTCTTTAATTCCACTAATTCCACAGTGGCCATTCTACAAGGGGTCTTCGATATGGGCCTTGAACTAGGAATTAAATCAATAGAAAACTCAATTTTGCATTCTCGAGGATGTCAAGGTAAATATTCTTAAAACAAATCAACATATTCTTTCACAATAGGTACATCTTCTATTTGAACATTCCTTTACTCACCCAAAGTTATTTCATTCTCTTCCTCCCCAATAATTGAATTTAGTTGAGCTACTGGGGGTGGTTCTAGATAAAAATTAGGTGGTGACGATTTTGCTCTAAAGATAATGTGTTATTTATCATCATCATCAAAAATCATAACCTCCTACTTATTACAATAAATTTTTGCATAAGGGCTGAAAGCCAATACATACCGAGTACTATATCAAATTCAATCATGGGTATGACGATTAGATCAGTAGATAAAAAACATTTATGTGATCAAATGGGGACTGATTCACAAAACATTATTGGAATGATACTTCCCTAAGGAGTTTTCACTAAAAAGTCCCTTGTTAAATCAAATTGGAAAAATCTAATTTTCTTAGACCACTAGGAAGATATGAAACAATGCGATTATCCAGAATCAAATAAAGAATTTTCTAAACTTGAGGAAACCAGTAAATTACCTGCCACCATGTCTTTCGGGGATTCAACCTTAGCAGTAGTGATCACATAAGCTTGGCCTTGATCCCTTGTCCTTTTCTACGGTAAGTTTCTCTGACGCTTAGGAAATTAATTTTCATAATATCACATCTCCCTACAATTGTATAATTGAACATTGGTAGAATATTTATTTCCCTTACAATCACCAGTAATATGTACTTTCTGTCCACATATTTAGCATACTCCTTTTCCTTTTAGAGAGGCTCCAGGGTGCTTCCTTCAGCAATTATCACAGGGTGGAAATTCAATTCTTCCCTTCTTCCCTATTTCCTTATTTCACTTCCTATAGTATTCTGTAGATCTATTCTTCTCTTGCTTTTATTTAAAGTCATAAGACTTAGATGATTCATTTTCTATCTTGATATCACACGAGATAATATCATCGTATGATGAGAAGGATTGTGATACTCATACTCAATGGAGAAATGGTTTTAACCCATCAATGAAATGATCAATCTTACTTCTTCGGTTACATATATAATCTTCTTCATGCCTCTCTAACCTTGTAAAGTTAGCTTCATACTTTGCGACATTCTCATTCTCCTTTTGCCTCAGACTCAGAAATTGTCATTCCATATCTGCTCGATGGTCATGAGGAGAGTATTTTTCTAAGAAAAATTCTTTAAACTCCCTCCATTATATATTTGATATTTCATCATCTTCCTTTGTGTTTTTAATCAATGACCACCATTGATCAACATCCCCAGTGAGGCGGTAAACTTCCATGACAACTTTTTCCCTTTCATTACTCCCCAAGTCATGGAATATTTTCTCTAAGGAATTTATCTATTTCTCAGCTAATAATGGATTTTTAATCCCATTGAATGTTTGTGGTTGTTGACTCATGAATCAGTCTAACATTAATCATCCACGTTGTCGATCAGGTTGCTCCATACGGGTAATGTTATTATTCATAACCTATTTGAGTTTTCCCAGTATGGTGATAAGCTGATCAGCACCAGTTGTATTGCTAGCTCCACTATAATTATCTTGAACAGGAGGGAAATCCCTCCATGGATTGCATGGATTGATACGGTTTCCATTCCTTCCACTAGGAACCATTTTTAAACAATGGAATACAGTAGATAAGTATATGAATCACAATACATAAATCCAAACGTGAATAACACTTAACAAAAAATGAACATTTTATGGATATAATCCAAAATCCTAAAATTGTTTTCTTTTAAAAAATATATACTCATAAACCCTTCATAATGGTTTGTAAAAAAATGAGAATTATACTAAGCATATCACCTGGGAGTATCGTAACCAAGAGTGCAGTACGGCCCGTTGTCGTGCACCAGTTCTAGTTTGAGTCTAGCTCATAGTGGTGTTTTCGGGTTTTACCCATAGGTACATTTGTGCCAGAGCCGCCTCTACCTTCTCGTATCTAAATAGGGATGTATGTCTTAGAAAAATCAAAATCTCTCTACAATACCAATATTCTAGGAAGCTCTTCTATACTAATCCTCAAAGTCTATCTTAGGGTTATGTACTCTAATCAGAGTTTATCTAAATCTAGTTTCCAAAGATTATACTAAACTTCATATGATACCAATTGTAACACCCCAACCCTAGTTACCCAGAGTCGGTGCATTATCACATAACATTGGCATGATCACAAGGAAATCATGTCTCAAAAGACTGATCAGTTTAGTATTACTAGAAACAAGATTCATATATAAGTTCAACTTTTCCGCTTGAAGCGAAATACAAAACAAATATATTTCATTAGAAACATTCAAGACTCCTAGATTATTCCTTCAAGTCACTCACAACTAACTTCTTCATATCATGGGAAAATGAAACATAAGAAAGGGGTGAGCTCAAATGCTCAGTAAGGGTAAGTAATACAGCGGAAAATGACACAAATAATAATCATGGTGAATAATTGAAACCACATACCTTTAACAATAATAAACATGGATAATTTTGTGGAAGGAATATGAGCTGAGTAAATAATTCCATAATAAAACAAAATCATGGGTACTATACTAGATGAATGACCACATGAACCATCAATATTATTTTCATAATGAGGAAATGTATAATGTCAGACATTCTGAAATAGTTTTTCAAGGCCTCGGCCAAGATGTCTAAAAATGATTAAGGCCTTGGCCAAAACCATATATCAAAATTGGGAAAGGGCCTCAGCCAATTCCACATCTAGTTTCTCATTAGACCTATCGATGCATCAAGGAGATATAGCAGGCTCCACCCGTCACTTACTAAGTCCAATACACTCATCATATGAAAAGTTTTAAACATATCATAAATATTAATATTAAAACTGGCATACAAAATGTCAATAATTTCCCTATAAACCATGAATTGTATACAAATAACACATCCACAGTCAAACATATCACAAAACCTTCAATATAATATGGATATTCTTTATCATAATAAATCAACTTCAAATGAGATTAAAATCCATCAAAGGATGTTGACATAGATTAAATCAAAACTATTTGAGAGAAATATCTCTTTTTTTTTAATCATTTAAAAGTCACATAATTATAAAAGAAAAAAATTACATTGAAAATATTCATATAATATTTTAAGGGAGGCTTCGATGATTTTATAAAGGTGGTAAATAGCCGCACCCGCCGTATAAGTTAAAAAAAGACATTATTACCTTAATTATGTCAAAAAGATTAAAAATGACCTTGTTTGGAAAATGACAGAGAGACTCCTTTATAAACATCTTATAAAAATTCAAACAAGGTTATAAATGAATTTAACCCATAGTCAATAAACTGTAAGAATGTTTTGAAATACATTTTTAAGAAACATGGATGTGGATGATAAAGAGGTCCTAGTAGATAATTACGTATAAACAACCTCGGATAATGAAGAGATTGTGAAATAAACCCTTACCTTATACTTTAACTTTGTCGAGGTTAAGTTAAACTTATGTATAATGGTGAAATATTTTTTTTTAAATTATACAAGAAACGTATACATTAATATGATATCATATATGATCTGTTAGCATTTCTTTGTTAATAATATCTTAGTATTATTGTCGTTTCGGGTGTTAACGGATTCATTTTACTTTATATTCTTTGTTATGTGAGTCATATTTGTTATGGATGGGATGTATCTTATTCATATATAGAATGATATCAAGTCTTTAAACATTATTTTTAATCATCAAATGAACATTAGTCTTGAATGTATACAATGGGGGAATTAATCTCATCGCGTTCGTGGAGACGATAATCCGTACGTATGCACGAGAGGCAATATCATTATTTTGATATTAAAATAATATATAATTGGATGGTATATCATATATATACATAATCATTATCATGTTTTATTTATTATTTAAATCAATTACAGATCATTATTATAACCATCCAAATAATAATGTATTGAATAACAATTACACCACGACGTGGAGACGGTAAGCCGTACGTACGCACGTATGGTGACATTTCATTTAAAAGATTGATAGAATAATGAATATGGTTGTAAAATATTAATAATAGAATCACAGTATATAAGATATACTGGAGTTATTATTTTAGAATGGAAATAAGAAAGAAATAATAAGTGGAAGAAGAAAAGAACTTGAAAGATGGTGGTGAAATTATTTCCTCTTCTACGGGTTCTTCTTTTTCATTTGATCGAAAGGGCTTAATAAGTTATCTTTATGACTAAAGGAAGGCCTCTAGGATGAATTGAGGGATGTTTAGAGGATATTGGGTCAGATTTTGGCCGAGCCAAATGGCTTTGAAGTTGTGAATTAGAGAGAAGTGGGAGTGCCCTTTTATAAGAGGGGTGAGAGGCGCCTTAGGAAAAGATAGAAATATTATTTTATAATAAAATCATTTTCAGTTTATAATGGCTTTAAAATGTATTATTTAAAAGATAATGTTGGTATGGGTCGAAAAACACTCAACCAATAGGTTTTATACAGGTTGGGTCACTATATTAACTT
Source organism: Viscum album (assembly GCA_963277665.1). Classification (NCBI taxonomy): domain Eukaryota; kingdom Viridiplantae; phylum Streptophyta; class Magnoliopsida; order Santalales; family Viscaceae; genus Viscum; species Viscum album. Next base: position 267,841,033 of record OY728158.1, read on the forward strand.
TATATTTTAGATTTAACTCTTAGTTAAATAGTTTGACATTTACCATGTCTCTTTGTATTTTTCAATCATATGGTTAATAAACATACTATATACTTCCAAGAGAAACCCTAGGGGTTTATTAATGATAAACCTATAATTATATAAGTTTTTTAGCCAAACCATATATTTTTAGAAATAGAATATCATTTAATAATATAATATTTGATTTAAAAACTCTTCTTTGTCAATTTTGACACTATTTGGTATTTTGTTTTTGCTAAATTTATAATAGCATTATTACTAAGAAAAAAAATCATCTAACAAACCCTAATATGTCGTATTAACCGAGAAAATTAGTTTAATTCATAAAAACTCTGAAATTACATTTATTTGGGTATCTACAATATCAATTATTTTAATATTTCATTAATTAGGTAATTACTGCATCACCATTATGTCATAAAGAAATTAAATTATTTAATGTCTAAAAATTATAAATAAAATACCATTATGTATTAAATATTTTTATATTTCTAATTAATATTCATAATCGAATTTATCTTATGTATAACCCTATATTAAAAAGGATTTAGTTATTAAACTTTGATTTTAACTATTTTAACTCTTCTTTGAATTAAATAATAATAAATGTCCTAATCTAATCCAAGTGGACCAAAGAGGTTCATATTTTATTCATATGGTTTTTTTGGTCGAATTATACTTATACAATAGAATTAGGACATGTATTATGGTAATAATATTAACATTTTTACCCTTAATTACCCTATTTACTTTTAACCGTATCAAATAAAAGTAAAAAAGTTATTATGGACCAAATTGTTTTTTATGGACCACATTTCACTCATGGATATTAACCATGTCTCTCGGATTTTAGAAATTCAACTCATAGAAGTGGTAAAATTATGTTTTATGTGAATTTTCAAATTCTCCAAGGAGATGGGTAAAAGGCAGTGAAAAGTTCAGTAAAATTTATATATATATATATATATATTATAAACCAACTCCAATGAATTAAATTGAACATATATAGGTATTATGTATCTATTTTGACCTAAAATAAATTTGAATAAAATAAATTATTATTTAAATAAAAAAAATTCATTTTTAAAAATAACTCAGTGTTTTTCACTATTCATCAAAAATTGAAAGTTTTCAGAAAAATACCAAAATCTCACACTAGGATAATTTCAATATTCCAAATCAAAAAATGAAGTCCATTTTGAAAGATAAAATTTATAAAATTTCAAAAAGTTGGTATTACTATTCATAACGGATAGTTTGATTGGTTACGGTGTGTTAGAATCTCGAAGTTGCGTACAATGCAAGCTATTGCATTATTCAAAGGGAAACATAGCATGGAAGCTTGGGGTGTTATAGCATAGGCTACGCCAAACCCTTGAATGTTCCCCTAGGAATCCATCTGCATAACATGAATGTCTATGTGGGTGTTATGCAAGCCCATATTATACCAGCTAATGGATGTGATTCTATATCACCATGTTATTCCATAAATGGGTTGGCTCCCATGTGGTAGATCCAAGATTGAATATGTGTTTGAGATAACCCTACTTGTATTTCTAAGGTTATACAGTTTTTTTATGAGGACCAACTAATTTACTTTTTATATTTACCAGGTAGTGAATTTTCATTCCAACTAGTTTCCATCTTAAAGAATGTCCTTCATGAAAAAATATAAATTTATTTATATTTTTTATATGCTTTAAATGACTTTCTTAGTGAAAGTGGATATTATTTCTACATGGTGATCATATATTACTTTATAATGAAAATAATTATATCCATTCTCTTCGATTGACTTCTTCAAAAATCATCCAATCAAAAGAATCATTGGAAGGATCATTTTCATTTTTCATTGTAGTAGAGAATGGGATTACATTAAACACTATATTCCTAAGTCCTAGAGAATTAAAAATGGTTTAAAAATCATTATATTTAAATCCAATACTTCTCAAGTATAATATATCTCCTTTTAACTCCTCGTGGATAGAGCTTATCTTTAAAAACATGTATGGAGTCTCTACTATACTTCTAAGTTGTTATTTTACTTAAATTCATATCTACATTAACAAAATCACTACTTAGATAAAAATATACCAAAAATATAAGATAAACACAAACTAGGATCATAAAAATTTACCTTTTTATTTTTTCCCTATACCAATGTAGAAAATGGGATGTGAATATGAATCATCAAATTTTATCTCCCATTTTTTATTTTCTTCCCTCATCCTTATTGAAACGAAAAAAATCATAAGAGAGGATGGTATGAGTTTTTTGTTATGTAATGTGTCAAAAATTCTTCCACATTAAGTATTTTTGGGCTAACTTAGTATAGAAGATACGAGGATAAAATTTACACATAAATGTTTTCCATTATCAATTTAGAATATGATATTGACAAATAGAACACAGCTTGTTTATTTACCTCAGATGTTGTTCAACTATTTCTAGGTATATAATAATTTATTAATAATAATTGATACAATATAATTGTTACTTTTATGATACCACTTGTTGATAGAAATATTCTTAATAAACTTTAAACATGAAATTCATGCACTCTTCTCATTATAGAGATTAAAAACATTCATGTATACTATAATGGATAAATTCAATAATTTAGTATTTTGACATCATTAGAAAAACTTTTTCATTTAATTGATTCATTTACGTTCACCCCCTTCAAGTGTAACTATATTTCATTCTTTTTTTCAATAAAGAGAGGATTGAATTCCAACTTTCCTCATCAATGAGTACTTGAAAAAGTGACTTCATGAAATTTCAGATTAAGATGATATGTAAGACACAAGAAACTTCTTTGGATACAACCCCTCAAGGGATGATCTTTAGGTTATCTTCATTAAGAAGGATATCCACATAAACTATTCTTTTTAATTCCAATTAATTAAAATAACTTTTTTTTCTCATCCATCATAGATAATTCAATTTTGTTGATTAGTTATAGTATAATTATCATCTTTATCAAAGTTAATCTATGATCTTATAAAAAAACAATTCAATGTGTAGAAAATTGATTAGAAAAGGATAGTAACAACCATAAATCTATGAATAAATATTTCATCTTGATGATATAGAAAATATAATTTATAAAACTCGATTCCCCCTATGTATATGAATCACCATCAATTCTCAAAAAGTAATGAAAAAATAAAGATTATATGGGTATAAAGTGGATCTACATTGATTTTAAATGAGGAATGAAAGTTTGATAATGTTTCTTAACCACGAAACACTTTTATTTTATACTATAAGTGATGTTTAACTCTTCATGTTGTCTTTTTTTGGATTTATATGAATCTTTTAGAATCATGGAATCTATACTTTTATCAATTTCATTGTGTGGTATATTTTTATTTATACTATACATCAAGGAATAATTATCATAGATATATCTATCCCTGTTTAACCTTCCACAACATTCTTCATATATTTTATAGTCATCAGTCTTTGACCAAATCTCATGAAATTTTCTTTATTGATGGTTAATATTCAAAATTACTTTACAATATTAAATCATTTGTGCCTCTTCCAATTATATTACTTTATCGAAATAAGTTATGAAAATTTTCATTATTTCATCAAGAATATGCCCCACATTCTTGTAAGATATGCATGGCATATCAAGTATTATCTTAACCAATTCTACCCATATATTTTTTCCTTGACTTGTCTTCCCTTTTTTATTCATTCTTAAACTAATTATGACAACTAATGTAAGATTATAGTGACCTATGGTCTGACCTATTCTTCATTTAGATAATAATACTCATCTATTTGGTTTTGAACTACTATTTATCTTATTAGATTTTACAAATCATCAATTGTAATCTCTTTTTACCCAATTATAATGTACTTATCTTATATATGAACTTCTTGGGAATTACCCTTGTAAATATTTAATCCAAATTAGTTTGAATGGAAGACTTATCTTTAGCCATTATATTTTCGAATCTATTCATCTGTATTTTTTTAGAGGTATGATTTAAATATTAATACATTAATGCCTCTTCACTAAGACCACTTCCAATGAAAATATCATAGAGGATCATGAAACATTAAAATGAATTTATAATAGTAAAATTATTTCCTCACATCTGGGTTCTCTTATTATTGTCTAAATTTCTCCCCATTTATGTATGAAACATTTAATTTATAGATAATTTCATATTACACCAACAATCAGATAACATGTTCCTGAATCGTTCACATCACCAATTATATCCAACAATTATTATTATTTTCTTATGATTAATAATATATACTAGTTTTAATTCATGTGGCTTTTATTTTTTTCATTATTCTTATGGAATTTATTTAGATAAAAGTATCATTGAACCTTGTGTCCATTCACTTTAGATATGGTGGAGATAACTACATCCACTTTCTTTATCCACTTAAATGTTTTAATTTTTAAAATGAACTATGTATTGAGCTATAACTATCACAATATTTATTGACTGAGATGGATGGTACAATTTTCATAGATACTTATAATCATTTATCATTAGATTATTTCAATCTATTCCTACCACCCGATGAAGGCCTTTTTGGAAAATAATCCTCTTTATATGTTTATGTGGATAAATCTCTAGAATTATTGACTCTTCTTTCTGAGTGTTTTGACAACCCAACTCATCCATTTTTATTATTTTCCATTTTAGATTTATGTTCGAGACCTTTTATCTTTAGGATGAATTTACCATCCTCAATTTATTTTAATCATTCATAATAATACTTTTGGAAGATTATAACTTCACCTTCATGCAAATTATTTGTCCCTTTCATTAAAGGGATTAGATCTTTGGATTTATTTTTTTATCTCAATTTGAGAAATCTAGACCTCAATGGGTTTCTTTATGTTTTATTTAAATGCATGTGACTTCTATATAAAAATCTAAATGGATTGATCTTTATTTAGGATTCCATCAAACTAGTCCTTCCCATCTATGTAACACAATTCTTCAAGATACTTTAGTATTGTCTCTTTGGAATTGAATTATTTGTTGAGATCTATAAATGTCAGTATTATTTATTCTAATGCAAAATATATTTTATTAACTTTTACTTATAGAGGGTTGATCTCTTATTATAATGACTTCCTCTGAACTGTATAACTATCACTGACTAGGGAGTTATGTTTATGTATTTTTATTCGTTATTTTGATGAAAAGTACTGGAAATATATATTTTATACCTCTTCATCATCAAAAGAAGTAAAATTATCATCCATTTATTTGGTATGAGGCTATACTTTCAGATATTATACTCCCATTCATAACTTTTATTTCATAGAAATATTTAATTTGGAGACTAATTCATGGTCTACATTGCACAAGATGGATTTCATCTTCATCTTTAGCAATTATTTATTTCTTAAATTCTTCAAAGTCTTGGTTGAGATATAATTTTGATCATAAATAGAAATAGCTCCTCCATTTTTCATTATCTTCCAAATTGAGAATTGAATTATCAAATCTTTAATAAGATTCTAAGAATAGAGTCTAATTACTGGTGTAACCCTCTATGACACCAGATGTTAGGATAACATTAGGATGACCACACTAATAGTGGAGGAGAATTGGTATGGGGTGAATTTTAACAACTTTAAAATATTTACCCCTTTTAAGCCTCTATCAATCATTCATATAATGGTTACCTATTTCAATTTAGTTTTAGTTAACAATAATTAACAAAAAAATAAAGCACAAAGAATATCATGATTTTTAATGAGGATCACCTCCAATGTGCATGACTTCATCCTCAGTGTACAATTTTCAGTATCCCCGAAGCACAAAGCATACATTTTATTATAAAAATAAATAATAGTTAATGTTATAAACTTGAACATATTCTCCTAGAACCAACAACATAAAATGAAATTGTTAACATAGAATCACAAGATATAATATTTTGTGTTACCCCTTTTGAACTGGTCTTTAGCGTATTTAAAGTCATATAAAATAGAAAAAATTAATTTTATTCAGATTCTAACAAATGAAGTAATGAAATGGAGGCAAATTTACAATAAAAGTTTATAGTTTTTCATATATATATATAGTAATAAAATTATTTGCCTCTTCTTTTCCTTCTACAGAGAAAAATAATATTAATGTGATGTAGATTGTGCAACTAAATGATCTTCTTGGAACCAAAATATAATGCAAACATAACAACTTGATCAAAAAGTATTATTTTGATAAGGTATTGGAAAAAAATGTGACATTAGATTTCATTGTCATATTCTCAAATTATCTTCCTAAAATTTCTCCATGGAACTCATCAAAACCCTAGAACATATCTAAAATTGTTCTTATTAATTCATGTGTTCCTTAAATTATATTTAATAATATGAAATATCAATCACCATCAATGAACTTATTGTATTTTATATCTGTACTGTTGACCTATTTAAATGATGACATGTCAGTTTCATGTATTGCATTAAATGTTTTTGTAGGTGATATAGTAGCTTCTTTACTTGATCATTCTTCTTCATGTGACTAGCCAAGCATGTGATATCTCATAATTTATACTTTACAAAACCAATAAGCTTCAAGATATCTCATTCCCCTTAGTGTACAAATATAAACGTGTTATCACTTATTCATATACATATTCCATTGGACAATTCACATGGATTATTGATTTTCATAACTTTGAAGGTTAACGGTTCTTCTGCACACAATATTTGCGCATAAAATATTCTTCACAAACAGAGAGAAGTTTTGTTGATCTATTTTTTCTATAGCTGGTTGGATTTCATAAGCCTCCTTTAAAAAAGGTGTTGATGTTTTTAGTTTTCATGATTGAAAATGAGAACTCTTAATTTTTATGTACTTTCTGTTACCCATAGTTGATCTAATTTTATAGGTGAGTTTAACCACCTCAAACCCAACTTTTATGTCATGTTGGAATCCTCAAAAATCATCCCCAATTAAAATAGTTCATCATGGATAAATATTAAAATTGATGAATATTATGAGATTTTAATATTTATGTGGATTCTATTACATGACGCAATAATCCATTGCATCTTTTTGTAGTTGTATTTTACTTCCCTCATTGTGATATCCTCATGGGCATGTGACCAGAACTATATGAAACATCCTACTATTGAAATTTGAACCCATGTTTTCATTTGGATTAGTGAATTTATGCATCACTATAACTTCATATAATCTCATATGAAAAATATTATTCAAATAATAGAATTCAGTTATTATCCAGTTACATTCATGTATTTGGGAGATTGAGTATTTTATTTTATCTGACGGTTGATCAGCAAAGATAACATGAGTGATGATCATCAAATACTGTATATGAACTACTAAGAACCCCTTTGTGGGGAGATCAAATATTTTTGGTTGGATTCATTATATAGTGGAGATGCATATGGTTGGATGGTTGGTGATATATGCATAATTTTTTTAGTACACAAATAGTAATAACTTAAAACCTATACGATATCAACATTTCAATCAATCTCAAGATTCTATATACAAAATATTATGTCACAGTTTACTAGAATAGACATTGAGTTTTAACACCCAGAACACTGCACACACCACCCCTCAAGGTCTAGGAATAACACTATAATGAGCACCTAATCATCCTATAATATTCTATGAATTCTCCCTGTGTGTACTATGCATGCCCCCCATGTCTACATGTGTAGGTATTTCCATTCCCCCATGTTTACCTTGTATTAGATATCTACCAAGGGGTAAATCTAAGCTCCCATATGTGGTTTAGATTTCCCAACTTGAGTTTTTATAGTTGGATAATATTTTTTCGAAGTCCCCACCCTTTTACATAGTATAATTACCATGTAGATAATTTTCATGCCAACTACTTTCCTTCTCCAAGGGAGTTCTTTATAAAAAATATATTTTTATTTATATTTTTTCATATCCTCCAAATCAATTTCTTTAGGAAAGTAAATATTATTTTTTCATAGTATACCTTTATTCTCCCATTACATGAATACCTATTTTCATGGTCTTTAATTAAATTTATAAATATTCATCAAATTAAAATTAGAATTACATGGATCCTCTTCATTCTTCGTTACATTGAAAAATATTCTTGCTCTAAACACTACTAAAACAAGTCCTTTATAATAAAAAGTGGTTCAAAAATCATCATATTTAAATCCACTTCGTATGAAATATAATTTCTCACCATTAAATTCATAATATATGTATATCATATTTTCAAACCGTATTCAAATCTCCATTTGACTTAAAATATTTTATTCTACTCCAATATATATTCACATTAAGTTATTTATAACTTAGTATCATATTGAAAACAAAAAAAATACCAACATGAAGCAGGGTCCTCAAATAAAGTATGATTGGATAGATGAGTGGTTTTTATTGTTTCTATATTATGTTCTCATCTTACAGGGTTATCAAGGTTCCATCAAGACCATGATGGGTCTACATAAGAAACTTATTAGTTATCCATAGCATATAGATAAAATATATCATTATGGTGCTTGAAAGATTATTTGAAACTCAAGTGGTAGAGTATGGTATTATTATGTGAATTATAATTATTTAAAATTAGATAACAAAAGGTAAATGTGGAAAAAACTATGGACATCCCTCCCATATGAGACCTCCACTACAATTAATTCAACCAATGTAGGATGTTCATCATATTAGATCAAAGGTACAAAAAGGTGTTGGTTAACGAAATTAACATAGTAGTGTTCAGATTCATCAATACTAGGGTGTATGTCATGGTAGTTATCTATTTTTTCTCGGTATAGTGGTCAAGAGATATGATTTTTGGTAATTTATTTATATCCCATGTTATAGATAGTAATGATATACATTACTGCTTATCATTTATTTTTTCATCTCATTTTCATGGTTTGGGTTTCATTATTGATATTATAGGTCAAAAGTTAATGCATTTCATGTTTATCTGTGATTTTTCTCGAATTTTAGTGTTTGGTAAATGTTATGAGTTTTGTATGGGAATATTAATTGAACATTCAATATGATATTACCCTATTTTATTCCTTAAGATGTGAATATTCATATGTTTTGGATATTTTTGGTGTGTGAATGTGTTGATTTTATCAACATAGATCCTTTTTCTCATATATGAGTGGGTATATTAAACTTTTATAAGAAAAAGTTGTAGTTTATTTATATTTTCGTATTTTTTCAACTATTTCATTTAAATTCAAAAAAAATGGTGTTGACCGTAGTAGTGTGTTAGGTAAAAGAGTTTCTTCTTATACGTCAGGTGTTTTTGTTATTTTCCAAATAAGGTTGTGAGTTTATATGTATATCCTAAGATCATGATCATTATTAAATTTAACCTTGGTAATGAACAATGAATTTTTACATTTGTATAGGATTTTTGGGTTTAATATTCACGAGTTATAAGAAAAAATTGAAAATTTATTGAAAAGTGGTTCATTCATCATAATGTGGGGATGTCTATGAAAAATTATCCTTTATAAAAGAGGGATGAACCTTTTAATCATAATTATATAAATATTTGGTTTTTAAATGTCATTCATCACTATGAATACTAAAAAATTAGATTTTAGTAGAGGATATTCTTCATATTTATTTTCCATGTAATTATTGTCACTATGATTATGTTTTAATGACTTTTGGTTAGATTAACCTTCCCATATGTGTCTATACGTTTAAAAAACAATAATTTTCGTCCATTTCAAAAAAAAAATAGTGTTTATTCCCAAAATTCTTGAATAATTTATATTTGAGGACAGATTTTTGAGACATATTAGGATTTTATGGGAGTTTTTCTATGAATTTAAATTATTTGGGAATCCATTTATCATATTGTCTAATGCGTAAAATTAGACAATAATTTTAATAAGAAATTATAAAATATAATAGAAACCATAGGTTATATATTTATTGATCCTAATATCTCTATCATTAAAATAAGTTTTTGGTTATATAAAAGGAGATATGTTTTTATGAATTGGGTGTTTATGCTCATACAACAATGAATATTGGAAAAAATTTATGTTGGGTAATTGAAATATTTTTTTTGAGAGTGTGGTCACCCTAAGTAATTTTATTGACACTCATCATTATTTAAAAATGATTAATACCTCTAATTTTTTATATAAAATTCTAATTTTTCTATAAGTTATTATTAAGATAGCTCAAAGAGGAAGTTCACAAATGAAATGTGATTCCCCAGCAACCATTATTGAATAAGTTAAATGTGTTAAAAATAATAACACAAACTCATCAAAGAAACATATAAGGTACTCAGTCTAAATTTGTATTCTTTTCATACACCTATATCTTAAATGTGAAAATTCATGAATACGTTCCAAAAAGGTCAAATAATGTGGTTTATAAGATTAATATTATGGAAAATTGGAATGAAATTAAGTACAACGGAAAGAATCAATTGAAGAATAAGTACACCCAAATAATAATCCTTTGTATTTGAGTATGACATACCAATATTGGAGAAAAAAATAATAATTAAATATGATAAAAAATTATATAATAAAAAAATTAAATGATAATTCGAATGATAATAATTGAAAGATTTATATTTTGATCAAAGTTTCCTCCCTATGTGATCATAAAGAGATTGACTCTATATTGTAGGGAATGAAGTAAATAAGAAATGCCCAAAATCACTTCCCATCACTCACCAATTGAACATACATTTATAATAATGTAGAGGAAGAACTTTAATACAATTTTCATAATATAGATCCCAAAATTTTTAATGGTATAAAGGTATAAGTGAGTAATACATATTGATTTTTTCACCTAATTGAACCACCTAGATTAATGACGTATTAAATGAATCCTGACGTAAAATATTTCAGATTTTTGGTATTTATATAAGGAAATACAATTACATAATCATTAATCTAATTAGAGTTTTATTTTCCATGCTATGGATTATTTAAAGCATTGAAATCCAATTTTCTTCAACTATGTTTTCTTCTCATTGAGATACTCCATTGGGCCTAATTTGATTTTATCCAACTATGGGCCCAATTTATGAAATCATAACCAAATTTCCATGGAATAAAATAAAAATATTTTTTAAATTTTTAGTTGCTTATGTAATTTTACGTCAAGAATACCACCATATAGTCCTTAAATGAAAACATAAAATATAGTTAATTTTGACTTTTTCAATTTTCTTTTATATAATGAATATAGAATTGAAAATGATAAAATTATGGTACACTAAATCAAATAAAAATAGTTAATCATTAGTTTGTGGAAGGTAAAATTATATAATTCATCATTTAATAACACCACCAGATCCAAACCTTTTCACTCCTAGGTTAAGTCATATTTTTTTATTTTTAAATTGATGATAAGATAGGAATTTTTATATTTCTCAATTCAATATAGAATTTTCATCAAGTCAAGAATCCAAATAATTATTTAATCATGATAAATTTTAATGTAACTGTCTCAAAAATTATATTGAAACAATATACATCATAATTTATAACATTAATTATTATTAAATAATTTAAGAATACAACATAAAATTCATACCCTAAGTGTATGTGTGAAACCCATTTCAAGTTTGTCTTTTCACTCAGTATTTATAATTTTTAGAAAAAGTATAACATTTTTTTCATTATTATTTTTCAATAAACTTTATCTCATCCTTGAAAATAAAATTTCATAACTCACTCACTTAATAATCCGAAGAAATAATACCCCGTGTTCTTATCATATATATCCCCATATTTTCTAGACCACATCACTGACCTCCTTGTTTTAATATAATATAATTATTTAATTTTTTATTGGGAGTAAAATGTACCATAGAAGGTATAAATACGTATCTCAATGTGTTATAATTATAAAATTGACCGGGTGAGAAAAAAATATTAAAAAAACAATTCATCTAAGAAAAAAAATATTAAATAAGTCTAATATAATATCAATTAAGTAGGAAAAATTAAGATTTCATGATTTTGTGTGACGTTATGGGGAGATATGAAAAGACACAATTTCACCTAAAAATATAACAATTAATAGTCTCAAAATATCAAATGTTTTATAAATATACAATCAATCCTATAATTTAAAAATATATATTTTTATTAAAATTAAAAATTAATGAAAAAACATTATCATTATTCAAATGATACTAAAAATATTACATAAACCATTAATGAATTTATTGTAACTCCCAAAGAAGAAATGTTCATGATAAATTAGTTGTTTTTAGATTTAAATTTTTATCTATTTTTTCTTTGGATTTATTTTTTTATTAAAAAATAAAATCCTAACTACATAATGATTCCATAGCCCATTCCTTAAAATTACATTGTCCTTAATTTCTGTAATTTAAATAAGTAGACATAAAAAAATTAGGTAGAAGGGGAAACCTACTATGTTGTAAAATAGGTGTAATAATTCAGAGATATTTCCTCCACTAAATTATTTGAAAAATCCTTGTATAAATTTTGAGGACCCTAAAAATTGTGATTAATACTTTTCCACTAGGTTCATGTTAAAATGGTATAAACAAAAGGGATAGATGAAAGTAATATCCTAAAGAGTAAGCTGTCATTAATGTAGCCCATCAAAGAGGATAATTACCCATGAATGATAAATAAATACCTTATCATTGACTTGGATCTCCTATTGTTGAAACATGATATCAAATACATCTTAGGTTTTCCTTTATAGACCCAATAGTTATCACATGTGCTACATTGAATCTATTCTAACTAGAAAATTTATAATATTATATCTTTCCTTTAATCTAAAAGATAGGTATTAAATTATTTAACCACCCAGTATACATTTTTCTCTACCATATACATATAAGTTAAAATTAATTCCAAATAAAATCATGTACAATTTCATGTCTATATGGCTTTTAAAAATAATACAACAAGATCAACTTACACCATCAAGAAGTACACTCCAATATTTCATGTTCGAATACAATTTTTTTTTTCAAAATTTTACAATAATATATTTTTAACAACTGAACATCGATCTTTATTCCAGAATTAGTTGTATTAGATAATTTAATATAAATCCAATACTAATTTATCAATGATTTCCTATTTTTCTTATAGAAATGAGATATGTGATCACTAATGTCAACCATCACAAAACCAAATTGGATAAAAATAATAGAGTCATAAACTATGTATTCAATCAATATTATTGTTTTTTTGGCCTTTTCTACCCATTTTTAATATATAAAATTCTAATAGTATATATATAAATCCCAAACCCCGTGCGAAATGATCCATGAAGTGAGTTCCTTGTAAAAAAATATCTCAATGAAAATTCCAACTTCTTCATGAATCTAATTTATCATTGAGATAATCTCTAAAAATTGATATAATGAAAAAGACATACTATAACACCCATATATTTTTTTATGTATTTCACATTAAATAAATTTTATTTCTTAGATAGATTTCTCTAGATGCAACACTGAGTTTAAAAGAAATATTATATGCAACTAAAAACTATTATTTTGTAGTTATCCCAAAACTATTGGATTATATATTAAGAATTAGATTAAACTCATTATAAAAAATATATATAAAGGTTCTCTGTAATACAAATTTATCTAATTATTATTATTATATAAGTATAGAATTTTTTGTGAAGCCATTTTATGATTAAAAATATTGTTTTCTTCAAAAATTATTTTTATATGATTTTATTCATAGATATTATAAATAATTTCTAATAGTCAGAGGAATTGAATTTTATTAAAAGTTTATTATTTTTTAAATTATATATTAAAATTATTTTAGGGATAATGTTTTAAAGTTTTCTAAAAATGTTAATTTTTGGATAAATTGTGTAAATACCAAATTTTCTAAACATATTTATTTTCTTTTCTTTTGATTTCAAAGACCCATTTTTTGTGGACTGCTTTAAAAATCATATTAGTATTTATTGGTAGTAATAATTAAATTTATAACTTTTTATCAATGTTATCCTTGATCTTGGTATAAAAATTCTTTTATACTTAAAAATACATTTTTATAAAAACACATTTTTCGTCCCATTTTGTGAGTTTATTTTAAAATGAATTTAAACTATGAATTGAAATTTAATAATGTAAATGTATTCAATTTTTATAATTATCATAATTAATATTATTTAATAACATCATATTTTCATTGAAATATTGAATAGAAAAAATAGTATAACATTATCATTAGAGTAAAAGGGTAAATCACGTTAAGCACGACTAAAAGAAAGTGGTATGACCATAATTTATTATCTTAATTAGTATTAAATGAAGGTGTTTCTCCAATTGAAACATTTTTTACAGCTAATTATAAAAGGAACAAGTTTTTATTAAAATTTATTAAAAATATTTTCATCCATTAAAAAATTCAAGGTGTGTCCCTCCCCCCACTTATAAATGGAAACACATCCTCTCTCTTATGTTCAATACTTTGATCCACCTATCTCAACCCAAACCGAACTTATTAAATTAAAAACATCCATATATATTAATTTTCAGTATTTTCATCTTAAAATTCTTTTCTAATGGCCCTTAATAAGGAATATAAATGAGGCAAACCATAGAAGAGGCGATTGTTTTTATCAACTCATTCAAATTTATTCTTCTTATAATTCCTCAAAATATTTTATATCCAAACTGAAATGTTGAATAATTTATAATTAATATACAAATACATTATTCTCATTATGTTAAAACCATTTTCACCTCTTTTCCATCCAATGAACTATGAAAACATCACTTGTGTGTATATACATCCCATTATCTCCACATAATAGTGTAATTCATTTTTCACCACCATTTATTTGGATGGATATAAATATGGAAAAATTAATAAATATGATACTTATGAAATAATTTTTTTTCTTGGAAAAATAATATTTCATTTACCATTTTACATTTTCACATTTAAAAAATGATAATTTCGGTCGAGTTTACATGTGGACTACTACCTCTATAAAGTACTGTGGTCCATTTTTTTAGGTTAGCCTTTCATAGATTAATCTAAATATTATTATAAAAAATACATATGATATTTATATAATTATTAAAATTATATATATTAGGAAATAATGATCATAATGGAGTGACTAAAACCACTAAACAAAAACATAAATGATAAATAAAACAATTACACATCCGAAATGATGATTTTAACAAAGAGTTATTAATAAATGGGTGTTGTGATATACTAAGTGAACCATATATTATATTACAAGTATATAAATTGTTTTTATAGAATTATAATAAATCAAAATTCATTATATATTTGGTTAAAAATAACATATGAAGAGATTCTGTCATTAGGTAAGGGATTCCACTTGCATTCTCTTTTTATTATAAGATTGTTTATGTTGATATTTCCTTTGTAAAAATTATATAATTAAAATATCTTAAAAATTATATATATTATATTCATGGTTATGTTTGTGTTTTACATTTTATTCTCTCATTTTTTTAAAGTTGTATTAGTAATTAATGATTATGTTACATTTAAAGAACATTCTTTAAAAAATAATAGTTTTTATATTTCTTTCCAATTATTTTTTCACATGTCAAAATTTTCCTTAAAATGTTTAAAAAAATTACTATTCTCTAAATAATTCATCAAGTAATTTTTAACCATGTTTTACTTTCTATAATAAAATTTAAAATGAATCTTCTTTTCATTTTTGTAATAAGGTACTTTTTACCAAATGTGTGAGCATAATATTTTCTTAATGTACACAACATGAACGGATTTTCCCACCATACTGACTACTCTTTTATATGAATATTACTTTTAAATTTTCCACTATTATATTAAAATAATAAAATTCTAAAATATTCAATAAATTAAGGAATTAAAATATGTGATATAAAATTTAAAAGGGTATTTTCAAAAAAATTGTTCATGTGATATCTTAAATGAAAATTTATTTTTAAAAACACAAATTGATGATATTATGAATGTGATCAAATGATTTCATATTCATTATTTATATTGAAGTTTTATAATGATGAAATATGGTTTTTCTAAAATCATGACATAATATGTATAATTTTTTGAATAAAATTTATTTTGATAATAAGTTTTATTAATCATTAAATATATGATGAATGCATTGAACATGCAGGTGATAGGTGGGGCCTAGTTATTAAGATACCCTCAATGAATTTAAAGGTATCATGATTAAAAATAGAATGCATGTAACATTATATTGGTATTTAGTTTACACCTACCCATTTATTAATAATGATGACTTGGTTGATTTTTAATGATGGTACGATTCATCATATCCTAGTTGAGAGGCATTGGTCATGAATGTTCGTGTTGTTATATTTCCATTATTAAGAATTCCGTTTTCATTATCCATGTTCTTTCTGTTTTTACACTATCTAGGGATTCTCATAGAACTAATGTTTTTTATTTATTTGAATGTGTTTTGATTATACCCTCTTCCAAATATATAATACCTGATTTGCTCGTGATAAATTCAACTATTCAGAACCCATATTGATCATTTTTGTTAAACTTTTATTTGTTTTCTTTTCCCTATGATATGAAGAATGATATTATGATTGTTATAGTGTATTAACTATTGTATCTTATGCTACGTTTTTATACATCCAATGTCATATTGATATCATTTATATATTTAGTTTTCCATGATTAATAAATTGATTTATATTTCATGTTGAGACCCCATGTTTCTTATACCAATGCAATAATGTAAACATGAACCCATGGTCACTAGAGTCGGTTATTTTTTGCTAGTATTTAACAATTTTTGGTAGAAACCTTAGGAGCTATATTTTAAATGAACATATCAGACATGATAACTATGAAAACTCATTATAGTATTTGAGAAATTTTACTATAATAGGGATTTTTATTTTATATCTCAATATTCATGTTGATTATGAAAAAAATACATTTTCCCATTATTTATTGATGGAATCTAACAGATGATAGTTAATCAACCCCTGGTCATTTAGGGATTATCATGATGAAAAATTAAATACAACCAATGTTGGAACTAATAGGATCATGTCCCTATAATGGTAGATGACAAAGGTTATAACGAGTAACCTTAGCTGTGTAGAGTAACCTATTTTTCACAACATGATCTACCTATTTTGGATTAATTTATGTTATAGAAGCATATATGTTTTAATGGAATTATTAATCTTTTGATTATTGAATAATATATTTTGTCCCTCGAAATATATTCAAGGATTTAGGAAGTAAAGAAAGTTAAATGGCCATTTTATAAGTGGATATTTTTATTAGAGATTTCAATCAATTGTGGTCATTGATCTAGAGAGGTTTATGAAATAGGAACCATGGAATGGATATGTTTTAATGTGATATTCTATAGGAAATAATTTCTTTTAGAACAATGAGTTTAAATTGAGAGGATTTTATTCCCATTAAATTGCTCAAAAAAAGATGTTTTTATAGAGTATGGGGATAAAATTACAAGATTTCCAAGTCAATTTGTTGGAAACATACTTAATCATGAATGATTGATTGGTTTTTTCTTCGATCTTATTAATCTTAGTTTGTATTTTCACGAGTTTTATAAAATATTTCATCCTATGAGAATATTGAATCATGTTCCATCAATAAATTGAAATAATTTTATACTTTTTACATCTTTAAGGAAGGTATAGAAAACATATATTTATTAAGAACAAAAGAAAAATAAACGTGTCAATGAAGAAGAAGCAGGTGATAGGGTTTCAGACATGTGAGAAATGTGAAATAAAACACCCAAGTAGTTTCTTAATGTGATGGAGAGTTAATTTCAAGTGAATAGAATGGGTTATATGGCTCTAGAACTCATGGAATAGAATGAAACCATTATTACTCATTGATTAAACTATAATGAGATGGGGTATTATTCAAACCCAGGTGTTAACCATCAAGGTAACTAACCAAAGAAGAAACTAATGAGAATATTCCAAGATTATAAAATTATTACAGTTGAACTGAAGGACAAAAGAAATACGATGAATGGTACACTTACCATTCAATCAATAAGATCAAATATTTTATTTGATTTAATTTATACTATCTCTTTTATATCTAAATAATTTTTATTTAGTATCACATAACCACATCAATGATTAGATGTTGAGTAGGAAGTGAAATCTATTAATAGTGTGATGATTGTATGACAGGTCTATATATTCTTGTGGATAAATTATTGTTGGAATGTTATTCCTTCAAATATTTTTATTCTTCCTCTAATTGAATTGAATTTTATTTTTTGTCATGGATGGGACCTCAATGTGTAAGGACCTAATCAATTATTAAGGAAAGGAATTTATATATTATATTCCAAATTAACATAAGATTTCCTATCAATATGAGGATGATCCTATGATCTTAATGGATAAGACTTCCTTCATTTTGATTTTTTTACCTATTCATAAGGGATATTTATCTCATATGGTTGGGGAGGAACCCAATATTGGGGATTTTCCTATTATTTGGGAATATTTTTATTTATTTTGTGTGGAATTTCCATATCTTCCACAAAATCAAGAAGTAGAGTTTTCAATATTACTCATACCTAGTGTTACACTCATTTTAAAGAATCTATATATAATGGCTCAATTTTCATTATAGTAATTAAATTAGAACCTCCATGAGAATCTATATAATGGACTCATTTGGCCTTGCGATTTGTTATGTTTTTCCATAGTTCTTTTTTATAAAAAGAATGATGGATAAATTAAACATTTCAATGATGATCGTGAATATAACAAGATCACTATTAAGAAAAAAATACACATAACCCATATTGATGATATGTTTAATGAATTAAGAGGTGCTCAATGTTTTTTTCGTGATTATCTTTGATATGGATTTTATTAGCTAAGGTTAAAAAATAACGATATTCAATGGAAACACTTACGTATAAGGTATGATCAATATGAATTTATTGTGATTCTATTTGGGATTACCAATGATCCTACTATATTCTTTGATTTAAAAAACAAATCATTTATATATTACCTAATTCATCTTTTTCAAGTCTTTATATAAGGTAAAATTATATATTCGAATACCATGGAAGACTGTGAAAAATATTTGAGGATTTTATTGAAGATAGAGAGGATAGAGAAAATATATTCAAAATTTACCTAGAGATAATTTTATCTAGGAACATTCTCAATCTTGTGTCATATAATTTAAATTGAGGTTATATCATAGGATTATTAAAATAAGAAAATTATTAAATAATATCCATGAGAAACCATGGTGGATGAGATCTATAGTTTTCGTAGTTTTTCTAGATACTACTACAATTGTTTGATAAATTTTCAGGAATATAAAATCCAATAACCAATTTTACCCAAAATGGACCCAAGATATAGTGGATTGAAGAATATGAGGGTAATTTCCAAGATCTAAAGAGGTGGATTTTCTATGGGCCTATTTATACAGTACAATATAGTAAAGAAGGTATTTATATATATAGTAATGTATAAAATAATGTAATATGATGATTCCATATATATAATTATATAGTGATAGTTTATTACTCTAAACTTATTAAAATTCATGTGAAAAATTAACCAATTGAAGATTTGGAGTTGACATTTGTAATTGTTTCTTTAAAGATATGGTGGCATTATCAGTATAGTGAGATATTTGATATATATATTGATCATAAAATAATTAAAAAAATATTTAAATATAAAGATTGAAATATTTATATAGAATGTGGTTTTAATAAATCAACAATTATTTCAACTCAATACATTACCACCCTAAGAAAGAGAACATTGTATTTTCTTCTCTGAGTTTAGAAGACCATGCTATTTTATCCATGACGAGGATTAAATGAGATATGATATTTATATATTTACAGAAGATATATCTTGACGTCTTGAGGAAAGTGGAAACATATTTTCTTTTTCATATAAATGTCTCACCACACCTCCATGGGATAATTAAGAAGGTTTAGAAATAAGATGTATACTTACATATTAAGGTGACGAATGTTCCTATGTTAAACCATGACCATACTAGAATGAAAATATTCAAGAACTGGGTATTTTTTTCTATCAATAGCCGATGTAAAAAAATGACTTGTTGGATTAATCTCATAATTCATCATTATTTATTTATCTTAGAAGTAAAATTGTGTATATAACACTAAAATATTTTTTCAAGTTGGATAATATAAAAATTGATATTTTGAGTATGTATCATAATTCTAGGTGTGTCTTCGATTTAATGTTGGAATAAATTAGTATTAGGTGAGTTTTTAACCATTACCCATATAATAATGAGAATAGAAAAAAATTACCATGGTTTTCATCATTATACTCCACATAACATCTAAATAGGAAAAATCAATTTTGGTTGTTGTATATCATCCCATAAACATAGCACTTTTTATTAATGTTGTATAATATTTATCTATTGACTACAATACTAACAATATGAATTTTTTTTTGCATTTCATGGAGTGATACTCTCAATCATATAAGATTTGTATTGAATTATTGCCTCAATGTTCTAGAGAATTCTTTAGTACAATCTATATACAAAGTTATCTTTTAGTGTTTTTATCTTCCTCATGTAGATTTTTTATTTGAGGGGAACATTTAAACTCTATAATATATATTGATATCTTACTATATGTATTTCAAAGGTTTTTGGGGTCGACACCTTCCATTGGTGTAATTTTATTATATATTTAGCTTTTTCTCTAGAATTTATATGGATCCATATGAATCCCTCTGTGGAAGGAAGTTCATAACACCAGAATTCTAGGAAAAAGTTCTAGAAAGAAACCTATTGGGTCTATATCAAGATAATAAAATCACAGAGAAGGTTCTATCCATTCAACAACACATAAGGGAAACACAAAGTTGATAAAAAATTATGTTGATAATCATCAAAGAGAAATAGAAATTGAAGTTAGTGGTAATGTATTCCTATCAATATTTCCCTGTATGAAGGTTTTGAGATATTTAAAGAAGAGAAACCTGAACCTCAAATATAGTATCCCATTTGAAATTCTTAATTTTATCAAGATGGTAGCTCATCATTTTGGGATTTCATCTAATCTCTCTCATGTTCTTGATGTGTTATATGTATCTCTATGAATAATCTACATACATGATCCATAACGTGTAAAAACATAAAGATTATACATCCATATTTAGATATATCTTATAATGAATAATAAATAGAGATTCTATATCATAGAAATAATTTTTTACAAAACAAGGCCACTAAACTGGTTAATGTATTGTGTTTAAAACTTAAATTTTACAATGTTATGTACGTACCAAATATTTTATAAGGATGAATTATTCTTCATTTTTTCTATCAAAGTGATGGAATTTCAAGGAATAAATTCTTATAAAAGATATAATTTAAGTCCTCTATATTATATGATATATTTCCATTCAAATAATTTTTATTTAACTTTATATGCCACACTGAGTTTAAAAGAATTGAGATATCCCATTGAAATATTAATATGTGAAAATGATATCATATATATTAAATTGGTGGGTATAAATTTTCTCAATGATATTATGAAAGCAATCAATAAATGTTTTATTTAATATAAATTTATTTATTATTTCTTATAAAATAAGTACTTAACTTTTAGTAAATTCGTTTTATTCTTCAAAAAAATTCTTCTTCAAAAATGGTTTTTATTAACTTTTGTCATTGATAATATAATTAATTTGTTCCTATTTTCAAAATAAATTTTTATTAAAAGGAAATAATTTTTTAAATAAATAGATTCAAATTAACATAGATAAAATTTCTAGAACCTTTCTAAAAAAGATTATTTTTGGGTGAATAGTGTAAATATTAATTTTTTTAAGATAATAGTTTTTCATTTTCTAGTATTTTTTAAATACCATTTTGATTTATATTTTTTAAAAACTAATAAATTATTTGATTTTCTAAAAAAATAATTCAATTTATAGTGTATAGATCAAAACTATAATTTGTATTGGATGAAAAATTATTTTACAGTTAAAAGGGCTATTTTGAAAAAAAAGTTTTCCATCACGTTTTACAGGTTAATTTTAAAATTATACTTCTACAAAATTTGGAAATTTAATATTGGAAAATATATTTCATATTTTAATCATAATAATTAATATTAAGTAATAAGTTTAATGTAACACTGGGTAATAATAAATAGTAAAAATAGTAAAAAAATAATCCTTGTGGTAAAATGGTAGGTCGGGTCAACTTTGGTTAAAACTATGTGATATGTCCACAATGTATCATTTTAATTATTTTTATGTGAATTAATTTAGACCCTTATAACTTTATTATTGTGAGTTAATTGTTTATTGGACCCGTTTCTTTGAAAATTACTTAATATTATTTTAATCCTTTAAAATTTTCAAGGTGTGTCCCTCCACTACTTGTAAAAGGACACCCCTCCGTACTCTTGTTTACACCACTTTGAGTCAAATAACTCACCCAATACAATGTAAATTACATTATAAAATTACTTACAAATTAATTTTAGGTTTTAATCTTCTTAAATGGATATTCTAATGTTTTTTAATAAGGTATCTAAACACTACTACAAAACGAGCTTTATCAGTGCTCAAAATGGGCTTTAACAGTGCTAAAAAAGTGATGTAAAGCTCAACGCTGAAAAGGGGGTGTTCCCTTTATCAGTGCTACAAAATAATTGATAAAGTTAGCCTTTATCAGTGCTAAAAAAGTACTTATAAAGGTATCCTTTATCAGTGCTAAAAACATGTTGATAAAGGGCTCCTTTATCAGCGCTAAAAAAGCTCTGATAAATGACTTGCCTACTATAACATAAAATTCTGCTGTCGCACACCAAAACAAGACCTGAAAAAAATCATCATATCAAAAAGTATACCCATACAAAATTAACACATAATTCATAAGGTAATTATAGTAAGTATAAACATACAAAAATTATACTCATACAACAAATATGCCCATAAAACATGTATACCCACAAACCATTAAAACAAAATTCATAAGTTAATTAAATACATAAAGAATTTAATTCAAAATTCAGGGGGGTTGGGGCTGTTCAGGGGTTTTGGGTAGCTATCCAAGGCAGGTAGGGGGTGTCCAGGGGAGGCCGGGGTGTCTGGGGGGATGGGGGTGTCCATGGGGTGGGGGGCTTTCCAAGTTGGTGTCGAGGGGGTGGGGTGATGTCCATGGGGTTGGGGGGGTTTCTAGGGGTGGGATGTCTAGGGGTGGGTTGGTGTCCAGGGGGTGGGGGTGGTCCAAGAGGTTGGGGGCTGTCCAAGGGGGGTGGGTGGTGTCTAGGGGGTGGGTGTGGCTATCCATGGGGGTGGGGTGTCCAGGGGGTGGGGGTGTCCTGGTGGTGGGGTGGTGTCTAAGAGGGGTAAGGGTCTAGGGGGTGGGGGTGGGGTCCATCAATGGGGTGGGGGCCATCCAGGGGTGCGGGAAAATCTGGGGTGGTGGGGGGGGGGGGCTGTCCATGGGGGTGTCCAGGGGGTGGGGTGGTGTCCAGGGAGGGTGGGGTGGTGTCTAGGGGGTGGGGCTTTAATTGTTTTAATGGAATGAATTTCATGGATTTTAAGATCATTGGTATTTATAAAATATTTTGGGAATAGTTTTTATTTCAATAGTATGTGTTTCTTTAGGAAAAAATGAATGATTTTGGTGGGATTGGTAAGAAGGGGGATTTATGTACGTCAGTTGTTGTTTTCACTTAAAATTATGTCCATTTTAAACAAAAGAGAGACACATTGAGTGATACCAGTCACACTGTGCCTCAGATTAAGGTGTAGTTGACTATTACACATAAAAAATGACCCATGGATCGTTATCCTAAGGTATCAACACAATCTTAATGCATTTGGTTGGATTTCCTTACGTTAGTTGTTGTTTTCACTTAGAATTCTGTTTATTTAAAACAAAGGAGAGACACTTTGAGTAATATCGGCCACACCATGCCTCAGATTGGGGAGGGGTTGACTCGTACACATCACACATGACCATTGTATTGTTATCCTAAATTATCAACACAATCTGAATGCGTTTGGTTGGTTTTATGCACATCATTTGTTGATTTCATTTAAAATTATGTCCATTTAAAAAAAAAGACAGACACATTGAGTGATACTGGCCACACCATGCCTTGGATTGGGGAGAGGTAGAATATTACACGTCACACATCACCCATGGATATTTCTCCAAAAGTATCAACAAGATCAGAATGCGTTTGGTTAGTTTTCTATATGTAGTGGTTGTTTTCACTTAAGATTTTGTCCATTTTAAAGAAAAGATAGACACTTTGAGTGATACCGGCCACACCGTGCCTCTGATTTATGCGGGGTTGACTTGTACCCATAAAAAATGACCCATGGATTATTATCCTAAATTATAAACACAATTTGAATGCATTTGGTTGGTTTTATGTATGTCAGTTGTTGTTTTCACTAAAAATTCTATCTATTCCAAACAAAAGAGAGATACTTTGAGTGATACCGGCCACACCATGCCTTGTATTGAGGCTATGTGTACTCTTACACATCACACATGATGCATTGATCATTTTAATAAAGTATCAACACAATAAGAATGTGTTTGGTCATATTTTCAAACGTCAGTTGTTGTTTTCACTTAAAATTATGTCCATTTTAGACAAAATAGACACACTTGGAGTGATATCAGCCACACTGTGTCTCAAATTGAGTTGGGGTTGACTCTTACACATCAAACATGATTGATGTATCGTTCTCTTAAAGTATCAACACAATCCGAATGTGTTTGGCCAGTTTTTCATACGACAGTTGTTTTTTAACATAAAATTATCTCCATTTTAAACAAAAGAGAGACACTTTGAGTGATACCGGTCACACCATGCCTCAGATTGAGGCAATATTGACTCTTACACATCACACTTGAACCATTTATTATTCTCCTAAAGTATCAAAAAAATCTGAATGCGTTCTTCATATTTATGTACGTCAGTTGTTGTTTTCACTTAAAATTCGGTCCATTTTAAACAAAAGAGAGACACTTAGAGTGATATCAGCCACAACATCCCTCAAATTGAGTTGGGGTTGACTCATACACATCACACATGAACCATGAATCATTATTTTAAATTATAAACACAATCTGAATGAGTCTGGTCGGTTTTCCATATGTCAGTTGTTGTTTTACTTAAAATTCTGTCCATTTTAAACAAAAGATAGACACTTTGAGTGATACCGGCCACACCGTGCCTCAGATTGAGGTCGGGATGCCTCAAAGACGTCACACATGATTCATTTATTTTCATACTAAAGTATAAACACAATATGAATGCGTTTGATTGGTTTTTGGAACGTCAGTTGTTGTTATCACTTAAAATTATGTCCATTTTAAACTAAAGAGAGACACATTGAGTGATACCGGCCACACCGTGCCTCGGATTGAGGCACAGTTGACTTCTACACGTCACACATAAACAATGAATTTTTATTATAAAGTCTAAACACAAACAGAATTTGTTTGGTCAGTTTTCGATACATTAGTTGTTGTTTTCACTTAAAATTATGTCTATTTTAAACAAAAGATAGACACTTTGAGTGATACAGGCCACACCGTGCCTCATATTGGGGTAGGGTTGACTCATAAAAATCAAAAATGACCCATGTATCGTTATACTAAAGTAGAAACACATTAAGAATGTGTTTGGTCAGATTTCCATACGTCAGTTGTGGTTTTCACTTAAAATTTCGTCCATTTTAAACAAAAGAGAGACACTTTCAGTGATACTAGCCACACCATGACTCATATGGAGGTGAGGTTGTCTCATAAATTTCAAAAATGACCCATGGATCATTATCTTAAATTAATAACACAATTAAAATGTGTTTGGTCTGTTTTTCGTACGTCATTTGTTGTTTTCACTAAAAATTATGTCCATTTTAAACAAAAGAACTACACTTTCAGTGATACCGGCCACACGGTGCCCTGGATTGAGGTGGGGCTGACTCATATATGTCACAAATGACCCATGGATTTTTCTTCTAATGTATCAACACAATCCGAATATGTTTGGTCAGTTTTCCATACATCAGTTGTTGTTTCCACTTAAAATTATGTCCATTTTAAACAAAAAAGAGACACTTTGAGGGATACCGGCCACACCGTGACTCTGTTTGAGGCGAGGTTGACTCATAAACATCACAAATGACCCATGTATCATTCTCATAATGTATCAACATAATAAAAATTAATTTGGTCAATTTTCCATATGTCAGTTGTTGTTTTTATTAAAATTTTGTCTGTTTTAAAAAAAAGAGAGAGAGAGACTTTGAGTGTTACCAGCCACACCATACCTTTGAAAGAGGATGGGTTGACTTTTACATGTCACATAAGAACCATTGATATTTTTTTATAAAGTATAAACAAAATATTAATGCGGTTGGTGGGATATGAAGGTATTTTTGAGATTCTACTAGTTTTTCTTATCTAAAGCCCAAAGAAAAGTGGTTCATCATTCTTGCATGTTGCTAGTGTATTTCATCTATTAAAATGGAAAAATGACTCATTGGAGAAAGTATGTTTTACTTAATAAAAATTGCAATTTTTTTAGGAATATTTACAAACAAAAATGTTTCATCTTTTGATCACTTTAACCCCTCTCAAAAATGGACGCCAATTGTACACGTCCACAAGTCACATCTTCGTGATATTTGGGTACAATATTCCATCAGGTATGCGGCCCATTCATTTATGAGCAAATATATATCATATTGTGAATATGAGGAATGTGGTGATTGTTGTTGTACCTCCACACTAGGAGTAGAAACAGGTTCAGAAACTTGTTGTTTCTCTGCACTATGAGTATGAGTAGTAGAAGAAGCAGCTTGAGAGACTTGTTCAGCCCCATGGTTAGAAGCACCAGATCATAAAGAAGTCATTATATACAAAAGTGGTTGAACAGTTGATTTATATGACAAAAATTCAGTAATTATAAGATAATAACATGATATAACAAGATCTATATTACAAACACAATATAACCTTTTTATTGAACTCTCTGTCTTTTTTTCATAGGCTGGCGAGATTTGACACCTCTATCGATTACCCAAATCCCTTCATTGTGGTATCCTCTAACATAAAAAACATCATCTACATTGGGAATGTCGTGACATAATTGTGGCATACCACTTAAAGGATCATCCTCGCCTGAATTTGCATCAGACCCTTCAGTTGTTTTGGACGATAACAGACCAATTGACCACATTCGGTTTGCTGGAACTGTAAAATAAAATACTTGTACCACTTGTGATTTCATTATAAATTTTTTGTATGTGTACCCTTCTTGACTGAAATCAACTTTCACAAAGCCCAATTCATCTATTTTTACACCATTGTTGTTATCAACCCATTTGCATTGGAAAATGGGCAATTTGAATGTCGTATAATCCAACTCCCATATTTGTTTGATAATGCCAAAGTATGACATATTCTTATAAATTAGATTTATGTCTTTACTACCAGAAACATGCATCACTTAAACCATAAGTGTAACTCCACTATTTTGGATGGTACCATCTTCATCATGTTCATCTATATAGAATATATAACCATTAATTACAAAACCATTGTAAGATAATACATACAAACTTGGTCTGGAAGCTATCCATTAAATTCGTTCTAAAATTGAATTCAGATTTTCAGCTAACTCTTTTAAAATATGGTCCACAAACCATCCTATAAACTGGTGATTATGTGTATTTGATATTCATATTTCTTCCCCGGATGGATTCAACTGCTGAATAATTTTTTTGTGGGATTCAATATATGGATAAACATCATAACTATTATGCAAAAAAAATAAAGTTGGACCTACTCTCAACCTGTAATATTGATTGTCACAAAATCTCTTAAAGAAATTCCCTCGCACTCAATGCATCTAGTGTGACAAGATTTCAGGAGACCAATGCTTTCCACATATGATAAGTATTCAGTACAGAATTCAATGGCTTCCTCAACAATATATCACTCCACAATACAATCCTCTGGCCGACTTCGATTTTTGACATACCCTTTCAAAATCATCATATACCGTTTAATGGGGTACATCCATCTATATTTCACATACCACAAAGTTTAATCTCTCTCGCCAAGTGATCCATCAAATGATCCACCATATCAAAGAATTATGGTGGGAATAAAATTAGAAAATAAAAATAATATGATGACAATTTCTCTTTCCATAGCTATCAATTATTCCTGGTCTAAAACTTTGTTTTGTATATCTTTGAAAAAGAAAAATTGTTTGGTTAGCGTATGACAAACATTTTTGGAAAAATGAAACATATAGCTATAGGAATTAAATATTTCCAAAAAACATTACAGTCATGTGATTTAAAACCTTTTAACTTGAAATCGTTCATTGACGCAATGTTATTCATATATGATGAATAGCCCTCTGGAACCATTACATAATTGAATAATATTCAAAACTAACATTTCTCCTCCCTAGAAACATTGTAAGAAGCTGGACACTACTGGAAAGATGATCTTTCCCAACACTTCTATACCAACGGTTTGTAAAAACCGTTGGTATAGCTACCATTTCCCAACGGTTCACCAACACTATTGGGAAAGCCATAGATTTCCCCACCTTTTCCAACGGTTTGGTAAACCATTGGGAAAGGGTCACTATTTCCCAACGGTTTATGCTAAACCGTTGGGAAAGGGTGTGTTTTGATCCTCTTTTCCAACGGTTCACCAAAACCCTTGGGAAAAAACACCCAAAAATCCAACCTTCGGCCTAAAAAACTCAACCCACCCCTAACCTATCCCAACGGTTTTGAAAACCATTGGGATAGGTTCTTTAATTTTTTTCCAGACCTACTAACCGAGGACATTATATAAATCAAAATTATAAATAATTATGATGATACATATATATATTTATGAAATTATTTTTACAAAAGTGATGTTAGCTTAGTGGTTAAGTCGTTAGATTATAAATGAGGGGTCCTGGGATAAAATCCCAGCAGATGTTTTATGTTTGGAATTTATATACCAACGGTTCCATTACCGTTGGTAAAGATTTCATATTACCTATACCAACGGTTTCCAAAACCGTTGGTATAGACCTATCCCAACGGCTTACATGGCAACGGTTCTGCAAACCGTTGGTATAGGCTATACCAACAGTTTGGAGTCCTATACCAACAGTTCCAAACCGTTGGTAAAGGTTAGTTTTCCAGTAGTAGGAGGAACAAACATTCTATTTTCACCCTTCACGGGAACCAACTCTTCTTGTATTCCCATGTCAACCATGTCCAACCCTGCCTTAATTCCATTCTTTTCTTTTCCATGGGAATTTAAAAATATTTCAAAAACACTTTCACATACATTTGTTTTTACATGCATCACATCAAGAAAATGTATGACGTATGAACCATTCCAGTATAGTAAGTAAAACAACGGATCCCTTCTTCCTACCAATTTTTGTAAGGTTTTTCAAAAATGGATTACTAAAAACAGTGTTCACATCTTTTACTTTCTCAAACTGTTAATCACTTGTTAGTTGAGATGGGGTTGTGCATCTTTCTGAACTTCCATTGGTTGATGTCGTCCAAGATCAGTACTCATGCCGATGAGGTATAAATCTACATTGTCCTAGAAATATAGATTTTGATGAATGTTTCAACCTAATTGATTCTGTATCTTCTTTGTACATGAGACACCCTGGAGTTCCTTTAATGTTATAGCCTGAAAAATTTCCATAATTAGAGAAATCATTTATCATCCCATACAACATTTCTCTCAACATAAAGTATTCACTTTTATAAGAATCATACAACATAACACTTGAATCCGACAATAACTTCAAATCATCGATCAAAGTAGCCAAATAAACATCAATATCTTTACCTGGTTGTTTTGGTCCTGATATAAGCATATATAACCTAATTAATTTCTGTTTTATGCCTAACCAAAGTGGAAAGATATAATTTACCAATATAATAGGCCATATTCTATGAGTTCAGGTTTGAAAACCAAAAGCATTCACTCCATCTGTAGATAATTCTAGATGAAGGTTTCTTGGAACATTTCCAAATTCAGGATACTCATGATCAATTATCTTCCATTGAGGAGATTCGGCCAGGTGATGAAATTTTCCACCTTTATTTCTTTTCTCTACATGCCATGACAATTGTCTTGCAGTTTTTTCACTTCTATATAAGTTCATAAACCATGGAATGATTGGAAATTACCATACGACTTTCATAAGACTGGATTAATCTTTCTATTATTGGAAATCACCACACTTTGGGTATTCTATAAGCAATTTTTCTCCTTGAGAAACAATATATAGTCTTTTGGAAAAGCATGTATTCTTTCCGAAATCATACCTATCGAGTGTAGAATTCATTTAGCTTCATATGTCCATCTTGGGAGCTCATTATCTTCCAAGGTCATGTCATTCGAGGGAGAAAGTATTTCCGTAAAACTGACATCACTCCATCCGTTTCCTACTTTCAATTTATACAACTTCAGTATAGAAGACAATGTTGTATATTTAGTGCAACCAGCATACAATAGCATCTTCGCACAACTCTTTAACTTCTCAATCAATTTTGGGCAATCACGGAGTTCATCTTCAACTGCCCTTTTCATTTCCCCCAATACGATCTTCATCACCATTAACATTTTTACTCACATCCTCCATATGGTCTTCTTCATTATCCATATTTTTAATCATTGATGTTCCATAAAACGCAGTTTTATCCTAGCTAGTAGCTGCATTCACTTTTTCTCTGTTTTTATTCCTACATTTATAAGTCTGGTATATTCCATGGCATATCAAACCTTCTTCCAACTCCTCTGGAGTAATGTTTCTTCAATAACAACAATGTAAAGATGGACAAAGGATTTGAGAAGGGTCCATTGCATGATCCTTTGCAAACTTGATGAACTCTTTCACTCTATTCTAGAACTCTATTGTCAAATGATTTTCATCCATCCAATATTTATTCATATCCATCCTATTTGATTCTGAGATATTATTATTTATAATTCAAATAAAAAAATACTTCCAAATACACTAGAATATAACCACTTATAAAAATAGAGAATAATATAGCTTAACAATTTCTGATAAATATTTGGAAATCAACAGAACCAGGATAGACCCCCATCAAAATCAACACACTTTCCAGACCCCTTACCAATAGTTCTATCACCCACCACCCTTGCAGCAAAACATTAAACATCCTTTTAACCACACCTACCTTCCACCTCATTCGTAATAAAATAGTCACATTAAATAGCCCAAAACTTGTGACCAAACTCCAATAAAATGAAATCAAGGATCTAATTTGGATGAGAAAACTAATATAGTATATACATCTCAAAACACAAAGGGCTTATTGGGGGAGATAAATAAACTAGGTTTATCCAAAATTAGTATGTATTATCAAAGGTTTTTATACCCAAATTAACATAAGAAATAGGAAATTGAGGTTAATGAACATAAATTCTATTATGAACATATAAAGGATATGAAATAACTCTCCCTCACATTCCCCAAACATGTAACTAATATCCACATAAACATCTTACATCCATTCTATAAAATATCACATTCACATACAAATAGATAAACAACAATCCCTTAATGTTAAAAAAATCACACATGAGGGAGAAGGACCACATCAACCATCCCTATCCAAAACTAAAACCTCCTCACCATCCTCCTCCCACTAACTATTAATACCTTCCATAATATTAAAACATACCATAAATAAATTACTTTCCAAAATAAAAACCTTTAGAATAGAGAAATTACCATACATTTAGATAAAATAGAAATATTCTTCCTTTTTTCTTATGAAACATTAAATTTGGACAAACAAACTAACCAACTCAATAAGATTCATATTTTCACAGGAATTTGAAGGTAAAGAGAGATAAATAATTCCATTGAAAATAATTCAATAAAATCTTTTAGTATCAATTGAAAGAGGTTATTGGTTAATAATGGTATGAGGTCAATAAATCAATACATAATCATACCTAGTCTCTCAAACTAAACTCACCACATCCCAAAATTTAATCAACTAAAACATGACCATCCGACTAACTAAAACTACACTATAATGAATATTTTCATTAGAATAAAAGGAAAAAATGAGGATGAGCGGAGAAATCACCAAAGATCAAATATGGGAAGCCGAGAATCTAACCTCATCGAAAGGAATCTAAATCACAAGAAGTAGGGTTTGCGGGGAATATGGTCCAGCAGGGAGGAGGAAAATTAGGATTTGCAGGGGAGGAGGATCCATGCAAGGGGTTTGAGGGGGAGGATATAAATTAGGGCTAGCAATGGTGGAGTATGGATGTGGTGGCAGAGTAGGGTAGCAATGGCGATGAAGGGCTAGAGGCAGCGAAGTAGGGAAGCGGCGACAGAGTGGAAGCGGTGGCAGAGTAGTGGCCGAGAAAGAGAATATCGGGGGAGGGAGGGGAGTTTTCACAGGGGTATAGTACTACGAGAGAATAAGGGTGTAATAAATAGAGGGTACTATGCATCCTATTTTATAAAATGGAACTATGGCTTTATCAACGCTTGGAAAGTGATGATAAAGGATCCCTTTATCAGCGCTAAAATTTTAGCACTGAAAAATGGTGCCTTTATCAGCACTTTTGTAGCGCTGATAAAGGGTTCCCTTTATGAGGGCTAGAAAAGCTCAGATAAAGATAACCCCTTATCAATGCTAAACTTTTAGCACTGATAACGTGTTACGTTATCAGGGATTTTCTAGCACTGATAAATATTCTTTTTATCAGCGCTACAAAAGCATTGATAAAGTAACCCTTTACCAATCCTAAAATTTTTGTGCTGATAGAGAGTTACCTTTATCAACAATGTTTTCTTAGTGTTGATAAAAGGTAGTGCATCCCATTTCCATTTTTTTAGTAGTGAAATGAGATCTACCAAATAATAGGTAATCATTTTTACCAACTATTTCAAATTTATTTCTTCTTTTTCATCCCCGAAATCTAGTTTACCCATTCAAAAAATAATAAATCGATATT
Source organism: Viscum album (assembly GCA_963277665.1). NCBI lineage: Eukaryota > Viridiplantae > Streptophyta > Magnoliopsida > Santalales > Viscaceae > Viscum > Viscum album. The sequence goes on from OY728158.1 coordinate 267,874,139, forward strand.
ACTAATATAATTATAGTATTATTATTATTTTACAGCCATTTTAAACCTCTTTTCCCTCCTATAAAATGTTAAAAAATCGCTCGTACATATGTATGGCTTGTCATCTAGACATCGCAGTGTAATACGATTTTGATAAGGATTTTACTTGGATTGTTATAAAGATATAAATAATTAATTCATATGTATTTTATAAAATAATTATGTTTCTATAAATATAATATATCATTTACCTTTTTCCTTTCCACTTGTTATAAAATCATAATGTCGCTTGTCTGTATGTGTAAGTAACCACTTCCACGAAGCAAAGTGGCCAATTTTTATTGTCCACATTTCATGGATTATTATAAAAATGTATATAATAAATATAATAAATATATATAATTATTAAAATTAAATATATGATTTATTTTGTGTAAATACCTTTGTATTGATACCACTGAACCAAATAATACTTGAAAAAAAACAATTAACACTCTGAAATAGTGATTTTAGTTAATAATTATTAATAAACATGTGTTGTAATGTTACTAGTTGATCATATATTATACTATATTTATGTATATGTTTATGGTATAGAATTATAAAAAATATACATTTTTTATAAAATATTTTAAAATAACTTATGATGATTTTCAAACATTAGGTATGGGATTTCATTTGAAATATCATTTTATTTGGCGATTTTTTATGTTCACATTTACTATAGTAAAGTTATATTATCTTAATATCTCGAAGCCCATCTATTTTATTCTCCTCCATTGAAGTTTGGTATTTAAATTTTTATTTTCCATTTATTATCTGGTTTTAATAGAAATCAACAAGTATGTTCCATGTAAGGGATTTTATTTTAAAAAGATATGTTTTGAATATTTATTTCTAGCCATTTTCTTCCTTGTCTAAATTTTCATAAGAATATATACTAATTTTTTACAATATTATACATAAAATTATTATGGTCATTGATGAAGCTAATATTTTCACATATTTTATACTGTAATTTAATGTTTATAAACCAACGATAGTGTTATGTAATGGGAAATTGTTACATATTTAGGTTTTGGTGTTATTTTGAGCCTAAATTCAAAAATGGCCTAATTCTGCATTTTAACACATTTTTATCAAAGGGGTATTTTGGTCATTTCTTAAAAAATATACTTCCAAATTTTGTGATTATAATTTTTTTTGAACGCTTATTTTATTTCCTTCAACTTTTTCTTCAAGACCAGGGGTTGAATCGATATTCTAGTGGACGTAAAAAATCAATGAAGTGAAAGATTTTGTCGGGCGGACTGCATGGACTCCACCGTAGTAATGGAAGAAAATTTCGGCCTAAACACATCCAAATGATGAGATTTCCCCTGGATATGACAGAGGTCTCCCAAACGCGTCTCCACAATTAATTTCAAGACGTTTGTAATCCTTTAGGATGGCCGTTGAGTGATAGACTTTTGAAGGAAGCTTCCAAGAAGCTTTATCCAGAGAAATCAATTTTCAATAGAAAAACCATAACCCCTTCAATACGCCTCCAATTAATCTGAAATTTTGAGGGTGGATGGCCAAGACATTCCATTATTTCCCCAAACCATTCTGGGGACGTATGGACTAGAGGGAGCTAATTTAGAGATTCCATTCTGTAGAATAGGAGTTCCATTGATAATGAAACCATGATGAGCTAAACTCCAACCAGTGGTGGGCAGTGACGGTCCAAGGACATTTACCCCTTTTGAGTTTGTGGTTTTTATTGTAAACTCTTTTCATTTAAATAATCCTAGAATTTGATTTCATGATTGAACGAGGTATCTTCTCTCTTGTTTTAATTTTCATATATTTTGTTATATGAATGTTTATTAACTTATGATTGTAAAACAGTTTTCTTGTTGTTTAAACTTATATGTGCGAGGCCTCCCCATTGAGAACAACATGTTCAACTGGTTTCGATTTCTTGGAGGTCTTTGGGAAATTGGTTCACATTCATGAGCGGATAAACACCCATATTTGAGGTCTTGATATGGTTTCTATTCCAAATAGGTGTATAACTTGAGGTCTTGAGTTATACATTGGATAATTTAATTAAAAGAAAATTTTCGACAAAGATAAAGGGAATGTCTGAAGATTTAAGCTTGTCCACTGCTTCCTTCTCTAGTTTGTTTTCTCATTTTGGTTTTCCTTGGATTTCTAATATATAATTTATATTTATTAATAAATTATGAATTTCTTATTTTGGTTCATTTCAATCCACCACCAGATATATTATATAGGTTAGTTTTATATTATTTATTTTATAATAGTGACAATAGGAAGACAGTGTGTTGCAAGCGGACTCTTTGTGATCGAACCTAGGGTGTACCTCTATGGCGCATTCATAGGATAATAAGAATTTAATTGAATAGGTTAAAGTGACTAAAATCCCTACCATTAATTTGGCGCCGTTGCTGGGGAGGCCAAGTGCTTACACACACTATTTTTCAAAGAAAAAAAACAAAAAAAAAGAGCCTTGTTGCATATCATTCATTTCATCAGCCAATATGGATTTTTGTGGAAATTATTATAATTATTGGAATGTGGATAACTTTTATGATGAGCCATGTAGGGAAGATACATTGAATATTCAAATTCTTGAAAATTCCCAATAATTGAAAGAAAATTCCTTGATAATTCAAGAGAATTGCAGAAAGATGGAAAAAGCAAGCAAGATGATATCATCGCCGGTTGCCCAAGTTGAAGATGTTAAAGTATTATGGATTTAAAGACAAAAAAGAAAAGCTGAGGATATTTAAATACTTTTCCCACCTACATTTAATGAAGATGTTGATGAGGTTGAAGAAAAACTTGAGGACCCACTTCCCTCGCCAACAAATGAGTTCCCAGCTGCCTAACTTGAGGAAAAGGGTTCTAATGCTGAAATTTCTGAGGGATTTTTAAATTCTAAGCATTCATTTCATTTGAATTTCATTAATTCTGAATTTCAATCTAATATCCCTTATTCTGAATTTGTAGATTCAGCGTCACTACTGCAGGACCTAGATGAAGAAGAAGAAGAAGGTCCTCTTGTTGAGGAGAGAATGGAGGTGCCTGTTGAGTTATGCATTAGTGCATTTGAGGATGATGGAAAAAAAGAAGAAATAATTGAAGAACCAATTTACAAAAATGAACCTGAAGAGAAGCCACTTCCTATTCTTCTATTTTCAATATCGGTGGACACCACTCCTCCAGATTACAAAAACAGGGATCACCCCTACATCCTTTTCCCTCCCCCTCTTAATCTCAAATTCTATTTTCCATCTCTTCTAAAGGTTGGGAATATTTTTATTTTTTATGAGGGTTCTCACTTCTGTCATCCACAGATGGATACCAAGAGAAATAATTTTTGGTGGTTTCTAAGTAAGAAACCCCATCCACCTTCGGATTGGGGTTAACCTGCTGCAACTGCCTGACTAGGGGCAATAAAAACCTAGCACCCGCTTGGCAGTCAAACCAAGGATTATCCCTTCCCTTTCACCTTTCTATTTTCTTTCTAATTCATTTATTTATTTATTGCTTTATAGGAAGAAGTGGTGCCAACTTGGAGCTTAACTCAATGGTGCTGCTAGAAAAATAAATACAGGTTGTATCTTTCCTTCTATTTAGTTTTTTTCTTCCCTTATTAATATTTATCAAGAAAAAATGAAGGGTAGTGAAACTTATGTGTGGGGGGAGTGTCGACCTGCTTATTTGTTTTTGTGTGTATTCATATTTTTTTACATTTTCTATGAACCTTGATCTTTAATGATAATTATGATCACATTTTAAACAATAATTGATTTTGATAAAATTGAAATTATTTTTAAAAAAAAAAGATCTTAAATGATTGTTGATGTGAATTTTTTTTCCTTAAATTGGATTTTCAATCATTTTTATGAGTTTAACTGATTTTTGAAATCCATGGCCCTGAAACACTGACTCAAAATATTTTTCTCGTCCTGTGCGGTATTCTAAAACAATTTTACATATTCTTTCTAATACCCACACTTTCTTGAGAGAAACTTGGATTTTTTGTGAGAACTAGAATTTGTGATTTTTCTCTTTCAAATATTTGGATTTCATTAAATGTTATTAATATGATTGATGCACTACTTTGGCTAGCCACATATTATCCTGAGACCTACCTTTACATTTATCCTTCGTTAGCCCTTAGATGCCATGAATTGCCTTATAGGTTTAAGCCACAATACAAGCTAATTTATCCTTACCTACCCATTATCTTGGTATTGTTGCATGGATATTTCAAGTTTGAGTGTGGGGGAAGGTCCATTCATGTGCGTTCATTGGGATTTGTTTTATTGATGGGTATTGTGCGGTGTGCCTGAACATTTTGGACAATGAAATAATTGGGAATGAGTCATAATCTCATTATGCTTCATTTGTTTCATTCAGTTCTCCTTAAAAAATAAAATAAAAATAAAATTATAAGTTGTGTCTTTCTGGAGCTTAAAAAAATATATATATAAAATCAAAATAAAGTTGTGCCTTTCTGGAGCTTTAAAAAAAATGGGGAGAACTTGGATGATTTAATACCTTGAAATAATTGATTGGATCAAGTACCATTTAAAATAAATGGTGATGGTGTTTTTATTTCACATTCTCAAGGTGGATTGAGTGAGGAAATTTCTGGGTTTTCACATGATTATTCATGAATTGTACCTCAGAGTCAAACCTTCTCTTTCTAGCCTTGATCTTTTAAATCATTTAACAACCAACCCAAAGCCACAGAGTCATTTGAAACGTTGATGAAAGCACTCATGATTGAATTAATTTTTATATTTCACGCTGTGGAGAAATGAGAATTTTCACAAGCCAATGGTGATACATGCAATTTCCAAGTATGAGCATTACTCCAAAATTTATTTCTCTTGAGTGAAGAGTGACATAAAATTCAATGTGAGGTAGGTTGTGATTGATCCATGTATGGATTTATGAGGTTGAACAAATTTAAATTTTTGGAATAAAAATAAAAGGAAATTATTTTTCATAGAAGAGACATGATGAAATTCGGTATTTGATAAGATCATGGATGTTTTCTCATTTTTTACTGTTGTGTACATTTTGATTTGAATATATGATAATTGCTCAGGAGTTCAATTATTAAGTGTGGGGGATTGATGAAGTTAATATTTTCACATATTTTATACTGTAATTTAATGTTTATAAACCCACAATAGTGTTATTTAATGGGAAATTGTTACATATTTAGGTTTTGGTGTTATTTTGAGCCTAAATGCAAAAATGGCCTAATTCTGGATTTTAACATATTTTTATCAAATGGGTATTTTGGTTATTTCTTAAAAAATATACTTCCAAATTTTGTGACTATAATTTTGTTTGAACCCTTATTTTATTTCCTTCAACTTTATCTTCAGGACCATGGGATGAATAGATATTCTAGTGGCCGTAAAAAATCAATGAAGTGAAAGATTTTGTCGGGAGGACTACATGGACTTTACCGTAGTAATGGAAGAAAATTTCGGCCTAAACACATCCAAATGATGCGATTTTACCTGGATATGATAGAGGAATCCCAAACGCGTCTCCATAATTAATTTCAAGACGTTTGGAATCCTTTATCATGGCCGTTGAGTGACAGACTTTTGAAGGAATCTTCCAAGAAGCTTCATCCAGAGAAATCGATTTTCAATTGAAAAACCACAACCCCTTCAATACGCGTCCAATTAATCTGAAATTTTTAGGGTGGATGGCCAAGACATTCCATTATTTCCCAAAAACATTATGGGGACGTATGGACTAGAGGGATCTGAGTTAGAGATTCCATTCTGTAGAATAGGAGTTCCATTGATAATGAAACCATGATGAGCTAAACTCCAACTAGTGGTGGGTAGCGACGGTCCAAGGACATTTACCCCTTTTGAGTTTGTGGTTTTTATTATAAAAAATTTTCATTTAAATAATCCTAGAATTTGATTGCATGATTGAACGAGGTATCTTCCCTTTTGTTTTCATTTTCTTATATTTCGTTCTATGAATGTTTATCAACTTATGATTGTAAAACAGTTTTCTTGTTGTTTAAGCTTATATGGGTGAGTTCTCCCCCTTGAGCACAACAAGTTCAACTGGTTTCGATTCCTTGGAGGTCTTTAGGTAATTAGATCACATTCATGAGCAGATAAACACCCATATTTGAGGTCTTGATATGGTTTCTATTCCAAATAGGTGTATAACTTGAGGTCTTGAGTTATACATTGGATAATTTAATTGAAAGAAAATTGTCGAGAACGATAAAGGGAATGTTTGAAGATTTAAGCTTGTCCACCGCTTCCTTCTCTAGTTTGTTTTCTCAGTTCTGTTTTCTTTGGATTTCTAATCTATAATTTATATTTATTAATACATTATGAATTTCTTAGTTTATTTCATTTCAATCCACATCCATATATATTATATAGGTTAGTTTTATATTATTTATTTTATAATAGTGACAATAGGAAGACAGTGTGTTGCAAGCGGCCTCCTTATGATCGACCCTAGGGGTACCACTATGGTGCATTCATAGGATAATAAGAATTTAATTGAATAGGGTAAAGCGACTGAAATCCCTACCATCAATTTGATTTTTCCACATTTTACTCTCAATAAAATGTTTTGAAAGTAATATTTTTGTCATTTTTTGAAACAAGTTATCTTTTCCAAAAAAATGAATGGTATAATTGTTTTAACATATAGATCATAAATGAATTTTCCCACCTTCATGGATACTCATTTATTTAAGTTTTAATTTAAAATTTTACATGATTATTTTCCAAATATTCTATAGATTTTTATATTTTGAATAATTTATTTAAGAATGAAAATGTAATTTTTCTCAAGAAATATTCTAGTGGTATTTTAATTGTACTTTCACTTATGATATCACCCAATGATGTTGATGGGGACATGATACAATGATATGTTTTTTATTTTTTATCTTCATGTTTTATTATGGTAAAATATAGATGTTTTATATTTTTGATTAAATATGTATAATTCTTAACTAATAATTCATTTTGAGAGTAATTTTTTTATTGTTAAAAATATGAGGAATGCATAGGATATGCAAGTGAGGGGTGGATCTTAGTTTTAGGTAGTCCCTCGATGCATCGATGGGTCTCATGAGATAAAATAGCGATCATACCATTTTTTGATGGATATTTTTTTACACTTACCCATTTATTGAGGTTTATATCTTGGTTGTGAATCTAGGATGGTAATATTTAAGATATCTATATTGAGATGCATTGATCATGAAAATCCAAAATCATGAATATCCATTATTAATAATTTGGTTTTCATTATACATGTGTTTTATAAGTTGTTATTAGTCATGGATTCTCATTTAACTTATATTTATGTTTGAATGAAATGTGTTTTGATTATCAACTATGCCATGTCAATTATTTCTTATTTTTACAAGATATCATTCACTGTATGCAACTCTTATTGAGAATTTGATCTCACCCTCTATTTTTTCCATTCCTCAAAAGAAAGATATTATGACTGATATTAAGGATGTAATAATGTCTCTTATGCTATGTTTTTTAATTTCCAATGTAATATGAGAATATTGTAAGTATCTATTTGACCAAGACTATTAAATGTATTGATCTTGTGTGGTGATATACCTTATATTCTAATACAAATATAATAACTTAAACATTGGATTATGGTTACTATATTCTCTTTGTTTTAGATACAATAAAGATAAATGTATCTAGATATAATGGGATAATAAATTCAAAAGCTTAAGACCTTCTGAGATGTATATTAAGAAGAAAAAGTAACCCCCATAAGACAAGGTGTGTTAATTATGTAAGAGAGGGTGTCCTAAAACTAACTTGTTGTATATTGATTAAATGGACCTTTAATGTATTTAAATATTAAACATCTTATTACACATTGTTCATTGTTCTTCATAACTATGATGTAATAATGTCTTAGAGTATTTATTTCATTGATAAGGTCATGGTAGTTCTCTGATTGGATGGGAACCTTGAACTGCTATAACAATATTCTTAAATATATTTTTATGGTTTGATGACATGCTATGATGGGACACATAGAATGCATACAGTTATCTATGATTATAGGTAATTAGATGAGACTTTCTCTCATGAAGTTCTAACTCAGTAATCTCCAAGATGGGAGATTATGAGAACAGACTTGCCAGTAATAATTCTGTATGTTTTTGTGTCATCATATATTTCTATCTATGAATGTGTGTAATGATCCATAGACATTAAGATTATCATTAAAATGTTTCACGAGTCGTGCACATTGATTTACTGATGAAAACTGTCATGTAGATAGTAGGTGGGAAGTAGGGTATGTTGGGTGCGTCATGAGTGACATGTTATTAAGGGATAAGTTGTGGAAGGATTTCTCCCTTCTATTTATGAATTTTGATATCTCAGCCCTTTAATTGAAATAGAACTATCATGCAAAATTCCAAGGCCATGGTGTAATGATGAGTTTATTTCAGGTATCCAAAGAGCGTAGTATCGAGCATAAAAGTCGATGACACTATCATAAAACCTTGTTGAAGATCTATTGTGACAAAGGTATTATATTACATAGTGATAGTTTGTATGTGGATGTCATTATTGTGACATTATGATCTTTCTCTTGGGTGCCTTGACCTGTTGCTAGATAGTACTGTTGGACTCTACGCAAGCCTTCATAATTCCAAAGAGAAAGAATCCTATAGGGACACACACTAAGTGTTTCTATTGTTCTCGATTAAATTATATTATAATTTAATTAGTAATTATTATTCTCAAGACAATGGAATGATTTTATTCTAATTAAAATGATTGCATAAATTAAATAAATATTTATTCACTGGACTTTGTGTAAAATATATTTAGTTATTTTGTTGAACATTTAATATATATATATATATATATTTACTAGTTTGTAAATATAATATTTATTTAATAGAGTAAATTATTTATTTATTTATTCAGGTGTTCAACAAATGGATGTGGAGTTAGAGAAGACCAATGCCAGTCCGGTAGAAAAATAATTATTTGTAATATGATAAATAATTTGCTAACAAGTTGGAACAAATTAAAATAATGTTGTTATTATTTTGTGACACATAATTTTGTTTATAAAAGCGTTTTGTGCAAGATGGCACACCATAAATAATGAAACATTATTATTATTAATATCACAGGTTTTCTATAAGGTTATGAATGTATTTAGTTATTGTTACGCAATTAGATATGGTAACTTAAGCCTCACGTCAATAAATAGACACATACGTCTATTGTGCCATGTACCAAATTGCACACCTGGGGATTTGAGAATTATTGAGCTGAATAATTTCTCTCTCGAATCCTCTTCCTACCCCTCTCAAGAACGAGGGACATTATTCATGACAGAAAAACAAGTGATCAGTAATGACTAACACAAGACACTCGCTTCACCGCGCTAGCACCAGGAGAATGAGCGATGTCAATCGGAGGCCATCAAAACACGTGTGGATCACCGCTAGAGATATTCTAGTTTAGATCATTGCATGTGCAACAAGATAATATGGAAGGGTCATTCAGGATGATCAATATCATCAATGAAAAAAAATTCCAAATATCTAGGTATTTTTTTATGAAATTAATTAAATTATTTATAAACATGATTTTCAAGACCCTCTATAAAGGTTTCTATCCTCTTCCTTCTTTATCTACATCATTGGTTCTATTCCATGGATATTGGATTTCATCTTCATATTGATCCCAGAATAATAATTGATCATGGTAAAAATCCAATTTGGGTTCCGTCCCAACCATGATTCCACTGTTCCCAAAATCTTTAGGTGATACCATAGTGGTTACATCATTGTTTATAATTATTTAAATATTTCATTGATTATTTATGAATTTAATAATTTAGTTGTTTCAATTCAAGATAATCATTAAACCAATATGAATCTGGAGATTTATTCAACCTCTTTCATTTCTCATTCACCTTACCGAAAAAATCTTTTCATTTAATAGTTGTTAAAATAAAACAGAGGATCTCATCTGTAGGTGCCAATGGTTCTTGGACATACAACACAAGAACACACAACATTTATTAGGCATTACAAACCATGTATCCAAGGTTCAATGCACCAGGTCTGGTCCACCAAACCAATATGTGTCATTGGATTGTGTCTATGTCTTGATAACTCCATGTGTTGACCAGGAATAGGTGGCACGTAGTGTATGGATTTCATGTCGTGTGGCCCATGGGACATGACGTGTAGTCCCTTTAGGTTAGCATTGGACTTTGTACCCTTTACATGGCTTGCCCAGCTGGAGACCATGTAACGAGGAACTACGTAGCATGTGGCCTATTGGCCATGTCATGTACTCTAATGATTTCAAAAGTACACTCACATGCTACTTCCCCAAGAATGTACTTCAGATGGATGGTTAAAAATAGTACATGAATTGTAGTTGGATCTACACACTGTGTACTCATCCAAATTACACAGATTTATTAAAATTTATTATTATATTATACAAACCCTTGATATGGGTACCATCGTGCAGGCCGAAAGATGAGGTACAACACATGATAGGTATTTTATATATATTTATTTAGTTTAACATCTACGTAATGTTCACTTTTACTCATTGGGTAGTTATGAATTGGAATTCACCATGTTTCCTCCAAGGTACAAGTTATGTACCAATATAATTTTAAATGAATTATTTTTAAATTATGATGGAGGATAATCTCAAGGAAATTCAGAAAAGGGTTTAAAATAAAAGGATTGATTAATTAAAGATGATAATTAATTAATTCAAGTGTGATTTATCTAAAACAAAAATTGATAATTAATTGAATGTTTTTTTATTTATACATAAATATCATGCATGTATGGATGATCATGAGCTAGAACAAGACCTTTGTATGTAGATGGTTTCTTTTAATTAATTTATTTATTTATATTAAATTTGATGGCTTGTGAGACTTCTCTTCATTAATATGCAGGGCATGTATGCCCAAGGTTTCATTAATGTAAAACCCCTTTCCCCTCTCCTACATGTGAATTAAAAAAATCATATGTAACGAATGGAACTCCCAAGCTGGTAAAGGAGGTTCTAGCTAAGGTGAAACAAAACCAATCCTCGGAGATACAGAGGTGGACATGTGGAAAGTCGTTAACACAAACTCAAAAGGTTCTAGATTTTTCTGCCCTAGGCCAGGGTTAGTTTATCACCCACTAGATAAACTAACCATTAGAAAAGCTCATTATCATTCTATTTATTTTATTTCTGTCAGTTTCATGGTTTATCATTATGGATATGTTTTCACGATCACACAATTAATTATGTAAACAAGCATGGAAGATAGAACTAAAATAAACAAGACTTATGTGTAAATATTATCAGGGAATGGTTAATCACTTAAGTAAGTTCCCCTTAATATTTACAAGCATGTGATAATGTTAATAATAAATTCAGGCATAAGATAGAAAAATACCTCAAATAAAAAATTAAGTCAGAACAAGCCTATTTTACTTCATTAAGATCAAAACACAATAAAACTATGTGTTTGACCAAACAATGTTGGGGCACTTACTTTTATACCGGAAGACCTTATGAAAGGTTTTGGGTTGTCTTAACCACATTATTTCAATAGGAGTGACCCATGCTAGACATGGTGTAATACTGGAGGTAGGAGTTGAGAAAATCCAAAGTCATGATTTCAGTATTGGGGAGTCCACTCAACAGATCAAGGAGCTATAAGCCCACAGTTGGCAAAGACCAGCAAACCAAAATACCTTCTAATAGCTTGACCAACCCTTATTGGGGTTATGCAAATGGGAATATGGATCCTTTCCACTATAATGTCATAGAAGATGGACATTCTGATTTCAATGGTGAGGTCCATTGGTAGTTGATAAAATACTGGGAGATTTAATAAAAAAATATTTCTCATAAAATATAATCAATAAAGTACTAATGGTCTGCTATTTTAATTGTAAAATAAAAAGGACAAGCTCATCAACCACACTATCCCTACGATAAAATCATGATAATGACAATATCCTCACTGGATGTAACATACAAAAATGTCTTAGACACCTTTGGGTTATCCTATTCCATGAATTGAAGTCTTACGTGCTGGATTCAGCATTACCTGATCCTCCTTCCAAAGAGGCGAGTGATGAGGTTTTCCTAGTCTATGAGAAAAATGTGGAATGACACGGTCAAAATTCAATGTATGATGCTATCATCAATGTCTAGTGAGCACATGAAGTCTCATGAAAACATGGATTCTTATATCATGCTTGAGAACCTCTTTTGTCTTTACCAGGAGAGAGCGAGATAGAATAGGTTTGAGATCACTAAGTCACTCTTTCAGAGTAAGCTTGGAGAATGTCCCCTATTTGGGCCTCATGTAGTCAAACTCATTAGATACATTGAGTTCTTGGAGATTCTATGGTTTAAAATCCCCGAAGAGCTGGGTACCAATCTCATTCTCTCATCACACCCCTTAGATCCTCTCAAACTTTGTTGTCAATATTAATATGAACCACATTGAGAAGTCAATATTGAATATTCTAATTTTTATTTGGCAAGTGTACAAAGATATGAAGTGTGAAAAGCCTTATGTCCTTATGTTGAGTAAGAATAATGGGAAGGCAAACAGATTTAATCCCAAATCTTCTTCATGACCATCCATGAAAAGGTAGATCAAAGGGGAGGCAATGGAATAGGAGTTTGTTTGTTTCGCATGTATCAATAAGGGCCATTGGAAGAAGAATGGCACCCAACCTATGAAGAAAGGGGGAAGCATCAGGTGCATTTTTTATCGAATTAAATCTATCTGTTTATAAAAGTTGGGTAATATATATAGATTGTGGTTCTCATATATGTATCCAAATATACGAACCATGTATATTCAAGAATATTGACCGAGGGGAGGTGGATCTATGAGTAGCCAATGGATCCAGACTTGCGGTTGTATCTGTCAGGGACTACTTCCTCACGTTGCCAACTGGGATGATCTTGGGGTTAAAGGGTTGTTATTATGTGTTGTATGTTACTAAAAACATTATTTCTGTATCTAGATTAGATACAGATGTATTTTTTCAATTTTTGAAATGAATGTTGCTTCATTTAAAATGATAGAATTTGTTTTCGTAGGGAACATTTATACAATGGTCTTTACGTGTTGGATTACACAAACCAAGTAATGAAAATCGATAACCAAGATACATCACATGACTCATACCACACCCAACATTGGCATCACCGACTAGGTCATATAAATGAGAAATTATTGACAATGTTACATCAAGATGGGTATTTAGATTATTTATAACTAAAACCACTTGGTGTATGTCATTCATGTTTACAAGTCAAAATGACCCAATCCCCATTTAGTGGGAAAGGTGAAAGGACTAAATAACATCTTGAATAGGTTCAAAACGAATTTTGTGGACCTTTTCCAGTTGACGAAAGGGGATGGTACTCATACTAAATAACTTCTGCTAATTATTTTAGTAGATATGGATATATATACATCATGAGGTATATGTCAGATTCATTTGATAAGTTAAAGGAATACAATAATGAAGGTGAGAACATGCTTCGTAAGAAGATTAAGAAACTCTTCTTAGACCGAGGTAGAGGTTATCTTAATCAAGACTTAATTGATTACTTATGGGAGTTTGTGATCCTATCCTAACCCACTCCCCCATACAAGCCCCCCTGAAATGGTGTGAGCGAAAGGAGTAACTGCACCCTGTTGGACATGGTGAGATAAATGATGAGTCATGCAAGTCTTCCATTATCCATTTTGGGATATGCGTTACAAACACCGACACACGGACTAAACCGGGTACCAACTAAATCAATAAATTGTATTTTAAATGAGTTTTCAAGTGGAAAGAAAGGAATATTATCAAATTTACATGTGTGGGGAAGTGATGTGATTGTTATGTCCTCATCAAGTAACAAACTTACACCCCGAGGCACAAATTTTACCATTATAGGATACCCCCAAGGAAAAAATGGGACATTACTTATACAACCCCTCACACAAAAAGGATATGGTGTCAAGACACACCATATTCTGTGAGGGGGATCCCATCTCCAGAAGAGATGGTGGGAGAAAGATAGAATTCGGGGAAGTTGAGGCTCATGTTATACAAGACTAGGTACATGAATAGATTCCACAAATCAATGTGGAAGAAAGAACAATTCTAGAGACACAAGAGTTGTGTAGGAGTTCAAGAGAAGTTAGAAAACTGGAATGGTATAGTTTTCTAGTTACTAGGGAAGGTGACTCATTGTTAGTGGATAATAATGATTTTCTAACATACACGGAAGTATTAAGTAGCACAGATGTTGGCAGGTGGAAAGAATCCATGAATTAAGAAATGGATTCCTTGTACAAAAACCATGTCTGGATTTTGGTAAATCCTCCAGTTGATGTAAATCATGTTGGTTTCAAAAGGGTATTCTGGAAGAAACTAGAAATTTAAGGACACGTCAGCACCTATATGGAACAACTTCTTGGAAAAGGGTTCAAAAAGAATCCAGGAATTGACTACGATGAATCCATTTCAATAGTTGAAATACTAAAATCCATCAGAATTCTATTCTCTATTATCGTTTACCATGACTATGATATTTGGAAAATAGATGTCAAAATAGTTTTCCTTAATGGGATCCTTCTGGAAGATGTCTACATGACACAACCTAAAGGTTTTATGACTCCAAATGATTCTAATAATGTTTTCAATTTGAATAAATCCATTTATTGAATAAAAAAATCATCCAGGTAATCTAACATTCATTTTGATGAAGCCAAAATTAAATTTGGTTATATCAAGAACGAATGTGAGCCTTGTGTCTACAAACGATTTAGTGGGAGTGCAGTTTTTTTCCTAAGACTATATGTTGATGACATATTACTTATTGTAAAAGAGATACCAATCATATAGTCTATTAAGGCATGGTTGAATCAATTCTTTTTTTATGAAGGACTTTGGATAGGCATCATATATTCATGGGATCGAGATCCATTGGGGTAGATCCAAAAGATTTTTGGGCCTATATCAAAGTACATACATTGATATTATACTGAAGAGATTCAGTATGGAACAATCCAAGAGGGGATTTTTTCCAGCATCACATGGCATTCATATTTCCATGAAAATGTGTCCTTAGAAAAAGGAGAAAAAATGATAATGTAAAGGACTCCGTACGCATCATGGATTGTGTCAGACATGTATGTCCTGATATGTACTAGGCTGGATATCTCATACGCATTGATTGTGGTATTCAAATATCATTCTGACCCAGGTGACTGCCATAGGATGGCAGTCAAGACTATCCTAAAGTATCCAAGGGGTACTGAGGATATGTTCCTGGTTTATGGAGGATATGAGGAACCAGTCATCAGAGGATATATAGATGCTAGTTTATAGACTGATCAAGATGACATGAAGTCGCAAACATGATACATCTTAAATTTGAATGGAGGTACAGTGATCTGGATGAGCTCAAAGCAGAGTGTGGTCAAATATTCTACAATAGATTCTGAGTATATCATAGATTCTGAGGATTCTAAAGAAGAAGTTTGAATGTGATGCTTTGTCCAGGATCTGGATTTGATACCTAGTAGTAAAGATCCCATCACATTGTATTGTGATAATACTACAGCAGTGGCTCTCACAAAATAGCCAAGGTTATATCAGCGGATGAAGCACATACTTCAGATGTATCATATCTTGAGGGATTTTTCTTAGAAAGGTGAACTTGTAGTGTGCAGTATTTCCAAGGAAGATAACATAGAGGACCCCTTCACTAAAGCCATGACTTAATAGAAACATGATCACCATGTGAGGTTTAGCGGACTAAAAGTTTAGGTACTTTCCTCTAGTCCAAGTGGGAGTTTATAATAGTTGTTGTCCAAGAACCAAAAGGATGTACTTTGATTACATGGAAATTTAATTTATTTAAATATTAAACATCTTATTACATATTGTTCATTATTATTTATGACTATGATATAATAATGTCCAAGATTATTTTTTTCATTGATATGGTCATGGAAGATCCCCACTACGATGATAACCTTTAAATGATATAACAATATTCTTAAATATAGTTATACGGTTGTATGACATACTATGATAGGACACATAGCTTGTAGAACATCACATGTGAGTACTAATAAGTAGATGAGACTTCCTCTCATGAAGTTCGCACTTGGTAATCTCTAGGACAATAGATTATAAGAACACACCCACCAGAAAGAATTATGCATGTTTTAGTGTTATCAAATATTTCTATCTACGAGCATGTGTAATGATCCTTAGACTTTAAAATTATCATTAATATGTCTCATGACTCACGCACTTTGATTTACTGAATAAAACTATCATGCAGACAGTTGGTGGGGAGTAGGGTATGTTGGGTGCATTATGAGTGGCATGCTATTGATGGATAAGTTGAGGAAGGATTTGTCCATTCCATTTATGAATGTTTATATCTTAGCCCTTTGACTGAAATAGAACTGTCCTGTGAAGTTCCATTCCCATGGTGTAACTATGTGTTTTTTTCAGGTATTCATAGAATGACATATCAAGCATACAAGTTGATGACACTATCATGAAACCTGCCTGATGATATATTGCTACAAAGGGATTATATTACACAGTGACAATTCGTATGTGGATGTCATTGTTGTGAATTTAAGTTATTTCTCTTGGGTTCCTTGACCCATTTCTAGACAGTACTCTTGGACATTAGGCAAGCCTGCCTAATGCCAACGAGAATGAATACTAGAGGGTCACAGACTAAGTGTTTCGGGTGGTCTCGATCAAATTTAATTTAAATTTAGTTAATAAATATTATTCTTAAGATAATGGAATTATTTTATTCAAGTGAAAATGATGGAAATAATTAAATAAATATTTATTCACCAGATTGTTGGTAAAATATATTTATTTATTTTATTGAACATTTAATAAATATTTTTTTACTAGTTTGTAAATAAAATATTTATTTCAGAGAATAAATTATTTTTTTAGGTTTTCAATAAACAAAATTAGAGTTTCGGAGGAAAAATGCAGGTATAGTGGTAAAATAATTATCTGGAAGATGCTAAAAAATTATTTAACTAGTTCTCACAAATTAAAACAATGCTGCTAATATTTTGTAAAGAAGAATTTTATTTATAATTCAATTTTTTTTCATGTTGGAAGACCATAAATAAAGAAAAAGTATTACTACTAATATCATAGGTTTTCATTAAGGTTATGAATGTATTTAATTGTTGTTAAGAAATTAGATATTTTAATGGAATCCCCATGTCAATAAATAGAAACATACATCTATTGTTCCTTGTACTAAACTGCACACCAAGTGAATTTATAATTGTTGAGCAAAACAATTTTTCTCCTAAATCCTCTTCCCACCCCTCTCAGGAATGTGAGCGTTCTTCAAGGCTGAAGAACAAGCGATCCAGAATGACCGACACAAGACACTTGCTTCACTATGCTAGCACCCAAAGAACAAGCGGTGTCGATCATAGGCCATCAGATCATGTGTGAATAACCACTAGATGGATTCTAGTTTGGATTCATGAAAGCACAAAAAGATAATATGGAAGGGTCATTCCGAACGACAAACATCATCAACAAAGAAAATACTGATGATCTAGGTATTATTTTCATTATGAAATTAATTAAATTAATTATAAACATAATGTGAAAGATCCTCTTTAATGGTTTTGGGCCTCTTTCTTCTTTATCAAAATAATTGATTATATTCCATGAAGATTGGCATTTATCGTTGTATTGATCTCGGAATAATCAATGATGATGGTAAAAATCAATGTTGGGATCCATCCCAACCATGCTTCTGATACGCCAAGAACGCTCAATTACCCAAAACATAATGAAACAAGGGTTCATAGATACAGTGATGAGTAACATTGTCATTATAAATCTAATTTAAGTATGGGTTATTCCAAATGTACCATCCTAAATCATTCCCAAAACTATTTATTTTTTCCATACTAAAATCATCATGGATAATGGATTATAATAAATAACTTGCAAAAACTACACACAATGAGGTGATTTTTTCAACCTCACAAAGATTCTCGTTTGGAAATAAATCACTATTAAGGAGTGGTAAGTCAACATAACTGTTTAATATTATTTAAATCTTAATAACATTTTTAATAAAAACATTTTACATACATCACTTATATTTATTATCTATGTCGAACACCAGGATAAGATGTATCTATCACATGAGGTAGGACATAATTTTAGGATTCTTAATGAGACAACTAAGTATAATATGATCATAAAAAATAGTATTCCTTGACCCAAGTGGAGGTTAATAATTTTTACCCACTGAAGGGCCAATAAAAATAAGTTAATTTTTTAGTGTTATTATACTTCTCAAAGTTAGGGTGTAAGATATCTAAGGCATACACAATTATATAATTATATCTTCTAACCCTTTGGGATAAATTTTATTCAATTTCATGGTTAGAGGAATAACACATGATCTCCAAATGGATATCCCACCTAGATGGTTTGGTGATGGGATTGGTAATGTCACTCACTATTAATAAATTAAAAATATCCATGTAATGAACCAAAAATATAAACTAGTCAAATTATTTAAAATTAATATGGCTAGGTAAGTATGATTTCATTAATCCATTACTGAATAGATATTAAAATCTAGGATGGCCTAAGAAAGAATAAAATTAAATAAATATTTGGGACTAGGAATGGAGGAATTTATTTTATTTTTTTTATTTTTTATCTTGTATTCAATACCCATAGATGACATTCACATGATTTATCATCACATAATATATATTATTCAACCTATAATTATATTATTTAAAATAAGGGTTATACTTTATTAAATTTATAGTAACTTTTTAGTAATAATTTATATAGAATTATGTAAAATCATTACATAAGAATGTCGACACATTTACAGAGTATAAATTATTTCTACATAAACTGATCTTTAGTTTTACACCCCCCCCCCCCCAATTTTATTGAAGACACTTTTTCTTCATTTAAGATGAGTCAACCTAATGAAAATATTCACCCAATTAAAATTTCTAATAATACATTGATATTTTTAAAAACACTTAAAAATTTCATGATAAAAATAATGCCCAATTATGGATATAAAAGTAAATAAATCCCATTAGTCTAGTGAAAAATAGAAAAACTCATGAAGATATGTTCCTTTATAAAAATAAACTTTTGATAACATAAAGAAAACATTTCAACATGAGAAAATCAATATTACCTTAGAGACATTTTCTTAACCCCATTATAAATCATATGAAAAAACAATGATGGTATCTTAAGGTATAAGGTACCTTATGAAATCATTCTTTAAAAAACTATTTATGCTTTCACATTTCCATACGTCATAAAATTAAAATATTCCCATAAAATACTATTTCATGAAATAATCATTTAGTTGTCATGTAGGAAAATATTATAGCCAATATTCAGTAATTTTAAACTAGTTTCTGAATAAATGAAGACTAGTTAATTCTATAGGAGTGACTCACCCTATTATATCTTTCATTTTTCTCCTTCAAAGACTAAATAATTACTCAATTCTTTGGAGGTATATATTGCGATCACCCACCAAAATGAGATATATCAAGGTCACCCACCATCATAAATAATTTTAAAGTACCATGTCATGAGAAAAATATTATCACTTATCTCATAAATATGAGGAAAAGTTTGTGTTTCCTCACAAAAATGTTTTAAGATAAAAACTATTAAAAATAGTGAGAAAAATACTTTCATTTAAAATCACATTTGATACTTGTAGAGTTATTTTAATGCCAATTTTTTGTCATGATTTCATGAAAATCCATTTTTTTATAAGTATTATGAAAATATTCTTTTTTATGTTTTTAAAATGAGTCAAAAGTGGCCCCTAAAAAAATGTTAAAAGGTTTCCCTTTTAATATTTTGATATCAAATAAAAAAATTGTTTAAAGATACCATTAATAATATTTTATTCATAAATATTTTTATTTTTAAAATTTATAAAATAACATAGATAAGGATGGAAAATAATTTAAAGGAATACAATAAAATAAGGATTAATATAAAAAACTCTAACATCAAGTACCATATAATTTCATTCATTCTCTAAATCCTGAATATTAATATTATATTTTTTGTAACTATTTAATAATCCATTAATGTCATAATAATTATTATTATTCATTTAATTTTATTTGTTAGAAAATTTTATTTAGTTTGTATAGTGGTTAATTTTGTGATGTGTGTTGTTTGGTCTCTAGTTAATATCTTACAAACCAGATCAGTGTGTTGAATGTGGTCAAATGATTTATGGTTCAACTATCTCCAATATAATAAAAATATTATTTAGCATTTTTATACCTTAAATACACTTTCAAATACAATCATGTAAGGTTTCTATTAAAAATAATTCCCTACATTTCGTGGAAATTGTGGTCTATACATCACATGATTGATGGTTTCATTTTTCTGAGGAATAGAAAGGAAATGAAGAAGATAATATTTTTATTTTAAATAACAAAAATTATTTTATAAATACAATATATATTAATTTTGTCAATCATTCTAAGCAGAAATATGATCATATAATTAAAAACTAAATGTGTCGCTTTGTGAAATTGGTTATCAACATGTATACATGAGTGATGTTTTCATTATCGAAGAGATGAAAAATGATTTGAAAGCATGTTTTACCATAATAATATTAAATATTAATTATATATAAATAATTATTTTATTATTATTACAAGGATTAAATACATTTTAATGAGTTAGAAAAATAAATAAACCTAAAATATGCTGCGTAGGACATATGCCTTCTCATAAGATATATCCCTTTGGATTACACATTAAGCCATGTAGGATTGGTCTTTTGAGAAGAAAAATACCTCTAGTACATGGGGAGGTATTTTGGGGAGACTTGTAATGCCCCAAACCTAGTTACCCAGAGTTGGTACATTATTACATAGCATTGTCATGATCACAACATATCAATTATCAAAAGACCGATTAATTTAGAATCCCTAGAAGTACTAGATACACACATAAGGTTTACATTAGATTATGAAATTAAAAAAAACCATCATGTCTTATTTTGACACACACATATCCCATATCCTATCCCTGTAGGTCAATCATAATAAACTACTTCGAATCATGTGAAAAATAAAACATAAGAAAGGGGTGAGATCATATGTTCACTAAGTATAACAATATAATGAAAACTTTAAAAAATAAGAATAAACATTGAAGGAAATGTATAAGACAAAAACACAACCCTGTTAAAATTAAACTTCAGAATAATATGGAAAATAGATATAAAATAATTCCATTTACTTATTCACATGGATATTCTATTTGTCGAATAATCACATGTAATATCAATAGCTAATTTTATAAAGATGGAATGCATAATGTTGTACATCATAACCACATAGTCAAAGCCTCATTCCAATACTAAAAATAATATTTTTTCAAGGCCTTGTTCCATGACACCTATTTGTATCATGATACTTACCGATGCATCTTGGAGCTATAGCAGGCTTCACCCATCTCCTAAAATATCTAATTCATTCCTCATACGAAATGGTTGAAACGTAACATAAACATTCTTATTAAAACTAGCATATAAAATGTAATTACTTTTACCATAAACCGTGAATGGTATAAAAATAACACATCCACAATAAAATATATCACAGAACCTTAAATATAATATATAGGGTTGTATAATAATAAATCAACATCAAAAAAGTGTAAAATCCATCAACGGATGTTGACTTAGAAGAAATCAAAACTATTTGAGAGAAATATCTCTGTTTATTTTCGAAGAATTTAAAAGTCACATAATTATAAAAGAAAACATTTATTTTGAAAATATTCTTATAATATTGTAAGGAAAGATTCTATGATGTTATAATGGTGGGAAATAGTTTCACTTGTCATATAAGTTAAAAAATATTCTTACCTTAATTTGTCAAAAAGATCATTAAGTACCCTGTTTTGAAAATGACGGAAATATTCCTTTCAAAAAAATTTATAAAAAGTCAAAAAATGGTATAAATGAAATTCACCCATATTCTAGGAAATAGTTATATTTTTTTCAATTACACTTTTACGAAACACAGATGTGGATGATAAATAGTTTCCAGTAGATACTCATGTACAAACAACCTCGAATAATAAAGATATTTTAAAATTATCCTTTAACTTGTAATTTTCCTTGGTGGAGGGTATGTTAACCTCCTGTATAATAGTTAAATCATTGTTATTAAATTATTCAAGAACCATATACATAAATATGATATTATATATTATCTTCTAATATTTTTTTGTTAATAATATTTCAGAAGTATCATTGTTTCAAGTGTTAACTAATTCATTTTCCATTATAAGTTTTGTTATATAAGTCATGTTTGTTATGCATGGGATGTATTTGATTCAAATATAGAATTATATTAAGTTCGTAAACATTATTTTTAACCATAATATGAAAATTATTCTTTAATGGTTACGATGTGGAATGAATCTCATTGCGTTCATGGAGACTGTAATTCGTACGTACGCACGAGCGACAATGCCTTTATATTGATGGTGAAATCGTGTTTAATTGGATGGTATATCACATATACAGAATCATTAAAATTTCATATTTATAATATACATCAATTATACTCATTATTATACCCATGAAACTAATGAATCTTTGAATAACAAAATTCACCAGGATGTGGAGACGATAAGTCGTACGTACGCACGTATGGTGACTTTGTTATCAATATTATTGGTAGAATAATTAATATTCTTATACCAAATTTTTAATAACATCACAATATGTATAAGGTAATGGATTTATTATTTTGGAATGTGAACAACAAAGAAAGAGGAAGTGGAAGAAGATAACCACTTTGAAAGAGGAGATGAAATTATTACCTCTTCTTTGGGTACATCATTTTGATTTGATCAAAAGGGATCCTTAGGTTGGTTTTATGATCACAGTATGGCCTCTAGGTATAATTTAGGGTTGTTTTTAAGATATTTGAGTAGTTTTTGTCTGATCAAAATGGATTTGTAGGCTTGATTTTGAGAGAAGGGGAAGTACCTTTTTATAAGAGAGGTGAGGGTCACTTTAGGAAAATCATGAAATATTAATTTAGTATACAATAATATTCAGTTTATAATGTCTCCAAAAAAATTATTTAGAGGTAAATATGTGGATGGGTCGAAAAACACTAAAACAATAGGTTTTATATAGGTTTAGGTCAGCATATTAACTTTACCTTTTATATTTAACTGTTAGTTAAATAGTTTAAATATTACCATGTATTCTTGTGTTATTATAATAAATGGTTAATAAACATACAATAAAAATCCAAGAGAACCCCAATTGGTTCACTATTTAAATATCTAACGTTATCTATGTCTTTGGCCAATCCTTATATTTTTTGGAATATTATATCAATTAATAATATAGTATTTTTTTTAAACTCATTTAAGTAAATTTTGACACTATTTAGTATTTGGTGTTTTATTAAAGTTAAAAAATCTTGATTAAATTGAAAAAAAATAAATTAAATCAATAATAACATGTCCTTTTAACCTATAAGATTATTGTAATGCATAAAAATTCTCAATTTACATTTATTTGGTTTTTTATAGTATCAATTATTTTAATCATTCATTAATCATGTAATGATTGTATCATCATTGTGTCATAAATAAATTTACATATTTAATGTATAAAAATTATAAATAAAATATAATTGTGTTGGAAATATTTTTAGATTTATAATGAATATTTATAGTGGAATTTAGATTATGTATAACCCTATATTAAAATAAACTAGTTTCAAAAAATTGAATTTATCACCTTTAACTCATCTATAAATAAAATAATAATAAATGTCCTAATCTAATCCATGTTTGATCAAAGAGGAACATCTATAATTACTATGGTTTATTTTGTTCTGAAAACACATATCCAATAGAATTAATACATGTCTCATGGTAATTATAAAATCATTTTTACTGTTAATTACCATATTTACTTTTAATTGTGGTAAATAAAATTTAAAAATTACAATTCACAAAAAAAAAATCCTATTGAACCAATTTTACTTAATAATGTCAATAGTGTCTTTTGGATTTTTTAAATTCAATTCACATAAGTAGAAAAATTACTTTTTATGAAAACATGCAAAAGTTCCTAGAATGTGGGTAAAAGACGTAAAAATGTGCAATAAAATTTTATACATCTAATTTTATTATAATATGAATCAAATAAATTATATTTAACATATATAGGTATTATGTATCTATTTTTAACTAAATTAAATTTTAATAAAATTAATATTTATTTAAATAAAAAGATTGTATTAAACAATAATGCATTGTTTTTCACAATTCATCAAAAATTGAAAATATTCAGAAAAATACCCAAAAATCACCCTAATATAATTTTGATATTCTGAATCCAAAAAATGAAATCCATTTTGAAAAATAAAATTTATAAAATTTCTAAAAGTGTGTATTAGTAATCATAATGGCTAGTTTAATTGGTCGTGGTGTGCTTGAACTCAATGTTGCGTACAGAAAAATCTATTTCATTATTCAAAGAGAAAAGTTTCATTGTAGCATTTGGTGTTAAATTCTTCCCTCCGTCAAATAGTTTCATCCTCAAAATTTCTAGAATACTACTGCATAAAATGATTCGATTATTAATTCATCATAAATTCCTTTGGTTCCCAGGTGGCCTCTTCCAACTTATGGTTTCTCCATAGAACATTTACTAGTTAAGTCGTCTAGTTTCTCATCACGTGTTCTCTGGTATCAAGAATCGTGGCAGGCTCTTCACAATAAGACAGATCAGGTTCCAATTCTATTTCTTTATAGGTGAGTACATGCATTGGGTCAGTCATGTATTTTCTCAATAGTGATATGTAGAACACATCATGAGCTTTGGAGAGACATGGTGTCAATTCCAAACAGTAATCTTCAACTCCAATTTGTTCTAGAATTTTGAAAGTTCTAATGTACCTGGGACTTAATTAACCTTTCTTACTAAATCTATAACACCCACCCATGGAGATAACTTCAAGAAAACATGATCTCCTAGTTGAAATTACAGATCATTCCTTTGGATATCAGCATATCTATTTTTCCTACTTTGAGCTAATTTAATGTGGGTTTGGATAATATTTACCTTTTCCCTTTTTCTTCAACAAGTTCTTTGGCTACAAGTTTTCTTTCACCAACATAATCCCATCAAGTGGGTCTGTGACATATCATTCCATATAACGCTTCATATAGTTCCATCTGAATACTTTAACTGAATCCATTATAATGGAAAGATTCTACCAAAGGAAAATATTGTTCCCAAATACCTTGAATGTCAAGTGAGTAAGATCACAATATGTCTTATAAGGTTTGAATAGTTCATTTTGATTGTCCATCAGTTTGAGGATGGTAGGAAGTGATCAATCTAAGTTCAGTGTCCTGGGATTTTTAAAGAGTTTTCCAGAGTCTTGTTGTAAAACGGGGATCACAATCAGAAATAATCAATAGGGGTACTCCATGAAGTCTTAGAACTTCATTAATAAATAGTCTTGTTAAACATTCATGTGGTAAATATTATCTTAAAATAAGAAAATGTGCTGACTTGGTAAGACAATAAACAGTGGCCCATATTTCATCATTCCTTCTAGGAGTCTTTGGTAGCCCCGTGATAAAGTCCATCGTAATATCATCCCATTTCCACTGAGGTATGGGAAGAGGTTTCATGACTCTTCTTGAATGTTGTCTTCCAGCCTTAACCTATTGAAAAACCATACATCATGACATATAATCAGGGATCTCTCTCTATACATTGTCCCACAAGAAATTTTCCATCAAACCTATATAAATATTACTGCTACCATGGTTTATAGAGAAATTGGAGCTATGAGCATCATCCAACAATTACCTTTTTAGATCAGGTATGTTAGGAACACAAATTTTCTTCCCAAATTTCAGAATTCCATCATCATATACAAATAAATAAATCTTCCATCATTCACAAGTTTAATTTTCTTTTGATCTCTTAATCATCAGTCTAAGAACGTTTTAACCTTTCTACTAAATATGGTTTGGTAACCATTTGAAAAAGTATTGACGTTTCATTTTCCATGATTATTCCCATATCCATATTTACTAGATCCATGAACATAGGATCCCTTTTAACTCTCATCTTGTTCAAAACACCATGATCCTTTCTGCCCAAATCATCTGCCACCTTATTTTCATTCCTCAGGTGGTAGTTTATAGTACAATCAAAATATTTGAGTAGTTCAAGCCATTATCTTTACCTCATGTTCAGTTCTTTTGGTGATAAAATATACTTCAAACTATTGTGATCGGTATATATCTCACATTTTTCACCATAGAGATAGTGTCGTCATATCATCAAAGAAAAGATTACATCTTCTAACTCAATATCATGAGTAGGATAGTTTTGTTCATGAATTTTTAGCTTCTGTGATGCATAGGAAATAACTATATCATTCTTCATAAGGACACAACCCAGTCCTTTCTTTGAAACATCATTATAAATATCCAACCCATCATTCCCCGATGGTAGATTCAAATTAGGAGCATTGTCTATTCTTTACTAGAGTTCTTCAAAACATTCCCCACACTCTTTTTTCCAAAAAAATTAACCCTATTATGTTTGAACTTGGATAATGAATTAGACAATTAGGAAATATTCTATAAGAAATGTCGATAATAACCTTCTAAACCAATAAAACTACATACCTTATTTATACTCGTCAGTGCAGGACATTATTGTATTTCTCTTGTCTTAGAAGTTTCCATAGAGATTCCATCATTATAGACAGTATGGCCAAGAAAAGAAACTCATAAACCTAGAATTCACATTTTCTAAACATCTGATATAATTCATTTCTTCTAAGAGTCTTTAGAATAGTGCATAATTGATTTTCATGACCTTTGTGGATTTTGGACTATACCAAGATATCATCAATAAATACCACTAAAAAGTAATCAACATATTGATTGAAAACTCTATTCATTTGATCCATGAAAATAGTAGGTGCATTGGTCAGTCTAGAAGGCATTACTCTAAACTTGTAATGCTCGTACCTAGTACAAAATGTTGTCTTTGGAATGTCTTCCTTCTTCACACACAACTGATGATATCCAGATCGATGGTAAATCTTTGAAAAAAAAACGATCACCATGAATTTGATCGCATGAATCATCAATGTGAGGTTCGTGATACATGTTCTTTATTGTGATAGCATTGATCTCCCTCTAATCAATGCGCAACCTCATAGATCTGTATTTCTTCTTAACAAAAAGAATAGGGGATATCCATGGAAACGACTAGTTAGAATAAATCCTTTATTACTCAATTCCATTAGTTTTTTCCTTAGTTCCACAAATTCAACCGTGGAAATCCTATAAGGGGTTTTTGATATCAGCCTTGAACAAGGAATTAAATAAATGGAAAAATAAATTTCTCATTCTGGAGGATGTCCAGGTTAATCCTCTAGAAACACATCAACATATTCTTTCACAATAGGTCTGTTAACTATTTGAACATTCATTTCCTCGCCAATAGTTTTTTCACTATCTTCCTCCCCAATAATTGAATTTAGTAAAGCTACTAGGGTGGTGGATCTAGATAAAAATCAAATTGTGACATATCTACTCTAAAGATAAGGTATTACTTACCATCATCAAAAACTGTAACCTCCTTCATTTTACATTAATGTTTATAATATTAGTCCGATAGCTAATCCATATAGAGGATTTTATCAAATTCAATCATGGGTATGATGATGAGATCAGCAAAATATCACATTTATATTACCTAATGGGAACTGACTCTCAAAATATTGTTAGAATGACACTTCCCTTATGAGTTTTGACTAAAAACTCCCTTGATAAATACAATTGTAAATTTATAATTTTCCTATCAAACATGGAAGATATGAAACAATGAGATGATCCAAAATTAAATAAACAATTGGCTAAATTTTAGGAAATAGTCAAATTACCTGCCATAATGTCAGTTGGAACTTCAACCTCAGTAGTAGTGATCTTATAAACTTGGCCCTACTCCCTTTTCCTTTTCTGAGGTATGTTTCCTTGGTTCTTAGTACATTCATTTTCATAATGCCCCATTTCTCTGCAATTGTTGCATTCCACATTAACAGCCTCTTTCCTTCAATTTAAATCACATGCTTGGTGTCCTTTTTTACAACACATGTAACAAACTCTCATTCCCTTCAGGAAAGTACCAGGGTGTTTCTTCCCGCATTTATTGTGGGATGGAAATTCAATATTTCCCTTATTCCCCTTATTTTTATTTCTAGAGTGTTTAGCAGATCTCTTCTTCTCCTAGTTTTCTTTAAAGTCATAAGATATAGAGAATTAGTTTTCTTTATTGATACCACATGAGAATATATCTTCATATAACAAGAATGATTGTGAAACTAATGGTTGAGGGAGAAATGGTTTTACCCTATTAAATAATTGAACAATATTACTCCTTGGGTTATATATATAATTAGTTGCATGCCTCGCTAACCCTGTAAAGTTAACCTCATACATTGTGACATTATTATCCTCCTTTATCATCAGACATAGAAATTGTCTTTCCATATACACTCGATGGTCACGAGGAATGTATATTACTAATAAAAGATTTGTAAAATCCCTCCATTCCATATTAGTAAATTCTTCATCCTCCTTTGTGTTTTTAATTAAAGAACAACATTGATCTGCATCTCCCATGAGGTGATAAAATACTATGAAAACCTTTTCCCTTTCTCTACCCCAAAGCATGAAATATTTTCTCTAAGACACTTATCCATTACTCAGATACAAATGGATTTGTAGTCCCATTGAATTTTGGTGGTTTTTTTCTCATTAAGCGGTCTAACATAGATCCTCTACATTATGGATCAGGGTGATCCATATGGGTAAGGTTATTATACATAACCTGAGTAAGTTGTCCTAGTATGGTTATAATCTATTCATCACTAGTTTCATCACCAAATCCACTATAATTATCTTGAGTAGGAGGGTAATCCCTATATTCATTACGTGCATTGATACAGTTTCCATTCCTTCTAAAATTCGTCATTTCTAAAAAATGGTAGAAACTAGATTATTTTATGAATCACAACACATAATTCCAAAATAGTAAAATACCTAACATAAATTGAACAGTTTATTCATATAATCCATAATGATAAAAAAATATTTTTTCTTTGGGGAATTATTTCCTTATAAATTTTTCATAATGGTTTGTAAAGAAAATGTGAATTATTCTAAGCATATCCCCCCTGAAGTGTCGGAACCAAGAGTGTAGTAAGGCCTGTTGTCATGTACCAGGATACCCCAGGTGAAACCCGAAACACCTTGTAGTAGTTGTCACTACTAGGTACATTTGTGCCAGATCCACCTCTACCTTCTTGTATCCAAACAGGGATATATTGAATTGAAAATATAGAAAATTTCTACATTACCAAAATTCTAGGATGTTCTTCCATACTAATCCTCAATGTCTATATTAGGGTATTGTTCTCTAATTTGAGTTTTTTCTAAATCTAGTTTCCAAGGATTTGTACTAAAATATCTCTAATACCAACTATAAGGCCCCGACCCTAGTTACCCAGAGTCGGTACATTGTTATATAACATTGGCATGATCACCAGAGATCAAGTCTCGAAAGACCAATTAGTTTGGTATCCTTCAAAGTACTAGATACATATATAAGTTTTATATTACATTATGAAATTAAAAAACAAAATTGTGAATTCTTTGAACACACTCATATCCCATACTCTATCCCTGTAGGTCAAACATAATACACTTCTTCACATCTTGGGAAAAATTAAACATAAGAAAGGGGTGATCTCAGATGCTCTGTAAGGATAACAATATGGAGGAAACTTTCTTAAATAATCATAAACATTGAGGGAATGTATAAGACTAAAATACATGCCTTTTAAAATTAAACATCATCATAATATGGAAACGATAAATCAAATAATTCAATTTACTTATTCCCATCGATATTCTACTAGAAGAATAATCACATGTAATATCAATAGAAAAATATCATAATGATGGAATGAATAATGTCAGACATCATAACCACATATTGCTGGCCTCGTTCCAAGACAAAAAATAAGATTTTGTCAAGGTCATGTGGTAAGAAACTAATTTTTCCTTTGAGACCTATCGATGCAGCAAGGAGTTATAGCGTCCTCCACCCATCACTTACTAAGTCCAATGCATTCCTCATATGAAAAGGATAAAACATAACATAAACATTATTATTAAAAGTAGCTTACAAAATAATAATACTTTAGCCATAAACCATGAAAGGAATAAAAATAACCCATCAAAAATCAAACATATCATAGAACCATCAATACAATATTGAGGATTATATCATAATAAATCAACTTCAAAAAAGTATAAAATCCATCAACAGAAGTTGACATAGATGAAATCAAAACTATTTGAGAGAAATATCTATTTCTATTCTAAAATAATTTAAAAGTAAAATAATTATAAAATAATATATTTATGTTGAAAATATTCTTATAATATTGTAAGGGAATCCTCAAAGTTGTTATTATATGGAAAAAATCTGCACCCATTGTATACGATTAAAAAACATTCTTATCTTAATTTGTTGAAAAGGTCATAAAGTACCTTGTCTGGAAAATGACAGAATGATTCCTCTGATAAAATTTTATAAAAATTCAAACAATGGTATAAATGAAATAACCCATATTTTAGAAAATAGTATAAATTTTTCGAAAAAAAAAATTAAGAAACATGGATGTGGATGATAAAGAGGTCCGAGTAGTTACTCACGTATAAACAACCTCAGATAATAACAAGATTGTAAAATTATCCCTTAAGTTGTACATTTCCTTGATTGAGGTTATGTTAACCACCTATATAATATTTAAATAATTATTTTAAAAGTATATAAGAACCATATACATTAATATGATTTTATATATCATCTTCAAATATTGTTTTGTTAATAATATTTCAGTAGTATCATTGTTTCTGGTGTTAATTGATTTGTTTTCCTTTGTATGTTTTGTTAAGTAAGTCATGTTTTTTATGGATTGGATGTATTTGATTCATATTCATAATGATATTAAGTTCTTAAAATTTATTTTTAACCATAAAATAAAAATTATTCTTGAATGGTTATGATGGGAAATTAATCTCATCGCATTCGTCGAGACGGCAATTCGTACGTACACACAAGCGACAATATGATTCTATTGATGGAGAAATCGTATGTAATTGGATGTTATATCATATACACAGAATCATTGACATGTTATATTTATTATTTACATCAATTATACTCATTATTATACCCATCCAAATATTTAAGTGTTGAATAAAAAACTACACGATGACATGGGGATGGTAAGCCATACGTACCCACATATGGTGACTTTGTCATTCATATGATGGATAGAATAATGAATATAGTTGTAACATATTTATAATAATATCACATAATTTAGAAGGTACTGGAGTTATTTTTTTTGGTATATAATCAACAAAATAAAGATGAAGTGGAAGAAGAAATGAACTTTGAAAGTGGTGATGAAATTATTACCTCTTCCTCGGGTGCTTCCATTTGATTTGATCAAAATGGATTCTTAGGTTGGATTTCGGGTCAATATAAGGCCTCTAGGTTGAAGTGATATTAGTTGGGAAGATATTATAGTAGGGTTAGGTTGAGGAAAATGGCTTTGGATGTGAGATTTTGAGAAAAGGGGAAGTACGCTTTTGTAAGAGAGGTGAGGATCACTTTAGGAAATGCTTGAAATATTAATTTATTATACAATCATATCTAGTTTATAATGGCTCCAAACAATTTATTTAGAAGATAAGGTGGTTCTGTGTCTAAAACCTCTCATGAAATAGGTTTTAGATAGATTTATGTCACCATATAAACCTTATCTTTTAGATTTAACTCTTAGTTAAATATTTAAACTTTTACCATGTATTCTTATATGATTATAATAAATGGTTAATATACTTACTATAAAAATCTAATATAACCCCATGTGGTTAATTATTGAAATATATAACCTTATCTAATTCCTTTGGCCAATCCTAAGATTTTTCAGAATATTATATCAATTAATAATATAGTATTTTTTATAAAAACACATTTATCTAAATTTTAAAACTATTTAGTATTTGGTTTTTTGTGAATGTCTAAAAAACATGATTACTTTGATAAAAATAAATTAAATCAATATTAAAATTTAATATTAACCTAAAAAGTCTTGAAATGCATCAAAAGTCTCAATTACCATATATTTGGATATTTATAATATAAATTATTTTATTCATTCATTAATAAGGTAATTACTGCATCATCATTATGTCATAAATAAATTTAATTATTTAATGTCTAAAAATTATAAATAAAATACCATTATATTTGAAATATATTTGTATTTGTAATGAATATTTATAGTCTAATTTATCTTATTTATAACCCCATATTAAAAATGTTTTAGTTATGAACATTTGAATTTAACACTTTTAACTCATCTTTATATAAAATAATACTAAATGTCCTAATCAAATGAAAGTGGATAAAATAGGATGATATTTTATTCCTAAGGTATATTTTTCTCTAAAAACACTTATCCAATAGAATTAAGAGATGAGTTAGGGTAATTATAATAACATTTTTGCCTTTAATTGCCCTATTTCTTTTTACCTGCGGTAAATAAAATTCAAAAGATACAATTCACCAAAAATTATTTTCATCCTATTAAACCACATTTTACATACTGATTTCAACTGTGTCTTGTATTTTTAAAATTCAATTAACATAATCATTAAAATTTCTTTTTATGCAAATTTTCAAATATTCCTAGAAGGTGGGTAAAAGACATTATAATGTTCAATAAATTTTTATACATATAATTTTATTATAAAATGACTTCAATGAGTTACATTGAACTTCTATAGGTATTATGTATCTATTTTGCCTAAAATAAATTCAAATAAAATAAATAATTATATAAATAAAAAGTCTGTTTTAAACAATAATGTAGTGTTTTCACTATTCATCAAAAATTTAAATTTTTCATAAAAATACCAAAAAATCACCCTATGCTACTTTTGATATTCCGAATCCAAAAATAAAGTCCATTTTGAAAAAAAAATATAATCTTTCAAAAAGTGTGTTTTACTATTTATAACGGCTAGTTTGATTGGTTATGGTGTGCGAGAACTCGATGTTGCGTACTACACAAGCTATTTCATTATTAAAAGAGAACGTATCGTGGAAGTTTGGGGTGTTAAAATATTTTTTGGACGAGAGTGGATGAACTATATTTCTCACAATGTGTGACATTTTTAATAGAGGAGGAACCCTTTTATAAGTGTGGGGTGTGGCATTCTTGAAATTTTTATAAAGTTTTAAATATTATAAAGGCATAATCATGTGAAAGTGGCACAAAAACAATTCAGTTTGTAAGATAATAAGATAAGGTTAAAAATAACTTCATCTAATAATAATTAAAATAATATTGTTTTCTTTTCACTTAGATTAAACCTTAATCAACTGGATTTACCCTTTATCATGGTGACACATTTTTACCATGGTTACTAATCATAATAACAGTAAATTAAATATACCATATTAATGAATTTTCATCACTTGATTAAATTTATGAAATAAGACATTCAAGATTAAATTTTTATTATTGCATGAAATTTCACTTAATATATGTTCACAAAATGTAATGCAAAATATTTTTTTTTTTGAAAATTGCATTTTTAAGAATTCAAATTGAATTATTCCTAAATAAAATATAATATAGATTACTATGAAATTATTTATATTATAATTAATAAAATTTGTCTTATGTAAATATAAAACCAAATCAAAAATTTTAAGGGGCTTTTAAATTTTTTATTTTAAAAAATATAACTTTATAAATATCTGCATTTTTAATTATTCACTAAAAATAAACCATTTAAAAAAATCCAGAAAATCATCCTAAGATATATTTTATATTTTGATTCTAAAAATGGAATAAATTTTAAGAAATTTAAATGTTTAAATAAATAAATTTATCTTTTAAATAAAACAATGAAGTTTGAGTGGAATTTTTTTCAAATAAATATATTCCTTTTTTGATGGAAAACATTTATAAAATTATTTATAAAGTTATAATGAATATAATTCCATAAAATAAATAATTATAATTCAAAGGATTTATTTATATAAAAATTATCTAGTATTCCACATTCATCCCCCATTTTAAAATTTAATCCTCAATGTTTTAATTATTACCTAAATAATTGATGTTATTCTTCCCCCATAACATTTTCTTATTCGCATGTTTCTTATTTGAATCATGTGATTCTTTAATGAAAAATTAACATGGTAAATCACCAAATAATTTTTTAATTACTATCAATTATCCAAAATCTATTTTTTCTTTTCTTTATAAGATATATTCTCTATAATTTTTACCACATTCCTTCAGAAAACATTAGAGGCATTAGGTACATTTGTTTTTGTAAAGAATCATGAAACTCAACATATACCTGAGTTGAACACATTTGTAAAACAAATCTATAATAGTAAAATCATATAACTTCCATTATTTCATATAGACTAATAAACCACAAACCCATATTTCCTTTTCTTCCAGAATACACAACACTTTTCCATGGGTAAACATTCAGAAAAAATATGGTCTTCTACCTCATACCAGATATCATTATTTAGGCGATCATCATAACTCTTACACATAATCTAACCTATTATAATGTGTTGTTGAATCATCTTTACTTTATCTACTATTTAATTTACCAATTAAGGTCCCAAAGAAAATCTTTCAATAACTTCATTCTTACATGCTGGAATTCAACATTGTTTTCTATATAATTCCATAATAACATTCCTTCTCTATACTGAAATTAAATATTTTATTATATTAAAATTAAACAAATAGAATATTTTTATTCCAATATCCCTGATAATAAAATGAGTTATCCCAATTCATATCTTCCAAATTCTGAATTTTTCATTATGGGTGTCTCTAATATTAATGAAGAAGTGTTATACTGAAATTTAATTCATCTCTAAATGAGTTTTATGTCCTCTATAAAAAAATTTAGGTAAATATAGTATCATGATCATATATAAGATAGATATGGACTCCTGGTAATCTAATTTTCTCATTAATATAATGTCTCGAACGTTGATCCAAAGTCCTAGTATATTTAATTAGAAGAAAATGAAATGATTCGGTTCAACAATCAATAATAACTAAAACATCAATTTTAACATGATATTTATTTGGTAATCCCACCACAAAATCTATGGATATATTAACTCATTTGTATTCACACACTGGAAATGGCTCCAAATTCCCCTTCAGTAATATCATTCTTCATATCTTCCCACCAATTATACTTCAGAAGATCTATTTACAAATTATCATTACCAAGATTATAAAAATTGAGATATATGTTCTTCACATAAAAATTACTTTTTTAACTAAGAATAACATGACACCCAAACCTATTTCTAAATCTAAAAACACCATTTTGTAAATATTAAACTCAAGAAGCTTACACTTCTTGGTTGATTCTATTGTTTCTTGAAAATAAATATCTTTATTCTGAGCTACCTTTTCTTTTTCTAACAACTATTACTACATTGATACATCATCATAAACAAAATATGTTAATGTATACATAATTTTGTGGCCAGCATTTCTTAAATCATTAACCAAAGGGTCGTGTTCCATTTATAAAAATTTTAAGGGTGCCTTATCTTTTTGACTTAAGGAATCAGATACGTTGTTTTTTATACCAAGATGAGAGTGAATTGTATAATCATAATCGTTAATTTATTCTAGACATCTTATATACCACATTTTACAAACATTTTGAGTAAATATTTAGATTAAAATTTTAATATAAATATATATTTAAAAATAATCACCTTATAAATTGTGCCTCTATATTTTTAAGGAAACAACTATTGCATCCAACTAAAGTTCATGTGTATGAAAATTTCACTAAAGTGTTTTCAATTGAAAAGGTGCATACATGATAACTTGGTCAATATACATCAATAAAAAACCATGTCTCTTAAAAAAATTATAAATAACTCATTCACCACTCCTTATTGTCAAGGATAACACTAGAGCATTAAAAATCTTATTTTCAATTCCCAAATTTTTTATCACATTCCATTATCTAGATAAATTTAACTCAATTTCTTATTAACATAGTTAGTAGGCTATAAAACCAAGAAATTACCTCAATAAAATTTTAGTAATAACCTAAAAATCCCAGAAAAAATTGAATCTTAGATAAAACATTTAGGCCTTGGACACTCTTTCCCCAATTATGTTTTACATGGACCAAAATTTATCCCTATGTTTGAAGAAATATACCAAATAAAGGATATATCTTACTGTAAAAATTCCCTTTTAATGAATTTTCAATATAAAATATTTTATTTTGATTTCATCAAAACAATACTAATGTGTTTCTCAAAATATTCATATCATTTGGAGTATACCATAATTTAATTGATTATCACTACCACAAATTCATACAAATACTATTGGAACTCTCTACTGATTATATCTACAAATATATCGGGTATGTTTGATATTCAGAATGGCATAACCATACCTCATAACAACCATACCTTATCCTAAATTTAATCCTTGAAATGTACTCTTACTTTACCTGTAACGACCCAAAGTTTCATTAATGGAAATCCCTCTTGATCTAATTAAATGTCTCTTAATGTTTATATAAAATTTCAAATTATTTGGTTTTATGTTAAGAATTGTGACCATTTCATTTATAGTCATTGAACAGTGACCACCGGATTAGTATAAATATAGGGCTTTAACAAATCCAAATTTACTCAGACAAAGGAAGTGATGGCCTCATCTAGTATAATTGCCCCATACGAAGCCAATTTGTCAGAGCTTAGAAAATAGGTGTCATCCTTAGGCTTCTCTCTTGACCAAGCCCAATATGAGCTTCATCATGTCAAGCTCGAACGGGATCATCTATGGGAGAGGTAGAAGTTGATAGAAATTACCACTCAAGCGATGTTATCCGATCAACCCCAAGAGTCTTCCACCATCGCACACCTTACTCTTAGGTCTTATGCAGCTGTTTTAAGGGGTTATGTAACAAAATAATAGTACTATGTTCATGTACATTATTTTTTGTATAAAATAATGAATATAATTTCTTGTCATTATTGATACATTGTAAATAGTTTTTAAAGTAAAAATAATGTTTTTAGTTATTATTTAATTAAGAATTATATTTTATTAAATTAAGGGATTTTTGAATTAAATAATATTTTAATAAAAATTTATTATTATTATTAAATTAATTTTAATTAAATATAAATGATATTATAATTTTTTGATTGCAATTATAATTTTTATTAAGGTTTGAAAGTCATTTCTGTCAAAAACCCGTGAATTTTTTATAAATGTCGGTTTTTATTTTAATAGTGAAAATTAACATATTTTGAAAATTATTTAGATAAAATAAATGTTATTTGTGGAATCAGGACATCGAAATTATCCAATGGTGAATTTTTCATAATTTTCCGAGACAGTCAAATTTTTGGGTAAAAATTAAATACCATTTAAATATATAATGTGTTTTATGACATCATAATGACCCAATACTGATGTAATAAAATACTATAATCTTTATGTTCGGCCAATATATGTTTTACCATTAAAATAATGTGATTTTGGGTTTGTTTGACTTACTTTTCAAAGCATTAATGGACCCCTCAAGACTTACTAAACACCTTGTCTTTTTAAATTGTTTTCCATGGGAGTGTGACTCACCTCCACATAAGAAACCCTATTATTTTAAGAAGTTATGACTTTGAACTTATAAAATATTGTTTTCCTCCCCATTTTCCAAAAACCATGGGCAAAAACCATGGTATGGTTTGTGGTTTGGATTAATTTAATATAAGGGGTCCCAAACCTAAATAATAAAGAATTCCCTCACCTTTCCTATATAAACTCACCCAAGATCCCACTTCCTCCTCACTCAAAGCCTTTTGTGTTCATCCAACCACTGCCCTACTCTCTCTAGAATCCTCCCAAGGTGCCCGAAGCTCCCAAGAATCCTCTCACAAGCCTCTCTCTAGCCTTTGGAAGCACACTTCCAAGTAAGGGTTTTTTCTTCCTTTCTCCTTTTTGTCCATTTTTCATTAAGTTGTTTTTCCCTTTTAATATCAATTATGAATATTGCGGTATGGTTTCACACCTCCCTAATACTACCCTATTTATGTTTTAATGATGTGAGACCCCTTTCTCTCTCATTAAATTCCTCCCATGTACACCTGTTACTATGCTGAAATTCCAAAAGAAACTTCTCTCTCCTCATTTACATTCATGCAATACTTTTGTATCATGAATCTAATTTCCATTAAAATTGTTGGGACATGTATATATATGACCTACTTACTGTCCATTACATGTAAATATGATTAGGTACTCCTTTCTCTCTCATCAACCATTTTTATGAATTCTTATGTCATGCCGTTATGCTGCCGAAATCGCACTGATTTTCTAAGCCAATGTCATTGTGTAGTGAATACCATGACCATTTCTCCATCAAGGGTATTCACCTTTATGAACATTTAATTATATATTATAATGTTTCATGTATTAATTCCACATTCCTTTATTGTGGAATAAATTATTATGTTTTATGAATCCATGTTTTATGATTCATGTGGCACACTTTTGCATGAAATTAAATGTTTAAGAAGGGTGCGCCCTTATAGCGCTCCAATGCATTGGGTAAAGTATAGTATCAAGATACGTCATGTGCAATGAGTTTTGACTCATTCTAATTCAATTGCAACGAGGTTTTACTCGTGATTTTTGTTCAATGAGGATTTACTCATGATCCATGTGCAATGAGTCTTGGCTCATGCTAATTACAAGTTAAGTGTTGTTGCCACATTTCCATGTTATGATTATCATGCTTAATCATGCCTTTATGTTCATGTTTCTCCTGTTCTCTAATGATGCGCCTAATGTCTAACATGTATTTTACTCCTCAGGTTATTCCATGTGTATTCCCTTACTGGTCTTTATAGCTCACCCTTTTCTTATGCATGTCCTCAGGTTATCCCTTGCAATGCTAAGTACGAGGGAATGTAGTGGTCATGTAAAGGAAGTTTTCAATAAAGATGTTGTATTTCATGTTTCAAGTTTTTATGTAATGATCCTAATCCCCAAAGAAACTAAACCTCTCAATATTCATTGTTGTATCAAGTGAAGTTTTATGTAATAAATCATGTTTAAGTTTATAATTAAAGCAGAGATGTCATAGTTGGTATCAGAGGATAGGTTTAGTTATTTTTGGGATTAGGATTAGAAAACCCTAGTAAAGCCTTAGAGACAAGACTAAGTATAATAAAAACATCCCTGAGTTTTGGTAAGTACTGAGTAAGTGGTTTATCAATCAAATACATCCATGTCTGGATACGAGCAGGTAGAGGCGGCTCTGGCACAGATGTATACTAGGGGTAAACCTCGAAAACAGCGCTTTGAGCTAGACTCGAACGGGAACTGGTGAATGAAAATGGGCCTTGCTGCACTCTTGGTTATGACACTCCTAGGGGATATGTTTTGAAAAAGTCACAAGCTTAGTATGAACCCTTATTAAGTGGAATTAAAAAAATGCCCCTAATAATATATGTTAGAAGATAGATCATGAAAATCCCAGATTGACGCCTATAGAATCATGAGTTAAGGAAATATAAGTTTATTTATAATTCATCAACTTTTGTCTTTAGATTACCCTTTATGTGTTACCCCTAACTTTCCTTTTATTCCAACCAATGGCCGGTGATGGGAGGACTCGGGCTAACAACCGTTGTGAAGATTAGTGTGATGACTGTACTAATGAGATGCCCAATCCAATGGGAGCAGGAATCGCGAACTTTGTCACACTTCTCTCTCAGCTAACTCAAGTTTTTAATAGAAACACGGGTCAAGAGGAACGTTCAACCCCCCTAATAAAGAACAAGTTGCTATCGAGAGCTTCATGAGACAAAGGCCTCTTACATTTAGTGGATCATCCAATCCCACGATCGCTGAACAATGGATCAACACCATTGAAAAGATCTTCTCCATCCTTCAATGTTCTGAATAAGAGAAGCTCCTCCTAGAGGCTTATCGTATGGAGGGTGAAGCTGATCAATGGTGGACTTTGATCAAAAATACGAAGCTTGAGGAAGAGATCGAGGTGTTGGAATGGAAGGATTTCTAGAAGATGTTTTTTGATAAATATTTTCTGCGCACCCTCCAACTTAAGATGGAAAGGGACTTTTGTTCCCTCAAGAAAAAAGACGAAGAACCTGTTGGAGCGTACTAGGAAAACATCACAAGGCTTGCACAATACACTTCTGGCTTTGTCGTTACCCCTGAATGAAAAGTTGACCGCTTCCTTGGTGGGTTGAATCCTAGCCTACAGAAAGCATTAGCAATCTATGACTTTGACAGTTATGAGGAAATTGTCTGATTTGCCCTCAAGGTCGAAATGAAGATCGGAGAATCACAGGGGTATCATGGGGATAAGAAGCATAAGGTGGAATTCCATGTTGGTGGTCCGATGGATAAATACAATGGTGCTAAGAAGATCTAGCACCCCACTTGCCAAAATTATGGAATGAAGCACCCTGGAAATTGCCTTAAGGGGACGAGAAAATGCTTCAGGTGTGGAAGAGAAGGGCACCTAGCTGTTAACTGTCGGAAATAAAGACCCGCGGCTGCGATAGAGGAGAGGAATGCTCCGTTCGAACCTCAACGAGTTGTTTAATGCTACAAAATCAAAGAACCGGGTCATTTTTCAAATCAGTTCCCTAATTCAAGGGCTTTCGGAGGCAACCAACAACCTCCAAGGCAGTAAGCAAGAGATTTTTCCATCACATCTGCCGAAGTGAACCCCGATAATAAAGTGGTGACAAGTATGCTAGTTATTCATTCAAGAATAGCAAACATAATTTTTTATTCAGGTTCTACACATTCGTTAATATCTTGAATGTTTGGTAGAACAATTCCAACACCACCACAAATCATGGAAGTGAAGATGTCAGAGAGTACGGAAAATGGGGCAATCATTGCATCCCATGAATATAAGTCCTCCCCTATTATAATCTGTGGATTGAATTTCCCGGCGAACCTCTTCATACTCCCTCTGGTAGAATTTGATGAAATTCTTGGCATGGATTGGCTTTCCTTATATAGAGACAACACAAATTGTCAGGAGAGGGAAATCACACTCCATATGGAAAATCGACCCCCTATTCTTTACAAGTGTAAGGAGGAAGATGAATCTCTTTTAGCTCCATCATCTCAAGCATGGATATTACTGCCCTATGAGCACGCGTATCTAGCTCAGATGATTGAGTCCATGGAAGAAGACATCCTTGAAGAAATGCCTATTGTGAGGGAATTCGCTGAAGTGGTTCCCGAGGAACTTTCTGGTCTTCCTCCTAGAAGAGATGTTGAATTCTCAATTGAACATATACCTGGGGCTTTACCAATATCCAAGAATCTATACAGAATCTATGTTGTAGAGCTTCAAGAGATGAAGAAACAGCTATAGGAGAATATGGATAAAGGGTTTATACACCCAAGTGCTTCACCATGGGGTACACCAGTCTTCTTCGTCAAGAAGGATGGGTCAATGTGGCTTTTCATCGATTATCGTGAACTTAACAAAATCAAGATAAAGAACAAGTATCCTCTCCCAAGAATTGATTACTTGTTCGATCAGCTGCATGGAGCACAATACTTCTACATGGTGGACTTGTGGTCGGGATATTATCAAGTAAGGGTGAAGAAGGAAGATATCCCCAAGACTACTTTTTGCACAAGATACGAGCACTGTGAATTCATATTAGTTCATTTCAGACTCACTAATGCTCTAGATATCTTCATTGACATAATTTATAGATTCTTATAGATTACCTAGACAAATTTGTGGTAATATTTATAGATTATATTCTAATATACTCTAAAACCAAGGAGGATCATGAGGATCATTTAAAAACTGTACTGGAGACTTTGCGTAAGGAGAAGCTCTATGCAAATTACAGCAAGTGTGAGTTCTGGTTAAAGGAGGTCTCATTCTTGGGCCATATCATCACAAGCAATGGGATATATGTGGATCCATCTAAAACAGA
Source organism: Viscum album (assembly GCA_963277665.1). Lineage (NCBI taxonomy): Eukaryota > Viridiplantae > Streptophyta > Magnoliopsida > Santalales > Viscaceae > Viscum > Viscum album. The sequence continues at coordinate 267,916,534 of OY728158.1, forward strand.
TGCAATTGAGGGATGGTCGAGGCCAACATCGGTAATCGATATCCGTAGCTTCTTGGGGTTAGCTGGATATTACCGACGATTTGTGACAAATTTCTCATGATTGTCCAACCCTCTTACCAAGCTAACTCGAAAGGGATTAAAGTTCTCTTGGAGTGATGATTGTGAAGAAATATTCAAGGAGATGAAAAGGAGGATTATCACTACGCCCGTGCACACTTTACCCACAAGTGGGGAACTATTGTGGTATTCAGTGATTCTTCGAAGAAGGGATTAGGTTGTGTGATGATGAAAAATGATAAAGTGATATCCTATGCCTCAAGGTAGTTGAAAATCCATGAGCGAAACTATCCAACGCATGATCTAGAGTTGGAGGCGGTGATCTTTTCCTTGAAAATCTGGCGGCATTACCTCTATGGAATGAAATGTGGGATATATACTGACCACAAGAGTCTTAAATATATATTCAAACAGAATGATCTTAATAAGTGCCAAAGAAGATGGATAGATCTCATCAAGGATTATGACTATTCAATCCATTGCCACCCTGGGAAAGAGAACAAGGTTTCATATTCCCTAAGTAGAAAGGATTCAGCGATTCTATCAATGATGAGAATTGAGAAGGATCCAATATTCTTAGACTTCATGAAGATGGACATGGGAATCCTAGAGAAGGGAATATCATCAATCCTTTCACAAATTATTTCTCAACCGTCACTTTTGGAAAGGTTAAAGGATGCTCAAAAGGATGATGTGGGAATTCAAGAATAAGTGGAAGCTATTGAAAAAGGGAAATCCTTGGAGTTTAATGTTAATGAAGAAGGAATTGTGCAGTTTGTGAAAAGACTATGTGTTCCATCAAGTTCGGAGCTGAAGAAGGGACTTTTGAATGATGCACATAGTTAAAATTTCTCTATTCACCAAGGGAGCACAATGGTGTATCCAGATCTCCAAGAAAATTTTTGGTGGGATAATATGAAGAATGGGATCGTTGAATATACATCAAAGTGCCCGGTGTTTCATCAAGTGAAGGTAGAGAGCCAGAAGTCCAAGGGGATGTTGCAACCATTTCCCATACCTGAATAGAAATGGGAGAACATCACCATGGACTTTGTCACTGGACATCTGAGGACATCCAAAGGCAACAATTCAATCTGGGTTGTTGTGGATCGTCTTACAAAGACTGCACACTTCATTGCTATTCGGGAGGATTTCTTATTGGATCAGCTGGCACGGATATATATCGAGGAAGTGTTAAGGTTTCATGGAGTACCACTATTTATTATTTTTGAATGAGATCCAAGATTCGCCTCTATGTTTTGGAAGAGTCTTCAACATGCTCTGAATACTGAACTGAACTTCAGTATGGCCTATCTTCCTCAAACTAATGGCCAATCCAAGCGGACTATCCATACACTTGAGGATATGTTGAGAGCATGCTCAATGGACGTTAAAGGAGGATGGGATCAACATCTTCCTCTGGTTGAGTTCTCTTATAATATCAGTTTCCACTCGAGCATCCAAATGGCACCATATGAATCCCTATATGGGAAAAGGTGCAGAACACCGGCATGATGGGATGAGGTCGGTGAACGTAAGCTGCTTGGACAAGAAATGGTCGAGGAAATGGTGGAGAAGGTGAAAACCATTCAGCAGCATATCAAGGTATCCTATAGTCGACAGAAGAGTTATGAAGATAATCGTCAATGAGACCTTGTGTTTAAAGTTGGAGATATGGTTTTTCTATGCATATCTCTGTGGAAGAAGTTCATGAGGTTTGGAAAGAAAGGGAAGTTAAGTCCAAGGTACATCGGACCCTTCGAGATTCTTCATCGTGTCGGGGTTGTGGCCTATTGACTAGCACTTCTACTTACTGTGGCCAAATTACATGATGTCTTTCATGTATCCCACTTAAGAAGTACATACCATACCCTTCGCATGTACTCTCTTCTGAGGTGGTACAATTGGAAGATGATATTTTTATGAGGAGAAACCAGTGAAGATCTTAGATCGTAGAGAAAAAGTTCTATGAAATAAGACAATGCCCCTCATCAAGGTGTTGTGGAGAAACCACAAGTTTGAAGAAGTGACTTGGGAATCGGAGGAAATGATGAAGCTGAGTTACCCACATCTGTTTTAGTGTGGGAAAAGGAAAATTTCGAGGGAGAAATTTCTTAAGGGGGGATATTGTAACGACCCAAAGTTTCATTAATGGATATCCCTCTTGATCTATTTAAATGCCTCTTTATATTTATATAAAATTTCAACTTTTTTGGTTTTGTGTTAATAATTGTGATTGTTGCTTTTATAGTCGTTGAATAGTGATCACATGATTAGTATAAATATAGGGTTTTAACAAATCCAAATTTACTCAGACAAAGGAAGCGATGGCCTCATCTAGTAGAATTGCCCCATACGAAGCCCATTTTTCAGAGCTCGGAAAAGAGGTGGCATCCTTGGGCTTCACTCTTGACCAAGCCCAATCTGAGCTTCATCAAGTCAAGCTCTAACGGGGCCGTCTATGGGAGAGGTGGAAGTTGATAGAAATTGCCACTCGAGCGATGTTATTCGAGCCACCCCAAGAGTCTGTCACCATCGCACACCTTACCATTAGGTCTTATGCGGCTATTTTAAGGGGTTATATAAAAAATAAATATTATTGTGTTCATGTACATTATTTTTTGTATAAAATAATGAATATACTTTCTTGTCATTATTGATCCATTGTAAATATTTTTTAAAGTACAAATAATGTTTTTAGTTATTATTTAATTAATAATTATATTTTATTAAATTAAGAGATTTTTGAATTAAATATTATTTTAATAAAATATTATTATTATTAATTTAATTTTTATTAAATATAAATGATCTTATAATTTTATGAATGCAATTATAATTTTTATTATGGTTTGAAAGCCATTTCAGTCAAAACCCGTGAATTTTTTATAAATATCTATTTTTATTTTAAAAGTGAAAAGTAATATATTTAGAAAATTATTTAGATAAAATAAATGTTATTTCTAGAATCAGGACATCAAAATTATCCAACGGTGAATTTTTCATAATTTTCTGAGATAGTCAAATTTTTGGGTAGAAATTCAATACCATTTTAATATATAATGTGTTTTATGACATCATAATGACCCAATACTGATTTAATAAAATACTATAATCTTTCTGTTCGGCCAATATATGGTTTACCATTAAAATAATGTGATTTTGGGTTTTTTTTACTTACTTTTCAAAGCATTAATGGACCCCTCAAGACTTATTAAACACCTTGTCTATTTAAATTGTTTTCCATGGGAGCGTGACTCACCTCCACATAAGAAACCCTATTATTTTAAGACTTTCGGACTTTGGCCTTATAAAATATTGTTTTCCTCTTCCCTTTTCCAAAAACCATGGTCAAAAACCATGGTATGGTTTGTGGTTTGGATTAATTTAATATAAGGTGTCCCAAACCTAAATAATAAAGAATTCCCTCACCTTACCTATATAAACCCACCCAAGCTCCCACTTCCTCCCCACTCAAAGCCTTTGGAGTTATTCCAACCTCTTCCCCACTTTCTCTAGAATCCTTCCAAGGTGCTCGAAGCTCCCAAGAATCCTCTAACAAGCCTCTCTCTAGCCTTTGGAAGCACACATCCAAGTAAGGGGTTTTTCTTCCTTTCACCTTTATATCCAATTTTCTTTAAGTTGTTTTGCCCTTTTAATTTCAATTATGAATGTTGGGGTATGGTTTCACACCTCCCTAATACTTCCCTCTTTATTTTTGAATGATGGGAGACCCCTTTCTCTCTCATTAAATGCCTCCCATGTACACCTGTTACTATGCCGAAATTCCGAAAGGAACTTCTCTCTTCTCATTTACATTCAAGCAATACTTCTGTATCATGAATCTAATTTCCATTACAATTATTCGGAAATGTTTCTATATTACCTCCTTACTATCCATTACATGTAAATATAATGAGGAACTCCTTTCTCTCTCATCAACCATTTTTATGAATTCTTATGTCACCCCGTTACGCTGCTGAAATCGCACAGATTTTCTAAGACAATGCCATTGTGTAGTGAATACCATGCCCATTTCTCCATCAAGGGTATTCACATTTATGAACATTTACATATTGATCATAATGTTGCATGTATGAATTCGACATTTCTTTATCGTGTAATAAATTATTATGCTTTATGAATCCATGTTTTATGATCCATGTGGCACACTTATGCATTAAATGAAATGTTTATGAAGGGTGTGCCCTTGTAGCGCTCCAATGCATTAGGTAAAGTATAGTATCATGATACATCATGTGGAATGAGTTTTGACTCATGCTAATTTAAGTACAATGATGGTTTACTCGTGCTTTATGTGCAATGAGGATTTACTCATGCTCCATGTGCAATGAGTCTTGGCTCATGCTAATTCCATGTTAAGTGTTGTTGCCACATTTACATGTTATGATTATCATGCTTTATCATTCCTTTATGTTCATATTTCTCTTTTTCTCTATTGATATGCCTAATGTCTAACATGTATTGTACTCGTCATGTTATTCCATGTGTATTCCCTTACTGGGCTTTATAGCTCACCCTTTTCTTATGCATGTCCTCAGGTTATCCCATGCAATGCTTAGTACGAGGGAATGTAGTGGTCATGTAAAGGATGTTTTCAATAAAGATGTTGTATTTCATGTTTCAATTTTTTATGTAATGGTCATAATCCCCAAAGACACTAAACCTCTCAATCTTTTTTGTTGTATCAAGTGAAGTTTTATGTAATAAATCATGTTTAAGTTTGTAATAAAAGCAGGGTTGTCATATTACCATTAGTTGATGGTAATTAAAAATGATATAAATATTTTAAATATACCATGAACCATACATCTGATCAAATATGTCTTCGATATGAAGCAATGAATACAAGTTCCTAATAGTTACGTCATTGGGTGTTGTATAATAAATTTAATATCCCATGTAATAAACAGTTTTTAACAAATTTCATAGGCTCACCCCAATGATATTTGATAGGGTGGATGAAACCCTAATAAAGTAACACATGTAATTGATTTTTAATTCAAAAAAATAAATCGAAGGAATTTGATAAGGTGGTTTTGAAATTGGATTAGAATCAGGAATTGAGTTAATAGTAAACTAAACCAATTTAGTTGTAATAACACTTGTAAAATAATTATTAAATACATATATATATATATATATTAATTCAATACCAACACATCAATAATATTATTAGTATCCTTTATTTCAACAAATTGTTGAAGAAAACATTCACTCTCATCATTTATTAGTTTCTCATCTTCTTAATATAAAAACAAAAGTTTGAACTCATTCTTATATATTAATTGATAATAACTCTAAAAATTGAATATGTCTTCTGTAGATAAAAATATATATCGCTTCATGATAAAATAAAATCAATTCCATTCTCAAAATGAAATATTACTCTAAAATGGTAATTATAATAATTTTTTTAGGAAAAGACATTCCACTGATTATAAATGCAATATTTCTATAAACTATTACTACATTTTAAATACCCCTGGTAGTTTTTACTAAAATTTATAAATTATTTATTAAGATGTAATTTCCATTTTACAAGAAAATTTTCCAAAAAGGAATTTTTTGATCCAAAATCAAACAATACATTGGCATTATCTGAATAAATATGTGACTTACCTAACACTACTTTATTTTATGGTCCATGATTTTTCTTGTTAGTAGTAAAAGTATTTTCCACAACTTTATAATATCAATATTGATGATTCCTACATTGAGTAACTAAATTGGACATGTATTATTGTAATAACCAAACTCATTGTAACATAAAAATATCATTTTTTGATGAATATCAATATTTTTATTACTATTATGAATAAAACTCTCTTCCTTATTGTCACAAGATAAATGACCGAGAATAATTTATTGGTAACACTTTTATAATCCAACAAAAAATTAATTATAATGTATTTGATCAAATTTTGGACATTTCTAAGACATAAATCTAAATTAATTGGTTTACAACTTCTCTATTCCTTATTATCTTCACTTCTTCGTACTTTTGTGTAGGAACCCGGTTTTTTACTCAAGTTTGGATACTTTACATTTTGTTTTATTTGTTTATTTTGGACATATTTTTGATGCCTAATGAGTTAGTTAATATCCCATGGGTGTCTGGGTCTTTTAGGAGCTTGAAATCCAGATTTTTCAGAAAATAGGCATGGCACACTGTTTATAGTAAACTATGCAAAAATGTCTCAAAGTTAGAAAAAACTGTGTGGGTGGCATGTATTTAGACAGATCCTTACCGTAATATTGGCATGTGTTTACCTAACTATGCGGCCAAACCGTGTGAGTTACCCTCTTCCCTGAGTACTCGTGGATGGTTTGTGCACGACTTGTCAAACTGTGTTGGAAACCCATGTGGAAAAACCATGCACATGATAAATATTGGGTAATTTTACTATTTTCCCCTTAATGATAAAAATAAGCCTTTTCCTTCCTCTTATTCCAAGTATATGAATGATTTTTATATTTTTCATCTTTTTTTGATCTCTTTGAAGGTCTATGGTAGATATTGAAAGATATTTTTAATCTTTTATATGATTGGGCTTTCTTTAGTCACATTGGATAGGCAACGGTAAGTACTCGAGTGCTTTTTAGTCATCTGTCTCTTATCTTGCTATCAGCATTGTTGTTTAGGTGTGAGTATTTTTCCTTTTTCTCATATCTATTCCATTCTAATCTGAATTAGAGGCTGATATTAGAGTATAAGGATCATACAACCCTATGGAGGGTGGTATATAACTCATCCCTCAAGTTTGTTGATTCTAGAATAGTTGTGTGGGGCCAACAATTTCATAGGGTGTTGTTTATAGAATTTATATGTCCTGATTATAATCATTATAACCATATGATCATTATTTTTCATATATGAGATTATTTGTGGACATTTACTCCTATAATGCCCAATGTCCCATGTAAGATGATATTTCATATATGGTTTTTAGAGTTTTGACACTTTTGATCCATTTTTTGGATGTTCTTCAGCTTGACCACACTAATGGAATGCCTCCATATCATAACTTCTTGTTGTAACTTGTAATGTTAAATGGAAAGTACCATGTCACATCCAAGGGACCCACCTAAGTTAAGTTTTTAAAATTTGTAACTAAATGTGAAAGGGATAATGGAAAGTATACTTAGTATATGACTTGACCAAATAAAATGTGAATGATTAATATGTAGCATGTATGTAGCACTCCTTACCACATTAATGGAATTTATCATAATAAACCGTAATTATTGAATAGACCTTAAATCAAATTAATAAATGTTTCATACTGATTGTCCTACTCACACTAATGAATAGAAATTCTTAAACCAAATTGACTTATTGATTAATTATGGCTTGATTGAAATGTTGCATGCTACATGACCTTCTCACACGAATGAAAGTAAATTCTTTAAAAAAATGAAATATTACATTACTAAATAATTAAAAAGGAGTTTCCTGGCTCATTTTTTCCTTGTATTCTTGTCGAGGAATACCTTGAGTACTTGGGAACACCATTCTAATTCAATGATCCGACTTTCCTAGGTTGAGACCCACCTAGATCCCAATCATTGAATAATCGTGGATTCCTAACATGACATTATAGGATCCATCACATAGTATTAAAGGACTCCTTAGATACACTCCTTGGATCCAACCTTGATAGGTAGATTCCATGGTTAAATCCCATAGGTCCCATTAATTAAATAGCCTTGTTATACCTTGGACGATCACCTTGGATTCCGTAGGTATTTTATTGTGGAATTACATGGAATATGATCCTTGGATTACACACTTACCCTTAGCTAGGCTATATTTGTTAATGAGTTGCTGACCCTTGAGTTCTATGTTTCCTTGTTTATTACATTGGATCATCTTTATTAAATGTCAAGATTACCTTACGATAATTTGTAACCTTCACAATTTTTAACATGTGTCTTATTTATAAACTAGTGAAAATAAATTAATGAACTAGTTATGATTAGACACCAACCAAGGGTTGAAGTAGGTACTTGGTCATTTAGTTACATTGTTATTATTTACTTTATATATGAATTATTTTTCACTATTACATTTCCATTACATGGGTCTGATGTTATAGAAGTCATTGATGGTGGCCCGCTGAGAATTATCTCACACAGTCTTCAAGCACCGTTTGATTCATGGAGAAGATTACATGAATGAAATTGTTGATAAAGGGAATGATATGGATTTGAACACTAGATAGATTACTTTTTAGGATAGTTATTAATATCATATGATTATTCTAGAGCTCTAGATTCTTGGGATAGTCTTTTTATTTTTTAATGCTTTTGTGTAACACGTTATGACTACTTTCTTGTCTCTAGGTTTTCTATTTCTTCAAGACACTTGACATATCATCGTTATTTGTTCTATATTATTCTTGTTATTTTAGTTATTATTATTATTGTCACTATTTTACATTATGGATTGTGTTTACTTGTTGTTCTCCTAATTACCTCTTTTTATATTTATCCATTATGCTATACTTTAGTAATGAGGGGATAGTCAACCCCTGGACACACCCTAGGTCCTCGCTGCTAGTCGGTAGCCTCTGGAATTTAGGAAAATGTGATTGAAGTTATGTGGCCCAACTAGATAGGGGAACCTATTAAGTGACATCTGGGTCTGGGACAAAAGAAGGTGGTGTCAGAGCTGGTTCATTTCTTTATTTACTATTTTGATACAATAGATTGGAGATTATGAATACTTTTTATTTTTCCATAAGACGTGCTTCGGCATTGCGAACCCTGGTTTGGGGTAAAAGCCACGTTACCAAAAAATAATAATTTTTGTTCTATTTTTCCTATTATAGTACACATTATTTAACCATTATTAGACGCATATGTTGTGTGGTGTTGTTGATTTTTACATTTTTTGAGGATTTTCATTCATCCTTGGCCTGATGATATGAGGTCAAGGAGAATTGTTACATATATCATTATAAGCACTATAATTCACATGTAATTCATATTTCCATTCTATATAGGTTCATTTCACTACTTTCATTGCTTGAAATTCTTGTGATTATTGAGTGATTATGTGATATTAGGTTATAAATGTATTACATTTTGTTGTGATTCTGGGATCACCTTTATCAATTCATGATGTGTGTGGGACCTCAGGGGTTTTAATGAGTAATTTATCGAGTCGATCCATTATGCTATAAATAAATGGGTATCATTTCCAGTGATAAGTTGTATGGTCACTGATTCACCAAAAATGGATATCCATTATAAAGTGAATCAGGAAATTTAAAATGTGTTGGTTTCACATCCTTATCCCTCTTTGTCTTCTTTATTAAAGGTAGATGAGTTAACATAATAATTAAATGTCATACAAAATGCAAATTACACCAAAGAACTTATTTTCATCTAGTCATCTAAGCAGGTAGTTGGGGTATTATACCATGGTTAGTGATATTTACTATGTTCGGCTTCCACTGGTGATGTTATTGCTCATCTTAATATATTTTTAAGGCATGTTTTTGGAACTTTTAAACCAACGCTGCCACAAAATCCTCATATCATATGCCTGGAAGGTGGCGATGACCACACATGAGACGTGGTGGGCCCTCAGCCTCCACTCCTACCTATAAGAGTGCCACTCAAGACACCACCTGTTGTACCTGATCTGGGGACTAATTCCCCAGTTAGTGATAGTTTCTTATATCTGATGCAATTCATTCATGGTGATCCCCAACTTAAACCTATGATGGTTGATCTGACTCAGGATTTCTAGAAGCAATATCCTCTTACTTTCATAGGGTATGGTAGCCCATGGGCTCCTAAGTCTTGGATAGAAGCCACCCCATCTATCATTCAGCATCTGGATATGTCTCTAGATTATAGGGTTAATATTTATACATACATTATTCAGGATTCATCCAAGCACTAGTGGAATGTGATTACCTAGTTTGGTCGTCATCATGCCATGTTATGGGTTGACTTACAATTTTCCTTCTATGATCAGTTCTTTGTTCAAACATAGAGAGCTGACACAGCCAGATGTTTCATGCTTCTCAAACATTGATCTATGTCATTCATGGAGTATTCATCATGTTTCATAGTGTTCCAGTGCTTTTCATTGCTTCTAGACAATGATGTGATTTCACGTGCTAAATGTTTTGAGGATGGACTCCAATATGTCATCTGCATGAAGGTGAATGTATTTCACCTTCCTACCTATTTTTCAATAGTCAATCTAACTCTTAGGAAATAGTGTAACCTTAGGGATAACAATAGGACCAGCCATAGAGCACCAGTGTTGCGTCAAGTCAGTAGTTCATCATGTGGAAGGAAGTTTTCCCTCAAGGTTTTTATCAGGGCAGTGAAATCTAGAGTGTCCATTTTGATATCTGAAATGTGTGTCATTGGTGTGGATGGAGGGGGAATACAAATCATGATTTTGATAGAGATCCAATTGAGTGTCAGGATTCCGGTCATATAAGGCATCTTCAACATTTTTTCAGGACATTTCCACCAATCTCAAGTGGAAAAGGATCTATACCATCTCCACCTTCAGCAATGGTTTCTTTTGTGCCACATTAAGTAGGGAGTTGGAATAGCACCAGAGGCACTTGTTGAGTAGGATTTCATGGCCATGGAATCCAAACCCATCATCAATCTGTGCACCAATATGTTGTTATAATTGTGGTAGTGCATCTATTTAATAGGGTTGTGGATCAGGTTAATTTCACGCACTATAGTAGATACCTAAGGAAAAGGCTGCAGTATCATCCATAGTGTGAGGTACTATTCTTGTGACATTTATTATAGTAGCTTCTTTATTAGATACAGGTGATTCTAACTCTGTTATCACTTTAACTATTGTAGAATTTCGTGGACTGGAGATACCGAATTACTATGGTGTAATTACCCTATACATGCCGTTATGGGAACGAACATAGGGTATATGATAGTGTAAGGATTTTCCCATTGAGTTTGGAAGTTACCCTTTTATGGAATCTCTTTGATCTATAGATTAATGGCTTCGATGTCATTCTCCTAATGGATTGGTTGGTTCATTATCATGATTTTTTAGACTATTATCACTTCAAGGTATTGTTTACATTACTAGAGGGCAGCAGTTATCCACATAATTGTTAGTGGGATGTCTAGGATGGTAGAGAGGGACTAGATCATCATCGACATGGTGGAGTGAACTCCCAGATTTCATATATATTCATAGAGGATATGGGTTTGTAAGAACATAATTTCCCCTAGTAGTGGATTGTCTCAGGGATGTTTCTCCTGATGATTCTTATAGCATAACTCTTAAGAGTGTGGTATAGTTTACAATTGATCCTCTTCTAGGAGTAGATCTGGTGTCCATTCCTCCATATGTGATGGAACCTATAGAGATTCAGGTTATCAAGAAGTAATTTGAGTATTTAGAGGATAAAGTTTTTATACACCCTTGTACATCCTCTTGGGGTTCACCCATGCTCTTTTTGACAAAGGTGGATGGTACATTACATCTATGTGTGGAATATATAATGTTGAACCATCTTACAGTCAAGAACTGGTGTCCACTACCTCAGAAAGATAATATATTTGACCAGCTCCAAGGGGCTAGGGTCTTCTCTATGAATGACTTGATATCTTGTTATCATCAAATGTGAGTAAGGCCATCCGACATAACTCTTATAGTTTTTGTTAGTTGGTATGGTATGTATTCATACCTGGTTATTCTATTTGGCCTTATGAATGTGCTCTCCATTATCATGGATCTACTGAATGGGGTTTTCCCTCCCTATCAGTATTCTTTTTCCATGGTCTTTGTGGATGACATCATGGTGTATTCTCACACTCATAGAGAGCATGCAAATCACCTTGGGATCATTCTGAGTACACTTATAATGCATCAACATCATTCCAAGATTTCTAAGTGCCACTTTTGGATCAATAAAGTTCACTTCTTCAATCATATTATCTCATAATCAGGAATATATATTAACCCATAAAAGGTTAGTATTTTAGTTTCCTAGGAGAAGCCTAAGAACTTGTTTGACATATAGATTTTCTTGGTGATGGATGTAAATTAGAGGCATTACATATAGGATTTATCACTTCTTTATTCACCTCTTATTGGCCTTAATAATAAGGGTGTCATGTACCTTTGGTCAGAATAATGTGATAAATCCATTTATGATCTAAAAGGTTGGCATGTCTCAGCACCTATTCTAATTCTTCCCAAGCTAGGAGTAAGTTATAATGTCTTCTATGATGCATCAGTCATCGTCCTAAGAGAAGAGTTGAAGTAGGAAGAAAGATTAATTGCATATAGATCTCAGAAATTGAGGCATCATGAGAAAAATTACCAGATTCATAAACCTTAGCTAGTAGATGTAGTCCAAGCATTATGTTACTAGAGACACTATATGTCTGGTGACTGCTTTATGGTGTAAACAGACCATAAGAGCCTCAGTTATATCATTAATTAATGGGAATTGAAGCTAAAACAATGGATATGGGTCTAAAATCTACTATCCATTTATTTTTATCTTTCCCAAATTTTTGGGATGGGAAATGTGATTGCAGATGCACTGATTCAGAAAACTCAGGCACAAATAGTACGAGAAACTAGTTATGAATAGAAGTTGATTTCACTCTTCTTTGAGATGTAACTAGAGATTCATGATAGTCATGAGAAGTATTATCTCTCATCCTTGGTAGTTTCCACTTCCATTTTTGAGAAGGTGAATGGTAGACAATTTCCATATCATAAAGGCTTGATACTCTATGAGAGTATATCAGGAGATAAACTACCTCTGGATTGGATTGTAGATAGAGATGGAATCCTTTGTATCCATGGATGTTACTAGGTCTCTATAGATATGATATAGGATTTGATGAAATAGTCCCATACCTCTTAGTGTGAAGTTCATCTAGGAATCCTGAAGATGTTTCCAGACATGACACACTTTCATTTGTGGCCAAGGATGAAACTTCATATTATAGGCTTTATCACTAGGTCTTCCACCTGTCAGCTGCTGAAGGAAGAGAACCAGAGACCTGAAAGCTTGTCATAGCTGCTTCCAATCCCAAAATGTAAATGGGAAGATGTTAAAATGTATTTTTTAGTTGGTTTACAGAGTTTGCCTAGAATTATTGATGTTGTATGGGTTCCCATTGATAGACTGATGAAAGTATCCCACTTCATCCCCATTCAGAAGACATTGTCAATTGATGAGATAAGAAGAATATATGTCCATGATATTATATGACTCCATGGGGTCCCTCATACTATCACTTCATACATGGATGCTCATTTCAAATCATGGTTCTGGTAGGGATTGTAGAAGGCTATAGAAACAAGGGTACTTCTAAAAACAGCTTTTCTCCCTCATACTGATGGAAAATCGGAATAGATGATACAGGTTCTATAGGATATGTTTTGAAAATTTGTCATTTATTTTGGTGTTTATTTGGATAATAATAACTCGTGTTGAGTTTTCCTATAATAATAGATTCCAAGAGATAATTTAGATGGATGCTTTTGAAGATTTATATAGTAGATCATGTCGTTCACCTCTGTCCTTACTAGAGGCAGGTGAGGAAGCCCTATAAGGTATTCATCTGGTTTAGGATACTTCGAAACTGGTTCTGCTAATTAGAAAGTGTATGACTAATTCCCAGTCTAGAAAAAAATATTATGTTGATCACCATTGATGAACTCCAGTGTTCGATGTCAGGGATTGTGTTTTCCTTCAAGTATTTCAGAGGATAGGGAATAAATGGTAACATATGAAAGGGAAGATGTCATACCATTACATAGGTCTATTTTAGATCCTAGAATGATTTGATACAATATCTTAACTGATGATACTACCATAGGGAAACCATGCCATGCACTAAGTCCTCCATATTTCACAACTTCTCTAGTATCATGTCGACCTGGCTCATACTTATGATCCAGAGGAAGTTGAGTATGATGTTAATGGTACATTTGAGGAGTATCTAGTATGTATCTTTGACTATAACATGAAGGTTATATGAGGTCGGTCAGTCCCTCTAGTAAGTGTGTTTTGGTAGCATAGACATTTGAAGGATGATACTAGGAAATGGGCGGTCGACATACATGCCTTGTGTCCATAATGTTTCTCGAACAGTATTTCTACACCCATGGAAGGTGAACTCAGGGATGAGTTCTTTTTGGGGGGAAGACTCTAAGAACATAGTTTTTTCAGTCAAAATTAGGACATTTAAATTTTGGTCTAATTCTTTATTTTGGAACAATTTTGGATTTCTGATTAGTTAGTGAAGGTATCAGGGGTGTCTGGTCATGTTCGGAGCCCGGAACCCTACTTTCAGGAAAACGGGCATGGCGCAAAGTTTATAGTAAATCATTTGCGAATGTTACATGGTTAGTGGAAACAGTTTGGGTGGCATGTTTTTGGACAGAGAATTACTGCACATTTGACACATGGTTTACCTAACTCTATCGTCTAGCTATGAAAGTTCCCCTCTACCCTAGGTACTCAGGCATGTTTTGAGGACGGTTTTTCAAAACATGTAGACAAACCCTACACATGCTAAATATTGGGTAATTTTACTATTTTTCCATTAATGAACTTATTAATCCTCTTCCTTCGTCTTAATCTATGTTTATGAGGTATTGACCTATTTTTCTCCCATTTTGGAGCTCTCTGAAGGTCTAAGGATGAGATTGAAATATCTCCTTCTTCTGGGATCTGATCGGGCTTCCATTCGTCAATTTGGATGTGCAATGGTAAGTAATGAAGACCTTTGTAGTCACTCTTATCTTCTCTTTATCTTGACCTAGTTGTCAATGTGTGATAATTTTTCTTTTTTCCTTATATCTACTCAATTCTAAGCCAAATTAGAGGCTGATATTATAGGACAATGATCGTACAACCCAAAGGTGGGTGGAATATAACTCATCCCTCAAGTTTGTTGATTTTGGGAATTATAGCGTACAGACCAATGATTACATCAGGTGCCGTATATTAAATTTATATGTCATGATTATAATCATTATAGCTTTATGATAATTATCTTTCCATAGATGTGATAATTTTTTGTTGGTCACACCCACAATTCCCAACATCCCATGTTGGATTGTATTCCATAGTTGAGTTTTTAGTGATTTGACACTTTTAATCCATTGTTTGGATGTGCTCAGGTTTGACCACACCAATGGTAGAAATTCTTATCATAAATTCTTATTGTATCACATAACGGTTAATGAAAAGTACTAGGTCACTTACACATGACCTGCCTAAGGTAAGTGCATCAAATTGGTAATAAAATGTGAATGGTAAACTAGAATGTAGACTAAGTATATGACTTGGTTGGATTAAATGTGAATGATTAATATGGTTCATGTTTGTATCACCCCTTACCACATTAATTGAAGGTATTGGAATGAATCATAATTATTGAATATTCCTTAAATGGAATTAATAATGGTTGAATACTTCTTGCCCTTGTCACACTAATGAAAGGAATATGTTGAAAAAATGGACTTATTGATTAATTATGACTTGATTAAAAGGTTTCATTCTACATGAACTTATCACACTAATTAAAGGAAAGGCTTGGAATGAATAAAATAGTTCATGAATTCATAATTAAAGAAGAGTGGAATGACTTGATCTCACCATGGGTTCTTATAGGGGAATTTCATGAGAACTCGGGAACCCTATTCTGATTCAAGGAGACAAATTTATTAGGTTGAGACCCATCCAGATATTGATCCTTGTATATTCGTGGATTCCTGGTATGACACTGTAGGATCCCTCACATAGTATTACAGGATGCCTTGAATACACACCTTGGATCCATCATTGACTGGTAGGTTCCACAGTTAAATCCCATAGGGCCCAACCACTGTTTATCCCCATTTTACTTTGGATGATAACCTTGGATTCTGTATGAAACGTATTGTAGAATGAATTGAAATATGATCCTTGTATCACACTCTTACCCTTATTCATGCTATAGTTATTATTGACTTCATGACCCTTGAGGTCTACATTACCTTGGTTATTACCTTGGACCATTACTAAATACCATCACAAGTTTCCTTGTCATAACTTGTAATCATCAATATTGTTAACATGTTACTTATTTATAAACTGGTAATAATCAATTAATAGACTAGTTATGTTAAAATTCTTGTTGAGAAATGAAGTATTTAGTGGGTATTTAGTTACATTTTCCTTCATTACATAATATATATGCTTTAACATTGTTACATTTCCATTACCTGGGCAGGATATTATAGGCATTGTTAGTGGTGGCCCAATGAGATTTATCTCACACCCTCTCTAGGTGCCATTTCATAGCCAGGTCAAATTACATGAATCTAGGTGTTTATAAATGGAATCATACATCTTTGAACACATTATTTATTGTAGTTTAGGATAGAACTTGATGGAAGATGACCAAGCTAGGGCTCGTGATGCTTGGGATAGTCTTTTAGTTTCAATAATATTTATTTGGAACATGTTATGCATGTTTTCTAATATCCATGTTTTCCAATTTTTCTATATATGTGACATATCAACATCAGTTATTTCATGTTACTTCAGTTATTTCATTTATTTTTATTATTATCTCAATCTTCCGATGTTTATTTTATTTTGTTGTATTTCCTCTGATATTTACTTTTATTTATAGTTATTTATTATTCTACACTTTTGTAATGATTTCATATTCTACCCATGGACAAAACCTATTCCCTCACTACTAGTCAGTAGTCTCTGAAATTTGGTGAGATGCACTTGATACCATGTGTCCCACTAGGATTGGGTAACCTATTACTTGGTATTTGGGTTTGTGACGTCACTATTTTCCAACACAAAGTACATAAGTGTAGAAAAAACTCCTTCACAACCTTCTCATCATGAAGACTGACTTTCTAATAAAATTAAAATTAATGATATGAGAAAACTCATCATAGTCATTGTTTCAGACCTGTGAAAAAAATATAGATTTTACTCTCATGTTCTAGATCAAAATTCCTTACATACATTTCATGTATAGTATAGTGTGCCTAAAAATAAACCATTGGGTCTTATTATCTTTTCATAGACTCGATAAATTGTCATTATATTATAATATAATTAAATTTTTTAAAATATATAAAAATGAAAAATATTTTAATTGTTTCCACTCCAGGGAATCATTATCACATTTTCCTTAGTATTTTTAATTAGATACCACCAGTGATTGGATTAAAATAAAAAATAAAGATAGAAATAGTTACATATTGATTTTTTGTACATCCCAAAACATAAAATATATTTTCTATATCATTTATCGATCCATAAGATTTCAAAGTATTGGAATATCCATTGAATTGTGGAGAATTTGGTTTCCTAAAATGTCATAATTTATACATTTTCTTTTACACATAATTTCCCCACTATATTTCATGGGGTCTGTGGGTAATATCATGTGTCAAATTAATCAACACTTCCATATAATGCATTCTTCCAACTATTTACTATTTCTAATTCAAAATTTTAATACCCTCTTAATGACTTCTTGATTCTCTTACCTTATTTCCACTATATAAAAATATCCTAAATAGTCATGGATTAGATGATTAAAAATGAAAATATTCAAAAGATATATCTTCATCATATAAATATAAATTAAAGTATCATTAAAGTGTCTTTAATATTTTCCTAACCACTAAATGTATCTAAATAGTTTCTATGAAACCATGTATCATGAACTTTAACATATTCAATTGTTAATTACCTAATTTATAATAATGGATTCATGTTCTTATATTTTTTCAGGTTTTTTTCATTTAATTTTTTTGATAATTTATTTTAAAATTTACATAATAAATTGGAAACTCTAACCTAGTATACATTTTTTCTACCAAATTATATCTTTATGTTTACGCCCATTTTTCATTTAAGATGCTTTTTCTTCACTTAATATGAGTAACCATACCATAAATCCTGACCTTTCTAAAATTTACAATCATACTCATATCCTATGAAAAACATTTAAAAACATGGTAAAAGAAAAATAAATCTCATTAAGAAATATAAATGTAAAATAATCCCATTAGTCAAGTGAAAAATTTTAAACCCATGAATACATTTACCTTTTTTATAATAAACATTTGAGCACATAGATAAAAAATTATACATGTGAAAGTATATAATTTCTCAAATAAAAATTTTAAAACCCATTATAAATAATTGAAAAAACCTTAAATGTGTATTATCAGATGTGGAAACATATTAAAACACTCCTTTAAAAAAACATTTCACCTTTAAACATTATATACCTCATGAAATGAAAATATTTTCATAAGAATATTTTTTCCAATAATAATAACTTATATATCTGGTAAAATCCTATTAATAACCTTTATTCACTCATTTTTAACCAAAGACATAATAATTGAATCCTGACTATATCTATAGGAGTAACCTACAAATTTTGTTTCTTTGATTTTCTTCCTTCACATAAAAATATTTACATAATTTATTAGAGATATATATTTGGTTCAATATTAATAAATTTATATATCGATTTCACCTGTCATCATTTATAATGCTCATGTATCATATCATTAAAAAACAATTTTAATCTTGTGTTATTTCATCACTAAACCCTTAAAAACTCATATAAACCCTTAAAAAATACTTTGAGTTATCTCATAAAGATGATATAATGTTTATGTTTCATCAGAATATCTTTTCTAAACAAAAAATGTAATGGAGAATTAGGTAAAATATAATCTAGAAAAATATAATTGGAAAATTTTAATAGAATATTATAAAAATATCATTCATCATTGTGAGGAAATTTTTCCATTAGTTAAACATTCAAACTTCATTCTTTCACACTCTGGTAAAAATAGTCAAAAGGGACCTATATTTAAAATGTTAAAAATATTCCTTTTTAAAATTTTGTAAATAAATTCAAAATTATTTAAATCGAAAATCTAAAATATTTGATAATAAATAAAAAATTCCAAGTGCATTTAAAATAAAATGGATATGGTGGTAAAATAGTCTAATGTAAGACATTAGAAAATGTTTTTAATGAAAAATTTCTTACCTTGAGTAGTAACGTTTTGTCTTCATTATATAACTCCTGGATAATAAAATTATAACATCCATGACTCTAGATTCCTAGGTTTAGTAGTTATATTAAATTATCATTATAATGAAAAATAGTTCCTCAAGTATCAAATAATATAGTATTCTTGTAATACCATAAACATATATAAAATAAATTTCAAAACGAAAAACCCAACATAAAAATTTTGTTAGGAAATTATTATACCTTCTAGTAAATCTCTCTAAATTACACATACCATTCATAAATATTCATTCTCAAAATTAATTCAAATGATCTTCCCTATTAGGAAATATAGTTTTGAACATTTCTACTAATTTCGTAATAGTTATTTTCTTACTAGTAAATAAGTATTAATATTCAACCATGACATACATGCAAACCATTGTTCAAGTGTGTGGCTAAACATACCCATACATGATCATACATGGATTTAATAAATGATTATGATGTGTTTTTCATGTAATATAAATATACCATAAGTGTGACACCCCAAGATTCCACGGTACGTTTCCCATTTAATAATGCAATAGCTTGAATGGTACGCAACTTCGAGATTCTAACACAACGCGACCAATCAAAATAGCCGTTATGAATAGTAATACCCAATTTTTTCAATTTTATAAATTTTATTTTTCAAAATGGACTTCATTTTTGAATTTGGAGTATCGATATTTTCTACGGGTGAATTTTTGTTATTTTTCTGAAAACATTCAGTTTTCGATGAATAGTGAAAACACAACGTTATTGGATAAAACCGACTTTTTATTTAAATAATTATTTATTTTATTGAAATATTTTTTGGGTAAAAATAGATATATAATACCAATATAAGTTTAATGTAATTCATTGGAGTCGTTTTATAATAAATTTATATATATATAATGTTTATTGAAATTTTTTCCGTCTTTTACCCACCTCCTAACAGCATTTGAAAATTTGTGTAAAACATAATTTTACTGCTTTTGTAAGATGAATTTCAAAAATACGAGAGACACGGTCAATATTAGTATGTAAAATTTGGTCTAATAAGATGAAAATAATTTTTCCTGAATAGTAACTTTGGACTTTTATTTACCACGGTTAAAAGTAAATAGGGTAATTAAGGGTAAAAATGAATTCATAATTTCCCTAACACATGTCCTAATTCTATTGGATAAGTATAAATCGACCAATACCAAGATGAGGAATAAAATATTACCCCTTTTGTCCACTTGGATTAGATTAGGACATTTATTATTATTTTATTTAAGTAAGAGTTAAAAAAGTTAAATTCAACGATTAATAACAAAACCATTTTTCATATAGGGTTAAACATAGGATAAATTGAACAATAATTATTAATTAGAAAGCTAAAAATATTTCATACATAATGGTATTTTATTTATAATTTTTAGACATTAAATAATTTAATTTATTTATGACAAAATGATGATGCAGTAATTACATTATTAAGGAAATATTAAAATAATTGATATTACAAAATATCAAAATAAATGTAATTTGAGACTTTTGAAGAATTACACTAATTTTCTAGGTAAATATGGCATGTTATGGTTGATTAAATAATTTTTTTTCAAACTAATCAGGCTGTTATGAATTTCACAAAAACCAACTACTAAATAGTGTCAAAATTGACATAATTGAGTTTTTAACACAAATACTATATTATTAATTGATATAATTTTCCAAAAAATATATGGTTCGGCCAAAAAACTTAAATAAGGTTATATATTAGTAATTAACCACTTGGGGTTCTCTTGGATATTTTTATTATGTTTATTAACAATATAAAATAAAAATACAAAGAGACATGGTAATTGTCAAACTACTTAACTGAGAGTTAAATCTAAAATATAAGGTTAATATGGTGACCTAATCATATATAAAACAGATATATTGAGAAGTTTTCAACCCATCCTTACCATATCCTTGAAATAAATTAATTTGGAGCTATTAAAAACCGAAAATTATTTTATTATAAAATAATATTTCATGCTTTTACTAAATTGATCCTCACCTTTCTTATAAAAGGGTACTTCCCCTTCTCTTAATTTCACGCCTCCAAATACATTTGTATTGGCCAAATCCTACCCAAATATCCTCCCAAATTTCCTCCCTTAGTATTAGAGGCCTTATTTTTGTCCGAAACCTAACCTAAGGGTCCCTTTTGATCGAATTAAAAGAATGAACCCGAAGAAGATTTAAATATTTCATCACCCATTCAAGTTCTTTTCTTCTTCCATTTCAACTTTCTTGGTGGTTTTTATTATAAAATAATAAATCCAGTATCTTCTATATACGTTGATGTTATTATAAAAATGTTACAACCATATTAATTATTCTATCCATCATATGAATGAAAAAGTCACCATATGTGTGTACGTACGACTTACAGTCTCCACATCGTGGTGTAGTTGTTATTCAAACACTTCATTATTTGGATGGGTATAATAATGAGTATAACTAATGTAAATAATAAATATAACATGTTAATTATTCTTTTTATATGATATCCCATCTGATTACATACGATTTTACCATCAATATAATGATATAGTCGCTCGTGCGTACGTACGGATTACCGTCTCCACCAACGCGATGAGATTCATTCCCAATCGTAATCTTTCAAGAATAATTTTTATTTTATAATTTAAAATAATGTTTATGAACATAATATCATTATGTATATGAATTAAATACATCCAATCCATAACAAACATGGCTTACGTAACCAATCATATAAAGGAAAATGAATTAGTTAACACCCGAAATGATTATAATACTGAAATATTATTAACAATGAAATATTAGAGGATCATATATGATATCATATTGATGTATATAGTTCTTTCATAATTTAATAACAATGTTTTAACTATTATATAGGAGGTTAACATACCATTTATGTAATAACCTGGTTCTTATTCATGAGGTACGACTTTCTTCCTTTCTTTTTCCTTATCTGTTTTTGAGAAAATAACGAAAATGGGGAACAATCCTAAATTTTAAGACTACACGTCGTGTACTTTTGGCCATGTGGGATGAGTATACAGGGTGTGTAGCCATGTTGGAAACTATGGGTGTAAAAACAGACTACATGCTGTGTAGTAGTCCTTTACACGTTGTGTAGTCAGTCAGCAGATGAAACAGTAAGGCAGTGGGAGTAGCCGCCAGCTGGGTGACAGTACACGCCATGTAGTCCGGAATACACGCCGTGTACTCATGTCGATGGATGAACAGTTTGGCGGTGCCACCAGATAAACAGTTAAATGAAGGAAGTACACGTGGTGTACTCGGAAGTACACGCCGTATACTTTGTTTTTTTCCCCTTAAAATGGGATGTAGCCAACCCTATTCATAGGGAAGGCTTAGAACCGGATGATAGCTCAGGAGGGGACGGACGAATCTTCGAGCATCTCGAGATCGAGCTTCGGGAATTTGTTTCCACCTCGAACGATCTCGTTGGAATCGCGCAGGTAAGCCATCTCATCTCATGGCATAGTTCTTGCCAAATCTTCCTCTAATGGAAGTTATTTGGGTTTAAGAAAGTTTTCTTCCACCTTATATCTAACATATTCTGGGAAGATTCATGGAATATTATTTGAGTATACTGATCAGGGGCGTTTAAGGTAGGTGGCTTGGTGTTTAGTTTTCCAAATTTTGTGCGTTTGTGTGTATTTTTGTGCAACAAACCCATGTTGGGGTGTTGTATGGCTAAGGCCTTGTTAAATTAAATACCTATAATTGTATAGGTAATTTAAATGTGATAAAAAAAAATTTTGGGATCACTGCTTGGATCCAGGACCACCCCGGGGGTGCGTTCCTCTGTTTAGCCGTTTGGCCAGGATACCCAAGGGTATGCCTCATTAATAATGATTATAGAATTTCCTTGAGAGGAATTGCTTTTGTATTTCATGTATATTTATTGTTTACATTTTGGGCATGGCTCGGTTACTTGATTATCCTGAGGGTAGTGTTGTGATTTTCCTGTGGGCAGCGTACTCCTTAGCCTGTGGGAAACTTCTTCCATGCCTATGGGCAGTTGATTCTGTGCATGTGGGTGACACCTCGTACGCCTGCGAGCAATATTCAATATGCATGTGGACAGATTCCTGTGTTGGATTCTCTTTACCTGAGGGTAAGGGATTACGTGTCTCAGGACACTGACTGATTACATAGAAATTCACTGTGGTGGTTTCTTAATAATAAGTAATAAAATTAATGTTAAATGGAAATATAACTGGTAAAGTTAGTTACTTTTGAGCACTGCTTAGTTTATTGAATTTAATTTTTCACACTATTATTGCATGTTTAAACATAGTTGAGCACAGGAATTTGGTGGGTGCCTACTAGGATTTATTTCTCACACCCTATTTTGGTCATGATTTTCGGCCCAAAAAGATTACGTTTCTGCAGGTATGGATAAAGGAAAAGGTCCCTTTACAGGTACATGATTGCTGCTGAGGAGTAGGGGAGCATGGGACTGGTCTTAGGCTCGTGATGCTACCGGCTGTTTTGTTTTTCTTTGTCGTACTCTATATTGTACTGTATTGTATTATCGTGTAACATGTTCTGGCTGTTTTCTTAGAACTTGAGGCATGTTGCATCAGTATTATATATGACTGTTGGTTTTTTTTACTATATTATTTTATCTTAGACGTGTATGCTTTATTGCTTCCACTGTTTTTGTATAATTTTACTTTATTCTGATGTGCTACACTTTGACAAATGAGGGCATAGTTTCCCCAATATCAGACATGGGCCCTCGTTGCAAGTCAATAGCCTTTGGCATTTGGGGAAATGCACTTGAGGTCACGTGGAGAACCAGGTTCGGGGCACCTTTGGAGTGGTCCCCAGAACTGGGACGTTACAAAGTGGTATCAGAGGCTAGTCGAACTGTTATAGCAGTTACCTATTCCAGAGTAGAAATGGGATGATGTCGTGATGGACTTCATGACTCGGTTGTCGAGGTCACCTCGAGGAAATGATGTCATGTGGGCTGTTGTGGGAATACTCACAAAGTTATCTCACTTTTTTCCAATCAAGGAGACCTTCAGAGTTGAGGAGCTCGGGAAGTTTTATATCAGAGAGATAGTACGTCTTCATGGGGTCCCTCGTTCTATCATTTCAGATAGGGATGCCCGTTTTACGTCTCGTTTCTGGCAGAGTTTTCAGAGGGCACTGGGTACACAGGTGCTTCTCAGAAAATCTTACCACCCTCAGACCGATGGTTAGTCAGAGCGTACGATATAGGTGGTTGAGGACATGCTGCGTGCATGAATCCTAGACTTTGGGGGCTCTTGGGAGAAGCATATACCCCTATTCTAGTTTTCCTATAATTATAGTTTTCAGGAAACTATCGAGATGGAACCTTATGAGGCTTTATATGTTAGGCCATGCCGATCACCTTTGTATTGGTTAGAGGCTGGTGAGGCAGATTTACTTGGACCACATCTCATGCAGGAGACTTCTGAGCAGGTCCAGTTGATTCAGAAGCGGATGGATACCACGCTATCTCATCAAAAATCTTATGTTGATCGCCACAGACAACCCTTGGATTTCGTGGTTGGGGATCATATTTTATTGCGTGTTTTACCGAGGTTGGGACACAGACGGATCGGGAGATAGGGTAAACATTCACCGAGGTATGTGGGGCCATTTGAGATTCTGGAGAGAGTTGGGATGGTTGCCTATTGGATGCAGTTACCACAGAGGTACCGAGCCTGGCACGACGTCTCCATGTATCTCAGTTGCGTCGCTATCATTCAGACCCATATTACGTCTTTCATCCTGAAGAGGTTGAGCTTGAGGTAGATGTGCCCTTTAAGGGGCATCTGATTCGTATCGTTGATAGGAGCACGAAGGTTCTCCGAGGCTAGTCTGTTTCTCTCGTAAGGGTGCTATGGCAGCATGGCCGAGTACTGGACGAAACCTGGGAGCGGGAGACCTACATACGTGGTCAGTGGCCGGCGTTTTTTAAGGTTATATCTTTACCACCCTTGGAAGGGTAATTTGGGGACGAATTGCTTTAAGGGGGGAAGTTTGTAAGAAACGGGTTATTATTCTGGAGGTACGGGTTTCTTCCTTTCTCTTTTCCTTAAATGTTTTTTAGAAAATATGGAAAATGGGCAACAATCCTAAATTTTGGGACTACACGCTGTGTACTTTTCCTCACGCCGTGTACTTTTGGCCGTGTGGGATGAGTACATAGGGTGTGTACCCATGTTGGAGACTACGGGTGTAAAACCGACTACACGCTGTGTAGTGATCCTTTACACGCCGTGTAGTCAGTGGGAAGACGAAACAGTAAGGTGGTGGGAGCAGCCGACAGCTGGTCGACAAAACACACCGTGTAGTCCAGAATACACACTGTGTACTCATGTCGACGGGTGAATAGTTTGGCGGTGCCGCCAGATAAACAGTTAAATGAAGGAAGTACACTCCATGTACTCGGAAGTACATACTGTGTACTTTGTTTTTTTTTTTTGCTTAAAATGGGAAGTAGACAACCTTATTTACAAGGATGGATTAGAACCGGACAGGAGCTCGGGAGGAGACAACTGAATCTACGAGGATCTCCAGATTGAGCATCGGGAATCCGTTTCCCCCTCAGAGGATCTCGTTGGAATCACGCGGGTAAGCCCTCTCATCTCCTGGTATAGTTCTTGTCAAATATTCCTCTAATGGAAGTAATTTGGGATTAAGCGAGGTTTCTTTCACCTCAGATATACCTCGTTCTGGGCTGATTCGTGGAACTTCTTTCGAGTATACTGATCAGGGTCATTTAAGGTAGGTGCCTTGGTGTTTAGTTTTCCTATTGTTGTGCGTTTGTGTGTATTTTTGTGCAAAGAACCCATGTTGGGGTGTCGTATGGATGAGGAATTGTTTAATTAAATACCTAGAATTGTATAGGTAATTTATATTTGATAAAAATTGTTTTTTGGGATCGCTTCTTGGATCCAAGACCACCCCGAGGGTGGGTTCCT
Organism: Viscum album; assembly: GCA_963277665.1. Lineage (NCBI taxonomy): Eukaryota > Viridiplantae > Streptophyta > Magnoliopsida > Santalales > Viscaceae > Viscum > Viscum album. The sequence goes on from OY728158.1 coordinate 267,942,699, forward strand.
CTATTTAGCCGTTTGGCCCGGATACCCGAGGGTATGCCTCATTAATAATGATTATAGAATTTCCTTGAGAGGAATTGTTTTTGTATTGCATGTATATTTCTTGTTAACATGTTGGGCATGGCCCGGTTACTTGATTAGCCTGAGGGAAGAGTTATGATTTGCCTGTGGGCAACGTACTACTTAGCCTGTGGGAACCATCATCTGTGCTTATGGGCAGTTGATTCTATGCCTATGGGCGACACCTCGTACGCCTATGGGAAATATTCGATATGCATGTGAGCAGATTTCTGTGTTGGATTCTCTTTACCTGAGGGTAAGGGATTATGCGTCTGAGGACACTGACTGATTACATAGAAAATCACTGTGGTGGTTTCTTAATAATAAATAATGAAATGAATGTTAAATGGCAATATAACTGGTAAAGTTAGTTACTTTTGAGTACTTCTTAGTTTATTGCATTTACTTTTTCACACTGTTGTTTCATGTTTACACACAGTTGAGCATGGGCCTTTGGTGGGTTCCTACTGGGATTTATTACTCACACCCTGTTTGGGTCATGATTTTCGGCCAAAACAGATTACGTTTCTGTAGGTATGGATAAGGGAAAAGGTCCCTTTACAGGTACGTGATTGCTACTGAGGATTAGGGGATCATGGGACTGGGCTTAGGCTCATGATGCTACCAGTTGTTTTGTTTTGATTTCTTGTACTCTATATTGTACTGTACTATATTTTCGTGTAACATGTTCTTGATGTTTTCTTAGAACTTGAGACATATTGCATCAGAATTATATATGAGTGTTCGGTGTTTTTACTTCAGTTATTTATCTTATATGTGTATGGTTTATTGATTCCACTGTTGTTGTATGCTTTTAGTTTATTCAACTGCGCGACACTTTGTCAAATGAAGGCATAGTTTCCCCACTATCAGACCTGGTCCCCCGCTGCTAGTCGGAAGCCTCTGGCATTTGGGGAAATACGCTTGAGGTCACGTGGTGAATTGGGTTTGGGGAACCCGTGGAGTGGTACCTGAAACTGGGATGTTACAATTGACTAAGGAAAATTACAAGGTAAGGGTTAATTTCACCGTCACTTTATTATCCGAGGTTTTTTTTACACAAGTATCTACTGGGACCTCTTTATCATCCACATCTGTGTTTTCTAAAAAATTTATTTCAAAAAAAAATTAAAATTTACTCGACTATAGGTTAAAATGATTTATATACTTATTTAACCTTATATGTTTTGAAAGGAATCTTTTCTTCAGTTTCCAATTAAGGTACATTGTTACCTTTTCGACGAAATTAAGGTAATAATGTTTTTTTAACTTATTTGACGGGTGTGGCAGTTTTCTGACTTTATGACACAATCAAAGCTTCCCTTACAAGATTATAATAATATTTTCAAAATAAATGTTTTCTTTTATAATTATGTGACTCTTAAATGGTTTCAAAATAAAAGGAGGGATTTTTTTAAAATAGTTTTTATTTCATATATGTCAACTTACTTTGATGGATTTTAAAATTATCTAATGTTGATTTATTATGATACAAACCATCTATATTTTATTAAAGGTTTTGTAATATGTTTGAATGTGGATGTGTTATTTCCATTCCATTCATGGTTTATGGTTAATTTATTGACATTTCGTATGATATTTTTAATACGAATGTTTATGTTATGTTTCCTACTTTTCATGTGAGGAATGTATTGGACTTATTATGTGACAGGTGGAGCCCGCTATTGTAACACACCATGATTTTATGAAAAAAATTATTTTTAATTTTATTTATGTCTTGTGTTGTACGCTACACCAAAAGGAGCTTGCACTACACGCATCCCTGACTTGGCTTTCATTACACACAATCACGAACTTCCACGATAGCATGTGTTATATGCAATACCGACTTTCACTAAACGACGACATGTTATATAAACTAGCTGTTATGAAAAGTAATACCCACTTTTTATAATTTTATAAATTTTATCTTTTGAAATGGACTTCATTTTTGGATTCAGAATATTGAAATTATCATAGGGTGAAATTTTGGTATTTTTCTGAAAACATTCAATTTTTGATGAATAGTGAAAACACTATGTTACTATTTAAAAACCAAATTTTTATTTAAATAATTATTTATTTTATTTAAATTTATTTTTTTGATACATAATACTTATATAAGTTCAATTTAATTCATTGGAGTCATTTTATAATAATTTTAGACATATAAAAATTTTATTGAACTTTTTACCATCTTTTACCCACCACCTAGGAGAATTTGGAAATTCACATAAAACATAATTTTACCGCTTATGTGAGTGGAATTTCGAAAATCTGAGAGACACAGTTAATATCAAGGATTAAAATTTGGTTCAATGAGATGTAAATAATTTTTGGTGAATAGTAACTTTTTACTTTTATTTACCATGGTTAAAAGTAAATAGGGTAATTAAGGGTAAAAATGATATTATGATTACCCTAACACATGTCCTAATTCTATTGGATAAATTTAATTCGACCAAAAACAACCTTAGGAATAAAATATGACCATTTAGGTTCACTTGGATTAGATTAGGACATTTATTATTAATTTATTTAAAGAAGGGTTAAAATAGTTAAAATCAAAGTTTAATAACTATTTCATTTTTAATATAGGGTTATACATAATATAAATTCTACTATAAATATTCATTATCAAAATAAAACTATTTCCTACCTAATGGTATTTTATTTATAATTTTTAGACACTAAATAATTTAATTTATTTATGACACAATAATGATGCAGTAATTATCTTATTAATGAAATATTGACATAATTTATGTTATAAATACCCAAATAAATGTAATTTGAGACTTTTTATGAATTCCACAAATTTTCTAGGTTAATATGACATGTTAGTATTGATTTAATGAAATTTTTTCGAACTAATAATACTTTTATGATTTTCACAAAAACCAATTACCAAATAGTGTCAAAATTGACATAAAATAGTTTTTAAAACAAATATTATATTATTAATTGTTATTTTATTCCAAAAAATGTAAGGTTCGTCCAAATGACTTAGATAAAGATATATATTAATAATGAACCACTTGGGGTTCATTTGGCTTGTTATAGTATGTTTATTAACCATATAATTTAAGAAAACAAGAAGACACGATAAAAGTTAAATTATTTAACTTAGAGTTAAATCTAAATGATAAGGTTAAAATTGTAACCTAAACTTGTCTAAAATCTATTTATTGAGATTATTTCGGCCCATCCCCACTTTAGCTTCGAAATAAATCAATTTGGAGCTATTATAAACCGAATATGACTTTATTATAAAATAATATTTTATGTTTTTTCAAAGGTGCCCCTCTCCTCCCTTATAAAAAGGGCACCCCTTACCTCTTCTCTTCACACCCTTTTGAGCCTTGAAGCTCGGCCAACCCCTTCCCATATCTCTTCTCCACTTCCCTAGAAACATTATCGAGGTTCTGGTCTTCTCAAAAGACCAACTCTACTTCAATAAGAGGAATCTTAAAGGAGGTGCGTCGAAGAAGAGGTAATCTCTTCTTCCGATTCTCTCAAGTTTCTTTCATATTCTACTTATTCTTCTTTATTTTTCTCATTATTAAGTAATAACATCAGTATTAATTATATACTTATATGTTATTATAAATATGAAACAATCCTATTTCACCTTCTATCCATCCTATGGAAAACGAAATCACAGCGCGTGCATACGTACGGAATACCGTCTCCACGCCGTGGTGTAATCTGTTTTCGAACACCACCTTACTTGGATGGGTATAATGGTGTAAATAAATAACTAAATATGATTATTGTAAAGTTATATTGATTCTGAAATATTAAACATACGCTTAAATACAATTCCACAATCATGGGAATGATATCATCACTCGTGCGTACGTACGGACTACCGTCTCCACGACGTGATGAGATTCATTCTCCCTTTAACCATTCATGAATGATTATAAAGTATATATAATGAATAATAATGAAATATATGACATAATAATGAAACTTTATTTATATATATATATATATATGTATTTCATCTACTTAATTAAATTCAATTCAATAAGGAAGCGAAAACAGCGTTCATGCATACGTACGACCTACCGTCTCCATGAACGGTTTGTTTCATTTCATTTATCTCTCTATTATATATATATATATACTGAATATATATTATATATAAATAATTTTTTACATTCTTGAAGTAATTAAATCATGATATAAGTAATAATAATATGAAGAACAACATGTCCAAACACATACGATTAATGAAACAATTTTACCCAAAACGCTATTTTAACATGGAATTGACAAATGAACGGGTAATATAAATACCTAAGTGAACCATATATTATATAAAAACAGTGAATATTATTCTGTAATAATTCAATGACATTATTTAAATCATTATACAGGAGGTTCGTATACATACGAATCATATCGGACATAAGGTAAGTGAAAATCTCACAATCTCATTTTTATTTGAGATTGTTTATTCGTAAGTATTTACTGGGGTTATACTTATCCTCCATGTCCTTATTTTCTAAAAATGGTTTCATGTATGTTTAAAGTCCTTTTTACCCATTTTTGACATTTACTACATGGTATGTAAGGAATCTTTCTTTTGTTTACCATACGAGGTACATTTTGACTTTTCCGATAAAAGTACGAGAAGAATGTTTTTTTAACTTATACAGAGTGAATGAATTTTTACGATTTCATAACGACTTCTTTAAATGAATATTCCTCTACTAAATTTCATGTTTATTTTCAATAAAATCCTTTTCTTTTAAAATTGTGTGGCATTTTGTGAAAAGAAAATAATTTTAAAGAAGAAAGAATATTTTCCTCAAGAATTCATTTCAAGTGTTTTATCAACACTATTTTCAATCTAAGATGACATTATTTTATATGTTTATGTTTCAAGTATAATGTCTCTATGATTTACATGGTTTCACTTTTCTTATGATGAAATGTTATCCATTTGTTTTATATGGATTATGAGACGATGGGAAGAAGTTTATGAAACCCATTTTATTCTTTGGGTTATGATGATTGATTTATGTTTATGTTATGGCACAAGTAAGAATGATTTCATTATGAGATGGGTGGGACCTATATCTCCCTCCAATCCATTGGGTAAAGATTTATATCTCATGAGATAGAAATGGCTGGAATGGTAAGTTAATCTGGTTCAGCAATACAGGACTGGAAATAGGAGTGAACTCGATTCAGAAAGGGACTTTGTCCACTAAAATGGTCTTAGAAGCAATGCCTTGGCTAATATAGAAATCATATCATGTTCTTAATGGTTGCCACAATCACATGTTTTATTCCCATTATATTTTATCACGATTGATGTTCCTTTATGATATATGCCTTACATACTTCCAAGATTTATGACTTTTCTCAAGATTTTGATGTTTAGATTTTATGTTCATGATTTTTGCATTCAAATGATTATGGATTGTTAAATGATATCTATGTCTACCCTTACTGATCATTTGAGCTCACCCTTTTTATGTTTTCTTTTCCCCAGGATATAAAGAAAGGTTTTAGGTAAGAAAAAAATGGAATATCTTTATGGGAGATGTTGAAGATATTTCACCACGATTAGAAGATTATGTTTCGAGTTTCCAAAGATACTAAAATATTACAGTCCTTGAGTGTTGGATTTTGTTATGTATTAATTATTCCTGAAAAAGTAATGTAATGTCCATGTACGTCAAGATTTGGGTATCTACAGTTGGTATCAGAGGAAAGGTTTAGTTAACCTTTGGAAACTAGGATGCGAAAACTTTAGTGAGATCCCTAGAGATATTTATAAGGTATGTCTAGGGATGTCTCTAAGGTTAGGAATAATTATAGATTATAGTCCTATAATTATGATAACGATCATGAATAACCTAGGATTAAACCTATGATGTTAGAAATTAAAATCACTCCCCTTTATTATGTTTTTTCCCTAGCATGATTCATGCCTCTCACACTATTCTTTCTGGGTTTTAGAAAATAGAAGGAAACCAGAAGATTCATGTTAATGGAGAATATGATGGACAATGGAATGATATTCTTCATGATCAAAAAAATGAAATGGGATTTGGAAGGCGAAACATCCTTATTATGCCTAATCAGCAATCTCATAATATGATCAATAATCTCAACTTTGGTAAGTTTCCTGACTCAGTTAATAAGAGAAAGAAGGAGTTTCATAATGATTATATAGGAAAGAAAGTTCAATTTTCATCATGTGAATCATGTGGGAAGAGACATCAAGGAGAATGTTTTAATGGAACTGGAAGATTCTTTGGTTGTGGAAAAGAAGGACACAAATCCAGTAATTGCAAAGGAAAAGGATCAGTTAAAACCATGGACAAGGATAATGGTATTTCTAAGACATCGACAATGGTTAAAATTTTTAAATGTGGAATGTACGGGCATTATGCAAACCAATTCCCTAAGGGAAAATCTCATGAAGTGAATCAGCATGGATATATGGGTAGTATTTATGTTGTTGATGATGAAGAGACTAAAAATGATCTGTGATATGAAAGAATTGTTGAAGCTCGGTCAATGGTTTAAGAAGTCCGTGGAATGTTTTACGTTTATCAAGAGTTATGTTGTATAGGTAATGGTACTATGGAATAAAGACACATATAAGGATTGTTACACTATTGTTTTTCCTTAAGTATTTGAAAGTATATTTTGAATGGTACCGGTAACCATGAAAGGTTATTCAGATATTTTTGGAAATTAGATGATATGTGCATAATGAAGGGATAAAGAGATAATGAAATTTTTGATAGTATTAATGAGCTCATGACTGATATAAGGACAAAGTTATATCATGGTTTGAGTATATATAAATTTTTGGATTTTGGTATGTGGAATGAGTTAACTTTTGACAGCCTTAATGTTTTCACTAAGGTTCAATGGGTATTAATTTTTCAAAATAATACATTATTAAGGCATTCGAATGTTTGGAATTTGACCAACAAGATATATCATATGATATATGGGGGATAAATGATGGTATTCACGTACTTGTTATGTGACCTCTCAAGTAATCATTTTCTTTACACTGTGATATTGGACAGAAGTATTTTCGATAAGCTTATAGGTTGGAATGGATTAAGTTGGACATCAGATATAATTATTTATGGGTAGAATTTTTTTCGATATTATTTATGGAATGTTATAATAATGTAGTTTTAGAAAAAGTACAACCTGCAGGACGGGCGACAACCCGTCGCGTCGGACAAGGCTGTGGGAATCGAACACACAAATGAAGTGCGGAAGGCCTTTATCGCCTACCACTAGACTACAGGAAGTCCTTGTTTAGTAGAAACCAGTTTTATTATATTAAGCAGTATGATATATGAAGTATAAGTCCATTTTAGGAACCATATATGATTAATCTCACTATAGATGAACTTATGTATTTTTGATAACTTTTTCTAAGCTTTTGTTTGAGATAGATGGAATGACCCAATATTCTATCACATAATCTACTAACACTTCACAAATGACAAATTCAACCTCATTTATTTAAGGGATGAAGTGGAAATTTTCCAAGGAATGACCAACAGTGAGACTGTACCAAAATCAAGAAAGTATTTCTTCTAATTCCAATTTCTTCAACTTTAGGGAAATGATCTTGAAAACCAAAAATGTTGTCCTAGTGCCCTTATATCTGATGAATCATATGGAACCTTAGATCATCACAAATATATGGCTTTGTGATTGTTGTCTTTTTCACAGCCATGTTCTCTAAAACTCTCCATCAGAACATGATGGTTATATTTCTCTTCCATATCCATATTTTCACCTATGTTCTCCTATGTGGAAACCCAGTGATTAGTTAATTTGGGTAATCATTACATTTCATACTTTAGTTTTTAAATATTGGTTTTGGTCTTCCTTTTTACGATGTGGTTATCTATTAAATAAAATTTCGTGTTGTAAACCATTTATAACCCCGACAAATTTTGAGGGCGAAATTCATTTTAAGGGGGTAAAATGTTACACCCCAAGATTTTATGAAAAATATTATTTTTAATTTTATTGATGTCTTGTGTTTTACGCTACACCAAAAGAAGCTTTCACTACACACATCCCTGACTTGGATTGCAATACACTCAATCAAGACCTTCCACGATAGCATGTGTTGTACGCAATACTGAGTTTCACTAAACAACGATATGTTATATAAACTAGCCGTTATGAATAGTAATACCCAATTTTTTTAATTTTATAAATTTTACCATTATAAATGGACATCATTTTTGGATTCGGAATATCGAAATTAGCCTAGGGTGAAATTTTGGTATTTTTCTAAAAACATTTAATTTTTGATGAATAGTGAAAACACTGGGTTACTATTTAAAAACTGGCTTTTTATATAAATAATTATTTATTTTATTTAAATGTATTTTTTTCGATACATAATACCAATATAAATTCAATTTAATTCATTGGAGTCATTTTATAATAATTTTAGATATATAAAAATTTTATTGAACTTTTCAGCATCTTTTACCCACCTCCTAGGAGAATTTGGAAATTCACATAAAACTTATATTTACCACTTCTGTGAGTGGAATTTTGAAAATAAGAGAGACACGGTTAATATTAAGGACTAAAATGTGGTTCAATGAGATGAAAATAATTTTTGGTGAATAGTAACTTTTTACTTTTATTTACCACGGTTAAAAGTAAATAAGGTAATTAAGGGTAAAAATGATATTATTATTACCCTAAAACATGTCCTAATTCTATTGGATAAGTGTAATTCGACCAAAAACAATATTAGGAATAAAATATTACCATTTAGGTCCACTTGGATTAGATTAGGACATTTATTATAAATTTATTTAAAGAAGGGTTAAAATAGTTAAAATCAAAGTTTAATAACTAATTAATTTTTAATATAGGGTTATACATAAGATAAATTAGACTATAAATATTAATTAGAAAGTTAAAAATATTTCCTACCTAATGTTAATTTATTTATAATTTTTAGACAATAAATAAAATAATTTATTTATGACACAATGATGATGCAGTAATTATCTTATTAATGAAATATTGACATAATTGATGTTATAAATACCCAAATAAATTTAATTTGAGACTTCTTATGGATTAAAATAATTTTATAGGTCAATATGACATGTTAGTATTGATTAAATTAACTTTTATAGAACTAATAATGCTTTCATGATTTTCACAAAAATCAATTACCAAATAGTGTCAAAATTGACATAAAATAGTTTTTAAAACAAATATTATATTATTAACTGTTATTTTATTACTAAATATCTAAGGTTTGGCCAAATGACATAGATAATGATATATATACATACATATATATTAATAATTAACCACTTGGGGATCTTTTGTCTTGTTATAGTAAGTTTATTAACCATATAATGTAAGAAAACAAGAAGACGCGGTAAAAGTTAAATTATTTAACTTAGAGTTAAATCTAAATGATAAGGTTAAAATTGTAACCTAAAATTGTCTAAAATCTATTGTTTGAGATTATTTCCACCCATAAATTCTTTATCTTTGAAATAAATCAATTTGGAGCGATTATAAACTGAATATGACTTTATTATAAAATAATATTTTAAGTTTTTTCAAAGGTTCCCCTCTCCTCCCTTATAAAAAGGGCACCCCTTCCCTCTTCTCTTCACACCCATTTGAGCCTTGAAGCTCGGCCAACCCCTGCCCATTTCTCTTCTCCACATTCCTAGAAACATTATGGAGGTTCTGGTCTTCTCAAAAGACCAACTATACTTCCATAAGAGGAAGCTTAAAGGAGATGTGTTGAAGAAGAGGTAATCTCTTCTTTCGATTCTCTCAAGTTTCTTTCTTCTTCTACTTCTTCTTCTTTAGTTGTCTCTTTATAAAGTAATAACATCAGTATTACTTATATACTTATATGTTAATATTAATATTAAACAATCCTATTTCAACTTCTATCCATCCTACGGAAAACATAATCACCGTGTGTGCGTACGTATGGAATACCGTCTCCACGCCGTGGTGTAATCTGTTTTTGACCACCACCTTACATGGATGAGTATAATGCTGTAAATAAATAACTATATATGATTATTGTAAAGTGATATTTATTATGAAATATTTTACATATGCTTCAATACAATTCCACGATCATGGTAATGATATCATCGCTCGTGCGTACGTACGGACTACCGTCTCCACGACGTGATGAGATTCATTCTCCATGTTAACCATTCATGAATGATTATAAAGTATATATAATGAATAATAATGAAATATATTACATAATAATGATATTGGATTTATGTATATATTTATTTATTTATTTCATCTACTTAATTCCAATCAATTCAATAAGGAAGCGGAAACAGCGTTCATGCATACATACGGCCTACCGTCTCCATGAACGGTGTGTTTCATTTCATTTATCTATCTATTATATATATATATACTGAATATATATGATATATAAATCATGTTTTACATTATGGAAGTAAGTAAATCATGATATAAATAATAATAATATCAAGAACAACAAGTCCAAACACGTAAGATAAATGAAACAATTTTACCCAAAACGCTATTTTAACATGGAATTGACAAATGAACGGGTAATATAAATACCTAAGTGAACCATATATGATATAATAACAATGAATATGATTCTTTAATAAGTCAATGACATTATTTAAATCATTATACAGGAGGATCGGATACATACGAATCATATCAGACATAAGGTAAGGGAAAATCTCAAAATCTCATTTTTATCCGATATTGTTTATTCGTAAGTATTTACTAGGGTTATATTTATCATCCATGTTCCTATTTTTCAAAAATGGTTTCATGTATGTTTAAAGTCCTTTTTACCCATTTTTTTTACTTTTACTACATGGTATGTAATGAATCTTTCTTTTGTTTACCATATGAGGTACTTTTTGACTTTTCTGGTAAAAGTATGAGAAGAATGTTTTTTTAACTTATACGGCGTGAATGAATTTTTACGGTTTCATAACAACTTATTTCAATTAAGATTACTCTATGAAAATTTCATGGTTATTTTCAATAAAATTTTTTTCTTTTAAAATTTTGTGGCAATTTGTGAAAATAAAATTATTTTGATGAAGAAAGGATATTTTCCTCAAGAATTCATTTCAAGTGTTTTATCAACACTATTTTCCATCTAAGATGACATTATTTCATATGTGTTTGTTTCAAGTATAATGTATCTATGATTTACGTGGTTTCACTTTTCTTATGATGAAATGTTATCCATTTGTTTTATATGGATTATGTGATGATGGGATGAAGTTTATGAAGCCCATTTTATTCTTTGGGTTATGATGAATGATTTATGTTTATGTTGTGGCACACATAAGGATACTTTCATTAAGAGATGGGTGGGACCTATATATCCCTCCACTACATTGGGTAAAGATTTATATCTCATGAGATAAACATCGCTGGAACGGTAAGTTAATTTGGTTCAGTAATACAGGTTTGGAATAAGGAGTGAACTCGATTCAGAAAGGGACTTTGTCTACTAAGATGGTCTTGGCAGCAATTCCTTGGATACTATAGAAATAATATCATGTGCTTAATGGTTGACACAATCACATGTTTTATTCCCATGCTATTTTATCACGATTGATGTTCCTTTATGATATATGCCTTACATACTTCCAAGATTTATGTCTTTGCTCAATATTTGGATGTTTAGATTTTATGTTCATGTTTTTTGCATTCAAATGATTATGGATTGTTAAGTGTTATCTATTTTTACCCTTACTTATCATTTGAGCTCACCCTTTTTATGTTTTCTTTTCCCCAGGATATAAAGAAAGGTATTAGGTAAGGAAAAAAGGGAAGATCTTTATGGGAGATGTTAAAGATCTTTCACCACGATAAGAAGATTATGTTTCGAGTTTCCAAAGACACTAAACTATTATGATCCTTGAGTGTTGGTTTTTGTTATGTATTAATTATTCTGAAAAAGTAATGTAATGTCCATGTACATCATGCTTTGGGTCTCTACAGCTATAGCTCCTCAGCGTTTCAGTAGGTCTCATGAGACAATTAAATCTGGAATTGGCTGAGGCCTTTCCTAATTTGATATATGTTTTTCGATGAGGCCTAAATCATTTTAGACGTCTTGGCTGAGGCCTTGATATGTTGTTTCAGAATGTCCGGCATTATACATTCCCTCATTATGATAATAATAATGATGGTTCTTATGGTTATTCGACTAGTATAATACCCATGAATATGTTTTATTATGGAATTATTTACTCAAATCATATTCTTTCAATAAAGTGTTTATGTTTATTATTTGTAAAGGAATGTGTTTTTAATTATTCACTATGCCTAATGTTTATGTTATATATTACTGTATTGATTACCCTTACTGAGTGTTTGAGCTCACCCCTTTCTATTGATTCATTTTCCCTGGATATGAAGAAGTTAGTTATGAGTGACTTTCAAGAATAATATAGGAGGCATGAAAAATTCTATTAGAATTAATTAATGATGTATATATTTTCAAGTTTTAATTTTCAACTTATGTATGTATCTTATTTCCAATAATACTATACTAATTGGTCTTTCAGGGTATGATTCCTTGAATCATGCAAATTTTATTTAATAAAGCACCCACTCTAGGTAACTGGGGTCAGGGTGTTACAAAAAGTATAATAATATTGTTTATTTTTTATTATTTTGATATATTATAATTTCAAGGAAATAAAATAAGATGCAATAGATATGAAAATATTAATATTTTTGAATTAAAGACTATCTTCTTGGCATGCTTATTTTAAATTATTTAATTAACAAGAATCATTGTTCATTGTATCATTAATTGGTTCTATAATATTCAATAACAAAACATTAATTATATCATAAAAATAATATTTATCCTTCAATACCATCCTTATATACAAAATATAATAGTGTTGAAAGAAAATAAAATATCATATGTCGTGGAGGTGGTAGTCCGCACAATGCACGAACAAGGGTTTTTTCATAATCAATGGGCTATCTGATAAAATAATGATGATAATAATAATAATGTAACATTACTGTATATAAATAATACTAATTTCATTATATATGTGTTCGTACAATAAATTATAAATAATAAAACCAATAATAAAACTATGTAGTTGATAATATTCACGTTGGTGACTTAAAATTCCAATGGAATCCTCTTTGGAAATGAGGGTTTTGTGAAAAGTGATGGTCACAAAAAGATTTTGACTATGAGATATTGATCATTCTAGAGAAAAATTTAATATTATCATGGATAAAATTGAATGATAGGTGATATTGGGAGTGGTGAAGGTGTTACCCTATTATAAGTGAAAGGAATGGTAGTTTTGGGAGTAATCCCTACATTTTCAGAAATATAAGGTTATTATTCAAGTTTATAAGGACAAAAAATGTAAAAATAGGGGCTGAAAATTATATTAGGTTGAAAATCAGCTCAAATACTCCTTTTAAAGACAACTTTGAGGGTTTTAATTCTTCTTTTTTATCTTTCTATCTTTTACACTAATTAAATTTTACTTCGATAATCAATTTCAAACTTAATTAATTAAAATTAATGAAAAAGATTAAGATTTCAATTTTTCCATAATTTGATACCTATAATTTAAAATTTTAAAATAATTTCATGAAATTATATTTCCAATAGCATAAAAATTATTTTTTAAGTAAATACACTTAGTTGGTTAAAAATAGTTTTTAAGAGAAAAAACATTTATATGACTTAAATTTATATATAAGATAAAATTATCTTGGATGATAATTTTAAATAAATAAATTTATTTATTATTATAATATAATTTTTATGAGTATATAAAGTTAATCTAATGCTAAATCTCCGTTGAAAATATATGATTTAGTAAAACATTGAAAGTAGTTTTTATTAAAGTAGCATTTTTTAGTTATAAAAACATTATAAATGGGATATATAAATTCAAAGAACATTTCAAAATGAATATTTTAATTCCTTAAATTCTTATTTTATTACTAATTTTTTTGGAACTTATAGTTCATGCATATATAATGATCAATTCATACAAGTTACAAGTTCTGCGAAAACTGTATTTTTTAACTAAAACCCCATCTTTACAGAAAAAGCTCAAAAAATTATAAATTAATAATATCAATATGATAAATTAATAAAAAAACTATTATAGGTTAATTAAAATTATTAAATTAATATATTAAATAATCTCATGAATAAAGGCACTACAAAGGGCCCATTGTGTGATATATGAGGATATGGTGTTTACCTTCCATAGTAGAGTCTCAAGTGTTACATTCTTCCCAAATTAAATAGTTTCATTATTAAAATTATTAAATATATTACGTATTAAAAAAATTTCAATTTTCATTCCTTATAGAATCATTAGGCTCCATTCTTTCCATTTCATGTTTGTGATTTCTTCAAAGTACTTTCTCCAAAATAGTTATCAGATTCTAGAATTCTTATTCTCTTGTGTAAAGAATCTAGATTGGATACTTTTTATAGAAAATTCACCTACAAAAGATTTAATTATTAAAATAATGAAAAATTGTCCTTATCTACACAAAAATAGAATTGATAACATGAGTGATGTTAACAAACTATCTTTATTAGCACTTGAAAAAACCACTGATAAAGGGTACCTTTATGCACTAAAACAAAGCACTGATTAAGGCAGCCTTTATCAGTGTTTTTTCAAGTTATGTTAATGGGGTTCTTTATCAGTATTTTTTTATCACTATAAAATGATTATTTTATTATCACTACAAAAATAATGATTAAGGATTCCTTTATCACTACTTTTTTAACACCGATAAAGGCACACTTTGTCATTGCTTTTTTCTATAATTAATTTAATTTTAAAAAAATCACACAAAGCCCTTTCTCTATGCTAATAATCCAATTTCTAATCTCTATTTGTTACCATATCACCCACTCCCACTCCCACCCCCGTATCAGTGCTCATTACCCCCTTTCTTACTGCTTCAAATCTACTCACCCACGCGCACATGTCTGAATGTGAACCTGTGACCGGTCTTAAATAAGAAGAAACCCTTCACCACTACCCAACCTTATTATATTATACATTTTATGATATTTATATTTATTTACATATACTTAAAAATATATAATTATTTTTAAATACATTTATTAAATATATGTTTCTGTGTGTGTGATATATAAATATATATAGCTAAATATATTTAAATATATTCTATATTAATATTCATTTACATGTATTAGAAAATAAATATTAATATATATCTTGTTATTAATACAAAAACATATGAATATATTAATAATATATATTTTCATTATTTATGTATGGTTTGAGTATATAAATATATATATATTCAAATATTTCTATAATGTATAAAAAATTGAAAGTTGTTACTATAAATAAAATTGATAACAATTAATTTCCAATTATTTAAATATAATTATTTTTAATTATATTTTTATATTATGTCGATATATTATATTTTTAGATATATATTTTATACATTATATATGTATGTATTTATATTTCTATATATTTAAATATATACTTATACATATATAAATATTACTATATATTTAGATATAAATTAGTTATAATGTATTCATAAATATTTACTATAAATACATTTATATAAAATATTTAATGATAATGATATATTTATAAAAACTATTTATATATGATGTATATACAAAATATTTACATAAATATTTGAATATGAATGTATACATTTTTCTATATCACACACATGGACAAATATTTATATATATATATATTAATATATATACATAAATATATATTTTTATTGACACCTACATATTTATATATAGACATTACAGAGGTAAATATATATTAACACACTTTTATAAGGAAAATAGAATGTTTAATATTTTATTTTAAATAAATAGATTAATAAATATTTATTCCCATATGGTTTATATATATATATATGAAAAAAATTATATAAGTATGTCTATATCATTATTTATACGTGCCATTTATTATCTGTAAATATAAAAAAATTGCCTAAATTTATTTATAAATCAATCAATAGTATTAAAAATAATAAAAAATAAAAACCATAATATTTATATGAATGTAATACATGGGAAATAATTAGTAACCCCTAAAAAAGGACAAGAAGACCCTCTTAAACCAATTTGAGATCCCATCGAATATGAAATAATTAGGGTATCGAAACTAAAACCAGATTTTTTGAGGCCATGTGGGATGTTTTTACAATAATAAAATAAGTACCAAGATCTCCCAATCAAAACCACATAAATATATTTGCATGATTCTATTTGATATGTGGTATGGCTCAAACTGAAACCCAGATTGAAATTTATTATCATTTGATGACCGAGTTATGTTTTTAAATTATCATAGATCGTTTCTTCTTTTTATCGAATTATTAAGTCATCCAATTGTCATTAAATGAATAATATTCAAGAATAATTTGAATATTATTAAAAATATATATTATTTTTTAATATTTTAAAATCCACTTTTCATTAAATATCTAATATATTTAGAGTAATTGCTTATCTGGCCTCAAATAAATCATATTTAATAAAATATATTATATTCGTATCAAAAAAATATATATTTTCATATTAAAATATTTATTTTAATGATATAAATGTTTTATAAAATTTAACCTTTTTATCACTAGAAGAAATTTTTGATATAGGGGATCTTTAACAACGCTTTATTTTACAGGAGGTAAAGTCCCCCCTTTATCCTTACATTTTTTCTAAGGATAATAAAAGTTATCATTATTGTTTATTTTTTAGAGATGATAAATGCCCACATTTATTATTTTTTCAAGTAATAATAAAGGTTAGAACTATATTTTGACCTATCTGTTATAATGTTAGGAACCAACTCTATTCAATTAAATGTGATTTCATGTGTTGGATTCTGTAAATATTTCCTTAATAATGAAACATCAAAGATGATGTCAAATTTAAAAATATTAGGTGGTATTACCAACCTATAATCAGAAACCCCAATTCATTCTAGTATTTCCAAAGTTATACTATACCTAGGGATTTTTTCCCCTTCTTAATAAATATTACCACTCAATTCCATGGCTAAAACTTGAATAATACATGATCCCCCACTTAATATTAAAATTCATTATTCTGATTACTTGCATAGATCTTTTGTCTACTTTGAGATACATTAATGTGATTTGGAATATTTATTAATTTAACAATTGTCTCCTATAAAATATTTGGGTCTACTAACATTTTTTCTCTAAATTATTCCCAACTGGTTGGCGTACAACACCTTTTCCCATCCAATTATTTTTATTGTTCCATCTGAACAGCCAAATGGAAGATATTATTATTTAAAAATTCCACCAAACGTATATACTAATCTAACATACCATCAAAGTGAAGTCAACGTGATATCATGATTTTTTAAAATTTCTAGATGTTCATTTCAAAATACCCATAAATTTGGGGATGATAGGTCATGTCTAAATTTCTCTCGGTGCTAAGATCCATTTGACGAAAATTCAAGAATTTTGATGTGAACTGAGGGACACGATAAGAAAAACTCTATAGTTATTCCCCATGAATCCTTATAATTTATTTAATATTGAGTTAGTAAAGGATCTCAAGGGGTATATCTTCACTTATATCTGTAAAATAATTAGACTTATTAATATGACTAACGATGACCCATATAGCGTTGTTCCTCCATGAATTCTTTGGGAGTCCTAGGAGAAATTCCATTGTAAAAGTGTCCCACTTTCATATAGTCATAATAATAGTTATTGTAAGTCCCTTAGGCTATTTTAGTTTAGAATTTAAATGTTGGAATATTAAAAATCAGGACACATAGTCTGTAATTTTCCACTTCAAACAATCCCATCATAAATTTTCACTTAAATCTATATATATCTGTGTATTACTTGGGTATATAGAAAATGTTGTGCTATTTGTCTCATCTAGAATTTCCCATTCCAAATATCATAGAGATAAAACACATAACCTCTTACCAAAAACCAATACTCCATCCTTATATATAATTATATTAGTTTTACATCATTGTTTACTTTAACCTTTTGTTATTAGTTGTCACATTTTTTCTGGGACTTCTCTAACATTTCAAGTAAGGTTGGTTTAACAATATATTGGAATTGTATATATGTTTCCAATTTCTTATAAATAAGTATATCTATCTTTACTATATCTCTAGTTATACGTTCCTTGTTATTCCTCATCAAGGTTATAACTCCTTGTTTTATCCTGCTCAATGCATCAGCCATATTAATTTTCATTCATGGGGTGGTATTATATTGAGAATTCATTGTCTGGAGTAGTTCATGAAATTGTATTCCCCTAATGTTGGTCTTCTCTTAATATAACATATATATATAACTCTTATGATCCATATACATCTCATATCTTTCACTATAGAGTGATTTGTCTCTATAATTTAAAAAGAAATATTACAGATACCAGATCAAAGGCAAGAGTTGGATAGTTAAATTATTGTACTTTCTATTTCCTTAATTCAGATCCAATCTATAACACCCTGATATATTTTAATATATTTTTTGAATCGATTTAAAAATTTTAATATTTTTCTTTTCATACAACACATAATATATCTAGTGTTATATAAAAGATCTATGTTTTTCCAACGTTTCACGCAACACAAAGTTAAGATTGCACTACATGAAAAACTTATATTATCATGGGATACACACATCACTATAATAATCTTATGTTAAAAATAATTCCAAATTCTTTTGATGTCATGAGTTAAAGGAAAGGCTATGTTTTACTGAACTACAACATACTATTAATATTTTAAAAAAAAATATTATTATAGTGTCTACCAAACTGTTAGAAAGGATGTTATGAAAAGGATTAACTGAAGTGTGAAAATATTATTTACACATGTATATAAAATGAATAATTTAGTTATCAATTAGTTAGAAATATAAGAACGAACTATTGGAAAATAAATAAATTCATTTTCTATGAAAACTATATTTCTACGTACAAACAAAATTTAATGTTAGTAAATTAAACAAAAAAATTAATGAATTTTTTTAATCAAATTTATTTTTTGTAAACATTTTTGACACACATTCAATAGATTTAATTGGTATAATATAATAATAAATCAAACTTTATGATTAAAAATATATATTTCCCTAAAGGGTAATTTTACTACATTTTAATGGCACAACTATTTTAAATCTAATTTTTAACACTTTAATAAATTTTATTCAAAAAAATAAAAATAAATTTTGAAAGTGTAATATCAAATTTTATATTGGGTGAATTTTTTTATCAAGTTTTGTTTTTTGATAAATAGTGAAAACATTGAATTTTAATTGAAGACTGATTTTTTATATAATTTATTTATATTGTTAAATGATATTTTAAATTGGTTTTATGGTATAATTAGTTTAATTATAAAATAATAATTCCAATTTGGATCATTTCAATCAATTTGACATTGAAATTGGATACAAAACTATTTTGAACTTCTAAAATATTTACATTAAAAATTGGCATTCCCATCAAGTCTGAGAAATTAATTTGAATTTAATTTTTTCCAATTGAATAATTTTAATTTTGAAGAATTAAATAGTTATTTTTAATCAAATTTTTTTTAATTAATAATAAGTTCAACTTAGTTTTTTCCGAAAGATATTATTAAATTTAATTATAATTAATTACGATGATTACGGAAAAAACAAGATTACTTAATGATTAATCTTAGAATATAAGCTATAAGAATGACCCTAATCATGAATAAAAATTAATTTATGACTATATTTATACCCTTAAATGTATAATTATATATAATTTTATGTTTCTAACCCTTGGGGTACAAGTAAAACGTGGGGAGCACCCAAATATTTTCTAGAATACCCAATGTTTCATTTCCCCCACTTATAAAAGACCTCCTCTCTTTTCCCTATCTTTACACCTATAAATCCCTTTATGTAATACAATACCTACCCAAATAAGCCCCCAAATTCCCTCCTCTAAACCTATAATCCTCACATCATGAAGAAATCAAACCAATATAGTCCTTTGATACACACCAAAAAGAAATTACCCAAAGAAGTGGTAACGTCCTTAAATAGGAACTTTGTTTTATTTTCTTTATACATGAAATCAATTTATATTATTCAATTCTTATATAATAACCAAATTATCCTAATTATACAAAGACTTTTTTATGTTAATTATCATACCAATAATCACACACACTTCCATCAAATGGGATATGCAATAATCGATCGTTTGTACGTTAGACTACCACCTCACGAATCGATGTCGTTCATTTTTCCATCACCACCTGTCACGGTTGAAAAAATGATGGAATTTATATTTTTAAGTTAAATATATGGAATATATTTTTTATTTATTATTATTTAATTTTTATATAACACATAAATTATTCATTAAATTTTGTGATAATATGATAACTTTATATGTGGATGTTTGAACTACAGCCCCCTCAAAGCGATGTGATTTGTCCAAACTGTACATGGAATTTATTAAGGATTGGTTTATTGAATTTATATGATATGTATGAAGCAATAATTTTTATTTATTAATATATATATATATATATATATCATTTTCTATATATCATTAAATATTAAAAGAAAATGGAAACAATGTTCATGCGTACATACGGCCTACCACCTCAATAAACAGTGTATTGCATTAAAATTTATATCTTTTGTATATTATTATAAATATTTATATAATGAATAAATATTATATTTAAATAAATTTTACATTATGGAAATAATTAAAAAATTATATAAGTTATAGGTTCAATAATAATAAGTCAAATCATATGTAAAATACAAAGTTATTATTACCCAAAACATAATACTAACATGGAATTATTAATTAAAGTGTAAAATAAAGTTGTAAGTAAACAAAATATGTTATTATATAAATGAATATGGATCTAAGAAAGATTTATAATAGATTTAAATTTATTATATATGAGGTTAGGACAAGTACAATGAGAGTCAAGACTGAATGTAAGGGTTTTCTCATCTCACAACTATTTCAATGAGATATATGCTATATTCACCACTTATTAATGTTATGTGTAGTAAATACCACCCTATTAAATGTTATATCATGAATTTAATTTATTTAATGATATAAAAAGTTTCAATTTATAGTATTCATTCTCAATTTTAATGATTCAAAAGATACTCAAGTAGTAAGGGTATTTCTTATCTCGCTTTTCTTTCTATGATACTAATTCCATATTCACCACTCATTTATTTCATGTGGTATATATACTACCCATGAATTTATTATATAATAATTATACTCAAATTTATGGGTATTTACATATCCATTTATTTATTTTAATTACATGGGGTTTACGATTTATAGGTTGCCAAATCAGTAAGGTAATTTTCTTCAATTTTCCTTCTTTGACACACATGTTTTTCGATGCCCCTATATTATTTTATAAGTGGTATATATTTTACCTTTGACATGTTATTTCAAGAAAAGTTTTCTCTTATTTATATTATATATTTTATTTATTTATATACTCTCACAGGGTTTATGATTTAATGTTACCAAAGTGATAATATTTTCTTTCTATATTCTAATTGTTTATCATGATTGTTTATGATTATGCTTCCACTGATGAAACCTTAAGATAAATATCTCAATAAATATCATTAATTTTATTCTCCTATGTATATTTGTAATACATTCATGTAATGGTTTCATTTTCCCACAATTTTGTATTTAAGATAATCAAAAAATATTTTTAAGAAAATTCAACCTTATTTCCCTCCTAGGGTCAGAAATCTATTTTCCATCAAAACCTTGTTTTATAGAAATTTCTTAAAAATGCGATACTATAATCCTATTATTTTAAAAATAATTTTTTACTTATATTTTAACATTCATGAAATGGTTTTAAAATGAATCTTTTTTTCATTTTCTGATCAAGGTACTTCTCAAAAAACATTATTGTGTAAAAGGAATGTTTGACATATATGGATTTACCATGCATAATGACCATAATTTCCTTCAATATTCATTTTCATGTTTACAAGGATATTTTTTAAAATAAAATTTTTTCATAGTATTTAAGATTTATGTTATTTTTTAAAAGTGGTTTAAAATGAAAAAAAATCAATACATTTTCTATATTTCTTTATAAGTTTTCAAAGTTTTTTAATGAAAATTATTTTAAAAATATTTTCAGTATTTTTGTCTATGTTTTCAAAGTATTTTCAAAGACAAAAGGGTTTAAATTATTTTTCAATCATTCATTATAAGTTTAAAAATAAAATTACAATGAATAACATTTTCAAAATTCATAATTCTTAATAATTATTTTTAAAAATGAAAATATAATTTTCTTAAGAAATATTTCAAATTAAATTTTAGTGATTTATTTATAAGAAAAAGTTTTTTAAAAAAGTTTTATGAAATATATTTTTAAATATAGATATTTATCTAAATAAATTTTCCAAGGGATCTTCCAAAATCCTCTCCATCTAAGACAACATCATTTTCAATAATTTATGTGTTACTGTGGATGTGATCCAAGGAAACAATTCTTATTAATATTTTAAATTGTTCATATTTAAGATGAAAAGTTGTTTATGAAACCCTTTTCTCTTCCATGGGTTATATTCTTTTAAAACCCTCTTATTTTTCTAGGTTATTATTTTATGAAATTATTATTAAACATATATCTTTTCCAAAAGTTTTGATATCATGCCATTTTTATGATACCCTTTCCATTTCTTGGGTGATGATATGATGTTTATGAAACCCATATCTTTTTATGGGTCATGATATGGGGAAATTTTAATTATCTTCTAGAAAACGTTTTTATGATTTTATTATGTGACATTTGGGACATATATCACCCTTCAATGAATTGGGTAAAGATTTATAAGTCATTATATAATGCTCGGAAACAATTTAAAGAGATTTATCTATAATGGGAAATAATTGAGTACTGATCCAAAATGGGAAGCTTGTGTTTCGTTCCCTACAATAGGGAAAAGGGTAAACCTGAGCCACTATGGGATGAAAGGGAAACTTATCCACTAAGGGAAGAAGGGGAAACGTGATCCAATAAGGGGAGAAAAAAAACCTAATTAATTATGGGAAGAAGGTATAACTTGATCTACTATAAAAAAAGGGTGGTGACAGGGGATACTGGTGTCTCCCATCCTGATGGTGAATCCCCTATAAGGTTCCTTGATAATTTTTGGAAATGAGCATTGAATTATGGGGAATGATTTTTATGATTATGTTTATTTCATAAGTCTTTGTACTATTGAAATGATATTCTCTCGCGACCCATTGAATTTTATTTCCTTAAGATTCTTTTCCAATGAATTATGATCATGTATTCCATGACATGTGATTTTAATCTTTGATATGCAGGTTATGATCTATTATTATTCTGCTCATGTTCTCAAACCCTGATGTCCATGTTATTCTTACATATCTCTTAAGTTTTTACACTTACTAGGAATCTAATCTCACCCATTCATATGTTTCCTTACCCCAGGTTATGAATAAAGGTTTCAAGTATGTGTACTAAAGGGGAAAATCTCTACAGGAGATATAGAATATGATCCACAAAATTATAATAAAGAGTTACCAATTTATAAAGACACCAAACTATAACAGTCATGGGTCATTTATTTTTTTAATTTAAGGAATATTCATATAAAATGATCTATCATCGATTTATATTAATCCTGGGTCTCTATAGTTTGTATCAAAAAACAATTAGTCAACATTTAGAGGCTAGGATGAGAAACATTTAGTGAGATACCAATAGATATTTTTAAGGATAAATCACAGGATTTCTTTAAGGATAAGTCTAAGGATGGGTAAAAGTTCAGTATAATATACAATAATTTTGTTAAAGGATTGAGAAAGTGGTTTCTTAATAATAAATCCATGATAGGATACTACACGTGGATGTGGCTCTGGAAAATATGTACATAGGGCTAAAAACCCCAAAAAACTATATTGAGGTATACTCAATCGGGAACTGGTGCAAAACCATGGGACTTATTGTAAACTAACTTTGACACTCCCTTGGTATATGGTTTGTAAATTCACAAAACCCTTCACTATCCATCTTGATCAATTAAAATATAATATGACTATAAATAACCCTAAATGAACCTTAGATTTCATAGATTAAATAAGGTTTCATAATTTAGAAATATTATAAGTGGTTTTTCATGATTATGAGGTTTTCTGTTATGATAAATGTTACTCACACTATGATTTCTAGTTTTATTCGATGTCAGGAACAAGAAGGAACTAGGTTAACATGGTATGTGACAGATAATATGATGATGATCAACTAAAGTGGATGATGAATAGAGCAAAGGATGTGGTTATCATTCCTAATCATTTTTCATAGCACATGATTATTAATGTGTACATTAACCAACTCTTAGACACACAAAACAATAGAATGAAAGTTTTCGCTCAGAGGTTGGATAAAGGATACTATCAAGGAAATAATATTCAGTTTCATGTGTGTTAAGAATGTGGAAATAATAATCATAGTGAATGTATTAGAGGAATATGAAGAAGTTTTGACTATAGAATAGAGGGAAACTAAGAAAGTAACTACAAATGAAAAATTAAATAGTTTTATTAAATAAATTCATGTGAATATTGTTCTCCCTAATATATCATCGATGTTTGAATGCTTAAAATGTGGTATAAATGGGAATTATTGAAATTTATGTCGTAATTTGAAGGCACTAGAAGATAATCATAATGTTGGTATGAGTAATGGTTATATTACTGATGAAGATGAGAATATAGGTGAAATGTTATAGAAAAGAGGTATTAAGTACAAGGATGAGGTATCCTTATTAATGGAGTAATGATGAAGTGTAATAGTTGAAGTATTTATATATTTTTATTCAAGAATTAGTATATTAATTTTACAATATATATGGATTTTTTAGTTTACGGATTTACAAGAATAGGTTGAACGATTCTCATGGACTAGAAAAGTGATTTAATGGAAAGGTGATATTTTTACTAAGGGGTGATAACAATTTATATGTTCCATATGTTGTGTTAATATTATTGGGATAAATAAATTCTCAATATTAAAAAGTAAATTGGATGATAATGATTACGGTAGAACTACTTAATGATTTATTGAAAAAGTGGTTATGGATATTATGGAATTTTTGGATTTAAGGAATATATCCAATAATCTTTGGAATAAGTAAACATACATTTTTCAATAAATATTAATGTAAATTGAGGTTATTACCATGTTTCAATAGAATACATGACGAAAGTATTTAAATTTTTTGGTGATAAATGTTAAGATGATTTTAAGAAACGCAGTGACCCTCTTTCTAAATATTTCGGCTTTCTACTTTTGGAAGGGTTACAAGGCTAACCATTTATGGAAAGGCTTAATTGAAACATTGGATAAGGTTTTAGATATTGAAGTATTATCTCACCATATGAGGATTTATTCTTATTGGATAACATGTGTTAATTGTTTTGTTTTGATGTTAACTAAAAATTTATGGAATAACATAAATCATATTTATGAATCTAATGACCTATTAATGATTCATGGATGAAAAGTTATCCTTCATTTACTAAACTAAGATATAGAGTGGAAATAGATCTTGTAATAATAAAAGGGTGAGATTGTACATAAGAAATAGAATGATATCTAGTTTGTATATCTTCCTATAATAAATTATTCAACTTCAGGAGAATGGTTTTCAAGTAAAATTTCGACTAATTATCGCCATTTTTTATGATATCAACAACATATTTCATTCTTCTTTAGTTTATGGTTTTTTTGTTGTCAGGTTTTTCTAGATCATCCACTTTTTTATGATCATTGATCCTTATCAATCTATATGGTTATTTACTATTTTCTCCCAAGTCCAATTTTTCACTTCCCACCTATGTTCTAAAATGTGTAAAACTGTTTATGTGTTAGTTTGGGAAACCTTTATGTTTACAACATCTATTTTTAATGTAAGTTTTAGTATTCATTTTTAAGATGTGGATTTTATGAAAGGAACTTTGATATATTAAACCTTTAATAACCCTGTTGAATTTCGAGGGTGAAATTAATTTCAAGGGGGGTATAATTTAATTCCAAGAGATTTTGAAATATATTTTTCTAATTGATTTTAACTTTTCAATATTTTAAATTTCAAACAACACAGAATATAGCTTGTGTTATATAAAAGAAGTATGTTTGGATTACGTTTCACATAACACCAAGTTAATCTTTCACTACACACAACACTTAAATTATCTTGATGTACATATAACACTATGTTCAGCTTTTATTACACAAAATGCCAATATCCTTCAATTGGTTGTATTACACGCATGACTGAGTTTTAAATAATTAAAATATACTATTAATATTGTCATAAAAATATTATTACAGCTGCCACATAGCCGTCAAAATAGAAGTTATAAAAAATGTTAACTAAATTATGAAAATATAATTTATAGATGTATATAAAATTAATCCTTTAGTTATCAACTACTTATATATGAATGTAATAACTATTTGAAAGTAAATAATTTTCTTTTATAAGAAAACTATTTTTCTATGTAAAAAAACAAATATATATAAATAAATTTTAAAAAGAACTTTTAAAGAATTTTTTCTAATAAAAATTATATATTATCTAATTTTTTGAAACTCATCAAATATATTTGGTAGTTATAAGATAATAATAAATCTAATTTTATGAATAAAAAAAATTATTTTTATAGAAGGTAATTTTTCCACCTTTAAATACCACACCTATTTTAGATCTAACATTGAAAACATTTATATTTTTTATTGAAAATAACTTAATTTTTTATATTATAATATCTAAATTTACTTAGGGTGAATTTGTGGTATTTTTCTAAGAAGATTCATTTTTTGATGAATAGTGAAAAACAATTATTTTTAATTGAAAAAAAAATCATCTAATTTATTTATGTAGTTAAATTAAATTTTAAATTAGTTTTAAAGTATAATTAGTTCAATTATACAATAATAAATCCAATTAGGGTCGTTGGAATAAATTTCAAATTAAAATTGGATTTAAAAATATTTGAAATATTTGAACTTTTTACCTTAAAAACCTACTATCTTGTCACATCTGGAGGATTAACTTTAGATTAATTCAAACCAATTAGGTGATTTGAATTTTAAAAAATGGATTCCATATGTTTAATAATAATAATTTATCATCTATAATCATATCAACATAGTTTTTTACAAAAAACAATAGTTAATGTAATTAAATTTAATTTAATTGACTAATGTAAAAAAAAGCATACTTAATAATTAATCATTGAATATAAGATGTAAAAAATGACCATAAACATGGATAAAAATTGTTTTATGGACATATTTAGACCTTTCCACTGATAATTATCTATAATGGTCCATTTTAACCCTTTGTGGACAAGAAAAACATGGGGATAACTCAAATCTTATCAAGAACAACGAATGTTTCCTTTTACACACTTATAAAAGGACTCCTCTCCCCCCTCTCATCACACCTATAAAGAAATTTGTATCATTAAAACCATTCCCAAATAGTATCCCAACTTCTAACCTGTCAAATTAAGAAGTCTCTATTTTAGATTAAAGCAAACCAAGTTAGTCCTTTGGTGGAAACCAAAATGAATTATCCAAATAATAGGTAACATCCATCAACAAAAACATTGGTATTATTTTCCTTCCCCACCCATATAATTACTATTATTTAATTCATATATAATAAAATAGTTATCCTCATTATACTGATATGTTTTTATTTTTATGGTGGCACTTTCACTCACACACACTTCCATCAAATGGGATGTGCAATCAATGTTCGTATGTACGATGGACTACCGCCTCATGAACTGATGTTGGTTATTATCTTATTACCACCTATCAAGGAAGGAAATAACGATTTAATTTCTATTTTTATATGAATTATATGATATATTAGTTCTTTTTTATCATCATATAATACTTCTCTTTGTTATTTCTATTTTTTGCGAATACAATAACTTCATTTCGGGCATGTGGACAACTGCCTCCTCAAAGTGATGTGATTCATTCACACTCTACAAGTAATATATTAACGATGGGTTTTGTAAAATTATAATATATAAATGAAATATTAATTCAACTATAATAATAATATATTTTCATATACTTATATGTTATTTACATTCTTTCAATATGGCAAAAACAAACAAACAGTGTTACTGCATACATACTACTTACCATATCCATAAATGGAGAGTTCCATATCATATTTATATATTGTATAGATTATTATAAATATTTATATTAGGAATATATATGATATTTAATTAATTTTTTTCATTCTTGAAATAGTTAAATCATGATATAAGTATGAGGATCAAGAATAATAAGTCAAAATATATATGAAAAATAAAGGAGTTATTACCAAAAACATAACATTAACATCGAATTGTTAATAAAAAGGTAACATAAATTATTAAGTAAATAATATATTGTATTACATAATTTATTATGGTTCTGTTTTTTATTTATAATAATATTTTATTTAGTATAGATGATGTTTGACCACGTACAATGATATTTGAAACATAAGATAAGGGTTTTATCACCTCACTTTTATTTCTGTGTGATATTTTCTATATTCTCCACTTATTCTTATTTTTAGGTACATATGATTCCCTATGAAATGATATATCATTTATTTCATGATATTAAATGTTTAAATTTATTTTATTCTTCCATAGGGCTCATGATTCAATAGATACTCAAGTAGTAATGGGATTTCGAGCCTGACTTTTATTTCTCTATGACTTATACCATATTCACCACTCATTTATTATTGTGTGGCTTATATATTTTCCCTGAATTTAATATATGACTCATATCCTTAAATTTATTGTTATTTACATATCCATTTTATTATCTCCCTTTCAGGGGGGTTACGGATCACAAGTTACTAAATCGGTACAGTAATTTTGTCCCAATTTCCTTCTATGGGGAAAATGTTTTTCTATAAACATATATTATTTTAGAATGTGTATATACAATACCTTTTACATGTTATATCATGAATATTAATATTTTCATGATATTAAAAATTTCATTTAATGTTATTCTCTCACAGGGCATATGATTTCATGTTGCCAAAGTGGTAAGATATTATTGCTACAATCTCATTGTTTTCTGGGATAATATCCGATTAGGATTCCATTCATGAAACAATATTATCCATCTCTCAACAACACTACAAAACTTTTTTATCCCTTTTTTATTAAAGATATATTCATGTTATGGTCCAATTTTTTCACTATTTGATACATCAGATAATTTTAAAAGTCTTATTAAAAAATTGTGACTTTATTTCCATCCTTGGGTCAGAAATATATTTTCCATCAAAAAATATTTTCTAAAAATGTGTTCAAAAATTTTATAATATTATCTTAATATTTTAAAAATAAATCTATACCCATGTTATAAATTTTTACAAAAAAAATAAAATGAATCTTATTGTCATTTTAATATCAAGACACCTTTCTAAATATTTTAGGGTACAAAATGAATTTTTGATATGTATAGATTTAATTTTAATCATGACCATTATTTAAATGAATATTTACTTACATGTTTAAAATTTTATTTTGTAAAATAAATTTCTTCCCTAATATACTTGTATTTCATTATTATTTTTAAAGTATTTTTTGAATTAAATGGTTTTTAAAAAGATTTTAATATTTATTTTTAATTTTTAAAAACATTTTCAAATAAAAAGTTTTTCAAAATAATTTCACACTTTCTTTATAATATTTCAATAAATTTTCAAAGAAAAAAATCCAAATGTTTTTAAGATGTATTTATAAGTTTTTGAATCCATTTTCAATGAAAAATGTTTTCAAAACAATTTATGTTTTAAAAATATTTTTTAATATAGGAGATGTTATTCTGATCAAGAATGTTTTTAAATAAAATTTCAATAGAAAACGGTTTTTTAAAATATTTTATGAAAGTGATTTTTTAATATAGGTGATCTTACTTAAGAAATTTTCAATTTCATATTCCAAAATCCTTCTCCATCTAAGATGAAATACTTTGAAATAGTTAAGCTTTATT
Organism: Viscum album; assembly: GCA_963277665.1. Taxonomy (NCBI): domain Eukaryota; kingdom Viridiplantae; phylum Streptophyta; class Magnoliopsida; order Santalales; family Viscaceae; genus Viscum; species Viscum album. The sequence goes on from OY728158.1 coordinate 267,972,959, forward strand.
AGGGAAATGATCCAAAGAAACCCTTTTTATTCATTCTTTAAATGGTTTATGTTTAGGATAAAAAGTTATTTATTAATTCTATTTCTATTCCACGGGTTATATTCCTTTGAAACCCACTTCCTTTCATGGGATATGCTTTGTTTAAATAATTATGAAACCTATATATTTTCTATAGGTTTTGATAAAATGACATGTTTATGATAATAATTTTATTTCCAGGGTTATGATATTGTGTTTATGAAACCCGTCTCTTTTTGTGGTTCATGATATGATGAAAGTTATATTATCTTGTTCCATATGTTTGTATGATTGTATTATGTGACTTGTGAGACCTATATCTCCCTCCAATTAATTGGGTAAGGATTTATATAACATTATATAGGTAGGGAAAATAGGTATATGGTCTTGATCCACAATGGGAAAAAGGTGTGTCGTAATCCAAAATAGGAAATAGGTGTTTCACGATCCACTATGAGAAGAAGGGGAAACCTGGTCCCCAAAGGGAAAAATGGGTAACCCGATTCACTCTGGGAAGAAGGGGGGAAACAATACACAATGGGAAGAATATGAAACCAAATCCACTATGGGAAGAAGTAGTAAACAAATACACTATAAGTAAATGTTTGTCACTGGGGATGGTGGTGTGTCCCACCCAGTAGGTGCATCACCTAGGAAGTTCCATGATTTGTTTCTACAGTGAAACTTTATTTATAGGGAATGATTTTATATTCTTATGTGTATTAAAAAAGTATATGTCCTATTCTATTGATATTATCTAATGACTTTTTCTCTTTTATTTCATTATTATTCATGTCTTATGAACTCCCAACCTTGATTCCAGGACTCATTATTATGATCTTTGGTATGCTGGGTATGATCTTTAAATGTCATTTTCTTATTCTCATATCAGTATACCCATGTTATGATTATATGTATTCTTTATTTTTATCCTTAATGATCATCTAATCTCACCCTTTCTAATATTTCAATTCCCAGTGTTTTGAAAAAAGTTTTAGTTTAGTATTACTAAAGGGTAATATCTTTATGGTAGATGTTGAAGATATTTTACCAAACTAGAATAATGTGTTCTTAGTTTTGAAATACAAAAAACTATTATGGTCCTCAATCATGTACTTTTGTAATGTTATGAATATTAATCCAAATTGATATAATATACATGTATTTAAGCCTATGTCACTATATAGTCACCCCATAATTCTTCATCAGGATACAACCAATTATTTTCACTAATAAATCAATATAAATTAAAAATACTTCCTTAAACGAATGTAGATTCACAATTGGTGTATCAATTATCACCATATTTATCTCTTTCATAATTTATTCAAATTCCCTTAACAATATAAATTTAACTCCTTTATGGTTTAACTAGGTGAACAGGTTGTCTTCCTAGGTGAAACCTTGGTCGAACCACTAATAGAACCCTGATAAACCCGGGAAACAAAGGGTCTAAGTTATTTTTATCATTGTACACCATTATTTGAAAACCATAGTACGTGAAGGGTCAATATATATTCCATCCTTTTATATAATATGTTTAATAAAAAGAATCATAATTTATCTGAATTTCACACTTAATATGATTTCTATATAATTCCTCCTTTTAGGGTATCTATAATTATTTATAAATAAATCAAATGCTCTCTATATTTCAAATAGTATATTAAGAGGTCAAAAATAAATACCATCCTAATGTTATCATGATACTCCTTGAAAAATATATTCATCATATCCATAAAGTATTAAGGATAATTAGTCAATCAAAAAGACATTTTTATAAACTCATAATATTTATATCTTATTAAAAATCTAATCCTTGGTATATTATCCTTATTCACCATTATTTGATGAAAACAAGAATGAATATAGATCTTGGAAAATTATATGGATCTTTGAAGTTGATCAAATAATCCATTAATATGGGGATAATAATACTTATGTAATGGCCAAATTCTTCACAACAGTATTGCTGGTTTTTTTATAGATTAATACTTTTTTACCTTGGTAAGTGTGACATATGGCCAAAAAAATGTTTCAAGAGCTTCAGGGGCTTGTTCAGAGCATAGAGTTTTGGAAATTTGAAGAAAATAGTGGGATGCACAACTATCACATTATTATTCCTAACCATGTGACTCAACCTTGTAGGGAAGTGAGTGCCCAAAAGGAGTTTCATGGTGTGACTTCATCTATCTCAACCAATCCACACATTCATGTGGTGTTTAATACATTGGTAATAGAGGATTTTTTCATGGGTAGATAGCCAATGAGACTAGGATTCTTGGGATGTGGATGAGGCAGATTGCCACAGAGTTTTTCCAACTATGTAGCCAAACCGTGTGATATCATTTTTAAGGATGAATTTATGATTTCACCAATGAAGTTATTTTAACTCAAAATTATTTTTCCTCCCTCATTTCCCCTCCAGTGGAAATCATTTCCTCTCATGTGAACTCATACTTCTCCTCCTATATGTATTTTGATTACTTTTATGTATGAACTATGTTCTCGTCACTTTTGGAACTATTGGATCTGAAATTCCAAGCTCATAAATTCAATTCCTTCCTATTTTTTATCTACGCTTATATTGTGCTATTTTGGTGAGAGATCATTTTATCTATATTAATGTGATTTTTCTATTTTTTTCCTTCCATTCTTCTTAATATCAACCACTTGTACTGGATGAGTAGTCATCCATGGAACCTAGGTAGGTGGTCTATCAATTTTTCCTAAAACTATATAATTTTTAATATTTTTTTCGATGTGAAGAATGTCATAAATTTCCATGTGATCCCCTAAAATATTTTAAATTTTTTTAAATAATTGTACTATGTTTAATTAATCTTTTAGATTATATTTATTTGTTATAGGATTCCAACCGCATAGATTATGACCCATTACGGTGTGATAAATTTAATTTATCTATTTAGATATATTTTTAAATAATAAAACACCATATAAGAGTTCATCTTGACTTCAAAATTGAAATTACTTCCCTAGTAAAGTTAATGGGTAAATTAATTTAAATGGAAGTGGGTAGTAAAAACACACTACAGGTTGTGTAATTAAAAACATGGATTATATGAATTGTGACACCAACAATTATGTTATGTTTAATGATTATAAATGTTTTAAGGTAACCTATAATATTTATTATTGTTAAAACATTGATAATGGTTTATGAAACAATGATTAAGGGTATTTGTGATCATGTTGTTTCACACTCCCTTAAATTGGGTGATTGGCATGACATCTCACGCCATTATAATTATATTCTAGTATTTGGTATGACATCCCATGTTCCCTGGATTTTGGGTTTTGGCATGATGACTCACCCCACTATCTCTAGTGATTAGCGTTATGTCTCACTTTAATATGATATTCAGGAGTTGTTCCTTCAACTAGATCCATTGGTTTTTTAAACAAGTTATATATTCATGAGTTATTCCTCGATTCCAACTAGCATCCAGTATCCACATATATTACAGCATATTTCCTCATGTATATAGACCATAAATATTTATAAATATTATATATGATTATGTATATATATATATGGATACACATGGTTTCTGATATGAGAAATTCTAGCATATGCTAAAGAATGTAGGGTCTTCTATGTACCATATATGAACCTGAGCCAACTGGTATTTATTTTTACAGCGCTATTTTTTATTCATTATACCTACACACAGTTATGTTATGTACACTAGATAGATTTTTCTATAAATAATTGGTGTTGTCCTACTCAGTTTATATCACCCCCTAATTGGGCTTCCTTTAGTACCAAAGTATAATTCTTAACTGTAGGTTTGGATAATGGAAAAATTCTTACAATGGAAGTTTTATCTGATTTACTTATAGCTTTGAGCCTTGGATCAAATAACTAAGAATAAGTTCATAATTTTGGTGGATAATTATGTTGGTATTTTTGCATTTTTATAGCATGTTGTAAATTATCATCCCTTATATTCCCCTATTTCTATTTTTTGTATATCATAATTCCATTAAATCGTCATGTATATGACCCAACCATTGTATTTCACTACTACTACAGTCGCATGGTTGTTTTTCCTTCTACTATTTATGTTTATTTTTTAAATATTTTGTTCCAATCTAGTATTATGGTATGATCACCACAATGTTCCACCATAGACACTTGAAACTACAAAGTAGCATTTGGCATATGAGGAGGTGCAGTTGAGGCCATGTGACCCATTGTCTTGGGACACCATTTTAGTGAATCTTAGGTTGGGATATTATAAAGTGGTATTACAGTGGGTATTTTTTCTTATATCTTATTGTTTGGGTATTAGATATAATACTAGGATATATTAGAATTTTGTAATGATCTAGTTCTTAAGAGTAGCTAACCAATATATATGAGAAACCAAAATTTCTTGGTATTGGTTATTGATTATAATGTTTTTCCTATTATAATTGATGTGGTTTCACCATAGGGTAACACATATGTTTTTTCATGTTATTAATATTGATCTTATTATTTTTATGGAATTAAATTTTCATAACATGTTAAGGAAATTAACAAACATCGCATGCATCATTATAAATAAATTAGAAAAAATATACCATGAATTTTCCCATTCCACATGTGCTTTCTATGTGAAACTTCAAGCTGTATATATTTTAGTTAATTTATTTTTATATACTAAAATATTCTAAAATTTCGTATAGGAATAATATAATTGGATTAATTAAATTTCATACATAATATAAATTGTTTTTTCCCACATTGATTGCTGATGACACCTTAATTAGACAATTATACCATGTTGTAGGTTATGGACTTATTGGTTCCATGGACTGCAATAATGTATTTTTATTAGATTACTTGAATTCCAATTTTGATTTATGGGGAAAGTACATCTACAAATCCTAAAGGGTGATTCAAGAAATTAAATCATTTCATATGACCTGTTACATCCTAATATCATATATAAAGTTATTATTATAGTTAAATGACATCCTAATTTCAATTTATAAAGAGTTAAAATTTTATAAATTGGAAATGATAGTGCATCTAAGTAGAAAAATATATATATATATATATATGATTATATACTAAAATTAATTGAAATTTTTTAAATGTTATGGTTACCATTAAATATGGATTTCAATTTCAAATTAAAGGTTTTTTTTCTCTATATCATTCCATGAACACTCTATATACCATATACTTGTCATCTAATATGAGACCTAGGCACAAACCCACCTAAGTAATGGGTAGATGGGGGGTTTATCTTATGGTTCTTATAGCCTGTTATGTCCTTTCCTTTATCAAAAAGACCTTTATTTTGGAGAAGGTAGATATTCTTAATCATTTTCATAGGATTGATATGTATTTATATTATTTTATATCAGAAATATTTCAACTATAAAATTATTTTCTAACGTGTGTGTTTTGATTATCAAGGTCACACCACCATGATAGACTCAATTTATATTCCAAGAAGGTGGTGAAGACCATGCACCGAAGGTGGTGGTCCATGAGTCGTGGGTGATTCCTACTATATTTACACCTATATAACAACCTAATATTCTTGATATGGGAACCTACACCCTTTTTATAGAGTTTTTTCTTTTTACTATGTATTCTTTGATAGTTTTTTCTCAACCTTCCAAAACTGTGGCCAAGTTGACTAGGGAGTTTCTATTTTAGAATCCCCCCACCTTTATAGGAGATGGTGTACCTCAATCTTTATATTCATGGTTTGAGGTCATGATAATTGTATTAGATCATTTGGATATACCTCCAAAGAGGAGGGTTATGATCACTGCCTATATGTTTTTTTATTCTTCTAGAAAATGGTGGGATTTAATTACTGAGGAAGACCAACATCAATATATGATCCAGGGGGTTTCCAGATGATTGTCATTTATTAATTATTTCTATAGAAATTGATAGATAATCATGATATTGGGTTTGTGAACTTGAAATAGCATTCCATGTCTATCTATGATAATTCTCCTTAATTCAAAAATATTAAATCTTTCTCAAACACTCTAGGGGGTGATGAGATCATGGATATTAAATGATTTAAGCATTGGATAGTATACACTATCTGATCAATGGTTAATAGCTTCTGGTTGACCACTATTATTGAGATATTCAACCTGTCCCTCATTACTAAATAAAATTTGAAGGATGATGGTCATGTGAGATGAGATAGTTCAATACCTATAACTAGAAGTGGTTCTTTTAGAGGATGAAAGTGTCATAATGAGGTTTTTTTGGAGGTAGTAGTTATTTGTAATGTCATACTGATAGCTTCCTCATATCCAAATAGTACAAGTACTGGGGACACATGAAACCCTTCTATATGCGAGATGTAGTGGCATTTAAATATTGTGGAAGGATGGGAAATATCTAGTTCTTCTCCATAAATTTTACACTTGTTCCAAGTGAGAGATGGTCTACACCTACTCTACATTCTAGAGCATGGCCAATATTATCTCACTAGGCATGCAGCTATAATACCACTAGTCCCTTGGTTCGAGGTGATGACTGAGGTAGATGGAATCATACTCAAGACTTTCAATGCTAATAGAGTGGGACTACAGAGGGAAATTAGGTTGTGATGTAGGGTCATGGTATGTGATAGTTACTTGTAGTGAATCTTATATTGGAGAATCATAGTGTTGAACCTTCTACTGTTTGTGGTACTATTTCAATAGACTATTCATTAGTGTATTCTTTATCTAACAAATGTTTATCACACTCTTTTATATTGGAGTCAATCCTTGATATTATTTTCCTTGAAATATAGTACTTAAGTGGCATGATGACGCTTAGAGCCCTGTTGGGTATCTTATCAAAGATAATTCACTGATTAAATATTTTTTCCTTAAGATAGGGGGATATATCTTTGAGTGGAATCTATTTTTCCTCAACATGATAGGTTTTGATGTAATTATCAATATGTATTGTCAAGTTTCCTATCAACCTGACATCAATTTTTATCATCATAGAGTGGATTTTACATCCTCATAGGGTGGTATATGTGTGCAAAAAAGATGAATATGACGTCCATGCTTCTTGAGAAGGACTTGAGCATTAAGGGATAGGTAGAGTAACAACCCCTATCGCTAGTCCATTCATGAATGATCAGGGAGTATGACTTGTTTTCCTTTATATAGTGGATTATTTCAAAGGCTAATTCCCTTAATATAGTTCTAGGCTACCTTCTCTGAGGAAGGTATAAGTAACCATTGATTTAGTGTCATGATCAGCACCAATGTACATTCCTCCTTATAGGATATCACCTACATAGCTTTTGGATCTAATGAAATAGTTTTATGAATCATAGGATAAGGGTTTAATATGAACCAACACTTCTCATTGGGGTTCACCAGTATTTTTTCCAGAAGGTGGATGATACTCATGGGCTCTTTGTGGATTATCGACAGTTCATCCAACTCATGGTAAAGAATCAGTTTCCACTTCTTCTAATAGTCGACCTCTTTGATCATCTCTAAGGGGCAAGGGGGATTTCAAATATTGATTTAATGTTATGATATCATCATGTGCATGTCAGTTATTCAGAAATACCTCACATATTTTTCAAGAGAATGTACGGTCTTTTTGAGTAACTGGTAATTTGATCCGGTCTCATGAACGTGACTGTTATTTTCATGGCTCTGATGAATTGAGTACTCCAACTATACCTACATTCCCTCATAGTGGTATTTTTTGATGAAATATGGATGTACTATCTCTATGAACATGACTATTACAAACATATTGAAATCATGATTAATACACTAATAGGGAACTAACATTGCACTAAGACCAAAAAATGCCCCTTTTGGATCAAAAAAGTTTACTTCTAGGGTCATATCATCTCAGAGTCTGAAGTATCAGTAGACCCAGAGGAAGTGAGAGATATATTTTCTTGGAATTAGTCCATGAATGCCTTTGATATATAGAGTTTCTTGGTGATATACATTTATTAAGGATGTTTCATACAGGATTCCTCACTCCTAGAAGTTATTATTAAGAGCTTGACTTGAAAGGGTGTGAAATTTTTATGATTTCAATCTTATAAAATATCATTTTAGTAGTTTAAAGGAAGGTTGACTTAATTGCTGGTTTTGATTGTACAAGATCCTGGATAGGGCTAAAAAATTTATTTTTATGCATTAGGTATCAGGCTGAGAGCAGTTCGAGTGCATAATGAGTGAGTCATGGCATAAGGATTTCGTTATTTATAGCCTCACGAGTAGAATTACCCAATTCATGATCTAAATATATCTATTTTTGTGCATGAAATATTTTTTTAGAGGAATTTTTTACAGGGATTAATTATGTGGTATTCACTAATCACGAAATCCTCAAGTATATCATTACATAGAATAATATGAATCTTAGGCAACATAGTTGGGTTGAACTCTTTAAGTCATTTGACTAATAGAATGAATATATTATTGAAAAAAAAAATTAATTAGACAATGATCTAACAAAAACAATCAAACACAGGTAGTTCAGGAGTCCAGTGGTGAGTGAAATGTCATGGCCTTTTTTAGATATTCAAGTTGAGGTTCAGGGGGATAATGGGATGATGGTCCTCTAAACTTTAATAGTGACCAATACCCTTCTAGAATGGGTGATAATGTTCCAAATGGAGATCCCAAGGGCCTAGTCTTAACAAATAGTAACTTCAAATACGATTCATCTTTGATCAAACCATGGATAAAGATGAGACCTTACGCTATCATATGCATGTATGGGTACCAGAAGACATCCAGGATGAGTTGATGTAAGAATCTCATGCCTCTACTTGGGAGGAACATACATATTCCCCCAGGATGTATCAAGACATGTGTTTCTAGTATTGTAGGTCCGGTATAAAATGTTAGATAGTTGTATTTATCACTCATTGTTCCATCTTTCAACAGGTAAATGCAAAAAATAAATAGTTTTTGGGTTGTTTATATCCATTTTTTTGTTCCTGGGTGGAAATGGGATGATGTCTCTATGAACTTTAGGACTATTTTTCCTAGATCACTAATCTCACAGTGATTCAGTGTTTCATTTTCACCCGTACACCACTGTTCAAAAACTATTTTATATTGAAAATTATAAAAAGAATAACAATTTTCATTCCATGTTTGAATCATTTATTTTGTGTTTATCACTATTAAAAATGGTAATTTTACTTGTTTTGATGATTCAATTGCAGGAGTATGTGATTTGAAAGACCCAGGATGATGTCGCCAAAAAATACGCCAAACTGGGCAAGATCCATCCACACCGATGGAATCATCTATTGACTTCTTCTAAACCATGAATCCATATTGGAAAAAATTTCATGGGAGGGTTCCAAATTCATTGGGATACATTTTATCTGAAAGAACCCAAGACTCAATTAGCCATCTGGTGGCCCAACCGACCAGATCTGTCTAGAACCTCGAATCTGCACGAGGTCAAAAGTGGGGGGTGTGATCTGTCCAAATATCGGGATCTAATTGTTCAAATTGTTCCAAACATTCAGTGGTGATATCCAAGAGGTGTGGCTGAAACATTTTTATTTTCTCCAAAGTTAGATCAGGATGTATGGAGGTCAAAACCCATTTGACAAGTGGTTTTAAGAAATCTGTGTGCTCAAAACCACCTTCCCATTTTCATATAAAATGGCACATTGTGATCCCCATTTGTAGTTTTGACAAAGAGGAGAAGACCTAGTATTTTGGAGACCCAAAGGAGTGCCCTCCCCATCCAATAAGTTCGGTTGGCCCCTATCATCATTGGGGGATCTATAATGAAGATGGAGTTCCACCTAAGCCTTCTCCTCCTCTCGATGGAGAGCTAAACGGTGGATGATAATTTCGATGGAGTTACACATACTTGTGTGGATGTTCCAGCACTCGATACCCTACTATTTTGGTATAATTTGTGTGTGTATTATTTCAATTATGTTTTATCTAAACATGTTTCTCTTCTTAATTCATTTCTTGGGTTTAATTTACTGAACTGGTTTTCATTTCAACACTGATTGGGTTTAAATTTCAAGTGGGAAACATGGGTTGTTCCAATTGGGAAACATAAGGATCCTCTTTCTCTCACACATATAAAAGATATTAGAATTATTTTTTAGCCATTAATAATTTATTGTTGTCCAAACCTTTACAACACGATTGTTGTGTCAAGGGTTGGTACTTTGTGTAATTTTTTGAGGGGCAAGAGGGGAATCAAGATCTTGACAACACTCAACCAATGAATGAAACAAAACCATGTGAAATTTTTAGAACAATGAACTATCCAATATGTGTAGTGAACTTGAAGTGATCTCATAATCTCATTATTCTAAAACACCTATTTTATTTATCAACTATTGAACTCTTTAAATCAAGTCATTTTCTTAAACCTGTTTTCAAACCATCCCCCTCTTTTCTTCTTTTTATTAAAAATCCACACTATTAAACCACAAACTCTCCTTGAGAGATGAACTAGGGTGTTCCTGAGAATGTAAATCATCCTTAAATTCAAAAATAAATTTGAAATGTCATGACAATGCGTTCGAAAGTGATTTCATTGTTTGGTTGCATAAATGATAAGAGATGCATATGAGAACTCCATGATTTATACGGAGCGAACCAAGGCTTCCCACAACCATCTTATCCTTCATCTTCAGTTCCACGTTGTGTAGAAGGTCCTTCTATACAACTAAATGCTGAATTTGAATCCATGTATTATTTTTTCCTACTGGTTTAGACCATACACTATTAATAATGTCTCTTCATCTACTATTATGCTGGTTCAAAATGAACAAAACCAAGAAAACCTTCACTATCAATGGGCGGCAGCGGAAGCACTTCTAAGAATCTATTACGGAGTCCCCAATGTAGGAACTCTATGTTCAAGAAGCAATATATGAATGAAACTCACAGGGTTTTTTCCTTGCTTTCCATATTCTATTTTCTTAGAGTGAGGACACTGCAAACTATAGGTGTGGGGGATGGGTATATTCCTGGTATTGCTAGGAATTTTCATCATCTTTCATCTTTTTATTTTTTCATCTTGCTGAATAGTATTGTTACTTTCCCCCATTTCTCTCCCACTCATCATTGCTCTCGAATACATTTTTTTTATTCTCACATTATCATAGAAAAAGATCCCCATTTAATCAAGGAATTTCTTGAAAATGCATGTGGAATGTCCGTATTTCATGTTCTTTTAGCATTTAAAAAACATTCTGATGAAATATTCATTTTATAAAGAATTCAATACTATGGTGGGACTTTCTTTGGAAATTTAGTTTTTTTTCGATGATATAATTGGTTGAATCATTTTGAAACCATTGCGAAGAATGCAACCCTTTTGTGAATAGTTTATTGGAAAATTGTGTCACTTAATCTCTACAAACATTTTTTCACCCAACCATGATGTGTGAAAATTTCTTACGTAATGGAACGTAAATATAATTTAGATTTATTTTTCTCTACTTTCCAAAAACATTTTTCCATACATTGGTTCCTTATATGATCTATTTCATTATTGTACCAAATTGACCTATGCATGTGTACCTATTATCTGACTATTTTACGTCCTCAAAAAAATAAAAAAAATATTGAAAAGGGGTTGTATATTGGGAAGTTCAAAAACCACCCTTCCTCGACCTTTGATATTGTCATAACTATTACAATTAGTGTCGTGAAGAGATGGAACCTGGGTTGGGAGAAGAATGTGAGATTTGATCCAAGTGAAACTTTTGAAAAATTAATAAATTAGGGGAGTGAAGAAATGTACAACATATGGAGATATCTAGGTCTAGTGCTTATGTTTTGAATTCTGGGATTGCTTAAGTGAGTGGGTCTTGAAATTTTATTGTAAAGGATGTGGGGAATGTTCGGTAGAAAGGATCTTATAGGTAGAATGTTATTAAAATAACTTATATTTACTCGATAAAAAGTGTAAAGAATAACATGAAATGGTTGTCACACATACATGTGGAGAACAAGTGACATGATTAACTTTGGAATTATTTTCTTTTATTGGTATCATGCATCTCTTGGAATTTCATTTCGATACAATTTTTGCGATGTATTTTTCAATGATCATTGAGAATAACTCCTCTGTGTGATTTTTTCTTTAATCACATTTCTATTAGAAATTACATTTTCACTATATGTTAAAGCTTTATGAAGTTGGGAATATCTACATGCATAATTTTGGGAATTATGAAGTTTCTCACAAGTGAAAATGATTTGGTGTGGGGGTGTGATCACGTCACGATTTACTGTTTCATTCTCACCCTTAAACCACTATGCTACACTTTTTTTATATAGAAAATTATAACATTAATAAAAAATTGAATTCCATTTTTGAATCATTTATTTTTTTTTATCACTTTTACAAAAAGCAATGTTACTTGTTTTTATGATTCCATTTCAGGAGGAGGTTATTTGAAGGACCCATGATGATGTCCAAAAAAAATGGGCCAAAATACGCAAGATCCATGCACACAAGTGGACTCATCCGCACACTGCTCTAGAACCGTGCATCCAACTGGGCTGAACATTTGTGGGTTGGTCATATATTTATTGGTCTACATTTCATCTGATGGAAACCAAGACTCATTTAGAAATCTAGTGTCCTAAACGACCTGATATGTCCAGCATAAAGAATTTGCATGAAGTCAAAAGTAGTGTGTTGTGATTTGTCCATATATCAGGATCTGGTTGTCCAAATTGTTCCAAACATTCTATGTGGATATACAAGAGGTGGGGATACAAGTTTTTTATTTCTTCCAAAGTGAGATAATTATTTTTGGAGGTCAAAACCCATCTGACAAGTGGTTTTAATAAACTTGTATGCTCAAAACCACCTTCCCATTTTCCTATAAAAGGAAACCTTGGGATCCCCATTTGTTGGTTTGACCGGTAAGAAAAGCTCTGGTATTCATGAGACCCAAACAATTCCTTTACTCATCCAAGATGTTTTGGAGGCCCCTATCATCATAGAGGGATCAACAATGAAAAATTATTTCCACCCGAACCTTCTCCTCCACTCAATAGCGAGCTAAACGGTTGGCGATCATTTTGAGGGAGATACACATACATGGGAGGGAGTTACAGAACAAGATACTATAATGGTTTTGTATATTTTTTGTGTGTACTATTTAACTTATGTTTTATCTAAATTTTTTTTCATATTAATTCATTTATTGGGTTTAATTAATTGAACCAATTTTCATTTCAACACCGATTTGGCGGAAATTTCCAATGGGAAACATGGGTTGTTCTGATTAGGCAACACAAGGATCCTCTTTATCTCACACATACAAAAGTTATTATTATTATTTGGTATCCATTAATATTTTATTGAATTCCAAACCATGACCACACGATTTTTGTGTCAAGGGTTGGTACATTGTGTAACGTTTTAAGGGGAAAGAGGGGAATCAAGATCTTCAAAACACTTAACCAAATAATTAAACAAAACAATGGGAAATTTTTAGAACAATGAACTATCCAATATGTGTAATGAACATGAAGTGTTCTCCTTATCTCATAATTCTAAAACACCACTTTTATTTATCAACTATTAAACTCTTTAAATCAAATAATTTTCTTAAAACTATTTTGAAACCACCTTCTATTTGGTTCTTCTTATTAAAAATTCACATTATAAAACCACCAATGCTCCTTGAGAGATAACCTAGGGTCTTCCCCATAATATGAATTAACATTAAAATAATAATCAATTTGATGTGTCATGACAGCGCATTCAATCACCTCATGAAAATGACACAGTATGGGTAGTCATTAATCATTTTATGAAGGATGAATAATTATTACCTATTTGGGAGACATTTCTGGTTGAAAAAATATGCAGTTTATACTTTAGGGAGGTAGTACGTCTTCAGGGGGCTCTAGATCATATCATATCTTAGAGGGAAAATCACTTCACATATCAATTATTGAAGTTTTTTTATAAAAAATGTGTACATAGGTGATTCTGAGAATGTCCTATCACCCTTATACCAATTCATAGATAGAACACACAATTCAGGTGGTGGAGAAAATTATCCATGCATGTTACCTTGAATTTTTGGGTTCTTAGGAGAAACATATACCCCTAGTAATGTTATCTTAAAAAAAGGTGTCCAGGATACCAATCATATGGAACATTTTGAAGCCTTAAATGGTATGACATTTCGATCACCTTTGTTCTAGATAGACGTAGGGGAGAAATCTTTTCATAGACCATTTCTTCTTAAGGTGACTTCAGAGCATGTTTAGCAGATCAAGGAGTGTTTGTTGATAGATTAGTAAATATAGTAGTCATATGACAACCATTGTGGATGACCTCTTGAGTTTGAGGTTCTTTACATAGTTTTAAAGTGATTTTAACCCAGGATGATCCATAAAAGTATTCAGAGACATGCTATGTTTTCAACTCGATCCATTTGACCCTTTATGGTTTTGGAATGAATCAGACCAATTTGTTACCAGATTGAACATCCACATAGATATTGATCTATTCCTGAATTATTTAATGTATATCTTCTTGACCAATATTATTTTAACCTATTTTAGGTTTTACATCCTTGTGAGGATGAGTATGATGTGGATGCTTCCATCGATGAGAACACAGTTCTTATTGAGGGCCAGAGCAAAAAGATACTTCAAGGTTGGTCAGTTCCATTAGTACAAGTGTTTTCATGGCAGGGATGAGTACATGAAGAGACCTAGGAGTGGGACTCTAATATTCAAAACCAATGGCCATAATTTTTCTCAGATGATCCTTCTTTACCCTTAGAATTCCAACTCGAGGATGAGTTTTTTAAGGAGGGGAGGTTGTAAAAATAATGTTTTTCATAAAGTAGAAACTCATTATTTTTTGGAATATTATCTTTTTTTTACCCAGTTAAATGTTCCATATGATTGAAGGAACATTTTGGGAGTATCTGGTTCTTCTTTAGAGCATATATTTCCTAAAATTGGAAAAATAAAATGGAATTCAGGGTTATTTATGGTTATCTCTAACCATGTGACTCAACCTTGAGGGGCACTCAGGGCATAGAAGTTTCTCCATAGTTTGTCAACAATCGGGTAAGCTAGTCTCCTGGCCTGCGTGGTTTTGCAGACATTCTTGATATAGGATTTTTATACAGGTTGCACACAATTAGCCAAACTATGGAGAGATATCAAGGGAGGGGGTTCCTAGAAAGTTGATGAAGCATGGTTGGTGTATGGTTTTTTCAATCATGCCTCAAAATTAAGAAAAATTATTTTTAAGGTTGAATTTATGATTTAACCCCTAAAATTATTTTAACTTAGAACACCACTTCTTCCTTCATTTCTCCACTATATAACATCCTTTCCACTCACATGAGGTAACCCTTCTCCTCTCCTCAGTTTATTGATGATTCATATGTACAAACATTGTTTTCAACATCATTAGAAGCATTGGATTTTCAATTTTAAGAACCTTAATCCTATTTCTTTAACATTTAGTTTATCTCCTGTTATCCTGTACTATTTTGGTGTGAGCTAGTTTTCACGATTTTTAGGTTATTTGTCTATTTTGGTGTTTCTTCAATTCATTTTTGAATCAAATATTGATATAGTATGAGTGGTCATCCACAGGACTAAGGTATGTGGTCTAGAAATTTTATAGAAAATTCTCTGTGCTTTTATAAATTTAATGGTGTGCCTCATGTTAGAAATTTTTTTGCATTGACATAAAAAATTTTAATCCTCTTTATTTAATTTTACTATGTTTAATTACTCCTCCTGACTATATTTAATTGTTTCTGTATGTCAACCTCATTTATTTACACCACTAAAGGTGTGATAATTTTAATTAACCTCATTAGATAAATATTTAAATGACCAAACACCATCAAAAAATTTAGATTTACTTACAAATTGGAATTCCTTACTTTTTAAATTCAATGGGTTAATTAAATTTAATCAAGGTTGGTGGAAGGGCCAGAACATGTACTATATAAATATAAAATTTAATTATAATAATTGTGACACTAATAGTTCTATTGGGTTTATTGGTTATAACTTTTTATGAGGTAACCCCTACTATTTATTATTATTATACCATGAATAATGGTTAGTGAACAATTGTTAATGGACTTGTTGAGCATGAAGTTTCACGTTACCTTATGTGGGCTGGTTGGAATAATGTCTCACACTGTTCTACTTTTATTTGGGTGATAGGCATGGCGTTTCAAGTTTCTTTTCTTAATGTGTTGGGTATGACGAATCACCCCACTATCTTGGGTGATGAACATGATGATTCACATTCATATGAGATTTAGGGATTCTATGCTTTTCTAGATTCATTGGCTTGTTAGACTAGTTCGGGATGCATGAGTTATGCCCCAGGTCCAGCTAGAACCTAGTATCCATATATATGCCTATGTATATCCTCAGGTATCAAGTGCATATACAGTTATACATATTATATATTATTACCTATATGAATGTATGTATATATGTCTATATGGATACAAATAGATATCGATATCATACATTCCAACCTATGAAGAAGTAGGTAGATGTTGCTATGTGTCCTATAGTAACATGATCTGATAGGTATTTGTTTCTCCAACATTGATTATTATTCAATATACATAAACACTAATATTATATTTACACTGGCAAGATTATTCTGTACACTCTTTGTGGTGTCCTACTGATTTTATCTCACACCTAACTCCGGCCTTTTTGGGTGCCTGAGTAACCTTCATGTGTCATTTCCCAGAAATTTCCTATAATTTTTTTAATTATATAGAGTTATTTTGAGACCGTGAAATATGACAGCGTGTGATTCCGAAGCCCAGAGTGCCCAGAATGATCTGTTGAAGTTTGGTTAAGTTTTAATTTGCGCGCATAAGTATTTTTTGAAAAGGTCGAATAACTCTTAAACGGTAACTCCGATTAAAAATCATAGGGCATCGTTGCATTCAGGATGATGGGTTTAGCCTAGCTGTGACTTATATTTAGTCGGCACGGGCCTCCTGTAAGAAAACCCAAAAATGGAATAACCGTAGATAAAATAATTAAATAAATTATTTTATCATTCAAATTATTATAACTCACAAACGGTAGCTCAGATTGAAAATCTAAGACAACCACTGAACTTGTGATTACATTCTTTATTTAAGAAGATACTAAATTTGGCCATCTCGGGCTACTAGTGAAAGTTAGTTTTTGGCCGTAAATAAAATATTTAAGTGGAAATTATTTTATTGTAAAATCCATAACTTTTAAAGGGTAACTCGGATTATAAATCTGAGAGTACCATTGGGTTTGTGGGGTGTGTTTCACTTGGGCAGAGTCTAACCTCGACCGGTGCGGAATGAGGGTGACTGTTAAAAATTTTCAAAACTTTTTTTGGTACGTTTAGTAAACACACAAGCGGCATTTTGTAAATTTTGAACCGGTACTCAGAATTGAAATTTGAGGACACCGTTGAACTCGCAGCACTGATATTCACTTAAAGAGACCTTCACCTTAACCATAGTGGGTCGATGGTGGCAGTTCGTTTTTCAGATTTTCATGGGAGATGAAAAAAATAATAATAATAAATAAATTTTTATTTATTTTATTTGAAACCACCATTTTGAATACTTCGTGGTGGGGACCACCCAAACTCCCAATTAATGTGGGGGAAACCCTTAGTATTCCCCTAGTTAATGTGCCAATCTCAATTTACTTAATGAGCCAACTTAACTTGTTAGATTGATAAACATAATTTAATAAGCTGGCTCCTCTTTTTCGTGAGTTTGGGGGAAGCGTTGGCAAAGGGAGAATTGGGGAGATATTTTGGAGGATCATCTTTTCCAATGAAGAACACTATCCAAAAAAAGATAATCCTATAGAATTAGAGAATGAGGACAATGCTTGAGCCTGGATCGGAAACATCTTGCGGGAGCAACGAATGCAGACGTCACCATCTCATCGAGTTAATATTCTTCATTGCGCCTCCTCCAACGGAAAACTGAGGTAGAGGTTTTTATAAATGTTTGAATTTTTTTATTGATACTTAATATCCTAAATTCATGATGATGATGGAAAAATGAACATGGCCATCATCCCACACATAAACCATGCTCCTCTTTCTTTTTATTCTTCGCACGTTCTTCATGCATTCTTCAACGCTTTATATTTATTAGCGTTGGAAACACAATGTTTTTTTGAGCGCGATATATGGACGCGAAGCCCTCAACACAGGGATCGAAAATATGAGATCGTTTAATTTTTCGGGCTTGGGGAGAAGCCGCAATGGCTCACTGAAAGAGGCATCCAAATAATTATTTGTGTTGGAAACCCAATATTCTGTTGAGTGCGACATATGGACGTGGATCCCTCGACCCGAGGATCGTGAATATGTGATCATTTTATTTTGCGGGTTTAGAATGAAGATGCAGTGGGATGAGGAAGGGGAAATGTGGTGGTGAAATTCCAGCATGACTTTTGGGCATAGCTTCGGGCGAGATAGGCAGTGTGACGGTAGTTCTAGATGTGTTGAGGAAGCCTGTGGTTAGAGTTGCAGGAGAAGTCGTGGGCTTGATTACTTTCTGGAACAGTGTGTGAGAGTTGTGGGGAAATAAGAGTTAATGGATGAGAGGAATTTGTGAAAATAAATGAATTAAAAATATAAATAAATTAAAAGGTAAATTGTTGGAATAAGGGGGAGGTGCTACCCATGTGATTGAATCTCAATTGAGATGAGTTAAAGGAAAAAAGAATAAAATAATAATAATATAAATAATGTTATTATTATTTTTGGTTGTAAAACAATAATTCTTCCATAACTTATCCATGCAACCTTAGTTTCACAAACCCTCAGCGGCAGTACGACCTTGACTTCGAGAAAAAAATTATGAGTCCAATATTGGATGTCTTTTTAGGGTTTTTGGATCGGGTACCTGAAACGCTTAAATAATAATAATATATTATTACTATTAAATATTAGACCTTTCATAACTACTTTTTTTGATGTCCAATTGAATTACCATCTATGGAAACATGATCCTATCATTAAGATTGTTGATTTAAGTCTAATGTCGAATATTAAATTCTGGTTTGTGGCTTCGGTTCACGAAACACCAAATATTATTATTATTATTATCGCGGGATCTTATATTCGACATATCGCCCTTATATAATGTCGAAATGATGAACCGTCTGTGGAACCGGAATCCTTGGATTGAGATGGTCCTTTTGGTATACCCCACTTGGGTTTTCAATAAAGTTGTGGTATGTTTTGGTTGAATCAAACACGAATCCAACCGGGGCCTTGGGACTAAAAAGAAAATAATTTACAGACCGAGTGTCCGATTTATGCACCCTTTATTGCATTGAGACCCCTATTATGTGGAGGTCCTTTTGGATACTTCTTAATGGTACTTCGTTATAGTTGGAGTATTCGACCTGTTTTTTGAGGAGAGGACCCTCCTGAAATCAACTGATCTTAGTTCGGGAACCATGTAGCTAGTTGTAACATGAGAATAGGATCCTATGTGGGCATATGCTTTGGGATCCTTCGTGGGTCTGTGTTCGAGAGACTCACTTGGAATCACTCTAGAAATCAACAATGGACTACTCTAGGATCCTACGTCGGTCTGAGGTACAAGGATCTTATGTGGGTTTGATGATGTACAAGGATCCTATGTGGGTCTGATGATTTAGGATCTTGTGGGGGTCTAATGATTTAGGATCATGTGTGCGTTTGATGATTTAAGAACCTGTGTGGGTCTGATGATTTAGGATCCTATGTGGGTCTACCTCTTAATAGAGTAGGATGATTCAGTAGTTACATCTAATCATCTTTACTACTATATCGTAGTTATACCTGGAGTGAGTTGAGTACTTACCTTCATGGGGATACCTTTGTGGTATTCTTCTGTGTGGCGTACCAATGTGGTACTTTCCCTCATGGTGATACCTTGGTGTTATTATTTTGTGTGGCATACCTATATGGTACATACCTTTGTGGTGATACTTTTGTTGTATTATTCTATGTGGTGTACCTTTGTGGTATTCTTCTATGTGGAATTACATTTATGGTGCTCACTATTGGGGAGTTACCGTCGTGGTATTTCATCCTTTGGGGAATAGTTGAGATTTGGGATTTCGAGTTGGACCCTGTATTTCCTCATGAATGAGATGAGTATACTTGATAACTTAGGTTTATGTATGGGAAAATACCTAAGTAGGGTTTTCATATGTTTACATGCTTTTTTGTTTATCCTTTTGGGATTTCGTGAGACCTTTGAGGGTCTCGAGGTCCCTACTGAGTATCGTTATACTCACCCCTGCATGGACTACGACCGCAACTTGTTGTGTTTGGGGCAAATGACGAACAATGTTGACTGAGGATGAGAGTACCAGGACTTAAGGTAGCTTGGAGGTGGACATTAGATGAGGTGTACCACAAAGACGACCATTCGAGAGTTATACCTACCCTTCAGGTAGGATCCTTGGCGGGTGTTCACATGATCTATTTCAGTTTACTTGTACTTTTTAGTTTTCTTGTACTTTCTATTTGGGCTTGTATTATGGCCCCTTTTTCTTACTGTACACACTATTTTTACTATGCATTTTACTTGTGTTTGTATCTCTCTCTGTGCTTGGTTGTGTGTGTTCACAGGTTATAAAGGAAATGCCTTTATGGTTTTAGCTAATACACTTTTCAGTGCTAGTCGCCAGCCCCTGGCCTATGGAAGGCGGTCTTGGGGTAGTCACGACATAGGCCCCGGGGGACGGGTGGTGACATCATGACTACAAGTGTATATTATGTAAATATCATTATCATTTATGTTTGATCTTCTTTATTATATATTGGATCATGGTAGTTTTGGGCCAAGCATATGCTCATGAGTCTAGTGGGGTATTATTTTGGCCTTTTTATATTTTGGTCTAGAATTTTGTATATCCATGTCTCATGTATTCTCATGTTTCACTATTTATATATCAAAATTTCATGACATCATCATGTATATGACTCGGCATATGGATTTGATTATTATTGTAGTTTAATGGTTTTTTTGTTTCCATACTTTATATTTATTTATTATATCGGTTGTCCCACTATGATATGTGGGCATAGTCTCCCCATTGTTCCACCTTGTACCCATGTTATTAAAATACGTTCTCTGGCGTACTGGGAGGTCCACTTGAATCCATTTAACCCACCATCTCAGGACACTATTTTAGCACATCATGAGTCAGAATGTTATTACTTAATCTATATACCAATGGCATCGATCTCCCTATAATCAAAGCACTATCTCATGGAACCACCATTCTTTACATGAATTAAATTGGGGATCCCCATTGTAAAATACTAGGGTGTATAAATCATTTATCACACAATTCCTACAATTTTTTATTCGTCTCTATCTACTCCACTTATGCCATTATATAATGATTTTTAGATATTGGACCTTCATCAAGAATTAGGTAAATGGAAAACTCAACTTCAAACTCTAGTGTTTGACCTGGTAATTCTTCATAAAAAATATAAATCAATTTTTATACCCCAGGTACATCCTCTATTCTAATGATATATTCCAAATTAATTTTAAAAAATTGATCTTCGCCTCTACCCAAAATTTCCATAAGGAGAGATACTTGGTTAGGACCCAATCCTGAATTATATTATGAATTTTTTACTCTAAATAAAATAGATTCCATCTCACCTTGAAAGATCATAATCCTATAATTTTGGGGAAAATATTTTTCATTATTATTTTAAATAAAATCTATAATAATCATTAGATCAAATTGGACAATAGTAATAATAACTAAATTAAAAATTTGGTATTTCTGTGAAAAGTAATTAAAACGTACTAACATATCTACATTTCCTTAAGACTCCCACATAGTGTCTTAATTGATAACTCCCTCACTATAAATTTAGGTAAGTATATAATGTTTTTCACAAACATGAATGATATAAAATAGTGAAATAGTATATAAGAAAATATATCATTAACTAACATTAAGAAAATGATCAAAGTACATGCCACCACATCATTATGAAATTTGAAATTAGATATGGTAATCAAATAATCTTATAAGTTCTCCCATGAAATTTTCAACTGTAAATTCCCTTGATGTTTGTGGAATGGGTTTTTATAATTTCCCTACTTCGTAGATATAAATAATTACATATCTTCAATTTCTACCTTATCCATTCATTGGTGGGCTTGATTTACTTCTTCTCTATACTTGTAATAAATTCATGTTCCCTTGTCACATGATCCAGGTTCTTTCATCCCATATTTTCACATGTGGGAAATCACATAATTCATTTATTCATCTCATTTTCATTGTTATTCCTATTAGGTTTAGTTTTGCAATTTATCTATTCATTTCCCTTGAATATATAAAACCTGGAGGACACTATTTATGTCTTAATGGAACTTGAGACTACATCCTCATAGAATGAAAATGTTTTATAGAACAACTTCCATAAATTAATTTCTTTTAAAAAATAAATGAAATCATAAATTTCATATTTCAGTCTATGTACATAGTATACATCATGCTTATATAACCTAGTAAAGAAATCAAAATATTCAACAACTTTTTCCTCCTCCATTTATCTAATATTGAGTTACTTTAATTTTATTTACACTCTCTATTCACAAGGGAAGTATTTTTCATATAATGTATCTTTAAAAGTTATATATTCTATTCACTTGGTCCCATCTTTATATTTAATGTTTTGACTTAGGGATCTTCATTGGTCCTCATCTACCTTAAGATAATAGACCACTGTGAAATTTTTTCCTTTTCAAAAACATCCCAATGTTAGAAAGAACTTCTCTAGGGAATTGATATATTATTCAACTACCAATGTATTATTAGTTACACTATGTACTGGAGGTTTTTGTCACATGAAGTGGACTAACATCATTTCACCATGTTGTGTCAAAGTAAGTCACTCTATGCAGGTGAGATTATTCTTCATAAGATGGGTTATGTATATTAATATATTTAATAAATGAATAGAATCAACTTTAGCATCATTATCTCAGTAATGGGGAGTATCTATGCATTAACTATGGATGTTGATATGGTTCCAATTCCACCTATTAATCACTATATTTCATTAGATACATACACATAATTTACTCATAGAATTACATTATGTAATAAAATTCTTATTGTTATTTTTCAAGTGTTCCCTAGAAATATTGATCATTTTTTCATATAACATTTTATATCTAACTTTATTATTCTAAATAAAATACATAGGCTATCTACTAAGTGTAATTTGATTCGAAATATAACATCCCAAACTCTGGAAAACCATATTTGTTTTTGTTATATTTCATTATTGGTATAGAGTATAAGAGTTAT
Organism: Viscum album; assembly: GCA_963277665.1. Classification (NCBI taxonomy): domain Eukaryota; kingdom Viridiplantae; phylum Streptophyta; class Magnoliopsida; order Santalales; family Viscaceae; genus Viscum; species Viscum album. The sequence goes on from OY728158.1 coordinate 267,996,335, forward strand.
CGAAGGACCAAACATTTTTGTAGAATTTAATGAAAAAATACATATATTGCATTATATTTTAAAACATAAGATACAACATGAATATATTGAAGGAACACAATTATCCAATTCATATTATCCTAAAAAATTAAACATAATTCTTGTCAATGTTTAATTAAAAATGGAAAACAAATAAGGGTGATCTTAGATTCTTGGTATGGAGTAGCATATAGTAGACTCCTACATTAAACATACATGGTATAAGTATGTGTCTATTATAAATGAAAAACAAGAAGATTTAATTATCAAAAATATATGTAATACTATATTTTTAAAAATAAATGATGACATGGATAATATAAATCATTTATCTCATTTTAATGAAATATTTAATTTCAAACATCAAAAAATAATTCAGGGCCTTATTACTAGACAATTTCTCATCAGGGCAAGTGGTATTCCCAAAAACCAAAGAAGTTTTTTTTCTAATGAAACATATCAATTAATCGAGGGGCGATATAATATTTTTAGACACTAGTCACCTGATTAAATCCAATATATTTACCTTAATAATTATAAAGATGTTAAATATCATTCCTAGAGGAACCTATAACTAAATAAAACTTAGTAATATGTATATTGAATAAATTTGAAAGTCCAATACTTCACTATTAAATATAATAACGTGGATATCTAGGATAAAATCCATTAATCAACATGTAAGTCAAGGGGTATCATCAATGTAACAAGAAGAACCCATATCAAATAAATATAATAGTGGAGGTACAAACAATTTGTTGGGTAATCCATGGATGATAGTAAATAGATTAAATATATTTTATTATAAGGATACCAAGGAAATGTTAATAAAATTCCTTCATTATAGTTCAATACGAGTTTATGAATAATCTAAATCATATCCCTTAGGACTGTCTCCCCTAGTGTGTAGTATTAATCCTTCTCATCAGGAATAAATTTGATGATGGTTTCACTACTCAAACATCCTTTTTTGGGTTATTACTCATCGTTTTAACTATTCTATAACCACATCAAATTTCTAGAATCTATATAGGGATGTATTTTTATGAAAATTACACACATTTTATTTTACTGAAACATAGGATAGTTTTTCCACCTTGGAAAAGGTAACACTTAAATCAAAATAATGTCAGAACTGGATAAAAATGTAGAATTTTAAATACCTTAAATTTCATGTGTATCATGGAAAAAATTCATAAATTTGAATGAATTCACCACACAAAATAGAATTAGAATTGATTATAACATCAATTCCAAAAGAATGAAAAAATATATGGAAACCCCGACTTTGGAATTGGGTAGAAATTTAATTATAGGCAATTGAAAAATTTGGAATAAAATTATCTTAAAATACCATTAATAAGGTAATAAAAATATATTACATAACAAATTGGTGTTATATACCCTACATAATGTATATTGGTGCATATCACAAAACATATCCCATAGATAGTAATTTTAGATGGAAGCCCCTTACCTCTTATTCTGAATTCCACGAATGTACATTAACCTATAGTATAATATAAAATGATTTCACAACAACATAATTAATAAAATTAAAAATATATATTTTTATATAGATTATCCAAAAATATTATTCACTATATATATTTTTTTAATTTCTATATTGGTGTTAATTGTTTTGATTGTTATTACTAGTTTCAAAATATTGGTGTTTTTATTATTTATTATTCAAAATTTAATTACTATAATTTCAATAAATATAGCATTATGGATGATTTATATAAATTTATGGTGATTAAAATTCATTTTATTGGTGTTTTATAACTTATCCTTAAAGATGAAGTTGATAATATAGATGTTTTGTTGATTTTTGATGAGAAATGGTTGTTTTCTAATTTGAATAATTTAAAATTGAAATAATATATTTATATTAAAAACAAACCAATATTTAAACTTTTATCTTGTATTATACAAGTATATAATTCTTTCATATTAATCAATTATATAAATTTATAATATTGTTCAAGCATGTGGCTAAACAACCCTATACATGAACATGCCATGATTTAATTAATTATTAAGAGGTGGTTTTTTATGATATAATTTTACCAAAAACATAATGTTGTTATTTAGTGATTATTAGTGTCATATGTTATAATTTTCAATATGTTGAAAAAATTAATGGATATGAAAATCTAACATGATTAGAATAAAATAATATTATCTTTGCATGCTAACTTTAAATGATTAAAACGAAAATGATCATTTTTTGGTCATATTATTAATAGGTTGTTTAAGTTTTTGTACCATAACATTAATGATAATATAAAAAATATATCTATCCTTTCATATCATCCTTATATCGAAACATTCAAGGTATTAAAGGAAAATGAAACATGTTACGTCCTAGAGGTAGTAGAGCACACAATATACGAACAATGGTTTTATTTTTTAATATTCATGCGATGAATGAATAAATAATGAAAATACACTTAATATAGAAACTTTAATGTATATAAATGATTTAAATATCACTATATTTTTCTGTATAGAATAAATTTGAAACATGATAATTGATAACAAAAGTGTGTAGTTCAAAATACTCAGGTTGGGGGTATGATTTTTCTTTGGAAGTCTCCTTATAGAAGAGGGTCGTATGCTAAGTGATCTTGACCAGAATATTTTGAATATGGAAGTGTGTTTTCGGAATATAAAATGGTATATTTTAAATAATGTGAGTCAAAACTCACCTCAACCAGTCATTTTTTATATAATTGTGAGTCTTTATAGGGTTGTTGTTTTAACTTTTTAACTTTTACATTAATTAAATTTTACCTTGGTAATTAATTTCTATCATAGTAATAATTTTTATTGAAAAATATTTAGAATGAAGTTTTTACCTAATTCGATACTTCGAATTTAAATTTTGAAAAATAATTTTATCATATAATATTTATAATTGGGTGAAAGGATGATTTTAAAATAAATACACATAATCGCGTAAAAACAACTTTTAGATAAATAATATTTTGGAGAATTAAATCAATATATATGGTAAAATTATTTTGTATACTTATCTTATTTATATAAATTATCTTTTTATAAAATATATAATATTTATGAGTCTTTAATGTAAATCCAAAAATATATCTCCCTTGAAAATACATTATTCAAAGAAAATATCCAATGCTTTTTTAATTAAAGTAGCATTTTAATTAGCTATAAAAACATTATACATAAGATTTATAAATATTATATTTTGTATTTTTATTCCCCACATTCATATTTTATTAATTTAATGTTTTTCTAAACTTTGAGGTCATTAAAATATAAATATAATGTCATATAAATTACAAGTTTCATGAAAGCCATATTTTTTAACTAAAGATAATCTTTTTAGAAAAAGATCAAAAATTTATAATAATATAAATTTGATTTGATGAATTAAAAAATTATTTTAGTTTGGTAAATTTCAAATTGATTAAATAATATGTAAAATAAGTTCCTAATTTAAGGATATCTATTGGGTGCATTGTGTGGCAGTTCACTATTAGGTGTTTACCGGCTATAATAGAGTCTAAGGTTTTACAGAAAATTATATTGTATAAAAAGTCTCAAAATTACCACATTCATGTTATTTTAATTATTATTAATTTATTATTTCTTTTATTAAAATTTTTTATTTAGTTATTATAATAGATAAGTTCACATTGGACATTTGGGGGCATTCAGTTTATAACCTCCAAACCACATCATTTCAATGATCATGGTCAAAATGGTTGTGGTTCCATTATCTCCACGAAATTATTAATGTCATAATTATCATAATTATAAATTATGTTCATGTATGAAAACTAAAATTTATGGGAATCAAGAAAAATTAACCATGTTGTTTGATGGAGACAGTGGTTCATACGTTTTCATGAATGATGTTATCATTTTTCTAGCGGTTAAAAGATAAATATGTTCACATGAATTATGTTTTAATTTTTATAACGGTTGAAAGATAAATAAATTATATAATATTTTAATTTATCATAATCATAATTATTTAAAAAACATCATATATATTCATTTTTAGATCACTTTGACCAGCCATATTATCTGGTAATGAAAAATGAAACACATCACTTCATGAAGATATTAGTCCACACATACACATGAATGGTGTTTTAATTTCACATTATATGAAAATGAAAATGAAAAAGGATAGTTCCATATTAATAGTAAAATTATAGAAAATTTAAAATGCCAGTTTTTTTATTTCTTCATGTTAAAATAATATTTTAATGAGATAGAATACAAAATATACATGAAATAAGATGGTTTGTACCTATAAATTCTCCTTAGATATCTTTCTTTTGATTACACCTTAATCCTTCTAGGATTTCCCTATTGATAAGAAAAGTACATATAGAATGTGTCTAGGGATGTTTTAGAGAGGTTTGGATAGGTCTTTCATGAACAAGGCCAATAAATTTTTTTCATTTTCAAAAGTCGGTTTATGGGTTCCTGGTACCCCGCTACATGAGTCCAATACAACCACATTCACCAAAACAAAACAACACCACAAACAATGTTCAAGAAACCAAAAACTAGGGCACAAGAACATCAGAAAGGCTGGCCAAACCCACCAAGGATTTCCTTGAGCGTCCCCCGGCGCGACCATCGACACCGACCCAAATCCTCCTGTAGGAAAACTCCCGAGGAATTCACCCATCCTTGAAGCGATGAAATGGACCTCCGGGATCCACCCCCAAGGACGTCAAAGAAAACCAAAATGAGGATGACCATATCAGGATGCCATTAGCACCCTGACCCACAGACAACCCAAAAGTCCCACCAAACCACTTTAAAAGAAATGTGAGAAACAAACCCAATCAGTCTGGAGGTGAATCCTCATAAGGAAATAAAAAGTTACCAAAGCATAGCCTTAGCCTATTAGTGCTTTCTTCCCTCTACAGATTCCAATTCATTAGACATACCTTAGAATTAGGATATTCCCCAATAACATCTTCAAATTGGTCCGCCATTTTGTCCCATGTTCGGATATATTCTTCTTTGCTGATTTTTCGATCATTGAAGCTTCTCATTAGGATCAAATCCTATTTTTCAATACACTTAGCCCGATCCCTATTGACCTATACTTTGATAGGTATTCCCATCATATTAGCCTCGTCCTGTGATATTTTAACATCCAAAAATTCCTCTACCATGTCCTCTTCAGAGGAAATGATAGGTTCTTTTATGTTCTTTTCCGTTTCACTAGGTCTTCCCATTTCATTGTTGTTCTCCTTGACCAAATCCTGAGAATCCTCCTACATGACAACCATAGAAGATGACATTTCTTTCTCACCTGGATTATATTTTTTACCTAACCGTGTTTCCTTCTGCTTCGGCAAAAACGAGTATTCCATGCGTTTTCTCCCTTTATTCTTCTTAAGTAACTACACCTCCTCATGGCCCTTTTCAACTCTTAAACCCCCCTCAATATGTCTATCCCCTCCAACCTGAGCAGAATCATTGGCTTCCAATAACCCAAAGGAGTTGTATGTCATTACACTATCCTAGATCAAACTCTTCCATGTTGGTGTCCCGGTGCCCCTGAAGAAGCAGCACACTTATCTATAGAGGTTTGATAAACCTCCAACCCTCCTGTACAAACCACCATTTCCTTCTGTGACTGTGAAGTAGTCTCCTCAACCCACTTGACCACAGATTTCCCCATTTCCGGAGCCCTCAGATTATCCTTGATCCAGGAAAACACCTTCTCCTCAGATGGTTCAGCTGCTTGAATTGAAACTGTTTTACTCTGCACCTCCCTTCTCTCAACCTGAAGACCAGCATCAACCTTCCCCTCCTGCATTGGGACCATATAATGAAAATACTCATCTATTAAAATAAAAACAATACACTTTTAAAACCCCATTAAATAATAAAAAACAATCATATCCCTCAAAGGTTGGGAGAAAAATGTAGTGTGTTTATGCCCTTCGAAATCCCTTCCATTTAATTCACATGAAGAGTAGAATCCCCATATATTAGGTTTTCCAATGTGTCCTCAATATTAAAACTGACCTATTCAACCCAAAAATATATAGACAATGTTCTATTGCAAAAATTGATTATTTTCCCACTCTATTCATAAATTTAATTCCTAGTATTATAATAGAATATTTTTGGGATTAGATATCATCCATATCAATAAAATAGAATTATACATGGAAAATGAAGTTCGTAACTCCCATTATTCTTCCCTCAATCACTCTAATTGGGTGTGTTGTACTTTAGTTGGAATGTTATCCCACAATAATCATTGTTTAAATCTCTATAATCTAAAAATTAGAATATATTAAGTGGATAATCACATTAATCAATGAACATAAATCAAACATTTCATTAGAAAATAAATTATCTAATATTCTGAAATACATATTTAATGGGATAAAAACATATAATTCGGTTTAAATCATCAGTTTTATCAATAAAGAGACATTCCTTCCAAGAACAACCATCTCATTACCCATTAGTCTATAATATATAGAGTAAGGTATTTTTTAAAAATAAGTATCCAGAGTAATTTTGGAGAGTATATAAAAATTAGGATTGTTCAATTATACATATTCATGATATCATTATTAATCCCATGTTTAAATTTTATATTTGATTGATAAAGCCTTTAGGGAAATATAATTGTAATTTAAGGATCATGGGACACTTTTATGATAACATTTTCATTTTTTTATTAATATTCACATGAATATTTTTTGTGAGGAAAAATATTTTTCAGTAATTGCACAAGCCGAAAGTATTGACTCTTCATATATAGTACATTGAATGGGGATATATGCATTCCACTACACAGTTTAATGGAACACACTTTATTGTATTTTTTTATTGATAATTGGTTACTATAGAGGTTTCCTATAACCCTGAATTTTTAAATCACATATGGTGTTGGACAATTGTACCACTAAGATCTTCAAGTGTAAAATCACTAATTAAGAATTATACAAGACCTAGAGGTTTTCCAATGCTATTTTATTTACCATAAAATCAATCATTTGTTTTTATTTAGGTTGAAGAAGAAGTTTATCGTAAGAATTTAGAGGATGATTATGTGTATCTTGTCCCTAGATATACCAATTTTGTTTGAGATTTACTAATTTTCCACCTTTTCAATATTCGTGTGGTGTTTTCCACCCATTATTAGGATTATTATTTAATTTATCTAGCTTTAAAGGTAGTTAAAACTAAAATTAATTCCTAGGAAATATAATACAAAAATCATGGATGAATCATTAATTCATAAACATTAATCCAAGAATTTTATTTTAGTATCACAAATTAAAAAATGGTTTGAACTATGTGGATGTGGTGAATTATAGAGATATTGAGAAACTTTTATTAACCAATTTTTTATTTCATCAAGAATATTATCCACCTTTTATTCTAAGGAATAAAGGATTACCCATTGTACTTCTTGAGTTGGTGATATTGCTAATTTCTAAAATATATATAATTTTTGGGCCATATATGTTATTAAGCCACAACTAGAATCAATTAGGCCAATATCTATATGGATAAGTAAAAGTATTATATTAAAATTTCGTCAAAAATATGTTAGTGAGGGAAAATATCTCTTACTAAATTAAATATCTCTTACAATTCATAAAGCTGATCAACTATTTATTAACTAATAAAACATACATTTTCTGTAATGGATGAAGTATATAAAAATAGTAAAAATTTATAAAAAAAATATAAATTTCATATTAATATAACCAATAATATTTTTTTGTGTATATCATAGATAGTCTCTATCTAAACCGTCATGGGAGAAAGGGAATGTCAAAAAATTTATAATGCAATCTGAAGTACATTCGATTTTTATGGTGGATCACACTAAGTAATTATTTCAATATTATTATTATAAATAAATTATATTCATTTTTGGGAGATGGTTTACATGAATATATTAGATTTATATTATGGTGGAAGGTTCCATTGGATTATCATGATTAGGTGTGGTCTAGTCAAAGAATTTATTAGTCATCTTAATTTCAAGTGAACGGTTGACATTTTAAGGGTATTGTTATGTTTATGAGGCATAATTTTAAATGAAATAATTTTTGATAAGGATTTAGAATCAATAAATATAGTTATTTTCCACTATTTATTTATAATAAATTTCATTTTACCTCTTCATTTTTGGATACATTAGGTCCCTTATTGAATGGTGGACCACATGTGGTCGATGATGAATAAGGAGTGGTGAAATAATAATGAAAATTATGAAATTCTAAAATTCCGTGGAATCAAGTTATTTGACTCAATAATTTCATCCTTTTTTAATCTCTATGAATTTAGAATGGTTTTGTATTCCATAAAGGGTAATTAGTTCAAGACAATTTGGGAAACATATTAAATTGAAAAAATATTATGGTTTTTTATTCCATTTTTAATCTATATGAATTAAGGTCACATGGTGATGTTCCATTGTATTGAACCACTTATTTATCTTGTTTTGGATAAAAAATTATAGTTCTTATATTTTTATGGTGGTAATGAGGGTGTTTCAAATGGAATGGGGTCCATGTCACATCTAAAATTTACTATTAATGGTGATACTCCGTTTTTTAAGATGTAACCAACATGTGTTTTATTCCATGTTTCATGAAGACCATTTCATGAACAGGTGATACTAAAAATTCATGAAATATCTTATTTGGGGGTCATGTAATATTCATATGAGATCTTTAAAAAATTTCACAAATCCTTTCCCAAAATAGAAATTGATGGCTCAGGATAAATTTTCAATTCCCTTAAACAGTAAAGATTATAAATTTATAATATTATTCCTTAAATAAGAAATTATAAAAGTATATTAAAACTCATGTTTGAGGGAAAATACCAAAAGGCATGTGATCCCTGGAATGGAAATGTGATATTAATGTTAAGACTAATGATTTATTTATTAAAATATATCTAAAATATAATTATTAATCTTTAAATGAATGATAGTATATTGATTTATTAAAAAACTAGGATCAAAAAAGAATTAAAATTATTATATTCTTAATAAATGATTTTTTCATTTCTAATATTGAATCTAAAATATAATTTGTCTTAGTTTTTATTCTCAAATTATCCAAATAATATTTTCAGATAATTATGTACATTTATTCATATAACAAATTGGTTGTACAAAACTATATTTATACAATTCGTACTTAATTTAATCCCATGACAAATAATAAATTCATATAACTAGTTCATGCATCAAATATATTTTTCTCAATAAATACACAATGTTCATGAAAAAATAAAAAAAAGGATATTGGAGGATCAATAAACATATGAAACTAAAAAAATAAATATTGAAAAAAAAGGAAAACAATCATTCAATGCCCCTTCATTACAAAACTCAACATAAAAAACTACTCATATAATTTTTTCACATAGAACAAATAAATGAATAATGTTATACAAGAAAGAGTTTACAATATATCCTAATTAAGTATAAATATAGGTCTTTTAGTTATATATGATTTCAATCAAAAATCATGCTTTTATTAGTTGATTATTCATCTATGAAAATTTCACATATATTTGTACAGTTTTTTTACTAAATAAAATTATAATATAACTCTTTAATTATAGAACAATTATATATGTTCAAAAAATTAAGATAAAGTCACCAATATTATAGTCCTAATATACATACCTTAAATTAATAAATTTTTAGATATATAACTTCACTTTGAAACTCAAATGTATCATGTTTTTATTTGAATATGATTCACTTATTAATCTACATAACTCCAACCATCATGATTCAGTCACACCCAAAAAATTTCACTACTCATACATCCTCTACTAATTTTGGACCCATCATCTTTATTTCACCAACTTCATCCAAAAACTCTGGACTCTGACACCACTTCCCATACAATGCCTCAAAAGGTTCCATTTTTATATTGGAATGAAAACTGTGATTATAAGAAAACTCAAATAAAAAATGATGTTGATCCCAACTTCCTCGGTAGTCCAATGAAAATGCTCGAAGCATATCCACCCAAGTCTGAATCGTTCATTCTGACTGCCCATCTGATTGCGGATGAAAAGTTGTATTGAAATTTAATTATGTGACCAAGAACTTCTGAAGCTCCTTCCAAAAGTTAGAAGTTAAAATGGGATCCCAGTTAGATGCAGTGGAAATAGGAAATCCATGTGACCTGAAATTTATTTGAGATATAGTCGAGAAAGATGATCGAAAGACATTGTATCTTGAATAGAAAGAAAATGTGGAGATTAAGTCAGCTAGTCAACAATAACACAAATCGCATTATTACCTCGAGAATTATTTGGTATCCCCACCACAATTTACATGGATACATTCTCTTATTTCCACTCTAGCACAGGAAAAGTATAAGGAATCCCCTTCGATAACTACTACTATGCATTAACCTATTGACATGTCAAACATTTCATGGTAAAATTAGTGATATCCTATTTCATTCCATCCCACTAGTAATACTCCTGATGTTCTTTGTTCATCATACTACTACCATGTTAAACTGAAAATGGAGAACTATGAGATTCACACAACAAATATTTCATCAACTGATACTCACAAGGAAACCACAACTTTTTTTTAATCTTAACATGTAAACTTTATCAAATATAAATTTTATCAAATCACCCATTTTTACAATTTCTACCTTTTATATAGCTCATGGCCATCCTACTAGACTTGCTTAATTCTAGAAGAAAATGATGACTACACTGAAACCTGAAGCAAAACCTATGTATTTACTGCACCAACAACTTCTATGCAAAAATTCATCAAATCATTAATCAAGGTATCATGTTCTAAATGTAAAATAGTTAATGCAGCATTATGTCTTCGACTCATGAAATCCACCACTTTGTTTTCTTTTCATAGATGGTAATTGATCGTGCAATCACAATCATGTATCTGTTCAATCCAACTTCTCTCCCTGATGTTTAATTCCTTCTGAGTGAATATATACTTCAGACTTATATGATCAGTATAAATTTGAAATTTGGATTCGTATAAATGATTCCTTTAAATTTTCAATGAAAAAACCAAAGATTCAATTTCCATTTCATGTGTGGGATAATTTAAGTCATGTGTATTTAGTTTTCTTGAAGAATAAGAAATTACCTTATCACTTTTCATCAAAACAAAACCAAGTCCCTTCAATAAAGAATCACCATAGATGACAAACTCACTATTTCAGGAAGGCAAGGACAAAACTAGAGCATTCACCAACCTCTTCTTCAAATCCTGAAATCAAACATCACATTCATCTATCCAAATATATTTAACCCCTTTTCTTGTTAACATAGTTATCATACTAGATAACCGAGTAAAGTTTATAAAAATCTATCAGTAATAACGTACTAATCCAAGCAAACTGCAAATATCGGAAACATTTTTATGTATTTTTCATTCATCAACCACTTTCGTTTTTGTAGTATAAACGTTTATTTCATACTTATTTAAAATGTTCCCACGAAAATAAATCTTTTGTGACCAAAAAACACACTTTCTGAATTTTCCATACAGTTTATTTTCTTTCAAGGTTTGTAAAAGAACTCTTAGATATTTTTCATGATCTTATTTACCCTTAGAAAATACTATAATGTCATCCATAAACACGACCAAAAATATATCCAAGAACTCATGAAATATTCTATTCATAATATTCATGAATATAGGATGTTCGTTAGTTAACCCAAATGGCATAAAAACAAAATCATAATTCCCATATCTAGTACGAAAAGTTGCTTTCGGGATGTCATCCTCATTCACCTTCAGCTGATGGTATCTAAATCTCAAGTCAATTTTTCAAAAGTACTGAGCTCCCTAGAGCTGATCAAACAAGTCATCGATATGTGGAAAATGGTACATATTTTTAATAGTGATGTTATTTAATGCACTATAATTAATGAAAAGTATCATGGAAACATCTTTCTTTTTAACGAAAAAAACATGAGCACCTCGTGGTGAAGTGCTAGGACAAATGAAGCCTTAAACAAGCAAATCCTGCAACTGATTTTCGAATTAACGAAATTCTATTTGAGCCATATGATATGGGGGTTTTGAAAATGTCTTTGCATCAAGAACTAAGTATATTGTGAATTTGACTTCCCGATTAGGTATGACACTGGGTAACTCATCATAAAAACATCAAGTTATTCACTTACCACTAGAATGTCTTTAATCTTAACAGTTCCCTTATATTCAATAATATAATATATTTAAAATTCATTTCCATATTTCAACAGTTTCTCAGCTTCTTGATATGTTATCAGTTGTATGGGTTCATTATTGTGTAAAAACTAAAACTCTTTCTGAAAAACAACTTGTTTATCTCTAGAGTTAATCTTTGTATGATAAATAGAAAGTCAATCCATTCCCATAATAACATAAAACTCTATTAAGGGAAAAAACAAGGTTTACATGTAAATTATTTCCACATAACACACTAGAAATAGTCTTATAATTCCTATTTCCCATAATAATTTCCTCTGGTGTTTTAACAATAAGTTTCAATCTCATTTTTTGAGGGGATATTTACAATTTAGTAGAAACTTTCTCAGAAATGAAAGAACGTATAGAGCCCGTATCAGAAAAAACATTATCAAAATCAGAGTAAACCAACAAGGTACTGGATACAAAATCATTGGATGGATCAAAAAATATTAACTTAGTCAAAAAGGATCACACTACACATTTCTGCTTATAGTCTGGCTTCTTTGCCTCATTCAGATCTCCCTTTTCAAATGCATTTGCAAAAAGACCCATATCACCACAATTAAAACACTTTACAACTTTATTACCAGGATTAGACTTTGAATAATTTTCATTACTATCTTGGGCCATATTTCCAAACTTACCACATCAAAAAAACGTCCCAGTTTAAATAATACATTCCCCAGGGTGCTTCTTGGAACAATTTTCACAAACTGGAAATAGCATTTTCTTACCATCAAATTTCATTATTGGATTCTTACCCATCACTTGCCTTATGGTCCTCTTCTTCTCTTGGTTTTAAAAGTACATGTTATCATTATTAAACTTTATTTCTACCCTTTTAGGACATTAGACAAGTTTCTCATATCTTTTGAATTCATGGGAGGCCAATGCCTTTCGATACCTTGGCTTCAATCCTGAGTAAAAACGGTTGATTTTTCTATCAAGATCTAGAAAATTATTTAGAGTATACCTCGCCAATCAGGTGAGTTTTGAATCATACATAGCCACTAAATATTCCTCCTTTTTCTTAAATTCATGGAATTTACTCTCCATCCCAATTATCACCACCTTTGGAAACTATTTATCAAGGAAAATATTTTTAAATTCATCCCCTTTAAGGCATCAATCTCCTCTCTATCAATGATATACATTATCATTGACCACCACTGATCATCTTAAGCTTCAAAATGATAAATGGAAATATATGACTTTTTATTATCGGAACATCCCATAACATCGAATATCTTTTCAAGAGCTTTAATCTATCCTTTTGTATCTACTAGTTCAGAAGATCCATTTAAAGTAGGAGGGTGTTGTATCATAAAAGTTTCCACTATTGCCATGTTCTATTGTGGAATATCTAGTTGTTCTCTTACATGGATGTCACCACTATTTATTTCTTACGTTAGTTGATCCATTACTATCACAAACTGATTAGCTCCAATCCCTACCACTCAGGGCTACAAATTAGGAAGGATTTCATTATATCGGTGACTCTCCTCTTCAGATTCCTTGTTTCTTCTACGAACAACCATTCTGAACAAACATATCTTTGTCGAAGAAATATGGTAATCATTAAATTCTATAACATTTCAAATTAACCGTATATTAAAAAATATTTATGGTATTATATTACTACCATCCTAACCCCCAAAGTTATCTAAACCATCCTCTCATACCAACTATAAGGACCCAGTCTTATTACAATATATGATCTTTAATTTAGTCAAGAATACACTTCCTTTATCATTGAGGATATTTTAAAATTTATATATTTAGATAATTGGAACATAATACATTTATAACATTACACATTAATAGAGTGGATACCATAAAAACTGTATTTATTTCCTTCAAAATATAAAACTTTCCAGGAAAACATGGTTTCTTTGACAATTATTCAAACATTTAAATTGGATTCCTTCTTTGTCTTACACATCCATATAACCTGTGAAAGTCATTTAAAAACATGGTAGAAGCACAAAAAGCTCTATAAGGGATATAAAAATAATTAAAGGGAACATTAGTCCAGGAATACTGGTAACATATAAAATCATTTCCATAAGTCACACTTGTCACCCATATATACTTACCTTGTGAAACATGAGATTTCCAAAAAATTCAAAAAATACATAATAACATAAATAAATCCAAAAATGTATATTGGGACATTTATTGTATTATATTATAACCCTCATGGCTACCTTATAATTTGTAACCCGCATGGCTACCTTACAATTTGTGTAACCTTAACAGTTACACTTGGAGAAACCATACGGTCGACCACCAACATACACATAACCAATGAATTGGAGGAAGATATAGGTCGCACTCTTCATCATAAACAATTACCAAGAACCATACCACAATCATAAAACATTAATAATTGCATAAAAACATTGCTTTTTAATTTCGAAAAATAGAATTTTAAAGGAGGTTTTTAAATGAAAACTCTCTTATAAATATCATATTATTAAAGTGAGACATAAAAGAGTGGATGTAATTAGTATATACAATATAAAACCACATAATTGAACATAATATAAACAAAAACCATCACACAAACAATTCTAATACCACATAAATAATGAATTAATAGTTTACCTCAAAGAATGGAAATCGAGTTAATAATTCCCTTACCTTGGGTTCACCTTACTTAAAAATTGATTAAAACTCCATTATAATTTTTAAAATATTGTTATTAGTATTTTAAATAAATTTTTCATATTTATAACATCTTATATGATCATTTCATAACCTCATTTTACCTTTAAATTATTATTATTTGGTTCCTTGTATTTTTTTGGGTGCGTTATTTACATGATTTCCATGATTGATTCAAGATGGATATTCTTGTCAATGGGAAATGAAACTCTATAATTGGAATGGAGTGGTATTTAAATTTTTATTGAACCATAAATTATACCATTTATTATTTTTCATTCTTACATGAGGATGATTCATATGTTAAATCATTATTGATATTTGTTTAGGTAATTTTGGCGATTCTTCGATTGTAATGAACTCATTTGTTTTATAAGTTAATAACAAGTGTATAAAATAATTCCAGAACCATATATAAGATATGATACAAAAATTATTATCTGGTTCAGCCATATAAATGGTTTCATGACAAATATTTAAGAAATTAAATGAAATTGAAATCACATCATCCATGATGTCGGTAAATCAACACATCAGAGACAGTGTTTTAATTTCTTAAATAAGTGGGAGAGGAGAAGAAATATAATGGTTATTATTCCATAAAAATGATTAAATAAAGAATATATATAAGATACTAGATCATTCATTCCTCTTGGATAATATTATGTTAGTAATGAAAAACAAAATAAACGAATCTTGAAATAAATGAAAATTTGAGAAATCCCTTGCGAAAATTCGACAACCTAAAGACGTTGCTTAAAATTTCATAAAATATTTGTATGCAAAAAATGGGTTACTTAATCATTATTAAATAATATGGGAATTAATGGGGATATTTAATGACATATACCAACAAAATCCAAAGAAATTAAAAGGAATAACATATAATGAAAGAAAAAAAGAAAACAAAAGAGGATGTTTACCTCTTGATCTCTTCTCATAGAGATCCTTCTTAAGGCATTTGTTTTTGGCCTTTTGGTGATTCTAGAAGCTCTAGGACGTGGGTAAGATCCTTATGATAATTTTTGGGTAGAACTTAGGTAAGGATCGAGGCTTGAGATGTGTGGGAGTAAGATGGGAATGACAGTGGTATTTATAGTGGAGGGGTGGGGTATTTTTCATTATTTTAATCATTATGATAATATTGTTTCTCAAGAATATGACTAATATGAATTAACGTGACCCCAAATATTAATAATGGAATTTTAGTTCTAACCAAGTGGTTTTACATCACTTATATTTTCATAAATAGTGTATTTAACTAATAATTTGAATATACGGTATTTTACCATATTTCACTATTCATAAAGATTTCATGAATTTCAGAAAAATTCCAAAACCTCACCCTAACCATTCTTTGACTTGTGTAATTAAAAAATGAACTCCATTTTTTGAAAATAATTATATAAATATTATTAATTTATTTCTTTAAATAAAATCATACTTTATTCAAAAATTAACAGTTTTAATTATATAACTACTTTTTTATTACATTGAAAAATTAACCAAGATGTCATTATCTTAAAGCCTTAAGAAAATAAAATAATAAGAAAAATTATGCATTTGGGTTATATTACTATTCATAATACAATTCATAAGGGTATGTTACTATTCACTAAAAATAATTTTGTTCTATCTGACTCCAAAGAACTTACTGAACATAATTGTAGATGACTGTTTTTCGAAATTCAAAACAAGGAAGTAGAAAAAATATGTTTAAAGGCTAGTTATAAATATATACTTAAAATAATGTTTCATGAATTTTTTTTATGGCTTATTGTGTTACAAAAATTTCTCCTCAACATCTCTCCCATAATCATAGAATACTCCCCTTGGTTAGATATTCATTCAATGAATCCATTTGGTGCAAACCAATAGGAGTGACCCAAAGAAGAGATGACCCCTTTCGTCAGGTTCTTTAGTTTTATTTCCATTATCTACCCCCTAAACTCTCTTCATTAAATGATTATATAACCACACCAGTATCTTAAATATACTAATATGTTATTATCTTAAGGTTTAAACCATCACTTATACAGAATTCAATCTAATGGGTACAAACATATTATTTATGTGTACGGTTAACTACTGTCTCACGAAACAATTATTTTTTTGATTTCCTTTACCATCATTCATGGAGGTCATTATGATTGATACTGTATTTATATAGGATATATAGAATAAGAATAATTTCTTTTTAATTCATTATTTTTCATATCAAATGTACCTTTATGCATTCATCTTGTGGGAATACGATAACATCGTTTTTGGAAGTGTGGACTACCGCCTCCTCAAAGATATGTAATTTGTTCACGATATAAATGGTTAATATAAATGATTGTTTTAATATACCTATGAAAAAAATATTACATTAATATTATACTAGAATTATAATATATATATTTCATTTTCTTTTCATTCTTTTAATATCACAAATAAATAAAAGTAACGTCAATTCGTACGTACGACCTACTGTCTCCAGGAATGATGCATTACATTTCATATCTCCAAATATTATATATTATTATAAATATATATATATACATAATATATATAGTTATATATATATATATCTCTCTTTTTTTACAATCTATATATGATTAATCTATTATTTAATTTATAGGAACAGTATGTAACAATTAAATATATACTCGAAAGGCTGGGCCTTTAACACCTGAAATAGTGAAAATAATGAAATATTATTTAAAAACGGGTAACAAGATATTATAAGAAGTTAATTAATGATATTATAAAAAATTTCATGGTTACGGTATTGGTTAGTGACATCTTTAAAACAATTATACATGAAGCTAAATGATTTTCACCAAAAAAGAAAACACAAGGTAAGGGATTTTCATCTTACTTTTTACATCAATGAGATAAATGTCATATTCACCACTTAATAATTTTTCAGGGTGTATCAAATTTCCCTTTTGATATATTATATCATTAATACGTTTTTCTTCATGGTATTTAAAACATTCTTTTAATGTTATTCCTTCATGAGGCTTATAATCTAAAATGTTTGAAAGGGGTATGGGACACTTTGGAATATTTAGATATTATTTTCTTAAAGAATAATCATAATGGTATTTTCCAATTTACCCACTTCATATTTTCAAACAATTCATCTATTTAGTGTAATGTATATTTTCTTTTTATGGTTTCCTTATTCAACATTTGGTATTCAATGCACAATCGAAGGGATCTTCCGGCCTTGTTTGCAAAAATTACAGGACCAACCTAAGGAGAGACGCTCGGGCGAATTAATCCTCTTGATTCCAAATAATATAGTTCAATATTTATTTCCCTCAAATTGGTGTAGGCCATAAAAAACGATGGAAGAGATATCATATGTGTTCCCATTTCCAAAAAAATCAAGAACCCCGCATCCCCGCTCAAGGGGAAAGCATGAAAAATCATCTGGAAATACCTCTGGGAACTCATTCACTATATGAGGTAATCCCCCCTCATGGTAATGAACATCATTCTCTAGCACAAAATATTACAACTGGAAGAACATATTCCCTGACTCTGGGAATGGAGGCCCCGCACGACCTGACCAAGGATCTCATTCCCTTAGAAAAACCTAAGGATTCCCATCAGGTTCCATGAAACTCACCTTCCGCCAATAACAACCGATGTGATCTTGAAAGTGAACATTCCAATGCACATCGAGGATTTTTTAACGAATTTCCATATCCAATACCAAGTTGTCCTAAACCATCTCAACCACTAACATGGAAATCACACATGACGAGAACCTGAGACCCTGCTCTTTCTTCTTACCCAATGACGTCACCAAATCTATCGTAAAGGACAACAACTTGGTTAAAAAATTCTGGAGGATCACAATATGGGTAGAGATAAATTAAATAGAAGCACCAGTATCAAAAATAATGGCAGCTATAGAAGATTCATTAGAAATGGTACCTAGAACTGTTGAAGTCCCTACAAATGATTCTATTGGTGCATGATCCACATAATGGAGATGTCTCGTCTTTTCCTGAGAACAGTCACTCACCTATGGCTCTACCCTAAACTAGATCTTCCCAAAAGACAATATGGTCCTTCTTCTAAGGCCACTAAACCGAGAAACCACTGTCCTAGATGGCTCTAACTGAACTGGAACTCCCCTTGAACCATAGATCTATCCCCACTCTGGAGTGTACATTCCACCTTTCAAAATCAAAGAAAGCACCCCATAGCTCCACACTAATAAAAAATCCTCATAAGATATGTACCTAAAGTTCAGGTGTTCCCTAGCCTCCTACACTGGTGGCATGCAACAGACCTCACATCAGAATCCACATAAGAGAATTTCATTGGAGGATGGCCTGAACAATTAACTCTCTTCTTCTATTTCCCCTCTCACATCCTTTTATTCTTAAATTATCTACCACTACCCATCACTGATTCCATCCTAGAGAAACCGGACCTTCCTTTACAATCAATCTCTACAATGCAAGCCTGGTCAATAACTTCCATATAGTTCTTCATCTTGAATAGGAATACAATAGAATAGATCGTTGGCCCAATCCCTTTTCAAATATCTAATCCTTTATCTATTCATTAGAGACTATCTCAAGGGCATATCATACTTGATCGAGAAAGAGATTGGAATACTCTATCACTGACTGGTCCCCTTGAACGAGATCCATTAACTCTCGGGATCTGGAATAATTCTAGACATTGAGATAGTACTTTTCAGTGAAGATAGTCTTTTAGTCTTTAAACTCATCTCCTCATGCTTCCTAGCATGAACCACTATTTCCCACCACCTAGGAATGGAACCCTATAGTAAAAAAGGAGTCACAATTCACCCTAACCACATCATGTGAGTCAAGGAACTCAAACATGAATTCGATCTTCTCAAGACACACCTATAATTCCTGAGGCTTCATGCATCCTTAGAGTGTAAGAGGCTTTTTCTTCAGAGACTCAGGGGCTTTGTCCTTCCTTAGACCATGGTCATCTTCTATACCTGGAGTAGTATAATAATTATAAGTAGATCTATATCCTAGATCTTAGACAGCCCATACCACATCTTCTACCAACCTTTGATCATGTGGTGAGGGAGAACTGTCTTAATCTTTCTCATGTGGGTGCACTGCTGATTTCCAGGGTGGAATGTTTCTACCAAAGGAAACAGTCACAAGAGAAAACATCAGTACAAAATTTCTGAAAAAAATTATAAACAAAATATATAATAAATAAAATCAAACTCATCACAATAATGAGATAAACATCTACTTTACTCCCACCCAATATGCACATGTTGTCTATAGCCCACACATCCCACCTAGAAGAAAAGTTAAACAAATAATACCAAGACCACATAGTGACTTAGGATCTGTCATGAGAGTTGTAGGTCAGGCACCCTACTCATATCCAGAACTCTGATCCTCAATATTACTAGCTCTTCTCTAACCATAATCATCCCAAAGAATAACAAAACCCTAAGAGATTAACCTCCACTGATTCCATTTTTTCACGAACCAGATCTAGTCATCGTCAAAACTATCACCCTACCCGGTCCATGTAAAGGACCTATGGGAGTCCCCTATCACCATGGGCTACAAAAAGTGCTCAGGTGTCATAAATATTGGTTTGGGAATGATTTACCTAAGTTTTGAAGCATAAAAAACCAAAAATAATAAATAAATTCCATCTGAAAATTTAGTCCAAACAATCCTGTTATAAAATTCAGAATTGAAATACATGGTTTTAGACAAATCCCAAGGGGGACACAACTCAAAATTAGGAGAATATAAAACTCTAGAACCACCACATGATAATGGGATCTCATCCCCAATCCTTCTCCACAACACTACATCAAGTATGGAAGCTAACAATCTGATCCACCATCTCCAAGGACATTTCCCTTAACTGTATCAAACATAAAAAATTCTACTTAAAAAAAATGGGTATGTATGGTGTGATCTTAATCCCAATTGGATTCCACCCAAAAATATTCTAGGTGATAAACATTTTAATAAAAATAAATCTTGCAAGTCTTGTAAATAACAAATTCTAGTAATAATTTTAATAGTATGCAACTTCAAATGAAAACAGTTTTTAAGGAATAAACATTAAGAAATGAAAAAGTTTGAGTAAAATATCCTTGATACTGAATCATCCATCCAATCACACTATATTATGATGGTATGTACAATATATTAAATGATCACTAATCATAGGAACACCCCTAGGATCATGCTAGTTGTGGGCCCTAAGTACATCACATATCAGTTTAAAGGAAATCGTAATCCATATCCTTCTAATGAACAATCCACTAGTAGGGGAAACTCCAATAACCTAGTGGTCCCCAACATCATCAATTTTTAGTTAGTGTGGACATCATCAAACATGCTAAGTGAAACAGGTAAGATACCACTCTAGATCTCTAGCACACTAGTCCTAGTCTCTCCACCTAGATACTCGGGTTTCCCTCTTTGTGCTCAAACAAGTTCCACATGTAAAAGATTACCATTTTTACAAAAAACACCATTTCTATAACATACACACACCAAACAGTACCCAAAATTCCTTTTCACAGTTTTTGTAACTCTATAAACCATTCACAATTTTCATAAAACAACTACATGTACTAAAACAAGGTTTTGCACACCAAATCCATTTAAAACCCATATTTCAATGCCAAATTTACACCAATATCGTACCCACCCAGATTTTTCAGCCTAGAAACATTTAATAAAACACTTTCATGGATCTTAAAATTAACCCAAATGATACAACATTGAATACACATGAAAAAACCCCCATTTTTATGTCAAACATCAACTTTAAAATGAAACGCTCAATCAACGCTACCAAAAATGACTTTCCCACCACAGAAAAAGGTTAAGAAACTTTCTAAAAGGATTAAAAAGAAATAAAAATTCATACAAGAATGTCTACACGTGGAATCACCAACCATATATGTCAAAAAACCCAAATCCTAGTTCTAAACCTCAACCGTACCACCACCGCACCACAAGGGGGTAAAAATGAACCTAAATAAAAAAAATTGTACCAGGAGACCCAAAATAAAACCCCATGTACGAATACCTAGCTATTGGAAAGGTGGAACATCATGAAATATTTTTGAAATCCTATGTATACTGAATGATACCAGAGATGGGATCACTTACTTGAATGATCTTGAAGTCCCACCAACAAAAACCCCTTTAAAATTGTATTCCAATATATCTTTAGGGAGCTTGTAATCCTACCATGTCCATAAGGAATGGTAGGGGGAAGAAAGAAGTAGATTAGTTTTAAGCTTGTAAGGGAAAAATGGAATTAAAAATGATTTTTAATGGGCTAGACAACTGTGCACGGTTTGGATGCATGGTTTAGTAAATCGTGCTCTCAGTTCTATTAACCCAAAAATTTACAATTTTCATCAAAATTATAGGGGGTTGAAGGAAGAGCCTAGGGGTAAAATATAGGATAATAATAGGAGAGTAAAATACTAGAAAATAAGGGCATTTATATAACAATTATCCCCACCATGTAAGCTTTCCTCCATGGAAAGTGAACCCGAATCATGATCAGAAAACCAGATTGGGTACTCTTACTCAACCCATGACTTCTGCTCCCAAGTCTTCTGAAAATAATTACCATGCTTCCAAAGGACCCAAACCAATGGAATAGACTTCCCTCAAAACACCTTCTCTTGAGAATCCACTATTTTCACTGGCCACTCAAACAATGATATATTAGCCTCTATCTATAACTCTTCCAAATTCACCACATCAGATGGATCTGGATTGTACATAGTAAACTAGTATACATGGAATAAATCATTAATACATGTCAAATGAGAGGGAAAATACAATTTGTATGGCACCTTTCCAATACGCTCGATGATATCAAAAGGTCTGACATACCTTGGGGTTAGCATTCTTCACTTTTCTAAATGGAGGTGACCCAAACAAGGGGCCACTTTCAAGAATACCAGATTACCCACAGAACACTCTATATTTTGATGCCTATGTTCACCATAAGATTTATGGTGACTCTGATATTTAAATAACCACACACTGATCAACTTGAAATTCTCAGATGTGTCTTGCACAAGGATTGACCTCAACAATGAGGTCTCACTAACCTCAGCCCAACACAGGGGGACCGAAAAGCCGGACCATAGAGTGCCTCAAAGGATCCATTCAAAAAAAATATTGGTAACTATTATTATATGACAACTCTAACAAACCCAAATAGTTATCCCATGAATCACTTAAGTACAAGACACAGGCAGAGAGCATGTCTTTTAGAATTGGATTTTTCTACTCTATCCGACCATCCGTCTGAGGATGGTATATTGTGGTCATCTTAATCTGTGACCCCAAACCCTTATGAAGGCCTTCCCAAAACCAATTGTTGTAGAGGGGGTCTCTATCAAAAAAAACTTCTAATGGAACACCAGGAAGCCTTACCACCTCCTGAATATACAATCTTCCCCACTCATCCACTTTGGATGTATCTCTAAATGAAATGAAGTGGGATGATTTGGTCAGAAGATCAATCACAACCCAGGTATAATTCTTACCCTAAGGTTTACGAGGTAATCCAATTATGAAGTCCATGGAAACCTTGGACAACTTCCCAGTAGGAATGTGTAACTGTTGAAAAAAACCAGATGACCTTTGATGCTCTTCTTTCACCAATAAACATCGATAGCATCTCCACGTGAAAATTTTTATATCTCGCCTCATACCTGGACACAAAAACTTCCGACTAACATCATAGTACATTTTGGAAGCTTCAAGATGAATGGACTTCTGAGATGGGTGTCCATCTTGCATCACCACCTTCCACAGAGATAGTTGTACCATTGAACATCCATTGAATCCCAAGACTCCCATGGGAGATGAAGACCAATCATATTTTCTCTCCCCAACAAGAAGAAGCTACATCGACCACTGAAATACCTCATCATTGGGCAGCCCCCAGTGAATCAACTATAAAAGAGAAGTGTTCAACTAAATTCTCACCATGAACAAACATATATTTTCCTCCATGGTCTTCACATTCATCTAAGTAAATAGACCCATAAAATTCAACACATCACTAGACTTCCTCATAGCTTGCACTGGTAATTTTATTCTGAAGTAATTATCCACCAATTTACCCTTTCAAGGGGTATAGAAAATGTCAAAATAGAACCCCTGCAAGTACTCAATCCAACGAAATTTCCTCATGTTAACATCCTTCTAAGAGAAAATATAAGCCAAACTTTTATAGTCAGAGTAGACCAAAAACTTCTCCCCAATGATGTAGTGATTCCAAGTATTCAAAGAAAGTATATTCATTCCCAATTCCAATTCATGGGTTGAGTAACTCTTTTCATGTGGTTGGAGTTGGTGAGAGTCATATGCCCCCACATGATCACCCTGTATAGGAACACACCTGAGCCTCATACCTAAAGCATCACAATACACCACATAACCCTTTCAAGGTTTTTGAAAGATCATCATGGGGTAGTTTTAAATATCCTCTTCAACTCCTCGAATGGTGTCTGACATTCTGGGGACTATTCAAACATCACCCCTTTCTGTGGGAGCGCAATCATGGATGAATGAAGCCAAGATAAATCCAAAACAAACCACCTATAATAACCTACCCAGACAAGAATAATCATGATCTTTAAGAAATTATTTGACTACTCCAATGACATAACTGCACTCATCTTCTCGGGGTCCATAGAAAAACTTTGTTCTGAGATGACAGGACCAGGGAACTTCACTTCCCTGATCCAGAATGTTCACCTGGATAACTTTTCATAATGGCGATGATCCCACATAGTTCCCAATATGATACGAAAATGATGCTCATGATCTTCCTCAGATTCAGAGCTAACCAAGAATTCATCCCCAAATACCATGAAAAAAGAGTCTATATTTTTGTGGAACACCCAATTCATGTGTTCCATAATGAAAACCAGAGTGTTGGTCAATCCAAAGGACATGACCAAGTACTCAATGATTTCATACCTACTTCGTAAGGCTTTCTTTGGGATATCCGCCTCTCTCACTCTGACTTTTTGGTAACCCGGAGACAATTCTATCTTGGAAAAAAAATTCCCCCTTCATATGATTGAAAAAGACATCTATTATTGGGAAAGGATATTTTTTTATGGTTACCTTATTCATATTATGGTAGATAATGCACAACTGGGTGGATTTCTTAGCCTTCTTGGTAAAAATAATTGGGGTACCAAAAGGAGAGATGCTCAGGATAATGAATCCTTTTGGATTCATAATTGTCAAACTATATCATTAATTACCTCAACTTATTGGGGGTTATATGACATGAGGGAAGAGATATTAGTTTCGCTCCTAGAAAAAAAAATCATTCAAGAACTCCATGTCTCTCTCTAGGGTAAATCCAAAAAAATCATCGTGAAATACCTCCGAACACATCCACAACATCTGGTAATCTACCCTAAGGGTAATGACCATTTTCCTCTAGCATGAATGATAATAACTGGAAGAAAATATTCTCCATCTTTGGGAGTGGAGGTCATGCACAACCTCTCTGACGATCTAATTCCCAAAGAAAACTCTGAGGATTCCCATTAGGTTATGTCAAACTCACCTACTTGCTGTAACATTCTATGTGCACTTAAAAGTGAACCATTCAATCCATTCTTATGATAACATCAAAAATCTCCATATCCAATAGCAAGAGTTCACACTCCATCTCAATCCCTAACACAGAAAAGCGCATATGATGGGCACATAATACCTTTCTCTTTATTCTTTCCCAATAGTGTCACCAACTCCCTTGAAAGGGAAAAAAATAGGTTCAAAAATTAATTAGGTACACAATACAGGAAGAGATAAAATAAAAATAAGCACGAATATCAAAAAAAATGAAAGCTAAAGAATATTCAATCCAAATGGTACCTCGGATTGTCGAAGCCCCTGCATTTAATCCCACTAGTGCCTAATCCACAACATAGAGATGACTCGTCTCTTCCTAAGAACAGTCACTCATTTGGACCTCTACCATGAACTGGATCTACCTAGAAGACAATCTGAGCCTGCCTCCATGGCCACCAAACTGAGAACCCACTGTCCTTGATGGCCCTAACTAAATTGGCACTCCCCTAGAATCCACAGACCCGGCCCGACTCTAGAGTGGATGTTCTACATGTAAAAAGTGTTTCACGTTCCCCATAGCTCCACACTTATAACAAGGCCTCGAAGTAGATGTGAATATAGGTTGGGTGTTCCCAAACCTCCTACACTAGTGAAACATAGCATACCTTGAATCAGAATACAAAGAAGAAAACTTCCTGGGAGAGTGGAATTAACTTCCACTTCCCCTCTTCCCTTTCTCCTCTCACATCCTTTTCTTATCTTGTGAACCACCACTTCCCATCACTGATACCATCCGAGAAAACTAGGCCTTCCCTTGCGATAAATATCTACCACAAAAGCCTGATCAACAACCTATATATAGTTCTTCATCTTGAATATAAATACCAACGAATATATCTCTGGACAAAATCCCTTTTCAAATCTCTAAGAATACATCTATTCATTAGAGACTATCATGGAGGCATATTAGACTAGCTCAAAAAAGAAGTTGGAATACTCCATCACCTAATGGTCCCCAGAATGAGATCCATAAACTCCCAGGATCTAGCGTAAGTCAAGCCTTTAGGATAGTACTGGTCATTGAAGATATCCTTATAGTCCTTCTAACTCATCTCTTCAGGATTCCTATCTTGAAGCACTATATTCCACCACCTACGATCAACACCCTATAGTATAAAGGAGTAACACTTCACACTAACTAACTCAAGTGAGTCAAGGAACACGAACATGCATTTGATCTTCTCAAGACACTCCTCTACTTCCTGAAGCTTCAGGATACCTCAAAAAGTATGAGGCTTTTTCATCAGAAACTCTGGGATTTGACCATCCTCAGACCAGGTTCATCTTCTATAGCTAGAGAAGGAGCACGATTTGGAGCTGGTACCTATCCTAGAGCTTGGATAGCTCAGAACACAGCTTCTACCAACCTCTAATCAAGTGGGGAGAGAGAACTCTCCTCACCTACCCCTTGTGGGTGCATGGGGTATTTCCAAGGAGGAATGTTGCTAAAAATGGAAGCAGTAACAAGAGAAAACAAAATTACAACATTTTTGAAAAAAATAGTAATAAAATAAATTATAAATAAATCAAACTAGTCACATTAATGAAATAAACATCTTCTTCACTCCAACCCAATATCCACATGGATTCTATATCCCACACGTCCCACCTAGAAGAGAAGTCATACAAATAATCTCCACACCACATAGTGACTCAGGATCTATCATGAGAGGTGTAGTTCAGAAACCCCTCTCATATCCAAAACTCTAACCCCTGATAATACTATCTCTTTCCTAAACAGACTCATCCCAAATAAAAACATATCCTAAAGAGATTAACCTCCTCTGATTCCATTTTTCACAAACCAGATTTGGACACCATCAAAACTGGCACCTGACCCAGTCCATGGAAGGGCCAGAAGGGAGTTACCTATTGGAACAGGCTGGAAATGGTGCTTAGATATCACAAATATTGGTTTGGGGATGATTTAACAGAGTTTATACGGGTAAAAAAACCAAAAATAATAAATAAACTACATCTGATGATTTTTTCCAAACAAACCTGTAATAAAATTCAGAATTGAAATACAAAGTTTTATAAAAATACAAAGAGGGACACTACTCATAACGATATAAAAATAAAACTCTAGAACCACCACACAGTAAGGGGCCATCATCCCCAATCCTTCTCCACAACACCGCATCATGTATGGAAGCTAACAACACGAACCACTATCTCCAAGGACCCTGCTCTTACCTATGTCATACATAACCAAGTCTAATAAAACCCAAAGGGGTAAGTAGGGTGTAATCCTAATCCCAATATGATTCCACACAAAAATATTCCATTTGATAAACATTTTAAGACAAATAAATCTTGAAAGTCTTTAAAATAATAAATGTTAGAAATAATTTTAATACGATGCAACTTCAAATGAAATCATTTTTTAAGGAAGAAACTTTATCAAATGAACACTTTTTAAGAAAATATCCATGATGCTGAATTTTACAGCTAGTCACACTATATTCTAATGGTAAGTACAATATATTCAAGGATCACTAATCGTGGGAACACACCTAGGAAATAGCTAGTTGTGCACCCTAAGTACATTGTATCTCTGTTTAAAAGAAACCATAATCAATATCCTTTTCATGAACGAGCCACTAGTTGGGGAAACCCTAGTATCCTAGTGGTCCCTAACATCATCAATGTTTAGCTGGTGTCTCCATCATCAAACTTGATAAGTTAAATAGGGATGATACCACTCTGGATCTCTAGAACACTAGTCCTAGTCTACCAACCGAGATACTCGGGTTTCCCTCTTTGTGCTCAAATGAGTTCCACTTGTTAAAGATTACCATTCTCACATAAAAACATCATTTTTGTACCATAAACATACCAAATAGTACCAAACATGACATTTCACCTTTTTTAACTCTATAAACCATTCAAAATTTTCATAAAACAACTACAAGTAGAAAAACAAGGTTTTTCTCACCAAATCCTTTTAAAAACCCATCTTTCAAGGCCAAATTTACACCGATACAAAACCCAACCATATTTTTCAGCCCAAATATTTTAATAAATCAATTTCATGGATCACCAAATATACCATGCTGATACAACATTTAATATACTTTAAAAACACCATTTTCATGTCAAAATACAATATTAAAATTAAACTCTCAATAAACACTACAAAACTGACTTTCTCACCACACAAAAAGGATAAAATACATTCTAAAAAGTTAAAAAGAAATATAAATTCATCCAACAATGTCTACACATGTAATAACCCACCTTATATGTCAAAAAAACCCCAAATCCGTATGTGAAACTTCAACAACACCACCATCGCACCACAAGGGAGTGGAAATAAACCTAAATCCACAATATTGGACTAGGAAACCCAAAATTAAAACCTAGGTACGAATCCCTAGAAATTAAAAAACTATAACTTCATTATAGAGGGATGAAAACATAAGGAGAATGGATGAAACAAGAGAGGGAATCACTTACTTGAACGATCTTGAAGTCCCACCACCAAAAACACCTTAAAAATGTATTCTAGGAGAGTTTTAGAGAGCTTAGAATCCTATCTTGTCTACAAAAAATGGTAGGGGAAAGAAAGGGGAAATTTATTTTTAAGACTGGAAGGGAAAAGTTGGAATTACAAATGATTTTTAATGAGCTAGACACCTGTGCACGGTTTGGCCGCATGGTTTGGTAAATCGTGCTCCAAGTTCAATCCACCCAAAAATTTACAATTTTCATTAAATTCATGTGGTTTTGGAAGGGAGCCTAGGAAAAAATATTGGATAAGAATAAGAGAGGAAAATACTATAAAATAAAGGTATGGATGTAAAAATCCTCCCCACCATGAAAACTTTCCTCCTCAGAAAGTCAACCTGAAGAAAGATCATAAAACAAGATTGGGTACTCTTACTCAACCCATGACTTATAATCCAATTTATTGTGAACAGAATTACCATGCTACCAATGGACCTAGACTAGTGGAATAGACATCCATCATATCACCTTCTCTTGAGAATCCATTATTCGCACTTTCCACTCAAACACTGATACATTAGGCTCTATCTATACCTCTTCCCAATTCACCACATGAGACAGATCCGTATTATACTTAATCAACTATGATACATCGAATTAATCATTAATAGGTGTCTAATGAGAGGGAAAATACAACTTGTATTTCAAATTTCCATTTCACTTGGTGATCTCAAAAGGTCTGACATACCTCAGGGCTAGCATTCCCTGCTTTCCCAAAAGGTGATGAACCAACAAGGGGACACTTTCATGAACACCTAATCACCCACAAAAAACTCTATATTTAAATGCCTATGGTCACCATTATATTTTAGTGACTCTAAGCTTTCAATAACCACTATGTTATCAACTTGACCTTCTCAAATGTGTCTAGCACAAGGCTTGACCCCAAAAATGAGGTCTCAACTACCTAAACCCAACATAGGGAGACCGATAAGGCCAACCATAGAGTGACTTAAAGGATCCATTAGAATCAATTTTTGTTAAATATTATTATAACAAAACTCTTCCAAAACCAAATGGTTATCCCATGAATCACTGGAATATAGGACACATGCATCCGATCTGTCTGACCATCCGTCTGAGGATGGTATATCTTGGTCATCTTAATCTGTGACCCCAAAGCCTTATCAAGGCCCTCCCAAAACTAAGAGGTGAATTAGGGGTCTCTATTTGACATAACTGCTAATGGAACACCATGAAGCCTTACCACCTCATGAATATAAAATCAACCCCACTCATCCACTTTGTATTTATCTCTGATCGGAATAAAGTGGGCCTATTTGGTCAGATGGTTAATCACTACCTAGATGGAATTCTTACCCCGAGGTGTATGAGGTAATCCAATGATGAATTCCACATAGACCTCATCCAACTTTCCAGTAGGAAGGGGTAACTACTGAATCAAAACAGATGACCTTTGATGTTCTTCTTTCACCTGTTAACATGTACAACATCTCAACATAAAATTTGTTATATCTTGACTCACACATGGACATGAAAACAAATAACTAACATCAGAGTACATTTTGGTAGCTCCAAGTTCAACGAACCACTGAGACAGGTGGCTATCCCGCATCACCAACTTCTTCAGAGACATAAGTACCATTGAACTACCATTGAAGCACCATATTACCTTGGGAGACAAAGTCCAAAAATAATTCATCTCCCCCCATGAATAAAATGCATCGAACACTGACATAGCTCATAATTGGGCTTCTGTAATCAAATCTACTATAAAAGAGAATGGTTCAACTGAACGCTCTCCAAGAACACACCTCCATTTCACTCTATGATCTCAACATGCATCTGAGTAAAGAGCCCCATAAAATTCCACTCAACACTAGACTTCTTTAAAGCCTACACTAGTACATTTCTTCTCAAGTAATTAGCCACCACATTACCCTTTCTTTGGGTATAGAAGATTTCAAAATCGAACCCCTACAAGTACTCAATCCAATGACACTTCCTCAGGTTAACATCATTCTAAGAAAAAATTTAGGCTAAACTTTTATGGTTAGAATAGACCAAAAACGTATCCCCAAAGAGGTTTTGATTCTAAGTCTTCAAAGCATGCATATAAATTTCCAATTATAATTCATGGGTAGGGTAATTCTTTTCCTGTGTTCGGAGTTGGAATGATACATACACCACCACATAATCACCCTACGTGGTAACACACCTGAGGCCAACACCTAAAGCGTCACAATACACCACATAACCCATTCTAGGTTTTGGAAAGATCGCCATTAGAGGCAGTTTTCAATATCCACCTCTACTCCTCAAATGATCTCTGACATTTTGGGGTCCATTCAAACATCACCCCTTTCTGGGGGTGTGCGGTCATGGCCAAAGAAATCCAAGATAAATTGCAAACAAACCACATTTTATAACCCGCCCTAACGAGAAAACCACTGATCTTGAACACAATATTTGGTTTCTCTAATGAAATAAATACACTGATCTTCTTGGGGTCCATCGAAAAACCGTGTCCAGAGATGAGAGAACCCTAGAACTTCACTTATCTATTCAATAAAGTTCACTTGGAAAACTTTGCTAAATTATGACGATATTGAATAGTGCCCAACATGATCCACAAATTATGCTCATGCTCTTCCTCAGATATAGAGTTAACCATGATTTCATCCAAAAATACCACAAAAAAAGAGTCTATATTCTGGTGGAACACCCTATTCATGAGTTCCATAAATACCACTAGATTCTTGGTCAATCCAAAAGGCATGACCAAGTACTCAAAGTCATTATACCTGCTTCAGAAGTCTGTCTTCAGGATATCCTCCTCTCTCACTCTGACTTTGTGGTAACCCGAAAGAAATTCTATCCTAGAAAACAAAATTACGCCCTTCTTCTGGTCAAAAAATTCATCTATTCGAGGAAAAGAATATTTGTTTTTGATGGTTACATTATTAATATTATAGTAGTCAATTCACAACTGAATGGATCTATCAACCTTCTTTGAAAGAAGAATTTGGGTGGCCCTAGGAGAGATGCTCCGGAGAATGAATCCTTTAAATTCAAAATCTTCCAGCTATATATTAAATTACCCTAACTCGGTGGGTTCCATACGACACAATGGAAGAGATATCAGCTATGTTCCAGTGCCAAATCATTCAAGAACTCCATGCCTTTCTCTGGGGTCAATCCTAAAAAATCATCTATAAATACCTCAAAAAATTCATCCACAACCTGAGGTAATCCACCGTCAAGGGAACGTCCATTTTCTTCTAGCATGAATGATAATAACCAAAAGACAATATTCTCCAAATTTAGGAGTATAGGTCCAGCACAACCTGACTGAGGATCCAATTCCCCAAGAAAAACATGAGGATTCCAATTAGGTTCTGTGAAACTCACCTGCCACCTGTAACAATCATTGGGCACTTAAAAGTCAACCAGCCAATTCATGCCTAGGATTATATCAAAAAGGTCTATATCCAATACTAAGAGGTCACACTCCATATCAATCTCTGACTTAGAAAGCACACGTGACTGGAACCTTAGACCTTTCTTCTTATTCTTACCCAACTGTTTCACCAACTCCATCACAAAGGAAAACAGCTGGGTTGGAAAATTCAGTAGGTACACAATACAGGAAGAGATAAAAAAAATAGATGCACCATTATAAAAAAGAATGGAATCTAAATAAAATGCAATCCAAATGGTACCTTGAACTATCAAAGTCCCTGCATCTAATCTAGCTGGTGCCTGATCCATGGAATGGAGATGTCTCGTCTCTTCCTGTGAATAGTCACCCGCTTGTGCCTCTACCCTAAAATGTATCTTCCCAAAAGACAATTTGGCCTTTCCTCCACCGCCACCAAACTGATAACCCATTATTCTTGATGGCTCTAACTGAACTGGCACTCCCTTTGAATCCACATATCCGGCCCCACTCTCAAGTGGACGTTCCACCTTGAAAAAGTTTTTTTAAGTGCCCCATAGCTCAAAAATTATAACAAGGACTCAAAATAGAAGTGAATATAGGTTGGGAGTTCCATGCCTTCTCTCACTAGTGGAACAAGACGAACCTCACATCAGAGTCTATAGAAGAAGACTACCTGGGAGAATGGAATGAACTACCACCTCCCTTCTCCCCTTGATCCTCTTCCTTCTTTTTATTATCTGATAAACTACCGCTACCCATCACTGATACCCTCAGAGAGAAACTAGACCTTACCTTTCAATCAATATCCACTATATAATCCCAATTAACCACCATTATATACGTGTTCAGATTGAATAGGAATACCTGAGAAAAGATCTCTTGCCACAATCCCTTTTCAACTCTTTGAGCCTTCATCTATTCATTAGAGACTATCTTGGGGGAATACCGGACTATCTAAGCAAAGAGGTTCTTAAAATACATCACCTAATAGTCCCCCTGAATGAGATGTATAAACTCCTAGGATCTGGAAAACATCAAAACATCAGGATGGTAATACTCATTAAATATTTCCTTGAAGTTCTTCCAACTAATCTGTTAATGCTTCCCAACCTGATGCACTCATTCCCAACACCTTCTACTCGGACCCTCTAGTAGATATGAGGCACACTTCACCTTGATCTCGTTAGGTGTTTTAAGGAACTCAAACATGCATTCTCTCTTCTCAATCCACTCCTCTTCTTCTTGGGGATTCGTGCTACCACAAAAAGTATGAGGCTTGTTCTTCAGAAATTCCTAGGATTTTTCCATACTTGGACCTTGTTCATCTTCTCCAGCTAGAGAAGGAGTAGAAGTAGGATCTTATTTCTATCCTAGATCTTTGATAGCCCAGAACACAGCTTCTACCAACCTCTGATCAATCTTTATGGGATAACTCTCTCTCGATTTCTCCCATGTGTGGATGGGAGCTTTCTGAAGAGGCATGTAGCAACAAATGGAAATAGTCACAAGAGAAAACATAAATACAAAAATTATGAAATATTTCAGTAAAACATACATTATAAATAAATAAAATTCATCCCAATAATGAAATAAACATCTACTTGACTCCCACCCAATGTCTATGGGAAGTCTTTTTCCCACACATCCCACCTAGAAGAGAAGTCAAACAAAAAATCCTAAAATCCCATGGAGGCTTGAGATCTATCATGAGCATTGCAGGCCAAGAACCCTACTCATATCTAAAACTCTGATCCTTGATAGTCCTAGCTCCTGTACCAGAACCATCTGAAATAATTTCACAACCCGAAGAGCTTAACCTCCTCAGATTCCATTTTTGTCACACACAATATCTAGTATCCATCAAAACCATCTCCCAACCCAGTCCATGGTAAGTCTTGTAAGCTGTTTCACATCCCTGTGGGATGGAAAAAGTTCCCAGGTATCATGAACCATGGTTTTATAATGATTTAACAACATTTAGAAGTATTAAACAACCAAAAACATAAAATAAACTAAATTTCAAAATTTAGTCCAAACAAGCCTGTTATAAAATTCAGAATAGAAATATATGGTTTTAGACAAATCCCAAGAGAGAAACAACTAAAAATAGTAGAAAATATAACTCTATAACCACCACACAACAAGAGGCCATCATCATTAACCATTCTCCACAACACCGCATCAAGAATGGAAGCTAACAACTTGAACCACTGTCTCCAAGGACCTTCCCCTTAGCTATGTCAAACATAACCAAGTATATTTACACCAAAAGATGTAATTAAGGTGTGATGATAATCTTAGTAGTTTGAGACCTGAAAAAATTCCATGTGATAAACATTTTAAGACAAGGAAATTTTTCAAGTCTTATAAACAATAAATGCTAGTAATAATATTAAATGGATTCAACTTCAAATGAAATGGTTTTTGAAGAAGAAACATTGATAAATGAACAATTTTAATGAAAATATCCATGCTACTGAATTTCCCATCCAATCATACCATATGTCGCTGGTAAGTACCATATATTCTATGAGCACAAATCATGGGAACACCCCTAGGCACTAGCTAGCTGGGGGGAACTAGGTACATCATATTTTTGTGTAAAAGAAACCATAATCAATATCCTTCTCATGCAGGATACACAAGGAGGTGAAACCCAAATGGCATAGTTTTCCTCAACATCATCAAAGTTTACTTAGTGTTCTAAACATCAAAATAGAGAAGTTAAACAGGGATGATAGCACTCTGTATCACTTGCATACTAGACCTAATCCGCTCACCAGGATACACGGGTTTCCCTCTTTGTGTTTAAACAAGTTTCACATGTTAACGAATATGATTTCCACATATAAACACCATTTCTATAACATACCCAAACCAAATAGTACAAAAAATTCCTTTCTAACCTTTTTTTAAATCAATAATACATTAAAAAAATCCATAAAAGAACTTCAAGTACTAAAACAAGGTTTTGCACACCAAATCTATTTAAAAACCATATTTAAAGGACAAATGTACACCAATACCATACCCAACAATATTTAGAATCCAAAAATTATTTAATAAAAAAATTTATGGATCACCAAAAAACCCCAAATGATACAACATTTATTACACATGAAAAACACCCATATTCAAGTCAAAATGAAACTTTAAAATGAAACGATCGATCGACACTACAAAAAATGACTTTCACACCATACAGAAATGATAGGAAACATTCTAAATAGGTTATAAAAGAAATATTAATTCATATAGGAATATATACACATGGAATCACCTACCTTATAGGTAAAACCCCCCAAATCATTGTGTGAAACTTCTATCGCACCAGCGTTGTGCCACAAGGGAGTGAAAAAGAAACTAAATCCAAAAAAATGGACCATGAAACCCAAAATAAAACCCTAGTTATGAAGGATTATCTTATATATAGTTTTAGCTTCAAGTAAGAGAGAATAATCCCCTTGGATGATTAATGAAATAAGAGAGGTAATCACTTAATTTAAAGATCTAGAAGTTACACCACCAAAAACAGCTTTAAAAATTGTTTCCATGGGAGCTTTAGGGCGGTTTTAAGACTTACATGGTTGTAAGTAAATAAAGGGAGAAAAAAAGGGTCATATGAGGTTGAATCCTAGAATGGAAAATTTTAATTACAAAAAAATAATGAGATAGACACCTATGCACATTTTGTCTACATGGTTTAGTATACCATGCATCCAAACCGTGTGACCAGTTCTATCCATCCAAAAATTACCAATTTTCTTCGAAATTCAAGGTGGCTCAAGGGGGAGAATAGGGAGAAAATATTGGACAAGAATATGAGAGTAAAATACCTCAAAATAAGTGGATGGAAGTGATAGTTAGGGTAAAAATGTAGAAATAGTGTTAAAATACTCATGTGGGTAATGATGGATTTATATAAAAGAACCATTTAAAGTTATATTTTGACATCCATGTAATTTTTAATTTTTTTTATGTGTTATTATCTATTTATTTTTATTCCTACTATTTTATTTGATATGTCGGGGATTTCCCGATGGTGGAGATGTCTAATAATGTTGAAGAATTCGTATAAGCAGAGGAATGGGATTAGTTTTCCGAGGGATAAATTGAGTTTCGTTTATGTTGTCTCGTTTTTAATTGATCATTTTATATGTTTAGGTTGTTGTGTGGTGGTATATGTTATATTTTCCTTATAGTTATGTAATTTTAAATTGATTTATAATGGAATTGTAATGAAATGGATAGGAAAATTAATAAATATGAGATATAAATTAATGTACAATGATTATTTAATGAATCAAAAGTTAACAAATGGGGTGGTAATGAAAGTTAAATAAAGTGGGTAATGATTATAATTGTTTGTTATTAAACATGAATGTAAATGGGGATTGGTAAGTAATTGGTAAAATTAGGAAATGGTCGAAATGTATAATTAAAGTGGGTGGTTATTTTTTTATGTGAGGTTGATTTGGAGGTGAGTCTCATTTAGTGGTTCTAGTAGTTATTGGTTGATATCATGAGATGATGTTATTATAGTGTGGTCTATGTTAGTTTTCTTATGTAAACCCCTAGTCTAAGTATTGTGTAATCATATATTTTCTTGTATTTTTGTGCTTCTTTTAAAAGAATCTCACCCATGTCATGTACTATATACCAACACAAAAAAAATTGGGAGTGTTTTCCCCATTATCTAGTAATAGGTGGAATTTATGGACAATTACCAACTATTCTCCACTCTTCACTCATCAGTAATATGTGATGGTGGTACCTAAATAGTTTCAAGTATCGTTCGATGATGAAAAAGTTGGTGCCAAAACCAGGTAGTGAGAGGATGTGATACATTGTGATGATCATGTGTAGTATGAGTAAGGAATGAGGTGGATTTACATCATGTTTATTATACATTACTTCCTTTGATATGAGGTGGTGATATAGATGTAGTTGTGAATAAGTTGACTAGAAGTGTTCTTGGAAATTGAAAAATGTTTGTAGTGATTGTTTTTTCAATGCATTTTATTTTTTGTTAAAAAAAATAAATCACATCACTTTTTAACTTTTTATGATGATATGATAAGTAAAAAAAGGAAAATAATAATCAAATAATCAAATTCACTTTTCATAAGAAATATTCTTTGTTTTAATTATTCTAGGCTTTTATTGTTTTCAAATTGAAATTGTTCGTCAAACTAGAATTTGGTTCAAAATGAACGTTTGAATCTAAATGAGAAGATGTATCATTGCATGAATGGCTCCAATGAAAATATGAAAATGATTTTTAGATCCTTAAGATATCATAAATCATATTTTTTTTTGAAACCTTGTGATGAAAGCCTTTGGAAAGAAAGTTAGAAAAGTTTTCTAGATTTTTACAATCAGATTGAGGTTTGGCTGGAAAGATAAAAGATATCGAAAGGACAAAAGGTAACATAAAAATTATAATGTAAGAAAGATAAATATTTTCTTATCCTAAAATTTACTAATTTGATGAGGATGTAATCATTACAAGAATAAGTTTTTGTACGAATAATTTTTATGATATTAATGTCTTCCAGTTATAGTTCATTAGTGTGAGATTCATCGGATGTGGAATTGTCTAAAGGTTGAGAAGTTGGAAGTTACTGAACATGAATATTTTTCAACTGTTAAAACAAGTCCATCAAATTTTGGGTTCCACCTATACATCAAATATAGAATTATTTTATGTGAATTATGTTCAAACTTTTAAATATTTAAGTTGGGAGTTATTGGGACTAATCAACCATATGATGATCAACAATGTAGTCAAACATTTTCATCAGGGTGAAGTGTTAATTATTTGATTCGATAGAAAAAGAAAAAAGTTTTGTTTATTTATCAGGTGGGTCAAGAATCATCAGACTGGAATTGATACCGATTCATCACATTGAAACAAAGAATAACCCATCCGATGTGGTCTAAAACTGATAAAGTATTCTAAGGCAGGATCATCGATCTATTGAAAATAAGAAAAGAAGAATTATTTAAAGGGTTTTTCGAAAGTTTTTTTCAGAGGGGGTTTTAAAAATGTTGTTAATGTGATTCCAAGAAGTTATAATGTTTTAAAAAGTTACAAAAATTTTTATGAATGATTAGTTCAAAGTTTTATATTCTTTAGTTAGTACGGGGCATCGTAATGAGAAGACATATGTTGTTTTATGATGAATCTAGAGTCTTACATATGCTTTAAATGTAATGATAAGTATTTATTTTTGATATGTTTTTATCATAATGAAGAAATAAGAAAATTTATGAAATGCTAAAGAAGAAAAATATTGAGTCGAAATGAAAAGAAATCACATATTTTTGAAATTTGGTAAATTGAAAATTGTTTTTATATTACCTCCTAAACCAATTTTGGAACATCTATAAATAGTTAAAGGTATATTGTAATTTTTTGTAGATCACAACACTATTAACATGTACATGAATATGGAGAAGTTTTGATGTTCTACATTTAATAACATTCTATAAATATTTTTCATGAAATGTTTTCTAGAAAAAATAAGAAAAAGGACGATCATATTCAAAGTTAACAGATCGAACTGAGACATTGGAAGTAAATTTCTTGAAAAAGTTTCATATCATTCGTAAATTTTTTCAGGTTATTATTTCTTATTTTTTTTCTAGAATGAGGTATCATACTAATGAATCCTACTTAGTTATCATAATGAGTATCATTAAAAAGTCTAGATATGTTCTTACCTAAGACTGGGTAGGAATGTGAAGATAGTTTTTCACATTCATCAAAAGTCTATGTTAATAAGGAATCATTAAAACACGTTTTTAATAAACTATTGAAAGTTTATTAACTTATTACACAAACTTTTATTACATTATTTGTGCTTGAATAATCACATGAACTATTTTATTGATCCTAGTTCCAAAAATTGTAAGGGTATATCTTAATTTTTGTATACATACAAATTGATTTTTACTATTGGATTGAGTAGTATTGGATTGTTTCCCTACCACACCAAGAACGTATAAAATCTTGTGAAGTAGTCAACCTTATAAATACTTGTGTTTTTGTGGATGTGTCAATGTTTTTATTTCAGAAAAGTGATAAATAATTATAAGAAGGAAAATTTTGTTTCAAAAATAAGAAATATTAAAAGAAAAAGTGTATCACTAATACACTCCTCATCCCCACACTCCCTTAGTGATACAAAAATCTTGATTGGGCCTCTTCAATAGGTATCAGAATCTAGTCCCCTTGGTTTTTATCTTTACTGAAGTGTGTTTTGTAGAGAATTTGTTATATAGAATATGAATTATTTGAATAGTAAGGGGATTAAAAAATTTCATAGAAATAACTATCTTATCTAAAAATAAAAAATGTTTTCATATCTTTTGTCTATTGGGTATGATGTTTGGTATGTTTTCATAGTTAAATTTCCTCCTCTTGTTGAAAATAATCCACTCACATCTCTGGATAGGAAGAATTTTAATAATTATTAAAAGGATAAAAATTCATTTATCTCATCACTTTTTTAATTTAATTCCTAATAGTGAAGGGTGTTTCCACTTCCAAAGTTATCTACAATAATTTGAAGAACATTTATGAAGGCAATAAAAAAGTAAGGAAGTAAAAGTTAAAATATATACATTAATGTATGAATATATCAAGTTGAGTGAGTATGAAATAAGTGGTAAATTCTTTACCAAACTTAATGAAATTGTTTAAAATGTTTTATTTCTTAACAAAAAGTTGGAATATTCAACTATTGCTGAAAATATCTTTAGAATTATTCTGAACAAGTTTGATGCCAAAGTTTCCTCATTTGATGATATAGATAATGAAAAATTATCTATGGAAGATATATATAATACTATCATTAGTTATGAAATGATAAGGGAGAAAGTTATGAAAATAGAAATAGATGTTGATAAGGAGAAGTCATTCAAGGTTTCCAATAAGGAAAATCCTACGAATATTCTTGAAGAAGAAGAAGTTGGATAATTTGATTCTGGAAATGAGGTAGGTAAAAAAAATTACTAAATATTATCATTTTTTACTAAGAATGGGAAAATATAAATAGATTAATATAAAAGGGAATATTTCATTGATATTTTTTGAATGTGGAGTCATTGGTAACATTCTTGATAATTTTCCACAAATAAATAAATAAGGGGATAGTTATAAAGATGAAATAATTCCAAGAATATCATGATAGAAGTATAGTGATGAGATAATTATTATTCTAAATGGAAAGATAAATAATTATCCAATGCAAAAGGATATGTTCTTTTATAATGATGAAGAGGAATAAGATAGTAAATCTTAGCTTTATAATGTATATTAGAAATTTTGGAGAGAATAATTTTATTTCAATATTTAACAGTGAAGAGTTATGAAGTGTTAGTTCTGAAGAAGAAGAAACACGTTTATAAATTCATTTGAAATAATAATTGAAGTAATATCTAAAAAATATTGGAAGGATTGGTAAATAAATTTGGTAATCAAAAAATGATAGTTTCTCAATAAACAATCAACAATGTTTTTTGGATGAAAATTTTATATTGTTGGAAGAAATTTGTGACTTGAATTAATGTATTTAAAAAGAAAAGAATAGTAATCGACATCTTGATGGTAGTTTGAATGAAAATAAAGAATAAATGGAACTTGTTCAATAAAAAAATCAAGATTCTATTAGAGAGTTATAAGTATCAAGTACTTTATTTATGAAGTTAGTAAAGACTCTAGGAAGGATAAAAGAGAAAAGGATAAACAAATTTTGCCTTCAAAGGTTGGAAATATAATTGAAATTGTCCCAAAAAATAAGAAGGTTGAGAAAGTTATGTACATGGCCAAAATTAACAAATTAGATAATTCATAAGTTTCAAAGCATTATAAGTCCTAAAAATTTCCAATAACTTCTGGATTTAATAATGATGAAAAGAAAATTGAGTTGAAGAATAAGGTTGTTGGAGAGAATACAATGTTTGGGACTAAACAAATTTCTGATTTTAAAGACAAGAATGTTTTTGAGAAATATGTACATAACATCATATGGTATAGAAGTTTTAGAGGAAAGTATTCATTTTATGGGTGATGTTAGTATAGTTGTTGATTTTCTCTAACGTCAATTGTGTGTTGGTTTAAACAAAATCATTACAACTATTCCAAAAGTAATATATAGAAATCTCAAGGAGGAGTCAATACTCTCAAATAAATAAACCAGATAAAGTTGGAGTGAAATTTGAGAATAGATTCCAAATTTTGGAAAGTATTTGATAATGGTTTGAATAACCTGGACCTTGAGAAAAACCATGTCTTTATTTGTTACTAGAAAAAAAATTATAAAAATTTCCAGAATCCAGTTTTAAAGAAATATAAATATAATTAGAAATATATTATTTTATAAATTTCTATCAAAGCTAAAAAAGGTGAATAACCCTGGATCTTTGATAAAGGATGTTCTTCTCATTTGAAACAAGATTTGAAATTTTTGAAGAATGTGATATATTTCAAAAAAGAAACAATGACATTTGTAAATGATTAATCCCTTGGAATCAAAGGTGTTAGATCATATATTATAGTGGAAGAAAATTTATTTAAAAGTAAGATTTTTTCTTTTATGGGATGAAAACACAACTTTTTAATTATTTCACAACTTTTTGATGAAGTAAAAAAAATTATTTTGAAAAAATATGGTTTTTGGGAAAATAGAGTAAGATGGAATTATTTTTACTAGAGGCCAATGTAAAAAATAGAATTTGTTTCAAGCTGGTGATGTTCATAAATCTTGTTAGTTAATCATAATAAATGAAAATAAGGTGTGGCATAAAAGTTTGGGACATACATGTTAGAAAATCATTATAAATTTATCGATGTGATACAGCATCTTTGTTAATCCTGATATGTCGATAATAAGATATTGTTGTTGCAAATTTGTTAGAATGGTAAGATTAAAAACTATGTTCATAAGAAAGTTGATATTTGTTCAACATGCCCGTAGATCTTATTCATTCTAAAATTTGTAAGCCAATGAAAAACCCATAATCTCACAAGTATAAGTACTTCATCACTTTAATTGATTTATTTACTCACATTACTTGTGTTATGCATTTGAAGAATAAGTTATATACTCTGAATATGTTTAAAATTTTTGTGAGAAAAGATTAAAAGAAATGTGGTTATTTTATGAAGAATATGATAACTAATACTGGTGATGAGTATAAGAAATATTAGTTTAGAAGTTATCTTGAAAACCATGTAATTAGGAATGATTATATTACCCCATACACTCATCAATAGAATGGTGCTAATGAAATAAAGAATAGAAGTTTTGTTAAAATTGGGAGAACTAAGTTACTTGAACTCGGTTCCCCTCATTACTTCTAGAGGAAATCCATAAGTACCATTTTTTATTTTAAAAAACTTTGTTTTTAAATAACAAGTTCATATATGACTCTATACGAAATGTATTATGAAAAAACTCCATCTTTGAAACACTTAAGGGTTTTTGAGAGTCCATGCATCAGAAAAAAAAGTTTTTAAACATCAAAATTTTAAGTTGAAAGGTGAAGATGGAATTTTTAATGGCTATACTCTAGAAGGAAGATAATATATATGTTTTAATGAAGATAAGGGAAGATTATTTGAATATATTGATGTGAAAGTTATTGAAAAATATGTGGAATATGCTATACAATCTCATGTGGATAAAGAATTTGAACTGGATGAAATAATTTCTGTTAGGAGTTCTGATAATGATACAAATAATTGTAATCCTACTCATAAAGAAGAATCAAAATCAGTTGTTTCTAGTTTTGAAACATAATCTCTAAAATCTCATCCTAGGATGAGGAATAAAGTTGAAGCTCAAAACAGAATTGGTGGTCAAAATAAAATGGTTTAAATAATAAGAACATAAAAAGTTATTATGCATACTTTTTTTCATTCAAAAATAGAGCCGAAATATGTAAATGAAGCTTTTGAGTATCTAGAATCGGTGTATGTTATCCATACAGAGTTATATTTGATTGAGAATAATTACACTTGGGAAATTGTACCTAAACTGAAAGACAAGAATGTTATTTTTAAAAATTAGTTATTTTGGGTCAAGTTGAATGAAGATGGTGAAGTGATAAGAGAAAAAATAATTACTAGTGTGAAAAGGTTACTCATAGATTTAAGGAATCAATTTTGGTGAGAATTTTTCTCTAGTTTTAAGACTGGGAATAATTATAATTTTTAGTACTATTGATCAACTATAAAGTTACAAAATATTTCAAATGGATGTGATGTCAGAATTTCTAAA
This sequence comes from Viscum album, assembly GCA_963277665.1. Taxonomy (NCBI): domain Eukaryota; kingdom Viridiplantae; phylum Streptophyta; class Magnoliopsida; order Santalales; family Viscaceae; genus Viscum; species Viscum album. The sequence goes on from OY728158.1 coordinate 268,040,144, forward strand.
TGGGGATCCTGATAAAGAAGTTTATAATAAAAAACTATGTGGAATTATTGTTGGGAAGGATAAAAGTTATATGTTAAAGTTAAATAAAACCTTTGATAGGATAAAGAAAGATTTAAATCATGGTATACCAAATTGCATACCTACTTGAGGAAGTTGAATTTTATAAAAGAAAGTGTTGATAGTAATTTTGACATCAAATAATGCTAGGAGGTTTCCCCATTACAATTTTATATGTTGATGACATAATTTTTTCTAGTAATTATGAAATTATTTTTGAAAGGTTTGATGAATATATTAAAGATTTTTTTGAATTCTACATATCGGTTGAGATGAAATACATTCTTGGGTTAAAAATCTCACAAAATAATAAACACATATTTCTTTCTCAAAAAATATATTCTAAGGAACATCTTAATACATTTGTCATGGAAAATTTAAAACCTAATCCCACACTAATTTCAATTGGAACCAAGTTGAATGAGGATATATAAGGTAATGATATTGACTCTAAAAAGTTTTGGAAGCTAGTTGAAAGTTTTTTATACTTGACTAACTCAAGACCATACATTGTTTATGCTATCACCATTTGTGAATGATTCCAAAGATCCCCAAAAGAATCACATATATTGGCTGGAAAAATAATTATCATATATATCAAAGGAACAATGGATTTTAGAATCAGATATTGTAGCTAAAAAATATTTAATTGTTTTAGTATTCGGATATATATTGGGTATAAAATGTTGATGACAGAATATCCACATCTGGAGGAGTTTTATTTATGGGAAATTGTTGCTTTAGTTAGAATATAAAAAACAAAATTCAGTAACTCTTATAATCACTAAATATATGTATGTTACCTTCACCCATTATGATACCCAACTTGTATGTATTAAGCCTTAGTTAGAAGACTTGTTAAATTGAATTTATCTCGGCCCCTGGGTTGTGATAATAAAAGTGAAATCAACCGTTCCAGAAACATAGCACACAATTATCATTAAAAACATATTGATATCAAATATCATTTCTTCAAATATCATGATGGGAATAATGAATTGAAGTTTTAGTATGTTCCTACATCGTTACAAGTTGATGACATATTCACAAAACCTTTACTGAAGGAATAATTTTTTAAGATAAAGTTGAAATGCGTTTCCAACCTCTTTCTCTCCAATGTTGAGGTATGTATTCTTATTCCCTCTCTCATATATTCTTCGGATAGTGTTGTAAAGGGGAAGAAAAAAAATTTCCATAAATCTACACATTGATATGTGATAAAACTTTTAAGGAAGCATGTATGTAGGGGGATTGTGTGTAAGCTATGAAGTCATCTTGTAAGTGTGTAAACTATTATAGTAGTTTAATGGAGTTGTTGTACATAACATTTTATTATTATGTGAGTGCAAATAAAATACAAGTTAAAGAAAATAAATCTTTAAAAGCTAAAGAAATTATTTAAGTCACGACTTTTTTACAACAAGTTTTTTCTATCATGATTTATATTTCCTACAATGAGTAAGATCACATACAATTATAATTGTTGATAATTAATCAATATCTTGAGGTTGGAAAGTTTAGTTATTTATGAACCATGATTAAAAATAAAATACAAAGGGGTTATTTTTGGGACAAATTCATGTCAAAATGCTCTTTGAAATGGAAAGAAGTTTTCACTGATAAATTTTTGTTTTTTGTCTTTTGTTGTCAAGGAAAATAAATCACTTCACTTTTTAATTTTTATAGATTAGACGAAAAGGGAATAAGGATGAATTGAAAACATGTAATCATATGAACTTTTCATAAGAAAGATTCTTTGTTTCGATTTTTATATGCTGGAGATGTTTTTCAAGTGATGTTGTTCATTAGACTCAACTTGAGTCCAAAATAAAAGTATGAATCAGAATGAGAAGTTGTATTATTGTATTAATGGATATGATGTAAATAAAATGATTCTTTGATGATATTGAAGTTCTCCTAAATGAAACGTTTTCTAAGAAACATTTGATGCAAGCCTTATGAAATAAAGGGAGAAAAGTTTCCATAATTTTTCAATCGGATTGAGGTTTGGATGGAAAGATAGAATGTGATGAAATGATATAAAGTAATATAAAAATTATAATGTAATTAAGATTGTGTTTTTTTGGTCTTAACAGTTTCTAATGTCAGGAGGAATTCATGATTACAGGGAAAAGTTTATTGAAGAAAAAATTTACGAAGTTAAATTCTTTGATTCAAAGTTCATTAGTGTGAGAGTCATCCAATTTTGAATTTTTCAAAGGATGAAAAGTTACAAGTTAATGAATTAAATGGTTATTTAACTACTAAAACCGGTCCATTGGATGCAGAGTTCCACCGATCCATCAAATGTGGAATTTTTTTCAGGGATGATTTTTGCAACTTGTGGAAAGTTTAATTTGAGGATGTTTCCAACCAATCAACTGGATGAAGATTAACAATTTAGTCATATATTTTCCATAAGTTTAATTTTTTTCAATTTGGTTCAAGAGAAAATGAACAAAAAATCGTATGTTTATCATGTGTTTCAAGACTCATCAGATTGGAATTGAAATAGATCCATCAGAGTGAAACAAATATTGATCCATTAGACTCATTCTAACATTCACAAAGTAATATAACATAGGATCATCATTCTATGAAAAGGAATAAAAGGGGAATTGTTTTAAGAGATGCATGGAAGTACTTTTCGAACGGGGTTTTGAATATATTAATCAAGTGCATCCTAGAAGAGGTGAGGTAAACTTAGTAACAATAATGGATTTGAAAGAATGTTTTCAAAGTCTTATGTTTTCCTATTGGTATAAAGAATCAATATTAGAAGACATTTGTTTGTTTACAATCATTTGGTAAAGAGATATTTAATGAGGAATATGAAATCTTACATATGTCTTCATCATAATGAGTAGTATTTAGTTATGATATTTTTTCCTCATAATATAGAAATTATAATGAATATCTTTATCCGAAAGAAGAATGGATAGAAGGTTTGAAGAGAGATGAAGATGTGAGAAGGTTTGATAAGTTTCAAATAGAATCAAGAGAAATTATGAAGTGTGAAAGAAGTAAAATGAAATGAAATTCATGATTTTTGAAATTTAGTTAAGTAGTAAAACATTTTTAGGTACCCGCCTAAACCAATTTTTCACACCTATAAATAGAACAGAGTACATTGTTCTTTATCAAGGACCAAAACACTATTCATGTTTGAATGAAGAGGGAGAAGTTATAAAGTTCTAGTGAGAATAATTTTCAAGATAGATTTTTTCTGAAGAAGTTTTATGGATAGACAATGAATAAGGAAGATCACATTCAGAGTTACCATATTGGACCAACACATCGGACATAGATTTCTGTGGAATGTTTCAAGTGATTCAATATTCTTTCCAAAGTATTATTACTTATCTATTTTCCTGACCGAGGTATTAGATAGAGGAATCAGACGAATTCATCAGACTGAGTAAAATTGCAAAGTCTAGAGAAGGCCTTACCTGTTGCTGGGTAGAATCGTGAATAATTTTGTTTATAGTTAGCAAAATTGAAATTTGATGAGACAATATAGTAACATGTTTGGAAGTAATGAGTGATAGTTTATTAACTTATTAAACAAACTTGTATGACATTATTTATGCTAGAAGAACCACATTCACTATTATATTGATATTAGTTCCACATAATTGTAATTGTATATGAAACTGATTATATACATGAAATATAATTTTTTAATATAGATTATGTGGTATTATATTATATGCATACCATACCAAAGATGAATCTACTCTTATTGAGTAGTGAACCTTGTAAATACATGTGTTCCTGTAGATGTGTGAATGTTTTATTTTCCAGAAATTCATAATTATTTAACATTAAGAAAAGTTTATTTCAAAAACTATGAAACATAAAAGAAAAAGGGTATCATTGATTCCCCCCCCCCTCCTCTTAGTGATACAAAAATCATTGGTGGGCATTTTAGATGGTGTATTTTCTATAATTTCATAACTGTATGATAGGATTTTTGGGATGGAAAGGTAGGTAGAGCTATAACCCAACCCAAATCAAGAATATATTAATGGACACTAGATTTAAATAATTTTAATAAGTGATGTTGGATATTGCAAGGTTGGGGTGGGTAGGAACATGTAGCAACCCAGAATTTTATCAATGGAAACTCAATTTTTATAATTATTCCCCAAAGTATAAATAAAATATAGGACACAATACAAACATTAAAAATGAATAATGAATAGAATAAAGGGTATTTCTAGATGTTAAGGAACCTATATCAATGGAATAGTAACCGAACTATTAGAATAGTAATGTGACCATTAGGAATAGTAATATAGCCAATAGAATAGTAACATCACCAATTAAAGTATATAAAATGTTGGTATCTTATGAATGAAAATATGATATATTTATTTCTTGGTTTAAGTAAAAAACAATTTTGAAATGATATATAAATTATTGGTTTTTTTGTAAGTTATAAATATTCAATTACAGTTTTATGGTTAATATAATGGTTTACATCAAAATTTGTTATCATAAAATGAATTCAAAAAATTTTATCTTGTTGTCTTACGATTATAATATATATTTATAAGACCTTAAGTAATTTTTCAAAGTTTCCTAACATCGGCTATAATATTAATATCAGTAATTTCCGAATAAATGATTATTTTATTTTAAAAATAAATTTATAATATATATTAAATTATTTTCATTAAATGGAGACTAATTTTCAATTCTACACCATAAAAAATGGTTGGGTTAATTTTTTGGGTTTTTTCTAAAATATTTGAATTTTTTGTCAATAGTGAAATAGGGTAATCTACATTATTTAAAAAACGTGAATTATTGAGCCATAGATGATGAATGGAGAATATAAGCTCATAATATCAAACTCCATTTCATTATTTAAATATATTTAGTGATATGTTTTAAACTATTCATAGTCTAGGGGCAAAATAATAAACTAATGAATAAAATAATCAAAAAACACCTCTCTCTCTCTCTCTCTCTATCCCTCCTTCACTATAAATAAAACACCTTCTACCCACACATAAAAATCTTTTAAGCTTTTCCAATTTCTCCCTAATCCTCTTACAAATCCCCTTACACATGTCCACAATCAATTGGCCTCAATAAAATACCAAAATTAATCACCCTATCAGGTTTCTCAAGGAGAATAATTTAAGAGGTAAAATCATCTTTCTTTTCTTTTAATTTCGTTTCATTTTATTTTCATCTCTTATTATCTCCTCATATCCCCATATCTGGTTGGAATGATAACTATTTTGTATTCTATATATTGGAATTTTGTTATGTTAATGTAATAATATATCATCAAACCTCATCTCTTCTCCCTTTTAATCGAAAAATGGAAACGTCCTTCATGGAGTGTTATTTTATCAACTTTAATGACTTAAAGCTTTAATTTTCCTTTATCACCTTCAAGTAAAGTACTAAAAACATTATAATTGTTCAAAAATATTTTTAAATTTATTTTATAACTTTTTGTAATGTTTTGGAAGAATCTTATATATATAATATCAAATAATAATACAAAATGAGTTCATTGTGATCAAAAACCACCAAATTAATCTAAATGAGTATCATTAACATTTTATCTAATGAATCATCCAAATATATGGTAAAAATAATAAATAATACCAATTAAACTTCTATGAGTTCATTAATAACATGTAATATCAATTTTGGACAGTTATCCCCATTTTACATGATCTTTCATACATGTATACCAGTGAACTGGCCATGAAAACCAAGAAACTGAACACACCCAAACAATGAAATTGAACACTATTACTCATAAAAATGTCCATAAATGACCTTAATAAAATTATAATGAATAAAATACATATATAAGATGTTCTTTATTTATTATTTAATCAATCTAGTTTGATTATCCCGGATATGAATGTGAAGAAAGCATTCGAACATAAGATAAGGGGATTCTCGAACCCAATTCCTTTATTTGTGTTATTATATCTTACATGGTATGAATGTTCATATTATGTTTTTAAAATGTAATTTATCTTTTCTTTTTTAGGATATATATGTCTAAAATCTTTTTTTATAATAAATTTAAACATTTTTCAAAAATAACCCTTCCCTCTAAAAATTTATCGTTTACTTCTCTTGAGACTATTTCTTCTTTAATCAAGATTAATGATTCTTATAGCAATTATGTTATTACATTTTTAGTTTTAGAACCACAATGTGTAATCATAAAATTATTATTTATGAAATTTTGATGAAACCAATCTTCTTTCCATGGATTATTTAATGGAAAATATTGTTATACGTTCTTTGATGAATGCAAGATTATGTAAATGATATAATGTGATGGGTGCGCCTATAATTATATTTCACTCCAATTAATTGGGTCATGTGATGTGTCTTATAAGATAATGAGAAATATGTGGGAACATGAAGCTTTCTTTTTTCAAAATTATTATGATGTTATGATTATTCACATATTTTATGTGTTAACATGATTCTATCTTTGTTCACAACTATGTGTGGTAGTTGACCACTAAGACATGATGTTTCATTTTTATGAATTACCACATTTCATTCCTTTATATAATTCCTCCTCTCATGATAATGATAAAGATAGCATGCTTATGTTATTATGATAATGATTATTCTTACCCATGTTATATTGATACATGTTCTTATCTATCCTCTTAATGGGATTTTAGCTCACCCCCCTTCTTCGATGTATATCCTCAAATGATTACTTTTACTAATGAGAAAATGAGGTCCACAAAGATGAAATAGAATAATGAATTAAATAATGTTTAAGTTTTATTATGTAAATTTTATGGTTGGTACTATTTTTTACAAGACACGAAACCTTTGGACTTGGTTTTGTATCACTATTATATTATTTATCTTTAAAATTTTGTAATAGTTATCAATGAAAATCATGGATGCTATACAATTATTCTTGACCCACATAAGTCTCAGTTAGATGAATAATGGAAGTAATTATATCATAGGACGTTTGACATTGTGTTTTGTGAGAAAAAATCCATAGGGAAGTGGATGTGAGGTTCCTAATTCTTTATTCTCTATTTATTATTATAATACAGTGGGTGCCCTCTTTGGTGAGTGAACCTTAGGGAGGTTTAGATGGACAATTGTCCTTTATAGGTTCTTATTGCGTGTGTTGTTTGTTTATAGTTTCATTATAATTTCCCTTTAACATTTTTTATACGAGAATTTTGGCATGATCATACTGAGTATACATGTCATTGTCATTCTATAGATATATAAATTATCTTTAGTTTTCTAGGGGTTTTGGAGACTTATATCGACATTACTATATTGGATTTTGGAGCTACTGTGGATTCAATGCCTTATGCATTCCTTTAGGTATTTCTTTTTAAATAATTTTATTTATATCTCTTGATAGGCATTGTTTGATGGTTTAGTTTCTATTACATTGTATGGTGGAGTTTTATAAAAGATTTTTATCTTATCTCTTAAGACTTTTTATTCAATTGAGGGTAATGCCTCAAATTTGAGAATCTTATACCCTGAGTACTAGTTTCCATCCTAGGTCCTACAGGTGGTGGGACTCCATGGGTCACTTCTTCTCTTCAATATCCACCCATGAGGGATTCAAGTAGAAAGGGGGAAGTAAAAAACCCCACATCATCCACATCTCTACTGATGAAATGGATATAAGAACAAAAAATATTGGTCACTATAGAAAAACTAATAAGAATTTCATATGATAAATATACATAATAAAAAAACTATATGTAAGAACAATAACAATAACAACCAGACCTAAATTTGGAATATAATATACCTCATAGAACATAAAATCATGCCACATTACATAATACTTGGAGATTAAATCATCACACCATACCACATCTAATTCATAGAAAAACATCATTGTCACATTTAACAATAATAACTTCAAACTCTCATAAATTAATCCATTTGTTAAATTTCATTTCCAATAAATACATCAACCAAATTTTGTACATAAAAATACTCAAGTAACATCACCTACATATAAAACATACACTTTGGGATTTAAATAAAAAATATTAATTAGAATCTATTTATCTTATCACAACATTTTTAATTAACATCCATGTATCATTGTAAAACATATATTAATAACTATATTCTTATGTCAAAATTTACATTTCAATCGCTTCTCCCATTCATAAAAGAAAAATATAAACTACTTTATTTCATGAATTTAAGAATACAATATACTCAATAATTAACATTCCATAAATAAATATAGAGGCAATATAGGGGAATCATTATTCACATGACATATATTAAAACAATCTCAAAATTCAAAGAACTTATCATTATTTTCATTAACATGATTCATTTCCAATACTTTCTATTTATTCAATTATACATGATTTTATGCTAACCAATTTCAACAAAGAAACACCACAAACTCACATAATTAAATCATGTATCAAATTTACTCTTCTATCATAATAAATTCAAACATATTAATTCCATTAATTAAATTAAATATGTTTTCCCAAATTCAATAATTTATAAGAAATTCTATATTATGGTTTTCTATATTAGACCCTAGCCTTATAGTTTGTAATCTTTTCAACAAACTAAGCATTATACTATGTTTTAATAGAAAATAAATTTTTTCATTCATATTTTATATGAATATATTATTTCTTATTAATCATATATTACAAAAATATTTCAATAAGTTTATAAAAATTTACAAAACACAAAATTAGAGTGATTATAAAACGCAACCTCATTAATGTATGGATCCTCCAATAAAAGAATGTTTTTGTATAATAAACTTCAAATAATCAATTACCTATTCTGAAAAAGAAAACCTAATAATCCATCCTTGTACCACCCAAGACTCTACCATAATAGGTAAACCTCATATCATGAACTGAAATTCAATGTGCCCTCTAAAGACACTTTATTCAATAATTTAGTTAATATAACAATTTAATAATTTTAATTTTAATAAAATAATTACATTTTTTAATTCATAATACCAAACTTATCTTAGTATTAGTTTTTGATATTTTTATGAAATGGTCAGTTTTAATTGATAAATATAAATTTTACAAAACTGGTAATTGTTATGACTTTATCTTTATATTAGAATGATCAATAAGTTTATAAAACCTTTCATGTAATAAGATATGAATTTAAGTAATAAAAATATTTATTTTAAAATATTATTTTAATTTAAAAATTCAACCACTTATGTTTTTAGAACTAATTAAAAAGTTACTTTAATTAAAAAACTACTTTTATCCCTTTCTCTAAATAATTTATTTTCATAAGAGATTCAGTTTTTTATTACCTTGAGAGCCTGATAAAATTTATTTATTTTATTTTAAATATATCTATTTCATTAAAATAATTTTCCAAGATATTTTTGTCTTATATACAGTTTTAAATCTTAAAAACATTATTTCTCTAAAAATTATATATATATGATTAACAGTATTTATTTTAAAATTAAACAATCACAAATTTAAATATATTATTTATAAAATGTTTTAAAATTTTAAATTATAATTACCAAATTAGTTGAAAAAATTCAATCTTAATATTTTTCATTAAAATTAATTACTATGGTTAGAAATTAATTGTCATCGTAAAAGTTAATTAGGGGAAGAAAATACATTAATATGAAAAATACTTTAAAAGCTCAAATCTATCAAAAAATGTGTGTTTTAGGTGAGTTTCAACCCAAACTAGTTTCCCTATACTCATGTTTCCATTTTTTTCTTTCAACACTTCGATAGTAACCTTACATTATTGAAAATGTAAGTGTTGCTCCAAAAACTACTGTTCTCTTCTCTTATAAAAGGGTAACATCATCACCACTTAAACACTTCACTATGATTATAATTTAAAAATAAAAATATTCAATTTATCTATTCTTATAACCCTCATTTATGTTAGAAATATTCTTTTCACCATTACTTATCATAAGGACCTCATTTGAAAAGATACTTCCACAGAAAATTATAGTCCCCGACGTGAGTACTATCAAATACTTAGTTTTTTATTAATTATCTTCTATAAAATTTATTATAACCATGATAATAAAGTGATATAATTATCCTTTATATATTTTAATATTACTATATTAATTTTATTATCATTACTTATTGACATACCCCATTCATTAAGAAAAAATCTTTGTTTGTGCGTTGTTCGGACTACAGCCTCCACAATATAACGTGTTTCATTTCCCTTAAACGGTTTATAATGATTAATATAAAGATGGTATTAAAGGATAATTATATTTTTTATGATATAATTAATGTTATTTTATGTCAAATTAGATAACCAAATAATGATAATATCAACAAATGATCATTGTTAATTTAATCATTAAAAATGAGCATGCTAAGAAGATAATCATTTATTAAAATCATGTAATATTTTACTATCAATTAATTATTATTATAAATAATTAATATTATAATATATATTACTAAAAATAATTAATAATATCATGTTTCTCGTATAATAATATTAAAGAACAATCACCTCATAATCATTCATTAAATAATGGTATTTTCATGTTGGGTTGGTTTAACCGACGACTTGAACAATACAATGAATTTATATCATGAATGAATATAAAAAACTATTAAATGTTATAAATGATATAAATAAGTAAAAAAATTATTTTTTGGTTCTTTAAGTATAATATCATCATTAAATTCATTAATTAATGAATCACACTATGTTCATCAAAATTCACCAAAATATGTTTGTTATCTAATTAAGCTTCAATGATAAGGTCTAAAACTCATGAAATTAATTTAAAAAAATTACTATAAATAATTACTAATAGCATCTTAAGTGACCTATTAATAATTTACATTGTAATAAGAATGAACAAAAACCCTTTTATTATGAAACTATTATAAATAATCTAAATTATATACACCGATATGGAAAATCAGAAGAATTCATATAAAGAATGAAAATTTCTAAATATTATGGATGAGAAAGGATATGGTTAATGTTATGAATTATGTTATTAATTTAAATATTTTTAAGATACATGATTTTAAAGTATGTTCAATGAAATCAGGATAAGAGGCAAGGGTTTCCATTCTCAAATTTCTATCTTTGAGACATGTTTTGTATTATGCACATAATTTCCTTTATATGGTGTATATAATGCCTCTTATAGGTTCTACAACATGAAATATGTTTTTTTAGGGTATTGGTATATCAAATTTAGTCAATCAATTACAATATTTTTTTATAGAATTTCTACCCAATCTATAAGTGGGATTTTCTAACTCAATTTGCATTCTATGGGACTCTTGATATAATCACCACCTATTTTCTTTTTTATGGTACAAAAATTTCCAAGGAAGAATCTCTAACATGTTAATCATTATATTAAATTGATTTAAAATTCTATATTTTCATACCTCTCTCTTATTCTTTTGATTGAAGATTTACTTTTTCTATAGTGGAAAAACTATCCTAGGTTTTTGAAAGGTAAAATTGTGTATAATTTCTTAGAAAATACATCTTTATTAGGATACTGGAAATTGGATATGGTTGTGGAAAATATTAAACAATTTGTAATATCCCTAAAAATGGTTAATTGGTCATTGGATCCATAATCAATCTGATGTACAACAAGTGGACCTAAGACTGCATGCCTGAAACTACACTCCCTAGGGATTTTTTTTGGAATATTCACACACTCATAATAAACCATGATGAAGGATTTTTTTCTGAAATTACCTTAGTCACCAACTAATTCATTATATTATATCCAATAACAATATTACATGGATAACATTGCGTATTTTTGGTTCCCTTGTGACTATATTGCTTTGATGTAGCAATGTCTTGTTACTTTGATGACACCCTAAGGTTTCTAAGTTGAATAAGAGATGTTACCCTTGACCTAAAATTTATCCTATTTAATGTGGATTTATTTGATTTTTTTAAGACTTCATTATATAGATATCCAAGTTTTATTCCATAATATGTTCCTAAAGGAATGGTATGAAATTTATTTATGACTCTTATGGTTAATTCATTAGAATTGATTAGGTGAAAATTGGGGCATCTAATTATATATCCCCTTGATGCATCAACAAGTCGCATGATTGACAAATAGGTTGGGTTATAGTGCATACCTTTCCCCCTGAAAATAAAGAGTCATAGAACTTTTCCTTGACATCAATTTATTATTTTTGTCAATAAATAATCCACTAATTTGAGATTAATTATTATTGTTATGTATGTTTTAATTTATTGTAATGGATATAGAAGTCCATATGTTTTGGTTGAGTATGGATTCATGTTATTCACTTATAATTTATAGATTACTTATTTTGTGTTTATGTTATATAATAATTCATTGTATTCTTCTTCTTATTGAGCTTCTGATCTTAGCTAGATTTTGTTTACTTTCCAGAGGAAACCTAGATGAATACTATGTATAATTTTGATAGATATTGTGAAGTATAATCACATTATCATAATTTTTCTAGGTTGTATCTTATGTTTTGAAATGTATTGTACAAATTTATATGGTCTTCCAATACTACTAAACTATTAAATCATTTTATAACACTTGTAATTTGTACCAATAATGTAATATAACTATTATCTATAGGTTCCTAGTGTCTATGTAACACCCCAGGTAAATAAAGAATATGACATTTTTATATTTATCCATATTTGTGAATAAAATATTAATATTACTTTAAAGTAGACGCTATGCTCGATGGCGTACCCAATACGCAATAATGAGTTTCTTGGGAATCTTACATTGCACTCTAATAATAAAATAATATTATTTTAAATGGTAGTTAATTCCTAGCCGTTGTAATTGTGGGAATAAACATAACTAACTAAAAAATGATTATATATGTTTGTCAAATATTTTTACTCTTTACAATAGATGTTAGAGGATTAAAAATGCGAATGAATCCAATTTTTAAGCATAAACATTCTAATATTCTTTAAAAGGTCGATTAACCGCCTTTCAATAGAGAACCTCTTTTAAATCCACTTTTTAAAAAATTTATTTGTTATATTTGACAAAATATAATTCTTCTTTAGAATCGGGTCCTCATAATTTACTTTGTGTAAATTTTTGGTATCTTTCCGATAAAGTTCATTTTTTAATGAATAGTGAAAAATGTTGTATTTTAATTCAAAACATCTTTTTAATATAATTTATTTATATGATTAGATTATATTTTAATTGTTTTTAAAGTAAAATTAGAATATATTTTGACCATTTAATCCAATAGTGGTCGTCGAAATTAATTTCATCTTGAAATTGGACTTAAACTAGTGTCAATCTTTTGATACTTATTGTTTCATAAAAACACGCTATTTTCTCTGACAGCGGAAATTAATTATTAAATTAATTAATTTAACTTATATGTTTTGAATTTTGTAAAATAGACATCATTTTTGAATTCGGAATATCAAATATATCCTAGGGTGAATTTTTGGTAATTTTCTGAAAACGTCAATTTTTGATGAATAGTGAAACCACTAAGTGGTAGTTAAAGAAACTGATTTTTCATTTAAATGAAACTTTACCACTTCTGTGATTTGAATTTTAATAACCCGAAATACATGGTTGTCATTAAGAAGTAAAATGTGGTTCAATGGGATTAAACTAATTTTTTGGTGAATAGTTAGTTTTAGGTTTTTAATCGCGATTAGAGGTAATTAGTGTAGTTTAAGGTAAAACTAATGTTTTAATAATATGAGATGAGCTTGAAACATGTCCTACCCTTATTGGATGTGTCATGGCGGACCAAGACAATCCATGGGTCAACTTGTGGACCCCATGGAACCACTTTGGTTGGCAAATGACATAAATAACTTTTTATTTAATGTAAAAGTAAAAATGACACAAACATGAGTTGTTTTACTAAAACAATTATTACATGGGGTTATACAAGTCAGATTTTTGACTATAAATAATAATTGGAAGATAAAAAGATTTCCTAAATCATGATATTTTTTTATAATTTTTAGACATTAAATAAATAAAATTATTTATGACATCATAATGATGCAGTGATTACCTCATTAATAAAGGATTTAAATAAAATGAAATGTACAATCTAAGACCTAATCTTTTCAAAAACCTATTGGATTGGTGGATTTATAAACCTTATCACCTTATCCTCTAAATAAATCAATGTGGGACCTTTAAAATCCGGAAATCATTTGAAAATAAAGTAACATTTTGTAACTTTCCAAGAGTTCCCCTCCTCTCCTCTTATAAAAGGCCCCCACCTCTACCACCTTACACACACCTCTCAAGCCTTTGGTTCGTCCAACCCCTGTCCATTTCATCTCTCCACATCCCTATATTCATCATTTAAGCCTTACTTTGGTCAGAATCCTTTCCAAGGAAGCCTTTGAGCTCAAATCAAAAGAAGTTACCCGATTTAAAGGTAATGTCTTCCCTTGTGTTCTTTTGTTTTATTATTCTTATCCAACCCCCTAAACTCTTTTTATTCTTTTCTTTTGTAAAAACAAAAGTATCATCAATATACTAGGATTTTTTTATGTGAATTATTCGAGCTACACTTACACACACCTTCGTCTAATGGTTAAAGAACATACTGTTTCTGTGGATGGCGAATTACTGCCTCACGAAACGATGATTGTTCAATATTCTTTTAACACCTTCAAAGCTGGCCATTAAGATGTCACTATATTTATATATGATATATAATATTTTTATGTTTTCCTTAAGATTCTGTATTTTTAATTTATGGCATACCTTTATGGTTTCCATTATGGGTAAACGCGATATCTTCATTTTAGGAAGTGCAAACTACCGCCCCCTCAAAGTGATTTGATTCGTTAATGCCATATGTGGGATGTATAAAGGATGTAATTAATGGTATTACATATGTTATCCTAATGGAATTATTATATACCTTTATATCTTTATTATTTCATTCCATTGAATACAAAAAAAAGAAATGAAAGTAGCGTTCATGCGTACGTACGGCTTACTGTCTCCATGAACGGTACATTTCATTTCTTATCTCCAAATGTTATGTACTATTATAAGTACATATATATAATGTATTTATATGTAATATATTACATCTAAATGATGGTTATCATTCTGGAATTATAATATATATCTCTCATTTTGTTTTAATTCCATTAATATGGCAAAACAATGAAAGTAGCGTTCATGCGGACGTACGGCCTACCGTCTCCATGAACGGTGCTTTTAGTTTTTTATCTCCAAATGATATGGAATAGTATAAAATGAATATATACTTTATATATATGATATTTAAAAAATAAATAATATTCTGGAGATGATGTACCTATAACTACATGGAAAATTCTTTTCCAACAAGTTTAATTTTTACTCATGTACTGAACATCGACAAAAACGTCTGATATGAACTCACTTTATTAACCAATTCTTATAACATTATAATATGTGATATGAGCTGAATGATAATATTTAAATTATTTCCTTAAACAATTATAAATTGACCAAATTTTATTATTCAGGAGATTAAAGAATGATCGAGTCATGTCGGACAGAGGTAAGGGATCCTACTCCTCTCTTTCTTTTTAAGTACACTCTTTTATGTCATTCCTTTTAAGCTCATCTTTATTATGATTGGGATGTTCTCTTATATTACTCCAACTATACTTTTTATGTTCATATGGTGAGAGACCTTATTTTCTCTTATCAATCCATTTTGGAAGTTTTGAGTGGCGTCGTTAGGCTGCTGAATTTTCGTAAGAGATCTAACCTCTCTCTTTTTTTTAAGTACTCTCATTTATGTCACTTCTTTTAAGCTGCTCTTTGTTATTATGGGGGATGTTATTTTATATTCCTCTTTCTGTACATTTTATTGTAATATTATGAGATACTCTATTTGATCTCATCAATCCATTTTTTGAAGTTTTAAGTGGCGCCGTTAGGCTGCCGAGTTTTCATATGGGATTTTTCATCTCACTTTTATTCCCGTGAGATTTATACTACATTTTCCACCATTTCCTTTGACTGGTGTATGTACTTACCATTATTATACTCTTTGTGTAATATAGTTTCATTTATGGGTACTTACATATTCATTTTATGACCCTTCTTCAATGGGGTGTACGTTTCGAAAGTTACCCAAGTCGGTAAGGGAACATTTCACCCTCCTCTTTTTAAAAGATTTATTTTGTTATGTCTTTTAATTCACATAATATTATGTTGGGATATGTTCTTCTATATCCTTATTAATGTAAATTTTATTACCAAGTGATGAGATACCCTTTTTATCTCTCATCAACTCATTCTATGAGTTTTTAAGTGACGCAGTTAGGCTGTCGAATTTCTGTAAGGGAACTTCTTAACCCACTTTCAATTCTTTGGGTTAAACCTCTAATTCTTGATTTTATTATGCCAAGATTATGTGTGGAATCTCTATGTTGTAGTTTCCACAAACCTTTGTGTGGATATACTATTTCTAAACATAATCATCTCATTGATAAATTCTTATGTCATTTAGAAGGACTTGTATCAGAAATCATAACTCAATATCATTTCATTGAGTTAAATATCTATGTCATTGGTTTTTTCTTTCCATGAATATGTGTGAATGGCCTCTGATTGTTTTGCACTTAATATCCACTTATATTTTGTGTATTCTTATTTGTCACATATAATCATGTAATTGATTTATCCTTAATCTAAGGATACTCACTTTGTATGGGACTTTGTCTCAATCTCCATTCATTGAGGCATATTTTGTTTTATACACAACCTTCTTTTATACGGTGTATAAACCCCTTTTACTTTTACATTTATCCAAAAGGAATATTTTTTTATACAAATCATTTTACAAAATGACAAAAGGGAATTGTTTTTTTTTTGTCGTACGTATGCGGCGACAGCGACTTCTCTGCCGCCGTGACCATTATTTGGGTTTCGGCTTCCTCTACAAGCCATACCTATTTTTTAAAGAAAAATAAATACCATGTTTTACTTTTCTTTTATTTTGGTATTGAAAATGGTTTTCATAATGTTTTTATATCAATGTGTTGTATTGGTATCTTGTGATTGAAAGGTGGAAATGTTATGTTTCCTTTATGCATGTTTTATGTGATACGATTATGTTGAGGTTCTTGGGCATTATTATGAAGACGGGTGGTTCCCTGATGAACTAAGGGCGGGTGAGCCCGATATAGCTCTCCAATGCATTGGGTATGGAAGTCGGACATATGGCTATTCCATTAAGTATGTATGGGAGTCGTCCATATGGTTATTCCATTAAGTATGTATGGAAGTCGGTCGTATGGCTATTCCATTAAGTATGTGTGGAAGTCGGCCATATGGATATTCCATTAAGTATGTGTGGAAGTCGACCGTATGGTTATTCCATTTAAGTATGTTTATGTCCCAAGTTACCTTTTTATGTTATGTGTTCTTTATATGGGTTTTATGGTAATCTTTTGGTTACAAAAGGGTAAGTAATGATCTTTTATTCAATGAAGAGTTTTTTTTACTACTTCGAAAAGGTGAAAGGTATTACTTTGATAAAGTATATATGGTTTACTTGTTGTTTTGAAAAACTAACAGTTTTCATTCTTTGTGTATCCCTTACTGAGCTTTTTATGCTCATCCCAAGTTTTTGAAATGTTTTTTATAGAACTTAACGTGGAATAGGGTCAAGGATGTGATCAAGGGAAAGTCATGCTACCTAAAACTTGGAAGTAGACATGTTTCTTTTTAAGAGTTTTTATTTTATGGAAACTTAGTAGAAGTTTCTACTTTGTAATCTTTTGAGATGTAATAGTTATGTCTTAATTCTCTAAAACTCTAAACCTGAAAAGATCTTCAATGTGAATTATTCATTTTAAGTAAGTTTTAAGTCTGGGGCCTTATAGTTGGTATCAAAGGTCAGTTTAGATAACTTTAGAGGTTAGGGTATTCTTTAAGCATAAGTGACATTACCATAATGGTTCGCATTTTAGAAAGAGTCCTTGTTTTAGATAAAGTGAATGAGTAAGTATATCTTAGTGTTTATATTCCTCATTAGTACATGATGGTTTTGTTGATATAATCACACTGACAGTTTTGTTTTTAGTGAATGGATGGATCTAGTAGGCACCAAAGTGACAATAGGTTTGAAGGAAACTGTGGTGGTTCTCTGATTAAGAGACTGGATGAAATGGGGGATTCAATGAGGAAACTCATGGTTGTTATAAACCAACTATAAAGGAGTCATGATCAACCACTTGTACCATGGTATGTTTTGTAATGCATCATGAATGAGATGAGCAATCGATGTGGAAGTTCAGGTAATAATTATAAAGGTAAACATTAGGGTTTATATGATCCTTACATTTGAGGTAATTATGGGTTGTTATATATTATAATGTAAAATGAAAGGCATGAGATAAAATTGATGTTAAAATATGTTATGATTATTTTTGAAGATTTTACCTCATTTTGGGGAATGATTTAAGAGTTTTATAGTTTTGGAAAAAAGGAAAACACGCAGACCATGTGACAACCCGTCGCGTCGGACAAAGCTGCGGGAATCGAACCCACAACCAAAGTGCGACTGGTATTCATCGCCTACCACTAGACTACGTGAAGTCCCTAGTTAGTTTGACTAATTATTTTTAGTTAGATTATTTTAGGAATCAAGAGTAAGTTTATTTTGGGTTATCTATGGAAATGATTAACCTATCATGGAGGATATGTGATTAGGTTAATTACTTTTCAATATGAGAATTTAAGAGCAACTGATGTTATTTGGAGATAAAAGTTAATTTGTACCTTGGAAGACTATGTGATTAAATCCTTCAAATATTTGGGTTTCAATCTTAGTTTTGTTTACTTTGAAGAATTTTATAGACAATTGTTTATCGAATGGTCTTCGTTGACCTTTGGGTTTCTTTTGGACAAATTTATGAGATTAAGAATGGATTTTATTTTTATAAAGGATTATACTTTTGTGGGCTATCTCATCTTATACTAACAATTTTGGTTTTGGATTTTTTCTAAAGACATGGGAAATATATAGTTCTCTTTTGTGGATTAGGTGATTCTCAGGAAGTTGATCATAGTACTCTTAATGCGAACAAGTCTTCCTAAAAACTCGTCTTTTGGAGAAAATGTGAGTTTGATTAAGGAATCTAGTAAAAGATTAAAGTCTAGGTGACAAAGTAAGTATGTTTCATTATGATTTAGTTAAGCTCAAAAATAAATTCCTCAATGAAGAGTAACTTAAAACAAAAATGTTGTATGTTAACTTTTCCTACTGGGGAATCGAATACCGTTTAACCCATCACAAGTTTGTGATTTTCTTGTGGTTAACTTTCTCCTAGACATGTTTACTATCACTCTCCATCAGAACATGACCCTTTGTTTTCTCCTCCATGTCCATGTTTGCCTACATGGAATCCTAGTATGGGTTAACTCAGGTGACCTCTGTACTTCTCTTTCTTTATTTTAAAGTGATTTTTTTACCGACTCTTGTTCTGATGTGGGACTTTCAAGGATGTTTCCAAGCCCAATTTTAAAATTGTGAGGACGCAATTCCCAAAAGGGGGGAAGGATGTAACACCCCAGGTAAATAAAGAATATGAAATTTTTATATTTATCCATATTTGTGCATAAAATATTAATATTACTTTAAAGTGAACGATATGCTCGATGGCGTACCCAATACGCAACAACGAGTTTCTTGGGAATCTTATGTTGCACTCTAATAATAAAATAATATTATTCTAAATGGTAGTTAACGCCTAGCCGTTGTAATGGAAGGAATAAACATAACTAACTAAAAAATGATTATATATGTTTGTCAAATATTTTTACTCTTTACAATAAAATTTCGAGGATTAAAAATGCGTATGAATCCAATTTTTAAGCATAAACATTCTAATATTCTTTAGAAGGTCGATTAACCAGCTTTCAATGGAGAACCTCTTTTAAATCCGCTTTTTAAAAATTTTATGTGTTATATTTGACAAAATAAAATTCTTCTTTAGAATAGGGACATCAAAATTTACTTTGTGTAAATTTTTGGTATCTTTCCGATAAAGTTCATTTTTTAATGAATAGTGAAAAATGTTGTATTTTAATTCAAAACCTCTTTTTAATCTAATTTATTTATATGATTAGATTATATTTTAATTGTTTTTAAAGTAAAATTCAAATATATTTTTACCATTTAATCCAATAGTGGTCATTGGAATTAATTTCATCTTGAAATTGGACTTAAACTAGTGTCAATCTTTTGATACTTATTGTTTCATAAAAACACGCTATTTTCTCAGACAGCGGGAATTAATTATTAAATTAATTTATGTAACTTATATATTTTTAATTTTGTAAAATAGAAATCATTTTTGAATTCGGAATATCAAATATAGCCTAGGGTGAATTTTTGGTAATTTTCTGAAAAACTTCAATTTTTGATGAATAGTGAAACCACTAAGTGGTAGTTAAAGAAACTGATTTTTCATTTAAATGAGACTTTACCACTTCTGTGATTTGAATTTCAAAAATCCGACATACATGGTTGTCATTAATAAGTAAAATGTGGTTCAATGGGATTCAAATAATTTTTTGGTGAATAGTAACTTTTAAGTTTTTAATCGCGATTAGAGGTAATTAGTGTAGTTTAAGGAAAAATAATGCTTTAATAATATGAGATAAGCTTGACACATGTCCTACCCTTATTGGATGTCTCATGGCCGACCAAGAAAATACATGGGTCAACTTGGGGACCCCATGGAACCACTTTGGTTGGGAAATGACATAAATAACCTTTTATTTAATGTAAAAGTAAAAAATGACACAAACATGAGTTGTTTTACTAAAACAATTATTACATGGGGTTATACAAGTAAGATTTTTTTACTATAAATAATCATTGGAAAGATAAAGATATTTCCTACATCTTGATATTTGTTTTATAATTTTTAGACATTAAATAAATAAAATTATTAATGACATCATAATGATGCAGCGATTACCTCATTAATAAAGGATTTAAATAAAATGAAATGTACAATCTATGACCTAAACTTGTCAAAAACCTATTGTATTGGTGGATTTAGAAACCTTATCACTATATCCTCTAAATAAATCAATGTGGGACCTTTAAAATCCGAAAATCATTTGAAAATAAAGTAACATTTTGTAACTTTCCAAGAGTGCCCCTCCTCTCCTCTTATAAAAGGCACCCACCTCTACCACCTTACACACACCTCTCAAGCCTTTGGCTCGGCCAACCCCTGCCCATTTCATCTCTCCACATCCCTCTCTTAATCATTGAAGCCTCACTTTGGGAAGAATCTTTTACAAGGAAGCCTTTGAGCTCAAATCAAAAGAAGTTATCCGATTTAAAGGTAATGTCTTCCCTTGTGTTCTTTTGTTTTATTTTGCTTATCCAACCCCATAAACTCTTTTTATTATTTTATTTTGTAATAACACCAGTATCCTAAATATACTAGGATGTTTTTATGTGAAGTATTCGAGCTACACTTACACACACCTTCATTTAATGGTTAAAGAACATACTGTTTCTATGGATGGCGAATTACTGCCTCACGAAACGATGATTGTTCAATATTCTTTTAACACCTTAAAAGGTGGCCATTAAGATGTCACTATATTTATATATGATATATAATATGTTTATGTTTCCCTTAACCTTCTGTATTTTTCATTTATGTCATACCTTTATGGTTTCCATTATGGGTAAACGTGATATCTTCATTTTAGGAAGTGCGGACTACCGCCCCCTCAAAGTGATTTGATTTGTTAAAGCCATATGTGGGATGTATAAAGGATGGAATTAATGGTATTATATATGTTATCCTACTAGAATTATAATAGACCTTTATATCTTTATTATTTCATTCCATTGAATACAAAAAAATAAGAAATGAAAGTAGCGTTCATGCGTACGTACGGCTTACCGTCTCCTCATTTCTTATCTCCAAATGTTATGTACTATTATAAGTAGATATATATAATGGATATATATGTAACATATTACATCTAAATTATGGGTATAATTCTGTAATTATAATATATATATCTCTCATTTTGTTTTAATTCCATTAATATGGCAAAACAATGAAAGTAGCGTTCATGCGTACGTACGGCCTACCATCTCCATGAACAGTTCTTTTAATTTTTTATCTCCAAATGCTATGTAATAGTATAAAATGAATATATACTGGATATAATTTATATTTAAAACATAAATAATATTCTGGAGATGATTTACCTATGACTACATGGAAAATTATTTTCCATCAAATTCAATTTTTACTCATTTACTAAACATCGACAAAACTTCTGATATGAACTCACTTTATTAACCAATTATTATAACATTATAATATGTGATTTGAACTGAATGATAATATTTAAATGAGGTCCTTAAGAAATTATAAATTGACCAAAATTTATTATTCAAGAGATTAAAGAACGATCGAGTCATGTCGGACAGAGGTAAGGGATCCTACTCCTCTATTTCTTTTTAAGTACACTCGTTTATGTCATTCCTTTTAAGCTCATCTTTATTATGATTGGTATGTTCTATTATATTACTCCTACTGTACTTTTTATGTTCATATGGTGAGATACCCTATTTTCTCTCATCAATCCATTTTGGAAGTTTTGAGTGGTGCCGTTAGGCTGCCGTATTTTCGTAAGAGATCTAACCTCTCTCTTTTTTTAGTACTCTCATTTATGTCACTTCTTTTAAGCTCCTCTTTGTTATTATGGGGGATGTTATTTTATATTCCTATTTTTGTACATTTTATTGTAATATTATGAGATACTATATTTGATCTCATCAATCCATTTTTTGAAGTTTTAAGTGGCGCCGTTAGGCTGCCGAGTTTTCGTATGGGATTTTTCATCTCACTTTTATTCCCGTGAGATTTATGCTACATTTGCCACCATTTCCTTTGAGTGGTGTATGTACTTCCCATTATTATACTCTTTGTGTAATATAATTTCATTTATTGGTACTTACATATTCATTGTATGACCCTTCTTCAATGGGGTGTACGTTTCGAAAGTTACCCAAGTCGGTAAGGGAACCTTTCGCCGTCCTCTTTTTAAAAGACTTCTTTTGTTATGTATTTTAATTCACATACTATTATGTTGGGATATGTTCTTCTATATCCTTATTAATGTAAATTTTATGTCCAAGTGATGAGATACCCTTTTTATCTCTCATCAACTCATTTTATGATTTTTGAAGTGACGTAGTTAGGCTGTCGAATTTCTGTAAGGGAACTTCTTAACCCACTTTCAATTATTTGGGTTAAACCTCTAATTATTGATTTTATTATGCCAAGATTACGTGTGGAATATATATGTTGTAGTTTCCACAAACCTTTGTGTGGATATACTATTTATACACATAATCATCTCATTGATAAGTTATTATGTCATTTAGAGGGACTTGTATCAGAAATCATAACTCAATATTATTTCATTGAGTTAAATATCTATGTCATTGGTTTTTTTTCCATGATTATGTTTGAATGACCTCTGATTGTTTTTCACTTAATATCCACTTATATTTTTTGTATTCGTATCTGTCACACATAATCATGTAATTGATTTATCCTTAATCTAAGGATACCGACTTTGTATGGGACTTCGTCTCAATCTCCTTTCATTGAGGCATATTTTGTTTTATACACAACCTTCTTTTATATGGTGTATAAACCCCTTTGACTTTTACGTTTATCCAAAAGGAATCTTTTTTTGTATGAAGCATTTTACAAAACGACAAAAGGGAAATGTTTTTTTTTTTGTCGTACGTATGCGGTGACAACGAATTCTCCGCCGCCATGACCATTATTTGAGTTTCGGCTTCCTCTACAAGCCATACCTTTTTTTGAAAAGAAAAATAAATACCATGTTTTACTTTTATTTTATTTTGGTATTGAAAATGGTTTTCATAATGTTTTTATATCAATGTGTTGTATTTATATCTTGTGATTGAAAGGTGGAAATGTTATGTTTCCTTTATGCATGTTTTATGTGATACGATTATGTTGAGGTTCTTGGGCATTATTATGAAGACGGGTGGTTCTGTGATAAACTAAGGGCGGGTGAGCCCGATATAGCTATCCAATGCATTGGGTATGGAAGTCGGTCGTATGGCTATTCCATTAAGTATGTATAGAAGTCGGCTGTATGGCTATTCCATTAAGTATGTATGGAAGTCGGCCATATGGCTATTCCATTAAGTATGTGTGGAAGTCGGCCGTATGGATATTCCATTAAGTATGTGTGGAAGTCGACCGTATGGTTATTCCATTTAAGTATGTTTATGTCCCAAGTTAAATTTTTATGTTATGTGTTCTTTATATGGGTTTTATGGTAATCTTTTGGTTACAAAAGGGTAAGTAATGATATTTTATTCAATGAAGAGTTTTTTTACTACTTCGAAAAGTTGAAAGGTATTAATTTGATAAAGTATACACGGTTTACTTATTGTTTTGAAAAACTAACAGTTTTCATTCTTTGTGTATCCCTTACTGATATTTTTATGCTCATCCCATGTTTTTGAAATGTTTTTCACAGGACTTAACGCGGAATAGGGTCAAGGATGTGATCAAGGGAAAGTCATGCTACCAAAAACTTGGAACTAGACATGTTTCTTTTTAAGGGTTTTTATTTTATGGAAACTTAGTAGAAGTTTCTACTTTGTAATCTTTTGAGATGTAATAGTTATGTCCTAATTCTCTAAAACTCTAAACTTGAAAAGATCCTCAATGTGAATTATTCATTTTAAGTAAGGTTTAAGGTTGGGACCTTATAGTCTGGGATGTTATAGTTGGTATAAAAGGATGATTAGTGGAAACCTTGGGGTTAGATTTAGCGGAAATAAGTAAAAAAAGGACAAGTTCTATGAAAACCACCTCTATATTTCTAGAGAAAACTATAAATATTAATATTAATTTTATTTTACAATCCAATGTTTTGGAACTAATCATGTGTATTTCATTTTATAAATATGGTGACTAATAGGAGGAAAAGGAACCATATCAACACACATAGTCAATACAGGGATATTCCATCTAACCAATTTAATTATGTTGGTGTTGAGGCTAATCAGTTCATAACAACATTGGGGAGGCTGACTCAGGTTGTGAGAAATAATATCACCCACAAAAATCATCATGCTGATCCACAGCTGGTGTAACTACGTTGTACCGCATCATTTGAAAAAAAGAACATCCGGAATTTATTTGAACAAATAATCCATTGGTAATTAGACAATGAATTAATTCCCTAGGGAATATCTTCTTTATATTTGGAAGTAGTGAAAAGGAAAAATTCATCATGGCGGTCTACCATATGAAAGGATATACTGAACAATGGTGGTCGTTGATTCAAAATAAAAAATAAGAAGATGAGATCAATTTTGTGCAATGGGGAACTTTTAAGGAGGTATTCTATGAAAACTATTTCACTGATGAATAGATAAATAAAATATACTATAAGTTCTTCAATTATAGGAAAAAGGATAGGGTAAATGTTATTAAATATGAAGACAACTTTATAGGGTTATATATTCAAGATAGGGACATTGCAAATGGTTTAAAAAGAAATATTTATCATTTCATTGATGGGTTAAAATTGAATATTTCAATAACATTGGTCTCCCTATCCATTTCATCATATGATGGAATATACTCAAGTTCCATTAAGATAGAAATCTAATTCTATGAAATATATATATTCAATTGAAATCAATAGAATAAGTTGTTATCCAACCATCATGGGATGGACAATGAAACTAAGGGGAATAAAGGAAGGATTTGATGTCCCAAAATTGAAAACTATGGGAAGAAACACCTTGGGTATTTCAATAGGGGAACATTATTTTGTTACATGTGCATACAAAAGGTCACCAAGATCACTAATTTAAGTCAAAGGTAGAATCTACTATTGTTCAATGATGTAACTATAGGGAGAATGGACAATAAAAAAACCCTTTCCAAAAATGGAAGGGGAATTCACCATAGAAAAAAACATTGGAGAAATGAAAATATTATGTGATTACCACAGCTAATATTGAAACTTCTAATTACATAGTGGTAGTTACATAGATCATTTCACCAAGTTAGATGATTTTTTATTTCAGTCTAGATCATCACACTCTTTTATATCTTCCATTTTTTCAAAAATATTAGATACATATCTAGTATCCTATTAAGGGAGTTATCAATTGAGACAACATCTGGGAGTCTAGGGGAAGAAATGATATGTCAGGAAGTTCAACTTATGATGAATGAGAATACCATATTTTCAAATTTAGTTATTATACATACGGTTAAATTTGATTACATCCATTGTATGATTGGATTTCAATGTATAATAAAAACATGTATTTCCAAAAGAATGGGATTGTGATTTTTGAAGGTGAGGTTGAATCTATAATCATTAGTGGGGAAGCTTCATAATTTAAATCATGTCTTGATCCTCACCTAGAATATCTTTTTAATAAAATTCTATTTATAGAGGAAGATCTAGTGAAATTTATGGATAAAAAATATATCTAAAGAATAGAGGATGTACCTATGGTATAAAAATTAATTCATGTTTTTCCAAAATAATTACATGTTCATCCACCAAAGTGTGAAGTTAAGTTCTCCCTTGAAATAATTCTTGATGGAAGGCCTATATCTAAAAAATTTCCATAATAGCACCGATGGAGTCAGTGGAGTAGAAGAAATAATTGCAAGATTTTAGTGATAAAGGAGTAATATTCCCTAGTGTTTCACTATGGGGAGACCCATTTTAATTCGTAACCAATAAGGATGGTTCCATTATATTATACATATATTATATGTAGATTAGTTCCATTACTTTAAAGAATAAGAATCATTTCACATGTATTAATGACTTATTTTATCAACTACAAGGATCCCAATAATTTTCAATGAACTTTCTTCACCCAGGTTATCATCAACTAAGAGTGAAGAAAGATGATATACCAAATATGCCATTTTGAAAATGGTATAGACATTAGGAGTATTTTGTAATTCCTTTAGGATTGACTAATCCACCATAATTCATTTTGGATCTCTTTAATACAGTATTCAAGGATTATATTGATCAATTTTTGGTCCTATTCGTTGATGATCTCTTCATATACTATGAAATAAATTAACATCATGATAGTAATATAAAAATAATTCTAGACACCCTCATAAAAAAAAGAATTATATGGTGACTATAGTAAGTTTGAATTTTGGATTAATGAAGTTTCTTTTGTTGATCATATTTTCTCCAAAGATAGAATATATTTTGACTCATAAAAGATTAAGGTAGTAAAATAATGTCCTAACCAAACAAGTATAACCAATATTTAAAGTTTCATGGGGTTATCAGGTTACTATCATTGGTTATTCTAAGATATACCCATGTTGGAAAACTCATTGACTAGGTTAACACGGAAAGGGGTTAATTCACATGGTCAAGGGAATTTGAAGAAAGTTTTGAAGTACTGAATAGGTAAGAGATTAGTACACCATTTTGGCTCTATCATCATGTAAGGAATGGTTTTTAATTTATTATGATCTATAAAAAAGGACATGGTTGTGTCCTAATATAGATTTTTAGGGTAATTTCATTTTTATCAAGGTAATTGTAAATCCATGAATAGAACTATCCAACTCGTGACCTTGATCTAGTAACCATTGTATTTTTTTTGAAAATTTGGAGACATTTCCTCTATAGGGAGAGATTCAAGATATATATGTTCTAAAAGAGTTTGAACTATATCAACTTTCATAATGATATCAACATGAGTAAAATGAGATTGTTAAAAATTATAAAGGAATGTGTTTTCTTGATACACTGCCATACAATGAAGGAAAATAAGGTTGTTGATGTGTTCATATTGAGAGTCTATAGATTTATGACCATGATGAGGATTAACAACGAGCCCATATTTAGAGATCTATTAAATATGGATATTGTTAATTATAGAAAAGGTGATTTATCATTCATTTTATAAGAAATTTATATACCATTCTTACTATATAAGATATAGAATTCCTAGAAAAATAGTAAGAACATACAATGGAATATTAAAGAAGTGAATAGTGGTAAATTGATAGAATTCATATATAAATATGGAGTTTCGATGTTTGGGAAGAGGATATGTGTTCCATCTGTATTGGAGTTGAAATGTAAATTGAAATATGGTTCACATAGATATAATTTCTCTATACAACTTGGACTCATAAAGATATACAGGGATTGTTTCCTCTGGAAATGGGGATGACCTCATTGATTTATGGTTCAAACATTTCAAGCATTTTCTAACGGGTTTTTTCATAGAACCAAAAACATCCAATGATTATATATCCATTTGGACCTACTTTCCAAAGGTAGGTGCTCACTAGTTATGAACAGATGAGGCTTAAAAATATGCATTAGTCGAGAGGATGGGAGGTCAGACTCGTCACACCCTTTTGGGGGGAATTATTGTCTACTCCGGGACTCTCTTTATATATTTAAGTTATGTTCGTGAATCCTTATTACATTACCAAGTATAAAAATGATCTTTCCTTTAAATCGGACAATCAATGATTAATATGTATGAGATTTAGAGAATCTTTTATATGTATTCGAGGTTCTTCATCGATAGAGAATCATCGGTATTTGTTAGAGATTCTTAGTCAATGGTATCCTTCGACGCATTATATAGAAATCTATTGGTCATTATGATAACCATAATGGTTTTAAAGCCACTCAGCGGGGTACTTGAAGTATATTGTCATTCAAAAGGATATAGATTATTTTAGAGTTTGGATCATACCCGCAGATGGGCTAACTACATATCCTTTGTTTTAGAAAAGGAATCAAAACCCACGTAGTTCGAGTAAATAAGTATGAGGTTTTTTCATGATTGATGTCTCAAGGAAAGATATCATAATAACTTTTACACTCTAAGATCACGTGAGTCATGATCGGTGTGAGAAACAAGAGGTATCGGTAAAACCAGAAAATTGTTCCATGAAAGATGCAATTATAAGAAATGATATGGGGCTTATGTATGTATGACTTCCCAGATAGATGAAGATTAGGATTTACATTAGGAAAGAAACCCGGGAACAAGGTCCATAAATGTATATCTGCTTATGGAGATTTGGATACTTAACTTAGGATTTAATCCTTAGAAGGATGCCCAAATTAGAGAGGTTATATGATTGGGTTTTACTCCTGAGACGGAAGCCCAAATCAAAATTAAATTAAGATTGGTTAAGAGAAATTATTATTGGGGATTACTCTTAAAGAAGCTTCCCAGGTTAAAGGTAATTATGATTGGGGCATACTTCTGAAAAGGATGCCAAAAATTAAGGGGACTTGGGGATTACTCCTGAAAAGGATGCCCAGAATTAAGGGGACTTGGTGATTACTCTTAAATAGGATTCCCAAGAATAGTATTCTTATTTTAATGGATGAGGTTGAATGAATGGAATATCTAACCGTAATGACATAAAGATATGTAAATCACTAGGTTTTAAGATATTTTCCATAGAATTTCTTTCAAATAAGGAAGCCAACAAGGAAGCCATGCCAAAATAAATGGCTTTAAAGAGGGTTTTGAAGGCTAGATCTTGAATAGGAGAGGTGGATAGGAATAAGAGAGGTGAAATAGGTAGGAGAGGCACCCTAAAATAAGTGGGCACTCAGGTCCTGCGTGGGCGCGCAAGTTCGTGTCACACAAGTATACTTGCGCGACATAGGGGTACTTGCCCAACGGTCAACCCTTAGAGTAATACTTGGGTGAGACTTGGCTCAAGCCCTTAGTACTATCCCTAGAGGCTTCCAGAAGAGTGGAATGTAAGTTTTGTTGAAGGGGTAAGGCAGTGCGCAAGTATGGCCATTTCTTCTAAGGGCTGGCTATTTAGGCGCGCAAGTGTTGATGAGTTTCAACACTTAGGCCTTACTCCCCCTATTCAGATATTCCGTTCTAGGTAAGAAATTACCTTATAAGTGTTTGGAAGCTTTGAGAAGATACTAGGGCATCATGAGCTCAAATCTGAGTTTCTGGAAATTTATCCTCTCGAAATGGGGGGCCCACAGGGGGTATTTATAGGCTAGTGAAGACCCTGGGTGAATTTCAGATAGGGCGCGCAAGTAACTTGCATGACCATGATGAAACTTGCGCAATCCAAGTGGGAAGAAATCCTTCTTCATGCCTTTGTCAATTTTTGATGTTTCTTCAAAGGATGAATCACTTTGGACTCAGGTGTTTCCCATTTTAAGTCGTTTAGACTTTGTGATGGAAAGGAGCGTCAACAAAATCCCCCCCCCCAGAGTTGGATCCGAAAGAAAATGAGGATGTGACTCTGAGGTAAAGAAGAAAAACCATGGAACATACAGCACGCAAGTTTTGAGCACGCAGATGGAGTCGCATAGGTGCAAGCCACGCAGGCTTCAGTATCCTGAGCTGAGGCTGATTATGCTGCTAAGTTGAAGGAGTTAAAGCATAAGATCAAGGAGAAGGTTGGCATGTAGATGCACCTTCAGCAATAGTTGGATGCTATTACTGGTGAACTTGACCAACTTAATAATTCACTGGAAGGAGTTCAAAAAATGGTATGAAAGCCATTGTTGAAGCCAAGAAATCACTCCATCAAACTGAAAAGAGTGAAGTTGGTCGAGTGAATGAGCTTCAAGTGGCTTCTGATGGCGCTCGAAATACTATAAATCAAATGAAGATTTATGTTCACAGCCTTTTGTAATTCCTGAAAATAGAAGATACTCCAATCTGTGGATGTCCTTCTAACTCTTATGCATCAATGAAGAATCCTTTCATCTTCAATCATTTTTGCATTCCTTCTTTTGCTACCTTCTTTAAATATTTACTTAATCCTATGGGCCTATTAAGCATAGTTTGATTTTTTTCTAGGATTATTATAAATAACCCTACAAATTTTGAATCTTTTAATCTCAATATTACCTAAAATCATACAAAATGTATGTTTAGTGACATGGGACTTGACTTTTATTCAGAGTTCCCATGTCTTTTGTGGGAAATTTAAATTCATACATGTGGGGCATAAAAAGAATAATGTTTAAGGTCGAAATAGCTTTGACCGAATGGAATAACATTGACTCAATTCCTTGATAATTTATCTAAACATATTAACATGTTCAAGTATGAGGGAAAATATGTAAACGATGAGTTAAGTAATTTTGAATCTGAGGAATGATATGAAAAATGGCTAAAAGTCATTAGAAGAAGTAGTTCCCAAGAATGAGGTTACCACTATTTAACAAACCCATTAGGGGTTGAATTATGTAGGGCCATCTAAGGGCATTAGCTGCATAATCAAATAATATCATCTTTTGGATGACGATTCTGTTATGTAGACTATTAATGCAAGGCCGCCTAAGGGCACGTGTTGTATAGTCAGGCAAAAGAACTCTCATAAATTTACTTTTCTACTGCTAAAAAGCTAGTGAAAGTTTATGGAGATTAAAATTTTCCAAAGCATAGAGTTTGCTGTATGGAGAGAGGTACTTGAATATGGAGAAGATATTTCCAAAAAAGATTGTCTAAGAACTGGATGAATCTCATTCCTACGAATGTCTGACCCAAATGTAGGAAAGGGAAATATAAACCATAGACTTGAATACTTTTAGATCATAAAAAAGAGTATGAGACAAATATGTTAAGGATGGATTTTTTGTGGATCCCTACATATTGTCATTAAGACAAATAAGGAAAAAAGAGGTTTTTCTCCCAAGAATAAAGTTACCATTATTTAACAAACTCGTTAGGGGGTTGAATTATGTAGGGCCACCTAAGGGCAATGGCTGCATAGTCAAATAATAGCATCTTTTGGCTGACAAGTCTGTTATGTAGACTGTTTGTTCAAGGCCGCCTAAGGGAACGTGCTGCATGGTCAGGAAAAAGAACTCTCAGAAATTGGACATTTTGTGACCAGAAGTCAGGAAAAGTGTTATGGAGATCTAGAAGTATTTAAGGTTAGGATTATGACACATGAAAATGGGTATTGTTCAATGCATGAAAGTGATACATAGATCAATTCTAACCATAATCATGTTGTGGCTAGGTCCTGAATTGAGGTGCTGGACTTCACTACGTATCCCATAAGGATGGGAATCAATCCATACATAGTTCTTGAAATACAGTTTAATGTCATGTGGGACGAAACTATAGGAAATATTAGTTTAGGTTCATAGAACTCAAACCATTATAATGAATACACAGTGTG
Organism: Viscum album; assembly: GCA_963277665.1. Taxonomy (NCBI): domain Eukaryota; kingdom Viridiplantae; phylum Streptophyta; class Magnoliopsida; order Santalales; family Viscaceae; genus Viscum; species Viscum album. The sequence continues at coordinate 268,072,475 of OY728158.1, forward strand.
TGTTTTCATGGGGACTTTTCAGCTAGAGGAATGAAAGTAGAATTTGGGGTTGGCCCAAAGACTTGGGGCTGGATTTGAGGGATGCTCGAATGTTCTTACGTATCCTATAAGGATGGGAATCAAGCAGTACATAGTTCTTGAAATACCCTATGTACTGATTTGGTTCGTACATATGAAGGGTGAAAAGGGGACTTTAGTGTAATGATAGTTTGACCCTGGATAAAAGGTTCAGGTATTGCCATGTATGCACATAGTCCTTTGAATATAAAATGATCAGAGATCAATGTAAATAATGATTCCATCTCAGGTGAGGGTGTCAAAGAATGATGTACTATAATGTCTTACAAGACAAAAGTGTGAATAGTTTAATGTCATGTATTAAGGATGATGGTGAATCAATGTAAAAAGTATTGGTTTTGGGGTTTCCTCACATATCAACATCATATGAGATGGAGTTGAACCGATGTGAAGATATTGTTTTTTGGGCTTGAACCTCAAAAGGTTGCCTACGTACCTAGCCTAGAAGGCAAGGATCAAAGTACACGTAGTTCAATTGAATAATGAATTAGTGATCAAGTTATTTTTTAGGACAACGATATAAAAAAGTGTTGGGACTTACGCATGGTTAGTGGCCCAGAGAAGGTGTTATGGTTGAAGTTTTACTCTAAGCTCACGTGATTCATACTCGGTGTGAGAAACAAGAGGTAACAACAACCTTAACAATACATAGTTTAATGTCATGTAGGACTTATGAAGGGACTATGCAGTTTAAAGTCTTATAGTGAGGACTATTTGTGCTGCATAGTTTAGTGTCATGTAGCAGGGACAAAATACAGTTTAATGTCATCTAGGATGTATTAAGGGACTTTGTTCAGTTTTATGTCATGTAGGATGAATGAGTAGTACAGTTTAACTTCATGTAGGACAAATATAGGGACACAGTTTAACATCATGTTGGACAATAAGGGTGTTGTATAGTTTAGCATCCTATAGCTAAGATGATGGGGACAATATAGTTTAATGTCATGTTGGACAAAAATGGGATTGTGCAGTTTAATGTCATACAGTGAGGACAAAAGAGGACATAGTTTAACGTCATGTTGGACAATTTAGGGACTTTTTCACAGTTTAACTTTATGCAGTTAGGACGTCACAGTATAATGTCATTTTGGAAGTAAGTTCAAATAATTTAAGGTCATATGCATGGACCGTGGATGGTGCAGTTTAACGTCTTGCTGGACGATATGGATGAAAATAGTTTAAGGTCATATGCATGGACTGGAGATGATTTGTAATTATACAAAATACTTCTTCAGAAATCTGGCATTGGTTAGAGTAGTGATGAGTTCTCCATCCATTGAGATTAAAGAATAAGCTCCATTGGAGTAGACATTATGTATTGAATAAGGTCCTTCCAATTTTGGTTCCAGCTTGGGAGGTTTCTTTCGTGGTATCATTGGAGTTCTAAGAACCAATACCAATTCTCCCTAAACGAATGAATGAATACAAACTTTTTTGTTGAAAGCTCGTGCTTTTCGATTCTGATAGACTTTCAAGTGGTGCAGGGTGCACAATCGTTTCTCATCTAACCATTCTAATTCATCCAATTGCTTTTGAGATTGTTCATCTATAGATGACTGATCAAAAATGGCTACTCTGAGTGAGGGTAATTGAACCTCAATATGAAAGACTGCTTCTGTTCCATATACCAATGAATATGGATTTGACCGCGTTGCAGTGCGGGTGGTGGTCCAATAATCCCATAAAGCATTAAAGAGTTTATCAGGCCATGATTTATTATCTTTATCCACCATCTTTTGCAGTATGTTTGAAAGAGTCTTATTGAAATCTTCTATCTGGTCGTTGGCCACTGCATGATATCGAGTTGAATGCTTGGATTTGACGTTGTATTCTTGATACAACTTCCTCACCTCAGATGAACAGAAGTTGGTGCCATTTTCCGTCAATATGGTATGAGGGACACCAAATCTGGTAATGATGTTAGACTTGATAAAGCTAACAATGCATTTAGAACTGACTTCTTTGAGGGTTATTAACTCTTCCCATTGGGAAAAGAAGTCAGTAAAAGTAAGAACATACTTCAACTACTTGGCTGTAGCCGAAGGATAAGGTCCCACTACATCAATTCCCCATGTGGCAAATGGACAGGAGTATTTAGCTGTATGAAGCAACTCTGGTGGTTGATGAATGAAATTAGCTTATACTTGAAAGAATGAAACTTCATTGTGAAATCAACACAATCTTGTATCATTGATGGCCAAAAGTATCCAAGCCGTCGAATTTGATCAGATAGTATGTGTCCAGACTGGTGGGCACCACAGACTCCTGCATGCACTTCTTTCATGACATCCATTGTCTCTTCACCATCAATGCATCTGAAGATAATTCCATCCAAACCTCTTTTGTAGAGAATTTCCTCTAAGTGATCTGGGCTATCATAAAGAGTGAAATTGACCACACATCAACGGATTTTCTCTTTCCCGACTCTATCAGGTGGAGGTGTTCCATTTTGAAGGAATTCCCTGATAGGTGTCATCAATCCTATAGTATGACCATATGGTTCAGGAATAGGAATAATTTCATTGATTTCCTCTATTCTGATTTGAACATAAGGTGAAATTGTACGAAGGTGGGCAATACTAATGCTTCTCTCTTCCTGATTTGGATCTTCCAAAGTTGTGGCTATATTAGCCAGTGCATCAGCTTGGGCATTTTGTGATCGCGGGACAAAAGAAAATGTCGGTTCCATAAGAAATTACACCATTAACTCTTTAACGTAATCATACAAAGGGATTAGTTATTCTTTTCTGATTGCATAATCCCCATTGACTTATTCGATTACCAGGTCTAAATCACCTTTCACCTTTAAGTGATTCACTTGTGCTTGAATCGCTAACTCCAATACTGCAATAAGAGCTTAGTATTCTTCTTCATTATTTGTACTGCCTCCCAAAAATGAGAAGGAATAAGGTAGCACTGCCTTTTCTAGGGAAATGAGTACAATTTCTAACCCAAACTTGTTGAATTTAGGATCTTCCATTTTCTTCCCTATTGGACTTCAAAAAGCACCATCAAAGTACATTTCCCGTATTTGAAGATTATCTTGAATAGAGAGGACTTCCTCATCAAGAAGTTTAGTATCTAAAGATGTATCTTCTACTGAAGTATGTTTATCAAGGAAATCATCCAAATCTTGTCCCTTTATTGCCTTTTAAAATACATACTGGCTATCAAATTGCTGCAAAATAACCGCCCACCTTGCCAGACGTCCTGTAAGCATTGGACGACTAAGGATGAATTTGAGAAGGTTATTGCGAGATACCAATTGGACCTCGTGATGTTGTAGGTAGTGTCTTTACTTCTGAACTACAAAGATTAATGCTAGGAAACACTTCTCAATATTTGAGTATCGGGTTTCTTCTTCATGCATAGTCAGACTGAGATAGTAGAGGTTGTTTTCATTCCCAACATCATTCTTCTGAGCAAGAAAGGCACCCAATGATCGCTCTAAATCTACCACATAGATGATAAGTGGTCTTCCTTCAATAGGTTTCATTAACACTGGTGGACTCAAGAGATACTTCTTGAGAATATCGAATGCTTCTTGACATTCTTCATTCCACTGGTAAGTGACTTCCTTCTTCATCAATTTGGTGAAGGGTAAACTTTTGCCTGCCAAATTGGCGATGAAATGCCGAATATAGGCCAAGTGACCTTGAAGTCCTCTAAATTACTTTAAATTTTGAGGAGGTGACATACCAAGGATTGACTTTTTCTTCTCAGGATTGACCTCGATGTGATGATGGCATACAACGAATCTGAGAAATTTTCCTGAGGTTACCCCAAAAGCAAATTTTAAGGGGTTCATCTTCAAATTATGTTGCCAAAGTTTGTGGAATATGACTTACAAATCAGCAAAGTGATTAAAACATTTCCGGGATTTAACCACCAAATCGTCCACATAACATTCAAAAAACTTCCCTAGAAAGTTTTTAAAGATATGATGCATGGCACGCTGATATGTTGTGCCTGCATTCTTCAGGCCAAAGGGCATTACGCAATAAAAAAACACACCCTAAGGGGCTCTAAATGCTGTAGATTACTCATCTTTTGGAGCCATTCATATTTGATTATATCCTTAATATCCATCCATGAAGGAAAGTGCTTCATAGCCAGTTGTTGCATCAATTACGAGTTATGTTATCGGAACTGTAAAATCATCTTTTGGACAATTCCAATTAAGATCTCTGAAATCAATGAAAACTCTAATTTGACTGTTATTCTTTTTCACAGGGAAAATATTATCCAGCCACTTGGGATATTGAACTTCTCTGAAAAATTTATCTTTGATAAGCTTATCCAATTCAGCTTCAATTTTGGAAGCATAGGTTGGGTGTGTTCTTCTAACGGATTGTTTGAATCCTCTATGTTCTTCTGGAAAACCCAAATGATGAGTGGCAACATCAGGATCAAGCCCTGGAATCTCTCTATAGTTCCAAGAAAATATATCTTGATTTTTCTTTAAAAATTAAACATCAATATCTTGATCTTCAAGAGTCATGGCTGCACTAATAAAAGTGGGGCGTGTTTGTACCCATATTTATTTCTCTGAGTTCATCCATGGTGGTAGAGATACCCTCTTCAAATTCTGGAGGAGCATCCCTAAGATCTTCCTCTTCTTCTTCAACATGTGTAATTTCTTTTGTTTCTACTTTCATAGTAGATGATGAAGTATAATTTCCATGATCAGAATAGATGTTAAAATTTGAACATCTTGAAGAAGAGGATTCTATTTCTGACCCGATTGATGATGGAGGGTCTTCCTTGGGTAATATAGAGGAGATGATGGATTGAGAATCGATATCATCATTCACCTCTGACATTTCTATAACTTCTTCTGGCCTGATTGGAAAAGTATAGACTTGCTGGATTTTAGTGGATGAAATGAAGACATCTCCATTTGAGCTTTCATCATTGCTTGGTGAATCACCAATTTCTCCCATGTTGTCTGGCTTGATTTCCGTAATTGACATTATAGAGGTTTCCATAAGAGTATTTTGATTTGGGTCTATCCTTTCAATTTTACTGATAGGAAACACATAATCTGCACTCACATGTGTAAATGGATTTACTGTAATCCTTTCCAAAGCATATGGAGCATTAACTTTGGTAATCTCCCTTGTTGTGGATTTCTCCTTACCCTTCATGTGATAGAATTCTACCTCAATGTATTAAGATTCACATGTCTTGAATGGGGCCTTATCACCATATAATGTCCCAATTTGACCATCGAAACAATATTTGAGACATTGATGGTATGATGAAGGGATAACCGCATGTTGATGTATCAAGGGTCTTCCAAGAAAGATGTTGAAGCCTGAGTCTTAATCAACAACCATGAAATATGAATTATATAAAAGATATCCAATATGAGTTATGAGTGTAATCCCGCCTAGTGGTTCTTGTTCATTTTTATCATATCCTTGTAACATCAAAGTAGAAGGAGATAAATCAGATTCTGTGAGGGCCAATCGACAAATTGTACGAATGGGGATGCGGTTGACTCCTAAACCATTATCAATGAAAAATATTCAAACGTCTACACCATTGAACTTTTGAGATAATTACAAAGGTCTAATATGTCCATGCACGACATCATCTTCATCTTCATTTGTGAAAGATACCATTGCATGGTATTCTACAGGATTATTTTCTACATGGTAGACTTCAGATGCAGCAATTTCAGTTTCAAATTCTTGAGGACTTGAAAAAGCCTCGATGAGTTCCTCCCGAAGATCCTTTTATAAATTCAAAGCATCCAGAATTGATAACTTGGCCAGTATTTGGGTCAAGTGTTTCGATACATCATACTTTTGATCCAAAGGTCTGTGTTTCCCAACAGGAACATGTGGTTTCGTAGGTGCCTTAGAAGTTGATTTTCTAGAAGTTGATGCATCTTGTATCGGAGTAGGAGTTGGTAATACTCCTGGATTTGGAATATTAGACTGATTAGGTCTATTTACTTGTTGAGAGGAAGAAGATAGAACCTCCAACTGATCTTCCAGAATAATTGTGCCAGGACTGAGTCTACTGTTGGTGGAAGAATTTTCTTTCTCTTGTTAAATCTATTGAAGGGGTCTGCCACAAGTTTCTACTGCATACAGAGTTCTAGCATGGGTAGAATTGGAATAGTGGCCTCTGAAAGATCCACGTCTTCCCATGTACCCTGAGCCTCTGGAACTCCCTCTGATTCCTCTGTCTGATATCTGGAATTCAGGCTCATCAAAATAGAAACTGTGATTGGTATATAGATCTTTTAAGTGAATCATGTTAACAGAACCAAAGATCAACTCTTCGTTTGATGAAGACTCTTCCTGATTAGCCAGTTTAAGTTGTGTCATTTGGTGGGAAGGTGCCCGTTGCTTCAAAGTAGATGGCATAAAATCTTCCAGAGTCAAAGGCAATTTGGGCTTTGACACGATCTCATCTTCTTCTAATTGCTCTTATTTCTTTGAATTATTCCATTTCTTTGAGGATTTTCCCTCTGATGAAGAGGGTTTTGCTATGGCATTCATTGCATAAGACACAATTGGTTTCTTCAATTGCATTCACAAAATGGCATGATTTTGGTTGATCGTTTTCCTGACCATCTGATCATCATATTTTTACGCATTTTTGCTTTTGACTTCTTGCCACTCACCTTCTTCCTCTGGATTTGTAGCAGTAACACATGCTACCTGAGATGAAGAACCTTTCAATTTGACTTGTCCCGAGTCCACCATTTTTTGTAGGAGATATTTGAAGACAAAACACTCCTGAATGGGATGCCCCAAAATCTGATGAAATGGGAAATAATTGGGACGGTCTTCATCTACTTCCTTGTTTGGCTGCTTGGGCCATGTAAATTGAACCAAATTATTTTCTAGAGCCGAAATGAAGTAACCAGAAACTTGTTCATTTCAGAAAGAGTATACTTTTCTCTTTAGATCCTCTAATTGTTTCTGTCTTTGATCTCTTTGATCGTATTTATGAAATGTCCTCTGTTTTTGACGCTCAGGAGGCGGAGCCCTTCGAGAAGATGAAGGAATTGATGTAGAAGCAGATACAGGTGATTTTTTAAGCATAACTCTAGTAGTTTCTACTTTACCCATTCACCTTCCTGGAGCTGATGGAATTACACAATCTTTATCCTTAGTCTTCAGAATAGAGTCTTCAATCTGCTGAGTGATCGAAGTAAGGTCTCTAAATCCTCTTGTGTATTTTAGAGGGATCAACGGTGTGTGCAACTCATCATGAAAATTTTCCACACATATTGGAAACAATTATTCTTGAGGGAGTGTTAAGATCAGGGAATATGTTAATCCCTTATAGCGAGAAATGAAATCTGAAACCATTTCATTCTCCCTTTTCTTACAGTTTTTAAGATCAAAAACTTTTGTCTTTGTAAATGTTGAGCTGAATTGAAGAATGAATTGTTGACGAAGATCCTCCCACCAGGAAATTGACTGGGATTGCAAGCTGGTATACCAGACAAAAGCAATCCCTTGTAATGACTATACAAAACACCTGAGCTTAACTGCTTTTTATTGCTGAGGGGTTCCCATCATAGGATCGCAATGAGAAACAAAATGTGTTAAGTGTTTCTCTGGGTCTCCCGAACCATTAAAGATTGGGAATGTGGTACTTGAAAATTTGATGGGGGAGGAATTGCGTCTACCCATTCAGGGTAAGCTCTCTTCTTCGGTTTAACCGGTGCATGCTTTCCTTCCATAGATTCCAACCGAGCTATTAATGACTCAATGGTAGTCATTAACTTTTGAGAAGCATCCGGTTAAGCTTGGACCTGTGCAGGTGCAATAACTAGAGCTTGGATAGATGTGGCGGCCGGGACTGCCACTGATGGTAGTATTGCCAGTTGTTGTTGCGTATAACTCATAGGATTAGTCCTCTGAGGGTTTATTGGTAAAGGGGATACTCTTGATCCATCTCAGTAGCCGGAACAAATTCCCTTGGATGACTGACTCCAGAATGATTAGGAGGAAGACTACTTTGAAGTAGTTCGGCATTCAACCTCCTTAATTCCTTCATCTCTTCCTCTTGTTGTGCGAATCTTTGCTCTAGAGAGAGTGATTGGCCTTCTCCAAAAAAATTGGTATGTAACCTTATTCTTCCCTTTTTCCTTGTTGGATGCCTTTTGGAGAGGGGGAAGTTTGTTATTTGAAGGACTACCCAGATTCTGGGTAATCCTTTGATTTTGTGTGCGCACACCTTCTTCATTTGTGTCTGTGCGTACAACTTATTGAGTAGGAACCTCTTCATCTGATTCCTCTGAGTGAACCTCATCTGGGGAATTAACAACAACGTCATTGATGACATTAATTGATGCATAATGCATTGCATCTCCTCTATCAGTATTGTTTGCGATATTGTCTTCATCCATGTACTTGTTGAGACACTGCCTTTTGTTGATTTGATCCCTCGGGATCTTGTTGACGAACCATAATTTGGATGGAATCTCCTGATAATTTGGCTCTTCGTTCCTCTTGGGTCTTCTTCCCTAATCGAGAGAAGACTAACTTTCTCTGAGGAAGAGATTGAGGATTTGAAAAAGTCCCTAGTCCGGTGGACTGCGGATGTTTCTTCTGTTTCTGCCCCAACTCTTCAAATACTATTTGTTGATTCTGAGGGATGGGTTAAAGGAGTCCCTAGTCTAGAAAGCTGGGGTGGCTCTTGACTTTCTATATCTGATACCTTCTTAAAATCACTCCTGATCTTATGGACCTTAGTCCAGAAATTGGTTGGATGCATTAACCTGCATCCGCTCTTATCACCCAACTCAAAAGACCGTTGGATGATTTCTAACACTTCTGTCACTTGATTATATGAATGCTCTAAACAAGAATCTTGTTCGATGTTCTTGTTTTCTTGATGAAAAATTAATTGGTCAACTTTTTCTCTGTATTCATGATTTTGAGAAGAACTAGTTGAGGCATGTTCTTGAGCATGCCTTTGATTACAAACAAAACCAATTGGTTGTGGCCGATCGTGGGAAATAACATTGCATGAGACCAATTTCGGCGGGTTTGGATGACTGGAGAGTACAGTAAAATGTTTTTCTCCAGGGAAACCCCATCCCCTGATATTAATATCAGATGGGGCATTGGAAATTAACTAGCCCAATATTCTTAGTGCACCAAGGCATGAACGTTGAAGGTCTCTCTACTGCTTTTCAGCCTTTGGATATCAAGAAACTGAGAGAGATTCCAAGTCAATTTGGCATTGTAACCCTTCTATTATCTTTTCATGATTTTCATATTCATCATAAGATAATATTTTCTTTTTCAAATGACAAAGAGTTTTCCACATGTTGAGACGAATATCTTGAATACAATCTTCCGTCAACATATCTGGAATGTCATACTGAGAGTCAGCCAAATGCCAAAACATACCTGGCACTTCACCTTTCGCCAGTTGTTTTCTCATATTCATTACTTCCTCTTTACCATTCAGTGAAGATTCTTCTACATGATTAGACCAAAGTTGGTGATTCCTTTTTGCTTCATCAGATTCAACAATATCGGTAGAGAATTCACTTATCAATCTAGAAGATGCATGACTCAGGGGTGGTTCAGAGAAAGACCTACACCCCGAGCTATCTTCTGATTGAGAAAGTATTTCACCTAATATTAGTAAAGCATTAGACATGACTGGATTCACATTTTCAATTGCCTCAAGATAAGAGGGCTTTTTCATTACTACATTGTCTATTGGAGAATTTTCTTGAAAATGTGAATTACTAATGTGGAGAGGACTTTCGCAGCTAAATTCATCATCATGGGGAGGACCACCATAGTGGGCTACAGCAAAAGATGAAATAGTTTTCTCCTTGATCTTCTAGAAACACAGAGGGTTATTTTGGCTCTCATATGAAGATGAAACTTCAAGATCGACCGAACTATCATGAAGAAAGCCTTCCTGAAGAAGTATCTTATGCGGACCTTCGGAATTAACATCCCGAATATTTGGAACTAAGAGAGTAGAAATTGAGTTGCAACGGATAATTGTTTGAGTGCATCAAGAACTCCAGCATAGAGCAAGGCCTTGTTACAGATTGGACCTTGATTTCTTGACTATACTGGACGGGTCTTTTTCTGAGATGCCTTCTTACTCACTTTGGGAACCACTTGTTGAAGAAAGTGGTTATTATGGGCAGATGTATGTGGTTTCTCAAGAGAAAGGATCAGGTAAGGATGATTATCTCCACTCAAATCATGTGTATGTGCCTAAATTGGTTGTCCGTATGATATGGGGGAGTATGCCCCACAACCCTCTTGGAGTGGAACAGAGGTGTGTGTCTGTTCCGGAGTGAACTGTTGATGTGTCACTCCACTAGTAGGGATAGATTTGCATTTATTTCCCTGTGATGCTGCTGAAGCTGTTATAATATCCTGGTAGGCATCCAGAATATGAGTAGGTATTTTCTTCTTCTCTTTCACAATTGTCAGAATATGCTTGGTGACTTCAGCTGCCGGAATGGGAATATAAGTCCATTATATGCTTGGAGTAGGTGTGTGTTCCTGCTCCTGTCCTCCTTTTCCTACCAGTGAATTCTGACATTACTCAAGTGTGGGGGCAGAGAGTTGAGTCTGCCTCCTGTTTGTCATTGGAGCTTTCCGACTGACTTCTCTGGGTGCTACCAAATGAGACTGTTGGTAGGCTTGATCAATACTGGCAGGTGTATGTGCCTTCTGATTGCACTCCACCAAACATGGTTGACGATCTTCCTTCAACACTGACAGACAAGGCTGCTGGCAGTATTGATGAGTGTAAGCAGGTGTATATGCATGTTTACCATTTGTCAACACACTGGGTTGGCGGGCTTCATCGTATGTAGTCAGACGAGCCTGGTGACTAGATGATGACTTATAAACAGGTGTATGTTCCTGTCTATAGTTCTCCGCCAGAATTTCCAGGAGGGATTGACGTTTTGCTGCCAGACGAGCCTGCTGGACAGTATAATTAAAGCAGACGGGTGTGTGTGCCCACTCGTTGCTTGCCACCAAGTTAGGTTGGTGGACTTCTCTGGAAACGGTAGAGATAAGAACCTAGTCACTGTTAACTGGTTATAACCTCTGGTGGTTCGTCTTGCCTGCTCGGGTTCTAGGAACCTGAGATGAACGCCTGGAGAAGACACCCTCATCATGTTGAGGGTGAACTGCCGCACGATTCTAGCGGTGATTGTTGTTGGGATCCCTCAGGTATGACTCTTGTCTCTTTGAATTAAGGCCCTAAGGGACCTTCTCATTCACCTCCTCAGAATATGGGAGGGAATTGTTATTGTGTTACGGGGATAATGACCCAAAATAGTTGGAGACAGTAGTTAGCACCGCCTGTTTATTTATCCCTGGTCATCGTTGTTCGGAAGACCGTGGTGAATTATTGATTCGGAGGTCTTGTCGAGCAGCCTCTAGAGTTGTAATAGTACCGTTTTGACGGTATTCCTTAACCAGCGCATTTGATACCCAGCGTTGAAGATGCTGAGTAGGTGATGTCATCCTCAGAGCGGACGACGATCCAGTAGGAGTAGCAGCAGATGCATTCACAGCAGAGGCATTCACCGACATAAACTTAAGAGAATACATTCTTGTAATGCAGAAGATCTTTGAAAAGATTGCATTTTCGATATAACAAACATAATCAAGATAAGTTCAGCTACAACATCTTTTGGATGATCACATATGTTATTGATTGTTTGGTTGTCCCTCTCTTTGATTTAAAATAGGGGCCTAACAAATAAGTAAAACATCATTTTAACTTGGTTAAGGATTCACGTCGGGTTCACCATTTTTTGTTTCCTCTGAAATGGGGATGGCCTCATTGATTTAAGGTTCAAACATTCCAAGTGGTTTCTAACGGGTTTGTTCGTAGAACCAGAATCATCTAATGATTCTATATCCATTTGGACCTACTTTCCAAAGATATGTGCCCAGTAGTTAGGAACTGATGTGGCTTAAGAATTTTCATTTGTTGGGAGGATGGGAGGTCGGACTCATCACACCCTTTTGGGGGGGAATTATTGTCTACTCTGGGACTCTATTTGTAGATTTAAGTTATGTTCATGAATCCTTATTACATTACCAAGTATGAAAATGAGCTTTCCTTTAAATTTGACAATCAATGATTAATATTTATGAGATTTAGAGAATCTTTTATATGTATTCAATGTTCTTCATTGATATAGAATCATCTATATTTGTTAGAGATTTTTAGTCAATGGTATCCTTTGACACAATATATAGAAATCTCTTGGTCATTATGTTAACCATACTGGTTATAAATCCACTCAGCGGGGCACTTGAAGTTTATTGTCATTCAGAAGGACATAGATTATTTCAGAGTTCAGATCGTACCCGCAGATGGGCTACCTACGTATCCTTTGTTTTAGAAAAGGAATCAGAACCCATATAGTTCGAGTAAAGAAGTTTGAGGTTTATGCATGATTGATGTCTCAAAGAAAGATATCATAATTACTTTTACACTCTAAGCTCACATGAGTCATGCTCAGTGTGAGAAACAAGAGGTATTGGTAAAACGAGACAATTTTTCCATAAAAGTTTCAATTAAAAGAAATGATGTGAGGATTATGTATGTATGACTGCCCAGATAGATTTATATTAAGATTTACTTCAGGGAAGAAACCCGGGAACAAGGTCCATAAAGGTATATGTTCTTTATGTATATTTGGATACTTAACATAGGACTTAATCCTGAGAAGGATGCCCAAATTGGATAGGACTTATGATTGGGTTTTACTCCTACGATGGAAGCCCAAATCAAAAGTAAATTAAGATTGTTTAAGAGAAATTATGACTGGGTCTTACTCTTAAAGAAGAGGCCCAGGTTAAAGGGAATTATGACGGGGGCTTACTTCTGAAAAGGATGCCCAGAATTAAGGGTACTTGGGGCTTACTCCTGAAAAGGATGCCCAAAATTAAGAGGACTTGGAGCTTACTCTTGAAAAGGATGCCCAAGAATAGTCTTCTCATTTTAAAGGATGAGGTTGAATGAATGGAATATCTAACTGTAGTGACATAAAGATATCTAAATCACTAGGTTTTGAGAGATGTTACAGAGAATTCCTTTCAGATAAGAAAGCCAACAAGGAATCCATGCCAAAAGAAATGGCTTTAAAGAGGTTTTTGAAGGGTGGATCTTGAATAGGAGAGGTGTATAGGCATAAGAGATGAGAAATAGGCAGGAGAGGCACCCCAAGAAAAGTGGGAATGCAGGTCCTATGTGGGCGCACAAGTTCTAGTTGCGCAAGTATACTTGCGCGACACAGGGGTACTTGCGCGACGGTCAACCATTTGGGTAATACTTGGGTGAGACTTGGCTCAATCCCTTAGTACTATCCCTAGAGGCTTCCGAAAGAGTGGCGCGCATGTTCTGTTGACGGGGTAAGGTGGCACACAAGTTTGGGCATTTCCCTTAAGGGCTGGCCATTTAGGCACGCAAGTTTTGATGAGTTTCAACACTTAGGCCTTACTCCCCCTCTTTAGATCTTCTATTCTAGGTAAGAAATTACCTTAGAAGTGTTTGGAAACTTCGAAAGAGACTAGGGCATTGGGAGCTCAAATATGAGTTTTTAGAAATTTATCCTCTCGAAATGGGGGGCCCACATGGGGTATTTATAGGCTAGGGAAGACCCTGTGCGAATTTCAGATAGGGCACACAAGTCACTTGCACGACCACTAGGCAGCGTGCAAGTATACTTGCGCGACCATGATAAAACTTGCGCAATCCACATGGGAAGAAATCCTTCTTCATGCCTTTGTCAATTTTTGATGTTTCTTCAAAGGATGAATCACTTTGGACTCAAGTATTTCCCTTTTTAAGTCGTTTAGACTTTGTGACGGAAAGGAGATTCAATAGGGATTTAAGAGAATATTAGTGGTGGGATGGTATAGAGTTGGAAATTATGGAACATGTGTCTAGATACTTAGTATTCTAGTAGGTAAAGAATAAAATAAAACATTCTAAGGTATTCATTCATCCTATCCCTATTCCTATATAAAAGTGGGCAATGTTAAAATGGACTTTCTCACTAGACTCCCACATACTCACTGGAAGAATTAGATTATTTGGGTCATCGTTGATCATATTTCTAAATATGATCATTTGTTAGTGACAATATAAAATCTACCCCTTGAGTTCCTTTTCCGACTCTATATCAATTAAATCATGAGGATTCATGGGGAACCACTATCTATTATAATTGATCTTGACCCTCAGTTCACATCAAAATTTTGATAGTGTCTTCAAAGGGATTTCAAAACATAGATACAATTATGTACTTATTGTTCCCCCTAAACTGATGGTAACTCATAAAATACTATCCAACCATTATAATACTTGTCTAAATTATTTTCTATATACTTATAATGTATGTGGTATGGGTATTTACCTTTGGTGGAATTCACATACAATAATAGAAACCATTCAATCATCCAAATGGCTCCATGTGAATCATTTTATCGAAACTCTAACCTGTTATGAAAATTTTAAAGAAATAAAGTTATTTATCTTAGAGCTTGTAAATAATATAACTATTAAATTATGGATTATTCAGGTTCACTTTAAAGATAACCAAATGAGACATAAGATCTATGCTGGTAATTGAAGGAAATAATTAGAATTTAAATTTTGGTATCCTGTTTTATTGAAGGTTAAACCATGTAAGGGAATTGTATGACTTTGTAAAAAGGTTAAGTTAATACCTTGGTTCATTGGATCTTTTAAAATACTAGAAATAATTAGGTTTAAATATTTTTTTTAGTTATGCCACTCAAACCTTATAAATTATGCGATATCTTCGATGTTTCATTAATGAGGAAATAATTATCAGATCTAATTCACATGATCACATATAAGGATATATATTTTGATCTTGGATTGTCATATAATGATAAAAATTTCCATATTAATGACACCATAGAGAATGTATTGTAGAATCAAACAACTTATTTAGGGAAAGTACTTTACAGAAATCACAAATTAGAAGAGGCGACCTAGGACCTTGAAGAAGGTATAAAGAAGAAGTATCCCAATTTTTCAAATTTATTATATATATATATATATCAAAATTTCAAGTATTATATTATTTAAGGGGGGATAATCTAACACCCAAGACATTATTGTAGTATTTTAACACCAAATCTTGAACAATCATGTAATGCACCCTTCAAAAATTATTTATTCAATAATTTATTTAATATAATAATTAAATAATTTAAAATTTACCAAACTAACATCATTTTAAAATAAATTATGTAAAAAATTTATTATTATTGGTTTTTTATCTTTTTTCTAAAATGATCAGTTTTTAGTCAAAGAAAATTTTTCCTTAAAACTTATAATTTATATGAATTTATCATTATAAAAGAATAACCTAGAAGTTTATAAAACCTTTTATGTTATAAATTATGAATTTAATTGATAAAAATATGTTCTTTAAAATATTCCTTAATTTTTTAATTATATGTCCAATGTTTCTATAACTATTTAAAATGATACTTTAATAGGTAAACTGGTTTTTGTATTTTCATTAAATCAGGTATTTTTAAGGGAGATTTGGTTTTGGAATAATTTTATATCCTAGTAAACTTTAACTATTTTGTAATAAATAAATTTATATCATTAAAATCAGAAACCAAGGTTATTTTATCTAATATAGGGATTCAAACCTTAATAATTTAATTTCTCTAAAAATTATTTTTATGTGATTAAGTGTATTTATTTTAAAATTAACTTTCCACACATTTATAAATATCATTTGATAAAATTATTTTCATATTTGAAATTATAATTATCACATCAGGTAAAAATGAACATATTAATTGTTCTCATTAAATTTAATTACTAGGGTAAGAAATTAATTTCCATGGTAAATGTTAATTAGGGATAAAGAAAAAGAATTAAAAAATAGATTAAAAAACTCAAATTTGTATAAAAATGATTGGTTTATTTTATATTAGACCCAAAGTCCTTCCCCTCTCATTTTGTTAATTTTTTTACCTTTTAAACATGAATAGTAACCTGAAATTTTTTAAATTGTAAGGGGTACTCAAAAAAGTACCCTTCCCTTCACATATAATAAGGTAACATTTTCACTACTTCAAAATTCAACTATCTTTGAAATTTATCCAGTAACATATTCCACTATTATCTTCAAAAAACCCTATACCTTGTTCAACATATCATGTTCCCCATTAATTTTCATAATTCCCCCTTTTCCAATGATAAATATACGGAAAATACATGTCCCTGGTTTGAGTCTTATCGACTACTTGTTTTTATTGTAAATTATCTTAATTTAAATTTATTGTAGATATGTTAACGTAATTACATTACTATAATTTATATAAAATAAATATACTCAATTAATTTTACTGTCATTATTTATTCATATTCCTCATCTATTGAGAAAAACTAAACTTTTGTCCCTGGGTTGTGTGGACTACCGCCTCCACAACGTAATGTATTTTTTTTCCTTCACTACATCGCTTGGTTGGATATAAGATTGGTATTAAAAGATAAAAATGAGTACAGGATATAGATAATGTTATGGTATATAAAACAATACAACATATTAAAGATATGATAAATAATAAATCATGATGAGTTTAATCATTTAGAATATGCATGCTAAGAATATAATATGTTATTCAAATAATGTCAGTTTTTTACATCCATTTTATTATTATACATAATTAAAAATATAACATATCACACTAATAATCATTAAAGAACATCATTATTATTTTGGTGTAATTATATTACCACAAATAAATCTTCATAATCATTCACTAAATTAGGGTATATTCGTTTTTGGTTGTTTTAACCACCTCATTGAACAATAATATTCATATATATCATGGATGATTATGAAAACTAATTTACTAGTATAATATGATATAAGTGTATAAATAATTACTATTTTTTAATTTGGATATATTATATTTATATATAATTCTTTGATTAAGTAAACAACCACCATTAATAAAAAACACAAAAACGAGCTTATGATTGACTTCATCTTCAATGATAATGTATAAAAAATCAGGAAAAAAATATAAAACAGTAGAACATATTATATTTAATTCATAATAGTATCTTAATTGAGATATTAAGGATTTACTTTGTAATATGAATGAATATGAACACCACTATTATGAAACTAGTACAAATGATCAAAACTACAAACATCGATGTGGAAAATCAGAAGAATTCATATAGAGAATGACTATTTATTAAGAGTATGAATGAAAATGGATATGTTTAATGTTATAAATTATATGATTAAAATTTATATGTTTACGATATAGGATTTTAAATTATTCTTTTTAAATCAAAGATAAGAGGTATGGGTTTTCTACCACAAATTCATTTCTTTGAGACATGTTTTCTATTATCCACACAATTTCCTTTATGTGTTGTTTATAATACATAATTGATGTTTTCTATCCAGAAATTACTTTCTAATGGTATTTTAAGATCAATTTTAATCACACTCCTTTATGATATTATAATTGAATTTCAAACTAATCTATAAGTGGGTTTTTTCTATATTAATTTTCATTCTTTGGTACTCATGTTATAATCACCCCTATTTTATTTTTGTGTTGTGAATACATTTTTAGGGAATAATTATTAACATGTTACTCAAAAAATTAAAATTATTTAAAATATAATATTTTTATCCATTTCTCAATCATTATAATTCAGGTGTTACATTTTTCTTGCTTGAACAACCTTTCTATGTTTTGGTAAAGTAAAAGTGTGTATAATTTCCTGGAAAATGCATCCTTGTCTGGATACTAAAATGTGTATGAAGTTGTGTAAAAGATTCATGTAGGGGTAATTAACCTAAAAATTTATGGTAGGGAATTTAATTAATCATCGCTATGATGTATTATAAGTGGGACTATGGAAACACACCTAGTGAGATACACCAAGGGATATACATTATAATATTAACTTGATTTTAATGAACTATGATAAAGGATTTTTCTACCATTTCCTTGGTATACTACCAATTTAATCTATTGAATACAATTATTATGTTCCATGGATAACTTATATCATTTTTTATACCCTATCCACTATATTTCCTTGATAAGGGCAATTTATGTTACTTTGATGATACCCCAGGACTTCTAATTTTATTAAAGGATTTCCTATTAGAAATCCACATTATTATGTTGAATGGGGGAGTATTTTATAACCATTTTTATCCATTATATGGATTTATATGATTTATTCTTTAATATGTTTCTCATATAATGGTATAAAGGTCTTTATGAGTATTATGGTGAACGGATTAGACTTAATCAAGAGATGGGTGTGGATCAGAATTATATAACTCTGTGATGCATCAATCGGTATCAAGAGAGAAAATAGGATGAGTTTTGGTGTATACCTCTTCCCATGATAGTATAGTGTCTTCAAAAATATTCCTTTAATGAAAGTTTTTGATTTTAAATATTATACATTTCATTATAACAATATGAATTATTATTTTTTTCTATCTATTATCATGGATATATAATTCCCTTAGTTTTAGTTGATTATGGATTCATATTAGTCGTTCATTATCTTTTATATCACTTATTCCATGATAATATTATGTAAGATTCCAATGCATTCTAATCCTTACTAAGAATCTCAACTTTCCCTTATTTTTTTCCATTCCCCAATAAACCTATAATAGAACTATGTTCAATTTTTAGGGATTTTTTGGATGGTATATTCGGGTTCTCATAATATGTTCAAGTTGTATCTTATGTTTAAAAATTTATTATAAGTATTTATCAGGGCCTCCAAGAACACTAATTTGTTCAATAATTTGTTAAATCTATTATTTTGTACTAATAATTTAATATAACTATTGGCTATGTGTTTTAGTAGACTGATATATTAAAACTCACCCAATAAAATTTCATGACCAAATAGTAATAGAAAGAGGAAATATGAGATATCATTGATCAATACCCAAGAAAAAGATCTAGGGACTTCTCTTACCACAAATATGAGGTTTGATCAGCTTAACCGTGTAATGAAATTCACCAAAATTTTATGAAATAGTCATTGAATCAACCCAAAATATTCCAAGAGTACGTCTTAGTTATCCAAGAAATGTTATAAGTGTTAAATTGTGGATTCAGTTGATTTAAATGAAAATCATGAAGTTTTATGACATTTAACTGATTATTTGAAAGATAATTTCAAATGATCATAATGTGTATTTTTTATATCACATAAAAATAAGAAAAGAGAGGTCCTCTATTTCATATGCACCTTAAAACTTTTTCATCCTCAAAAATAAAAAACATGTATCCTTTAAATGAATAAAACAAACACCAAAAAATTCAATCCATCACATTACATACCTCTCAAAGAATATTTTTTCTTAAGCATTTTAAAATTAGGTTATAAATAATTCATTAATCAAACACATGATTAAGTGAAAAATTAATTTTCAAACTTAAAAAATCACACAAATTCTTATGACATAGAGTGAAAAATAATTCAAGATATTGGATCTTCCTTTGTAAAACCCACTCCCAAGTACATGCCACTAAACCACCATTCCTTCATATAATATAATTAAATTAGTAAAACCTTGGTAGTAGTGATAATAGATATTCCACTTTACAATGTCCCATAATGCCTCAAAAGGTTCAGTAATCCTTGAAAAAAATTATACCATTAATCAGATCAGTATTGTCCATAACAGGTAGAATATTTCGAGAAAATACTATCACTAACATCAATATACAGTTTTACAATCCCCAAATTAATACATTTTTTAATTTATCTACATTATCCACATCTAATATTGTATTATCTCTAAAATATTTATTATATCCAACACCAATTCTAGACTAATAAAATATACTTCATGATAATCAACCCCATATAGGGGTGATATGCAGTGATGTTCATAAAATTATAAAAATGGTGTAATTATAATATATGGTTAATAATTATTATAATAAAACTCATATATTATAAAATATTTTTTCCATGATCCATCGGATTCCAGAGTTTTTGCCTCCAATATTTCCTTCAAGATCTGAATCAACTTCTAGTTTTAACCACTAATTTTTTAGGTGGAATTAAGTTTAAAGATGCATCTTTAGGGAAGTTATGTTTCAATACCATTTATATCACTAATGATAAATGAGGTTCATGATCTAAAATAACCATTCTTAAAACATCCTGAATATTTACATCCTCTACTATGTGAATAATTTCTAAAGGATTCATTGAGATTGATTCCCTAATCAGAATGAAAAGGGATGATTTTCCAATTGTTCTTTTGGTTATTTCTTAAAATTCAATTTTCTAAGTAAATTAGGTACCCTCCCAAAAACCCAAGCTTGAAAAAAAAACATCCAAAAAAATAAATTCAAAAAATAAAATTCTAATATTAAAGTACAAATTTAAAATTGCATTGGGAATAAAACAATAAAAATTCATCACTGCAATAAAAAAACTAATACTATAATCAACACAACTCACCTCAAGCCTATGAATTCCCCCTCATGTCTGTCCATGTAGATGGACCTAACTCCACATGTGTTGTTTCCACTAAAACCACAGACCTATTGAAAACCAGAACCAGTGATCTATTGGTACACTATCCAAATCTATATCAAACAAACATCCGGAGAAATAAAATAATGAATCTTCATATTTTTCATCCATGGTTGAATTACCAAGAAACAAATATAATCATAAAAGACTAATTAGATAATCGAATGAAAACAAGGAGTGGAAAACAATCTCACTACCATAGAGAAGTAGAAAACAACATCAACTGAAACCTCAATACCACCATAGACATGAAACTAAAATCATATAAGAATAAGAACAATCTAAATAAGCTCACATTGTCACTACACCAACTTATATAGTCACAAACAACCAATAAATCCAACACACCTAACCAAAATATGGACATTCATGCTATTTAGTATCAGCAATGAAAAAGGTACAATAGAATAATTTGGGACCACTCCATAGAGAAAAAGCTAAACACATTAAAAGAAAAAAAGTTATAAATTAAAGGGAATTATGGATAATATTTAGTGTATAAGAATTCCATTGGCTTCGAAGTCATAGAGATTTCTTAATACTCATTAAGAAACTATTTAACATTTATTTTGGCCTAGTGAATGGGTTGAGTATTTTTAGTATTTGGTTTTTGGTTTTCCAATTACTATGGGAAAGGTGGATTCGGTGGATGATTTTCTTATGAAGAGTTGGGATACTATCTCTCAAGACTATGCACAAGATAAGGGGTGGATTATCATCTCTATCATGTCTTGAAAGATTTTATGGGATTCAAGGAACATGGTTTTGCATTTGGGATCTTGGACTTCACTCTTTTCTATTAGCACTAAATTTTTATATTTTCTCATTTATTTCATATAGTAGTGAAAATATTACACTTTTCATTGGGAGATTATATCCTTGGATTAAACTATAATTTTAATAGCGAAGGTTTCTCATGGGATCAGGGTCACTGGTGTTTGGGTTCGTTGTCTACCACCTATATATGGTCTTAAGTTGAATAGGGATGGGTCTTATCTCAGCAGTGTCAAGTGAGGAGGAGGATTTGTTCATGAATTTTTTGTTTCATTCATTCTTGCATTCTCCATTATTCTTGGTGGGGGATATTCGGTTTCTGCTAAGGTCTTGGCATTACATAACAGTCTCAAATTATCCATGGAACATTCTATTTCTCAAGATTAAGTTGGAATTGATTCCTAAATTATGTTAAATTTCATGAAATGTTAGTAGGTATATCCCTAAACTATTATTTATCCCATCATTAACTGCATTTCCTTGCTTAATTGGAGCTTGAGGGTTTCTCCTACATGGTAGGAGGGTAATATGAGGGTGAATTGTATCACTTATAATGTCAACTATGATATCAGGTTTATTTTTTCGATTTTGGTTCTCTCCCTATTTATTTGTCTTTGGTTGTAAGATAGGATTCCCACAATCTCCATCACTTTCAACCTCTGTGACTTTTTTCATACTTTTTCTTGTAGGCCTTTTTACATTACTACTTATTAACAAAAAAATTCAATTGTAATTTGAAAGATCATGATGGATCAACCATTGAGTTTTAACACTGTGAAATCCCATGCGGGCCTACTTACCATCACACATAGAAAATAATGGGATAACACAATGTGAGATATATCTAAAGAGTATATGAATAAAACTATGTGACTCTGAGAAGTAGGGTGAAGATGAATTAAAATACACCAGAAAATGACAGAAATGAAAAAAACCACTTACACAAATGAAACCATCCTAAATAGTTTTGAGTATACTGAAGATGGGGTTTGATCTCAGTAGGATAAGAAAAATGGGTAGTGGAGGATAGTGAAAGAATCCTAAAATTATGAAACAGATAAACTAAATAATTTGGGAAGAAAAGCCTATAAGTATTAGAAGTAAAACATATTTTGACTAAACATTCATCTTTTATTATTTAACAAAGAACACATTTCGATATAAACTTATTCATTGGATTCATCATCACTTTCCAAAAAAAATCTCCAAAGTATAGTAAATATTTTATAATCCATGCTTTATATATAGATGTGATATAAAGAACTCATAAAAACATCATTCTACAAAATATGATTTATATAAACTCATCCATGGAACAATACCTCGTATTCCTCATATTCTTCCAAAACACCAGAAGAACCTTTGATTATAATTGGATCTCTATAAAATTCAACCTCAGGATCCTCCAACTAAAATTACACCACCTGCTGAAATAAATAATAATATATTGCCAATTTATATAAATAACATGAACCACTAACCTCATATACATCCAAATGAAAATAAATTGTTTTTTTTTTCAACATCAGTTTTTCATCCTTTTCTCCATGGGAAACAAAACAATAATTATTCCTACATATAAAAACCATTTCATTACCATTACCCAGAGTATACATGATTTTAAACATATAATATTAAAACAAATTAATCTATCTCCACTAATAATAATTCAAAACAATCTATGAAAATATATACCAAAAACTCTTATAATTTGTGTAATCCCAAAAGAATTATATCAACACATGATGTCTCCAAAAATTCAGAAAAAATAATAAATTTACTAATCTGATAACATGGATAGGGTAATTACCTTTTTGAGGCCACACTTGTCATTACCCATAATATTAGTCCACCCAATATTTCACCAACACTACCACAAAACTGGGCAAGGCATGCGCCAAGTGCTGATAAAGGTCCTGCCCTTTATCAGCGCTTTTCCGTTAGCGCTGATAAAGGCCTTCCACTGTATCACCGCTAGAAAAGCGCCGATAAAGGGTACCCCTTTATCAGCGCTAACAAAAGCGCTGATAAAGGTCCACTTTATCGGCCCTTTTTTAGCACTGAAAAAGGGGTACCCTTTATCAGCGCTTTTCTAGCGCTGATAAAGGCTGTATTTATCAGCGCTTTTTACTAGCGCTGATAAAGGGTCCCGCGGATTTATTAAAAACCCGCGGGTCCTCTTCCTCCTCCCCGCACACAATCAAGCTCTCGTGGAATCCCTCGTCTGCGCCGCTACCACCGCTGCCGCCGCCTCCTTCTCCTCCGCCGCGGCCGCCGAAACCCCTCCCCCTTCTCTCCTTCTCTCTCCCTGCGGCCACCCTCCTCTGCGTAGCAGCCCAGCCGAAGCGCTCCCCCTCCGGCGCACTGCCCCTCCGGCGCGCTCCCCCACCGGCGTCGCTCCCCCTGCGGCGCCGCTCCCTCGAGCGACCTCCTCCGGACCCCGCTGCTCCCGCATCCCCTTCACCGCACCGTCGGTCCCTGCGCGGCTCCCTCGGCGATCACGGTTCCCTCTGTCGCTCCCCGGCCCAGCAGACGCCCTCCCATCTTGTTCCCTCCATCGCGCGACGCCGCCTCCGTCGCTGCCCTCCCACCGGATTCCGGCTGCCGCACCTCCTCCTTCTCCCTACATAGCCCGACCGCCACCCTTGTCGGCACCGCGCTTGCCGGCACCGCCCCTGCCGGTGTCGCGCCGCCCTTTCGAGCATCATCCCAGACTTTCCACACCCTGTTGGCATCGTTTCGGCTTTTGTGCACCCTGTTGGTACCGTTCTGGCCAGCGTGCGGCCTGTCGGCGTCGTTCCGGCCAGCCCAGGCCTTGACGGCGTTGTCCTGGCCTCCCGTTGCGAGTCCCGCAGCCCCGGTGAACCCCGCCCAGACCCTGCTGGTTGAGAATACCTCTGTGCCGAGGTGAGGTTTGCATTGTTTTTTTGTTTGTATAATTTTAGGTCAATATTTTATTCTGTTTATGAGTCCCTAGTTTACGTCTTCTTGCATCTGCGCCAATATTCTTGTTTATGTGCCAATCTTTCTTATTAAATTAATTTGGAACAAATTTGTATTGTTTTTCAAGATGCGAAATTAGTTTTGATTTGGTTATTTGGGCGTTTGATTTGTTAGTGTTATGTTTAGGTGATGTTAGTGTACGTTTTCTTTTTGAAAACTCACTTTGGGCTGTTTATCAGCATCGATAGTTTGTGCAGTTGTGTTTTTGAAAGTGTTGTGGTGTAGTTGACTTTTTGTTAGTGTCAAAAGCATGTTTAGTCTTAAAAGTGGTTTTGTAAATAATGTCGATGGCGCAAGTGATGTTTTGAAAATGTATCGAGGTGGTTCTTTCACATTGTTGCTCGTTTGGGTTGTTTTAAGGCTTTGTTAGTGTAATTTCAGTTTTCGTACGTTTGTGGCAGCGTGTTTGCGAGTAGTAAAACTCCGCCGCCTCCTCCTCTGCTCCTGCTCCTCCTCCTCCTCCTCCACCGGCCTCATCCTCCTCCTCCTCCGTTGCCTCCGCCGATGCCTCCTCCTCCTCCGCCGGTGCCTCCGCGGCCTCCCCCTCCTCCACCGGTGCCTTCGCGGCCTCCTCCTCCTCCGCCATCACGCCGCGGTCAAGCTGCGGTCACACCGCGGTCACGCCATGGTCACACCGCGGTCACGCCGCGGTCACGCCGCGGTCACGCCGGTGCCTCCGCGGCCGCCGCCTCCTCCTCCTCCGCCGCGGCCGCCTCCTCCTCCTCTGCTCCTGCTCCTCCTCCTCCTCCTCCTCCACCGACCTCATCCTCCTCCTCCTCCGCTGCCTCCGCTGCCTCCGCTGCCTCCGCTGCCTCCGCCCTGCCTCCGCCCTGCCTCTGCGTTGCCGCAGGTGCCTCCTCCTCCACCACGGCCTCCTCCTCCTCCACCGCGGCCTCCTCCTCCTCCTCCGCTGCCTCCGCTGCCTCCTCCTCCTCCGCCGCGGCCGCCGCCTCCTCCTCTTCTCCTGGTCCTCCTCCCCTCCACCGGCCTCATCCTCCTCCTCCTCCGCTGCCTTCGCTGCCTCCGCCCTGCCTCCGCCCTGCCTCCGCCCTGCCTCCGCCCTGCCGCCGGTGCCTCCTCCTCCACCGCGGCCTCCTCCTCCTACGCCGATGCCTCCTCCTCCGCCGCCGGTGTCGCCAGTGCCTCCACGTCTCCTCCTCCTCCGCGCGCTGCGGTCACGCCGTGGTCACGCCGCAGTCACGTCGCGGTCACGCCGCGGTCACGCCACGGTCCCGCCGCGGTCCCGCCGCGGTCACGCCGCGGTCACGCAGCGGTCACGCCGCAGTCACGCCGCGGTCACGCCGGTGCCTCCGCGGCCGCCGTCTCCTCCTATTACGCCGCGGCCGCCGCCTCCTCCTCTGCTCCTGCTCCTCCTCCTCCTCCTCCATCGGCCTCATCCTCCTCCTCCTCCGCTGCCTCCGCTGCCTCCGCCCTGCCTCCGCCCTTCCTCTGCGCTGCCGCCGGTGCCTCCTCCTCCACCGCGGCCTCCTCCTCCTCCGCCGATGCCTCCTCCTCCTCCGCCGGTGCCGCCGGTGCCTCCGCGGCCGCCTCCTCCTCTGCGGTCACGCCGCGGTCACGCCGGTGCCTCTGCGGCCGCCGCCTCCTCCTCTGCTCTTGCTCCTCCTCCCCTCCACCGGCCTCATCCTCCTCCTCCTCTGCTGCCTTCGCTGCCTCCGCCCTGCCTCTGCGCTGCCGCTGGTGCCTCTGGTGCCTCCTCCTCCACCGCGGCCTCCTCCTCCTCCGTCGATGCCTCCTCCTCCTCCGCCGGTGCCTCCGCGGCCTCCTCCTCCTCCGCCGATGCCTCCTCCTCCTTGAAGTATCTTGTTTTTTATCTAAATTATACTCATATTCCTTCTCCTTTAACCTATATACTTATCTTATGGATTTTAAATAGGATGAATATAAATAAAGAATGGATGAATGCCAATCGGTTGACAAAAGAGTATGAAGAAGGCGTGAAAGAATTTATCAAGTTTTCAATAGATCATGCATGTGACTCTTCTCAAATCCTTTGTCCGTGTTTACGCTGTTGTTATTCAAAACAAATTAGTCCAGATGAGTTGGAAGAACACTTGATCTGTCACGGAATAGATCAAAGTTATACATGTTGGAATAAACACGGGGAAACAATGAATATAGGTAGTGACTGGGGTGACACTGCGTTTTATGGATCATCTGATATGATTACAAACATGAACAATGAAGATGACCGTATGGAGGATGTGATTACAGATGTGAATGATGATGAAGATCGTATTGAGAAAATTACAAGGACCTTCGAAGATGAACTTCGTGATTGCCCAAAATTGTTTGAGAAGTTAAAAAGTTGTGCAAAGACGCCATTGTATGCTAGTTGCACTAAATATACAGCATTGTCAGCCGTACTGAAGCTATATAATTTGAAAGCAGATAACGGGTGGAGTGACGACAGTTTTACGAAACTACTTGCCCTCTTGAATGACATGCTCCTAGAAGACAATGAGCTCCTGAGCCGAACATACGATGCCAAACAAATGCTACGCTCTATGGGTATGATCTCTGAAAGAATACACGTCTGCCCGAATGACTGTATACTGTTTCGCAAGGACCACAAATCACTTAACCCAAAGTGTGGTGCTTCTAGATGCAAGAAAGATGAATCCAGTCCTACTAAAGTTGTATGGTACTTTCCAATCATTCCAAGGTTTAGACGCCTATATGGAAGTGAGGAGACTGTAGAACAATTAACATGGCATGCAGATACAAGAATTAAATATGGGATACTACGTCACCCGGCAGACTCTCCTCAGTGGAAGAGAATCGATCATGAGTATCCGGAATTTGGAAACGAGTCGAGAAACCTTCGTCTTGCGTTATCTACAGATGGAGTGAATCCTTTGGGTTTTCAAAGCAGCAGTCACAGTACATGGCCGGTTATGTTGATAAATTATAACTTACCACCGTGGTTATGCATGAAACGAAAATACATCATGTTATCTATGCTTATATCAGGACCAAAACAACCGGGTAATGATATTGATGTCTATTTAGCTCCATTGATCGAAGATTTGAAATTATTGTGGGATTCAGGTGTTACATTGTATGATGCTTACAGAAAGGAAGATTTCACTTTGAGAGTCATGTTGTATGGGACGATAAATGACTTCCCAGCGTATGGAAATTTGTCAGGATATAGCATTAAAGGAACTCAAGGCTGTCCCGTTTGCGAAGAAGGTACACAATCAATTAGGTTGAAACATTAATGGAAAACCGTGTTTCTAGGACATCGCAGATTTCTACCGCGACGACATAAGTACCGTTCTTGGAAGACATCATTCGATGGAAGTTCAGAAGAACGTACAACACCGTCTCCACTAACAGGCGATCAATTGTTTGAGAAAGTTAAAAATTTGGACACTACTTTTGGTAAACCGGCTTCGAAAAACCTTACGAAAATCGGTTGGAAAAAGAGATCATTTTTTTTTGAATTACAATACTGGAATTGTTTGTATGTAAGACATTTTATTGATGTTATGCATGTAGAAAAAAATGTATTTGACAGTGTTATCGGCACGTTGCTAAATACATCTGGCAAAACAAAAGATGGAATTAAGGCTAGGTTGGACATGGTTGAGATGGGAATACAAGAAGAGTTGGCACCAGTAAAGGGTGAAAAACGAACATTTCTTCCTCCTGCTGCTTACACTCTTTCCAGGCAGGAGAGATATCATTTTTGCAACTTCTTGAATGACGTAAAAGTTCCAGAGGGGTATTCGTCAAATATCAGTAACCTTGTGTCAATGAGCGACTTGAAGTTAAAAGGTCTGAAATCACATGACTGTCATGTTTTGATGCAAAATCTCATTCCAATTGCTTTACGTTGCATTTTTCCAAAGAATGTCCGCCATACATTAACGAAAATGTGTTTCTTCTTCAAAGCTATATGCAGTAAAGTTATAGACCCGGCGAAATTGCCAGCTATGGAAAAAGAAATTTCCGTCATATTATGTGAATTAGAAATGTTCTTCCCGCCTTTATTTTTTGATATGATGGTTCATTTGATGGTCCACTTGGTGAGAGAGATTCGACTATGTGGTCCTGTACATTACAGATGGATGTACCCCATTGAACGGTATATGAAGATTTTGAAAGGGTATGTCAAAAATCTAAGTCGGCCAGAGGGTTTTATTACAGAGCGATATATTGTTGAGGAAGCTGTTGAATTCTGTACCGAATACTTGTCTGGTGTGTAGAGCATTGGCTTACCGAAATCTCGTCACACTGGGCGGTTAGAGGGTGAAGGAATTTCTGGAAGAAAGGTTGTCACAATCAATATTACAGATCGGGAGCAGGCCCACCTTTATGTTTTGCATAACAGTTTGGACGTTGACCCATATGTTGAAATCCACAAAGAAATTCTTAGGCAATTGAATCCATCAAGGGCTGAAAAATGGATATCAAATACACATAATCGACAGTTTATAGGATGGTTTCGAGATCATATTTTTAAGAAGTCAGATGAAAATCCAAAGTCTATTTCGGAACGACTTCGATGGCTAGCCGGAGGACCAAGTGTGTATGCATTATCTTACAATGCTTATGTAGTTAATGGTTATACATTTTATACTAATGAACATGATGAAGACAGTACCATGCAGAATAGTGGGGTTACACTTGTGGCTGAAGCAATGCATGTTTCCGGTGCTAAGGACAGAAATCCAATTTATGCGAATATGTCATAATTTGGAATCATCAAACAAATATGGGAGTTGGATTATACAGAATTTCAAGTTCCGATATTTCAATGCAAGTGGGTTGATAACAGGAGTGCTGTTAAAATAGATGATTTGGGATTTGTGAAAGTTGATTTCAGTAAGGAAGGGGAGAAAGACGAACCATTTATAATGGCATCACAGGCAGTGCAAGTATTTTATGTTCCCGATCCCGCAAACCGAAACTGGTCAATTGTTCTGTTATCGACCAAAACAGCTGAAGGGTCAGATGAAAATTCAACGGAAGATGATCCTTTCATTGGGATTTCGCAATCATTTCGCAGTGGTCTCAATGTAGACGACGTTTTTTATGTCAGAGGAGACCACAATGAAGGGATATGGATAGTTGATAGAGGGGTCAAATCCCTTCAGCCTTTTAAAAAAAGGGAGTTCAATAATCAGGTTATTGATTTTTATTGTAATATAGATTGTGTTACATTATGTTATTATCTGTTCGCTGCTGCTTTTATGTGATCTAACTTAAATTTTAAACCAGTTCTGCAGATAATGACTTCTTCACCTGCTGATGCACCCAATACCGAGACACAACACGTCTCTCAACCTGTTGCAGGTGGTCCCATTGCTGAGAGACAAAAGGTCTCTCAACCTGTTGCAGCTGGTCCCACTGCTGACGTACAACAGGTCTCTCAACCTGTTGCAGCTGGTCCCACTGCTGAGAGACAACAGGTCTCTCAACCTGTTGCAGCTGGTCCCACTGCTGACGTACAACAGGTCTCTCAACCTGTTGCAGCTGGTGTCAGTGCCGAAGCTAGTGTTTCGGAGAAACATAATGATGATGCAGAAACTGAGGAAATGGTAGGCGATAAAACCCCAGTGACACAAAAAAAACAGGTGCGCCGTAGTTTGACATTTTTAGAAAAAATCTTTAAGGAAAAAGAAAAAGGCATCAAATTTGAGGTGGGATGGAATAAGCTAGGCCAGCATGTAAACCCCAACAAAGCCATGTTTAGTAGCTACATTGGAATCATCACTCGACAACGCGTGCCGATTAACATAGAGTCGTGGCACCATGTTGTCAGCGGGTTGAAAACATTAATGTGGGAAGAGATTACGGTAACATTACGATATCATCTATTTAATTTATTAAAATAAAATAAAATATTAAAATATTGACTAACCCTTCATCATCTCTTGCAGAGTGCATTTATAGTAGATGTTTCGCACAAAGAATATGTTTTCAGACTGGCAGGAAGGATTCATAGAGGCTTTCACACCATTTTAACAAAAAATCATCTGAAAGATGCCGAAGGGAAAATCAAGCCGCACCCGCCTCCTCTTTATACACACTTGATATCCCAAGGAACGTGGGATGCGTTTTACAACCGTCGTGCGGAAAAGAATTTTCAGGTAAATTGTGTTTGGTTACACGTTGTTTAACATTGCTTGTATTCATCACATTGATTGATAGGTTTTTATTTATGAAACAGCAACTGAGTGCTGAAAATAAAGAACGGGCAGCAAAACCAGCGTACCCCTACCGTAAAGCAAGGTTGGGGTACGCTTCAATTGAAAAACAATTGGTATGTATTTTAAAAGTACTGTAATAATTTTATGTGACATAAAACAACACTGTAACCATGTTTCTCTGTTTATAAGCAGATTGATGAAGCAAAATCTCAAGTCACTTCCATTCCACGCCATGTGCTATGGAAGGAGGCTCGTGTTAATAAAGAGGGGAAACTGATAAATGAAAACACACAAAAAGTGTTGGAAACATGTGTAAGTATGACATAATATAAACTTGTTTTGCTTTAAATCACTATTACATAACGATGCTTACTTATTTTTTCATATTTTCTATTTGACATAGTCACAGGAAACATCAACACCCGCACCGGATGCAGACATACTTTCAACGGCCTTGAAACAGCCAGAACAGTATGGCTGCGTCAGAGGTGTGGGTTTTGGGGTGTCACCCAAGACATATTTTAAGAAAAAAACAAGAGGATGAAGAAACTAAAGAATTGCATGTAATGAGATATAGAGTAGCTACCCTTGAAGAACTAATCCAAACTCAGGGAGAGATGCTAAAGAGTTTGATGGAGGAGAGGCGAAGAGAACAAACAACTCAAGAACAACCCCCGTGAGAAGATCCACCCCTCACCAGCTTTGAGGCGAGCCATTCCCCTCAAAGACCTAACTTAACTGAGGTAATAAATGTTATAATATTCGTTTTTGTGAGATTTGAATCACATAGACACTGATACATTTCATTTAATGATATTCTGCAGGGTGAAAATCACTGTGATTTATATCTGTCAACTCCCACCCATCTCCTTGTAGCGAGGGCTACGGTGTTCAATATGCAGAATGACACGCTACACTCCAGACCACTTCCAACCGGTCATGTCAAAGTGTCGATTAACGTAGCTAATGAGCCGAGCGCCGAGCTACCCGTGCCAAATGACGATGACGACATTCATATGGTGGAAAAATCTATTGGAACATTTGTTGCATGGCCGTCGAATCTTGTAAAAAAACACGTCGAGCAGGAGGTATTCATTTCCAGTTCATTTTTCAAGCAGAACCTTTAACATTAAATTAGAAAATGGCTGAACCGATGAATGTTATTACAGAAGGATAAAATGGAGAAGCTAAAACGAAAGAGCGGCTCCAAGATTGGATCAACCAACCGATCAAAACGATCTACTAAGAGCACGTTCACCCCGCCCGTTCTATATCCACATTTAATATCATTGCAAGCTCATGTGGATACGAAAATGAAAGCCGGAAAGAATCATACAATTTTTTGTGAAAAAGATATGTACGGAGAGGAAACAATGGATTTCGTTAGTGCAGACGCTGTTTCTGAGATCATCACATACGACTGGCTAGGCGCCTCAGTTATAAATGTATATATGAGGTATGTTTTCATGATTTGATTTTACAGAAGCTGATATACTTTGATAATTATGGATAAATACATCTCATATTTTTCACAGGCATATATATGAAAAACAGTTGAAGGGATTTTCCCATGAATACAAATTTGGACTCGTTAGTCCTCACACCATTTCTACACAACGAACAGAAATAGATTCTAATTTTCAGGCTCAATTGATGTCAAATCTGCTCAGAACGTTTCAAAGAAGAATTACGACTGACAGGCTCTTTTTAATACCAACGATGCAAGGGTAAAACTCTACATTTTAATCATATCAATTATATTTTCATTTCTATCAGTACTTATTTCTTTTTGTGTTTTTAGGGAACATTGGATGCTCATTGCAGTCAATTTGGATACTCCAAAGATTTATTTTCTGGATTCACTGCATGGATATCCAACTAACCGGCCACACATGATGGCGATTGTCAATTTGTAATACACTATATCCAACATTTTAGAACTAAATATCTAGTTATATAATTTATATTATCTTTTAATGAGGATTTTGTTATGATAGGGTGGTGTATGAATATCGTCTAAAGGCTGGAATGAATCCAGGGCGTAAGGACGACAATGCCCACAAGATCTACAAATGGAGAAGTATCTGGGTATATATAATTATATTTCACTATCCAAATACATATCAAAACAAATTACTTATTTTTCTCGATGTTTCTGCAGTGTCCGAAACAAACAAATGACAAGGACTGCGGTTATTATGTTTGTAAATTTATGAAAGAGATCATATTTCATGGACAAACTAGCATCCCTGAAGAGGTATTTTTTAAAATAATTACTACTTTATTTAAAATAATTATTAATCCCTTGTGTATTTATATTTTTTCAGTACTACTATGACTGTCGAAAAAACTCCTATTCAGAAGATGATATAAATGTCTTTAGAAACGAATGGGCAGCGTACCTGATCGAAGAATGTAAACAAATAGGACAATGAAGGTGAATTCCTAATACTTATGTTATCTTTATATGGTCATTGATATCTCCCTTTACACTTATTGAGCATCTATGATCTCCCTTTCTTATGTTTCATACCCTTAGATTAGTGAATTACTACTACTTAGTTTGAAAATGAGATAAACTTTGGAAAACAACACCAATGACATACGCCAAACCGAGAAAATGCATTTGGATTGTTTTGATACTTTAGGATAACGATCCATGAGTCATTTTTGACGCGTACGAATCAACCGCACCTCAATCCGACGCACGGTGTGACCAGTATGGCTAAAAGTGTCTGATATCAGTTTGAAAATGACATGAACTTTGGAAAACAACACTAATGACATATTCCAAACCGAGAAAACACCTTCGGATTGTTTTGATACTTTAGTAAAACGATCCACGAGTCATTTGTGACGCGTACGAATTGACCGCACCTCAATCCGATGCACGGTGTGACCGTTATGGCTAAAATTGTCTGATATCAGTTTGAAAATGACATGAACTTTGGAAAACAACACCAATGACATACGCCAAACCGAGAAAACGTGTTCGTATTGTTTTGATACTTTAGTACAACGATCCACGAGTCATTTTTGATGTGTACGAATCGACCACACCTCAATCTGACACACGGTGTGACCGGTATGGCTAAAAGTGTCTGATATCAGTTTGAAAATGAGATAAACTTTGGAAAACAACACCAATGACATACGCCAAACTGAGCAAACGCCTTGGGATTGTTTTGATACCTTAGGACAACGATCCACGAGTCATCTGTGACACGTACGAATCAACCACACCTCAATCCGACCCACGGTGTGACCGGTATGGCTAAAAGTGTCTGATATCAGTTTGAAAATGACATGAACTTTGGAAAACAACACCAATGACATACGCCAAACTGAGCAAACGCGTTCGGATTGTTTTGATACTTTATTACAACGATCCACGAGTCATTTTTGACGTGTACGAATCGACCGTACCTCAATCCGACGCACGGTGTGACCGGTATGGCTAAAAGTGTCTGATATCAGTTTGAAAATGACATGAACTTTGGAAAACAACACCAATGACATACGCCAAACCGAGAAAACACCTTCGGATTGTTTTGATACTTTAGTAAAACGATCCACGAGTCATTTGTGATGCGTACGAATCGACCGCACCTCAATCCGACGCATGGTGTGACCGGTATGGCTAAAATTGTTTGATATCAGTTTGAAAATGACATGAACTTTGGAAAACAACACCAATGACATACGCCAAACCGAGAAAAAGCATTTGGATTGTTTTGATACTTTAGTTCAACGATCCACGAGTCATTTGTGACGCGTACGAATTGATCTCACCTCAATCCGACGTACGGTGTGATAGGTATGGCTAAAAGTGTCTGATATTAGTTTGAAAATGAGATAAACTTTGGAAAACAACACCAATGACATATGCCAAACCGAGCAAACACCTTGGGATTGTATTGATACTTTAGGAAAACGATCCACGAGTCATTTGTGATGCGTACGAATCGACCGCACCTCAATCCGTCGCACGGTGTGACCGGTATGGCTAAAAGTGTCTGATATCAGTTTGAAAATGACATGAACTTTGGAAAACAACACCAATGACATACTCCAAACCGATCAAACGCGTTCGGATTGTTTTGATACTTTAGGAAAACGATCCACGAGTCATTTGTGACGTGTACGAATTGACCGCACCTCAATCCGACGCGCGGTGTGACCGGTATGGCTAAAAGTGTCTGATATCAGTTTCAAATTGAGATAAACTTTGGAAAACAACACCAATGACATACGCCAAACCGAGCAAACGCGTTCGGATTGTTTTGATACTTTAGGACAACGATCCACGAGTCATTTGTGACGCGTACGAATCGATCTCACCTCAATCCGACGCATGGTGTGACCGGTATGGCTAAAATTGTTTGATATCAGTTTGAAAATGACATGAACTTTGGAAAACAACACCAATGACATACGCCAAACTGAGCAAACGCATTCAGATTGTTTTGATACTTTAGGAAAACGATCCACGAGTCATTTTTGACGCGTACGAATCGACCGCACCTCAATCCGACGCACGGTGTGACCGGTATGGCTAAAAGTGTCTGATATCAGTTTGAAAATGAGATAAACTTTGGAAGACAACACCAATGACATACGCCAAACCGAGAAAACGCCTTGGGATTGTTTTGATACTTTAGTAAAACTATCCACGAGTCATTTGTGACGCGTACGAATCGACCGCACCTCAATTCGACGCACGGTGTGACCGGTATGGCTAAAAGTGTCTGATATCAGTTTGAAAATGACATGAACTTTGGAAAACAACACCAATGACATACGCCAAACTGAGAAAATGCGTTCAGATTGTTTTGATACTTTAGGACAACGATCCACGAGTCATTTGTGATGCGTACGAATCGACCGCACCTCAATCCGATGCACGGTGTGACCGGTATGGCTAAAAGTTTCTGATATCAGTTTGAAAATGACATGAACTTTGGAAAACAACACTAATGACATACGCCAAACCGAGCAAACACCTTCGGATTGTTTTGATACTTTAGGACAACGATCCACGAGTCATTTTTGACGCGTACGAATTGACTGCACCTCAATCCGACGCACGGTGTGACCGGTATGGCTAAAATTGTCTGATATCAGTTTGAAAATGACATGAACTTTGGAAAACAACACCAATGACATACGCCAAACCGAGCAAACGCGTTCGGATTGTTTTGATACTTTAGGACAACGATCCACGAGTCATTTTTGACGCGTACGAATCGACCGTACCTCAATCCGACGCACGGAGTGACCGGTATGGCTAAAAGTGTCTGATATCAGTTTGAAAATGAGATAAACTGTGGAAAACAACACCAATGACATACGCCAAACTGAGCAAATGCATTCGGATTGTTTTGATACTTTAGGACAACAATCCACGAGTCATTTGTGAGGCGTACGAATCGACCGCACCTCAATCCGATGCACGGTGTGACCGGTAAAGCTTTTAATTAGATAAAGAATTAGTATTTATTAAATGAGATAAATCAATCAAAAACATATTGATTTTACATTATTCTCTTTCATTGTTATGAAAATGAAAACTTTTGAGTTTAAAATTTAATATTTTAGTTTCACATTTCCATATTAATGTATTCTTTCATATTCTGTTTTAATTTCTTTCATTATTGCATTACTAACATAATATTTGTTTTCTTATATAGGTGATTTTTTCCTTGAGTTCGGATGCTTTGTTCGGCAACAAATACCATCGAGAGCGGATCACGGATATCAAAGGATGAAACATGAATGTTTATAACTGTTGTTGAATAATTTTAAATGTAACCATGTAAAACAATTTTTGAAATGTATATAGCAATGCGTTTTTTTTTGTATTCATGATGTTAAGTAAATGTATATACCGTTGTCTGTCAAAATATTGGGTGTGGGTTCTATGGTGTGCAGGTGTGCATGTGCTACTTTGTGCAGGTATTCTGGTGTGCAGGTGTGCAGGTACTGTTTTTTAGGTGCAGGCGCTGGGCCCTTTATCAGCGCTTTTTTAGCGCTGATAAAGGAAACCTTTAACAGCGCTAAAGGAGCGCTGATAAAGGAACATGTATCAGCGCTCCAAGCAGCGCTGATATAGTTGACCTTTATCAGCGCTCCACCGCGCGCTGATAAAGGGGATCCCCCCTTTATCTACGCCGGAATTAACAGCGCTTTTCTAGCGCTGTTAATGACGGTTTTTAGCGCTGATAAAGGCGCAGGTTGTAGTAGTGCAACATGAACCCAGATCCATGATTTAAATCATTTATATCGACATCAATAAAAATTAACTCTTCGATTAAATGACTAAGGTGGATTATAGTAAAATTATCCTTCTAACTTGAAAATTTATCTTAACAATATAGTGTCCAAATAAAAAAACTAAAACTTATTTTAAAATATAATAAGGGGTATAAATAATCAAACAACACAAACCCCATATATCATCTTGCTAAACCATTAATTTTATGCACCTCAACAAAACTTTCTTTAGTACATTCCAAGCTACAACTGCTTCAATATTTAGATGGCTCCATATAAACTCCATGTTGATAATTAACTTGGTCAGGTAAGTAATCCTATCATGCCCAAAATATACACTTCAAAATCTTCCCATAAAACTGATTTTACTAAATAATTCTCAAATATACTCTCATTTTCTCAAAATTTCCTTCCCCTATTCTCTATTAAACTGAAATATCATAAACAAATATAATTATATAACAATCCAGATTAATTATAAACACCTAATTAATCATCCCCATAAATATCATAAGTTTATTTTTAACTCTTAGGGGTGTCACCATGAACTTGATATTCTCAAAATGACATTGGACTATAGTAATATAAATATCATTTTCCTTCACCCTTATCTAATGGTACCAGAACTATAGGTATATATTCATAAAATATCTAGCCTCCTTAAACTAAGTAAACAGATTTTTACATATTAAAAAGTGGAAATGGTTATTAACTATCACCTGATTCAAACATCATTAATTTATATATAACCATAAACTACCATAATCATTTTTATTGAGTAGTTTTGAGAAACTCTATGGAGATACAAAAGGAAAAATGAAATCACACTACAATATTTTGCCAATATAAATCCACAAATCCTAAAAAATAATATATATTATATGATAATTAGATATTGAAATTGTTTACCTGCCATTATATATATTTATTTCAAACTTGATCTGCATTCATAGAGATAAATAGGAAATATATTTAGGGAATACATCAAAATATGTAACACTACATAAAGAATATCCTTCACTTCCACTTTAGATACAAAAAGAATTAAAATTTCTTAATAATATATGATACTCGAAAATTGATGCACAACAAACCATTTCATTAATTGAAATCTCAAATAAAATCCACATATTCAAAATCCATCTTAAGAAAATAACCCATACAATAGAATTCAAAACATACTCTCATAAAATGAAATCAAACCATGCAAATAATGATATTTTAGGATTTCATAATTAATAAGAATATATCCCACTTCTATTTAATAATCCATATCACTAACTCTCACCCCTAAATCAACTCAAATAACATAAATAATCCTCCATAAGGTTAAATAAATCAAATATTTTATAATTCCTCTTTATGGGGAGCCTTAACACCATTTAATAAATAAATAGGAAGCACCATAGTTAAATAAAACTTCTAAAAGGGTTAAAAAATGTGGGAACCATGGGTTTTCATGTTGGTGGATGATGGTATGTTGTGTTTGTTTTCAATACATTATAGTTTGATTGAGGAGCTTGGAAACTAAGAGATATTCCTTTCAGAAGAAGGAAGATCAAGAATACATTTGTTAATGGAAAATTTTCCATGTGTTTTCCAAATTCTTAGCCCTAGAAATTCTAAGAGAAAAATAGTTGAATACAATTTGGAATATTTCACAATTTTTTCATAGAAAATTCTCATGGAATTTTTATTCTTCTATCTAATTAAATGGTTCTCTAATAAAGGTAATGTTTTATGAATGACACATTTTTAGAGATGGTGAAATGGGTCCTCGACAATGGTTTAGTTTTGAAAAATCTTAGAAAGCTCTGGAAAGTTTGAGTTTTGTGAACACAGAATGAGTTTGGAGTTTTTGGATAAAAACATATCATGATGAGATGTGTATTTTATGCATGATAATAATTAATTATATAGTGATTCATTCATATAAATAGTTAATTTACATTTATTTCTAGACATCATAGATTTAGATAATATATAATTACACTGTATTCAGGTAAGACTTATGAGAATGTATTTATTATGTTAAACATGAATCTCACGTTAAGCTATTTAATGAAAAACCTATGTTTGGGAACAATATAAAGGATTAATATTTACAAAAAGGTAATTTTAAATAAATATAGATGTTTTGTTAAAATTTTTGAGTTTCATAAAAGTGGTTGTTTTGAAAAAATAGTTGTGAAAACATTTTCTCATTTGAGAAAGGTTTTTTAAATGCATTGAAGAATTATATTTTAACTATCATAATTAGAAACCTAACCATTATGTACAAAAATATGGAAGTAAATTCAAGTTGATAAACTGAGGAAGATTTTAACATTTATGTTGATAAATGGTGATTCAAGTAAAGTGATATGTGGGAGTTGTTTCACCGTCAATGAATTCATGTAATAGTAGTCTTATTAACACAAAATGTCTACAAATAGATCCTTATAATCAAAAAAAATATGTTGAATCATAGTGGATTTAGGTATGATTTAATGTTATTTAGTGTATGTTCCTTAGACTATACCATAGTAGTTAAGCAAGTGAAATTTTTATGTGGTGTTTCTTTTTCTGTATTTGTATGA
Source organism: Viscum album (assembly GCA_963277665.1). Lineage (NCBI taxonomy): Eukaryota > Viridiplantae > Streptophyta > Magnoliopsida > Santalales > Viscaceae > Viscum > Viscum album. The sequence goes on from OY728158.1 coordinate 268,111,962, forward strand.
TTAGTGATTTCAAAATTCGATTAAACAATTTTAATAATTTTCTAACAACTTGGGGAATACATCTATTTTATTAAAATAAGAATTTAACACCTTTAATCACCCCTCCCCTCTTAAGGTGACTGGAGGTTCAACAACTGCTACGAGATTTAATATTTCTAACACTGGGTGCATTTCTTTAATCTTATTATAGATAATTCTGTCAATGTCAAAGGACTTACTCTCATTGATGGGAAAAAATATCATATTATAAATAATATTATGAAATTATATCTCTAATATCTTGGGTTCGTAGTTCTATCCCCTACCATCTATGGTATTTAGGTTAGTGATTTGACAAGATAGTCTCTGATTTAGGATGATATTAAAATGATGGATGATGATTAAGTAGCTCAAAAGTATCAAACTAAATCCCTATATAATGATATATATATATAGTTGATAAGATACATGAGTACCATTTTCATTGGGGAAAATTTTCCAATATTTATTAAGGTGATATTAAGGTGAAAGAAGTTGATTTATATGTCATTCACAACAATTTTGATGACTTGAAAATTCTCTTGGATGAAAAAGGTGTGACTATTTCGACCCCAATATAATCCAAAGGGTTTGACTCATAATGAAAGAGATTTATCCAAGATATCTCAGGATTAGTTTTCCAAGTAGATTGGTGGAATATGAAATGTGGGTTAATCAAGAAGAAACATCAACCAACCCATGTAAGGAGGTGGAATTTAAAGCCATGGAAAAGTTAAATCTCACTAAAGAAGTTAGAGAAGATAAGGATTTTTATGGTGATCCTAATTTATATGTTTCCATAATGTTCATTAGAATAAAATTTATATTCAATGTCCTAATAGATTTTAAATTCTTTTGATGTGGTAAAGTTGAGAATTTTGAAACCATATACAAGAAAAACTTAATGATGATGAAATTGATATAGATGTTAAAAAGAATCGTCCCTAATTTAAGAGACTCAAAAATTGAAAGTTCATCAAGAAATTAATTCCAAAGGAATATATTTTATCAGAAATGAAAAAAGTAAAAATTAAGACTATTAGGAGAAAGTTGAAAAGGAATTTAAATATAATATAGAATATTATTTGATGGCTACCTTTTAGAAGGAAGGTCCTTAAATGAAAAACATCAATGAACCTAAAGGAGAAGTAGGTCTCAATTTGGAACTTGAAGGATCTCTTAAAGATATTTATATTCAAAGATAGAAAAAAAAATATTAATTTATTTTTGATGTAATTATCCAAATATTTATATTATATTGAAGAAGTTATTGATTGTATATAAGAAACATAAGATAATTTAAAGACATTCGGGTGAATTCATAAGAATTTTTGAATTTTTATATGATTATAAAATAATATTTTAAGGTGATAAATGACCATAATTCATGTGAAAAAGATACAAAACAAGAATGTACAATCCCAAGTAAAGTATACTATTACCCTAAAAAAATTGTAACCAGAGATGAAATAATTTTTTTTATAGAGGTGGATACACTTAAAGAGGTTCATAGATGGATAATAGATTGAATGATTCATTAGTGGATGTAAAGTTTTAAAAAACAATCTAAATTAATAAAGGACATATTTATCGGTAAAAGTGGAATTAACTATAATGATAAAACACCAAAATCATCCATAGAAACATATTTGAACAAATTTCAATTATGGATTTGTATTACTCATTTCAGATCTAAAATACCAGTAATTTAGACAATAATAGCTTCTATTAATGGAAATAATTTCAAATAAAATAATAATCAATAACATTGGGTTAACCAATGGTGTTCATGGAGTTTAACTATAGATAGGGATATATAGATAAATGAAGTTGGGAATATATTTGGTCTTATGAAACACAAATTTTCTTGCTATGTATTCCATAACATTTCTTACTGTGGGGAAGAAAAGAGTTATTTGAATGAAAAAATTCATTAAAGATGGTAAATAAGAATGAGTACATATCCTTCAACATATAGATAAAATTATTTTTATGGATATTTTTTTCAATATTATAATGATGGGAATAAAGTTACTGGTTGATAGATTAGAAGAAGTGGTGGTTACCACCACAGAAGTCATATTCATGAGATTTTTATAAAAATATATAATGTTTCCTTGGTTAATATATTATTTCATTTAAAATAAGATGATGAGTGTTATTTTAGTAATTTTTATAAAGATAAATTGGATAGTTTATCATATTCATCAATGCAACTAGACATCTCATTGAAGGAAAATAAGAAAGTAGATATGGCCAAATCACTCTCAAAGATACAAATAATAGAATCACCAAGATCCTTGATAGTGTTTTTTCATATCAAATGACTAGAAATATAAATTTATTAATTAAATTTAAATTAAGAGTCACAAAAATATTAGTCCTTGGAAATTAAAATTCCTTGAAAATTAGAGGAAGTGGAAATACTTTTTTGGAAGGTGATGAGCTGATGAAGACTAAAGTTCTCTATATGGATAACTAATGGCATAATATTCTATGTTTTATTCTACTCTATGACATAGGAATTGAGACTACATTCAACCAAAAGGTATCTCAATCAAATTAATGGTTAGGAAATCCAAAATGACATGTTGGAAGACAATTATTAATATCTGCATTGTTGATAGTAAGGAAAATGAATGTCTCGTAATAATTAAATAAGAGAATAGATTTTATATAATAGTAGGCCATGCCACATTCATTAAAAAAGTATAGATAATTTTTCAAATATAATTTTAATAATAGATATTCCAAATCTGAAATATGATCTTGAAAAGACATGTGATGCTTGTATGTTGGGAAATATGGTCTAAAATATATGCTAAAAAAGAATAAAATGGTATTAATCTCATTGATCTAATACATAGCGATGTCTATAGACTGATGATTATATCAAGAAAATATGGGGAAATTTATGTCAATTTTTGTTGAAACATATAGTAAAATGAAATGTGTGGTTTATATGAAGATATTGAGGTAATCAAGGGAATACATGAAGAGGTAAATGGGAATATTGGAAAATAAGACTAGATTCACAATCAATATCTTATAATATAATAATGTAACAAAATATTTTTCCAGTGGATTTTAAAACTATCTTGAGAAAATTTGAATTAGGAATGAGGTATTTCTTGTAACCGTCTCTCTCCCTCATGGTTTTTTCATGATCCTGAACACTCTCATGTGTTTATAAAATCTTCATTTAAGTGGGTTTCTTTGTTTTTATAGACACCCAAGTGTGGTAATTCATGTAATATTAAAGTTCATTAGAAGTATTTCCAATGTCTTGGTCCTATCTCTCTCTATATTTCATGTACATGGAAATATGTAAGAATATATAAAGCAGAAAAATGAAGGAAGTGTAGGCGGATCCACTAAAAGTTGCTGAAGAGAAAATAGTGGTGTGTAATCAATGTAGGGCACATGCCAACTAGTTCTATGGTGTAAACCATAGAATTAGTCCATATCTTCCACCAGCTAGCTTATGGCTATAATAGTGTTATTTCAGTCTATTTGAAGGAAACCATCTAACCATTGGATAGTAGTTTCTCATTGGTGGAGGTCATCTTACTGGTCTGAGTTTTATTCATCCCACTGCTCACCCTATGGTGGCTACTGGGCATCTAGTGGAATCTTATCAACCATTCTTGTACAATAATTTATTATAGTAAAAAATATTTTAATCTAGACATCTATGGATACATGACCCTTAGGGGTTTTCAGAACCTTCTAGGTCCTCTTGGAGCCTATAAAAGGACACCCCTATCCCCTTGAATCTGAACACAGGTTTCTAATAATTCTATCAACATTAAATCAATATTGAAGCTTTGGAATTCTCAAAACCTCTTCAATATCCTTCCAATGTTCTCAATATCACAAAGGATCTCAACTATTCTCTCAAATATCGTATACCACATTTTTTCATATATCACAGGTATTTTTTAGCTTTATTTAATGGGTTTTTCTAAAGAAAACACATCTCCTTTCTCCACCTTTCTCCATTGGTTTCTCACTCCATAAAAGTGAGGGATACGTTCCTTGGGTACTCGAGAAGCTCAATAGGGTGATAAAAAACCAGAATTGTGAGGTATGGGTTTCTTAATCATTGGTGAAATAAATTTATTTATATAATTGACCTCTCGAATGGAGGAGTAGAGACATAGGGGAAAACATCTTCATATTTTCAAACTCCTCATTAATTGCATTTGACTTATCTATACTATGTACACATTACATCAATTCACATACTTTCATAAATTAATTTAAATCATTTTTATTCTTAAATTACTATAATATTGTCATTATGAACTCTGATTTAATTTATCAACAATCTATTAATCTATCCCTCGATTTATTATTACAAAAATCATTTAATTTTGAATAATAATTTTACATGTGATTCTAATTTTTCAAATATAAATCCACCCCCCCCCCCATATTTCCATATATCAACATCAAAAAATTGGTATCAAAGGAGAGATTTTTTTTTTTAAACTCTTGTTTTAAAAGTTTTCATTAATTTTTATCTTAACCAATTTAAAATATCAAATATATTATGGATTCTAATTCTAATTTTTATGCTCAATTTTTTGATGACCTAGGTTATTCCTAATAGAATAATTAAATGTCCACATTTCATGGAAGCATTAGTTATCATGTATATAAAATTTTAATTCATGATTACTTTTCCACCAAATATCCATAAGAAAAATAAACTCCCAAATATGCTAAAATTTTTAAACTTAATAAAAATGATATAAATTCCTTACACTATTTACATTATATAAATGTGTTTAATTATGTTTGTTCTTGTAAAAATACTTATGAAATTTTTAAATTATTATAAGTTACACAAAAAGGAATGAATAAATTAAAGGACATTATATTAGATACATAGAATAAAAATTTTGAAAGTCTCACTATGCATTCTAGTGAATCTATTTCTAGAATTCTTATAAGATTTAATAACATATGTAATGGTAGAAATTACATCAGTTTTGATTTATCAATAGTAAAAATAATAAATAAAGTCATATGGGTTTTCCCTAGATCCTAGGATCTCAATTTCATGTCCACTAAATAAGTGAAAGATATGGAAAAGAGAGAGGTCAAGGAACTCATCGACCCCCTAATGAAATATGAAAAAAATAATGAAATGAAAATAAAAAAATGAGTCCCATAAATTCAATTAAGCCAATAAAACAACTTCATTAAAAGATAGTAGTAATGAACCATCTATAGATGAGTTACAATACTAATATCTTATTAACAATAACATTTAAAATTACATCAAAAATAAGAAATTCCACAATGGGTCGAAGAAGGTAAATCAAAAGGAGGAACCAAAAGTGAAATGATAGGAATGTAACAATTAAAAGTCACATAATGTTAGAGTGCCCGATATATAATAATATTCAAATAGAAAATATATAAGGTAAACAAGATCTCAAAGTCACAACATGGATATAAATTGATGACGCCATGAATTCGAGATTCTAATATACTTCAAGTGACTCAAGCCCCAATTTCCTGGCAGGTTCATGTTAATGAATACATCGAGGTGAGTTACCCTCTTACTATTTCCTTCTATTACCTTTATTCTCCTACTTCTTCTACCCTCTCTTCTTTATCATTCTACTCTAGTAACCTAAATAATTAATACCTAAAATAAGCTTGTATTCAACATGAAAATTTTCTTCATCAACTAACTTATTTATATATAGAACATGAAAATAAACATAATTGGTTCATGAAAAAGCTAATACTCAAATAATAAAATGATCTGTTCTTAAAGGAAAAATAAAATATCGGCGTATAAAAAAATAAACTATATGTCAATAATACTTATTCCATTATTAGAGACATCAAATTTAACATTAAAAATTCACCCAAGGAGAAAACAAATTCTATATAATTTTAGACTCTAAAAAACATTGGAAATATTGGGTTGGTCTTGATTTATCTAATAATGTAATAATCTTTATGTATTAATGAAAAAATATTATTTTTAAAATTTTCTGATAACTTAAATTTTTTAATTATTGTAAAAAGAAACATGCATTGAATATATGAATGTAAGTGTAATAAATAAATATATGAGAGGCCAAAGAAAATATAGAACTTATCCATTTTTTCCAAAAAAAATCTGTTTTCCAATAAAATATATATTTTGAGATCATTATCATCTAATGTGAGTGGACACAAGTGTTTGTTCATACCAAAACCTTCTATTGTTTAATTTTAGAGGAAATGTGTCTTCAAATAAAAACCCATGAATAATTTTGGTGCCTTGATAGTGTTTTCTCAAGAAACATGTTTGATGGCATCTTTGAATTCTATTAAATAGAAAAACTAAAAGGTGGTCCCATCACATTCTATGATAATTCTATAGGATATAAAATCAGTGAAGCTACCATAGTTTTTTATAACCAATCATTAATTAAAAAAATTATTCATAAAAGGATAAAAATAAAATTTGTTATAAATTTTTCAATTTTTTAATAACATTTTAAAAATATCATTTGAAAATTATTTTTTTCAATGTTTTTGGCTCAAAAGGAATACTTTTATTTACCTCATCTCAATTTCAAAAAATTTAAACAATTAATTTAAAATCTATTTCTATCTGGAAACATAAATGTTTAAGTGAAAACATTTATTGAGTTGTGCATTTATTATATAATCCTCAATAATTGTATTACAAAATATCTTATCAAACTCTATCATATCCAACTACTATGATGTCTTCCAAAATTTCACTTCAAATATTACACAGTTTATGAATCATGTCAATATGGTTAGAATCAAAAATCCTATTTTAAATATTGAAAATTAATTTCCTCTTCAAAATATCTTGAATTAATTCATTTTCACCTTTATATTCCTTCTAAACAATAATTTCTATGAGTAAAATCCAATAATTTTGCAATTTTTTATGACTGTACAAGATTCACATTGGTAAATTTCTTATCTCATAAAAGAGAATCTTGAAACTTCTTCATCACGTTTTCCAAAAAAGTTGAAAATTAAAAATGGTTAAAATTATTTCAATTCAATTTTAGGATAGAAGAGAATATGGTAATAAGGAATTTAATGATTTTTGTTCTTATTAAGTCTATAATATTTCTTTTTATACTCTATTAAACCATTAATAAACGGGGTTATAGATTGGTGAAACAAAATAATCTAATAAATCACTCAAAATCTTTTAAATATATTTTATTTTTGAAAATATTCTTTAACATATGCCTTAAATACGACATGCTATATCATTAATTTCAATCTCCTGAGAAATTTTTTCATGAAAAATATAATTATATTTGGAATACTAAAAACCCAAAGTCAACTTTTTTAAATTTTTTTGTATTAAATGATTCTTTTTAAACACCCAATAAAATCTTGGAAAACTTGATTCAAAATCAGATAAAGGTATATTTCTAAAGTAGTGTAATTTAATAAAGAAACACTAATTCATTAATAAAACAAGTAAAATGGTGGAAGAATCAATCAATGTTGTGTTTTATAAAAGACTTCCAAAATCACCTTCTCTAAAAAATTAAAAAAACAAATTAAAATAAATCTTTTAAAAATAAATAATTTGAAAAAGAACAAGAATATCCTTAAAATTATATTCTAAATTTTTCCTAAAAATGAATAGATAATCCCCTTCAAAATTCCAACCTAGGTTTATAAGTGGGAACACATACTCATATATCATTCTCAAATAATCTTTATCACCTTGCCTTTGCCTCTCACTTTAAACCCCAAAACATTAATGATTCCCTTGACAATGAAAACTATTTTATTTTAGTATAAAACAAAATAAATAACTTCACTCAAAATTTTGTATGGACACTCATAGAAAGACCTAGTGAGAATTTATTTATATGATCATAATGAGTTATTAGAAATATACTCGACATTTCTGGTAATATCACCAAAAAATCTCATCTTGTTGATAAAGGTTATAACTAACAATAAGGAATCAACAATGGTAGAACCTTCATATATGTATCTTGTCTAGAATACATTATAATCTTATTGTAATTCATCTCTCATATAAATTTTAATCTCTTTCAAATGGACGTTAAAACATATTTTCGAATGGTTATATTTCTAAATTTTTTTGTCAAACAAAAACCTTTTTTTAATCCACTTTTTCGAAATTAATTTTTAAAATTAATAAAATAACATTATGGTTTTCAAAAATATCCTCAAGATTGATATGCCTATTTTTAAAATTATATTCTTTTAAGTGGTTTAAAATGGGAAAATATGATTGAGGTCCCTTTTTAAAACACATCTCCAATTATTTATTACTCATTAAAATTTATATAGCTAATGTTATTTTCATACCTAATAATAAATATCCTTATTTTGAATTTTATACTTAATCAAAATGGAGTTTAAGATAAGATTTATAGATGAACTAAAATTCGATCTTGATTTTAACATTTCTAAAATAAATCATTAAATATTTTTATATCATAGAAATTATACATATGAACTCTTTAAACAATTCAAAATAGATCCTTTTGAGGAAATTAGTATTCCCATTAGTACAAATTTCCAGTTAACATTATATGGAGTTGATAAAACAGTCAATAAAAAACTTTACATTAGTATGACTGGTAGTCTACTTTATCATAATATGCCCAAAACCCATATCATTTTTCATGTTTCTCTAAGTTATAATTTTCAATCAAATACAAACGAATCTCATTTTCAATATTTCAAAATTATTTTTTGGTATTTAAATGGAACTAAAAATACCATTTTATTTTATCCAAAAGTAAACTCTTTTAAATTAACATATTTTTCTGAAACTCATTTTTGAGGATGGCAACTAGATAGGAAAATTACTAATTTATCTTTCCATATTGGAGGAAAATACATTATCTCATGGGGTAGTAATATGTATAAATCTATTAATATTTATATTTCAAAATTAGAATATATAGTCATAGGGAGGTTTTTCACCCAAATATTATGGATGAAACAGTATCTCTTAGATTTTGGGGATTACATTTTATCTCATACCTATTACGTGTTACAATTCTAGTGATATCATTATCTATAAAATTGTTCCCTAGAAAACTTTTGCTTAGATTTTATTTACTTATTCTTCTTTATATTTTTTTTATCATCTTATCTTTTTCTCTTTATCTCTTATAATGTTTTTTTCCTCATATTTTCTATTCCTTTATTAATTTTACTTCATTATATTATTTTATTTTCCATATATATATTATTTTTCCTCCCACTATCTCTCTCTAATTATAACATTTAAATAGTTACTTTTAAGTAAATAGATGCTCTTCAAAATATTGTTTACTCTTTTTACTTAATTTTTTTATTTTTTTAAAAAAAAAATTATATTGAACTCTTTTTCAAATCACTTTTTATCATTTTCAAAATATATACATTAAAACCCGATTAGGTTTCTCCTTATTCTTCTTTTTATTATCAAAAATGGGTATATTTGTTTTACTTTTAGAGCAGGTATATTTTTTTAGAAAATTATTTTCAAAGAGGGGGGATGTTCTTAAAATCATTATTTATTAAATTATTTCACTAGTGCTAAATCATTTTGAAATGGGGGTCTTTTAAAATTTTATTTTTTATTGTTAATATAATTATTGATATGTTTAATTCTTGACCTTAATTGAATATATTGTTAAAATATTTAATTACATTTATCTCTCTATTACTCTTGATTTTCACATAATTTATCTTTTATGTTAAGATTTTGTGGTCATAAAAAAAGAGGGGATTTTTGTATCTCTATCTTTCAATATCATAGTGATTTCATGATTATATAAACTCAAAAATGTTTCTCAAATTTTAGTTTAAGTTCATTTTAGTGTTCTTACTGAAAACCTATTAATGGAATTCATGTTATATTAAAATTCATTTGATGTCTTGTAAAAGGATCTGTCATATCTCTCTTAATACATAAATTCCCTGGATGTCACGACCCATCCCTAGGGAACTATTCCATGACTACCCCAAGGATTCCTTCTATAGAACAGGGGTTGGTGACTAGCACTGAAAGTCGTATTCCTAAAAAACTGGAAGGAATTTCCTTTAAAAATGCAAACACACAGTCCAAGAATACAACGAGCACATCCCACATAGTAAAACTGTAGTAGTAAAAAAGATGTGTACTGAAAGTAAAAGGGGTGAGTATTGTAGTAAAGGGGGCCAAAATACAAGCCCAACTGAAAAGTAAAAAAATAACATAGAAAAGGATCCAGGAATCATCAGCCAATGTTCCTACCTGAAGGGTATGTATAGCTCATGGTCGGTCATCACGATGGCAAGTCATGTCTAAAGGTCCACCTCCATGAACCATTCAATCTTGTATCCCAATCTTTGATCAATGATGTTTTTTGTCTGCACAAGACACAACAAGGTGAGGGAAAATCCTGTACAGGGGTGGTATAACAATACTCAGTAGGGACCCTCAGGCCCCCAAAGGTCTCCCAGAGTTCTATAAAGGAAAAACCACAAAGCAAGAGCTCAATCACATAGCATGAAGCAATAGCCTGCTTACACCAGGAATACAGCTCAGAGATCAGGAATATATATGATTTGTATTAACCTATATCATCTTATTCCATTTATAAATTTGACAACTAATCCACAAAGAAATTGTTCTATTACTAATAAACTCTTGGAAGTAAGTCGTTGTTCCTAAAAAGGCCAATGTAAGGATGGTCCTCATTGGGTCATGATACTGTTGATCCACTTAGGGTCACTAGAATGTTGGTCCACTTAGGGTCGATATAATTTTGATCCACACAGGTTGGTTGGAATTCTAATCCACACAGGGTCGCTGGAATGATGATCCACATAGGGTCGCTCAACGCTGATCCACACAAGGTCTCTAGGTGTAGATCCTCGATGGGATTTTCTAAAACTGGTACTCATCGGGTATCTACGATACTAATCCACACAGGGTCGCTATAATGTTGATCCACATAGGGTCTCTACTTCAAAGACAGACAACCATAGGATTCCCCACACCCAGTGTGCTCAAGTTCTTTAGAATCTTCTCCTCGAGATATCGGTCGTACCTCTACTGCCACTAAGTTCTATAAAGGAGTAACCCAAAGGACCACTAGGTCGTAAGGGTTCCAACCTGATAGACGGTGCATCAATCGGACATCAGGTCTGTGAGTTATAAGCATTTTAGTACCAAGAGCCTGGTTTGATTAAAGTTCGATCCAACCCAGTCATACTCCAACTTTCTCTAAAATTTTAGTAGAGTATACCGAAAGGATCGTCTCGCTCCAAGGATCACAACACCATTGAAGGATCATCAAATAGACATCTGGATTTCACATTATGTCATTTTAACTGAAACTGGGCCTAGATGGGTCGGGGTATAGGCCGAACTAATCAAACCGTCCATGCCCAACCTGATCTGGGATGTAGCGGGCTCGGCCCACCGGACTACGGTCTGGCAGAGCCCACTAGGCTGCAGTTCGGCACGGCCCGCTGGGGTGGCGCAGCCCGGCCTGTAGGGGGGGCCAACCCGCAGGGGGGCCTAGCCCGTAGTGGGGCACTGTCGGACCCGCAGGGGAGTGCATATTGGCACATAGGGGGTTAGGCCTAGCCCACATGGGGCGCGGGGGACATGGCCCGGCCCACATGGGGCTCGGCCCAGACGGCAGGGGGCGCGGTTCTGCCTGCAGGGGGCGCATCCCTACCCATAGGGGGTATAGCCTGGCCCGTATATGGGGTGCAGCCCGGCCAATAGGAGGGCACAACCCAACCTACAGGAGGGAGTGGGGCCCGCCCTAGCTATCATGGTGGGAAATGTCTCCCCTTTCCTTGAACGGCTAAGCTATTTGGGATTTGGAGCGGCGGTTCAACGTGGAGTCACTTGGTCACCTGCGGGACCCATAGGGAGCAGGTCCCTACCTCCACTGTGGCTTCAATCTATGGCCACCTTTAGTGGCGCTTGATGGCATGCCACCACCATCTCCGCGGTCGGCCAGTGTGGGCCGCTTGCTAAGTGCCACATATTAGTGTCACGTCCTACCCCTGTGGCGTGCAATGACCTATCACCACCACTGCAGTCGGCCGGTGTCAGCCATAGCCATCACCTTCTGGCATCCTTCGTCGGTACTTACACACCTTCGGTCTTCTGCATGCCACCAAGTGAGCTCCAATGTTCTGTTTCTTCCATCCTGTAACACCTACGGGATTCCTAGGTCATCTCCTTCACTTCTTGACCCCTGAATTTGGGTTTCGTCCAACCTGAAAATTCACCCTCGTAGAAATCAATGATAAAAGAAGTGGCGAAGGGATCGTTCTATGTTCATTTGTCTCATTCCCTCTACATTTGCATCTTATAAAGGGAGAAGATAATTGATTCAACAACTTTTAAAATTTAAACAAGAAAAAATCCTACCTCATGAGTCATTGGAGAGCATCATGCATTTTAAGATGAGTTGGTGTTCATCGATCCCGAAGCAAGACTCCAATGATGTCACTCAAATTATGATCTTCAATTCTTGCTTAATGTATTTTTTCTTCATCTATATGCTCTTTCAAGTTCCTCTCCTCCAAAAACACTAATCCTTTTCCAATTAATACAAAAAACAAAAATAGATGAGAGTGGAGTCATATTTACAACACATAATTAAGAGTGGTTTATTAATTAGTGAAATTAATGAACCTCTTTAATTGCATGTAGGGTCGTTACACATTTTTGTGTAATCGGGCATTTAATGTCTTGTATTAAAAGCCTGACCACACCTTGTGGTCCCCGCCACCAAAACCAAAAAGATATATCGAAGATAATTAAAATAAATTATATTGGTTTTATTAATCCTCCACAAAAATCACAAAAACCAACTTTCTCTCTCCACCAACTGGGGTCATGGTTGAGGCTCCCTTAAGCGAATTTCGGTGTTGTGAGTTCAACGGTGCCCTCAGATTTCAATTCTGAGCACCAGATCAAAAGTTCGGATTTCCCGCTCACACGTTTACTGAACATACCTTAAGAAAGTTTAAAATTCCGTTCTGGGCACACTGGCCATTGGAATCAAACGTTGTATGATTTCGTAGCATTGGAATAGTTCCATATTATTAAAAAAATACATGGAAAATCCGGGTCTTTACATTCTCTCCACCTTATGGATTCGCTTCCCCAAAATCCATAACATATAATAAGGAAACAAATGGTGGTACTGAGCATGAATCTGAGACTCCCACTCCTTTTGATCCTCAATATCCACTGGAACCTCCAAAAATGTCACCCCATAATCAATTTCCAACTTTCCCCAGTCGATAATGTGCGATGGATCTTGCATTTACTTCCTCAGTTGTGACACATGGAAAATGTCATGCACCTGATGCATCTGTGGGGGTAGAGCTAGGCAATATTCCACCACGCTAACTCTATTGAGAACCTGAAAGGGTCCAATAAACCTCATAGAAAGCTTTCCTTCCTAGTCAAATCTCTATAAACCTAGTCGAGGTGAGACTTTTAGGATGACATAGTCTCCCTCCTCGAGCGAAAAAGGTATTTATCCCCTGTCAGCATAAGACTTTTCTCTACTCTGTACAGTCTTCATCCACTCCTGGATGATCTGAACCTTCATAGTGGTAGACCATACCAACTCTATACCCATAAGTGATGAGTTACCTAGGTCTGTCCAATATAGAGGTGATCTGTATGGTCGAATGTAAAAGGGTTCAAATAGTTCCATAACAATGGTGGAGTGATAGATATTTTTGTACGCGAACTCCACCAAGGGAAAGTGATCATCCCAACTGCAGCCAAAATTTAGGTCGAAAGAACGAAGCATGTCCTCCAATGTCTGAATGGTCTACTCTGTCTGACCATCCATTTGAGGATGAAAGGCTTTGATGAAATGTAGCTATGTCCTGAGTACCTCCTAAAATCCCTTCCACAACTAGGATGTAAAACATGTGTCACTGTCAGATAAAATTTCCGATGGAACCCCAAGAAGTCGTACAATCTCCTGTATATAGAGGTGTCCCAATCCATCCACTAATCTCTTATCTTGGATGGGTAGGAAGTAGGACGACAGGGTGAGTTAGTCAATGATCAACCAGATGGAATTGTGACCCATAGAAGTGTGTGGTAGCCCTGTCATGAAATCTATGGAAATGCCAACCCTCTTTCACTATGGAACCTCTAGTGGTTATGATAAGCCTACTGGAACCTGATGATCAGCCTTCACATGCTGACTAGTGATTCATCTTGAAACAAACTCTTTCACGGCTTTATTTATACATGGCCACCAATGTTGACACTACAGGTCTTAGTACATCTTCACCAAACCAGGATGTACCTCTAGAGGGGATGTATGGAACTCCCTCAACACCTCTTCCCATAGCGCCAATGGTACCATGTTGTGTCCTCTAAAGAGGATGTCATGCTACCCACCTTCATAAAATACATCAATTTCCTATCCTGAGGATATCTGAGCACGTCAAGCCTCACAGTTAATTTCCCCAAGCTACGCCTCCCTGACTCGCCAAAGGTGTGGGGGAGTGACTATGATAGACTGAAGGTAAGATGATCCATCACTATCCACAAAGGATAACTGCAGCACGTCTAGCTGCTTTGTCTCCATACTTGGCAACTATAGACCAGACCTCTTGCTGAGTGCATCGGCTACCACGTTCCCCTTCCCAGGAGTATGGACTATCTCAAATTCATAGTCCTAGAAGAACTCTAGCCATTGCCACTGTCTTAGGATTAGGTCCTTCTCTAAGAATATATACTTGAGACTCTTGTTATCAGAGTAGACTATAATATGTTTTCCCATCAAGTAGTGTCACCACATCTTTATGGCGAAGACCAATTATGCTAACTCTAAGTCATGGGTAGTGTAGTCCTGCTCATGTTTTCCCAGCTGTCGTGAACCATAAGAGATCACTACTCGCTTCTACATTAGGACATAACCAAGTTTGGCCCCTGATACGTCATAGTATACTACAAACCTGATGCCCTCTTATGGTAGCCTCAAGATGGGGGCACTCGTCATTCTCTACCTCAGCTTCTGAAAACTCTGCTGGCATCTCTCCTTCCACATGAAGGGATGTCCCTTCATTTTCAACACTGAAAAGGGTGCTGCAACTTTGAAAAAGTCATGTAAGAATATTCAGTAGTACCCAGATCACCCCAGGAAACTTCGCGCCTCGCTCACACTCTTGGGTGGCTCCCAAGAAAGCATTGCCCCTATCTTCACTACATCCAATGCAACTCCAGCCTCCGAGATAACGTGTCCCATAAAGTGGACCTCTCATATCTAGAATTGGCTCTTCGAGATCTTACCATAATGGTATTTCTCTAAGAGTGTATCAAAAACTATCTATAGATGATTGTCATACTCCTCCTCCTTCGTTAATTACACCAAGATGTCTTCAGTGAAGACCACCATGAAGTGATCGAGTTATGGTTGGAAGATCCTGTTCATGAGTCCCATGAAAACTACAGGGGAGTTGGTCACACCAAATCACATAACCAAGATCTCATAGTGTCCATACCGACATCTGAATCTCATCTTCTACACATCCTTATCTCATACTCTAAGCTGATGATAGCCTGATCGGAGGTCTATCTTCGAAAACAGAAAAGATCCCTTCATCAAATCGAAGATATCATCAGTCTTTAGAAGTGGATATTTATTCTTCATGGTCACGTGGTTTAGGTGTCGATAATTCACACAGAGCCTTAAACTCCCATATGAATTCTTGGAAAAAATAAGGGTTTCCCATAGAGAAATATTGGTCCTTATGAATCCCTTAATCTCCAAGTCCTCTAGTTGTGCCTGTAACTCACAAAGCTCCACAGGAGAAATCTAATATAATGGTTTAGATAATGGTTTCTCCCAGGGGTACAGGTTGATATAGAAGTCCACTTCTTTATGAGTAGGTAGTCCTCTAACATCATCAGGGAAGACATCAACAGATTGGGCCACCACTACAGGATAACTCGGACTCTCAACATCAACTACTCTGAGGGTAAGTCTTTCCAACTGATGTGTGATCAGCTTCACCCTCCTCCTGGTAAGTCTAGCCTATGTTGAAAAGGTTTCCTTCTCACTGGTGAAGGAAAAAATGATCCCATCTTCATGGACAAATAGAAATTTTCACCTAATTAAGTCAATTAGAGCATGGACAATGGATAACCTATCCATACCCAAGACGAAGTTGTATGGCCTCGACATCGCTACTAGAAGATCCTAGTTGAATATATCACCTCCAAGAGTAAGATCACACTACTGTCACCAATGTGTAATTTTTGAATCCCCTCCCATATGAGTCTCTAGAAGTAAGGATCGAGAAAACAGATCCACTGAAATCTTCGATCTCCTAATGTGGGTCATGGAAAAGAAAGATTGACAGGTACATGTGTCTATAAGTACTATAGATAAGGTGGAGTAGACACAGATCATACCTCAAATCATCTTTGGAGCACCGTGTTCATAGGCCTCAGCTACCTGGAGTTGAGATCGTCCCTATCCACATGCTCCTTGTGTTCAGGGTGGACGACCTGGAGGTGGTGGAGGGAGAACCTAGAATCATCTCTCACCAACTGTTGCATGGCCAGCTCCTCTGCCACATCTACCTGCTGGTTGTGGACCTCCCCGCTCGAATATCTGCCTCTTCCTTGGCGGTCCCTCAATCGTCTACTAGTCGTTAGTGTGGATGGTCAGGCAATTGAGAGCCACATGACCCTACATGCTACACCTGAAGCACAGTCTTCTCATCTGCTGGCCTTCTCTACCTTGTGAACCTCACACCTCTGACCCTATGTCCTGGGGTCATCCACCAAAAGGCCTGGTCCGCTGGGACCTCTATGTCATCTGCCTACTACCATCCGTAGATGACTCTTCTATGTTACGTCCGGTGGTGGTTCTTGTTGACGGTGTCTACTACGCAAGAAATTTCTCCAACAAGAGTGCTCTCTCTAGCACTCCAGCATGCGTTGGGATGCTTAGAGATACCATTGAAGCTCTGATCTCCCGTCAGAGTCCCTACCCGAAGGTCTGAGCGCTGAAGAAAGGGTCATGCACCATGTCGGTAGAGTAGAATGAGAAGCCAGTGAACCTCGTCGAGTACTGGGCCATGGTCAGGTTTCCCTGGTGTTAGTGTATCAACTCTTGTATATGCACAGAGCAAAGAGTCACTCGAATGAACTCTGCCCTAAAGAGGCCCTTGAAATCTACCTAGGAGAGGGTTGTCTCCTCATGTATCTGGAGAATTAGGCTCCACCATCTCACTGCTGCTGCCTAGAAAAGACCGGAAGCAAAGATCATCATCTGGTTGGCTGGTGTCATGCCCAGGCAAAAAACTCTGGCCAAACCCTCCAGCCAGTCCTCATCTGCATGTGGATCTGTCTCACCCCGGAACATCGGAGGCATGTGCCGCTGAAACTCATGCAACATGCTCAGTCGGCATGCACTATCTACTGGTGGGTCTGGTGGAAACATCTGCTGAACAGGTAGTGGTGCTGCTGATAAACAACCTAATGGCACTATCACTGTAAGAGGGCCATGCACCGAAGACACATCGCTCGGTGGGCCATCATTGCAAACTCTCACTAAAAACCTCACAGGTTGTCTTTGTGGACACATCCTGAAATAAATAAAATGCACCAAGATCAATAACTTATACCAAGGGAGATGACTCAAAAGTGATCAAAAGTTAAAACTTTTAAAAAACACACACAATCAGTGTTTTCATGTACTAAGTCAGAATTTGGAATTCAGGGTCCTGGTGTATGGATACGTTGGTCACCACATCGACATTGGATTCCCCAATCTGAAAACCACACTCATAACACTAAACACTATTTCCCATGAAAATATTAGAGTCCTAGTTCTTTGGTAGAGCTAAATCCTATGATACCACTTTGTCACGACTTGTCCCTTAAGGCATGTGTCATGACTACCCCAATCCTACCCTCTATAGGTCAGGAGTTGGCAACTAGAAAAAAAAGTAATATCCCTGAAAATTGGGAAGGCATTTCCATTAAAACTTCAAACACACATTCCAAGAATACAATGAGTACAGCCCATGTAGTAAAACTGCAGTATTAAAAAAGATGTGTATTGAAAGTAAAAGTGGTGAGTATTGTATAAAGGGGGCCAGAATAGAATCCCAACTAAAAAGTACAAAATAAAAAAAAATAGCTCCCAGAATCGTCCGCCAAGGTTCCTACCAAAAGGGTAGGTACACATCACGAATGGTCATCACTGTTCCACGTCATGTCTAAAGGTCCACCTCTGAGCAACGTTCAGTCCTAACTCCCAAACCCTGATCACAGCTATCTTTCATCTTCACAAGACACAAGAAGGTGTGGGAGAAGCCCATGAAGGGGTGAGTATAACAATACTTAGTAGGGACCCCAAGCCCCCGAAGGTCTCCCAGATTTCCACAAAGGAAAAAAACACAAAGTAAGACCTCAATCAAAAAGCACAAATAAATAGTCATCTCACATGAGGTATAAAACTCAAAGATCGTGAATTTAGATGATTAGTCTTAAGCTATATCATCCAATTCAATTTAGAAGTTCCATAACTGATCCACAAAGAAGTTGTTATATTATCAATCCGATCTTAGACGTAAGTCATTTTTTCACATAGGGTCACCATAAGACCAGTTCTCATTGGGTCACGCAACTACTGTTCCACTCAGGGTCGCTAGAATACTAATCCACATGGGGTCGCTATAATTCGGATCCACACAGGGTCGCGGGAATGCTGATCCTCATAGGGTCGCTTGATGCTGATCCACACAGGGTCTCAAGGTGATGATCCTCGATGGGAAACTCTAAATCTATTCATCTTCGGGAAGCTACGAGGTTGATCCACATAGGGTTCCTATAATGATGATCCACACAGGGTCTCTACTTCAGAGACAGCTAGCCACAGGATTCCCCGCACCCGGTGCACTGGAGTTTCATAGAATCTTTTCCTCAAGATATAGTTCATACATATACCACCACTAGGCTCCACAAAGTAGTAAACCAAAGCACCACCATGTCATAAGGGGTCCAATTTGATAAACGGCGCATCAATCGGACGTCTGGTCTGTGAGTTATAAGCGTTTTAGTATCGAGGGTCTTGTTGGATTCTGGTTCAATCCAACCCGGTCGTACTCCGAATTTTTCAAAAAAAAATTGATTGGATTATACCAAATGGACCGTATTGCTACAAGGATCCCATCGCTATAAACGGTTCGTCAAATAGACATCTGAATTTCAAGTTATAGCATTTTAAGCGAAACTGGGCCAAGATGGGTCCAGTTCCGGTCCGACCCGGTCGGACCGACCTGGCCCAACCCATTTCAGGTGTGACCTAGCTAAGCCTGAACTGTCTTGGGTGAAACCTATTGGGATTGGCCCAAGCGGGCTCGGCCCACTGGGGGGGGTGCGGCCAGGCCCGCATGGGGCGTGGCCCAGTCCAGCGGGGGGCGCAGACGAGCTCGCTGGTGGTGTGGCCCAGCCTACCAGGCAGCACGGTCTGGCCCAAAAGGGGGTCCATCCCAGCCCACAAGAGGAATAGGGGCCCTCCCTAGATGGCATGAGAGGAAACGTTCCACCATTCCCCGAATATCTAAGCCATTCGTGAATTGGATTGGTGGTGACATGTGGCGCCGCCTGGTCACTCACGGGACCCATAGGGAGTGGGTCCCTAACTCCGTCACGGCTTCAAGCCACGACCACCTTTAGCAGAGCGTGATGGAATGCCCCTCCACCTCTATGGCTGATTGGTGCCGGCCACCCTGATGAACCCCCACTGCTGAAAATTCACGGCCTCCTTCTCTTATGGTGCGCGACGGCGCGTTGCCACCATCTCTGTGGCTGACCGCCTAATGACCATCACGGCCTAGTGTAGCGGGCTCCTCCTAGGGTGTTCCACCACTGCCACGGTCAGCCAGTGTCGGCCGCCCCAATCTCCTGTCGGCACTGTTCCTCAATGCTGCTGTACCGGTGTCGCGCCAACGGTCTTCTGTAGTCCACTAGGTGAGCTCTGGTGGTTCATTTTGTCATCTAATCACACCTACAGGCATTCTGGGTTTTATCCTTCACTGCTTGACCCTCTGATTTGGTTTATGTCCCACCCAAAAATTCACCCTCGTATAACGCTATGATAAAACAAGTGGTGGAGGGATAGGGCGTTATTTTATTTGTCTGCCCCTCTGCATTAGCATCTTAACAAGAATAAATATAATTGACTCAACAAATCTTAAAATTTAAACAAGACAAAACCTTACCTTGTGAGTCATTGGAGATCAACCCGCATTTGGAGATGGGTCGGTGTTCATCGATCCCGAAGAAAGCCTCCAATGATGCTACTCAAAAAAAAAATCTTTGGTTCTTTCTTGATTGATCCATTCTTCATTAAGAGGCTCCTCCTAAATACTCCTCTCAAAAAACACCACTCCTTTGCCAATGAATTAAAAAAACAAAAAAGAGAGGAGAGGGGAGTTATCTTTACAACACATAATTAAGATAGTTTTTTTAATTGGTGCAATTAATGAACCTCCTTAATCGCATGATGGGGGGTTTTACATTTTTTTGTAACCGGGAATTTAATTTCCTATATTAAATGCCTGACCACCCCTTGTGGTCCCCACCACCAAAACCTAAAATGGAGGTAAAAGATATTTTAAATAAATTAGTTTTATTTTATTAATCCTCCACAAAAACTGAAAAAACCAACTTCCTCTCTCAACCCACTAGGGTCTAAGATCATGCTCCCTTAAGAGAATCTCAGTGCTTCAAGTTCAACGGTTCCCTCATATTTCAATTCAGAGCACCAGTTAAAATTTTAGGATTCCCTGCTCCCACATTTATTGAATGTACCTTAAGAATGTTTAAAATTATGTTCTGAGCACACCGAACATCAGAATCAAACACTGTCAGATTTCGTAGACTTGGAATAGTACCAAATAATTTAAAAAAATAAATTAAAAATCCAGGACATAATATTTGAAACATGTTAGAAGATGAAAAATAGAAATTTAAGGACATGGTGGAGGCTCCACTTAAAGCTGGTGAGTGTAGACAGCACCAGCTCACCGGAGACCGGGTGACAGAAGTAGAATTCTTCCATTAATTCTACTAAATAACCGGTGGCTCAACCAATGGTTCTATTATCTATTTAAAAACATTTGGATAGTATTAGCTAGAAGGTAGAGATTATCCAGCTACCCTGACTTTCAGGAAACCTTTCATCTACCAAGTGTGGCTACTGGGTATCCAATGGAATCGCACTAGCCAGTCCAAGACCATTATTTATTACAGTTAAAATTCATTATCTCTAGTATCCCATGGCATCATAACCCTTGAAAATTTTCAAAAACACTCTAGGTCTTATAGGAGGCTATAAAAGTACTCCCTTATCACATTGAGTTATAAAATTGATTACCAACAAAACTCTCAAGATCAAATCGAGGATGAAGTGATATAATTGTCAAATTCTCTATAAAAGCCTTCCATGGTTCTCAATCTCTCAAAGGAACTCAACCTTTCCCTCAAAAATATCATCCCCCATTGTTTCTATTCATCCATGATATTTTTTATCTACTTTGTAACGGGTTTTCCTAAATCAAACTTTTCACCTCTCAACGCCTTTCTCCTTTGGGTTCTCACTCCATAAAAGTAAAGAACATGTTTTTAAATCACTAATAAGATAATGGTATTTATAATACTAACCTATCAAGTTGAAAGGTAGATTGACATGGCCATAAATCATGTTATTTATGAAATATTTATTAGTTATGTTTTACATCACTTTACAATTTATGCATTTCATTATTTAACATTGATTCACATACTTGTATAAATTCATTTTGATCATTTACATTTTTACATTACTTCGATATTATCTATATAAACTCTGATACAATTTATGAACCAACTCTTAATAAATTTATTTCTTTATTTCAACAAATTTATTTAATTTTAAGTTATCCTTTTACTTCCTATTGAATTTTTTTAAATTAAATTCTCCCCTCCTTACATATATCTCTTTATAATAGCACTGTCAGTAAAAAACCTCAATAGAATGGATTTATCAAATGAATAAACTATTATGTGCATAATATGGAAAAACATTACTTATTGAAAGTGTAATCCCTCATCACTAATGGGAGTAAGAAATCAAATTATTTTTGTACACCCAAAAATGGGTAGTGTTTAGCCAAGCGGGATAAACGACAGTGTATGAAATTTAAAATGGAGGAAATACCAAACTAAAAAAAATTTTATTCTTCAAAAGTAAATAGAACCTTAAAAATGAATAAATTATTCAGAGTATGTATGGTGATGTGATAGATTAAAAAGTGTATCTACGATATCAAAAATTATTCAGGCTTAAAAATTATTCCACAAGAGGATAAACAAAATTTCGTAAATAATTGATTTAAAGTTATTGAATAAAGATAAAAAAGGATTAGTAAAATTCTAAACTATGATGAATCATCTGAATATGATGATGAAATTGAAACAACTATAGTAGTTGAAAAAGTTTCCCAAATAAAGAAGACTCTAAGGTTGAATTACAGGAAGAGAACATGGATGAAGATATTTGATTTTCACTATATGGTAGAAATATTAAAATATAGGTTGATCCATTCAATATAATTTGGTATATAACTACTCCAATAAAAACACGGAGGATAAAGAATATTGCACATGTTACTCTTTAATCATTGGTAGAACCAACTTTTTTAAAGAATCAGTAATGGTTAAATCATGGGTTCAATCCATGAATGAGTAATTGGATCAAAATGAAATAATCCTATCTTCATAACTTATGAATAAGCCCAAAAATCATAATATTATTGGAACATAGTGGATTTTCAAGAATAATTTCGATGAACATGGAAATGATATATAAATTATGGAACATATAGTATGTAAAGGATATTCATATATATATGGGGTTGATGTTGATGAAACATTTTCTATTATAGAATGATATGATTAAATTTGGAGCTTTTTGAAATTGAATATTTACAGAGGCTTCAATATCTATCTGATGGATTTCAAAATAAAATTTCTAAATATACTATTCCAAGATGAGGTTTACATGAAATAGTTAGTGTGGTTTCTGATTGGAAAAATTGAAACTAAAGTGTATAGATTGAATAATCCCTTGTACATATTTAAAAAATCACAATGGTCATATTATGATTATCTCGAATCTTACATAATGAAACATCAATACAAATTACATGGTTTGGATCATAATCTCTATGTGAATACATCCAAGAAGGAACAATTCATGGTATTTCTCTATGATAAAGACATATTTTTCAGTGTTAGTGGGCATAAATCTTTTGAAGAATTTGAAAATATGAAAAATTATCAATTTTAAGGGTCTATGATTATAAATATCATATTTTTTAGGGATAATGGGGATTCATAAATTGAAACGCACATTCTCATCGCAAACTAAGTGTGTAAAAGATTTAATTAATAAATTAAATTTGAAAGACATAAAACCACTATCAACTTTGATTGTAGTTAGAGACAAACTTAGGAAGCATGAAATTGTAAATTAGATGGATAATACCTTTCACAGGAGGATAAATTAAAGATTTATCTATTTTTCTACAACATGGATTGATATTGTCTTTGAAACATCTTTATCAGCATGATTTCAGATTAATATGAAGGAATAGGATATACCAGTGGATAATCATATTTTGATGTGCCTCTATAGTACTCTCAATTATGGAGTTCTATTTTGTGAAACATAACATAATTAGTTACCATTATTCTATTTTGTATAATAGGTAGGAGATATGGTGGACCATAAGTCTACAATCAATTTTCCTTTTTTTAGAAGAAAATATATATAGGATGGCAGAGTGAGAAATAAAAAATCACCTTATTGAGAACATAATAACCAAAGCACATATTAGTAACCAAGGAATGTATTAAAATTATATGGATGAATACATAGTTCGTATATATTGGTAAATAATAAAAATATACAATATTGATATTCTATGATAATAAAAGTGTGATTGGAGTCACAAAAGATCTTTTACAACACTCCTAAACCATGAATATTGAGATAATGTTTCAATTCATAAATTATAATCTAGAGTAAGTATTGAACACAATGGAACACTATGGCCCTAACAACCATATATAGGGAATAATTATTAAGTCCTTGTATGAACAAACATTCAAGAAACATTTACTAATCCCCAGTGTCTATCCACCCCGCTCAACATGATGAGGTCAAAATTACCACTTCTCCTCACATGTGTAATTATTTCTAATTGTTTTCTAAGTGGCGGATAATTATGGTGAATATTGGATTAATGTGGTGTACTAAGTTCGTATTGAAAAATCTCTATCTTTTTTGGTTTATTTTAATAGGTTAATAAAGTACTAGAAATTTGTTACAAAAGTCAATGGAATTTTCTTAGAGTGGAGGTCCTAGTTTATGGATGGAGGAATATAACGAGGCATAGAATGAATGAGGAATATAACAAGGTATAGAATGTAATTTGGACCTCTATTTTTCTACATCAAGAATTACATATGCATGATTATATTAATGGATGAGTTGTTTAGTCTCTATCCTAAAGTTGTTTGACCTCTGTGCATTTTTTAATTTCACTTTAGGTTTCCAAAAAACACAAAGTGGGGAATGTTGGATCCAGGTTGTTTCATATAAGTGGTTGATTGTATGTTGTGTTTTATAAAATCCCTTCTAGTTTTATTGATGAGTTTTATCACTAAGGTATATTTATTTCGTAATATGGAATCCCTTTAATTCTTTTCATAATGGTGAATGTTTCTAGTGTTTTCCAAATTCTAGGTCTTGGAAACCATGGGAGGAAAACATTTGAAGTTGATCGAGAATATTTCATGAATTTTTAAAGTGAAAATTTTCATCATATACAATTTGGAAATGTTGAAATAGTTCTAGAATGAAGTTATAGTTTTTATGAAGACATATTCCCAATGAAAATTAAATAGATCTATCATACTAGATGAGTTTCTAAAATTTTTGGAAAGCCCGTGAAAGATGGAGTTTTGAAAACATGTAATGAGTTTGGAGTTTCATGAAAAAAACATTTCAAGAGATGATGTGTTCTACACCCATCATATAGTTTCATGATATGGTGATGTTATATTCTAAAAAACCAACTTATCATTATTGGTAGATATAAAACAATTGGAGAAGGGATAATCGCACTAGGTTTGATTAGGCCTTATGTGAAAAAATTTATTGTATGAAATATGGGTCTTATCTATACTCTATTTAGATAAGAATGTTGTTTGAGAACTCAGTGGAACATTGATATTTCAGTAATTTATTTTTTTGAGGGCTATACGTTTCTTCAAAATTTTGTTGTTTCCTAAAAGTAGAACTTATTAGAAATTTATTTGGGAAAACATTATATTAATTGGGAGATTTTTATGAAATGAATTCAAGCATAATATTTGGATTACTATCATGAAAAACTTCATCATTTTTTACTAAGATATGGAGGTGACCTTCAAGTTGAAAAAGTGAGGAAGACTGAAACCAAAGCAATGAGTAAGCGGGATTCAATGGACGTGATCCAAATGAGGTAGTTCACTATTTATGGATTCTTGTAAAGGTAATGTATATGGAATTAAAATACCTTGACTAAATCAATGCAATTCAATAAATATATTGAATATATGTGGATTATAATATGATTTATTCATCATTGGTGTATTCTCCTTCAATTTTCCCTTAGTTGAGAACCAGATAAAATTAATGTTTTGTGTTTCTTTTTCAATATTTTTGGGTTTAGTGATTAAAAAATTCAATCAAATAGGTTTAATGAGTTTCTAACAATATGAGAACAATATCCAATTTATTAAAAGAATAATTTTACAACCTGATTCAACACTACCCTATTAGGGTGTCCTAAGGTATAACTAATATATATATATATAGAAAGTTCTTATTTTTATGTAATTTTTCCACTGTTTTATAACTTTTTTAAAACAAATTGAATATTTACATGATTTTTCCATTGTTTCTTTAAGATTTTAGGATAATATAGTTTCTAAATCTTTTGGATATTTTAGGGTAAATTGAATCAAACTACATCATAGCTACGGCCTTTTTGTGTGGTCCCATGAGACCAGGAATTTGAGACCTAGCCGGAGTTGAAAGAGACGGCAACATGACCATGGGGTTTTTGCTATAGAATCAGTATGTAGATCACCACAAAAAAACCATTTCACCATGATCAAGAGGCTTACACCCTATAAATACCAATCTATAATTGAGTAATATTCCATGTAACCTATATTTACACCGAACAATGTTTCAATACATGGAAAAAATATAAAATTCAATCCATCCCACAACTAGTACTATATGATATCAAGAAATCCACTATGAGGTTATAGGATGATCATCAATCAAATAAAAAACAACAAGAAATTTCAAGAGGAGCAAGGCTAGCATGGGTAGTCATTATCTCGAGGAGGCATATATGTTATGTGTTTTGGCACTGAGTGAAGTATAAGATCACATGTGTGGGACAACATGTGTGGTCCACTAGTATATGGATGTGCCTAAGATTTTTATTAATGGTTGATGGAGTAGTCATGGTAATATATTATATATCATTCAAAATAACATGTTTATGGGACAATAAGATTATTAATTATTCCACATTTCTCCCCATCATAGTGTAAAATATCTTATATTGGTACTTTTTCATAGGATATCGACTAAATCCTAGTCAGGAAAACATCCAACCATCAACATCATGGAAGTTCCCATATGGTATGATCTTTTATGCAAGCCTAAAGGTTTAACCATGGGATGAATCCATTTATGTTTCATAGAGTAATTTTTAAATATATTTATTAATTTTTATAATTCTAGAGAAATTATTATACATAAGTCATCAAAAAACATTTTGGAGGGTCAAGATTGAGCACCATTCATGGGTCATTTGAGTGTTATGTTGCAAAGTACTTGAAAGATAATTTTTATATAGATAGATTACGATAATGTTCTTATGAGTGTAGTGACATAATATTTGATAGTTTTTAATTTGATAAGTGGTAAATGTTTTACACTATAGACCATGATGTTGTAATATAGTCTTGGTTAGCATCCTAAGGGAATTTAGAATTATAATTAAACTACATCATAATTCCATGGGTTATGTCGTATGATGAAATGTCCTATTCAGTTCATGGGATGACAATTTTGAAGGGGATATAGAATAAAAACACATTTTACATGAGGAAAATAAATAATGAAAGGAACTATATAGGATATTTCAATGGGTGATTTGAGAATTATTTGTAAAAACATTGATGGTTGATTCTAAAATATAGATTGTTGATTGATGCTCATGTTCTAGTAAAGTAATATTCATTACATTTTATGATTGAGTTATTTTATTTTACCATGATCGTTAATATTAAGTCACTTTAGTATATTATTTCATTAATGACGAAAAAATTATTAATCATTTGTGATTTTTCTCTTAGGGGATAATGGACTAGGATTAACAGGTAAAATAACATAATGAGAATAATTAATCAAACTTGTGAATTGTTTTTGAAAAACCAATATCATGTTGATAATATTTATATATTATCTTCAATTCAAATAGATAGATTGATGGTGATTGGGGTAAACCCCTAATTTGATAACGATGAGTGGGAGAGTGAGAGAAAATTTTACTCTACCTTTACCTTGCAAGATTGAAATTAATGCACCAAAGATGATTTAATCTCCATAACAAAAGTAAATTTTCTTAAAGTTTTAGATATTTTTTTCTGAGAAGTGATATAGTAACACCTATAACTCTAAAAATTTGTTGATTATGTTAGTTTTATGTTTATTTGGTTGGAACACTTAGAAAACCATCCTCCAAAATTGATCAATCGTCCTCATTTTCAATAAAAAGTATCATAAATTTGAAGTAATCCTTTTATGTAGACCTATGATACTATCATCCCTTGTAGAAACTAAATTTATCACCACATCCCTCATGATCTCAGTATGTAGATGGTGAAAAAAGTGACACATAATTAGCAAATGAAGATCTTATTTACATTGATAGTTCTAGGAAGCCAGCACATCATGAGATGGAATTATAGAATATATACTACCATACATATATGATATTAAATTGAAAATTGTTTCACCTAATTTTCTAGAAATATTTTTTTATATTTACTCAAGTGTCCAAAATATAATCTATAATACTACACCACTTATGAGAATGTAAAATGTTGACCCTACATTCATCACTCAAATTGTCTCCAGATTTTGGGCACTTTTAAAAATAATGGATTCCTAGATGGTTTCATCTTACATTGTTCCTTTATATTATAATTGAAATGTAATATTAAGAAGTCGTTGAAGTTATAACCCTTGGTATACGTAAAGACATGGGAAAAGATGACATATAATTTTCAAAAAAATTACTTCGCATCGACTAAAATGACCAAAATCAAAACTAATATCTAGAATTTATCACAATAGGATAGGGATTCTATGTATAAGGATTGGGACCATTTATTGGAGATGTTGGGATGGTGAACACATCACATAGGGAATTTATAGATGAAAATATAATCTTTTTATTTTGTATTTCATAAAAATTCATTTGTCGTCATTGATTCTCCAATAGGATGATTAATGAGGACGAAACCCTTAGAAGCTTAATCCATGTTAGATTGTCTAGATAAAAATTTATCACATTGGAAATTCAAGTGAGGCTCATCAAACATTGTATTCCATCCGGTTGAGAACACTACCAAGATTCACACTCATCCTGAAGCTATGTCCAAGAAAATATAGTCAAGATTTGAACTCTATAATCTAGAACCATCCTCTATGTCACAATATGTAATATTGTTTGGGATGTGTGGAGTCTGTCACCTATTTCAGGATAGTCAAGATGAATTCAAATACCCCTTTATGGTCAGGGTGAATTTTTTAATTTACAACCAACTTAAACTACACAAAAAATATGTATGGGTTTGGTGTGAGGTTTGGTAAGAAAACACAATATTTTAGTAGAACCACATAATTTTTTATAGAAACCACAGTAATATGATATCTATTTCTATTATAAAGTAATGAAATATATTAAATATAATTACCATCATATTTCTCAACTATAAGTCAAAATTTTTAATCACAAAACATTATTTTCAAGTAACTAAGGGTTGCTCTAAAATATTGAGATGCATCATGGACATCTCTCCCAAAAATTGATCGAGAAACCCATTGGAGTTTTTTCAGGTAATACCATGTTCCCATGAGAAGAGTATGGGGAAATTAATTTTAGGAGTTCACAAGATCTAAATAAAAAATATGGTCTCAAATAGGAAGTGATAAGATAGATTCATTACATTGAAAATGAATTATTGAAGTGTAATAAAATGGAAGTGGATAACTTGGTCTCATTAGCTCAAGATGAAACATTAGTGAAAATTCCATAGGTACAACCCAAAAAAAACCCCGTCCCTTTCAAAATTTAAGGAAATAAAAAAAATTGAGGATAAATACTTTAAATTTCTAGAAATAATAAATCAATTATATATAAACATGGAATTCAAAGAGGAAATATCTCAAATTTCTATTTATTCCAAACTTCATAAGGGTATGTTTTCCAATAAGAATAATTTAGAAGATTTGTGTATGATATCCTTGAGTAAAGAATTCATAATTAGGGTGAAAAGGAAAATCTCTCCAAAATTCAAAGACCTGGGAACAATTTCCTCTATGATTAGGTCAAGCCCATTTGAAAAATATTTGTGTGTCTAGGTAGAAAGTGTGAATCTAATGTCACTGAATGTGTTAAAGAATCTTTGAAAAAGAAACCCTAGACCCTTAAAGGTTACAATAAAATTATCATATATATCTATCAAGCATTGAACATGTATTTTATAATATTTTATGGAAAGGGTATTAAAATTCATACTTCCCACTAACTTTCTTATTCTAAAGATAGAAGCTGAAGGAGAATCATGGATTATCTTATAATTACCATTCCTGGAAACAAGAAAAGAACACTTTGATTTGAATCAAGGATGGTTCATTTTTTAGTGGGAGAATATAAAGTTAAACTATATTTGAATATATTACTAAATCATAGTGATGAAATAGAGGATTTTCATTTATTCATCACTTTGGAAGATAACTATTGGATTCAAGAAATTTAAGATGATAAATATGTAGGGTTGGAAGAATAAGAGTTTTTTGATGAAACAGATGAAAATAAATAGATCAAAGTGGAAGAATAACTACAGGTTTTTGAGAAGCATAATAGAGGAATGTTTACAGAGATAACCCCTTAAGTTATAAAACCACCCAAGATGAATTTGAATCAAATCTCAATAACTATTCACCATTGTTTTCTAGGATAAAATGAGACACTACCAATAATCATGAATTCATATATCACTAGATACTAAGGGTAGTGGTTGGTTGAAGTCTTGATGCAATAGAATAATGGTAATTCATAGATTATTACTAGTATCAAGGGAATAATTCCTTCTATTTCCACCCATAAGGATAGGATGAATAAAGGACATAATCCAAAAAAATAATCCCAAAGATGGTTGATTCTTATAATAAAACAAGTTCTAAAATAGATTTTTAAACTCAAGGATGTTAATATTAGTAACTAGATTTTGGACTATAAATGGATGATTCCACTACAAGTGGTACTAAATAGTGGTTGTATAACATTATTAATGTAATATGGTGAGTTCAATTTCACTTGAATGGTGAAGGTGTGGTGAGTTTGTGTTGACTATCAGAATATAAATGATTCCTCAATAAAGGATCACTTTATACTTACATGTATTTATCAAATACTCAAGAGTAAAGTAGTTAATGAGTACTAATACTTTCAAAATTTTTATTCTAGATATAATAATATTTTTATGGACTCATATGACCAAGAAAATACAATATCCACAATCCCCTATAGAACTATCACCTACCTATGTATGTTAGTTGAAATTTTCAATGCACCTTCTATATTTCAGTGGTGCATTAAACACTTCTTCCATGGGATGGTGGGTGAATTATTTGAGAGTATTAAGGATATATTTTCCATCTATGGTTGATCTTTTGATACATGACTAAGTAATATGGATTTATAACTAAAATAACATAATAATACATATCTTATGATAAATTAGGGGAAAAATTCTCACCCACATACATAATTCGTAGAGAAGGATATCAACATTAATTTTAATGAAAAATAAAATGAAGTATTTGGGGAATTGAAGATGTAATTAGTCAGTACCACTATAATTATCCCTCCAAAATGTGAGGAACTTTTCAACCTATATTTGATTCTAGTTATTATTTAGTTATAGCATTCCTTGAGAAAAAAAGAAAGATATAGAATTCTAGGTGATTCATTGTCCAACAATAACACTAATAAAGGCCTCAATCAATTAATCAACAACTTATAAAAAATTAGTCATAGTGGTATTTTTTTGATAATTTTATTCCATAAATATTTATTATCAAGCTATTGTTTCATACTAACTAGGTAGATTTAATGTATTTGATGATGAACAATGATGTTAAACTTAGGTTGATCAGCTGGATTTGTTTCTACAATGATTTTATATTGATATTGTGGGTAAAAAGATAATAAATAATTTGGTTTCTTCTCAAATTTTGTTAATGGATATTTTTAGATATTCTAGAGACAAATAAATAGTGATCTAAGATGAATTTACAAATGAACAACTCCTTATAGTTAATCTTACAGTAAGAACTTTTTTTCTATATTTTTCAAATTTTTTAGAAACAAGAGTCATTTCACCAAAATTTTCATAACAATAATGGGAGAAATTTATCACTGGTGTTCAAACATATATTTTGGATGATCATAATCTATTCCATCATTGTAGGTATATGATGATTTGAAGCTGTGTGTTCAAGAGAGAGATATTACAAGAATGTTGTAATTTCTTTCATTCTTCACCGATAAGAGGCCATCACAGACCGGATTGGACTATAACCAAAATATTCAAAATGTAATTATTCTATAAAAAGTTACACCATGTTGATAGATATTTTGTGTAATATTGTTATCTTTTCCAACAAACTAGCAATGTTTTGAAATAATACAAAGTTCCCAATAACACTCTCTTGGATGTGGAAGTTTATAATATATGTGGAATTGACTTCATGAGCCTATTTCATAATTATTGAGGCCACATCCAAATTCTTGTGTGTTATGATTAAATTTCTAAAATGATTGATGTTGAGTCGAGAGCTTCCAATAGTGAAAAGTTGGTGATTAAATTACTATAAAAAATTCCCAGTTTGGAGTCTCAAGGCTATTGATAAGAAATAGATGAAATCACTTTGATAATCCTATCTTACAAGAAGATTAAAAGATGAATGGGTAAACTATATCAAAATAAATATATCCCATGCACAAACAAGTGGGAATATTGATATTATAAATGGGGAGCTAAAGACAACTTTCAAAATGGCCATGAGATCAAATAGAAATGATTGGTTGACAAAACTTGATGATGCCTTGTGGGATAATCGAATGGAATAAAAATCACTATTCGTGATGTCTTCATTATAGTTTGTGTATAAAAAACCATGGGATCATCTGGTAGAACTCTCTCATAATTCCTTTTGTGTATTCAAGGTTTTGAACTTGTATTAATATTAATTTCAAATAAAGATACCCCTCAAACAATATGATTTGGAGGAGATCTGATGACATGCTTATTCTAATTTCAATATCTATAAAGAAAATATCTAGAGGTGAAATGATCAGACTATCAGGAAGAATAACCTACACCAAACTAATAATATTTTTTTGTTTAACACTCATTTACAACTTTTATTTGGAAAGCTAAGGTTGAGGTGTTGTAAAACATTTTTTGTAATTTGTGTATTCCATCACGGATCTTTGAAAATATAGAGGAATGAAGAAATTACTTTTAAGTTCAGGGGAAATTGTCTAAGATATTACATTGATTATACACAATTGAAAAGAAACCTCATCCTAAATTTCAAATAACTCATAAAAAGGATGTACATTGAGCCTTCAACTTTAAACAACATATTGAATTTAAGACAACCCAAGTATATTTTATCTTTAGTTTTAATTCATGTCATGGTAATTTTTCATATTTATAATTGATTCCATTCAGTATCTTAAGACTCTAATTATTTTCCTAAGACCCCATTTGATACCATCAAACCATTATAAAGAGAGGAAAAAAAGTGGTGAATGTTTTCATAAACAAGTGTAATGGAATAAGGTCATAGTGAGGCTTAAGTCATGATATAAAACCACACCAAAACTATGATGTTGTTGGAAATATTGTAGGTCAATGTAGCAGTGTTACATTTTGGGGTCATGTTGTGTCAGGATAGTAACTTTAAACCATGCTGTAAAATTTAACACCTCTACATGGTAGTGGTTAGACCATACCACAAAGACCTGGAACATGGAAAATTAGCATGATCTATTTCTCTGAAGAATTCAAAACATCCACAACATTACCCATATACTATGACATATAATTTTTGGTGATTAGGATTCTATAATTCAAGGTCTCACCATGCCTCAAGAGCCTTCATTACACTAAAAATGGTCCAGAGCCTTTATAAGTAGTGCTAAACCACTAGATCTATATCGTATCCCCCTTTCTCTTCTATTACCACATCCCTACCCCTCAATTACTATAAGGTTTATATTAGAAATATTTGTATTCATCCAAACTATCAAGACAATCATTTTGATTCTTTATCCTAGTCCATTTCATTTTCTCCTATCATAATCCTCTTAATGATCCTTGAACCATCACACCCCTATTACACAAACTATTTCTTCACATATAATGGACCTCTTATCACTATTAATAAAGCCCACTTTATTCCCATTTATCCCAGTATTTCAAATCTATATTCCTTTATAGTGTGAGAAAAGCATGCACTCTACCCTTTTCCCAAATCCACCATCCAATCCATATCATATTCCAACACCTCCATATCATCCCTTTCTTCTAAGACCTAACATTGTTATGGCTAGTCACTCACTCCTCCTTAAACCAAAAAAAAATAACCTCCAATAAATCCTTCTAAATCCAAACAACCTACAACTTCCATAGATAAACCCCTTATGAAAACAAAACCATCCCCTAGTATTAAAGAAACACCAACCAAGAATTCCACATCCAATAAAAAGAATACATAAACCATTAATCCCAGTATAACCACTCCCTTTATCTAATTCTATACCCAAAGCTATCATTTATACACAAATAACCATCCCTTAAACCAAACTCTCTAGCCCAGGTCTAAATAACTACAACCATGCCTCCACTTTAGAGCTGATTCAAATAGTACCATAATATAGTACCTATAGAAAAATCCCATTGGCACAAGAAATACATTGGATTTGGTGATACTAAGGGTAATTGGGAAAGATTTACCCTTTAAATAGCCATTGGAAGTAATGGTCATTTTTTTATCCTTAAAGTGAGGGATGTTTCTTAATGTGAGTTTATTCTAGAATTTCATATCATAATGAATCTCTGTGTTGAAACCCTTACCTTATAACTAGGATATAGAGAATTATAGCTGACACTTATAGAGTTTGGAGTTGGTATTTTTATTTATAGTGTTGAATTTGAATAGAATCTTGAGTACACATCATTAGAACATGAGTAAAAAAGGGATAATATGTTGTAAAAGTGAAATTTTTTAGTACCTAATCTAGATTCTTAGCCTGATTTAGTGGAAACCAGGAGTACCCAACTGAAGAAATATCACTTGTGTATTATTATCTGATCCATTATTGGTGTATAGTTAGGCATGTTGTACTCCTAGGTATAATTTATCTAGTTGGATGTACTAATCCATTATTCTATTTATATATCCATTGAAATCAACATATCATGGCTATTTTTGATGTAATTAAAATTCTATAAATATAAAAAAAAAGGGACCCTTAGGGGGATATTTATCACTCACTTGGGAAAGGATCTCAAGGTTTTTAATATTCCCCTTCTATCACCACTCATAGGAAGTTGTAGTTGATTGATCTATCATTGATCGTAAATATGGGAATACTTTACAAAGATGAAATCCAATATATATATATATAATAGCATTCCACTGGTTCTACTGAATCTCTGGGAAAATATAACTAGTCTCAAGACACTTTTATACCCTGGGAACCTCCTTCCAGATCTAATTCATATCCATCCTAGATGACAGTCTTAACTAGTTTCTAGGGAGAGTAAACTCATGTTTATGGTGAGGCCTTTTAGTTTACCTTTATTATGTTTGGGAATATTTCTAAATGCATGGATATTTATTAGGTGAAGCAGTAATACTAGATTCCTTATTAAAATTAGTGCCTCAACCACCCTCAATCCATGTGCCCCCAACTATTCCCTCTTACCCCTCAACCCATGGTAAAAAAAATTAACCCAGCTACAGCCCTCTAAGATCCTACCTACCACTAAACACCCCATAAGGACACCCTTCCATCAGACCCCACCCTACCCACATATTTTCTTTTCTTATGGTAATATGACATTTAATCCACATAAAAGGGAAATGTGAAGAATCTTGAGGAACCCACTATGATCCAATTTAATGATCTTAATACCAATTAGATAGCCACTTTTCATATCAAGGATTCACCCTAGACTCTAGCTCCTAAGACACATATTGACATTAAAGCTATTATGGTTGGTGTTATGATAGACCCAGGCATCACTTCAGAGATGTTTTCTATTACTACCCCTCCACTTTTACATTTTTTTATCTATAAGCAGAGGATGAGACTCTTTTTGGGGTGTTCAAGTGTATGAACTTGTATTTTCATTGATCTATGGATCCTTTTAATTTAAGTTTAATCCTTTAAATTTAACGTAATGGATGTGCCTAATGAGGTCACATATTTTTTAGGGGGAGGTCTAGGGATTGTAAGAAGCCTCTAACCCCAACTTTGTGAGGAAATGGGTGGTTCTTGTGGTTAATTGAAATAGTGTGGGGTGGTCTAGTTCTCTTCTTGGGACCGCATGGTTTGTCCTAACTGTTAATCCTAAGCCCAATGGACATTCGAGTGTTGAAAAAATCTTTATAGAGGGTTTATTCATGGGAAATTTACGTTCAGTAAAATAGAGAAACTAAACCATGTGAGGGGTGTCCCAGGGTAGTGGATTTCATGTGGATGGTGTAAGGATCGAAAAAATGTGTATCCAAACCATACAACCATTTAAAATAGGATAAAATTATATTTTCCCTCTTTCATGTTAAGAACCTCTCTCCCTTTTCTTTCTCCCTCCACACACAGTAGCCATAACCATTAGGAGCTTCTCCTACATGCATAAATTTAGACTTTTTAATATCTTCTACATCTAAACTCTAATTGAGTCAGTATAAATCTCATTGGATGTGTACATGTAAGCTCTTCATTACTCTTTCACATTTCATTATTTATCTCCTTTTAGAAAAAAGTTATTTTAGTGCATGATGATATGCCCTATTTTTATGGATTTATCTCTTTACTCAATTTCATAGATTATATCTAGGATAAGAGGAAAACAATGTATCAAGATTTAACATCTAAGAAAAGTTAGGTGGTCTCATGGTTTTCCCTAAAAATATAGGTTTTGGGTAATACATCATTGTGTAATGATCCGGATTTTCTAAGTGACGCTTGTTAAATGGGGTTTTCATTAATTTAAAAAGAATATTAATGACCTATATAACTCATGGGTACCATTTATATATAATTGGTAGTTAAGGACCATGCATTTAACCACCCCTTATGTGTGTTTCCAAATTCGATAAAACTGCCACGGATAGCCTATGAAATTGATACACCTCTTAATGTTTTTTATTTTAACCCCTCCATTTGGGATATTAAATTAAATGATCAAAGTTATTATTTATGTTTAATGAAAGAATTCATGGAATATAAGGACTTTTTAATCCTAGGATATGATTTAATCCACCTTCATATTTAAGTTAATTTCTTATATAACTGTGTTGGATAAATGAATTAAAATGTGAACTTAAATTCTATGGTTCGACTTTGAGCCCAAGACCATTCATATTTAAATATAGTGAGTGATAAATGGGTTCTGATTCATAATTCCTTGAACAAAATCCTTGATATTATTGAATTAAATGAATTTAAATGAATTTATCATGTTCCAGGGGTGACACTTATGTTCACATATAAATTCCTTGGATGAACTCACTTAGTAGTTGGATTATATATGCCATGAGTGATACTTATACTCTCTATGCGGACTATTTTTAAGGATGGACTCAAAGGTAATACCTTTATATATGACACTAGTGACACTTGGGCTCCCTTTTTTGACCTTTAGGGATGAAATCGGAGGACAATGACTTTGTACTACACATAGAGTGATACGGTCCCCATGAGGAATGCCTAGGATAGGCTTTTAAGGTGATGGGTTCATTTTATGACTAAATAAATACTTGTGTTCAAAATTAGGAACACCAAGGACATGCCCATGTCTCCTTTCAATCATAATGAATTAGTTATATGACATGACTACCAATCCATAAAACAAGATTGGATTTAGTCTAAGCCATTCATTTTTATGATGGAATAATTATATATATCTTAGTTAAATATGATTCATGGGGGAAACTTGGGATATGATTCATGTATCAAGAAATTATTAAAAATTATATGATGAATTAATGTTTACTCAGATATATTCCAGGTTAGGTTGAAGAGGGTAAAAGAAGATTGTTGTTCCATGGGAACCCCAATATACATGGGTTATTCATTCACCACATTTCATTTACAACTTTTACTATTACTCGAACAAATCATATTACAAATTCAAAAACTTGATTAAATCAGACACTATCGGTGGTGGCCTACTGATTATTTACCACACCATGTCTGGGATACCATTGGGTACCCGAATAGACATTGTGGATATGGGTAGGGAAAGGGAAAGTGACCATCTATGGATTCTTGATTACCTTTCTCGGATAGTGTATGTGGGATGAATATTTATCCTATGATCAAGACACTACTAGAGATATTCTTGCATATTTTTTCTTTTTTTATAGCATGTTGTACAAGACTATTTCTCCAATCCCCCTATATTTCCATTTTTTATATAATTTCTAGCTCATAATTGTTTATATGAGATTCATGGATGTGATTAATGAGGTATTTATATAATGTATTTTTACTCTTATGATGTTTGGTTATCTTTTATGTTTCCACAATTAATTGATATAATTATACCACTGTGTTAAACTAGGATAATGATGGTATATTCTCCCCACAATTCCACCATGGACCCTCACTACTAATCGATAGTCTCTGGAATGCGAAGAGGCGTTCCTGAGGTCATGTGGACTACCGGGTTCAGTTAATTTTGAGTGAAATGGGTTCGGGATGTCAAAAAGTAGTATCAAAGGGGTTTATTCTCTTTTCATTTCATTCCATATTAATTAGGATAGAATAAAGGAGAAATGGGATGTGTTCGGATTTGGTCATGATCTTTTTTCTAGGGCAAGCTAATCCATGAATAGTGAAAATACAAATTATTAGGGCTGGGACATGTGGTTCTGGATTATGATTATTATATTTTCCTAGATGTCACCATTAGGTGATACACTTGATGTTCAATGTTCCTTATAAATGTTTAATTTTACCCTTTGGTTGGTATGGTAAAGAAATATTACATAATTCATCATCATAAGCAAATATATATTTATATTTCATGAATATTACATGTCATGTTTACATTAATACATGCATTTCTTGCATCACGTTTTCCTAACTTTATTTCTATGCACATAAAATTGTTCTAAAACTTCATATAGAGATTGGATAAAAAATTTGTTATAAATAAATGCATTCTTCATTCCAATTTATAAAGTGTATGGGCATTTATAAATTGAAAATTTTGATCTATATAATTTAACCATTTTAAAAAAAATCAATATAAATGACTATAAACTTAAATTAAATTGAATTATGAAATGAAAATTTCATCATTAAATATAAATTCCAATTGCAACTTAAAAGGGTTTTCTCCTCTAAAATGTTCAATTCACTCTCTATATACCGGGACCTTTGGGTTATATAAAATCAATTGACCATAACCCTACTTTAGTAGTGGGAAGCAGGCTGCGTCTCTTTCATTTATGATGATCTGTACGTTTCCCTAACCTAGATTTAGGAGTATGAAGAGGGGTGCGACTCTTATATAGGATGGATTTTATGTTTTATATTCCAATAATTTAATTTTTGGTGTTTATTAAATCTCTTTTTAAGGCATATATTAGGAATTTGTAGAGATATGTCACCATAAAAACCTCAAGTCATGTACTAGAAGGGTGTCTATGACCAGGCTCTAGATGTTGTGGGATATGGGACAGAACTAAAAACTCCAGTAGTTCCACTTTTGGAACCATTGGTTATACCTATTATGGGTGTTGATGCCCTGTTTTGAGAGGGATTCCTATACTTTATGATGATAATTTAGGGATCCTCTTGATCTTCCCTAATTATGTCAAAGTTGACGTGTGAGTTTAAATAGAAGAATTTACCCATGTTTTCTGGTGATGGTGGCCCATAGGCTTTAAAGTCTTGGATAGAGGTCATGCTGTTGATTTTTGAGAATCCTGAGACACCACCCAAGAGGAGAGTGAAGCTTTCTAGTTATATTATTCAAAATTTCACCAGGAGATAGTGCGGTTTTATTACCCAGATGGTTCAAAATAGAGATAATACTTTTTGGGAATTTCATATAACCTTATATGATTATTAATATCCTGAGAAAATGAGGGATGATATAGCCAGATAATTTATGCCCTTAAATGAAGGCGACTTATCAGAAATGCATTTTTCTACCCATTTTACAGAGCTCCAACACTTCACACCCATTCTATTAGGTTATGAGTTTTCTAAGTCGATGAGATTTGAAGAAATTAGAAGGTATTACATCCAATCACATGTGAATTTATTTCAACTTAGTAAACCAATCACTTATCACTAAGGGTAACCTAAGAGAGTCTCAGGGTGTGAGCCAGGGTGGTTCAGCACCTAAATCTTAAACTGTATTTACCAATAGTTGTAAGAATAATTTTGAGCTTCCATGAGGTTATATCGGTATTCAAGATATGAAATTAGGCAGCCATGTGATGGGTTATCTGAGTGGTAGTTTGGGAAATACAAATTCCCAATATACCAGGGACCTAAAAAATGTCTTCATTTTGGAAAGATGCTTTATATTCATTAATTTTTCATAGTTTCTCCTCCATGAACTAGTGAGTGAGAATATACACTGACTCTACATTCAAGAGAGGGTCTAGTAGCTTCTCTTCTGGAAAGGGGATGGAGTGTGACTAGCCAATCAATATAAGGTGATTCTCAGTGATGGGGTAGCTAGAAACCATACTTATAGAACTAGTATAGCGAGTAATCTCAAGTTATTCAAGTTATATCATAGGTTAAGAGATAAGGCCGGATGTATGAAGTGTATCTAATACCGTAGGATCATATTAATAGAACTTGTATGGTCTAATTTACAATTCTAGTATGCTCTACATTAGTATCTTATCTCTTCGATACATGTTCTTCTCATTATTTCATATATGTACCTATTGTGGAGAGACTTGGGCTCATTTTTCAGTTTTATTATGGTGTAATGACACTCGATAAACTGATTGGAATTTGATCAATGAGTGTATGTCAGTGTAGGGAGTTCTACCTTGATATAGATGGGTGTCTCTTTGTATGGGACCACTTTTATCTCAACATGATAGGTTTTGACATCATTCTAAGGATAGACTCGTTGGTT
Organism: Viscum album; assembly: GCA_963277665.1. Lineage (NCBI taxonomy): Eukaryota > Viridiplantae > Streptophyta > Magnoliopsida > Santalales > Viscaceae > Viscum > Viscum album. The sequence continues at coordinate 268,152,853 of OY728158.1, forward strand.
ACCTATCATGATTCCATTGACTACTATCATTATAGGGTGCCTTTTTCACCACCATAGGGTAGGAATTTTATTCCCATGGGTGAATGGGAAGTCCAGGAAAGTTGAGATGAACCCAAGCATTTGTGATGGGAAAGATGATAACTCAGAATACTAGATATTATCTGGATAATCAGGAAGCACACCAGGAGGATTTCCCACTAGTGGTAGATTATTTTGAGGACATTTTCCTCAAGGAATTTTCATGCCTACCACCCAAGATGGAGGTATATTTTTTCATAAAGCTAATTCTAGGAACTACACCAGTATCCATTCCTCCTTAAAAGATGGATTGTAATAATTTTCAGGATCTCAAGAGGTAGATAAAGTTATTGTAATCTAACATTTTATATGACCAAGTTATTTATCATAGGGTTCACTGGTCCTTTCCTCTAAGAAGGCATATGGTACCCTCAGGATTTATGTGGATTACCATCGATTAAACCTACTTACTGTTATGTAATAGTATCAATTTCCCCATATAGACACTCACTTTGACCAAATCCAAAGAGAAATGGTCTTCTCTATGATTAATATAATATCGGGTTATCAGTATGTGCATGTTAGACCATCAAATTAACCTCTTAAGGAATTTCATAGTAGATGTGGATTGTACAAGTATTTTTCATGATGTTAGGTCTCAAAAATTCACCAGTAGTTTGTAGGGAACTGATGAATAGGGGTTTCCACCTGTATCTAGATACATTTTTGGTGGTCTTTGTGGATGATATCTTGGTGCATTATCACACTCGACACAACCATCAAAATCATATTGAGATCATATCAAATACACTGAGAGAGTCTCAATTATATTTTACGCTCAAAAAGTGACACTTTTGGATGGATAAAGTTCATATCATGGGGCACAATAACTTAGAAATTGGAGTAACAATTGACCCAAAAAAGGTGAGCTTTATAATTACCAAGGAGAAACCCAAGGTCGTATTTCATATACAGAGTTTTGTGGGGATATCTAGTTATTATAGGTTCCCCATTAATGGGTTTTGACAATAATAAACACCACATAGGAGGTTTACTAAGAACAGTGTAATGTTAATATGGAATAATCCTATGATATATCCTTTCAAAAGATAAAATAGATATTGACTTCAACACTGATCGTGACTCTTTAGGATCTAAAAATAATTTATAAGGTTTATTGTGATGTGTTAGGGATCAGTCTAGAAGCATTTATAATTATATGTTTCATATTAGTCTCATTGGTTTAGTCCACATGAGAATAAATACCTAATTCATGATCTCGAGTTAGCTGTTGTTTTTCACTCCTTGCACTATTGGAGGAATTGCTTACTAAGAGAGCATTTTGTGGTGTATATGGACCATGAAAGCCTAAAATACATATTTTCACTTTTTGAATTGAATCTTAAGGAATTAAGTCAAGTTGAATACCTAAAATCCTTAAAATTTCAGCTTTCATATAAGCATGGAAATGGAAATTTAGTTACCAATTCTCTAAGCAGGAAAACTCAAACCCATGATTTTTATAATCTTAGTAATGAGTGGTATCATGTGGCCTTATTTACTAAGATTCACTTATATGTTTAGGACCATCATGGATAACATATACTTGAATCATTATTAGTGACCTCTTCAATTCAAGAGATGTAAAATATTATTCATCTATTAGATTCTTTGGGATTGGTCCTATGGGAGATTATTTTGGGGGATTACCCAACTCCTGGGAGGGTCGTTGATGAGAATGAGTAAATGAGGATTCTTGGATGCAACTAGGATCCTAAAAACATGTGAGAGTAGTTGATGTGAGAGTATAATGCCTCTATACTTTAAAAGGTCTAGGGACAGGAGGACCCTTCCCTACCAAACTTTATTAAAAAATGTAAAGTACAAGAATAATGACATTACAAGGGGGTTTACAAAGCCTGGTGTATAATTTTCCACCCATGTCTGCCTCAACAACACCATACAACTCATTTGGGATAACAAAAGACCACTCCGAGAAAGGTTCCACAATGTCCCTCTTTGAGAGTGCATCATCAACCTGATTGACCTCTCTATAAACATGAGTCACATAAAGCACCAAGGCACAATTTATTCATTGAAGAAAATCAACCCAAGGTGCCAACATCCTCCAAGGAACATTCCTTGATCTTCTCCTGAGAATTTCAACTGCCACTTCAGAGTCAGATTCAACCCAAATGAAATTCCATCCACGATGGGAAACATAGGAGACAGCTTTAATAATGGCCTAGAGTTCTGCTTCAATTGTCGAGCCTTACCCAATGAAATGTGAGAAATCACCTTTAACGAAGCCCTGATAAGTACAGAAAACTCCACCACAACCAGAAGGGTCAGGTGATCCCCAGACCACCCCATCAACATTCACTTTTATCCAACTAGGGATTGTCATAATAAACCTGATATATTTTATCAGCAATGGTTTCTTTTCACATCCCAACACGCTGAAATTTCTCATGAGAATGAGGTTGTTTATGTCATTGTTCATACTCCCAGACTGCACCTTAGAAGTAGTGATGATATCTAGAATAATAGCTCTAACACCATCCTTAAATGAAGGCAATGTGCTGTCAAAAATGGAGGCATTCTGAGCTGTCTAGATGAAATCTAGAGCAGCCCCAAGTGCAGACAGCAGCATGCCCCTCACTTAAGGATTGTAGGTGGCTGTATCGACCGACATGAGCAGCCCCTTTACACCATCACAGGCCAGCCAAACACCAAGATAATCCTGAATATAAATCCATATAATGCTGGTGAAAGATCATCTATTAAAAACATGTATTAGAGACTCCTCTGCTTCCATACAGAGGAAGAAAATAGAGGCAATCTACAGGCCAAAGGTCTCCAAAATGGACTACACAGGGAGCCTATTTTTCCAGATTTTTCAGACCAGAAGGTATATAGAGGGAGGGATGAAATTCACATTGAAATCAATTAAGAATCATGGAGTAAGAGCCCCTTGGAATATGTTATTGTAACATAGGTGGGTGTTGATGATTCCAGTGGAACACGGCTTCCATATGAGGGTATCTCTATCAATGAAATGATATCTTTGAAATACATCACGAATATTGTCAGGAATAAACCCATATCTGCGGGGATTAGCAGTGGAGAGATCATATATTGAGGTGTTAGACATTGTCACAGGGATTTAAATCACCTCACATATTGGTTTTGACATCCACGGAGTGCTCCATGCATTACGGTTCGATGAGCGACTCACCACCCATTTGGAGTATTTCATAAGGTTATTAAACAAATCTCGCAGAGAATCCCAAAATGGAGGAGGGGTGTATAGAGGGTAACCATCCCACAATCTTGAGGTAAATTTGTCTGAAATAATATCAAGACATGGATCATCATAAGTGATCAGCTTCCAAGTAAACTTGGACAGAAGAGATTCATTGAACAGACTCAAATCATTAACACCAAGGCCCCCCATGCTGATAGGCTTGATATACTCCTTACAAGATACTGTTACAAGCTTCTTCTCATGAATGGGGCCAGTCCATATGAAGTTTCTAATGAGTCTTTTTAGCTCCTTGATAAGGGCATTGGCCCACCTATAAATAGAGAAGACATGAACAAACATAGAGGTTATAACATAGTTAACCAAACAAATTCTTCTAAGTTGCGACATCACCTTCCCTTTCGAGGTTTATAGATAAGAAATGATCTTGAGGAAAATAGGCTCTAAGTGACTTCACTTGACCCTTCCCCAAAATAAGGGCACACTAAGATAGTTGAAGGGAAATGACTCTTTCTTGACCCCAAGAGAACGTGATATCCTATTTTGTTTCCTGATGGGAATGCCACTCCTGAAGTAGACATATGACTTGTTCCAGCTAATAGCCTGACCCATAACATCCTCATAATGCATAAAGACCACCTTAATAGAGGATATAGTTCTTTTATCTGACTGTGTAAAGAATAGGATATCATAAACATAAAGCAAATGAGATAGAGCAAAAAGATCTCTACCATCCTTAATTGGACTGATGTAACAAGTCTGAACAATCCCTTTTAGAAAAATAATAAGATAGTTCATCACAAGTGAAAATAGAAGCCTAGAAATGGGATCTCCTTGACATACACACCTGGATCATTGGAATAACCCTCTAGTTAATCCATTGATATGTATGGACATCCTAGCACTATTCAGGATTGTATGAGTAATATTGATGAACTTATTGGAGAATTAATATTTTTTGAGAACGTGAAGGATGAAGCTCTATTTCATCATATCAAAGGCCTTTGAAATATCAATCTTCAATGCAAGATTGCCTCATTTTCCTTTCTTCCTCATGATATCAATACATTCAGAAGCAGTGAAGATACAATTTTTTACGCTTCTCCCTGGATCAAACCCAAACTGATTAGGCATGATGGTGTCTTGAACAACCTTCCCAAGACTCATGAAAATGGTCTTACAAATGATCTTGGGGATTGTATTACCAATAGCAATAAGTCGAAATTCTCTTATATCCATAGCATTGTCCTTCTTTGGGATGAGATAAATAAAGTTGGAATTAGCACCATAAGTAATAGAAGCATGAGCAAAGAATTCCCTAACAGCATTAACAATATCATCATGAACTATATACCAGTTGGAGATGAATTTTTTTTTATTAAATCCATCAGGACCAGAAACACTATCATTATTAAGAGAGATGAGTTCCTCCTTGACCTCCTTCCCACTAGGCATCTCAATTAAAGCCTTGTTCTCCTGATCATCAATGGATGAGGCAATGTTTTCAACCATAATATGGGATTTATCAGCCCCATTGTCAGAGTAAATGTCAGAAAAATATTTAGTGATAGCATTGTAAATGTCATTTTCAGATGTGAATAGCATGTCATTTACATTCAGGGAAGTTAGTCCCCTTCTAACCCTTCTTCCCTTGTGAACCCGATGAATGAAACTAGAGTTTCTATCCCTTTCCTTTAACCACTTGATATTGTAGATCAATATGGAAATCTTTTCCTTCATGTTTAAAATCTCATCAAGTCTGGATAAAGCTTGAATCTCTACATTGGATGGCTGGAAGAGATTGTCATTTTGGCCGACAAGCAAATGATTTTCAGCAGCCTTGATTTCATCATCAATCTTAGAGAATGAGGCTTTACTCCATTCCCTGATCCTTGCTTTCAAAAATCTCAATTTTGAAGAAATAATTGTGAATGGCCTCCCATTATCCATAAATCTCCATGAATCAATAATTATTTCCCTGCATTTGGGGATCCCAAGCCATGCATTGTTGAATTTAAATGGGATGTGGGTCATGTGGGTGCTTCCAAAAGAGGCATTCATTAATAGTGGATTATGATAAGAGTGAATCTTGGAGAGAATGACTCCAGCAATACTGAGGACATCATTCCTATCATCAACCTGAAATAAACATCTATCCATCTTTCTAGTTTTCATTCCATGAAGGGTGTATCTACCCCAAGTGAAATCAGCCCCAACAATAGATACCTCAATAAGACTGCATTTGTCAATATATTGGGAGAAATCCCTGGCCACACTCCTATTAAAATGTGATCCACTCTTTTCCTCCGGGTGAAGAACAGTGTTAAAATCACCAAAAATAATCTAGTTATGGGGAATCTTCTCAAAGAAGCATTCCATTTCATTCCATAGTGTCCTTCTTGCAATATAAGAGTTAGAGGCATAAACAAAAGAAACATTGACGTTAGAATTCTGAAGTTCCATTGAGATTGAGACCATTTGTTAAGGTTGACTATATGAAACAATATTGAGGAATTCATTCTTTAAAATCCACAGGATTTCAGCACCACTCTCATTTAGGTTGAGTGCAACAAGAGAGTAACCAATTGACTCTCACTTGAAGGCTTTCCAAGAAAGTAATTGCATTCGCGGCACAGCAATTCCCAAAATTAATGGTTTATTGGTCATGAAAAGATGTCTAAGGGCATTGAATATGGGGTTATTTTCAATCCCTTGACAATTCTAGTAGAGAATCTTCATTTAATGAGTGTTGTACTCCCCCTTGTTTGGGGTCCCTCTGGTTTAGCATTTCTATAGACATTGTTTACCTTGACCCTCTTATTCTCCTTAGTCTTATGGGGCTTATCTCCATTATCAGCCTCAGGGTAATGATCAGTTTCAATATCATCATCCCAAAATCGGCCTAAGAGAGGACTAAAAGAATTCAATGACTATTGGATATCATCATTCCCATCAACATTGGTCCTTCTCTTTTCATCCCTATTCGAGGGCACCATGATGAAGGATTCACTGTCATTAGAAAAATCAGGAATATGATATTAGTCTTGTGGTTGGCGCTAAATTGAAGGACCAACACTACCCATATTCACATTAGGCACCAGATCCATAGAGGGCCTAAAAATTGGCACCACCTCACTTCCCATATAATGCAGCAGCATATCATGAGGGGGAGAATCTTTTAAGACAGTACCGCATTGGGAGTGAGGAAGCCCACCAGATTTAGGCTCATTCCTTTCCAGAGAAGGAACAGGGGCCTCGCTAAGATTGGTTGGAAACTCACCATTCGGATCATAACAAGTAGTGGAGCATTCCTTCTCCTACTGGCCAGGACCAGCAGTATCCATGTCACCTTGTTTGGCCTCTAAAATTCCAATAAGAGAAAGAATTTGGGCATTAAGGTAGACATCCTCATTCTGAATTGGAGAAGTTGGAGTAGACCTTCCCTTTTTCCCATCAGCTTTAGAGCAAGTTGACTCATCATGACCTTTCATTTCTCATATGTTTCACACAGTGGACCTTCTACATTCCTCAATTGAGTGACCAAAAAATTACAACTCTTGCAAAACTTTGGTTTACTCTCATAGAAGATGCCAATATTGAGGTTGTCTTCTCTTGTTCTGAGCACTACATCTTCAAAAAGTGTGCTTTCCATGTCCACCTCAATTAGGACGTGAGAAAAGATTCCAAACCATGGTTTATTGGTCTATCAATCAATCCTAATTGGATTTCCCACCGCAGATGCAATGTCCCACAGGATTTGGGGGTGCCAATACATCCAATTGAGCTTAAAGATCCATACCCAAAGTTGTACATGGGTATTCACAACATTGAAGGGATAGAAATTGCGATACCACTCCTAAATCCACATAATTCCATGCCTTATAAGAATGGATCCAATGCTCCATGCATGGCGTTTGAGGGCATCATTGGGGAAGAAAATATAAAAAACTCCCCTTCCCATTCCCGTCATCTTCCATTCCTCAAATCCCCATGTCGCTGCAATCTTTCTGTGAATTTCATCAAAGCGCCACATTTTATCTCCCTTAGGGGTGATGATGAGAGAAATGATTGATAATTTTCACAGGCTATCCCTCTCCTCAACAACATCTTGATTGGCCGCAATGTGTGCAATCCTACCTTTCATGATGACTCTACCCGGGGAGGGTGAAACAAAATCAGAGAACAAAGAATTGGGATCATATTTGGCCACATCTGCAATGCTCTTTTTTATTGATGCACTTGTGGCCATCATACAGTTGTTTGAACCTCTAGATTGTGGAGCACAGAGTGCAAACAAGTCCCTGTGTCCAACCAGTCCATCAAGCTTCGAGGTCGAATCAAGATTTACGATCGAGGGGTTGCCCTTCAAAATCTTAGATCCTGAACCATTTCCCCCTTGCTCTGCCATCTCTTGTCATGACTCTATATGGTTAGTAAATAATGGTATTATCTAGATGGATAGTGACTTACACTGCCTATACTTCTATTTTGGGATGAAAATTGATATAGTTATGATTGTTAGTCAGTGTTCCACCAATCAATAGATGTAGGAAGAACGCTAGTGAATAGTAGATATTTTATAGTTTTTACCTACTCTTAAGTGGAAATTGGATGACATCCCCATCTATTTTGTGATGGTATTTCCTATATAACCTTAGGGCAGTGATTTTTTATGGGTGATCATAGGTAGATTGAAAAAGGTCTCCAAATTCTGACCTATTTGGAAGGATTTTCCAATGGATGAGATGAAGAGGATATATATTTGTGAGATCATACACCTCCACAAAGTTCCATGATCTATCATATCAGACAAATATGCTCAGTTAACATTGTGAATATCAAATGTGTTATAGAGGGCATTGGGTTCACAGGTATCACTGAGTACATCTTATCACTGATAGCTCAATGGTCAATTCAAGTGTATGACTCAAGTTTTTGATGACATGATCCAAGAATGAATCCTTGATTGTGGAGGATCATGGTAGAAACACTTACCTCTCACTGATTTCTCTAAAGAAACATCATCCAGGAGACCATACCAAAGTATCCTTACAAGGCCCTATATGATAGTCTATACCATTCAAACTAGTGATTGTTAGAGGTTGGAGAGGTAGAACTACTATGTTCTCATCTATTTTAGGATACATCAGAGAAGATTCATCTTATTAGTAATTGAAGGTCTAATTCATATTTTAGGTATGATTCATATGCTGATTATCATCATCGACCACTGTATTTTGAGGTGGGGAATAAAGTTTTATTATGTATTTTATCTATAATAGGACATAAAAAAATTCATAAGTATGGGAATATAGGACCTCATTATGTTGATCACATTATGATTTTGGAGAGGGAATGGATGGTAGCCTCTCATTTTTAGTTACCCTAGAGGTACTAATCCATGCATAAATTCTTCATGTTTCTCTTATTTACTAATATCATTCAAATCCATCTAATATTCTTCTTCGAAAAAAGATTCAATTGGAGGTGGATGTATCTTTTGAGGAGAACCATATCCATATTATTGATCAGGGCATGAATGTTTTCTAAGACCAATCAATTCATTTAGTACAGGTGTTATGGTGGCATGGTTGTTTCTAGGATGAGACTTGTGAGTGGGATGATGATGTACATACCAAGTTTCTAATGTTATTCTTAGATTATATATCACCACCCTTGGAAGGGTAACTTTTGGATGAGTTTCGTTAACATGGGGAAGATTTTAAGAACCTAAATTTTCATCAATGTATAGAACCTTTTAATTTTAGTTTAATTATTTTTAATTATCCGAATGGAAGTTCCTAATAAAGTCTTGGGAGTTTAGGGGGTGCTCAGGGCATGTACAGATCCCAAAACCCCAGCTTTTGTAGAAAATAGATGAGTCGTACGGTTAGTTTAAACTATGTATCCTAGTCTATATGGTATGATTAAATCATGTGGGGTTTTCAAGTGCTCTATCTGGGGCTGCACAGTTTTTCCTAACTATGCCGCCCAGGCTACATGGCCAAGCGAGTGATGCATACCTTTTTATAGAGGGGTTTTTCAAAGGATACGCATGGTTAGTAAAATCGTTCACCTAGATCATGTGACAGGTGTCATGGGGAAATGAATGTCACATGGTTGGTTCATGGTTTGAAAAAATATATGACCTTTTAAAAAGGGTAAATTGAATTTTGTTCCCATCCTTCTTTTCAAAACCTCTCTTTCTTTTCATTCTCCCACCATCCATAGCATCTGACTCTTTTGGAAGCTCCTCTTCTATGCCTAAATCTAGGATTTTTTATATCTCCACAATCTAAACTCAAATCGAGCTAGTATTCATCTCGTGGGATGAATACCTATAATCTATACATTCCTCTTGAATCATTCATCATTTATCTTACTATTAATAGTGTTATTTCAGTGTGAGATGGTATTCCCTATTTTCCTGAAATTAATTTATTTACTAAATTTCTTCCATTCTAGCCCATATTAGAGGGAAACAATAGATGAGGAGTTGACAACCATGCTACAGTGGTTGGTCTCATGATTTTCCCCCAAAGTCCTCATGTTTTATTATTATTATTTTGTTTTGTGCACATGATTTTCTGGGTAGAAATTGTTTAATGGGATTTTCGTTGAATTAAATTAATAAAGATGACCAATATAACTCATGGGACATATTTATATATCATTGGATGTTAAAGACCTTGAATTAAACCACCCATTGGAGTGTTACTAAATTGGATAAAACCACCATGGGTGGCCTATTAAATTGATCCACCTCTTATGGTTTTTTAATTTACCACATTATTTTAGGATTTTATACAAAAATATCAAAGTTCCCAATTTTGATTAATCAAATAATTAATGGAATTTTATTACTTCTATACAAAGGATATGATTTGATCCACCATATTAGGTGAATTAATTGTTCAAATAAATGTGATGGATAAATGAATTAAAATATGAACTCAAATGGTATGGTTAGAATATGGGCCCATGAACTCAAATGGTATGGTTAGAACATGGTTATGTACAAGGATTACATGGTGTTTAGCCTTATATACACAGTGTGTACATAAAATTACACAGTGTGTAGTCCCCAGTCTTGTTGTGTAATAGGCTTGTAGCCATCCATTGATCTTTTTCCTCCATTCTCTTAAATATAACCTAAAAGGGAAATATCCGTACCTCAAAGGAAGAACCGGGTTCTTAAACATCACAATGGAATAGAAAAAATGTTGGATCTATTTTATAACCCCATGACTGGAGTATGTCCTACACCATAGAAAACCTTCTACATTGTGTAAGTTTTCACCTGGTGTGAATTTAAAACAAAATCTTGGAGGTTACATCATAGCTTGAAGATTCATAAGTTTCATGTAGGAGTTCATAAGTGTGTTGATTAATTTTCCATGTTATGGGTAAATTATTACACTTAAGATATCATACTAGACTATGGAGGGTTGAGATTATGTAGAGACACCAATATCAAGTCATTTGAGAATTATTCCACAAAAACGTCTATTATGATGCAGTCCAATTGGAGGAGAAGTTTAATATGTAGATATTATGGATGAGATATTAGGAGTGAGGTGCCATAATATTTGGAAGTTTTAAATTTAAAAATTGATATATGTTTTTTACATTTTATCTCATGGTGTTTCACCATAATCTTGTTTAGAACCCCTCAAGAATTCAAAATTTTAATTACACTACCCTATAATTTCATGGGTTGCGCCATAAGGTTCACTAACCTATTTAAAGGAAGGGATGTTTAATTTTAAGGATATTTGATTAAAAACATATGAAAGGAGATTAGGATGATCCAAAATGAAGGGAAATAGAGGTAGATTACTTAGGGTGATCTAAGAACAATTTGAAGATACATAGATTCTTCATTCTAGTCTATGCATTATAAATAGATGCTTGTATTCTAGTGAATTTTTCTTCTTTCCTTAATATTCTTGTATTCTTTATATTTCTCATGATCATGGATATTACATCCCATGATTCTACAATTTCATTCATAATGAATAAAAAATTCTTTATGCGTGAGTAGTCACTTATGGGATGGTGGGTTAGGACTAGGAGAACTATTGTATTAAGGAGAATAATTAAAATGACATGTGAATTAATTTCAAAAGACCAATATCATGTTCATTTTATTTCTTTTATATACTCAAGTCACCTAGAGAGAGTGATAGTGATTGGAGTATGAATTCTTATGTGATTAAGGGGATTGGGAGAGTGAGAACTGAATTTAGACCGCATTTTTTAGTGACATTGAAATTAATATTCCTAGGATAGATTCATTACTACAAAAAATAATTAAATTAAATTGGGAAGATCATGTATCCATACAATTTATTTAGTTACCCCTAGAAGTCTCACAATGTTTTCTATGTTCTGGTTACAAGCTTAATATGTTGTAACCCTTAAGTATCCATCCTATGAAACTAATCCACCTTCTTTATTTCCAATTAAAAGTTTCATTATCCAAAATTTATTCCTCCTTAGAAACCCTTTTTCCCACCATCCTATGTCAACCCTAAGTGATGTATTCAATTCTAAATTTTATTTTTCATATAAATAAATTTTTTTATTCGTATCTATGTTAATATTTATTTCATTCCAAATGGTATTACCTCATGACATCGATTACATTTACTACTCTTTTGTGGTATTATTGATTAGAGATCTCTATATTAAATTCTAAACATAGAAAAAAACCTCAAGAGCTGATGATTCCCTAGAGGAAATCCCAACCAACTTAGATGCTTCTAGCTCATTTCAACCAGCTACATTGAGTATTATATAACCAAATCTCCTTATGTGTTATCCTAGATTCATGCCTCCACCACACCATTGAATGATCACCAGTCCCTGAGGGTAAGGCCAATTCTCAGTATGAACTCTACTAACACCACCCTACCATTGTGTATTGTCAATTTATGGTTATTTATATGATATAAATATAAATGGTAGATACTACGGTTAATGAGGACATACATCCACCATCACACTATGATTTTCTCTACATGGACACTATGATATGATGTGAATAGGAATTGAATTTTTTATATACTTTAATGTAAAAAGAATATCATATTATTATTAACACACGAGGAATGTGAATTACTAGCTCCTGGGAATTTTGAATAAAGAGGTGTACATTGATGAACCAACATCCTTGATAATAAATAACTCACTGCATGGTATACAAAAAACATTATGGAATACCCTTTCTCAAACCATTACATTCCTCACCTAAGTCCTCTATATTACCTTAACCTTTCCCAACTCATCAATATATTCCCTAAAAGTAAATTTGTTGACAAGATACTGAATTTATGGTGTTCGTGCCCACTTAAAATGATGATCTATCTACTCCTCGTCTATTAGGAAATCTATGAAATTTCATAATTGACTCATAAACCATACTTCATACTCAAAAATACTATAATTTTAATTGTGGTTAAATAATAGATCATGTTGATGCTATGATATAAGAATAGAATAAAATAACTCACTTTTAAATTAATTCCAAAAATAACTTCAAATGATCATGGTTACATCATGAGCTCCCAAGAAAAGATCCCACCAATATCTAAATACTCCATATAATGAGATATATACCAAAATAATCTATTATTCTATAAGGGAATTAGTAATAAGTAAATTTATCTCTACCATCTCTATCCATCTCTAATTATCCTTATCAAAAATTGATGCCTTTTACATTATAAATTTATATCAAATAAATCTTTTAATATAAATGCATATGAAAAATTTTATATTGGTTCCACCCTCCAGTAAATAATATTCAATGCTTTATAGACTCTATATTCATCTTTATCGTAATTCAAATGCCTTGGGATGTATAATTGTTGATCAAAAGTATTTCAACCTCTGGAAAATGTGGGTGTTTCAATTTACATTTCCTCATGATCAATCATGTATAATAAATGTAATTCCTGAAATACAAGATCCTTATAACTTGATACTACATAATGAACAGTTCTCATAATAATAATGATACCATATAATCAATCCACCATTCACTAGTAAGGGGCCATAAGTGATGAAATTACATGATTAAAATAATAGGGGATTTCTATTTCCCTATCCATATTCAATGGCCTAATTCTCCCACTATGTTTAAATAAAATTCTTTCCTTACCAACCTATTAAAATAATCACCAGAAACTAAACACAAATTCATCCTAAAACTCTCACTATGGTAACATTCTACCACAATCAGGTCCCTTCAAGTATCTTTTTTATCTATAAATATGATTATCAGTAACCTCCCAAACCCATCTCTAAATTACAGAGGGTGGAGACCAACAACAAGGGTATAAAATCACATTCATGGGAGGAATTACTCTTATTGCAGATAAAAAACAAAAAAACAACCACAAATTATACTAAACCTTAACTATATTTTCTCATTCAACCTCTAAATTGATAAATTATCACATAAATGAGATGTTATACACCATTATATAGAAAATATAGTCTAAATAATCTACATAATTTCATTTGTGTCTCAAAGGAAATTTGATGATACTTGTCAAAATCTTCCTACCCTTTGCTAGATCCCCACAATCATGAGCTCAGAATTTCCATCACTATCACTGACATAATCATGTAAGTTTGAAAAACAATATAAAATGATGTGGTGAGTTTAAAAGTATAATAATAAGTTCTTCCTCTAACCACTCATGTATCAAGTGAATAGAAATAATAATCCCTTATTGAATGAAATATATATTACTCATCATTTTATACAAAATCATAATCCGTTGTAGTATCTAATTTAATAAAACCTCCACCACATGTCATCCACTATACACCCATATCCATCATTCATTAGTATCATCCACATTATAATGAAAACCTCACATCATTCGCATCTATAATAGGAAATAAATACAACTACAATAACCATCCCTCGTTATACTTATAATAACAATAACTATATTGGAGAACCATATATAAAACCAAAAAAATACTATATAATGTTATTTCATACAAAAATAATAATACCTTTTTTAAAATAAAATTTTTCTAAGGGAATATGATATCCCTCCATACCAAATCACCCTAACGAAATATAAAAACACTCTATAGTCTATCAGATACACAATAGAACATCAATATCACAATTCACAATATATAAATTAATACTAAATAAATATATTTATTTATTAAATTATATGACAATAAAATAATTAAAACACATTACACAACATGACAACACTCATAAAATATTATCTCAATAAAAATTATATATTTAGGAATTGTAAATAAACCACTAAATATTTATAATTTTCCTCTTAATATTCACATACCTATAGGTATCATGTATCAACTATCATAAAAAATTGTAATAACGTCTCCCTTCATGAAATAACCATTTTAACCTATATACTTCATTTATTTCATAATATCATTAGATTAATTATTATCACATAATTAATAAACATAGAAAAAATATGGTAAACTCAAAATCCACATATTAATACCACATATATCATAAAAAATATCAAAATATATACTATATATATTCATTTTCATCATAATAACACCTTTCCCAATCTTATTATTTATTTCATTATCCATTATTCAATTCCAAATAATTTCTCAAGAAAATATCATAAATCCGTAAAATTAAATACCATAATAAAGGTATACATCCATTATAATTAATTCACACATATATAACTCATTAATTACATTAAAAGGGTTTTCCCCAATTAATTAATTTAATAATAATTTCACGTTAGATTTTTCCATGAGATAAAAATTTCCATGTAACTTAGGAACCTTTAAAATAATTTTCCAAACTATGAATTGGATAACCTGGAAGTTGATGCCAAATATAAAAAGGTGAATGATGATGATCATGTGGAATAATACATTCTCAACATAAAGTAAATAATAGAAGAGTATGAAATATAAGTGTAATAACATTTGGTGATGACCATCAAGTCAGTGCTAGAAGACCAACAGTGATATAATCTCTTATACACCTGATTCAAGGTGAATATATTCATGTTCAAGATCATAATTGATGGAATGAGTCAATATAATTTTATCTCATGATACATGGTGGACAAGTTACACATAAAAAAGATAAAAAATAATCTCCTTACCATGTTTTAAAGATTATGTCCATGGGATACATTTGAGTAATAGAGCGATGCATGATGCTATTCTTTATTGGATGGTATGAAAATAATCTATCTTTGTAAGAGGTCTATATAGATGCTTACAAAATTATTACAAGTTTTATATATAAATTTGATATTGATCCCCATCACAATGGTCATTACAAGACAATGTAATTCAATCAAAGTAATCCCCTCTATAACATTTTACCTTTGATAAGGTTCCCAAACACTCAAGATCCTAGAAATAAACTAACGAAGAGGTGGGAGCCACTCTATCATTTGGATTGAAGAGTATATAAGAGATACAAGAGTTTTGAATAGTATTTTAGAAAAAAAATCACATCAATAGACTAAACTCATCCACACAAATAGACTAAACTCAGTCACACTAATATAATAACCTAGGTTATTTGTATGGACTAGATTTTTTTCACTCTGGTGGACTGGACTTTGTCATTCCAATAGACTAGACATTGTCACACTGATGGATCAAACTTTATTCAGTATATCATAAGATACTTTAGTCAGTCTAATAAAATAGAAATAATATTAGAAAGTCTAAATTCTTCTGCTTAGAAATATATTTCATTTAGAAATAATGAATGGATATATTAAAAAACATTTAAAAATAATTCGAAAATATAAAGTTACTAAAACATATTTTTATAGAAATTGTGTTATGGTTTTTAAAAATAAAGATAAAGGTGTATAAATTATAACTTTTTCCCACAAAAATATCACCCTTTTTTAATAGAACAAAACAAAAAACCTAATAAAAATTAATAACTTTGAAAAAACATAAAAATACAATATTTTTTAATAACACTTATCCTCATATCTATCTTATATACTCTATCATTGAGACTCAATTTTTATTCAACAAACATTGTCTAAAAATACTATTAGAATATGGATACGATAAAAATATTCTAAAATAAAATTCTCCCCAAAATCTCCATCAATAAATTCTCCCTAAAAAAATATATCAATAAACTCTACCCCCTTGTGATTTTAAAAAAGAATACAGGAGTTAGAAGTTACTTTAAATGTTATAGATACAAAAATAAGAAACAATTAAGTTAAAATAAAAATTCATCTAAAAATATAGAAATAAAATTCAACCAACTATGACTGAAAAACATTCAAATAAAAAATATGTGTACAATGATTCATTTAAATAAATATTCATTTCAAAACTTTTTTTGACATGATAATGGGTTCATAGAAAATAAATATGTATTCTTCAATTTCATTAAAAAAATTCATCTTATTGAGTTCGTCTAGATTCTTCTCTACCTTAGCTGTCGTTGATTCTAATATAGAAATATTCCCTTTTTGAACTTGAAAATTTTGAAATTTATGATTGAAACTGATAACATATTCTTCAATAAATTAGACATTACTATTTTCCTCTTAAAACATTGAATCTTATTCAGAAAGAAAAAAAATTCTTCTTCTTCATATCTGATATCGATTAAACTTGAGATACTAAAAAATCCTACAAATGATCAAAAGTATTGAATGTCTTCAAAACATATAAAGATATTTTTTCAAAATAATATGAAATTTTTAATAATGACAAATTGACATCACCAATTTTATCATCATTAAAATTTAATTATTTTTCCGTATATTTCATTAATCTTTAAATTTCATTTATTCTTATACATTCTACCTTAGAATAAACTTTGAAGGATTTGAAATTAGGTTTATTTAGTATAACGGTTTCAGAAATCTGATTTAACACATCATAGTTTTCAAAAATATTCAATATCCTTTGAATGCTCTTACAAGGGGATTTTATATTGGATAAAAATGTTATTTCGTCAACAAGTTTCTTTAAATATTCATTTAAAAAGTAAATATTACATCAACCCATTTATCATATCGAATGGATAAAGAGTTGGTTCAGTCTGATGAGATATCAGAAACAAGACATCTACATGGTCTAGAAATTAGTTCCTCTTTTTTTGTATTTTTATTTCCCAACATCTAATACTACCATAACATCCACAATATTATCATATTTATCCTTTTCTGATTAATTCTTATGAAAGTGTTGGTTCTATAATTCCTTCTCAAAACATTTCTCTTTCACATAAACTCATAATTCAGCATCATTTTTAGATTGAGTGGTAAAAGATGAGGTCTTGGAATAACTGTCTTATTTTTCTTCTTATTCCTCTTCCTCTTATGAATATTATTTTGTTTTTTATTCTAACTATTTAGAAAATATATATTCAACTTCTCCTCACTTCTAAAATATTCTTTTCTAGGTTTCTAAACACTTAATTAAAATTCAAAAAATTTAATTTTTCTTTTTTCAATAGATAAAGGAACTTTTTAAGTTCCAACTAGTTCTAGTTCTAGTATATTATATTTGGAAACACCATTTTAATGATGTATCGATTGAACAACAGATAAAGGATAAATTTAAAGAGATCATTCTTTATTAGCAGTATTGAAATATCTATAAGAACTTTCTACCCCTTTAATAATACTTTCAACAAATTTATCTTCATCAAATATTTTCTTTTTCTTTTTCTTATTCTTTTTATCTCTCAAAACTTCATCAGTATTTTTCCTTAAAATCTATGGCTTCATCCTTATCAAGACCAATCTCTAGATCAATAATTTTTTTCTCATATGTTTGTATCATAAATTATTTATATGACTCATCAGACATTTTATTCACTTTTTTATGCTAGGATGATAAGAACAAAACTTTTTATCTCTTTAATATTATATTTTAACTGAATGAATTCAGCATCATATGTACCTTTTTCTTATTTAACAATAAATATTTTCAACTATGGAATGAAAACCAATTTCAATATTAAAATATTTTATTAAATAATAAAATATAGTTTCTCTATTATAGAAAATTATTCATTCTTTATCTTCATCGCATTTAATAAAAATTACTAAAATATTTTTGATGAATCATGGAAAAATATAAAAATTTCAATTTCATTGAAATTTTTTCAACTGCTTCAATTGAAAACAAAATAAACTTCACAGTATTGAACTTCCTCATATTCATAAAGAAATACAAAAAAAATATTGAGATCTACCTAAGTATCTTTATCCCCTTTTCACGGAATAAGATAACCTTTCATACATATAGTTATAACTCTTGCATCTGGTTTTAGATAAAACCATTTCCAAATATTTTCAAAAGTATAAAACAAAGGTTTCAGTGCCCTAAAAAAAGGTTGAAAGTTATTACCTCCAAATCATATTCAACACTGAAAAAAATGGAAGAATATAACTCATTAACTATCACTAGATAGTGAAGATTGAAATATTTTTTTTAACAAAAATTGTTTCTCGTACATGAAACTTCATAATTTTCTATAGAAAAGAATTGGTCTTATCAAACCAGCAGTTTTCAATCAATATTTCCTTCACAACTTCCCTACTCACAATTTCTTAAATAGATTTAATTTTTCAAAATTTGATAGATATTAATAATTTGATGAGAAATAAATTATTTGGCAAATACCAAGTGATCATATGCTTTTAGGATTTGAGAGACGATAGTTGAGAATAATTTGAGAATTTAATGTGGTAAGTGGTAACCCCCACTTATTTTATAAGTTTGAGGGAAACCATTCGACTTTTAGAAACCTAATGGCTCAAAATAAATCACATATGTTATATGATAGTTGATATTATTCCTCAAAAGAATTATATATAAATTCTAAACTCTCAATGGTTTTTTAATAAAACTATTATGAGATGAATTAATTTTCTGTAACTATATTATTAAATCTTTTATAAAAAAATGTTGTAAACGAACAAAAAAATGAAGAAAAAGATAGTAAAGAATAAAAATTATAAATTACCACACAAAATAAAAATGTAAATTTATTTGATAAAGTCTATCTAGTAACTATTCTACTTGTTTTTATGAAATAAATTTTCATAGATAGAATAAAGATTTTATAAAAGGCAATGTTTTTAGAAAAAACTAAAAAAAATTAGAAAAACTAATTTGTTTAGAAAATATAATGATTTAGAGGAAAACGTATTTAAAAAAATAATATTTTATAAAAACTAAATTTTTTCAAAAAAAACTAAAAAATTTAGGAAAACCAATGTTTTTATAATTAATAAAAATTTAGAAAAACTCAAAAATTTAATTTTTTTTTAAAAAAAAACCCATGACATATGTAATCCCCCAATAAAAAAGATTTTATTACTATAATGATTCTGGTAAACAAGAAGTAGATATGAATGATCAGTTGTTATTGACCATTCCTAGATTCTATTTAATATATTCAAATCTATCATAATTAAAGTTTGTAATAAAAATATCAGCAAGTCATTATTTCCATCTGATGAATTGTAAAATAATATCTTCTTTTTATGTGTGGTACCAAAGGAAATAGTGTATTATATTTATGTGATTAACATGTGAGTGATGTGTTAGGTTTCTATTTAAATCTATGGAAATTTTTTTTATCACAATGAGATTTACTAAAACTTAATCCAAAGTTAGTGAGTGTGTGTTAAATCAATATCACTTGATCACAAAAAATTACAACATCTACATATTCAACTTTAGTAGTGGAAAGTGATATGAAAAGTTATTTCTTACAAAACCAAGAAAATAAATCTTCTCTTAAGAAATGAAAAGTTTTCAAGGTAATTTTTCTATCTGTTTTACATCCGCCAAATTCAACATCTGAAAAAAAAATCAAAATCCTTTCCAGAAGAATAAAATAATCCAAAATCTATAGTTTCCTTAAGATAATGAAAAATTCATTTTTTTCTGCCTTAATATGGGAATATTTTGGATTATCTTGATATATTGCACACAAGAACACAGATTATATTTAATCTGGATGAATTTATGTTAAGTATAAGTGACAACTGATCATTCCTCTAAAGATATTTGGATTAATTGGTTTCCTAGATTCATTAATATATAATGTATTTAAGGTGTTTATAGGAGTACTAATAATTTTATTGTTGTCATATCCAAATTTATTAATAAGATACTTCATATTATTATGTTGAGATAAAAATTCCTTTCTCATTTTTTTGAAATTTAAAACTAAAGAAAATAAGTAAGTTCATCCATCATGATCATTTCCAACAAATTTTTCATAATATCCATGAAATAATATATAATATATTTTTGATTTGATCTAGATATAATATCATTGACATAAATTACAACAATAATGGTGTTTTAGAAAAAAATTAATAATGTTGTTTGATCGTCGACTCCCTCTAAGAAATTGTTAAAAAATAAAGTTAATCTATCATACCAGGCTCTAGTGTTTGTTTTCATCTATAAAGTGTCATAGTAGGTCCTAATACATGGTTTTAATATTTATTATTTTCAAAACTAGGTTTTTTTGTACATAAACTTTCACCTATGCATATCCATTTATAAAATCACAATTCACATAAATTTGAAAAATATTGAAAATAAGAAATGTTGCATAGGCTATAGGAATACAAATATCTTAAAGTCCAGATAATGGAGTATAATTTTCTTTATATCCTATTATATTTTTTTATTATAACAACTTTAAATAATTCTAGCTTTATTTCAAACTATAATTCTATTCTCATCATATTTAATTCAAAAAATCATTTTACACTAAATTCAGACGTATCGTTTGGAAATTCAACCACATTCCAAACTTGATTACTTTAAAATTAATTGTGTTCATCTTTCATATATTTTATCCAATATTTATCACTTTAAGTCCAATAAGTATTCATTAGATCAAATTGTGATAAAAATAATAAAAATTAATTTTCATTTTTACAGAATTTCTAGTCCTAACAAGTTGATCTACATCGCTAATGATATTATTAGTAGGATTATTTCTAAAAATCAACTTATTCTATGGGTTTATAAAATTATTTTCTTTAACAACAGGATGAAATTAATCTTGTGGTAAAACTTTAGATATATTTTCATCATCTTTTCTCTCATAAGAAGAACATTCCAACATGGGTTAAAAATCAGTTTTTAAAATTACATTCGAATATTTGAATTGAGGTTTCTTGAAAAAAATGGATATTTTCAAAAAAATACATGAATTTTTTATTCAAGATTATTTGGGTTTTTATTAAATTCTATATAATAATTACAAGTTTTATAATAGCTTATAAATTCTCCTTTATTTGATTTTAGATCAAATTTCTGTAAAATATCTTAACTATTAAAAATTAATAAATTGAATCCAAAAACATTAAAGTAAGAATGTTTTGGATTTATACTAGTCCAAAATTCATAATGAGTTTTATAAATAAAATGTATTATTAAAACTCAAATTTTAGTATATCATAAAGTACTAATTACTTTAGCCTTAAAATGTTTAGTAAATGACTATTCAAAAAACATGGTTCTTGTAATTTCTTGAATAATTATGTTTCTTCTATCAACTACACCAGTTTTTTAGAGTTATAGGTGATTAAATGTTATATATTAAACCCTTTTTACTATAAAAAGTTTCAAAATCATAATTTAATAATTCAAAATCGTGATCACTATGAATAGTTTTCAAGGATAGATTTGTCTCCTTTTTAACATGATCAATAAAAGTTTGAAAATAGAAAAAGTATTCTAACTTATTTTATAGAAAATAAACCCATGTATATATTGTGTAATTATTAACTGAAACATATACAAGGTATTTTCCACCAATACTTATAGTTTTTTAAGGACCAAATAAATCCATGTGTATTAACTTTAAATAATCAGAAGATGATAATCCAATAATAGATTTAGAACTTGACTTATATTTATTTCCAAATTGAGAAGGATCATATACTTTATAAGAATCAACCCTAAGATCAGATAAATCTATAACTAGATATTTCTTAGATATCTTAGCTAAATTTATATCATTATAGTGTCATAATATTCTATTCCATAACCAATATTGGTATTACATTGCACTAAGAAAAGTTAGATCTTAGATCTTAAGTTCTTCTAAGTTAAGTGTATAAACATTCTCATTACTATTGGTGGAAAGAATAAATTATTCATTTGAACTATGACCAATACATTTATCATTCATGATGCACACAATATGTCCCTTATTTCATAATTTAATTATGTTATAATTTTATTCCTAACACCTCCAATAAATATAATTTTTTTTAATCAAATATTTACCAAGAAGAACAACGTTACCTGTACTAATAATTTCTCTTTAATCATTATCACCAAAGGTAACTTTTCCACTTTCATTTTTAGAATATTATTGAAGATATATTTTATCTAAGTGAAATGATCATAATAACCACTATACATATACCATATAATATTTTTGGTATACTAATTATTTTCTTGAAATTAAAAAGATTAGTATTTTAAAACCCAATTTTTCTTGGGTCTAGCTTTATTAAAAATTAAATTTTAAAAACCACATCTATCAAAATTTACTATGTGAAGAAGTTGTTAATTATTTAGAAAAAAAATATTTATGAAATCCTAAAGGATGTACTTTATTTCAGGAACATTCATTATTCCAATTTTCTCCACTTTGACATTTTGTAAAATTTGGGTCGCTCTTTGGAACAAATTAGTTATTTTGAAAATTTTATTTTTTAGAAAAATCAATGAAAATGACATACTTATGAGGTTTTATCTATCTATAAATTTTATTGAAATTTTATTTATCATAATAAAAATTTGATATTAATTTTTTATACATGAAATTAAATAATATATAAGTTTTTATCCCCTATAAGAAGTTTTACAAAAATTAATCTTTTCTAATGACTTGAAAATTAGTTTTATCAAGATTATATTTTTCTAACTCTTTTGAAATATTAGTTACCTCAAAATTATATTTCTCAACCACTTTTGAAAGATTATAAATTTTAGTAGTAATAATAGACATTCATGGATTTTCTTTAGTAATATTTTCTTCAACGACATCAAGTTTTTAGAAAATTTTGATTTTGTTTTTTCTAAAAGTTTATAAAATCTTGAAACTTACTTAAAACTATGTAAACTATTGTTCTCTTCTGATGTGTTAGATTATTCATATGAAGATATTGAATTATTCCCATTCTCACTATTTAGATAGTTTTCATTTAAAGTAATATTATCCATGGTTTTAGGAAATACCATAACATGAAGTAATTATTTTTCATTGGAATGTCAATAATTAAATAAATATTATTATGATATTTACTTTCATTACCTGAAGAATTTTGTGAAGAACTATCATATCCACTATCACTCCAAGTGTTTGATTATTTCATACTTTTATTATTCTTATTATTTTATAACTTCTTTTAATTCCTTTCAAAATATCTATCATTTTTTATTTTCTCTAAAGGATGGGAAAAAATGGCCTCATATGACTATCATTCTTTCACTCATATAAAATCACTTTATAAGAATATTTCTTTATATATTTTCCCTTATAAATCTTCTTATACTTATATCAAAAGTATTTATTTTCAAAAATATTATTCATCCTTTGAGCTAATTGATAAATTTCATTCCGAATTTCTTTCGATGAACTACTTTTTGTCATAACTCTAACTTTCTTTCATCAATGGTTTATAAACTTCATCGGTAGATTTTAATTTATTAGAAACATGTGATGTTGAAACTCTATCGTTCTTCTTTTTCATTTTCTCAGCGTATCCCCTCAGTCTATCATTTTACTACATGAGAGTACCTATAAGATCATCCAAACTCAAATACGTAGTTATTTTAGTATCATCAAAATTATTCCATTTTTACACACATTATCTAGGCATAATTTACACAATATTTTTAACTTATATCTCATAAATAATTACTTTATTTCAATTTTTTTAAAATTATTATGAATGTTAAAAAATAGTTGATTAATATTAGAAATAGATTCACCAAGTAGAAAATTAAAATCTTGATAATCTATATGAAGCATTGATCTTCTAGTTTAAATTAATTTAGAAGTTCTGAAATGATTAATTTGATACTTCTTCCATATACTATTTTCTATTACACAAGAATATATTTTACTATATATATTTCTTTTCATTGAAAAAAGTAAAGTATTCCATTCATGATAATTTTGTTGATATTATAATTTCTCTTGATTGGTAAAAGTAGAAACTTCTTTCTCTAGAATTTCATAACTTCCAATTAATAACAAAAAGTTATCAACTCCATTGTTAATAATAAAGGAACTCATTCTATATCTCTAATATTCTTATTTAGCACCATCAAAAATTTGCATCCTTCTAGGGTTTAAATTCCCAAAAGAACCAACATTAATAAATGCCATATTATAAAATAAAAGTACTTCCTACAAAACACACAATAGTGTTATAACAATTCAACAATCACTATAAACTTGAAAATAAAAATAATATAACAAAATGTAAATATTTTACTAGTTTATGTGGTAGAACCTTCCTTGAAAACAAATTATAGATCAAATAGTATATAATGGATTCAAGTGGGGGTGAATTTTAGTTTAAAAACATAAACTAACTAAAAAACTCAAACCTCATTATTATGATGTATCAGACTCATATATAATCTAATGATCATAGATTCAATATCAGACACATAGTAATTCTGGAAAATTGAAGTTTAGTAATGTTTTTTAAAGTAAACATTCAAAATCAATGAACTTAATAAATATTAAACATATATAAACAAGTAAAAATAAAAACTAAAAAATAATAATATATTACAAACAGATTTATAAAATATTTCTACTCATTAAACTTAAGAGTTAAGGAAGTCTCAAACCCTGATTTTGATTATCCCTAGTCTTCAACCTAACCTTAAGGTGTGTCTTTATCTATCAAAAAATACCTTGATCATAAATATCAGAATCATCTCTATATTTATATCCCATAAAAATCCTCAATTATCTGGACTATAATAAGTAGTCTTCATATCCCTTAAATCCCACAGTCTAAACCTAGATTAGACATCACAAATAAAAATGAAAAATGTTTTAATGAATTTAAAATCCTCACTTGAATCTCATTGAACAAAAACTCTATAATTATTTACAAATCATAAGTAAAAAAAGATTTTACCATAGAGAAATATTCATATGGTTTGATTTTGAAAATAATTGGCTCCATTCTCCTCAAATTAACCTCTATTTATAGGAAAATCTCCAACGGTAATATTAAATGATTCTCATATTTGATTATAAAGACCTTGTATGAGATCTATCTTGAAATCTAAGCATGTTCTTTACATATCCGTCCAATGTCATTTTGAGAGAATCATCATAGTGATAAAAAAGTATTCCATATGATAAAAATTAATCAGACCATCCATTTATAAACATTATTATTACATTGAATTTATGGAGGTTTCAAACCTAGAGAACTCACTTCACACACCACATGGATCCTAATCCCAAGTTATTATTTCTCTTTTGCTGAAGAGACTCTTTAGGAGGTGCATCCAATGTCGCAAGAGTGTGGCCCTCTCCCTTAGCTTTCAAGATCCCCTATTATTATCCTGATGGACCTCTAAAAGAATAGGGATCCATTTCATCCATTTTTAGGACCTTAGCCCACCCTATCAATTATGGGTTATAATCTCCCTCTCTCATTGGGTCAGTATCTTCTAGATGCCTTCTTCCCATGAATATCTATTAAACCCCCTCACATTTATCCAAAGGGGGGAAAACTTGGTGGTATTGATTACTACTTCTTATTTGAATAAAGATTCATCCCTTTTATATTGGAACCTGGTGTCCAAGTTTGGTGATGAAAAACCTCCCCTTCCCCTTTTCTAGAAATTGGTTGAATCCTGGACTTGGGATCCCCACAAAGATTTCAATGCTAGATCCGAAATCATTTTGTATCTCCCTGAATTCAAGGGAGGATTTCATCCAGTATTGGAGTAGGAGTCCCATATCTATTGAGAGTTGGTTCTTCCCTCTTTTCATATGTTTGATAGATTTTCACCATGGTGGGGATTAGTCTTTTTTAGTTGTATGGATCTCTATTTCGGGTCTTCCCTTACCCTTCTAGGATGTTAGCATCTTATGAAGCATTGATGACTCTCATTTATTATTTCATGTGTGGATGAACATGCACTAAGTCTGGATGAAGCATCGCTTATTCGAATCTGGGTGGAGATAGATCTCTCATGGACACTTCACCCTCAGTTACTCCTTCTTAAGGAGGGGTTGATAGACTGGACGCAAGATCTATTTTACCCCTCACCTCTTCATATTTTTCAAAACTTCCACATACATGTTTATTCACATTCAGTCAAAAGAAAATCCCATCATTCTTTCCCAGATCACCATTAGTCATGTCTCTTGAATCATGTTGGGGGTATGGCATTATTAGGTGGTTACTTATCTATTCTGACCAGTTCCTCCTTCGAAGAGAATATTCAGGCTATAAATTCATTGGTCAACCCTTTCTAGGTTATCTCATCCACTCTTTCTTTTATGCATGAAAGTCTCCCTGGAAAACGACCTTCCCACAATATGGAACTGGTTCCCTTTAAGCCCCCGGAAAATTGTCCTGGTTGATATCATATCTTTCTAGGGTCCCCTTGTCAATCTAAAGCTTGTAAGAAATCAGTATTCACTTTCCTCCCTCCACCTTCCACCTTCCTCCCTTGTGTTCCAGGGCTATCTAATTCCTTCCTACTTTCTTTGCTCGTGGGGAGCAGTGTATTATCACATGTCCCCTAGAGAAGGTTCCTTCAGAATTTCACAGCTCGATTTTGATGGGCCCAACCTCTTCCCACCTAGAAGAGGGATCTTCCCACTTTCCAATACTTAGATGAAGTTTCAGAGCTTCTAGATTTTGCCCTATCACTACATATAAATGGTTTCATCATGATATATCATTCTAAACTACTTTTTCTTCTTCCTCGCATGAACATTTTTCCACTACACTAGGGGCCAAAACCAATAAAAATGTTCAATGATTTATTTCCTCATTTGGAACACCCATGGACTAGGTGAAAAGGGTAAAATGGACTATAGTTCATTACAGATTCATAATAACAACTATTCTGTAATCATATTACTGAAACCTGAACTTTTTTCTTCCAAAATTATATACTTTTCACACAGGATCAAGGTAAGTGACTTCATTCAAGATGAACCCTAAAATATCCACCAATGGTTCTTCTAGAAACTCAAATTTTTAGTGGATCCTGTTGAATCACATTAGATTTTTTTGTGATCTAGATTACCACAAGATATCACTATTCCTTCGGTTTCTTCATGTATGCCGATTGGGACACTCTGGCCACTGAATCCTGGTGTCCTAACTATGGAGCATTCAACCTAGGGAACCTTCCATGGATCAGGGGTGGATATTTCAATATCATGGAGGGTCCTAGTGAAAATAAGGGTCAATGGGACTTCCCCCACAAGGCCAACCAATAGTTGGTATCATTTATGGCTAACTAAAGCCTTTTGGATATGGGTTTTTTCAGAAATGGATTCATCTGGTGTAGAAA
The DNA here is from genome assembly GCA_963277665.1 of Viscum album. Lineage (NCBI taxonomy): Eukaryota > Viridiplantae > Streptophyta > Magnoliopsida > Santalales > Viscaceae > Viscum > Viscum album. The sequence continues at coordinate 268,180,739 of OY728158.1, forward strand.
CTAAAAAGGAGAACATCACACTTTATGTTTCCTCGACTGATTTCATTCTAATTTTCATGATATCTCATCCTTTAGAGATGATAATGTATCTCACCATTCCCATGGAATTTTAGATAATTTGAATCTAAATTTTATTTTGTGTCCTAGGAATGAGAAATTATATTGCTTCTATTTTTCTCAGCTCTAGCCCAATGTTCTCGGATTCCACAAAATAGTTAAATAGTATTTGATGAATCCCTCTCATGGAAGTGCATGGATTTTTCTCCAAAACAAGTTAAGGTGTCTCAAATAGGGTCATCAATCATGGATTAGTAGTCAATGTTAACATTTATGGTACATGGAATCACTTTATTTGGAGATCAAATTCTTGAAAACCATCATGGAAAATGAATGGAATGAGAACATATATGGAGAGATATATTTCAAAAAGATATCTATGAAATTCATGATCATAAACCATGAATGTAATGAATGAGATATATCTAGGATTAAATTAATTAGATAAGGTGACCAGAACCCAACGTATTTTCAAAGTTGTATCAAGGAGAAGAGGCACATTAATAGATCCAATTTTCTTTTGGATGGTAGTTCTTTCAATAGTGATTGTGATGTGGTGGGAAGTATAGTGTAGACATATTTTTGTTCTCATCTTGCAGATCCCAACCCCTGTATAATGAGTTATTTGAATCGATACCGAATGAAGAGGAGGTTTCTAATTAAGTTTTTTCTCTCAACCAGGAGAGTGTTCCAAGTCTGGATGGATTTACAGGATCATTTTACAGGGACTCATGGGAACTGGTCAGGAAAGACATGGTAAGGTAGTGCAGAATTTTCTGTGGTGGTAGTCTTCCTCTTGTGGATTATACCACCATTGTGGTTCTTATCCCTAAAATCAAATAACTTTATTCAATACATCATTATAGACCAATAAGTATGTGAAACTACCCTTATAAGTTTCTAGATATGGTTCTCATCAAAAAAATATCTATTCATTTATCTCTTTGAATATATGTGGAATAACACAGATTTATTCAATGGAAGGGTGATCTAGAGTGCGATCGGATTAGATTAAGAACTATTAGGAGATATTCCCAAAAAGTCTCATCTATAAAACATTATAATAAATATTTAAATTAATAAATCCTATTATATACTTTACTGTAACTACATTCTCATCATTCTTCCATGCATGGGCTTCTCTCAATGGGTTATTGATCTCCAGGTCAGCTTCTTTAGCTCCCTGTCGATCTCCATATCCTTCATGGGAAAGAAGATTGGTTTATTCAAATAAGTTATTGATCTGACACATGGAAACCGTCTCTCCCCAACCGTCTTCATTATTAGCCAAGGAACCCTAATATGCTCCATTAAAAAACCTCTTGATGGGAAATATCCTACCATACTGATGTAGGTATCAAGTTGGTTCCATTTCACATATCATGTTTGTTGATGATATAATAATATTTATTAATCCTAGAAATATATATATCAATGGATTCAAAAATACTCTTGAGAACTACTGAAAAAAGAGTGGATAAATAGTAAATTTTGAGAAGATTAATTTTTTCAACTCGAATCATTTCTTGGAGAATTGTGTTAGAGCCCTGGAGAATAAAATGAAAATGAGTAAAAGGGATTTTAAAATGAACTTTTTGGGAAGCCTAATTTCCCCTATAAAACTCTGGACTCATCATTTTGATAATATTTTTGATAGTATCACTAGTCATATCATGAATTTTAAAAAATTACTTCTTATCATTCAGAGGAAGAATTACCCGGGTAAACAGTGTCCTTGTTTCTATCCCCATACATGTGATTTCATGACATAAGGTGGTGAAAATTAATCTTAATAGTATTTAAAATATTCTAGCCTCTTTCATTTGGGATGCTCACTTAGAAGGAAAACACTCTTGGGCCTCATGAAGCAGTATTTCCAAGCCTTTTAATGAGGGGGAGTTAATGTTCGAAAAATCTATGATATAATGAAATTTCTGTAGGTGCGTATTAAATGGGAAATTGTCTAGGGAAACACTATGTGGGGAGGTTTCATGAGAGGAATTTATGGTCATTAGGTGACTCAATAAGATTTATCCCCTCTCTAGTATAGTTAAGGTTTTAAAACCACATCTCAACCCTCCAAAACCACACTTGTTGGATTATGGGAATAAGGGATATCAACTTATGGAACTACAATTGGGTGGCTACCAATATCGGCTTCTTGGGATGCCTAGTTCTAGATATCATGTTTAGGAAATCAATTCCCTTCCCAAGTTTCATTTGTACTATTATTTATAATTTACAATAATATTTCTTTGACCAAATCATGATGACTTCATAATAGAACAAGTGTATTTTCATAGGGTATTGATCAGGGATTTCCTCAATGAAACACTACTGGGAAATAACAATTGAGAAGAAATATAACAAAGATTTGAGTGAGGTGCTTTGGAAAAAGGATTCTCTAGATAAGTTCAACTTAAACTTGTGGTGCATTGGGAACCAAGACATAACAACAGATGATAATATTCAATATCTTTGAATCAACCCCACTTCCAAGTACTCTTATTATAGAGATCCGTGGGAAGAAACTGTGAATCACCTATCCTTAAAGGGTGAATATGCACAGCCAATCTGAAATTTATTTGGTAACCTCATGTGACTGTATAATTAGGATTCATTGAGTATACCCTTTCTTAATATTTATTCCCAGGGAGTGTAAAATCATAGAACTAAGAAGAATTCAAGAGGTATGATCCTCACAATAGTTTTCTAGTGTATTTGATAGGTGAAGAAGAAAAGATTTCCATGACATTTTCTCTTATAGAAAAATAGATATTTCTTTAATGACAAAAAACCTCATGATCGATATATAGTATCTCATTATAAATTGGGATAAAGCTTCATATTTTTGTCATATTAGTCCTACTAATTCCTACCACCATATGGCTCTCAATAACCCCCATGGAAGATGGATATGATATACTTTTCTCCCTTATGGTCTCAAACTAAAAAAGGATAAATCATAAAATTTGGATGTCATAAGTGGAGGATGAATTGTCTAGGACCACAGTGGATCGGTTTCCAATTCTTTCCCTGTTTTCTTTAGTGGAAATAATTCTCTCTAAAATGAAGTAAATGCAATGAATAAAAACATTATCTTGTGTGTGTTGAAAAACATCCCACTTTCATCAATAAAAATTGAATCCATTATTTTCTAGAACTATCTTCTTGATCATGGAATTATCCCTTGGAAAATATCATAGATCATTCATAGGTGTAAGAACCTCATCAATAATCACGTGGATTTACTTCACAACAAGAAACAACGAAACATGTTGGTGAACTTCCTAGATTCCATGGACTCATATGGGGACGTAGTTTTTTACTTCTCTAGTCTAGTCTTCTTACCTCTGGAAAGCTTTAACCTAGTGATGGGATATTCTCTAGGTTTACACTACTTAATACCCCCATAATATGGATTTTTTATCTTACTTCCCAAATCCTTTCTTGTACCTCCTCCTCTTTCAAATAATGAATAATAATGATTTTTTCTAATGGAAAAAATTGTGTTTAGTCTAATAAATAAAACTTGGTTAGTCTGATGGAATAAACTCGGTCATACCAACGGACTATACTAAATCACACAAATAGTGTAAACTTAGTCACACTAATATAATAAACTTAGTCAAACTGATAGACTAAAATCAGTCACACTGATATACTAAACTTAGTCAAACTGATAGACTAAAATCAGTCACACTGATAGATAAAACTCAATCACATTGATAGACTAAACTATGTCATTCAGACGGACTAGATTTATTCATTCTGATGGTCCTGACATTGTCCTTCAAATGAACTAGACTTTGTGAATCTTATGGATCATACTTTACTCAGTCTAATGTAAAATACTTTTATCAGTTCTATAGGATATAATTTTGTAACACCCTAATATTTTGTGAAAAAATAATTCATATGAATTTAATATTTTCAATATTTTGTGTTACATGAAACACTGAGTTTGTATTGAGTTACATGTAACACTAAATTTTCCTTTAATTACATGAAGCACTATGTTTATATTGTGTTACACAGAACACCAAGTTTATCTTTCATTACCTACAACACTGAGTTTAAACAAAACATTACATACTATTAAAATTTTATTTTCTTTAAAATAATAGTTATCACCAAGGTGTTGGAATGGTGGATATGAATATAATTAACTAAATTATGAGAATATGGTTTACACATGTGTATATTGTAACATCCTTGACTTAACCAAGGTACGACCTAGTTAATTTTAAGTACAATTCCTTAAAACGGCCTAAGTTACACGCCCGCGCGGTCTATTGCAGGTCCTGAGTAGCAAATAAATATTTTAATGGATCCACAAGATCTATGAAAAATAATACATCCGGCCATGGTGCAATGTTTGGGTTCAAAGTAATTAAAAGGTTTAAAATAAATAAAATAAATTTAACAATATAAAAATGAAATAAAAACTGAATAGAAATAAGTAGTAAAATAAAAAAGTAGTTTTAAGAAAAGTGAAAAAAATAAAAATTGGGCCTAACCCATTTTTTCTCCTTCCCATTTATTTTATTTTTATTTTATTTTTTTCCTTATTTTTTTCTTTTATTCATTTTTCATCTCCTATATTAAGTTTTTTTCTTTATTTCTTTTCCTCCTCTCTTCTCTCCCTCTCCTCTTATGTGTTTCACCCCCTGTCAAGGTGGTGTGCCTCCATCCTCTACTTTGAAATCACATTGCACCTCCAATTCATCTCTAATTCCAATGTCGTTGGTAGCATTGTGAATCTATAAGTAAGTCTTATCATCTTCACCAATTATTTTTGGGTTTCATCCTCCCTTGTTCATGAAATCTTTTGTGGAAGGTTTTTAAACAAAATTGGTTTTTCTTAAAATCCTCTGATTTTTTCTGTTTTAGGTCAAATCAAAGATTATCATGGGATGTGAGGTATATGAAAACAATGATTAATAGTGCCAATGTGATTTTTTGTCGTTTTTTGATTCATTAAATTCACACTGATTTGTCGCTCATTAGTGCCTACCAACGAATCCCAAATAATGTTTATTAATTTAATTAAACTATTTTTTCTTGATCTTTGTGACTTTTGTTTAAGGAAAACCCATTTCTAAGTTGTCTCCATATCGTTGGACACCATTTTGGGTGTGTTGAAATAATAGACCTAATTATATTTTTCCTTGAATCATTAATTTATCAATTATGTGTGCTTGTGAGATCATTTGGGTTGAAGTACTAAATTGAATAGATTATATAAGTTGAATCATAAACAATGAATTTGGTTTTCCTTTGAATATGTTATGCTGAAATAAATATTGTTATAATTATTTTCATTCCTTCTTATTATTAAATTTTTTTTACTCTTCTTACACTAATTGCATTCTATTTTTGTTTAATATTTTGATATTATTATTAGTTGTGACTGTTAGGATTGATTAATTAGAAATAAAGTGGAATTTAATGGTTAATTAAAAGGTTGCAATCATGAATGATTTATCCATTATATATATTCATCTCTTATTGTTATAAATGAAATCAGGTCGAGGAGAGAATCTGGTGCTCGTATTGAGAACCCACATTTGGACTCTCCATTCTCAATAGATTACCATACAATGCGATGATAAAGAGTTTTTTTAGGCTCGTCAGGTAAGGTATTCCCAAAGATTTTCAATATACTATTGGGTGATATCGGTTCCCTAAGGGGAATTTTAGGACGGACCCATTAGAAAGATGGATATTCTAATCCTCATCTGATACTTAGCCCCTTACGTGCGATACCTTGGAAGAAATCGTAAATACTATACCATGAGAGATACTTGGAATTTCAAAAGGATCGAAATGGATGGTCTTTTGGCATTCGATATACCACCTTATGGACGGGCTTAGACTCTACCTCTAAAATTTTCAATTTTAATATAAATTCTTGAGATTTTTTAATGATACTATACTGAGTTTCCTTATTATTTTTTATACCTCTCTTATTCCTCTAGTGTGTCTGGTGTTTAAATATGGATTATACACCAAACCAAAGAAAAATCTTATTGGTATACCATTTTATTTGGTTTGTCATGTTACTTAGGCCTTACTATATATATTCGTATTTACCAGGTATCTCATTCATACTTTTGGATGAGGCCGAATCAGGTGGTATTGGATGAGTATTTACTTAGGAACCCATACCAAGTTATAGTTATTTTAATTTATTGAAATTTCTTACATTTATTATTTATGGAACAATACTATTTTTCTATAGTATAAAATGGAAGCGTTTAGTCATTGTGGGTGCTAGCCTACAAAGATTATTTCTCACACACTACTCAGACACCATTTGGTACCAGAGTAGACTTTATGTTTGTAGGTATGGATATAGGGAAGTGTTCTGATCTTGATTCTTGATTTATTTACTATTTTTAATGGAGATTTGGGGGTAGAAGATAGAGCCTATTCTTGAGCTGTCATGTTACAGTTTCAGATTTTTTTGGAAGTTTTTGTTATCATGAAGCCTATATTTGTACCCAATACCCCTACACATTTATTTATTTACTTTTAGTATCATACATTGACATCATTATTGTATCTATTATTTATATTCATCTTATGTAGTTATTATTTATTCTATTAGATCATTTATCTACTTCTGCTAATATCTATTTTTTTTCTCTAGGATTTCGCTAATTGTTATATATATTACTTATCACTATGTAATACCTTATCCTCTGAGGTCATAGTATCCCCACATACATACCCAATTCCCTCACTTCTAATCAGTAGCCTCTGAAAATTGGGGAGATGTGGTTGAGGTCTTGTGACCCACCATCTTGGGGCCTGGTTCAATGGTACTCAGGGAGAGATGCTAAAAAGAGGTATTAGAGGAGGTATTTTTTTCTTTTGTCTTATTATTTGGGTTAGATATGAGACTAGGACACAGTAAATTTTAATTTACCTAGTTCTTTGATAAAGTTAACCCATGTACAGGGGAACCCCAAATTTCTAGGGTTGGGGATTTCAATTATTGATTATACCATTTATTGTTGATACAACTTCATCATTGGGTGGCACATTTTTTTTATGTTTTTATTGGTACTGGTGTTATTGAGATGATTAATTTTACTATTACAGCATGATGAAATAATGGAATTTCATTTTCATGTATCATATTAGGAACTATATGGATTAAAATGACATTTATATTTTCATTCCATATCTACTTTCAGCATGCATCAGCTTATTTTCATGTGAGTGCTATTGTTTTTTGTTTTAAAATATTACAGTACTTATTTGTTTTAAATATATAGTGTTCATGTGTCTTAGTGATTCGTCAAAGACCTATTCTCTTTCGATCAAGACCTAGATCTCGGAGTGGGCTATCTTTTGTGTAAAAATGAAAATAAGGTTGTTTACCTACACTCTTTACATGCATTCCTGGTCTACTTTTCCATGTTTAGGGAGTCCTTTCACCAACCCTTTTATTACTTATCCTTTACGTTTTTACATCATTTTCCATATAATCTCATCTATGGTGTGTGATTTTCAATTGTAGAACAATGATGTTATAACGTCTTCATGTTGTACGCTGGGAGTGTAGCGATGAGAACATTCCAGAGTTGGTGGGTCGGGAACCACCTATAATTCCACCCGTAGTTCTTCCAATGATACCTCATTCTGATTTTACATTGGGAGCTGAAACCCAGTTCAAGGATAATATTCTCAGGTTCATACAATGAGTTCATAGTGTTCCTAGGCCTACCCCGACTATTGAAAAGCTTATGCAGGACTTTCTACGGAATCACCCTACCACTTCCTCTGGTAATGGCGATCCTTGTGCTTCAAAGTCATGGATAAAAGCTAAGAAATCCATCTTCAACTATCTTGAGATGCATCCAGAGTAGAGGGTAAAACTTGTTGTATTTATTCTCCATTAATCTACCAAAAATTTGTGGGATGTCATTTATTAAGTAGGCCAACACCGACACATGGTTTAGGAAGTTTTATTGATATCTTTCTATGATCACTTATTTCTATGTACTCTGAGAGAAGATCATGCCAGATAATTCATAAATCATCAGAAGGGCTCTATGACAGTGTTAGAGTATTATACTCATTTCCCTAAGCACCAGTGTTTTTCTCCATATCTGATTATTGACGCACAGTCAACTACGAGGCACATTGAGGAAGTACTTGGATATTCTATCCACTCATATGACAATGTATTTAATTAGACTAATATTACATATATTGTGAATTACGACCAAATTACAGAATAAAATCTCTAAGAAGATGATCATATGAGACAGGGTGGTTCAGTTCCGAGGCAGGGTATTAGTTCTTTAGGAAGTAAGAAGTGTCATTTTGAGGGTGAATGTGGAGGAAATTCTAGCCAAATGACATGTACCGACAGCACTATCATATGTCATCAGTTCAAAAAGAATTCCATTCAAATCCAAAGTGCAAGAGGAACCTGATAGAGTGTTGACCTTAGGGCAAGATAGGTCACCTTTCACGCTTATATATTTATTTTCCATTGGTATCCATTGGTAGAGCATCCATTCAATCACCTCCATCAGGCATGGTATCTAAATCTCCACATCATAATGGGAGTTCATTTTTCACCATCCAATCAGGTCAAGGTAGTGGTGGTCATGGCTAAGAAAATCATGTTTCAGAATATCAGGTTCAGCAGATTGGACCTACTCACACTAGTCGTGAGGAATATTAGGGCTGAGGTTAAGTCCATATGTATGTAGTGCAGACAACACTAGTGGAAATGAGTTCAGGGCCCTCTATGGTTAGAGGTACTATCCTTGTAGCATCTACTTTAGTTTATTCCCTTTTTGATACCAGTCATTCACACTCATTCATAACTGCTATGACTTTTGAGAGTATGGCCATTACCATTGAGTACTTTCGTGGCATTATGTCTCTCAATGCTACATTGGGGGTCATAAAAGAGGGCATAAAATATTTCACGGAGTTCCCCCATGAGATATGTGGTGTAACACCAGCAATATTTTTATGAAATTTTTTTTAAATAATATTAATTATTCAATAGATTTCATTGCACACAATTTTGAGTTTAAAAGAACTGTGAGACGCCCTTAGTATAAAATGAACATTATAATCTATCCATTAAAGGAATAAATATAACTAACTTATGAAAATTTATGGGGAATTCATTATCTACTAATTATTTATAAAAAATATAAATCAATTATATATTTTTATTTTTTTATGAATAAATTGTTTAAATTAATATTAATAATTAAAATTAATGAAATATATATTTTATATACTTAATAAAATATTTTAATATTCATAAAATACATATTTTTGTCATTAAGTATTAATAAACTCTATTTTATGTATAAAAACTTATGTTTTTCAAAAGGGTAATTTTACCGCCTTTTAATGGAAAACCATTTTTAAAGTAAAATTTTTACACATTAATAAATTTTATATGAAATCATAAAACTTTTATTTTTAGTTGAGATATAAAAATTTATTTGGATGAAGTTTTTATATTTTTTTCATAACTTTCAAGTTTTCATGAATAGTAAAAATGCACTAAATTTTAATTGAAAACAAATTTTTTCATTGAAATAATTTATATGGATAAATTATATTATTTAATGGTTTTAAATTATAAATAGAATATATTTTTTATTATTTAATCTAATTTAGTTAATTGGAATTAATTTTATTTTGAATTTTTATGTAAAAACATTTAAATCTTTTGCAATGTTTTAACTTTTAAAACTTGTTTTCTCATTTCAACAACAGAATTAATTTTAAATTCACTACTGAAAATTATATGTTTTGAATTTTGAAAAATGGATTTCATATTTTTAATCAGTAGGTCCAAATTATTTAAATAGATTATTTTTATTTTTTAGTTTTGTGAATAGTTACTCTGGTAGTTTTTATTAATACGGTAAATGGGTAAATCTAGTAGTAAAGGGTAAAAATAATTAAATAAAGTTCCACTAACACTTGTACTAATATCATTGGTTGTGTTTTTTTGACCTAAATCATCCTTGGGTCGAAATGGTATCCTTTTGAAGCCACATGGATGAGATTAGGACACTTAATTTATTTCATTTAATAAAAATTTAAATATGTCACACTCAAATTTTAATAACTATATCATTTTTAATATAAGGTTGTACAGAATATAAATTTAATAATAAATAATTATTTAATATTTAATATGTTTTTATTTATCATGGTAATTTACTTTAAATTTTTTGGAAGTAAATAATTACTTTAAAGGTTTATACATTGATGATGCATAAATTATTTAATTGAAAAAAAAATAATAAACTAATTTTTATTAAAATGATAATAACCTTTAAATAAAACAAACACTTAAAAAATCTTATTCGTTGATTATTTCTCGACCATAATAATCTAACAGTGGATTTATTAAAACATTTGGGGCTTATATAATATATTATGACACTTATATTATTTGATTTAAAGTGATGTTAAAGTAGTCACATTCATGTTTTAATAAGTAGATCATTCTTAATGTTTGATTTTCTAGAAGTTATATTCCACTAAAATAAATATTGTAAAATATAGAATATTTATCTTCATCATAGTATTTTATTTTTAATTTTTATTCAATAAATACGTGTATTAAATAATTACACAGAACTAATGTTGTAATTATTTTATTAATAGAGATAACCAGTAAATAATATTAAAATATTAAAATAAATATAATTTGGGATAAATAATATTTACAATGAATTGTATATACAACCTTAAAATCTAAGGAATATAATAAAATATTTGGCTCTAAGTTATCTTGTTATTTTATATTTTTAAAAATCAATGAATTGAATACTGTCAAAACTGATACTATTAATTATTTATGAAAATAATGTTTTATTTAATTATTTAAAAGTAAATATATATATATATAATTAATTATTATTATATGGTGTAAAATTTTATAGGTTATTTATTTATGGTCCAATTGACATCAAAAATGTAAATATTTAACCCTTTTAATATTAAAATATTTGATACCCTAGTAAAAAATTAAAAATAGTTACTTATTGTTAGTTAAAATGATAAGGTTTAAATTTTTAAAAAAACTAGTCAAAAATTTATTTATTGATGATATTACAACCCTATATTATCTAATCATATAATTTTGGACATTTTGGATCTTTTTTTGAGGTGTTTTTATTTTATTATAAATTAATATTTCTTTGAGTTTCCAAAAGTACCCCTCACCTCAATTATAAAAGGGCACAACCTACCTCATTTCTTCACAACTCATTGATCCTTAAAGCTCAGATATCCCCTACCATTTTTCATTATCATCTTCCCTAGTAACATTATTGAAGATTGGTTCTTCTCCAAAGACCAACTATAGTGCTTTAAGATTAGATTTACAGGGAGTACGTCGAAGAAGGGGTAATCTCTTCTACCGATTCATTAAAACATATTTCTTCTTCTACTTCCTCTTTATTAGTTGTTTCATTATAATGTAATAAATACAGAATATTTCACACCCGGACTTCATATCAATTTTGGATTTAATTTTTATTTTTTATCTCATAATTTTATTTGACATTTTATTAATTTCTTGCTGGAATGTGGGATGAGCTTGGTTTGAGTCGTGTACTTTTTATTTTGATAAATGAAGTTGGGATCAACACATTTTTTTCACCTATGGTGCTAGTAAATGAACCTTGTCTTGAAAATTCTCAATGTGTGGGCAGGGCATGAGCGAAGCCGTGCGGCCTGCCCAGTGCGTGAGCAAACCCTTATATTATTATCATTTAAAGTACATATTTTTTTACATCAATGGTATTTTTATTATTATTAATCCCATTATTAATATAAAAAATCAAATTTATTTATTCACTTTTTTTAGATTGGTTTAATTTTTTTTGGGTCCATGTTCCTTCATTATTTTTTTATTTATATATTTTTATTTTCTTTTTTTATCCCATTATTTCTATTTTTTCTCTTTTCCTTCTCCCTCATTATCCCTCCCCCGCATGTACTGTTCACTCAATTTTTCTCTTTACCCCTCTCGTCGCGTGCAGACCCCTCTAACCCTACCCTTGTGCCGCATTTCTTTTCTCCCATACTCCTTGTTGTTGCACCCTCCTTCCCTACTACCTCCCCGCGACTCCCCCACTACTCCCCTTCTACCTCTCGCTCACCCCATGTCGCACCCTCCCTTCCTGCCCCTCTATCCTCTGGCTCGACCCAGTCACACCGTGCCGCACCTCGCACCTCCCCTGTCCAACAGGATGTCGATCTCCCCACCCCTACCCCCCTGTATCCTCATTAAGATCATGCTCGGCCAATCTGCCTTGCCCAACCAAAGTCGTATTCCCCCCTCCCTATTGTCAACCCACTTTTCCAGACTCCTTCGCTACTGCTCCTCCCCTTTCAAACAGTCGCACACCCCTCCTCCCTCTTTTCCAGCCAAAGCTATTCACCGATCCACCCTCCTTCGAATATCCATTCCACACCACCTCCCCCCTCTGTACAAGCCTTTTCAACCTCCCTCCGACCTCTATGACTCCTCACCATAGGTGCGGAGCACTTCGGTTGCACATTTATTTTATTTTGGGTAATTGTCGCGGTTAGGGATTGGTTGCATTTGGTTAAATTTTTATGCATATGCTAATTTATTTATTTTAGGGTCTGTTAGAGACTCCTTGTGGTGCGTTCATCATGTGATGAGAATTTCGCACCAATATTGTGACATTACGACACACTGGTAGGTGATTCCGCACACAAGTATTAATTAACAATCATTTTATTGTTTATCTAATTATTTTATCACCTTTTTCTATTTGGTTACATACTATGAAATTATCTTTGACTGATTTTTACTGTGAATTAATTTGGTTATAGTTATGTTTAAGTGATGTTGGTGAATTTGATTGTGAAAACCTGTTTTGGACTATTTATTGGTGTTTTGCAAACTGTGCAGTGTGTGTGTTAGGAAGTGTGGATGGTGAAATTGTTTTGTTTCATAGTTTTAAAAATGTTTTTGTCCTAAAAAATATTTTGGGTGAATTTCTTCCCATTAAATATTTTGAGACATGTTTGGAAAATATCTACTTATTTTTTTAGTGGTTCACTTGATTATAAAAAGTGTTTTTATAGAACTATGTAGCTAATTTAATTTAATGTGCAAGTGGTGCAGGTTAAGTTCTAAAACTTTTTTAGTGTGCGTGTGGTTTCAAAAGAGGATATCAGTGTGTGAATGACATGTTCTTGTGTGTAAGCACCTCATTTGTCTCTTAAGTGTTAATGTGACATGTTATGTGAACATTGATTTTAGGAGAGCACAAAGTGGGAAACCTGGGGAATTTGGTGGGGGGACTAGGACTAGTGAGCTAGTGTTCCGGAGATTGATTGGCCCGGTTTCACTGGTAGGATTGACGATTGAAACACTAACAAAACATATGATGACTGAGGATTGTGGTATTCTAAGCCACCTTTTTTGATGGTTGTGGCCTTCTAAGCCACTTTTTCTGAGGGTCATGGTTTCAAATCCATGTTTCGCAGAGACATGACGTTCTAGGGTCCCGCCTCTTTCTAGTACCCATAGGGCCTCTCCCATCCTTTGGTGCTACAGGTTACTTTGCACACAGCAATGATACATGATATGTCACTTGAGTTACTACAAAAACTTATGTTTTCTTTAAACTGCTTTTCTTTGAGGTCATTTTATGAAAAATGTTTTAATAACATTGCTAAGAATTTCTTACTTTCTTTTATTTATCATTGAAAATATAATTGTATTTTAATTCTTGTGCGTGGAATCTTTTCTTGGTGACATCCTGCTGGGCGATTTCTCACACCCTAATTACACCTTTTGGTGTAAGTATATTTTTTTATGTATGATACAGGTAATGGTCTTGCATTTTAGAGTGGTGGTTCAGGTTGTTAGCAGACCTCTTGACGTGGCGTTGTGGTGATGGCTTAAGGGTGGTGTCCTCTCATCGGGAGGCTTTTTTTGGGTTGGTTTTTGGTCACTATACTTTTTATTATTGTTTGTCTTTTGGTTTTACATGTGACTCAAAAATATGGTTTGGTTAAAGGCTTTTTTGGCTACAACTTTTACCTTTGGTTTCGATTATTTTGTTGGTTACTTTATATTTGTTTATTCGGGTAAATCATTTCCATGTTTTATTGTCGTGACCGGGAACTTGTGCCCACCCATGGGGATTGGGAACGCCCTTCAGGCCTTGCCACGGGCCAGGTCGGGTGTCGGTTTGTATGGAGACCCGAAATGGTTCATGAAAAAATGGTATCAGAGGAGGTTTAAGCTATTCCTTTATTTTATTTGGGATGAGATGGGATAGACGGAAGCCAGGATTTTCAGGGCTCACAATTTTGGTTTTGAGTAAGGTGCTTGGCTAGAACACCTCATGAGAGACTCTGAGTCACCATGGGGTGTCAGGATGCTTGTTTGACTTCCCTTATAGGTGGGACGTACAGGATGCAGACTGTGTGTGGACATCGGGTGGGGAACAATAGTTTGGACACGATGTTTATTTTGTATGTTTGGTTCACTTATGATTACTTATATTGTAGGAAATTTTATTTTTATTTAGATATGATATATTTATGATGTTCTTTTTGTGACTATTTCCCCTTGCAGCAAAATGTCTCCCCGGAGAGCTTATAAGCACCCACAAGAGAAAGCCAGAGAGAGTTCTCCCTCGCCGCTTGATCAAAGATTGGTAGAAGTTGTTGTATGAGCTCTATAGGCTTTAGTACAGGGGGTTAATCCAGCACCTTCCCCTATTCCAACTAGAGGGGAAGATTCTGGCTCTAAGAAGGATAAAGATCGGGAGTTTCTGAAGAATAAGCCTCCTTCATTATGAGGTAGTTCATCACCTCAAGAGGTAGAGGTATGGCATGAAAAGATAGAGCCATGTTCAAGTTCCTTGACATGCCAAAGGAAGTCAGGGTAAAGTGTTCCTATTTCTAGTTAAAGGGTTCTAGTCGAAAGTGGTGGGAATCTGTGATTCAGGATGGGAAGCATGAGAAGATTTGTTGGAAGGATTTCAAAGCTGTATTTAACGAGCAGTACTATCCCAAGTTCCTAGCCTATTCCAGATCCCAGGAGTTCATGGATCTTTCATACGGTGATCATACAGTGATAGAGTATGCAAACTGATTTACTGAGCTAGTGCAGTGCGTGGCTGAGATTTTTTGAAGTGAATATTTGAAATCTCGGAAGCTCGATAAGGGCCTTCGACCAGAAATCTACTCTTAGGTTTTCTTGTTCAAACTGGGAACTTATGTCGAGGTGGTCGATCGTGATTTCATGTTCATGATTGACCAGTGAGGAAAGTAGGGGTTTTCTGGATTAGTGTCATGGTTTGGTAGTGGCATTTCATCTGAGAATAAGAGGAAGTGTGATGAACAATGGAAGAAGTGTGGTGGCATCTCAGGTCATCCTCCAAGGAAGACTTCATATGGGGCTTCTGGTGCAGGATCCATGGTGTGCCATCAGTGCAGAAGGCTAGTCCACATCTGACCTACATGTCCATACCCTCCCAGACCTTTCCATGGGTGTTGAGTTGTGGGACATCTATAGTGCTTTTTTAGGACTTTACACCCTTACCATAGTGGGACTGGATCTATGGCTTCTAGAGGAGTATCAGTTCAGTTAGAGACGACCAGGATGATGGTATATCGATTCGGTGGTCATGGTGGTGGGACTAGATCATATTTGGGGTAGATCCAGATCATTGCAGAGCCTCAGGTGAGTGGTCCTTATCATGGCAGGGACCAAACATTTTCATGTTGTGGATCAGGCACCAGCGGGATCTGATGCAGGACCTTCGACTGTTTGAGGTACCATTCTGATTTCATCTTCTATAGCTACAGTTTAATTTGATATTAGTGCCTCAGTTTCCTTTATATCTTCCCATCTTGTGAATCTGTTGAATCTACCAACCGAACTATTATCTTTTTCCATGGAGTTGGTAACACCATTGGGGAAAAGGGGGATCAAGGCCTTAGGTGTTCATCTTGTGTGCACTCTGTGTCAGGAGTCGAGATGGAGTGGGATTTCTTAGTCCTTGAAATGGACCTGTTTTATGTGATCCTCGGCATAGACTGGTTGTTATGCTTTCAAGAGCATATTGATTGCTATAGGTGCTGAGTCCACTTTATGGAACTAGATGAGAGTCCTTAGTTATTTCATGGAGAGTGGGATCCTCGGTCGGGTCGCGCGGGACCTCCACCTCTTGATTTGGGGGATCTTGTTTATCAGTTTTTGGTCGCTCGCATTGGAGGATGGTGGTGGTGTTTCTCAAGTTGGGTGACCTCGTGTAGTGGATGATTTTTCAGAGGTATTCCAGATGATTTTTTTAGGATTACCCCCAGATTGGGATGTGGAGTTCTCGATTGATTTGGCACCCGGAAACTCAGCCTATATCTCTTCCCTCATATCGCATGTACCCCACTGAATTTAGGGAATTAAAGATACAACTAGACAATTTGGAATCCAAAGGATTCATTCACGCTAGAATCTTTCCTTGGGCCGCCCTAATTTTATTCATGAAGAAGGCCAATGGAACCCTCTGGTTGTGCATTTATTACAAGAAAATTAATAAGGTGACCATAAAGAATAAATACTTGTTTCCCAGGATTAACGATTTGTTTGACCAGTTGAAGGGGGAAAAGTGGTTCTCCAAAGTCGACTTGCATTCGGGATACCACCAGCTCAGGGTGAGAGAAGCAGACATTCCGAAGACGGCCTTCTAGGGTAGGTATGGTCACTTTGAGTATCTGGTCATGCCTTTTGGATTCACAAATGCTCTGGTGGTTTTCATGACACTCGTGAATAGGGTGTTCCACCAATATCTCAACTCATTTTTTGTGGTATTTGTGGATGAAATCTTGGTTTATTCTAGATCTAATGAGGAGCATGATAATCACCTTCGGATTGTTTTGGGCACGTTGCAGGACCCCTACTTTTATGTCAAACTCTCGAAGTGCACATTCTGGATCAGGGAAGTGAAGTTTTTGGGGCATGTCATCTTAGAACAGGGGGTTTCAGTGGATCCTTAGAAGATCAGTGCAGTTGTGTCCTGAGAACAGTAGACAAATGTGTTTGAGATCAGGAGTTTTCTTGGCCTAGTAGGTTATTGCATGCGTTTTGTTGGGGACATCACACGGCTTTCCTCCTCCATGACCACACTCACCCAGAAATGGGTGAAGTTTTAATGGAGCCCATAGTTCTAGGCATCCTTTGAGGAGTTGAATTGGAGGTTGACCACCACACCTATGTTGATCTTACCAGAATCTAGGAAGGTCTATCTAGTTTATTATGATGCATTAGGTATGAGACATGGGTGTGTACTCATGCAGGATAACCATGTGGTGGCTTATGGTTCTCGCCAACTCTGGCAGCATGATAATAATTATCTAACTCGTGACTTGGATTTGGAAGCAGTGATGCACACCCTGAAGACTTGGTGTCACTAACTCTTTGGGGAGAAATTTTTGGTCTATTCTGTCCATAAGATCCTAGCATAAATTTTCTCTCAGAATGATCTCAATTTGAGGGAGCGTCGCTGGACCAAGTATCTGCAAGGATTTTATATAGACATTTTCTATACCCCGGGGAAGGGTAATGTGGTTGATGACTCTTTGAGTAGGAAGGTACCAGCATAGGTGCTAAGGAAGTCTAGTGATGAGTGGACTTTGATGGGGTCTTCTCCCAAATGCACTTGGTGAGCAAGGAGCACAACAGAGGTACTATCTTGGCTAGCATTCATTTGGATACCACTCTTCTGGAGTTGATCCAGTGGGAGGAGCCTGGTGAGGAGCTGTTTCAGTGATCTATGCAGTTTATTCATGGTGGGGAGACTCCTTTGGATTGGTCTTTGCCTCCCAAGAGGATATTGTGCTTCAAGGACCTTGTAGTGGTGTCGTCGTCTCTGTGTATAGTGGTGATGCAGAATATTCACCAATCTCAGCAGGTCATCCATCTTGGTGCTACTAAGATGCATTAAGATGTTCATCATCAATTCTGGTGTCCAGGTATGAGATAGAACATAGCAGACTTTTTATCAAGATGCTACACTTGTCAGCAGGTGAAGGCATACCATCAGAGACCATCTGGCCTACTTCATCCATTACCTATTCCAACCTAGAAGTGGGACGAGGTCGACATGGACTTCATTGTTGGATTGACTCGTACACCTTGGGAAATGAATTCAATTTTGGTAATGATTGATCATTTGACCAAGTCAAGTCACTTTATCCCGATTAGAGATACAGCGAAGGTGGATAAGATGGGTCGTTTGTATGTTCAGGAAGTGGTTAGACTTTATGGTGTGCCGTCAGTGGTTGTTTCTGATAAGGACCCCTGCTTTACCTCTCGGTTTTGTCGATCTCTCCAGAAGGCTTTGAGGTCACTGATTAAGATGATCACGACATACCATCCTCAGAAGGATGTCCAGACGGAGCAGGTGAATCATATTCTAGAGGACATGCTTCGTGCATGTCTGTTGGATTTCGTAGGTTCATGGGACAACCATTTAGGATTGGTTGAGTTTTCATATAATAATAGTTACCAATACTTTATTATAATTCCACCCTTTGAGGCGATATATGGTTATCCTTGTCGCTCTTCTTTGTGTTGGATTGAGGTAGGGGAGAACCTCACTCTTGGGATTGAGCCTTGTTCAAGAGATGTCTGAGAAGGTCAAGTTGATTATGCAACGGTTGTTGACAGCTCAGAGTCACCACAAACATTATGAAGATTAGAGGCAGTAGGATCTTGAGTTTTTAGTGGGGGACATAGTGTTCTTGAAGGTGGCCCATCTTTTGGGTCACCACCACTTGGAGAAGTATGGGAAGCTGACACCGAGGTATGTTGGGCCTTTCAAGATTACTGAGCGGATAGGTAAGGTGGCATACAGGTTAGCTTTTCCTTCATAGTTCATGTCGATTCATGACGTATTTCATGTCTACCAACTGAAAAAGTATAATCTTGATCCATCATATGTGTTGAATTGGGAGGAGTTGGAGATTGATCCAAACTTATCATTGTTTGAGAAGCCAGTGCAGATAGAGGATGCTCAGGAGAAGGTGCTACGTGGAAAGTATATTCATCTAGTTCAAATTCATTGGAAACATGGGAATGATGAGCATGAGACTTAGGAGTGGAAGTCTTGGGTTAAGAAAGAGTACCCATTTCTATTCTCTGATCAGGCTTCGAGTTGACTTTCTGATGGCGGAAAGTTTTCATGTTGGGGATAATTGTCACACTCAGACTTTGTATCGAGGTAGGTTTTAATTTTTAGTTTTTATCTCATAATTTTATTTGAAATTTTAATAATTCCTTATTAGAATGTGGGTTGATCCTGGTTTGAGTTGTGCACTTTTTGAACCGATAAATAAAGTGGAGTCGGACAGGTGTTGTGCACCTTTGGCGCTAGTAAATGATCCTTGGCTTGAAAATGCCCGACGTACGGGCAGGGCACGGGCGAAGCCGTGCGGCCTGCCCATCGCGTGAGTGGACCCTTTTATTATTAGCATTTTAGGCATGTATTTTTGTACATCAATAGTATTTTTATTATTATTAATCCCATTATTAATATAAACTATCAAATTTATTTATTCACTTTTTTAGATTGGTTTAATTATTATTATTATTATTATTAGGTCCATATTCCTTCAATCTTTTTTTATTTATCTTTTTTTATTTATCTTTTTTTATTTTCTTTTTTTATCCCATCACTTCTATTTTTTCTCTTTTCCTTCTCCCTCATTATCCCTCCCCCGTGGGTACTATTCACTCTATTTTTCTCTTTCCCCCTCTAATTGTGTGTGGACCCCTCTAAACCTACCATTGTGCCACCTTTTTTTCTCCCCAACTCCTTGCCACTGCGCCCTCCTTCCCTATTGCCTCCTCGTGACTCCCCCGCTACTCCCCTGCTACCTCCCGCTCACCCCAGGCCGCTCCCTCCCTTCCTGCCCCTCTAACCTCCTACTCGACCCAGCTATGTTGTGCCACACCTCACGCCTCTGCTATCCAGTCGTCCACTGGTCGCACCTCCTTCTACCCTCCCACATCCTCAGCCATATCACGCTCGGCCCGTCAGCCTTGCCCAGGCGAAGCTGCATCCCTCCTGTTGTCCACCCACTTGGTCGGACTCCTTTGCTACCTCTCCTCCCCTTTCAGACAATCGTTCACCCCTCCTCCCTCTTTGCCAGCCGACGTTGTGCACCTCTCCACCCTACTTTGGACAGCCAAGCCACACAACCTCCCAACTCCATACAGCCCTTTTCAACCTCTCTCCAAACTCTCATACTCCTCGTCATAGGTGTGGAGCACTTCGGTTGCACATTTCTATTATTTTGGGTAATTATTGTGGTTAGGGTTTGTTTTTTTTGGTTGATTTTTGACGTAGATGCTAATTGATTTGTTTTACGGTCCGTTAGAGACACCTTGTAGAGCGTTCGTTGTGTGATGAGAATTTTTCACCAATATTGTGACATTACTAAACACCGGTAGGTGATTCCACACAAAAGTAATAATTAACAATCATTTGATTTTTTTTCTAATTAGTTTAGTACCTTTGCCTAATTGGTTACATACTGTGAAATTATCTTTGGCTGACTTTTACTGTTCATTTAATTGGTTAGAGATATGTTTAAGTTATGTAGTTGAATTTCATTGTGAAAACATTTTTTGGACTATTTATCAGCATTTTTCAAACTGTGCGGTGTGTGTTTTAGGAAGTGTGTATGGTGCAATTAGGTTTTCGTGTAGTATTAAAAATTCGTTTGTCTTGAAAATGTTTTGAGTGAATTTTTCCCATTTAAATATTTTGCGACATGTTTGGAAACTGTCTAATGATTTTTCATAGTGGCTTTCTTGATTATAAAAATTGTGTTTATAAAACTATGCATCTGATTTAATTTAATGTGCACGTAGCACCGGTTAAGTACTATAATGTTTTTCGTGTGTGTGTGGTTTCAAAAAAGGATATTAGTGTATGAATGACATGTTCTTGTGTGTAAGCACATCATTCGGATCTTAAGTGTTAATGTGATATGTTATGTGAACTTTGATTTTAGGTGAGCACAAAGAGGGAAGCATGGGGTATTATGTGGTAGGACTAGGACTAGTGTGCTAGTGTTTTGAATATGGCTTAGCCCGGTTTCACTGGCAGGATTAATGATTACAACACTAACTAAACGTACGATGGCTAAGGGTCGTGGTATTTAATCCATGTTTTCTTAGGGTCGTGGCCTTCTAAGCCACATTTTCTGAGGGTTGTGGTTTCTAAGCTACATTTCACCGAGACACGATGTTCTAGGGTCTCACCTGTTTCTAGTACCCATAGGGCCTCTCCCATCCTTTGGTGCAACTGGTTACTTTTCTCACTCCAATGATACATGATATATCACTTGAGTTACTACCCAAATATGTGTCTTCTTTAAACTTATTTTCTTTAAGGTCATTTTATGAAAACCATTTTCACTAACATTGTTAAGAATTTCTTACTTTCTTTTATTTATCATTACAAATGTAACTATATTTTAATGCTTCTGTGTGGAATATTTTCTTGGTGACATCTGTTAAGTGATTGCTCACACCCTACTAACACCTTTGGGTGTAAGTATATTTTTTTATGTCTGATACAAGTAAGGGTCCATCATTTGGGATTGGTGGTTTAGGTTGTTAGTAGAACTTTTGACGTGGCATTGTGGTGATGTCTTGAGGGTGGTGTCCTCTCGTCGGGCGGTAGTTTTTGGGTTGGTTTTTGTCACTATACTTTTTAGTGTTGTTTGGGTTTTGGTTTTACATGTGACTCAAAAATCTGGTTTGGTTAAAGGATTTTTTGGCTATAACTTTTACCTTTGGTTTGGTTTATTTTATTGGTTACTTTATGTTTTTTTTATTCGGTTAAATCGTTCCCATGTTTTATTGTGATACCCGGGCACTTGTGTCAGCCCATGGGGATTGGGAACGCCCTTTGGGCCTTACCACGGGCAGGGTCGGGAGTCGGTTTGGATGGAAACCTGACTTGGTTTTTGACAGTATAACTTATATACTTTTATTTTTTATTACTATGAAATAGTCATATTCCACCTTCTATCTATATTATGAAAAATAAAATCACTATGATTGTGTATATGCAGGTTACTATCTCCACGCTGTGGCGTAATCTATTTTTCACCACCACCTTACCTTGATGGGTATAATGATGGAAGTAATAACTATATATTATTATTATTATAACATTATATTGATTCTGAAATATTATACACCATCCACTTCAGTACCATTCAACAATTATGGGAATGATATCATCGCTCGTCCATATGTACGACCTTGTGTCTCCACGATGCGATGTGATTCATTATACATGATCTTCATTAAAGAATGATTATATAAATGAACTGAATAAATAAATATAATATATATTATACTAATATTATTTTTAAAATTATGTAACTATAACCTAAGAATATGAGCAATAACTTATCAGACAAAACATGCGGAAGAAAATAAAGAAGTTAATACCCAACAGATGAGTAATAATTTTATTGACAAACAGATGATAATATGATCATATATGATTTCATATAAAAGAATAAAATTATAGAATAAGTAAATAATATTATTTTAATCATTATCTAGGCTTTTCAAATACTTAAAAAGGACATCATACCTAAGGTAAGAGATAATTTTGCAATCCCATTATTAGCTGAGATTGTTTATACATAAGTATATAATGGGTTATATTTATCATCCTTCTCCATGTTTCCTAAATATGTATTCTAAAATATTATTTCTATCCTTATAAAATTGATTAATGTCACTTTTACCCAATTGATAAATTTTTATTAAATGTTATGAAAGGAATCATTTGTGTTTTTTTGATACGAGGTACTTTTTGACTTATCCAAAAAAAGTACGAGAAGAATGTTTTATGTTAACTAATAAGGAATTATGGGTTTTTATCTTTTCAGGACACCATATTTCCATGAAGATTCCATTATAATATTTCAAGTTTATTTTCAAATAAATACTTTTATTTTAAAATTTTGTGGCATTTTGAAAAAAGTATATGTTTTTTAAGAAGAAAGGATGTTTTCCTAAAGAATTAATTCCAGGTGTTCATTCAAAATTATTTTCAAACTAAGATGGAATTATTTAATTGGGTTAGGTTTCAAGTACACTATCCCTATTATTCTTATGGTTTTATTATGTTTTTTATAGAATTATATTTATGAAATCCATTTCATTTACATTGATAATGTTATGATGGAATTATTTATAAGAATCCCATTTTATTCCTTAGGTAATTCAATGATGAATGATTTATGTTTTTTTGGAACACATAAGAATGAATTCATTATTAGATGGGTGGGTCCTATTTTCCCTCTAATTCATTGGGTAATGATTTACATACCATGAGATAGAAAGAGTTGTAATAAGAAATGATATCAGTTCAGTAATACAGGGTAGGAACGAAGAGTGAACTCGATTCAGTAATGGACTTTGTACATTATGATGGTCTTGTAAATGAGCCTTGACAAATATGAAATGATTTTATATTCTTATGTATATGCCAAATAATTTCATATCTTATGCTATGACTTTGGGGATTATGTTCATTTATTCTTATGAACTATTATGATTTATCCCATGGAATGATATCACGATATTTCATATACAAGATAAGATTTTCAAATGTTATGTTATTATGTGTTATGATTATGATTGGTTGATATCTCCCTTTTTACCCTTACTGATCATCTGAGCTTGCCTATTTTTTATGTTTCTTTTCCTGAGGTCATGCAAAAGGATATTAAGTAAGACATGTCAAAACATGGTCTAGTTATGAAGGAATAAGCAGGATATAATATAAATGTCTTATGAACCAACTATTTATGATTCCTTGTTTTAAAAGACACTATACATATACGGTCCTTTCATGACATTGTTATATTTTGTAATAAATATTATTCAATTTTGAAGTAATATCTATATATGTAAAGTATGGATTGTTATAGTTGGTATAAGAGGAAATTTATAGTTAACCTTTGGAAACTAGGATGAGAAAACCATAGGAGGAACCCTAATGATATTCGGAAGTATAGGTTATAATCCTTGTATTTTAGAAATGATCGTGAATAACCTAGGATGAAACCTAAAATGTCCAAAATTGAAATTTTATTCATTATTATGTGGTTTTCCCATTATGGTTTGTGTTTCTCATATTATGCTTCTTGGTTATAGTGAATTTTTGGAACCTAAAAGTACCATGTTAATGCTAAATGTGACAGGAAATGAAATAATTGTCCTCTTGAGAAACATAATGTTATCGAAGATATAATTAAAAACCTTGTTTCTATTCTCATAAAACTTTCTCAAGCTATTAATAATGTAGGGATTCCAAATGAAAAAATGAGGGAACAACATTTTTTTGAGTCCTTCATGAGGCAGCGTCCACCTTTTTTCAGTGTGTCTTCTGATATACTAATGTTTGAAAAATGGATTGGTACCAAAAAAAGATATTTTAAGTTCTCTAATGTTCAAAAAATGATAAAGCCGTCTTTTAAATCTATCATTTGTAAGGTGAAGATAATCAATAGTGGAATCTTATCAATAATATGAGGCAAATAGATGAAATTGAATCCATGGAATGGGATGAAATTATAAAATTATTTTTTAGTAAGTAATTTATTTGCATTATTCGAACAAATATGGAGAAGTAGTTCCTTGAACATAATAAAAAATATAATGAATCTCTTTGTACCTACAAGGAAAATTTTTCAAGAATTTCAAGGAAATATTATGGAAGTATTATCCAACCTGAGAGTAAAATTGATCAATTCTTTAGTGACTTAAAACCAAGTCTCTAAAGGGAATTATCCATAAGGGACATCACTGGCAATAAGGAAATCATTCTATGTTCTCTCTGGGTAGATATGGGGACAGGAGTAACTCATCAATCTTATGGGTTTAATAAGAAGAGAAAAATGGAATTGAAAATAATTTGAGTTTTCCCTTATGCTTAAATTGTGGAACGAAACTTGGGGGAAATTTTCTTCAAGATACTAGAAATTTTTTTAAGTGTGGAAGAGAAGGTCATTGGGAAGTTGAATTCCAAAATGATGGAAAAATATGTTGAATGATGCGAATATAGAAAAGGATACATAGAATTTACTTCATACACTTCAATGTTACAAATTCAAGGAAATGGGGAATTATGTACATAAATTCCCTAATCCAAGGGTTATTGATGATGATCGATGTCAAAAAAACTCTTAAGACAAAAAATAAATGCGATTCACATCTGATCACCATCGGCGATGTGAAGTATTAAAATGAAGTGCTAAAAGGTACACTTACCATCCAATCTAAAGTAAAAAGTGTTTTATTTGATTCTTAATCCACCCACTCTTTTGTTTCTAAATAATTTTATAATGGTATCTTGATATTACTTCAACAATTAGATATTGATTTAGTCGTGAAAACTTCTAATGGAACAATGGTCACATCAAAACCTTATAATTATTCTTCGATTGAAGTTTTTGGGAAATTACTTCCTAAAAATATTTTTATCCTTCCTATAGTTTAATTTTAAGTGATTCATATCATGGATTGGATTTCACTATATGGAGATCATATAAATTTCCATGAAAGGGATGCCACATTTCATATTCTAGGTTAATCTATGATCATTTATCGATGCAAGGATGAATATGAACTTCTAGTAAAAATTTCTTCCATATTATGGGTCTGGATTCCTATAAATGAAGGTTATATATCTCAAATTTTTAGTGAGAAACTCATAATTAATAATAAACCCATTGAATATGAGTTTTATGATGTCTTTCTGGAATAATTTCTAGGACTTCCACCAAATTGTGAAGTTGATTTTTCAATAGAACTCGTGTCGGGTGTTATGCCTATTTTAAAGACACTTTATAGAATGACCCCAATTATGTTGTAGGAATTCAAGAATAAACTCCAAGATAATCATGGAAAGGGATTTATATGCCCTAGTGCATCACCATGGGGTTCACCTATTCTTTTTATTAAGAAGAAATTTAGATCAATGAGAGTCAATATTGATTATTGAGAACATAACAAGATCACTATAAAGAACAAATATCTTATTCCCCACATTTATGACTTATTCAACTGACTACATAGATCTCAATACATTCCCATGATTTATCTACATTCAGTATATCATCAATTATGGGTCAATAAGGAGGATATACCAATGATGATATTCCTAACAAGGTATAAACAATATGAATTTATAGTTATGAATTCTGTTTTTACTAATTCCCCCACTATCTTAATGGATATAATGAATAGATTATCTAGAGACTATATTGATTAGTTTTTGTTAGTATTTATAGATGATATTCTTTTCTATTCAATGAGAAAGGAAGAGCATGGAGATCACTTGAAAATTGTACTAAAGACCCTGAGAAAAGATAAGTTTATGAAAAATTTACCAAGAGTGAATTTTGGATTCAGAAAGTTTAATTTTTTGGGTAACATAATCTCAATAGAGGGGATATCTATGGATCCATAAAAAATAGAGGTTATCGAAAGTTTGGTTGAGACCAAAAAAATAACTGATATCCGAAGTGTTCTTGGTTTGACTAGATATTATATACGTTTTGTGAAATATTTTTCATGTTTATATAATCCACTCATGATATTGAATCGGAGTGGAGTTATGTTTGTGTGGATGGAGTAATGTGAAGATAATTTCAAATAGAAAAAAATAAGGTTAGCCAATGCACATGTGCTCACACTACCTTGTAGTGGAGAAAGGTTTGTGATGTATAGGGATGCATCCAAGAAGGGGATGGGTTGTGTTCTCATGAAAAATTGTATTTTGATATCTTATTCCTCGTGAAAATTGAAAATACATAAGAAAAATTACCCAACACATGATTTTTATTTAACTTAGGTAATCATTGAACTAAATATATAGAGGTATTATCTTTATTTTGAAAGGTGTGATATCTATATTGATCATAAAAGTGTAAAGTATATTTTCATAAAAAATGAGATTAATATGCATCAAAAACTATGGTTTTAGTTGATTAAAGATTAAAAATACTCAATAAATTACCAACCTGGGAAAGCATGCTATGTGATAGAAGATTTTATTCAAAAGGGATATGGTAGCCTATCAATGATGAGGATCACAAAATATCCAATATTTGTGGATTTTCAAAGAATGGATCTTGAAATTTTAAAGTAAGGGGAGAAATATTATCTTTACCAAATGAATGTTCTACCATATATACAATTGAAGATTAAAAAGGCATGTGAGGAAAATATAGATCTATAATATAAGGTGACAAATGTTACTAAATTCAACCTTGGTAGTTATGTAATAATAAAGTTTAGGAATTGGTTTTGTTTTCCTCCCATACCAAAATTAAAGGAATTGTTGCATGAGGCCCATAGTTCTTCATTCTAAATTCATCCTATAAGAACAAAGATGTATAGGGACATGAAAGAGTATTTATAGTGGGATGGAATGAAAAGATATATTGTTGAATACATCTCTTGGTGCTTGATTTTTCAGTAAGGAAAGGATTAAAGACAGAATTCTAAGGTAATGTTACGACCATTACCCATACCAGAATGGAACTATAAAAAAACCACTATGGACTTTTTCATAGGCCTTCCCAAAAAATATAAAGGCCATTATGTTGTATGGTTTATAATTTATCACCTTACAAAGTCAGCACACTTAATTGATATTAGATAGGATTTCTATCTTGATCATATTTCTAGGATATATCTAAAGGAAGTTGTAAGATTTCATGGAGTACTAATTTACATTATATCTGATTGAGATCTGAGGTTTACCTTTAGTTTCTAGAAAAATCTTTAGAAATCTATAGATATAGAGTTATGTTTCAGCACTGCTTATCATCCTCAAACATATGGTTTGTCTGAGAGGACAATTCAAACTCTAGAATACATTTTGAGAGCTTGTTATATGGATGTCAAAGGATGTTGGGATCAATAACTAACTTTGGTGGAATTTTCTTACAAAAATATTCTTCACTCTAGTACTCAGATGTCTCTTTATTAATACCTATATATAAATAAGTGTAGAACTTCAACTTGATAGGATGAAGTTGGGGAAATAAATTTATTAAGATCTGATATTTTTCTTGAAATGTTAGAAAATGTAATATCTATTAAAAAACACTTATGTGATGCTAAGATTCGATAAAAAAGAAATGTAGAAACCCAAATAAAAGACCAATAATTTTAAGTGGGTGAAAATTTGTTTCTACGAATTTGTCCCTTGAAGAGAGTAATGAGATTTATAAATAACAGCATGGTGAGCCCTAGGTATATCAATCCTTTTGAAATTTTGGATTGTGTGGGAAATGTAACTTTCCAATTGGTGTTTCTACCAAATCTCTCTAAAATTCAGGATGTGTTTTATGTATCTCTACTAAGAAATTATATACCTAATTCTTCACATGTACGAAACTCATAAGTCATACCGCAGGAGCAAGATCATTCTTATGAAGAAAAACTGATAGAGATTCTGGATCATAGATAAAAAGTTCTGCGAAACAAGACCACTCACTTGGTTAAATTTTTATAGCAGAACCAATAATTGGAGTAAGGAAGGTGGGAATATGAATATGTGATGAGGTAGAGGGATCCTCATTTGTTTGTATCCAAGTAATGAATTTTGAGAGAGAAATTCGATTTAAAGGGATAGAATATAACACTTTGATGTTTTTTTGAAATATTTTCTTTAAATAATTTCAATTATTTAATAGCTTGCAGTGCACGCAATCATTAGTTTAAAAAAACATGAGTTATAACCTAGCTATTAGTGGGAATAAAAATAACTAACTTGTGAAAATGTATGGTGAATTCATTGGCTATTAATTATTTATGAAAAATATAAATCAATTATATTTTTGTATTTTTGTATGAATAAATTGAGGGAATTACTATTATTAAATGAAATTAATGAAAAATATGTTTTATATACTTAATAAAATATTTTTATATTTATCAAATTTATATTTTTCTCATGGGGAATGAATAAACACTATTTCATGTATAAAATCAAATATTTTTCAAAAGGGTAATTTTACCGCCATTTAATAGAGAACCATTTTTAAAGTAAAATTTTGACACATTAATAATTTTTATATGAAAACATAAAATTATTCTTTAGAAACAAAATATCAAAAATTATTTTGGATGAATTTTTTATATCTTTCTTATAACATTCAGTTTTTGCTGAAAAGTAAAAATACACAAAATTTTAATTAAAAACTATTTTTTTCATAGAAATAATTTATATAGATAAATTATATTATTTAATGGTTTTAATGTATAAATATAATATATTTATATCATTTAATATAATTTGTTTCCTTCAAATTCATTTTACATTGAATTTAGATGTAAAAACATTTGAATCTTTTACAATGTTTAAACATTTAAAACCCTTTTTCTCAATTTAACAAGGTGATTAATTTTAAATTAATTACTGAAAATTATTTGTTTTGAATTTTGAAAATTTATTCCATATTTTGAATTAGCATACCCAAATTATTTAAAAAAATTGGGCTTTGTGAATAGTAACTTCAGAAATTTTTATTAATACGGTAAAAAGGTAAAATTGGTAATTAAGGGTAAGAAAATATTTTAAAGTTAACATAAAACTTGTCCTGATATCATTGGATGACTTTGTTTTGACCTAAATCTCCCTTGTTTTAAAATTATTTCCTTTTGAATCCACTTGGATGAGATTAGGACAATTAATTTATTTTATTTAAAGAAAAGTTAAATATGTCTCACACAATTTTTAATAACTATATCAATTTTAATATAATGTTATATATAAGATAAATTCGACTATAAATCCTCATTTTAAAGAAAAAAAACTTTTTTATTTATCATGGTAAATTATTTGTAATTTTTAGAAAAAAAATAATAACCTTAAAGGATTATACATTGATGATGTAGAGATGGTTTAATTGATGAAATATCAATAAAATAATTTTATATAAAATGAGAATAACCATTAAAAGACACAAACACTTCATCAAATATTATTGTTTGAGTATATTTTGAACATAATCATCCAATAGTTGAGTTATTGACCATTTTTTCCTTATTAAAGAGATTATAAAACTTATATTATTTTATTTAAAGTGATGTAAAAGTTGCCATATTCGTATTTTAATAATTATAATATTTTTATGTTGGATTTTCCAAAATATATATCTGACTGAAAGTATTATTATGAAATATAGTATATTTAAATTCATCATAGTATTTTATTTTTAATTTTTACTAAATATATAATTGTATTAATTATTTATAGAAACTGATGTTGTGATTATTTTAAAAATAGTGATAACAAATAAATTTTACTAAAATATTAGAATAAATATAATCTGGGATAGTCAATATTTCCAATGAATTTTATAGATGAACTTGACCTCTTAGTAATATAATAAAATATTTGGTTCTAAGTTATTTTATTATTTTAATATTTTTAAAATTCAATGAATTAAATATTCTCAAAATTAACACTTCAATATTTTTAACAAAATAATGTTTTATTAAATTATTTAAAAAAATACAATTATATAATAATTATGATATGATATAAAATATTCTAAGGTATTTTTTATGTTCTAATTTACATTAGAAAAGGTAAATATTTAACCCTTTTAATATTAACATATTTGTTACCCGAGTTAAACATTAAATAGAATAACTAGGTGTTAATTAAAATGATAAGGTTTAAATTGATAAAAAAACTTGTCTAAAACTTATTGGTTGATGATATTACAACCCTATCTCATATCATCTTCTAAATTGGGAAATTTTTTAGGTTTTTTTATGTTGTTTGATTTTATTATAAATTAATATTTCATGGAGTTTCCAAAAGTAACCCTCACCTTAATTATAAAAGGGAACCACCACCCCCCCTAATTTCTTTAAAACGCATTTAGCCTTAAACCTTGGCTATCCCCTTACATTTTTCAGTATCAACTTCCTTATTAATATTCTAGAGGTTTTGGTCTTCTTCAACTACCATCTTTAGTGCTTTAAGAGGAGATTTAGAGTGAGCACGTCGAAGAAGAGGTAATATCCTCGACCAATTATTTCAAAATCTTTCTTCTTTAACTTCCTCTTCATGAGTAGTTTCATTATAAGTAACAAATACAGTATCACTTGTATGCTGAGATATTATTATGAATATGAAACAACCATATTCCACATTTTATCCATATTACAAAAAATGAAATTACCCTGCTTGTGTACGTACAATGTACCATATCCACGTCATGGTGAAATCTATTTTTTACCACCACCTTACTTGGATTTGTATAATGATAAAAATAATAACTATATATGATTATTATAACATGAAATTTATTCTAAAATATTATACATCATCCACTTAAATACAATTTAACAATTATGGTGATGATATCGTTGCTTGTTCATATGTACGGCCTTCCATCTTCATGATGTGATGCGATTCATTCTACATGATCATCATTAAATCCTGATTATATAAATTTATTGAATGAATAAATATGATATATATTATAGTAATATAATTTTTTAAATTATATAACTACAACCTAATAAGTGGAATAAGAACTTATCTAAAAAAACATGTGTAAGAAAAAAAATAAGTTTATACATGATGGATGAGTAATATTGTTACTCACAAATATACGATAATATAATCATATATGATATCATAAAAATGACTATAATTCTGGAATAACAGGTAATCTCTTATACTGATTCTTTCAAATTCTTTATTTTTATACTTATTATTCATGAGTTATTTCATTGTAAAGTAATAACTCCTATATCACTTATATAATAAGATGTTATTAGGACTTTGAAACAATTATATTCCACATTTTATCCATCTTAGGAAAAATGAAATCACCACATGTGTGTATGTACAGTGTAACATCTCCACGCCATTGTGTAATATGTTCTATACCACCATCCTACATGGATGGGTAAAACTATGGAAATAATAACTATATATGATTATTATAACATGATACTAATTATGAAATAATATACATCATCCACTTCAATACCATTCAATAATTATAGGAATGATATTGTTTCACATACGTACGTATGGCCTACCGTCTCCATAATGTGATGTGATTTATTCTACATGATATTAATTCAAGCATGATTATATAAATGAGTTGAATGAATAAATATGATATATATTATAATAATATCATTTTTTAAATTATATAACTATAACCTAAGAATAGGAATAATAACATATCTGAAAAAACATGCGTAAGAAGATAAAGAAGTTAATACATGATGGGTGAGTAATAATGTTACTAACAAACAGATGATTATATGATTATATATGAGATCATACAAATGACTATGATTATAGAATAAGTCAATAAAATTATTTAAATCATTATACACTTGGTTCGGATACATACAAAGGATATTGGACCTAAGGTAAGGGATAATTTCACAAAATCATTATTATCTGACATTATTTAAATATAAGTATATATTGTGGTATATTTATCATACATGTCTTTGTTTCTTAAATATGTATTCTGATATATTATTTCTATCCTTATACAATTGTTTAATTTTCTTTTTACCCTATTGGTGAATTTTTATTAAACTGTATGAACAAAATATTTTATCATTTTTTAGTACGATGTACTTTTTGACTTATCAGACAAAAGTATGAGAATAATTTTTTATTTTGAGTTATATATTATGATGTGTTTTTATGTTTTCATAACACCTTATTTCCATAAAACTTACTTTACAATATTTCATGGTTACTTTCAAATAAATTATGTTCTTTTAAAAAAATCATTTTGATAAAACAATATGTTCTTTAAGAAGAAAGGATATTTCCTCAAGAATCAATTTCAAGTGTTCAATCAAAATTATTTTCCATCTAAGATTGAATTATTTGATAGGGTTATGTTTCAATTATAATATCCCTATTATTCTTATGGTTATATTATGTTTTTTTAGGAAATGTTATTTATAAAATCCATTTGTTTTACATGGATTTTGTTATGATGGAATGAAGTTTAAGAAATCCATTTTATTCTTTGTGGTATGTTGTGAAGACTGATTTATGTTTTTATGGAACATTTAAGAATAATTTTATTATGAGATGGGTGGGACCTATATCCCCCTCCAATGCATTGTGTAAAGGTTTATATATCATGATATGGACAGAGATGGAAAGTGAAATGACCTCAGTTCAGTAATACATGGTTGGAACGAGGAGTGAGCTCAGTTTAGTAATGGACTTTGTCTTCTATGTTGGTCTTGGAAATAAACCTTGGAAAATACGAAATAATTTTATATTCTTATGTGTGCGCCAAAAA
The DNA here is from genome assembly GCA_963277665.1 of Viscum album. NCBI lineage: Eukaryota > Viridiplantae > Streptophyta > Magnoliopsida > Santalales > Viscaceae > Viscum > Viscum album. The sequence goes on from OY728158.1 coordinate 268,214,225, forward strand.
TATTATGTCTTCTGTTAGGAATTTTTTGATTACATTCATTTATTCTTATGAACTTTTATGACCTATCACATGGCATGATATCACGATATTTCTTATGTATGATAAGATTTTCAAATGTTATGTTCATATGTGTTATGATTATGATATGATTGTTATCTCCTTGTTTTCCCTTACTAATAATCTAAGATCACCCTTTTTATGTTTCTTTTATACATGTCATTAAAAGGGTATTAAGTAAGATAAGTCCAAATGGGGTCTAGTAAGGAAGTAATAAGCAATAGATAATGTAAATGTCTTATGAACGAGTTGTTTATGTTTCCCAATTTTAAAAGAAACTATACCTATATAGTTATATCATAAGTTTGTTATATTTTTTAATAAATATTATTTAATTTTGAAGAAATTTCTATGTATGTAAAGTATGGGTCGCTATTGGCGGGCGCTGTTTCTTTTATAATTTCTTCATCCTTGAGATGACTGTCTTTGATGTAATTCTCGATATGGACTGGATCATTCTTTATCATTACCAAGTGGATTTGTATCACTATTTATTTAACTTAACAACACCTGAGGGGAACATCTTTATACACAAGGGAGAACTAGATATCCAGGAAGATCGAGCTAGACCCTAGCATTTTGGGCTGGGAAGAGTGACAGCCCAGTTAAAAAGTCTCCTTATGATCGATCTGAGAATGTAGTTAGTGGAATTCCCTCTAACTGTGGATTGTTTCAGGGTTGTATTACCTAATGATTTATATGGATTACATCATGTGCAGGAAGTTGAGTCCACTATCAAGCTAGTTCTAGGTGTGGCACCACTATCCATTCCTCCTTATACGATAGAACCAAAAAATCTATAGGAACTCAAGAAGTGGCTTGAATACCCCAAGGCTAAGAGTTTTATCTGACCTAGTACATCATCATGGGGTTTACCAGTCCTTTTCACAAAGAAGATGGATGGTACCCACAAATTATGTGTGGGTTATTACTAACTCAACCAGTTTATAGTAAAAAATAGATATTTGTTGCTTTGTATAGATGGCCTATTTGATCAGCTCTAAAGAGAAACTATTTTCTCCTAGATCGATCAGATGTCAGGCTATCATCAGGTGTGTGTGCGATAATTTTATATACCACGTATAGATTTTCTAAGTAGGTACGGATTGTATGAGTTTTTTGTTATGTCACACAGTTTGATGAATGCGCCTGCAGTTTTCATGCCTATGATGAATCAGGTTTTTCACTAATACCATGATTCCTTTGTGGTAGTCTTATAATACAACATCTTAGTCTACTATAACTCTATACATGACCATAAAAACCATATTTAGATAATGGTGAATACACTAAGAGAGCACCATCTATACGCAGAGCTCAGTAAATTCCACTTTTAGATCAATAAGTTTCACTTCTTGTGTCTTATCATATTAGAGGCATACAAACTAGTTAACCCAGAGAAGCTAAGTGCAATGGTTTCCTAAGAGTACCCCATGATTTTTTTGACATACGTAGTTTCTTGGGGAATGTTGGATATTACATGAATTTAATCTAGGATTTCTCCCGCTTAGCAGCATATCTTACATCTTTGAATAAGAAGGGTGTGCAATTCATTAGGTTATAAGTTTGTGAGAAAAATTTTAAGGAGTTAAAGGGAATACTCATGTCATCTTTGATCTAGATTTTTTTCTGATCTTGACAGAAGTTATATTATTAACTATAATGCATTTTTATTCAGACCGGGTGTAGTTATAATCTAGGGTGATTGAGTTGTGGTTTATGGATTTTTTCATCCAAGGCCTCATGAGGGAAACTATCCTACACACAACCTAAAATTATCCATTGTGGTCCATGCTTTGTGTGGTTGGAGACACTACTTGTTGGGTGAGATGTTTATTGTTTACATGGATCATAAAAGCATGAAATATATATCTACATAGAAACATTTAAATTTGAGACAACACAAGTGGGTACAATACCTATAGTCATTCAAGTTTGTGCTTTCTTATACCCCTGGTAAGGGTAATGTAGTGACTGATTGTTTGTGATAAAAAAATAGACACAAGTCATCTAGGAAGCCAGCAGTGAGTGTCATATTATGGATTTGTTTTCTGAGATGCATCTGAAGGTTCAGGAGCATCAAGGAAAACCAGTTCTAGAAGCTCATGCAGTGACGTAATCTCTTCTGGATCTAGTCTTCATGTGACAGTTATCTGATCTAAAGGAGATTGTTTTGTGGGAAAGAGTTATATGAGAGAACCCACCCCGAGGTTGGGATTTTGATTGAAGTAAAACTCTAATATATTGTGGCCATGTATGGGTCCCTTCTGATATTTGGGAAAAGCTGATGAGGGAATCTCATGACTCTATTTGGGAAGTTCGTCATGGACATAACAAGATGTACAGATAAATGCATCTTCAGTATTGGTGGACTGGTATGAAGAATTAAATAGAAGGTTTCAATAACTGGTTCTCCACCTGTCCACAGGTGAGGGCAGAGCACCAAAAACTTGCTGGACTCCTACATCCCATGTCCATTCCTAAGTGGAAATAGAATGATGACACCATGCATTTCATTATAGGATTATTGGAATCTTTTTGAAGAATTGATGCAAAATGGGTGATCATCGATAGTTGAACAAATAATACACTTCATAACTTTACTAGAGACCTTCTCTGTTGCAGAGTTAGGGAGGCTTTATATTTGAGAGATAGTTCAACTTTATGGTGTTCCCCGTTCTGTCATGTCAAACCGAGAAGCCTATTTCACAGAATGATTCTTTCAAGGTTTGTAGAAGTCACTAAGTTCACAGGTACTTTTGATTACTGAAAATAAACCCCAGACTGACGGGAAGTTAGAGAGGACCATTTGGGTGTTAGAGGATATGTTATAGGCCTTTATCTTTGATTTTGGAGGTTCTTAGAAGAAACATATTTATCTAGTTGATTTTTCCTATAACAAATTCTCTCATAAAAAAATGAAAATGGATCCATATGAGGCCTTCTATGGTAGACTATTTCATTCACTTCTTTGCTAGATCGAAATAGGATAGGAAGCTCTTATCGGACTTCATCTTATTAAGGAGACTTCTAAGCATGTCCAACTCAGAAGCATATGGTTACAGCTCATTCCAGACATAATTCTTATACTAAACATCGTCGTAGACCTCTAGAGTATGAGGTGGGACATAGGGTCTTTTTTTGACGTACACTGAGGTTGGGCCATAAGAAAATTAAGAGACAGGGGAAGTTATCTCTAAGATATTTTGGGTCATTAGAGATAGTGAAGAGTTGGTCCAGTAGTATATTGGTTGATGTTACCATAGAGGGATCATTCCATGCACAAAGTCTTCCATGTATCTCTGCTTCGACTGTATCATCCAGACCCATCTGAATCATATAGTCCTGAAAAAATTGAGCTTGAAGTAGATGCATCCTTTAAAGAGTGTCTGATTTGTATCATCAATCATATCATGAAGGTTCTTTGAGGAAGTTTTTTTCCATTGGTATGGTTTTTATGTCAACACAGACGTGTTCAGGAAAAGACCTAGGATCGTGAGACTGATGTTCTTGTGTAGTGGACAGAAATCTTCTCATAAGATGTTCCACTACCCTAGGAAGGGAAACTTAAGGCACACACCCGCACAGTCTGTTGTTGATACCGAGAAAAAAATAAATTTTTTTAATTGTTGTGTGGGATTTATGCAAAATAATAAATCATTCCATGGACCAATGTTCGAGTTAAAATTAATTAAAAGTATTAAATGAAATAAAATAATTTTAAATAAATCATTAAAATGAAAAATGAATAAAAATAAATAATAAAATAAATCGATGTTAGAAAAAAAACTAAAAATAATAAATAATGGGCTTATCTCATATTATTATTATTATTATTTATTTTCTCCTTCCGTTTTGTTTTATTTTCATTTTATTTTTTCCATTATTTTTTTTCTTTTTTCTTTTTTTCTCTCCTCCATTTCTTTCTTTTCACTATTTTTTCCCTACACTCTTATCTCCTTCTCCCCCTATGCATTGACCCCCTATCCAGGTGGTGAACCTCCCTCCTCCTCTTCTTTAGAAACTCGTTGCACCTTCAATTATTCTTCTATTCTAGTGTCGTTGAAAGTTTTGTTATTCTCTCGGTAATTATTATCATCTGCACTAATTTGTTTTGTGTTTCATCCTCCCTTTTTCATGAAATCTTCTATGAAAGGTTTTTACCCGAAATTTAGTTTTTGTTAAATCCTCTAATTTATTCCATTTTAGGTAAAATCAAAGGTTTTCGCGGGATATGGGGTATAATAAGACTATTAATTAGGGTGTTTATGTTCTTTCCCATCGTTTCATTGATTAATTCAATTCATTCCATTTTACCTCTCATTGATGCCGACCAATGAATCCCAAATAATGTGTACTAATTAATTAAACTTTTTTCCTTGATCTTTGTGACCATTGTTTAATGATAACCCCTTTCTTCATTATTTCCATGTAATTGGACACCCCTTTGGGTGTTCCGACATAATAGGCCTAATTACCTTTGTCCTTGAATCTTTAATTTTCCAATTATGTGTGCTTGTGAGATAATTTGGGTTGAAGTTATAAATTGAATAAATTATTTATGATGAATCATAAACCATGAATTTGGTTTTCCTTTATATTTTTTTCCTAAATAATTTTTGTTATAATTATTTTCATGCCTTGCTATTTTTAAATTTTATTTCCTCTAATTACACTGCTAAAGTGATATTTTTATATAATATTGTGATATTATTATTAGTTATGACTATTAGGCTTGATTAATTAGTAAGAAAGTGGAATTCAATTGTTAATTAAAGGGCTTAATTATGAATGCTTTCTACATTATATAAATTAATCTATTCTTAATTTAAATGAAATTGGGATAGGAAGAGAACATGGGTCTCATATTAAGAACCCACACTTGGACTCTCTGTGCTCGATAGGTTACCATACAATACACTGGGAAACCGATTTTTTAGGCTCTCCAGGAAATGGATTCCCTAGTCTTTTTACTATAATATTGAATGATATCAGTTCTATAAGGGGAAGCAGAGTACGGAACCATTGCCAAGATGGTTATTCAAATCCTTGGCTGATACTCAGTCCATTATGTGTGATACCTAGGATGGACTCTAGTTACCATACCACGAGTGATACTTGGACTTTAAAAAGGATCTCCTTGGACTGGCTCATGGCATTGAATATAATTGAATTGATACACCATATAAATACCATAGTGAGGGTCTCAAACTCCACCTTTGAAATTTTCAATTTTAATATTAATGCTTGACATGATTTTATTTATACTACATAGAGTTTCATTATGCTTTTTGATACTTATCTTATGCCTCTAGTGTGTTTGGTATTGACATATAGATTATTAACAAGCATGGGGGTATTCCATTTTCTATGGTATGTCATGCTACTTAGGTCTACCTACATATATTATGCTTTACCAAGTATCTCATTTAAACTTCCAACTCAGGCTGAAGCAGGTGGTATGGGATGGGTGTTTGATTAAGAACCCGGACCAAGTTATATTTATTTTTATTTATTTAATTTTCTTACATTTATTATATATGGAACACTACTATTTGTGTAATATATGAAATTGAAAGGTTTAAACACCATGGGTGCTTGCCTAATGAGTTTATATCGCACACCCATCTCGAGCGTCATTTGGTACCTAAGTAGACTTTATTTTTTCAGGTATGGATACAGGTAAGTTTTCCACTCTCGATGCTTGATTGATTTTATATTTTTGATGGATATTTAGGGGTAGAAGAATGTTCCTATGCTCAAGATTTTGTGTCACAATTTTTATTCTTTTGGTAGTTTTTTAGCATGCATCATATGCTTTTACCCTGTACAGCTATATGTTTATTTATTTACTTTTGGCATCATACGTTAACATCATTATGGTATCTTTTATGACAACTCAAATTCCATAGCTATTTTTTATTATCTTGGTTCATTTATCTTTTTTTGTTGTTGTCTATTTTTTCTCTATGCTTCCACTACATGTTACATATATTATTCACTATTGTATAATAACTTATCCTATAAGAGAATAGTCTCCCCACAAACTTTCCAAAGTCCCTCCCATTTAGTCGATAGCCTCTGGCATTTGAGGAGATATGCTTATAGTTTTATGGCCCACCATCACGGGGCTCGATTCATTGGTAATATGGGCAGTATTCTCTATATATGATTAATTCTTTAATGACCAATTAATTAGAAAAGAGATTAAAAAAACTTTTAAATAGAAATGAAATCATTTTCTAAAAAAGAAGTTTTATGGATATAAATGTGTTTTACCTCGATAAATTAAATAAATCACTTTTTGTGAAGTATTTTAATTAAATTTATATATTGTATATTCAATAAAATTATTTTCATTCAACTTATATTTTTTATAGACATGATATTATAATAAATCTTATTTTAGGCTTAAAACTATATTTTCTAAAAATAAGTTTTGTCTCCTTTAACACACATATTTTAAAATTAATTTTTCCAAATTTCATCTAAAAATTGAATGAATAAATTAATTTTTGAAATTACAAGTTCTAAATTATATTAGGTTAAATGTTTTGGATTTTTTCTGAAAATTTTCATTTTTTAGGTATTGTGAAAAATAATAAATTTTAATTGAAAACTACATTTTCATTTAATTTTTCTATAAAGTGAAATTATATTTTAGATTTATTTTAAAGTTAAATAAGTTCAATTATAAATACATTAATCCCATTTATGTTTTTGAAATCAATTTAATGTTGAATTTTAACATAAAAATTTTGTTAACCTTTTAACATTTTCTCTTTAAAAATACGCTTTCTCATCACATTTATGGAATTAATTTTAAATTATATTTTTTCACTTATATTAATGGAATTTAGAAAAATGGAATATATATTATTAATAAAAAAAATTATCTTATAAGGTTGAATTAGTTTTTGATAAAAATTAAAAGTAAATGTAGTAAAAATTAATTATTACAATTAAGGTACTAATGGGTATACTATGGGATTAAACTAAAAATATAAGGGTAAAAATGACTTATTAACCCATAAATATAGTAAAAATTAATTATTACAATAAAATCACTTGTGTGTACGGTGAGCTATCTGCTCATGAAGTGATGTAATTTTTTCATGATTTTCATGGAATGTATCAAGGATGGGTGTAAAGAAATATATGATATATATGAATTAAAAATTATTCTGTAATTATAATATATCATTAACCTTTATTTATTTTAATTCAACATAAAAATGAAAACATAATTCATTTGTATGTACGGTCTACCATCTCCATAAACGATGAAATCCATTTTCTGTCTCTAAATATTGTAGATTAATATAAATAAAAATGTACTGAATATATATTATAACTATATCACAGTAAAAATTCTATTGATGATTAAACCATTATCAAATTAATCAGACCAAAAATAACAAATCAAAATATATATGAAAAAAATAGGTTATTACCCGAAACGTAACTTTAACATGAAATTATTAACAAATAGGTAATAAAATGTCATAATAAAATCACATATGGAATGATAAATATGAATATGGTTCTGTAATATAATTATAATAAAATTATATTTATTATATTAGATGGTTTAATGAGTACAAAGGAAGTAAAGATTTAAGTTAAGAGATTTATGTCTCACCTTTGACTTTTGTGAGACACATGCCATATTCACAACCTATGTATTTTATGTATAGTATAAAATACACAATAATATTTATTATGATTATTCTAATAAAAACTATTGGTTTTTACATATTTATTTTACCATCTCTCTTTTAGGGGGCTATAGTTTAAAAGTTAACAAATCAATAATGGACTTTTTTTTATCTCAACTTTCCTTCTTTGAGATGTAAATTCTACCCCTTTGACATGTTTCGTCATGATTACAACTATTTTCATGATAGTATCATTTAATTTTATTCTTTATTGGGATATATGATTCAAATTTCCCAAAGAGGACATGATTTTAAATTAAAATCTCATCGTTTATCAGGATTGTTTATAACTATGCAACTAAAAAGGAAATATTCTGATATATCTCTCAAGAAACTCAATAATTTTCCAATCCTATAGTTATTTCATGAGAACAAATATCTTTCCCTTGATTTTTCTATCTTTCTGTACTCAATATATCAAAAGAATATTTTTATGAAAAATCATATTTTCGGCCAAAAACTCACTTTCAATAAAAACCATGAATTCTAAAAATGTTTTCAAATATGTTCTAAAAGTGTTTTCTTTTTAAATAAGAAATTATACTTTCCTCAAAAAAATGTTTTAAATTGTTTTTAAAATATTTCCTTGTATTTTTTCAAGGTTATTTTCAAATAAAATAATTTTCAAAATGTTTTACATTTTAAAAAGTGTTTTTCAATTTTTTAAATGATTTTAATACTTCATTTATACGTTTTCAAGGTTATTTTTGAAGAAAATTATTTTCAAAATGTTTCCAATTTTAAAAGGTTTTTTTCAAAGTGGAAGAGATAATTTTTTTAAGAAATATTTTACATGATTTTTAAATCTTCCTATATAATTTTTCAAGGTTACTTTAAAATAAATAGATTTTCAAAATGGTTTATGTTCTAAAAAGTGTATTTCATATAGAAAATGGTATTTTCCTAAAGAAAGTTTTTAAATGATTTTTAAATATTCCTTTATAATTTATCAAATAATTTTTTAAAATAATTTCATTTTTCCAAAGTTTTAATCTCTTACAAAAATTATTTTCAAAGAAAATTTGTTTTCCTCAACAAATATTTTAAATGATATTTCAAAATTACTTTATATCTAAGATGACATATGTTGATGCTACCTATTCTTTAAGGGGGATATGAACCAAGGACACCTTTCTTATTCTTTATCTAAATGGTTCATTATGACAAAATTTTTATGAAACTTCTTTCTCTTCCATGGGTTATACCATTATAGAATTATTAAGAAACCAAATTAATTTTCATGGATTATACTATGAGAAATGAAAAAATGAATAGAAAAATTGTATTTTTATATGGTTTATGTTGATGAAATTTTTATGAAGCCCATGTATTATTCATGGGTTATGATATGGTTAATTGATTAAATGTTCATCAAACCCATTTTATTTACACATATTATGAGTTTATGATATATAGAATGTTTCATGATATTGTGGAATAAATTATTTTGGTTTTCATTATGATATGGGTGGGACCTATATCACCCTCTAATGAATATGATAAAGATTTAATCTCATGATATGATGATAAGGAACAAGTCGACGAACTTGATCTACTATGGGAAATAGGTGTCTCCTAATCCACTATAGGAAATAGGTGTGTCCTGTTCCAATATGGGAAATAGGTGTATCCTGATACACATTGGGAAAGAGGTGCCTCTTAATCAACAATGGTAAATTGGTGATAACTATTTATCAACTATTTTGATGGTACTGGTAGTTTACTGTGACATATGAAAAAAATTTCTATATTATTGGTGGTTCCACACTTTTATGACATGATCTAATGGTTCATAATTGACATATAATGATTTAACACTCTTCTAGCCCATGTTTTTAGAAATGATAAAGATTTATTTCATAACTATTATTTATGATCCATGAGAGTTGGGTTGTGATATTTGTAAGTAATATTCATGATCACATGCCCTTATTCTTATCTTATGATTTCGTATGATCGTAGATTAATATCTCTTATGTCTACCCTTCTTGAGCACATGAGCTCACCCTTTCTAAAGTTTTGTTTCCCCAAGTTATAAATAAAGCTTTTAAGTTATTTATTTATATGAATAGAACTTAATGGGAAGATATTTATTCCATAAATTGATGGTATTTAATAAACTAAGAATATTTTTTTCAAAGTTTCCAAAGGCAATAACTATTATGGTCCTTATGTTTCTGTTTGTTTAATGTATTTAATATTCATCTAGAAAGATGTAATGTCCAGGTATTAGATGCCTGGGTTTCAATAGTTGGTATTAGATGAAAGTTTTAAACAACCTTTGGAAACTATGATGAGAAAACTTATGTAAATATCTAGGTATATTTCTAAGGATATGTCTAGGGGTGTCTCTAATGATAAGTCTAATAATGTGCCAAAGTATAGGAAAATGTCCTATAATTTTGGTAAATTATAGAGATAGTGGTTTACGATAAATTAAATCCTTGTATAGATACCAAAATTGGATAAGGCTTCGGAACAGAGGTTCCTAGGGGTAATAAATCTGAAAAGGTTGCATTGATATGGACATGATCATCACTAGGTACATGAAAATGGGTTTTTCTCTATACCTAGTTCGATACTCCTTGGGGTTATGCATTGGAAATTCAAAAACACTTTATAAACCATAGTAAAGGATTTATATCTAGGATAGATATGAATGGTATAGGATAAACCTAAGGTTTAATAGAATTTGTCATGATTTAGATATCATACAATTGATTCTCATGATTATTTCTTTTTCTATTATGAATAGTGTTTCTGAAACGTTGTTTTTTGGTTTATTCACTGGTTGGAGCCAGAATGAATCATTTTAACATTGAATGTGGTATAAAATTGGCTGACGATAATCCAAATTGGAAGATAACTAGAGTAAAAGATGTTGTGATTATTCCTAGTCAGCAATCACAAAACATGATTAATAACATGCACTTTAACCAAACTCTCGTACTCACAAAAGAAGATAACGATAGGGATCACTGAGAGTTCGGGTATTGGATACCATAGACGAAATAAGATTAATTTTACTATGTTTCAAGAATGTGGGGAGAAGCACTAAGGGGAATGTATTATAGGGATGAGATGATTTTTGTTGTGGAAAAGGACACAGAGTATGTTTTGACAAATTAAAAATGAAATGTTTGGTTAACACAATAGATGAGAATAATTGTATTGTTAATGTATCATTGATGGTTGAATGTTTCAAATGTGGAAAGTTTGTACATCATATAAATTGATGTCCTAAATAATAATATTTTGAAGAAAATCAGCAAGGTTGTATGATTAATGGTTATATGCCTTAAATAATAATATTTTTATCAATGATATTTTGGTTAATAGAATCATTAAATGTCAATGGATTTTGTTATAATTTTTTTTAATTGAGAATTTTCAAGAATATGTAAAATGGTACAGATTATAAATAAAAGATATTTAAATTGAAATGTGATATTATTATTAAGGGAATATAACCCTTAATATGTTTTTGAGGTTGATAAAATGTTGTGTAGTTTGGATAAATAGATTATTTACATGGATATAGTAAATTAGATAGTGCTGATGACCACATAACCGATAAAACATTTTTTGAAAAAGTGGTTTATGTTTTTATTGATTGCATTTACAACATGTCTAATTCTATGGAATATATTCAATAATATGTGTTTTTATTCAAGGAATGAGTAATAATGCATGTTTTCATTGAGGTTTTATGGTAATTCAGGTTATTACATTATTTTAGAGAATAAATGATGAACATATTCACATGTTTGGTATGTGATAATAAAGACCAAATTTATGATATATGGGGGATTAATTTTATGTTTATTTTGTGAAATTTAGTAACATTCTTTATAAATTATTTTATTTTAATCTTTTTCAATGGTCATAAGTCTAACCATTTATGAAATGGTTTAAGTTGAACTTTTAATGTGGATTTAGATATTACTTCATTACTTCACCATATAAAGATTTATCCATATTAGAAAACCTATACTAACCATTTTTTGTAGTAATAACAAAATATATATGCAGTAAATTATTATTTGATTTATGGATCTTATGATCTGTTATAAATTTAGGAACAATAAATTCACCTTTATTTCTTAGAGTAAGATATGAAGTGGATATTCATCAGGCCACAACCAATGGATGAGATTGTGCTTATGAAATGGAATAAAATAGAGTATTTATTCTCATTAAAATTCTTCAATTTTAGGAAAAGGATCGTGAAAAAAAATATTATCATGTTATAATAATTTATTATGATATCAATTTCCCTTTTCATGCCACTTTTCCTTATGTATTTTTGGTAAATAGAAATATCTGGAACACCCACTTTTTTTGATCAATTTTATTTATCCCTCCCCATCAATATTTCAATGTTAGTTTTCTTTTATATGTCCATGTTTTCACTTCCCAAATATATTATCTTATTTGTAATCCTAGTATGTGATATTCTAGTCATATCTCATACATCCCCTTCTCTTTTTAAAGGGGATGTTTTATAAACCCTATTTACAATGTGGACTTCTATGAAGGATTTTTCAAATTTCAAAATTTTGATTACTAAGACAAAATTTGGAGGTGAAATTCATTTTAAGTGGGGTGGAATGTAACACCTTGATATTTTTTGAAAAAAAGTTAAATAAATTTAATATTTTTGATATTTTCATTACACATAACACTGAATTTTTCTAGCATAACATGTATCAGTAATTTTTATCTTGCATTAAATGCAACACTATGTTTGGATTATGTTGAGCATGATACTAATAGTAGCTTGAGTTACACATAATGTTGAGCTTAAACAAAACAATACATACTATTAGAATATTATAATTTAATATCTAGCCACTCGAATGGAGAATATGAATAAGAGTAATTAAATTATGAAAATATGGTTTTCACAAGTATATATAATGAATTATTTTGTGACCAATTAATTATAAATTAAAATAAAAAACCATTTCAATATAATGGAAATAATTTTCTGAAAAAAAACACCTTTTATGCGCATAAATGAATCTTTCCTAAATATATTAAAAAAATTGATTTTGGTGAATGATTTTAACTAAATTTATTTATTATATATTTAATAAAATGTTTGACATTAATTTTAGTTGTTTTCTAGACAATTGATAAGAATAAATCAAATTTTATGCTTAAAAATATATTTACTAAAAATAGTTTTATCTCCTTTAGGGAAATTATTTAAAGATTAATTTTTTTAAAAAAATTAAAAAAAATTAAAAAAACATTTTTTAAATCAGAATATCAAAATTATCTATGGTTAATTTTTTGGTTTTTTATAAAGTGTTTGGTTTTTTAATGTATACCGAAAAATACTAAATTTTAATTGAAGACTTCATTTTCATTTAATTTTTTTATAAAGTTAAATTATTTTTTAAATAGATTTTAAAGTTAAACTATTTTAATAATACATCATTTAATCCCATTTAGTTCATTATAATTAATTTAATAATGAGTTTTTGTATAAAAACTTTATAATCTTTTGAACATTTTCTTCTTAGAAACTTTCTTTCACACCACATCGATGGGATTAATTTTAATTTTAATTTTGTCATTTCTGTGAATGGAGTTTTCATAAATGGATCCCATATTTGGAATCATCATAATTTATTGTATCTAATAATTTTATATTAATATATTTCCAAAATTAATAGTGAATGCTGTATAAATTAATTACCACATTTAAAGTATAAAAAAAATGGAGTTATCATTGAGTTAAACTAAGCATATAAGGGTTTAAATGACTTAAAAAACCTACCAAAATATTATTTTATGGAAATATCTACACCTTATAATTCCCTATTTAAAACCTAGGATCATTTTTAATATTTTTTCTTCGAAATTAATTTATTATTTTGGTGTCTTTAGGGAACTTTCCATGTAATTTCCAAGACGGATCCCTTTCCCCACGTATAAAAGGGCACTCTCTCCCCTTATATCTTGACACCTCCAAATACCTTTTAATCCACCAAACACTACCAAATTATCTCCCAAAAATCCTTATTTATATGATAGATCCACTATTCCTCCTAAAATACCATCACTATGTCCCTTAAAAATAGATTCAAAGGAGGCTTCTCTTATAGAAGTTAATTATCATAATAAGCTATTTCATCTTATTTTTTATTTTTACACCTTATTTTATGTATTAAAAAATATAATATAGAAAAAATATTATATCCCAAATACTTTTATGTTATTATTTTTATTTCATAATTTTTATCCATCTCCACTTCCATCAAATGGGATATGAAATCAACATTCGTTTGTACGGCGGACTAAGGCCTCGCGAACTGAGGTCATTCATTTTTTCATTACCACCTATCAAGGTAAGTTGAAATGATGAATTTATTATTTATATATTATATCTAGGATTTTATTATAACTCTATAATTATTATATCACACAAACCTCTCTACTTTCAACTTTTGGGGAATACAGAAATGTCGCCCGTGTGTACGTAAAATTATTGCCTCGCAAAGCAATGTGATTCATTCATGCTTTATATGAAATGTATTAAACATGTGTTTAATAAAAATATGTCATATGTGTGAAATAATAATTATTATCTAATTATAATATATCATTTAACTATATTTCATTTAGTCTTAGAAGAAAATAGAAACAGTATTCATGTGTACATACGACCTTTTATCTCTAGGAACAGTGCATTACTTTTTCTATCAATACATATTATAGATTAATATTAATGAACATATACTAAATATATATTATATTTATATCATTGTTATAATTTTGGATATGATTATACCAAGATCAAAGTTGGAGTACCAAATATAAAAAATCCAAGTATATATGAAAAACAAATCGGTTATTACATAAAATGTAACTTTAACATAGAATTGTTAATAAAATATTAATAAAAGGTCATAAAAAATCATATATGTAATGATATATATGAATATAATTCTTAAATATATTTATAATAAATTAATTTATTATACAGGATTTTTGAATGTGTTTGATTGAATTCAATACTTATTGTAAGATATTTTTATCTCACTTTTTACTTCTGTGAGACACATGCCATACTCACCACCTATTTATTTTATGTAAAGTATATAATTACAATTAATGAATATTGTAATGAGTATACTAAAAAATATGGTATTATACATATCCATTTTATGATCTCCCATTCAGGGGGTCTATGATTCAAAAGTTACAAAATCGATATAAGGTTTTGGTCTCAATTTCCTTTCTTTGGGACATAAGTTATGTCATGAACCTATACTCTTATGTGTAGTGTTTATAATTCCCCTTTGTCATGTTATATCTTGAGTATAATTATTTTAATGATATTTTATGTTTCATTTAATTTTATTCTTTCCTGGTCCTTGTGATTCAAAGTTTCTAAAGTGGTGATTATTTTATGTTACAATCTCATCATTTATCAGCATTATTTATAATTATACTTGTAATGGTGAAATATGATGATCTATCTATCAAGAAACTCATTAATTTTCATATCCTATGGTCATGTAATTATAATAAATGTTTTTCCTTTCATTTTCCTCCCTTTATGTACTTAATAATTCAAATTAATATTTTTATGAAAAATCATCTTTTCGGTTGAAAACTAACTCTTCCAAATCCATTTTTTCTAAAATTGTTTTAAAAAATGTTTTAAAAGGTGTTTTTTCAAATTGGAAATTATAAATTCCAAAAAAAATGTTTTAAATTATTTTTAAAATCATCCTTTATGATTTTTCACTATTATTTTCAAGGAAAATTATTTTCAAAATCTTTTACATTTTAAAAGATTATTTTCAAAGCTGAAAGGATAATTTACTCAAGAAATGTTTTAAATGATTTTTAAAGATTAATTTATAATTTTTCATAGTTACTTTCAATGAAAACTATTTTCAAAAAATTTTACACTTTAAAAAGTGTTTTTATAATTATAAAGTATATTTTCCTCAAGAAATGTCTTAAATGATTTCTAAAGCATCCATTCTAAGTTTTCAAGGTAATTTTCAAAGAAAATTATTTTAAAAATGTTTTATATTTTAAAAAGTTTTTTTCATATAGAGAAAATATTTTATTTAATAAATTTGTTCAATTATTTTTAAAGATTTTTTTATAATTTTCTAAATTAATTTTCAATGAAATTTATTTACAACAAGGTTTTATGTTTTAAATAAATGGTTTTCAAAGAAAATTTATTTTCCTCCAGAAATGTTTTTAATGACATTTAAAAATTATTTTATGTATAAGATAACATTAATTGATGTTAAAAATAATTTACTATAGATATAAACTAAGTATATCATTCTTATTATTTCCTTGAATGGTTCATTATGATAATATGTTTAGGAATCTCATTTCTCTTTCACAAGTTATGGAATCATATAATTATTATGAAACCCAATTCTTTTTTAGAGGTTATTCTATGATAAAATAATGAAATTATTATGGAAACTTCCCATTTTACATGGGTTATGTAGATGAAATATTTATGAAATACATTTATTTTTCATGTTTTATGCTACAGTGAATTAATGAAATGTTTATGAAACCCATTTTCCTTACACAGGTTATGATGTGATGATATGTTTAATGTTTTTTGATATTTTTTCATAAATAAGTGTGGCTTTCATTATGAGATGGGTGGTAAATACATCTCCCTAAAAATCATTTCGTAAAGATTTATATCTCAAGAGATAATTATGGGAAATAATTTGATGGATTTTATACAATATAGAAAACATGTGTGTCCTGATCCACTATGGGAAATAAGTGTATCATGATCCATTACTAGAAATAAGTGTGCTCTAATCCACTATAGGAAATAGGTGTGTCCTGATACATAATGGTGAACTAGTTCATCCTAATACGCAATGGTAAAAAAGTAATAATTCTTTATCAACTATGATATATTCTTGGAAATTTACGTTGACATATAAAATGGTTTTATATATTAATGATGGTGCCACAATTTTATGACATGATATTATTGTTCATGGTTTATTTTTGATGATTTCTCACACTTTTGGAATATGTTTTATAAAATGATAAATTTTTATTCCATGGATTTTTTTTATAATCCATGATAGGTTAGGTATGATATTTCTAAGTTATGTTCATGATCAGATACCCTTATGATTATCTTATGATTTCATATGTTCTTAGATTGATATCTCTTATGTTTACCCTTACTTAGCATTTGAGCACACCCTTTTTTATGTTTCCTTTCCCCAAGTTATGAAGAAAGGTTCTAAGTAGGATATTTCATTAAATAATACATAATTGGAAGATATTAATGGATAAATTTAAGATATTTCTGGAATTAAAAACATTATGTCCCAAGTTTTCAAAGGCACTAAACTTTTATGATTCTTATGCCTGTGTTTAATGTATTGAATATTCATATAAAAATATTTAATATCCATGTATGAAAATATTGGGTCACTATAACATTAGTGTGGGGAGTTTGTATTCATCAGTTTAGAAATATTTCTATGTAGGGTACAATAAATGGTTTTCTACAAAAAAAATCTAAATGATATTGGAAATATAAATTTAGTATAACATAGTTTTTAACAAAATGTGTTGTTATTTTGAAACTAATGACAAAAAGTGAAGAAATTATAACTTTTGACTCAACATTATCTTCTTTAATACTCATGGACAAGTCCTTTTTAAGGGAGTTAAAGTGGTGAATTTTTAGTTGATGACTCTATATTACACCCCAGAATAGAATTTCTATAAGCCATAGAGAGGATGTAGTGGTAGTTGGGCTCTATTTCCCCACATTTAAGACTGGCCATTGGACACACAATAGGTTATAACTTAGATTGGTCTTACTATACCATTATTAAATCATATATTTTGGCCTAATTTCTAATCTTTTAGCCTTATTCATTTTCATTATATAGGTGGATATTTTTTATCCATTTATATTAATTTAAATTTGAATATATTTTTTATATCTATTTTTATATACGTTAGGAGGCTTGGATTTCAAAAATAATGAGTTATTGTTTTCAGAAAAACACTTTTATAGAATATATATTTATTTATTATTTCTTTTATTTCCTCATCATTTTACCCATGAATAACTCATCTAAGATTATACTTAGTCTAATGTGTGATATCTTGCGGTTAATGTGTTTTCCAAATCAAACTTACATAGATGGAATTCATTCTTATATTAATAATTGAAATTTTTTATCATACTTACATACCTTGTAAAAAACATATGGATAGTTAAAACAAAATAATATAGGTCTGGCCATACTGTTATATCCTAAAATAATAATATATCAATTAAATTCCCAATATAGTTGATTATTTAAATTTATTCCAAAGTTACCAATATATCTTAAAATCCATACAAATTAAATCCCCATTGAATTTCTCTATAGAATAACATGACCATTACTTTTTAAAGTGTTATAAACTAAATATCATATGTCATATAATTAGTTAAAGGATTATATAAATCATCTAAGGAGGTTAAAAACATAATTTTCTTGTCTTCATGGATAATTTTTTGCATCTATGTCTTCTAAATATAACAAAACATTATCAAACTCTATAAGATGAACATGGATCAAACTTCTAAGAAGCATCTTAAACTTTTAATCATATTACTTCTTACAAATTCTACCAAGAAGGAATTTTGTTATAAAAAATGTTCTAACTTGAGTTAGATAGCATAATAAATAGAAATGTGAGTTACATTATATATGAATTTATCTCTTGGGGTCAACAATAATGGGTAATTATATTTTTCAGGAATATAGGAGATAATATCAATGTAAGAAACTATGTTTTTTTCATCGGGTTATATAGTGTAGACTGAAATTTTTACACCAAAAAATAACTTGTGACTCTATCAATGATAATAAATTCATCCATATTAATTATGGGTTTTTAGGATAATATTGTGGTCTAGGAAGGGGAATAAATCCATAATAATTCTTGATCTATAATCAAGATAATCAATATGCAATTTAACAAATAATAATAAATAGGTGTAACATTGTCTCAATGAACTCCATATTCTACTCTTTGATAAAGTATGCTTGATTGAGATCATTGAAGGATAACCAAATGATTCTCAACTCCATAGGTGGTACACTACCCATTTAGATCCTCGTCCATAATATAGGGACCACAAACCAAACAGGTGTTCTATCACATTATCAATGAAAATTAATGGTCAACATTGAGTAAGTGAGTGCTTTTTTATAGATAGATAGTTTCACACATACCCAATGATAAAGTTTTATAACCATATATAGGATCCCTTATTTCAATGATAGGATTCAAACATAGGATTCCAACTCTTGGAAGTCATTATATATTACAATAATGTATGATCATTGTGATATGATCATTTGAACACTTCAAATAGAGGTAATTTTATTGTGTAGTCATAGATGAATCATCTTAATCATTTATAACTAAAGGAAACCATAATGTAAGATGTGGAAGTGAATAAGCACTCAATATCACATATATCTCATTTATCATACATGATGATAAATACTAGTTGTATGCTATAATATAAACATTTTTATACCCATATCACTGGTTTCTACTTAGGGATATCATAAAATAAAATATCCTTATTTTATTTCATTTCTAACAATATCCCACTTTCACTAAAATCCCTTAAGGAATTTATATAGAAATTTATAATTTTTTGTGAATCCATCCAAATTTCTTTGGATATTGTTTATCATAATCACTTAATTTTGTAAAAAAATTATTTGTAAAAAAAATAATCCTTAACCTAATTCCTTAATATGAAAAACTATGGGCCATTTATCATAAAAAAATATAAAATTAATATTTCATATTTGTAAGAAAAGAGTGGCATATAGAAATATGTTAATTTTACTCAAACTTCAAAGGGTTTTATTGTGATCTCAATAAAATATACACATATATCCATATAAATAAGTCTATTTTAATATATAACATGTGTATTATTTATATACTTTTATAATCCCTTTTTCCATATAGTGACACTAGTTTTTTATATTTTTAACCCTTAAAATATTTTCTATTATATTTTTTGAATGGGTTTCTGAGCAGACATGAATTTATGAAATCTTTTAAGCCACAAAAACTATATAATAAAAATAATATATTAATTTTAGTACTAATTAATTCATAATAGTTGTGATTTTCCTTCAAATAATATCCTATAATGGAAAATCCAAACTTGTGCGTTTATTCAGAGTGGGTTTGTTACCCTAGGTATGGTATAATTTTTCTTCTCACTAGGGTCCATAAGATTGATCCATTACATATGGTGTTAGTTAGTGAAACTAATAAGGTTAATTGATTGAATGATCATTTATCATTGAAACACTATATCACCCTCCCCCCACCCCATCTTATTTAAACATCATTCAAAACTCTTAATATGGTTATTCATAAAAACCCTACCATGAGATAGGGAGTTATAGAATGATATTATTGGATAGATAGATACCTAGAGATTTTGAGAACATTTTTATCAAGTAGGATCGACAATGACATTGGAAACTAATGTATTCTTCACAAATAATAGATCTAACCCATGTTATGGATTTGTTATTTCATTTTTTTCATTCTTTATTCCAATTTATTATCAAATTTATTTTAGTCCTCCAATATTATATTCTCAAAACCTTTAACAATGTATTATAGATTGATATTTATTAATAACTGACATTTTTATTTTTGGTGACAAACATGAGTGATGGTTATCGAATTCAAGTATTTAACCTAGGGTCCAACCACCAAATCCATTTCTCACACCAGTATAAAATTCTACCAAACATAATATAAATTGCATTCATAATAGGAGATGATTCACGAATGGTTGGATAGCTGGCTGGAAACACCCCATCCTCTCTCTCTTCTTTTTAATCTATCAGTGGTAGGGTGATGTGTGAAGGGGAGAAAAGAAATATCATAAATAGTGACACAACACACCAAGTACAATGATATGGTGAGTCAATGATAGTTTCAAGGTTGTTCCAAGAAAGATAGTAACCCTGATATTGTAATGGATGATAGCATAATTGGTGGGAATTTTCCCGAGTAGAGATGTTTCATGTAATTATGTGAATGAGGTTGGATAACGGGAAACTAGGTCACTTACCCCTGCCATCTGATCCTCAAAGATTGTATGGAATAATACCTTGGATATAGTATGAACCTCTTTTAGGATAGGTGGAATGTGGTCCTCACCATCCGAGCTAACCAAATAGTGCACAATTAAGCTCACATTAGCCTAGGAAGCTAGTACGTGTAGCCGGATTGGTGACCATATTGGGTATGTTCTACCCAACTTGACATAGTAAATGAGTAGACTTGTGATGTGTAAGGAAACTGCATGCAGCATTTATAGTCATCACACACCTATCATGGAACATTATCCCCCTCCGATTGTGCCATGTACCATTCCTAACTCCCACCACGTGGCCTGAGTTTTCTTGAGTGGATCATTTTTCTTAAAATTTGTGTTATTTATTTGTTCTATGAAAATAAATTTTTTATACTAATTTTTTTCACATAGATCTTGATTCCCTAGTTTATTTGGCCATTCAAGACCATTTTTTGTGTAATATTTCATGTTTCGGGAATTATATTCATAGATCTGATGATAAGGGTCTGGTGTGGAGATCAAATAATTCAAAGGTTTAGTACCCCTCAAGTGGCATGTGAGTGCATGAGTCCCCAAAATATAAGGTAATTTTTAGTACTCCCTCATATACTTGGTGAACTGGTCCTCTATTTGTAGAGTTTTTACTCCCATATCAATGAGCATTGGTGGGGTGAGGTTCCTCCTTTATGGTTAGTGCTCCCTAAAATGATTCTTTCCAATGGCGAGGAGTGATTCCCCTACTAAATTTTTATAGAGGTGGTGTTTTTTTCTTGGTTTGGGTTATTAGGATTCTTGGGGACACTTGAAGATTATATTATAGCTATACTAGGAAGAGCAGAACTTCTCTCTATATCCTAGTTTCTCTTCACTAGAAAATATATAGATTATTGCCTTTGATGATATATTCTTTTTTTGGTATTTTGGCTTTAAGCTAACTATTTTTATTATTACCTTCTATATGGTAGAGTCCATGGTGGAAATAGTAATAGTAGATCATAACGGTATCTGGAGGTGGTAGTAGATGGATTTATTGGGGTCTATAGATAGCTTACTGAGGGGACTTCATCATTTCTATTGGTAGGTTGTATTTTTTTATTTTCAGTTATTGGGAATGTATTTTTTCCTCATGATTATGGATAATGTTTTATTTTTATTTTTTGATCTTAGAATTTATCACGTGTATTATATATATATATATATCATGTAGTTAGTTTCATTTAATCATTCTATTTTATTAGGCTATGTGTGGAGCTGTGAGTTTTGTATAGGTTCATTAGTATAAGGCCTCTCGTCATGTGTTGTTTTCTCACTATGTGTTATTCACCAGCCTCTAGCCTATTTGAGGAGGGTTTGGGGTGGAACATTCAACTAACCACCGCCCAGGAATGGCTTGGTGGATTAATTCATGTTATAGTAGTATCAAAGATAGGTTTGTATTAGGTATGTATTTTTGAGTTAGATTTTTTGTGATGTTTAGTTTAGGAAAATAGGGAAACTATATTAAAGAGGACTCAAGTTTGGATTTCACAGTAGGGAAACTAGTCATGGTGTCATGGCTGACATTTGCATTTAACTAGACTCTAGTAACCTATTTGCATCCTGATACACCGAAACACTAATTATAGGGAAAACATTATGGTATATTCCTCATATTGTAATGGAACATTGATTTCATGTCATTCTTGGATCATATCTTTAGATGTTATTTAATAATTATGGAATATCTTGTCAAATTTTAGGATATTGGAACATATAAACCCAGTGAGGAACCCAAGAGGGGTTCATGATGGGTATTTCCAAGTGATTTACCATTCTATTAATGACCCATTGAATGACTATTCTTTATTTCAGGGGTCAGTTCATTAGGATTTTTCACTAGTAATGCAAGGATTATTGGCTCCACCCATTATATTATCAGCATAACAACCTCCTAGAGTACAACTATAAATTCTCTAACATGTTCTGTTGGTGATTATTCTCATGTTTAAGGGTGGGGACACATGTAGCCTGACCGTAATAGAGAAGTTTTTATAATAGAAATTACCCAGGTTTCAAGGTGATCCAAAACCTTATGTGATTGAGGATTGTATTGAGACTGTGCATTAAGTATTTATTCTTTTTTGGACACATAACAATCATATAGTGGTGCTACAATAAATTATTCCTTATAGTGTGGTAGGTTTTTTGTGGTATTTGATCATCTAGGCTCAGGGAGAGGCAATGATCTCTAGGACATAGTTTGATCATATTTTTTGAGGACTAATATATGGTTGAATCGATATCTATTCACATAAAAGAGATAGTAGAGTTTTAGCATGGTAGTATGTCAGATGTATGGTATGTATTTAGATTCACTGATATCATGAGGTACTCTCTCAACATGATTCAAAATATATTATTCTAAGTGTGGAAGTTTTATCATTACATCCATAGAGACATTCGAGTAGGTATTGTTCCCCTATGAATTGCCACTTAGGCCAAGGTTCTCAAGTATACCTTGGTGATGTATAGCTTCTTGAAAGATGGATAGAAGGTAGAATATTCTCGTAGTATCCACCTTGGACCAAATTCATCATCCATAGTTTTTATATATCATGCATCAAAGAAATGAAATATAATAAATTAACTTACATTGTACCATATCCAAGGATTATTATGTCAGGATTATTGTAGTTCATCTAGTAAACTAGGGGATAGGAACAGAAATTCTTGTGAAAGAAGAGTTCATTTGGTAAAAAAATACCCAACCTATTATTCATTATAGAGAAGTTAGGTCGTTGATAGACTTCCATATTAGAGGTAGTGACATGAATAAGGACCTCCTAGAGGTGGTCTGGGTGGTCCTTAGGTAGGTAGCTTTGGCATATGTAAAGGCGGTGCGTAAATCAGAGGTGTTGGGGGAGGGTGTCACTATGATCTAATTCCTCCACCAATATCCCTATTAAATTCATGTCAAGCTTATAAGGCAATAAAAAAATGACATGGATAGATATAGGCTATGAAGGGTTATGACCATAAAATACCAAACATGATATAAGGTACAATATGTGTCTTTTCTATATTATCTCCCATACTTGTAGACGATAATGTGAGAAATTCCTTTATTATTGCATCCTTATTTAATAAGCTAGATATTATAGTAGAGCCTCAAAAAAACCCATGTAGCTAGAGACTCTTATTAGAAATGATCACATGATCACCCACATCTGTTGATGATGCTAGTTTTCACTTAGTAGAGAGTGTTTTCTGTGAGACCGCTTTATAGAGGTGATAAATCCCTATGACGTCATCCTTAACATGGATAAGATATCTACATTACATGATTAGATAAACTAATTCCATTTGAGAGTAATTTTCTTTTGATATGATGGATCAATATTCTCATTTATTATTGATAAGGACCTTCAGATAAGATTAGAAGGGCCACTAACGTGGCACTAATTTGAAATTGTTTTCCACATCTTATTATTAGATTTCTACTAACTAAATTAATTATTTTTTCACTTTTTACTAAATAATTGAACTTTTTTATTTTTATAATTAAATTATTTAATTTATCAATTTTTATAAAAAAAAATGAGTTTATTGTCCTTAAAATAATTAATTTAATCGAACTAATTTTTCTAAAAAAAATAATTCATCAATTAGTTTAGTAATATTAATCTGGTTGAGTTTTAAAAAATATGACATGTTTATTAATTACTCAATTAATCATTTTATTTTCATTTAAATAACATAGTTGTTATTTTAACATTTTATCTTTAAATCATGATTAAATAAAATAACTTAACTTTAATAAATATTCAATAACATTTTATATCCTTTAAACTTTTTTTATTTTTATTTTTATTATTAATTTAATTATTTTATTTAATAATTTAGTAAGTTCTTAATTTAAGATAAGTTTTTAGTTTTTATAAATTTATTAGTCAATAGTTTTAATTTTTATTATTATTTTTTAATTAATTAATTAGTTTATATTTTTGATTAATTTAAATGTTTTATTGTAGTTAAAATTTAAGTTACCAACACCAAATATCTACTAACAATAGTTTTCAAGGAGTCATTGTTCCTTAAATCTCACCACTGGGCATTTTTTCTATTAATCTAATTTCATTAATAAATTAATTTATGTGTTAAGTTTTATGTTATAATTCTTATTTACTTATTATGTTCAATTACATTTATTAGATCATAAATAAATACCATTCTTGATTCAGTTTAGAACTCTCTCATGAAAATATTTGAAAACATGTATAACCCTTTACCACTTGAAGCTCACTTTTCTAGATCTAATGAAGTTCCACTGCACTGTGTAAGATCCACCTAAATCTAAAGAAACTGATGTCGCACCAACGTAGGACCAAGTTGTACGTCGTCTGAGAGAAGAGGGCCGATCTGAAACCCCACCTGTCGTCATCTGCTAAGTGCAACGTCTTTAGGAAGTTGTCGTAGTATATTTGAGGCCGAGAAGAATAGAGGTCAAACCGCCAGTTCATCCCATTATTGTTTCTTGCCTGGGGTGAACCGTGAACCAATGCTGAAGGAGCAGGTCATTATTGTGTTGGATGAGGAGACTGCGTCCGTGTTGAGGAGCGTTGTCGGGATGTGATGTTGGAGGAGACTACAGCAGCCACGGACGGTTCCAAAAGCCTCCTGAAACATCCCCCCCACCCCCCACGTGGAAGATGTATTGGGGCGAGAGTAAAAAAATATAATAACAAAAATTAATAAAACTAAAATAATAATAATTAAAATTAAAAAATAGATAAATTATAATAATAAATAAAATATAAAACTAAATAATTAAATAAAATAAATTATAAAAACTATTAAAAGTTTATAAATTAAATTAAAACAAAATAACATAATCAAATAAATTTAAAATAAAAATCATTAACCAAAGAACAATAATTAAAATAAACTTATTTAATTTATCAATAAAAATAAATAATTAATATAATAAATAATTTTATCCCAAAATAATAGTGTTAAATCTTAAATAAGGAAATTAAAATATCAACTTTAATGCTGTTAATAAAATAATTTCGTAATTAATAACAATGATTAAAGTTTTAATAAAGATAATTAAATATCTTATAAATATTATTATAAACTAATTATTTAATAATAAACTAATTAAATTAAAATAAATAAATACTTTAATAAATTTAAAAATTATATTTTAAATTTTTAAATAAAGTAATTATATTATAATAATAAAAGTAATAAATAAAATAATGAAATTAATTTAATTAAATAATTAATTAATTAAAATTTTAATAATTATTTGCTTTTAATGTATATAATATAAATAAATATTAAATTATAAACATAATATTTTATTTATAAATTTATTTTATTTAATAAATTAATAAATTTAATAATAATATTAAATAAATAATAAAATTTAACAACGTATATAGTATTAATAAAATAACTAATAATTATCAACTAAAATATTTATTAATTAATTAACAACAATTAACTTTTTAATATGTAAAATAACATTAATTTAAAAATGATAATAATATTTAATTAATTTTTCTTCGTGTTTTTAATTATTTTGATTTGTTCTCTATTTGAAAATTCATTCAGGAGTTCAATACACATTCAGGTGTGTTCAACTAACTGATGGGAGTTAGTTACACGTGGTTTGATAAAGGGATGATTATTTCACTAAAAAGTCCATGTGTGCGGTGCAACAATGAAGAACCGAACTGTGTCAGTGGAAGAGTGATGGTGACATGTAGTAGATGACTGATTTTAAAGGAATGAAAGCAAAGCAGCAGGTAAAAGGGGCATGACAATTAATTTACTTTTTCACAGAGAACCAGAGGAGAAAAAATCTAGGAGACCTGGAGAGCTGTAGATCCTGGATTTATAGGATCCCCAGAGCAGAGCATTATTTGGGGAGTCATTCCCCCCTCTTGTTTTAATTCCTAACTCTATTCTAGGATGTTTTCAATTGCTAGAATGATCATGAAAGTTAATTAATTACTTAGAGTTCGTGGAATTTCTGGTTCTATTGGTTATCTTTTTATCTTTCCTTTCACATATTCATTTTAATGTATTGAAATTTGATCGGTGACTTCAACTCTAAATCTATTCATTTTCATCATGCTACTTTCATGAAAATTTCAATTACACTATCATTTGGTGAGTCTGATAGTGGATAAATTTTCTAAAATTTTAAGTTCATAAAGAAAACATCAGAACATTTGGACAGAATTTATCTATTGACTTTTTAAAAGATAAACTTTTAATATTGAACTTTTCTTATAGTGGAGAACCCCAAGAATGTTCAATCTCAATGACTTATCTCCTGAAAAGGGAAATAAATTTATCTCTTCTAGTGGATCCTTTTGCATCCATTTCTTTTCAAAAGGAATTTTTTCAAACCAGTAGAATAGAGTTTTTCCCAGGGAATTTTACCCTGATTTTTCATTTCTTAGCATTGATGTTATATGTTGTTGCTACATTTAATTTTTTATCTATTTCATTTTATCCTAGATCAAAAACAAAAAATAATTGAGTTCTCTTTACTTATTTTTAAAATTTATAAAAAAATATCGAAAAACCTAAACTAAAATTGTTTACTCTTCCCACTGCTGACAACAATGGGGTGTTTTAAAATTTTTATAGAAAATTGGTAGTTCCACCTTCCCTGTGGGTTCAACCATACTTATCACTAGACAATAGTAGTTGGAAATCAAAAAAATTAAACTTTTACCCAAACTCAAAAATACTTGGGCATCATTCACCATGTGAGAATTTATAATCGATCACCCACCAGTTGGTGAATTTGTCTTTATGTGTGTTCGACTCCTAAGATGATCATTTCCCATATAAGGTGGAGGATTTAAAATATTTTTTTCTTAAATACCTTGTTGAGAGGTTAGATTTTATGTTTATCTATACCCCAGGACCACTCTGATATCTTCCACAACTTATCTAATGGCCCGGAATGAGATTAGGTAGTTAAAGGTATATTTAGAGGATGTTTTGGTGATAGGTTTCATTAGAATCAGTTTTTCATTATGGGAAACACAAGTATTGTTTTCTAAAAAGGTAGATAAGATATTTTCTTTGTGTTGACTATCATTGCATGAACGAAGTGACTGTCAAGATCAAAGAGCATATACTAAGGATTGATGACCTCTTTAACCAGCTGAATGGAGTGAATCAGATATCAAATATCAATCTCAAATCCATTTATCACTATATTCAGGTTCATGTGGAGGATATTACAAACATTTCCTTTATATGTATCTATGACCATTATGTGTTTCTAGTGATTCCCTTCAACATGAAGAACACCCCAACTATGTTCTTTGGCCATATAAAATAGATATTTCAACCTTTCTCGGACAAGTTATTTATTATATACATCGATGATATCGTTATCAATTCACTATCAACGGATGTGTATGCAAATCATCTGATAATTATCTTGGACTTTCTTTGGGAGCACCAATTGTATAAAAATTTCTCGAAGTGAGAGTTCTAGATCTTAGATGTCCACTTCTTGGGGAATCTAATCTAAGAGGGTTGAGTTTAATTGGACCCTATAATGATCAACTTAGTACTATATTATGAGTCACTTAAGAGAATTTTCAAGGTGTATAGATTCCATGGGTTGGTATTTTACTATTGGAGATTCATAAAATACTTCTCTAGGATTGTGGGAATTATAACTACCCTTACCAGAAAAGGGTTTCCATTTGTCTGGTCCAAAAAATAACCAAAGATATTTTTAAGATCTAAATCCTAAATTTATGAGTTATCCTTCCCTATAATTTCTAGAGGATGGGTCAGTACAGGGAATTTTGTGACACCTTTAGAGTTGTCATTTGTTATGTGTCGATGCATAAGCTGGTGAATATCACTTATGGATGAAAATAGTTGAGGCTTCATGACCAGAACTACATACTTCACGATATGTAGTTGGTAATGATGTTTTTCTCCATAAATAAGTAGAGACACTACCTTATTAGAAATTGGTTTTTATTATATATATCATAATAGTCTCAAGTATATCTTTGCTCATAAATATCTAAACCTGATTCGAAGGAATTAGTTGAATTACTTGTAGTACTATGACTTCTATATCATCTATACATTAGGAAAGGGAAATTTGGTGGTTGAGTCCCTTAGTAGGAAGCATCATGCTCTATTTTTGGGAGATTAATCTGAGTAGTTTTCCCTCATTTTAGTTTTCCTTAGTATAATAGAGATAAGTGGCTTATCTTCAATCAACAGTGGTGGCCCCTCCATTTCTTCTGTCTGTTAATTCGGCCCATATGGGAGACATAGATTATGACTTTTTTTCATCACTATATATTATCAGTTGATTACCCAAATGAGGTTTTAGAAGGTGGGGACCATTTCATTGTCTTTAAAGGAAGAGTTGTGGTTCCAGTTGTGTTGCATAAAAATTATGAGGGATTTTCAAACATCACCCTTAATGGTAAAAATTAGAGTGATAAATATGTAATAAGACATGAAGTGCCAGTTTTGGTGGGAAAAATGAAACACGTTGTCATAAAGTTTATCTTGTAGTTCATCTCCTACCATCAAGTGATGGTGGTGTGTCAGGTCCAAACAGGGTTGTATCAAACCCTTAAGATTCTATGATGGAATTAATATTCAATATTAATTTATTACTTGTATGGAATTCCCTAGTTAGAGAGAGATAGAGATTCTATCTAGTTGATCATCATCCATCTATCCAAATCAACCCACTTCCTTATTATCTAGGATAAAAGTTCAGTTAATATCTTGGGATACTTTTACATATAGGATATCATTCATCTATATAGGATACCCTTAATAATAATTTTTTACCAATATATTCAACTTATGTTTTGACTATAGATAATCCTTGAGTAGAAATTTTAGACTTAGTTATGAAGGATTATAAGGTTCCACCCTCAGGATAATGGATAGAATGAGTAAACTATTTAGGTTCTTGAGGATATGCTAATGGCTTTTGTGTGGGATTTCAATTGGATCTGGTAGGATCACTTATCTTTAGTAGTGTTTTTGTTCAATAATAGCTGATACCCCATAATTTTTGTGACACATTTATAGACTTATAAGAAAAACCATACAGGTTATCCCTATATTGGATGGAGGTATGAGATTTGTCCATAATGGAGTTAGAGTTTGTGCGGGTGGTGCTAGAGAAGGTGTGGGTGATTCTGGAGAAGTTTCGGATCACTCTAAGATATAATAATTCATATGAGGATTGATGAAGAAGGTCATTGGAGTTCAATGTGGGAGATCATGGGTTTTATAAAACTGTCTAAATAGAACTGTTTATAAGGATTTATTCATGGTGTCAAGTTATGGCTGAGATTCACTGACCTATTCGAGATCCTATATAGGTTATGTGTGGTTTCTATAACACCCTTATATTTCTAAATATATTTTCATTTAAATAAACATTGTGTTCATAGATTGATTCACATGAAAAACAAATATAAAATGAGCTACAAAATATTAGATTAAAATTATTAAGAAAATTTAAGAGAAATAAAACCTCTGGTAAATAAATTGATTGATATCCATAAGAAATGAATACAAAATTGGATTAATAACACTTAAATTTTTAAAAGGGTATTTTTTAATAAAAGTAGTTTTTCTTGGTAAGTTTTATTTTCATTTAAAATATAAATTTATGAATTTATGAATATTTCATTTTACAAAATTAAATTTATTTTTGAATTCAGAATTTCAAAAAAAAACTTAAGGTTAATTTTTGATATTTTTCTAAAATAATTTATTTTTCTACAAATAGTAGAAGAATATTGATTTTTATAATATTTTCACTTTTATGATAATAAAGAATAACATAGAATTATTAAAAACTCTTTTTATATAAAAATTTATAATTATAAAGTGAAATAAATTATTTAAAAAATGCTAATTTGAATTTATAAAACCCATATTTAACATTTTTGAAACTTAAGTAATGTTTTACTAAAAAATATTTTTTATGTGCTTATATTAAAAATTAGTTTCCATAACTTGTATAAATTAAATATAAAAGAATATATTACATATATTTTATCAACATGATCATATTAAATATTAAGGTCAACTTTATTTTTGTTCATAAATGTATGATTACTATGATTAAAGTTAATGACAATAATAATGTTGAGAGAGTTATTTTCGAAGAATTTTTTTATAATGTTGTGTCAATTTTACCAAATAAATTGATATATTTTATATAATGAATTTTAGATGTTTTTTACACATGTATTCAAATATATTATCACTCATATAATTGGTTATTAACTTCATATAAAACTAAGAACATTTAATGGTAAAAAACATTTTTTCTATAAAGTAGTTTTCCATATATAAAATGTTTTAATTTAGAAGTTAATTCTAATTTATTTTTAAATGGATTTAGATTATATGGTGGTTAAATTTTGGTTCATAACATAAAATTTTGGTAATATTGGTTACCTTATATTTTTAATAAAATATAAATTACAAGACTAAATACTAGTTACCAAGGTAAAATACAAAATGGTAAAATATAGAAATATAGTGGTAAAAGACTTGAAAAATGTTTCTATCATGTGTAAAAATAAATGTTGAAGGCTCTATAGAACGTAAATCACTAAAAAAATTATTATTTACCACTTTTGGATCCATTTACCCTTTAATAATTTCATTTCATCATTTAATGAGTATTGGGTATTTACAAAAAAAACCATTTTTCTTCACTTATAAAAGGGGATAACTACCACCGTATTTTTACAACCATTAAAGATTTATATCTAAAAAAACTCAAACCTATTCTATCAAAAAACCTATCCCAATGACCTATAGTCTTTTTTATTTCCAAAATACCACGCTAAGCATCCCCAAGGTTTTACCAGTATGATAATATTCAAAGGGTGAGGAAATGCTCTCAACCAACCTCTCTTAATTATTTTCATCTTCTACCCTATCAGATATTATATATCCATAAAATTATGATATAATAAGTATAATTAGTATTCTAAAATTATATTATACTAATATAAAATCAATATTATACCTTCTTCCAATACTATTCAAAAAATGAAGACGTCGCAATGCATCTGTATAGACTACCACCTCCATAAATAGTGTGTTTTATATTTTACAACCACATTAAATGGATTCCCCAAAAGGCTTATTTAATGGAAAAAATATAATAATTACAAGATTATTAATATTTTTAAATGATAAATATTTAATTTTATACCCCCTCTCATTATATGAAATTTTAGAGTCTTATCTGTGGGTACTTGGGGACTACCACATCCACGGAACGATATTTGTTTCATTACTGTCTAACATGGATGGAATTAAAAATGTATTTAATAATTAAAAATTATATTTACTATAGTATTAACATTCTATAAATATAATATTGGACATTATTTAAATTATATTAACCATAAATGATCGTAGTAAATTTAACAGGATAAAATAAACATATCAACGCACCTTTCTTAATTTGATCCTATTTTATTAAAACTTATAAAACTGTATAAATTTTATTCTAATGGAATAATAAAATACACATGCCTCTAAAATTATGGATATTATGAAGTTATTTTATAACACTTCTAACCATGAACAATATACGAGGAAAAGTTTATATAAATTAATGAAACCACCACAAAGAACTTCCATATGCAAAAACTATTTCATAAATAAATAACATTTGATAATAAATAGATATTATATATTTCAGTATGTATGGAAAATGTTCATAAGGTAATTTTAAATAAAATTAATTTTATTATTTAGGATGTTAAGTGCATACGAAGAATGAATTAGGGTATAAGGTAAGGGTTTTTGCATTTTAATTTTGCAATGTTGAGATATGACTCATATTCACTACTTGTTTATATTTGTGATGTATATATTGGAAATGTATTTATTTTTTGATAAATTTAATTCAATTTAATATATTTAGAAATCCATTTCACATTCAATCTTTCTAGGGATTTCAATTATAAATATACCAAAGTTGGGAGGGTCTTTGTTATCTCGACTCCCTTTATTGAGTTATAATGCATTTTCTTGAACTTCTTTTTTCCAAGCTTAGTTGCTACCACACTAAGATTTTATTTATTGTTACTTTAAATTACTATTTATATATAATGATATTATTTATTAATATATTCTTAGGTGATGAATTTTTTCATAAAAAATTATATGATTGTTAAGAATAATTATCAACATATTTATCAATAGTTTCCCATCTTTGTCCATATTTTTCATTACTTTCAATGTTATGCTTCATTATTTAAGACATAATTATGTTTTATATTAATTGAACTTAACATATATCTCCTTATATTTTCAAAATTATGATTTTTTACTCTTTTTATGATGTTGGTTTTCACAATGGTATTTCAGAATATTAAAAAGGATTTCCATTCTTTTAGAATCAAATGTTTTATCATTAACTCCACATTTAATTTTTATAACCTTTATTTATTTTCAAGGATTATTTATTATATTTAATTTTTCTAAATTAAATGTTTTCTATATTACTCACTATAACTTTTTCAAACCTTTTTTACTTTTTAATGGCTCTATTATCAATGATTCCTTTTAAAAATAAAATTTTTCAAGAAATCACTTCATCATTTTAAACATTTATGTATTTCTTAAGGTTTTATTAATTATATTTATTTCAAAATATTTATTATGAAAATTCATTATTTTAAAATTTTATATTTAAAAAATTGGAATTTTAAAGTGACTGGTAACATCATCTCTTAAACAAAAGCTAAAAGTGTTTCCTAAAAACTATTATATAATATCACCTCTATTTTCCTCTTCAAATTTAATTAGATCCTATGGAGTTATGTTTTATGAATAATTTTCTAAATTTTTTATGAAATAATCCTTTTTTTATTGAAATTTGGTATCAAACAATCTAATTCTTGAATATGTTCTATGTGACGTCACTTGGAATGTTTTTGAAATCTATTTCATTTCTATGGTTACCTTATGATATGATGAGTGGTTGATTTCTTTTTTCAAAAATATGTATGGATGATTATTCTATAATGGGTGGGAGACAATATCTCTCACCAATGTATTGGTTAAATTTTTATATCTTAGGTGTTCAAATAGGGTACATTGGTTTTTTTACCAAGTCTAAGAGGGTATGCTGGTTTTTTGCCCAAGCCCAAGAGGGTTAATGAGTTGTTAACCTAAGAATTAGAAGGTACAAAAGCTTTTATCCTAATACTAATAGGTTATACAGGTATTATACCAATGCATTGAGGGTCCATGAGTAGTGTACTAAGCATAGGGGGTACATGGCTAGTAGACCATTACCAAGAGGGTACATAGGTAGTAACCCAATCCCAAAAAGGTACACTGGTTGTATCCTAATCCCAATAGCATCAGAATAGTTATATTTTTTACAATATGATGTTTATTTGTGTTTATGTTCATGTCATAAATCCTTTTTATGAAATTTTTAAATTAAATTCCATATTTATATGTAATATACATATGATTAAACTATATGGATATGGTTTTTTATCTTACACTTTTATGTAATGGTACATGTTTGTTCATTTGAGATTACATGTACTTATATCATGAATTATGTACAATACTTATTGTCCCACCTTCCATTTAATTTGATACTTCACTATTTCCTCTAGAAATGGGGATGACCTTATTGCTTAAGGTTCAAACATTCCAATCAGTTTCTAACAGGATTATTCGTAGAACTGGAAACATCCAATGATTCTATATCCATTTGGACCTACTTTCCAAAGGTAGGTGCTCATTAGTTGTGGACCAATGAGGCTTAATAATTTGCATTGGTCGAGAGGATGGGAGGTCGGACTCATCACACCTTTTTGGGGGGAATTATTGTCTATTATGGGACTCTCTGTATAGATTTAAGTTATGTTTGTGAATCCTTATTACATTACCAAGTATGAATATGAGATTTACTTAATATGTGACAATCAATAATTAATATGTATGCGATTTAGAGAATCTTTTATTTTTATTTGAGGTTCTTAATCGATTGAGAATCATATGTATTTGTTAGAGATTCTTAGTCAATGTTATCCTTCAACACATTATATAAAGATCTCTTGGTCATTATGATAACCATACTGGTTTTAAAGCCACTCAGCGAGGCACATGAAGTTTATTGTCATTCAAAAGGACATGGAGTATTTCGGAGTTGGGATCGTACCCGAAGATGGGCTACCTATGTATCCTTGTTATAAAAAGGAATCAGAACCCACGTAGTTTGGGAATTAAGATATAGTTTAACATCATATGGGACGGATGAGAATTAATGGGTGATGGTCTTGAACCTCAGAAAGGATTCCTACGTAATCCACTTTTAAGGTAGAGATCAAAGTCCACGTAGTTCGGTTGGGAATTGTGGGGATTATGTATGATTAACAACCCAAAGAGATGTGTCATGGTTACTTTTAAACTCTAACCTCACGTGAGCCATGCTCGGTGTGAGAAACAAGAGGTATCAGTAAACCTGAAAATCTGTGCCATGAAAGATGCAGCCACAAGGAATGGTATGGGGCTAATATATGTATGATTTCCCAAATAGATAAAGATCATGAATTACTTTAGAGAAGAAGCCCGGGAACAATGTCCATAAAGGTGTATGTTCTTTATGGAGATTTGGATACTCTAACTTGGGGATTACTCCTGAGGAGGATGCCCAAATTAAGAGGGGACTTGTGAATGGGTTTTATTCCTGAGAAGGAATCCCAAATCAAAAGAAGTTAAGACTGGTTAAGGGAAATTATGACTGGGACTTGAGAACTGGGGCTTACTCTTGAGAATGAGGCCCAGGTTAGGAAATTATGACTGGGGTTTACTCCAGAAAAGGAAGCCCATTTGTTAAGGAGACCTGAGATTTTGGACTTATTCCTAAAAAGGAGGCCTAAGTTAATGGAATTTATGAGTGGGGATTACTCCTAAGGAAGATACCCAAATTAGAGAAATTATTACTGGGGCATACTCTTGAAAAAGAATCCCAGAAATAGGGGACTTGGGGCTTACTCCTAACGATGATGCCCAAATTAGAGAAATTATGACTGGGGCTTACTCCTAAAAAGGAAGCCCAGGTTAGGGAACTTCTCATCATAAAGGATGATGTTGAATGAAATCTCTCAACTTAGTGATTTAAATATATATAAATCATTATGTTTTGAGATATGTTCCATATAATTCTTTTCAGATAAGGAAACCAACAAAGGAACCATGCCATAAATGGTTTTGAAGATGGTTCTGAAGGTTAAATCTTGAAGAGGAGAGGTGGATTTGAATAAAGCAAGTGAATAGGCAGGAGGGGCACCCAAAAGGAGAGAGGTTCATAAGTCCTGCGTGGGCACGCAAGTCATGGTCGCTCAAGTATACTTACGCGACACGTGGGTACTTGCACGATGGTCAACCTGTCGTGCTGCTGCAGAGGTATTTGGACTTTCACGGTGATACCTGCGCTCCCAAAACTTTCACGACGTAGTTACACCTGCGTTCCAACTTTGGACTTGCGCGCCTTAATGCCTTAGCCATTTGTTTTGAATTTCTTCACAAATTTTATGAAAAATAAACTTACTTAAGAGTTAATTATTCAACCTTTGTGAAGATGCAATGGCTCCTAGAAGAATCGGAACTGCTGATGAACTGGCGAGCAAGAGGATTGATGATATGATGAACATTGTATTCTATGATTACTATGATATCAGTGACAGCACTCTTCTAGATTTGGCAAATTACTTGAAGAAGTATCATCTTAACTTTCCAAATAGCATCTACTTGCCTCTGTATAGGCATGGTCATCTGTAAGATGTCAACATTCCAGAGGCAAAGAATTATCTCCCACATTCTTGGTTTCAGAATTACACCAATTTTTCTTCAGCAAATATCTCAAGTGGATGATCATTTATAAATACTCAAACAGTGGAGAAGGCCTATATGATGCATCATAGCCCTTGTTCTCCAGATCTGAAACCTCAAAATCCCAAGATTCAACCACATTGTTATCCTTAAATATTCCAAAATTCTTAGATGGATCAATCCAAAGGCTGGAAGAAGATTTAGGACTTCCATCCTGGAGGAGGTATGAAGCCAACTTGGATGTGGGCATACTAGGTGCAACAAACCTGTGCAGAGTTTGTAGAGGATTTAAAAGGAGCTGCGATATATGAAGTTTTCTGGGCTGGGCAGACATATGTCTATAGGAATGATGAATTTGTGCCGGAGCTAATCAGCCACTGGAGCCCAGAAACCAATTCTTTCCATCTGAATCATGGAGAAGTAGGCATCAGTCTGTGGTATGTCCACAAGATCTCGGGGGCTCCAATTCTGGGTGACATTTATGATGAATTCATCCCTCCCAAGGCGACTTGGAATGATTTAGAGAAGACTCCAGCTTTTTCTTGGGAATTATTGAAAATCTTCCACAAGCTCAAGAGTTCAAAGGACTCCCTAAATCATTCCAGAAAGGATATTCATCCAGAGGAATGGATGAATATGTTTCTCACCAAGAAAGAGGAGAAGAATTTGAAGGAAAAGGGGCCCACCTGTACCCATCCTACTACCTACCCCAGAACAGAGAAAAGGGGTGCTCTTGGTACATTCTGGATGACCCCGAAAGCAGGAGAATTTGAGAAGTGGGGAAATGAAGTAAATCATAGAATCCCAAAGAAGACCCATCTGGCGGGCTTCTTAGCCTTGTGGCTTAGTGTTTATCTTCTACCAGTCGGGGATTCAAAGGGAGGCATCAGGCCATGGACCTTTATTATTGCAGCAAAGTTGGCTGAAAAGAAAATGGTTGGGTTGGCTACCCCCATTTTGGCAAAGATTCACAGGAGCTTACTCCATTTCTTTACGGGTAAGTCTCCTTTGAGAATAGTGGGACCATTCCAAGTTTTGTGGGGATGGATCGCCACTCACTTCAAGACATATAATGTATAGAATGGATTACATGTTCATGGAAGTTCCTTTAGGCCATCAGTGCAGGCATTTTTTGGAATTTCTCTATTAGCCCTTTACCCCTATGATATGTAGGTAAGGCTGAGAATGTACAAAGAATTCAATTTCTTTCCTTACAGAAACCCACCAACCGGGCGGTTTTTTGATGATGGAACCGCTGGTCTGGAATTAAGGGTGTACATGTTGGCTTGTAGAGATGGTGTACTGGCCACCAGGATTGACGGAGAGGTTATATGTGAGGCCTATGCTTTATACCAATTTTCATGCCAATTCAAGTGTCTGCAGTAGACTGTTGTATCCCCTACTGTGCATGTTAGGTTAGAGCATCATCCAATGGTTTCCCGAAAACTATGGTTGCTGACATATATGGAAAACATCATGGAAGTGTTTGATCTACCAGATGATAAAGTGGCTAGTAACTTGACTACATGGTATGCCGAGAACTGGATAGCATCATACCCTGAAGTGGTGTTGAATCGTCCGGTTCATCGGGTGGGGAAAAAGAAAAGAAATGTAGAGAAATAAACCCTTAATCTGGAAGGTGAATCTTCCCCCACCTGGAGCTGATTCACCAGGTTCATCACCTAGGGCTGACTTGTCGGATTCCCAAGATGGGGATGATGAGGTACAACATGCGGCAATGTGGCCCCATGCCAGGTATAATCCTCCTGTCAGAATCAACAGACCCACTCCATCGACTCCTCATGAGTTAATTCATTGAGACAATTTAATCGCCATTACTTTATAGAGCAACAAGTTTTATTTTCTTATCTTTTATCTGTAGTTACAAGAGATGGGAAGAAGCTGAAGTCTAAGATTGTAGGACCTTCCTCAAAGACTTCTGGTACACATACTAAATATCTACGACCAGAGGCCATCCAGACATGGCAGAGTTTATATTGTGACACTGAAACTACCTGGCTGGATCTGTGCAAGGGGCTACAAATCCCTAGAATAGGGAATCTTCGAGCTTCTACAGATATTCGTACAAGGATAACCCCGATAAAGTGCGGGCTTACATCCGAGAGCTGTAGATACTCATATATTCCACTGATGATTCCATTCCTGTCACCAAGCGGGTGAAGGAAATGATAGATCGCCGCGCCTCTGAGAGGACTGGTGGTTCTGGAGATGAGGAGTGGTACGATTACGTGGCTCCTGAAGACTTAAGTTTATTTCATTATTTTCTTTGCAACTTGGATTCAGTAAAATCTTTGTTTATTCAAGGAAATTAATTTCTCCATCCTATAGCTTGCAAAGAAAGGAACTGCTAAGGTTCCTTCACCATTGTATAGCCCTGGTGGTACTGCCATCGGGGCTAATGAATCTCCTCGTGAGCCAGGCGAGATATCTCCAGGCCAGCAAGCCATGGATGAGGAGTTAGACATGGATTTTAACATTCCAATTCATGTATTTGGAGATGATGAGGCCAACACTCCTAAGAATCCAAAGAAGCAAAGGCATCGAAGGAGGAAATCCACCACTAAATGTTTCATCAGTAGTGGTAAGTCCTTCGGATATTCATGAATATTATCCCATGAAAAGATTGCTTATACTTCTTTGGATTGTAGGGGTTTCTTCAATTTCACCTCTGAGGGGGAGGACTGACCCTCCTTCGAGGATGACGGAAGGTACTGGTGAACAATTACAAGTTCAGGCAGACTTGGCTGCTCCTGGAGAAGAGCCAACGTCTGTTCCCAATATCCCTCATGGTGTTGTTGTAAGGATAGAGGAGCCTACTTCTGGTAAATTAACAATGCTTCATAAGATGTTGAATGAAAATATCAACTGACTTCTATTCTGTGATACTTTAGGTTCAACCCTTGTACTGGAACAATTAGCGGCCACTGCAAATGATGCTGCAATTTTATCTGAAGATGTTGTCCGAGATCAGAGGTCGCAGCATGAAGGTCACCAAGAAAACGTATCAAATGCTCCCACTGGTGAGACTAGCCAGTCATCTGAGATAACATTGGATGAAATGATGGAACTTGGCGCATCTTTTGAAAAAAAAATAGATCATGTTACATTACCATGAAATTTAGAAGATTTTGGACGTGAGTGTTATCCTTCATCCTGTTAAAATAACTTCTTATTACATCTCTGACCATGATTGGTTCAAAATGTGCAGTTCCATCTGAACAAGCTGACGAACTGCCAATGACTGAAGGGGGTACAGATAACCCTACTATTAAAGAGACACTAGCTCAAGTGGAGCTGAAACCAATAGAGCTTCCTCAAACTCATCCTGAATATCCTGTTGAAGCTAGTAATGATGGTGAGGATCCATATCATGTTGTTGATCTACCATTGGGTAAGAGATAAAAATAATTGTGGCTACACTTAATTTGAGAGATTTTCAATATAATTTTTTTATCCTTTGAAACTAATCAAAAACTTTCAATTAACCACACAGGGCCATCAATTTCAATGGTTAGATATGGAGGTGAAGTCCTGGCCTCTGCCCCAATGGGAATAGAAGTAACAAGGGTCAAGGGGGGAAGGAGCAAAACAGGGCACTTCTCTGAGTGTATTAATCCCGGATTATATTCGCCCATGTGACAGTGATGCTGAGTCAGAACCGGAAGTACAAAAGGCGCTCCAATTTTCATGACGCAAGTCATGGAAGAACATATGGAAGATCGTATATGAAGTGCCTCTAGAAGAGCTGTCATCAAATATCCCCTGCCTATCATCCCTGTTCGTCATGTTGGGACTTGGCGGTTTTGGATATAAAGATATCCATGCCATAGAGAAACAAGTCATCCTAATAAGGGAGCAGGAGCAGAAGTACCGTCAATATTTGATCAGGGTAAGGCTGTTATCCAATATCAGAAAATTTGAGGTTGCGGTGTCCCGAGCTGAGGCTAATCATGCTGCCAAGTTGAAGGAGCTGAAGCATAAGATCAAAGAGAAAGTCATCCAGCAGATGCACCTTCAGCAACAGTTAGATTCTGTTACTGGGGAACTTGACCAGATTAACAATTCACTAGAAGGAGATAAAATGAATGGTATGAAATCCATTGTGGATGCCAAGAAAGCACTCCATCAAGCTGAAAAGAGTGAATCGGTAGAGTGCATGAGCTTCAAGTGGTTGCTGATGAAGCTCAGGATGTTGTAAATCAAATGAATATTTATGTTGACAACCTTTTTTAATTCTTGGAAAAGAGAAGAGACTCAAGTCTGTGGATATCCTTCTAACTTTTGTGCATCAAATGAAAAACACTTTCATCTTCAATCATTTTTGCATGCCTTCTTTTTCTACTTGCTTTAAATTTTTACCTAAGCCAATGGGCCTAGTAATCATAGTTTGATTTTTTCTATGATTATTATAAATAACCCTACAAACATTGAATCTTTTTAGTTGTTCAATATTACCTAAATCATACAAAGTATATGTTTAGTGAGCTGGTACTTAACTTCTGTTCAAAGTTCCCTTGTCTTTTGTGGGCAGTTTAAAGTCATGCACATCGGACATAAAAAGGATAATGTTTATGGTCGAAATATCTTTGACCAAATGGATTAAAATTGACTCAATTCCTTGATGATTTATCTGAAAACATATTACCACACTCATGAATGGGAGAAAATATGTAAACTATGACTTAAAAAATTTTGAATCTGAGGAATGATACAAAAAAGGACTAAAAGGCATTAGAAGAAGTATTTCCCAAGAATGAAGTTACCACTATTTAACAAACCCGTTAGGGGGTTGAATTATGCAGGGCCGCATAAGGGCATTGGATGCATAGTCAAATAATAGCATCTTTTGGCTGACTGGTCCATTATGTAGACTACTTATGCAAGGCCGCCTAAGGGCATGTGTTGTATAGTCAGGCAAAAAAACTCTCAGAAATTTTACCGTTCTATTGTTAAAAATCCTAGTGAAGGTTTATGGAGATTCAAATTTTTCAAAGCACCAATTCTGCTATATGGAAAGAGGTACTTGAATATGGAGATGATATTTCCAATCCAGATTATCAAAGAATTGAATGAATATTACTCCTGCGAAGGTCTGACCCAAATGTAGGGAAGGGAAATATAAACCATATACTTGAATAGTTTCATATCATGAAAAAGAGTATGGGATAAATATGTTAAGGATGGATATTTTTTCGGATCCCTACATATTATCATTAAGACCAATAAGGACAAAAAGAGGTTTTTTTCTCCCAACAATGAAGTTACCACTATTTTAAAAACCCGTTAGGGGGTTGAATTATGCAGGGCCACCTAAGGGCATTGGCTGCATAGTCAAATAATAGTATCTTTTGGCTGAAAAGTCTGTTATGTAGATTGTTTATGCAAGGCCACCTAAGGGCACGTGCTGCATAGTTGGGCAAAAGAACTCTCGGACTTCATACATTTTGTGTCCAGAAGTCAAGAAAAGGGTTATGAAGATCTGGAAGTATTTAAGGTTAGGATTATGACACATGAAAATGAGTATTTTCCAATGCATGTAGAGATACACAGACCAATGCTAACCATAATCATGTTGTGGTTGGGTCCTAGATTAAGGTGTTGGACTTCACTACATATCCCATAAGTATTGGAATCAAGCCAAATGTAGTTCTTGAAATACAGTTTAACTTCATGTAGGATGAGAGTCCAGGAAATCTTAGTTTAGGGTCATAGAGCTCGGACCAAGGGGGAAGTTTTAGCCAAGGGACTGAAAGTGGAATTTGGAGTTAGTCCCAAAGACTTGGGGCTAGATTTGAGGGATGTTTGAACGTTCCTATGTATCCCATAAGGATGGGAATCAAGCCGCACGTAGTTCTTGAAATACCCTTTGTACAGATTTGGTTCATACAAGTGAAGGGTGAAAGGGGACTTTAGTGCAATGATGGATTGACCCAAGATAAAAGGTTTGGGCATTGCCATGTATGCATGTAGTCTTTGGAATATAACATGATTAGAGATCAATGTAAATAATGATTCCATCTCAGGTGAGGGTGTCAAAGAATGTTGTAGTTTATTGTCGTACAGGACAAAAAATGAGAATAGTTTAACATCATATATCAAGGACGATAGTGAACCAATGTAAAAGGTATTGGTTTTGGGGTTGCTTCACATATCAACCTCATATGAGATGGAGGTGAACCGATGTGAAGAGATTGATTTTGGTCTTGAACCTCGGGAGGTTTCCTACATACCTAGCCTAGAAGGAAAGGATCAAAGTCTGCGTAGTTCAATTAAAGAATGAATTTGAGATCAAGTCGTTCTTGAGGATAGCGACCTAAAAAATAATGTCAGGACTTACACATGGTTAGCGGCCCAGAGAGGGTGTTATGGTTGAAGTTTACTCTAAGATAACGTGAGTCATACTCGGTGTGAGAAACAAGAGGTAGCAACAACCTTAGTGATGCACTGTTTAATGTAATGTAGTATAT
Organism: Viscum album; assembly: GCA_963277665.1. NCBI lineage: Eukaryota > Viridiplantae > Streptophyta > Magnoliopsida > Santalales > Viscaceae > Viscum > Viscum album. The sequence continues at coordinate 268,257,553 of OY728158.1, forward strand.
ATGAAGGGACTATGCAGTTTAAAGTCTTTCAGTGAGGACTATTGGTGCAGCACAGTTTAGTGTCATGTAGCAGGGACAAGATACAGTTTAACGTCATGTAGGACGTATTTAAGGGACTTTGTTTAGTTTTACATCATGTAGGATGAATGTAGTGACACAGTTTAACATCATGTTGGACAATAAGGGTGTTGTACAGTTTAGTTTCCTGTAGCTAAGATGATGGGAACAATACATTTTAATGTCATGTTGGACGAAAGGGGGACTATGCAGTTTAAAGTCATGCAGTAAGGACAAAAGAGGACACAGTTTAACGTCATGCTGGACGTATTAGGGACTTTTTCACAGTTTAATGTTATGCTAGACGAAAGGTACTTCTGTAGATTTTAGCGTCATGTAGCTAGGATGTCACAGTTTAACGTCATGTGCGACGTAAGGGACTATGCAGTTTGAAGTCTTGCAGTAAGGAAAACACAGTTTAACGTCATGTTGAAAAAATTGAAAATAGTTTAAGGTCATATGCATGGACTGTCGATTCTAAATTTGTATTATACAAAATACTTCTTCAGAAATCTAGCATTGGTTGGAGTCATAATGAGTTCTCCATCCATTGAGATTAAAGAATAAGCTCTATTGGAGTAGACCTAATGTATTGAATAAGGTCCTTCCCACTTTGGCTCAAGATTGGGAGGTTTCTTTCTTGGTATCATTGGAGTTCTGATAACCAATACCAATTCTCCCTGAATGAATGAAAGAAGACAAACTTTTTTGTTGAAAGCTCGTGCTATTCGATTTTGATAGACTTCCAAGTGGTGCAAGGTGCGCAATATTTTCTCATCAAATCATTCCAATTCATCCAATCGCTTTTTAGATTTTTCATTCGAAGATGACTGATCAGAAATGGATACCATGAGTGAGGGTAATTAAACCTCAATGGGAAAGACTGCTTCTGTTCCATATACCAATGAGTATGGAGTTGACCGCATTGCAGTGCGGGTGGTGGTTCGATAAGCCCATAAAGTATGAAAGAGTTTACCAGGCCATGATTTATTATCTTTATCCACCATCTTTTTTAGTATATGTGAAAGAGTATTGTTAAAGGCTTCTATTTGTCCATTAGCCACTGCATGATACCGAGAGGAATGGTTGGATTTGATGTTGTATTCTTGATACAACTTCCTTAACTCGGATGAGCAGAAGTTGGTGCCATTTTCCATCAATATGGTATGAGGGACACCAAATCTGGTAATGATGTTAGACTTGATGAAGCTAACAATGGTTTTAGAACTAACTTCTTTGAGAGGTATTTCCTCTACCCATTTGGAAAAGAAGTCAGCAGCAGTAAGAATGTACTTAAACTGCTTGGATGTAGCTAAAGGATATGATCATACTACATCCATTCCCTATGTGGAAAATGGCCATGAGTATTTAGCTTTATGAATCAACTCTGGGGGTTGATGAATGAATTTGGCATGTATTTGACAAGAATGACACTTCTTTATGAAATCAACACAATCTTGTATCATTGAAGGCCAAAAGTATCCAAGCCTTTGAATTTGATCAGATAGTCTATGTCCAGACTGGTGGGCACCACAGACTCCTTCATTCACTTCTTTCATGACAGCCATTGTCTCTTCACCATCAATGCATCTGAAGAGAATTCCATCAAAACCTCTTCTGTAGAGAATTTTCTCTAGGTGATCTAGGCAATCATAAAGAGTAAAATTGACCACACATCACCAGATTTGTTCTCTCTTGGATCTATCAGGTGGAAGTGTTCCATTTTGAAGGTATTCCCTAATATGTGTCATCCATCTGGTAGTATGACCATATGGTTCAGGAATGGGACTAATTTCATTGATTTCCTCAGTTCTGGTTTGAACATAAGGTTAAATTATACGGTGGTGGGAAATATTGATGATTTTCTCATACCGATTTGGATCTGTCAAAGTTGTTTCTATATTAGCCAATGCATCAGCTTGGGCATTTTTTGATCTCGGGACATAAGAAAATGTTGGTTCCGAAGGAAATTCAACCATTAAATCTCTGACGTAATCATACAAAGGGATTAGTTCTTCTTTTCTGAATTCATAATCCCCATTTACTTATTTGATTACTAGGTCTGAATCACCTTTCACCTTTAAGTGATTCACTTGTGCTTGATGCGCCAATTCTAATCCTACGATGAGAGCTTGATATTCTGCTTCATTATTTGTACTGCCTCCCAACAATGAGAAGGAATAAGGTAGCACTGCCTTTTTCGGGGAAATATGTACAATTCCTAATCCAACTTTTTTGAATTTAGGATCTTCCATTTTCTTCCCTGTTGGACTTTTGCAAGCACCATCAAAGTACATTTCCCATGTTTGAAGATAATCTTGTATAGAGAAGACTTCCCCATTAAGAAGTTCAATATCTGAAGATGTATCTTCAACTGAAGGGTGTTCAGCAAGGAAATCAGCCAGAGCTTGGCCCTTTATTTCCTTTTGAGACATGTATTGGGTATCAAATTGCTGCAAAATAACTACCCACCTTTCTAGACGTCCTGTAAGAATTGAACGACTAAGGATGAATTTGAGTGGGTTATTGTGAGATACCAATTGTTCATCATGATGTTTCAGGTAGTGTCTCAATTTTTTAACCGCAAAGATTAATGCTAGGCAGCACTTATCAATATTTGAATATTGGTTTTCTGCTTCAAGAATACTCCGACTGAGATAGTAGTGGTTGTTTTCATTCCCAGCATCATTCTTCTGGGCAAGTAAGTCACCCAATGATCTCTCTAAAGCTGTCACATATTGGATAAGTGTTCTTCCTTCAACAGGTGGCATTAATACTGGTGTACTCGAGAGATATTTCTTGAGAATATCAAATGCCTCTTGGAAATCTTCGGTCCACTGGTAAGTTACTCCCTTCTTCATCAATTTGGTGAAGGGTAAGCTTTTGCCTGCCAAATTAGTGATGAAACGCCGAATATTGGTCACGTTTCCTTGAAGTCCTCTCAATTATTTCAAATTCTGAGGAGGTGACATACTAAGGATTGACTTTGTCTTCTCAGGATCGACTTCGATACCATGATGGCGTACAACAAAGCCGAGAAAGTTTCCTGAGGTTACCCCAAAAGCACATTTTAAGGGGTTCATCTTCAAATTATGTTGTCAAAGTTTGTGGAATATGACTTCCAAATCAGCCAAGTGATTAGAACGTTGTTTGGATTTAACCACCAAATCGTCCCCATAACATTCAACGAATTTCCCTAAAATGGGTTTGAAGATACGGTGCATGGCACGTTGATATGTGGTGCTTGTATTCTTCAGGACAAAGGGCATTACCCGATAGAAAAACACAGCCTGAGGGGATCTAAAAGATGTAGATTCTTCATCTTCTAGAGCCATTCAGATTTTATTATATCCAGAATATCCATCCATGAAGAAAAGTGACTCATAGATAGTTGTTGCATCAATTAAAAGTTCTGTAATCGGAACTGGAAAATCATTCTTAGGACAATGCCGATTAAGATCTCTAAAATCAATGTAAACTCTAATTTGTCCATTCTTCTTTTTCACAGGGACAATATTATCCAACCATTTGGGATATTGAACTTCTCTGATGAAGTTATCTTTGATAAGATTATCCACTTCAGCTTCAATTTTGGAAGCATAAGTTGGGTGTGTTCTTCAAGCGGCTTGTTTGAATCCTCAATGTTCATCTGGAAAACCCAAATGATGAGTAGCAACATCAGGATCAAGACCTGGCATCTCTATATAGTTCAAAGAAAATATATCTCAATTTTACTTTAAAAATGAAATATACATTTCCTGCTCTTCAAGAGTCATGGCTGCACTAATTAAAGTGGGGCATGGATATTCTTTTGTACCCATATTTATTTCTCTCAGTTTATCTACAGTGGTAGAGATACCCTCTTCAAATGATGGAGGAGCATCCCTGAGATCTTCCTCTTCTTCTTCAACACATGTTATCTCTTCTGCTTCTACTTACATAGTAGATAATGAAGTAGAATTTCCATGATCAGGAGAGATGTTAAAATTTGAACATCTTGAAGGAGAGGCTTCCATTTCTGACTCTATTGATAATGAAGGGTCTTCCTTGGGTAATAAAGGGGAGCTGTTGGATTGAGAATTGACATCATCGTTCACCACTAAAATTGCTATAGCTTCTTATGGACGAGTTAGAGAAGTATAGACTTGCTGTATTTCAGCAGATGAAATGAAGACATCCCCATTTGAGCTTTCATCATTTCTTGGTAAATCACCAATTTCTCCCATGCTGTCTGGCTTGATTTCTGTAATTGACATTATGGAATTTTCCATAAAATTATTTGGATTCAGGTCTATCATGTCAATTTGATTGATAGGCAACACATAATATGTACTCACACGTGGGAATGGGTTTACTAGAATCTTTTTCAAACTATATAGAGCATTAACCTTGGTAACCTCCCTTTTTGTGTATTTCTCCTTACCCTTAATGTGATATAATTCTATCTCAATGTATTGAGATTCACATGTTTTGAAGGGGGATTTATCACCATACAATGTCCCAATTTGACCATCAAAACAATATTTGAGACAATGATGGTATGATGAAGGGACAGCTGCATGTTGATGTAGCCAAGGTCTTCCATGCAAAACATTGAATGTTGTATCATTATCAACAACCATGATATATAAATTGGATACACGGTCTCCAAACTAAGTTCTGAGTGTAATCTTGCCCAGTGGTTCTTGTTATTTTTTATTATATCCTTGCAACATCAAAGTAGAAGAAGATAAATCAGATTCTGTAAGGCCCGATCGATGAAGTGTGCGAATGGGGATGAGGTTGACTCCTGGACCATTATCAATGAAAGCTCTTCAGATGTCCACACCATTGACCTTGCCAGATAAATACAAGGGTCTAATATGTCCATAAACGACATCATCTTCATATTCATCTGTAAAAGATATCACTGCATGGCATTCTGGAGGATTATTTTAAACATGATAGACTTCAGCCGCAGCAATTTCAGTTTCTAACTCCCGAGGACTTGAAAAAGTCTCAATGAGTGCCTCCCAAAGATCCTTGGAAGATTCAAGGCATCCAGAATTGATAACATGGCCGATAATTGGGAAAAATTCTTCAAGAAATCATATTTTTGATCCAAAGTTCTGCGTTTTCCAATAGAAACATGTGGTTTTGCAGGTGCCTTATAGGTTGATTCTTTAGAAGTATATGCTTCTTGTATCGGTGTAGGAGTTGAAAATACTCATGAATTTGGAAGATTAGACCGAATATGTCTATTTACTTGCTGAGAGGAAGAAGGTGGAACCTCTAACCGATCCTCCAAAATAACTGTACCAGGACTGAATCTATTATTGGTGGAAGAATTTGCTTGTTCTTATTGAGCCCGCTAAAGGGCTCTTCCATGAGTTTCTACTGCATACACAGTTATAGCAGGGGTAGAATTGGAATAGTGGTTTTTGGGATATCCATGTCTTCCTCTGTATCCCAGACCTCTGGAACTCCCTCTATTTCCTCTATATGATACAGGGAAATCAGGCACATCAGGATCGAATCTAGGACTGGCATAAGGATCTTTTAAATGAATCATGTTAACATAACAAAAGGTCAACTCTTCATCTGATGAAGATTCTGCCTGATTAGCCCGTTTAGGTTGTACCATTTTGCAGGGCGGTGCCCGTGGCTTCAAAGTAGATGGCATAAAATCTGCCAGAGTTAAAGACAATTTGAGCTTTGACATGATCTCATCTTCTTCTAATTGTTCCTCTTTCTTTGAATTATTCCGTTTCTTTGAGGATTTTCCCTCTGATGAAGAGGGTTTGTTGTGGTATTCACAGCATAAGACACAATTGGTTTCTTCAATTGCATTCGTAAAATGGCATGAGTTCAGTTGATCATTTTTTTGACCATCCAATCATCATATTTCTACGCATTTTTGTATTTGAATTTTCGCCACTCACCTTCTTCCTCTGGATTTTTAGCAGTAACCCATCCTACCTAAGCTGAAGAACCTTTCAATTTGACTTGTCCCAAGTCGACCATCTTTTTTAGGAGGTCTTTGAAGAAAAAAAACTCCTGAATGGGATACCCCAACATTTGATGAAATGGGAAATAATTGGGACGGTCTTCATCTCATTCCTTGTTCAGCCTTTTGGGCCTTGTCAATTGAACCAAGTTATTTTCTAAAGCCGAAATGAAGTAACCAGGAACTTGTTCATTTCAGAAAGATTAAACTTTTCTCTTTAGATCCTCAAATTGTTTTCATCTTTGATCTCTTTGATCATCTTGACGAAATGGCCTTTGTTTTTGACACTCAAGAGGTGGTGCCCTTCGAGAATATGAAGTCCTTGAAGTAGAAGAAGGTACAAGAGCTTGTTTAAACATAACTGTAGCAGTCTCTGCTTTACCCATTCTTCATCCTGGAGCTGATGGAATTACACGAACTTTATCCTTAGTCTTTATAAGAGAGTCTTCAATCTGTTGAGCGATTGAATTAAGGTCTCGAAACCCTCCTGTGTATTTCACAGGGATCAATGGTGTGTGTAATTCATCACGCAGATTTTCCATATAGATTGGAAATAATTCTTCTTGTGGGAGTGGTAAGATCAGGGAATATGTTAATCCCTTTCAGTGAGCAATGGAATATGAAACCATTTCATTCTCCCTTTGCTTACAATTTTTAAGATCAAAAACTATTGTATTTGGAAAAGTTGAGCTGAATTGAAGAAGGAATCATTGACGAAGATCCTACTTTCTGGTAATTGGCTGGGATTGCAAGCTTGTATACCAAACAAAAGCAGGCCCTTATAATGACTGTACAAAACACCTAAGCTTAACTGCTTCTTGTTGCTGAGGGCTTCCCATCATAGGATCGCAACGAGAAACAAAATGTGTTAATTGTTGCTCTGGGTCTTCCGAACCATTAAAGATTGGGAATGTGGTACTTACAAAATTTGATGGGGGAGGAATTGCATCAACCCATTCAGGGTAATCTCTCTTCTCTGGTTGAACTGGTGCACGCTTTCCTTCCATAGCTTCTATCCTAGCTATTAATGACTCAATGGTAGTTATTAACTTTTGAGAAACATCTGGTTGAGCTTGGACCTGTGCAGGTGAAATAAATGGAGCTTGGATAGGTGTAGCGACTGGGACTGCCACGGATGGTAACACCACCAGTTGTTGTTGCACCTGACCCATAGAATTAGACCTGTGAGGGTATACTGGTATGGAAGGATACTCTTGATCCATTTTATAAGCTGCAACATATTCCTTTGGCTGACTGACTCCAGCACGCTTAGGAGGAAGACTACTTTGAAGTAGTTCTGCATTCAACCTCATTAATTCCTTTATTTCCTCCTCTTATTGTGCAAATCTTTTCTCTAATGAGAGAGATTTTCCTTCTCTAGAGGAATGGTGGGACGTAACCTGATTCTTTTCTTTCCCCTTTTTGGGTCCTTTTCGGATAGGGGGAAGTTGGTTATTTGATGGAATACCCAATTCTGGGTAAGCCTTTGATTTCTTGTACACACACCTTCTTCATTTGTGTCTGTGTGTACAACTTCTTGAGAAGAAAATTCATCATCTAATACCTCTGAGTGATCCTCATCTGGGGTATCAGCAACAATGGAATCGATGAAATTAATTGATTCATAACGCATTGCACCTATTCTATTGGCATTTCTATGATATTGCATTCTTACATGTCCTTGTTGAGACACTGCATTTTGCTGATTTGATCCCTCAGGAACTTCTTGACGGACCGTAATTTGGAGGGAATCTCCTGATAATTTGGCTCTTCATTCCTCCTGTGGCTTCTTCCCTAATCGAGAGAAAACTGACTTTCTCTGAGGAAAAGATTGAGGATTTGAAAAAGTCCCCAGTCCGGTGGACTGGAGCTGTTCCTGCTCAACTCCTCAAATCCTATTGGTTGATTTCGAGGGTTGGGTTAAAAAAGTCCCCAGTCTAGAAAGCTGGGGTGGTTCTTGAGATGCTACATCTGAGACTTTCTTAAAAACTCTTCTGATTTTGCGGACATTATTCCGGAAATTGGATGGATGCATCAACCTACATCAACTCAAATCACCTGGCCAAAATGACCGTTGGATGATTTCTGACACTTCAGTCACTTGATGATGTGCTCGCTCTAAACGATAAGCTTGTTCGATATTCTCGTTTTCCTGATGCAAAAGTAATTCGACAACTTGTTCTTTGTATTCCTGATTTTGAGAAGAAATAGTTGAGGCCTATTCTTGAGCAAGCCTTTGATTACAAAAAAAACCACTAGGTTGTGGTCGGTCGTGGGAAATAACATTGCATGAGACCACTTTAGGCGGGCTTTGTTGGCTGGAGAGTACAGTGAAATGCAGTGCTCCATGAATACCCCATCCCCTGATATGAATACCAGATGGGGCATTGGCAATTATCTGGCGCAACCTTCTTAGTGCACCAAGGCATGAACGCAGAAGGGCTCTCTGCTGCTTTTCAGCCTTCGGATATCGAGAAACTGAGAGAGAGGCCAAATCAACTTGGAATTGTAACCCTTCTATTATCTTGACATGATTTTCATATTCATCATCTGATAATATTTTCATTTTCAATTGACAGTCAGTTTTCCGCATGTTGAGACAAATATCGTGAATACAATCTTCTGTCAACATATCTGGAATGTCATACTGAGAGTCAGCCAAAGGCCAAAACATGACTGGTACTTCACCTTTCATCAGTTCTTTTCTCATATTTAGTACTTCCTCCTTATCATTTGATGAAGATCCTTCTACCTATTTAGAAAAAGATGGTTCTTCTTTTTTGCTTCATCAGATTCAACAATATTGGTAGAGAATTCATTTACCAAATTAGAAGATGCATGACTCAGGGGTGGTTCATAGAATGACCTACCCCCCGGGCTATCTTCTGGTTGAGAAAGTATTTCACCTGCTAGCAGTAAAGCATCAGATATGATTGTCTTCACATTTTCAAGTGCCTCAAGATAAGAGGGCTTTCTCATCACTACATTTTCCATTGGAGAATTTTCCAGGCAATGCAAATTACTACTACGGAGAGGACTTTCACAGCTAAATTCATCATCATGGGGAGGCCCACTATGGTGGGTTACATCAAAAGATGAAACCTCTTGCTCCTTAGTCTTCTGGCCACACAGAGGGTTATTGTGGCTCTCATCTGAAGATGATACTTTGAGATCGACCGAACTGTCATGAAGCAAGCCTTCATGAGGAAGTGTCTGATGTAGACCTTCAGAATTAATTTTCCCACTATTGTTAACTGAGAGAGTAGAATCTTGAGTTGCAACATATAATTTTTTGAGTGCATCAAGAACTCCAGCATAGAGCAAGGCCTTGTTACATATTGGCTCTTGATTTCATGACTGTGCTGGATGGGTCTTTTTCTTAAACGCCTTCTTACTCACTTTGGGAACCACTTGGTGATGAAAGTGGATGTTATGGGCAGGTGTATGTGCCTACTCAGGAGAAATAGTTAGTTTAGGCTGATTATCTCCACTCAAATCAGGTGTATGTTCCTGACTTGGTTGTCCGTATGATACGGGGGAGTATGCCCCACTACCCTCTTGGACTGGAACAGAGGTGTGTGTCTGTTCCGGAGTGAACTGTTGATGTGTCACTCCATTGGTAGGGATAGATTTGCATTTCTTTCTCTGTGATGCTGCTGATGCTGTTATAATATCCTCACAGGCATCCAGAATATGAGTAGATATTTTCTTCTGCTCTTTCACCATTGTTAGAATGTGTTTGGTGACTTTATCTGCTAGAATGGGGATATACGTCCATTCCGTGCTTGGAGTAGGTGTGTTTTCCTGCTCCAGTCCTCCTTTTCCTGCCAGTGAATTCTGACAGTACTCATGTGTGGGGGTAGAGAGTTGAGTCTACGTCCTGTTTGTCATTGGGGCTTTCCAATTGACTTCTCTAGTTTCTACCAAATGATACTATTGGTAGGTTTGATCAATACTAGTAGGTGTATATAACTATTGATTGCACTCTGCCGAACATGGTTGATAAACTTCCTTCAATACTGACTGACGGGGCTATTGGCAGGATTGATGAGTGTAAGTAGGTGTATGTGCATGTTTACCAGTTGACAACACATTGGGTTGGAGAGCTTCATCGTATGTAGTCAGACGAGCCTACTGACTAGCTGATGATTTATAAACTGGTGTATGTGCCTGTCTATAGTATTCCACCAGAATTTCCTAGCGGGAATGGCATGTTGCTGCTAGACGGTTCTGCTGGATAGCGGGATTAAGACGGATGGGTGTGTGTTCCCGCTCGTTGCTTGCACCAAGTTAGGTTGGTGGACTTATCTGAAAATGGAAGAGTTAAGAACTTGCTCACTGTTGACCGGTCGTCACCTCTGGTGGTTCGTCTTGCCTGCTCAGGTTTGAGGAACCTAAGCCGAACGCCTGGAGAGGACACCCTCATCATGTTGAGGGTGCACTGTCGCACGAGTCTGGCGGCGATTATTGGTGGGAGTCCTCAGGAAGGACTCATGTTTCCTTGAATTAAGGCCTTGAGTGACCTTCTCATTCACCTCCTAGGAATATGGGAGGGAATGGTGATTGTGTTCCGGGGATAACGACCCGAAACGGTTGGAAACAGTGGTTGGCACCACCTGCTTCTTGATTGCTAGTTGTCGTTGTACAGACAACCAGGGTGAATTATTGACTTGGAGGGATTTTCTAGTGGCCTCCAGAGTCTGAATAGTACCGTGTAGACAGTATTCCTTAACCAGTGCATTTGATACCCAGTGTTGAAGATGCTGAGTAGGTGATGTCTTCCTCATAGTGGACGACGATCCAGCTGGAGTAGCCGCAGAGGTATTCACAGTAGAGGCATTCACAGGTGTGAACTTTAGAAAATCCATTTCTGTGATGCATAAGATCTTGGAAAAGAGTGCATGTTTGATATAACAGACATAATCAAGATAATTTCGGCCACTAAATATTTTGGATGAGCACATATGTTATTGATTGTTTTGTTGGACCTCTCACTGAGTTTAAATAGGGGCCTAACAAATAAGAAAAACATAATTTTAACTTGGTTAAGGATTCACGATGGGTTCACCATTTTTTGTTTCCTCTGGAGATGGGGGTGACCTTTTTGCTTAAGGTTCATACATTCCAATCGGTTTCTAACAGGTTTGTTCGTAGAATTGGAAACATCCAATGATTCTATATCCATTTGGACCTACTTTCCAAAGTTAGGTGCTCATTAGTTGTGGACCAATGAGGCTTAATAATTTGCATTGGTCGAGAGGATGGGAGGTCGGACTCATCACACCTTTTTGGGGTAAATTATTGTCTATTATGGGACTCTCTGTATAGATTTAAGTTATGTTTGTGAATCCTTATTACATTACCAAGTATGAATATGAGATTTACTTAATATGTGACAATCAATAATTAATATGTATGCGATTTAGAGAATCTTTTATTTTTATTTGAGGTTCTTAATCGATTGAGAATCATCTGTATTTGTTAGAGATTCTTAGTCAATGGTATCCTTCAACACATTATATAAAGATCTCTTGGTCATTATGATAACCATACTGGTTTTAAAGCCACTCAGCGAGGCACATGAAGTTTATTGTCATTCAGAAGGACATGGGGTATTTCGGAGTTGGGATCGTACCCGCAGATGGGCTACCAATGTATCCTTGTTAGAAAAAGGAATCAGAACCCACGTAGTTTGGGAATTAAGATATAGTTTAACATCATATGGGACGGATTAGAATTAATGGGTGATGGTCTTGAACCTCAGAAAGGATTCCTACATAATCCACTTTTAAGGTAGAGATCAAAGTCCACGTAGTTCGGTTGGGAATTGTGGGGATTATGTATGATTAACAACCCAAAGAGATGTGTCATGGTTACTTTTAAACTCTAACCTCACGTGAGCCATGCTCGGTGTGAGAAACAAGAGGTATCAGTAAACCTGAAAATATGTTCCATGAAAGATGCAGCCACAAGGAATGGTATGGGGCTAATATATGTATGATTTCCCAAATAGATAAAGATCAGGAATTACTTTAGAGAAGAAGCCTGGGAACAATGTCCGTAAAGGTATATGTTCTTTATGGAGATTTGGATACTCTAACTTGGGGATTACTCCTGAGGAGGATGCCCAAATTAAGAGGGGACTTGTGATTGGGTTTTATTCCTGAGAAGGAATCCCAAATCAAAAGAATTTAAGACTGGTTAAGGGAAATTATGACTGGGACTTGAGAACTGGGGCTTACTCTTGAGAATGAGGCCCAGGTTAGGAAATTATGACTGGGGTTTACTCCAGAAAAGGAAGCCCATTTGTTAAGGAGACCTGAGATTTTGGACTTATTCCTAAAAAGGAGGCCTAAGTTAATGGAATTTATGAGTGGGGATTACTCCTAAGGAAGATACCCAAATTAGAGAAATTATGACTGGGGCATACTCTTGAAAAAGAATCCCAGAAATAGGGGACTTGGGGCTTACTCCTAAGGATGATGCCCAAATTAGAGAAATTATGACTGGGGCTTACTCCTAAAAAGGAAGCCCAGGTTAGGGAACTTCTCATATTAAAGGATGATGTTGAATGAAATCTCTCAACTTAGTGATTTAAATATATATAAATCATTATGTTTTGAGATATGTTCCATAGAATTCTTTTCAGATAAGGAAACCAACAAAGGAACCATGCCATTAATGGTTTTGAAGATGGTTCTGAAGGTTAAATCTTGAAGAGGAGAGGTGGATTTGAATAAATCAAGTGAATAGGCAGGAGGGGCACCCAAAAGGAGAGAGGCGCGTAAGTCCTGCGTGGGCGCGCAAGTCATGGTCGCTCAAGTATACTTATGCGAAATGTGGGTACTTGCACGATGGTCAACCCATCGCGCTGCTGCAGAGGTATTTGGACTTGCGCGGTAATACCTACGCTCCCAAAACTTTCACGACATAGTTACACCTGCGCGCCAACTTTGGACTTGCGCGCCTTAATGCCTTAGCCATTTGTTTTGAATTTCTTCACAAATTTTATGAAAAATAAACTTACTTAAGAGTTAATTATTCGACCTTTATGAAGATTCAATGGCTCCTAGAAGAATTGGAACTGCTGATGAATTGGCAAGCAAGAGGATTGATGATATGATGAACATTGTATTCCATGATTACTATGATATCAGCGACAGCACTCTTCTAGATTTGGCAAAGTACTTGAAGAAGTATCATCTTAACTTTCCAAAGAGCATCTACTTGCCTCTGTATAGGCATGGTCATCTGTAAGATGTCAACATTCCAGAGGAAAAGAACTATCTCCCACATTCTTGGTTTCAGAATTACTCCAATTTTGCTTCAGCAAATATCTCAAGTGGAGGATCATTTATAAATACTCAAACAGTGGAGAAGGCCTATATGATGCATCATAGCCCTTGTTCTCCAGATCTGAAACCTCAAAATCCCAAGATTCAACCACATTGTTATCCTTCAATATTCCAAAATTCTTAGATGGATCAATCCAAAGTCTGGAAGAAGATTTGGGACTTCCGTCCTGGAGGAGGTATGATTGGGTTTTATTCCTGAGAAGGAAGCCCAAATCAAAATAAGTTAAGACTGGTTAAGGTAAATTATGACTGGGACTTGATAATTGGGGCTTACTACTAAGAAGGAGGCCTAAGTTAATGGGATTTATGAGTGGGGCTTACTCCTAAGGAAGATGCCCAAAATAGAGAAATTATGACTGGGGATTACTCCTGAAAAGGAAGCCCATAAATAGGGGACTTGGGGCTTACTCCTAAGGAAGATGCCCAAATTAGAGAAATTATGACTGGGGATTACTCCTGAAAAGGAATCCCAGGTTAGGGAACTTCTCATCTTAAAGGATGAGATTGAATGACTTCTCTCACCTTAGTGATTTAAAGATATATAAATCATTATGTTTTGGGATATGTTCCACAGAATTCCTTTCAGATAAGGAAACCAACAAAGGAACCATGCCATAAATGGTTTTAAAGATGGTTCTGAATGTTGAATCTTGAAGAGGAGAGGTGCATTTGAAGAAATCAAGTGAATAGGCAGGAGGGGCACCCAAAAGGAGAGAGGCGTGCAAGTCCTATGTGGGCGCGCAAGTCATGGTTGTGCAAGTATACTTGCACAACACATGGGTAATTGTGCAACAATCAACCATTAGGGTAATAATTGGGCAAGACTTAGCTCAATCCCTTAGTATTATCCCTAAATACTTTTAAATGAGGGGTGTACAAGTTCTATTGAAGGAAAAAAGTGGCGCACAAGTGTGGCCATTTTCCTTAAGGGTTGGACACTTTGGCGCGCAGGTGTTGATTAATTTCAACACTTACGTCTTGTTCCCACTCTTTAGACCTTCCATTCTAGGTAAGAAATTACCTTATAAGTGTTTGGAATGATTTGAGAAGAGACTAGGGCACTGGGAGCTCAAATATGAGTTTCTGGATTTTTCCACCCCTGAAATAGGGGGCCCACAAGTTGTATTTATAGGCCTTTGAAGACCTTGGGAGAAAATAACTTAGGGCACGCAAGTCACCTGCGTGACCAATATGAGGCACACAAGTATACTTGCACGGCCATGATGAAACTTGCGCGACCCAAGGGAAAACAAATCTATGTTCATACCTTTGTCATTTTTTTATGTTTCTTCAAAGGATGAATCAATTTGTGTTAAGGTATTTTCATTTTTCAGTTGTTAGATTATGTGATGGAAAGTAGCATCAACATTCACCCTTGCTCATAATTTCTTATATTCTTATGATCTAACACTTGATTAAATTTTAATGATTTTTTCTCTAATTAGGTGTTTGAGATCACCCTTTTTTATTTCCTTTTTCCTAAGAAACTCTATGTAGGACTATATTTAGATGGAAGTTTTATATGGAGATAATTTGTGGGATATGTTAAATACATAAAAATGGAATACTAATATAGTGTAAAAAATATCATTTTTAATGAGAAATACATAGGAGCTAATACTCAAAGAAACTAAACCTTCAATTCTTTGGTTTTTTAGATTTTTGTGAGATTTAATGTTTAAATTATATAAACTTTTGTATATATATATTGGTAAATATATAATTGTTTAAAAGGAATATTTAAAGAGTTTTTTTAGCACTAGACCTAGAAGTGTGGGTTTGGGGTGCCTTAGTTGGTATCAGAGCCGGGTTTATATATTTTCAGTGTTTATTTTATGATTTTCTAGATTATAATAAGAAGAATTTAGTGAAACCCCTAAGAATAAGTATAATAGATAAGTGTAAATATTGGAAAACATCTCGAAGCTTTGATGAAGAAGAGAGTATATGGTTCTTGAAATTGCATCCCTATCTAGATATCGGCAAGTGTATACAGCTATCTTACAAATACACCTATGGGTAATCATCCTAAAAAAGGTTGGTTGAGTATTAACTCAACTTCACAAGGAGCATGATGAGTGAACCTAAGGGGAAACACCATCCTAGATACTCTATAATAATATTATTTGGTTTATGAAATTATATTTACAACCCATTATGAAGTATTTGAGCACACATTTATGGAAGGTTAGAGAAAACAATCGGAATATGACCATGGAAAACTTAGGTTAATCTTAAGGAGTTATAGTTTGATCCAAATATATTATAGTTGAATCAAAAGTTTAAAATTTTAAAAAAAGTGTCATTAGAGAATAAATTTTAGGTTAGATTTTTCATATTTATATTATCATTTTCTGTAGTTTTATTAGATATTATTGTAACAATATATCTTTTAGTATTTGGTTAGAAATAGGATCATGAAAATGAAGCAATGAAGGGCATGTCCCTAGAAACTCTTATAACTAATTAGGAAAGAATATTTCATACAAAATTTTGAGATAAAAGAAAAATATCAATACATTCCAATTATGCAATAAATTATGAGTATATTACTATCTAAGATTATAAGGTTAATTTCTGAGTAAAAAAATATATATTGATTTTATTATGGAATCATTACCTTATTTTATTGGTATGTAACAACTAAAATTTTTAGGATGAAATTTATTTAAGGTAGGATAATGGAAAACCTTGAGGTTTTAAACTATATTTTTCTTTAAATAAACATTGTTTTGATGGAAAATTTCACAAGAAACACTAAACGAAAAATATATGCATCATAATATATGGATATTATTAAGAAAATTTAGGAATAATAAAACATGTAGTAAATAAAATCATTTTAACCAATTATAAATACATATAAAATAGGATTAAGAACACTTAGAGTTTCAAAAGGGATTTTTTAAATAAAAACTATTTTCTTTTTATATTTTATTTTCAATTAATAGTTAAATTTATAAAAATTATAATAATATTGTTTTAAAATAAAATTTATTTTTTAATTAATCATGTAAAAATAATATTAGTGTGAATTTTTGAAATATTCTAAAATAATAGATTTTTAGGCGAATGGTGAAACAATATTGATTTTTCTAGTATAACCACTTTTTAATATTACAAGAATGAATTAAAAGTTTCTAAAAAATATTATCTAAAAAATATATATTTATAAAGTAAAAAATCATTTAAAAATATGATATTGATTATTTAAACCCACGTTTAACATTTTTGATATCTAAGTAGTATTTTACTCTAAAAAATACTTTTATTCACTTATAATAAAAAACCAATTTTCATAACTTGTAGAAATTAAATATAAAAATTTATTTAATATTTTAGATAAAAATTATTATATTATGTAATAAGGACAGTTTTATTTTTTTTCATAACTATATGATTACTATGATCAAAGTTAATAACCAAGATAATAGTGAAATGAATATTTTCAAATAATCTTTTTATTAATGTCATACAACATTATATAATAAATTGATATGTTTTATATAATAAATTTAATATGATGTTTAAACTTTTATAAAAATATATTATCACTCATTTAATTTTTTAATTAGTTTTATATGAGACTAAGAATACTTAATGGGGGAAACAACATTTTTTCTACCAAATTGTTTTTCTATAAATTAAATGTCCAAATTTTAATGTTAATTTTTTTTAATTTAATTATATTTTATGAAGCATAAATTTAGGTTCATAGAATAAAAATTTGTTAAGAGTATTTACCTTATTTCTTAATAAAATATAAATTACTAGTGTAAAAACTTGTTACTAAGGGAAAACCCAAAAAGTAAAATATAGAAATATAATTCTAAAAGACATGAAACATATTCAAAACATGTGTGAAAACAAATAGTGAAGGATTTATTGACCATATATAACCCCAAAATTAGTTATTTCCCAATATTTAATCCATTTAACTTTGAGTAGTGTCATTCCCTCATTGAAAAAATCATGGTTATTTTTAGAAAATTCGTTTTTCTTCACTTATAAAATGGGATCACTTCCCCCACATTTATCCACCAATTTCAAAGTATTATCTCTAAAAAAAATATAATATAATCTATCTTAAACCACATCTTCGTGTTCTAGAAGTCTTTATCTCAGAAAAATACCAATATGAGGAGCCATAAGGTGTTACCCATGGGATAAAATCCAAAGGAAGAGGTAATGTTCTTAATGTATCTCTTTTAGTTCTTTTCTTCTTCTACCCCCATAAAATATTCTCTATCCATGAAATTATGATAAAATAAGTATTTTTAATATTCATAAATATTGTTATAATAATTTTATATTACTTTTCTATAACCCTCTAAAACAATTTGAAAAATGAATATGGTGCCATGAGTTTGTGCGGACTACCGCCTCTATGAATGATGTGTTCTATTTTTCACAACATCCTTACATAAATGGTGAAAAGGAGGAATTTAATATATATATATATATATTATAAATTTATTAATATTTTTAAATGATAATTATTTTATTTCTTTACCCCAAAACCCTCCTTTCTGGTTCTAGAAAAAATAAGAGCATCATATGTGTACATTTGTGAACTACCGCATCCATAGAATGACGTATTTGGTTTTACATTACCACCTAAAATGAATGAAGTAAAAAATTTATTTCATATATAAAAAATATATTTTTGACACTTAATATTCTATAAATATAATATTGTAAAATTATATAAATTTTTTTAATAATAAACAGTCATAGTAAACTTTACCTCCTAAAATAAACATATCAAGGCACCTTTCTTAATTTGATTCCATTTTGGAGAAACTTGTGAAACTATATAAATTTTGTTACAATATAATAATAAAAAAACATATATCTCTAAAATTAGGTATATTATGAAGTTATTTTACAATAACTTTAGCCATGGTAAATATACCAAGTAACTTTCATAAAAATTGGTCAAACTACCACAAGTAATCATCATAAGAAAAAAAATGTAATAAATAAATAAAATAAGATAAAAAATATACCTTATAAAATAAAATTTAGATTTAAAAGTTTCTTAAATTTTTTTGATAAAATTTATTTTTTTTATTCATGACATTAGGCACACAAGAAAAAAGAATCAGTTCGAGAGGTAAGGTTTTTTCATCTCAATCATTCTTCATTGAGATATGGCTCATATTCACCTATTATTTTATTTTTTGGGGAATATATTGACCAAGTATTTATTTTTTACTAATTTTCATTAAATTTAATTTATTCACAAATCAATATCATATTCTATATTCCATGGGATTTATATTCAAAAGATACCAAATTTGTAAGGGTCTTTATTAACTCAACTCCCTTCGTTGAGTTATAATGCTTATTCTTGAACTTTTTTTCCAATATTGGTTACATCTACCCTAAAATTTTATTTCATTGTAATTATTATTCACCTTAAGTGAGAATTAATTTTAATTCAAATATTTTACCTTGATTAATTTCTTCTACAAATACAATATCATCATTGGGAAAAATTCTCATCTTCTTTAATGATGGTTTCTGCTCATTATTCATATTTTTGTTTCCATACAATGTTTATATTTATAATGAGAAACATAATTATGTGTTATCTAGTGTGACCTTCATATTTTCCTTCACCTATTTTAAAAATTAATATTTTGTACTCTTTTTATGATGTGTATTTTCAACAAAGTTATTTAAAAATATTAAAAAGGTTTTCCTTCATTTCAAAATTAAATGATTTATCTTCCACTACACGTTTATTTTTAATAACAATTATGTTTTTTAAAAAATATATTATTGAAGTTTATTTATTAAAATTAAATATGTTCCAAATTTACTATTCACCTTTCTGAAATATTTATGTATTTTTCATGACTCTATTATTGAATATTCTTCTTAAAAGTAACATTTTTAAAAATGTTTTATATTTAACTTTTTTAAACTGTTATATATTTATCAAGGCTCAGTTATTGAGATTTATTTGAAAATATTGATTTATGAAATTCCTTCCTTTTAATAGTCACTTTCGAAAATAATGTTTGAAATTAACATTTAACATCATCTTATAAGCTAAAGTAGAAGTTTTCTAAAAGACTCTTCTACAATATCACCTCTATTTTCCTTCAACTATTTTTAGATAATATAGAGTTGTGTTTGATGAATCAATTTCTAAATTATTTCAGGACATATTATTTTTTTGGTAAATTAATTTAAATATCAACTAAACAAATTCTTGAATTCATTTTTTATACCACTTGGAAATGTTATGAATCCCATTTTATTTCCATGGGTTATAAATTTATTAGCGATTGATTTCATGTGGTCTAAATATGTATGGATGAGTATTTTTTAATGTTTGGGAACTGGTATCTTTGTCTAATGAATTAGTTAATATTTTATTTCTCATATACTCAAAGAGTTTACATGGGTTATTATCCAAATTCTAATAGGGTACACGGGTAGTTATTCCAACCCCTATAGGGTACAAGGGTTGTTATCACAATCTGAAGAGGGTACAAGGGTTTTTAGATTAAGCCCAAGGGGGTACATAGGTAATAGACTAATCCCAATATGGTATATTATTAGTATCCCATGCCCAAAATGGTACATAGATAGTAGCCTACAAACAAAAGGCTGCACATGTAGTATCGAATATCTAATAGGGTGTACGAATAGTATTCAAATCCCATGGGAATGGGAATACTTTCATTTTTTTACAATATGATGTTTTTATGTTTTTCTTTCAATGTGATAAATCCGTGATATTATAAGTTTAAATGGAATAAAATATTTATATATCAATGGAATACCATTTTTGTGATATTTAATGTTTAAATTTTGGAAACATAAGTATGTTAACTTGGGGAATCTCACTTTCTATAAGAGCCAACATTTAAAAAATTAGTTTTTAACACCAAACCTAGGATTGAGGGACTCAGGTGCCTCAGTTTCTTACTTCCTGGTGTTTCCCCTATATTTTTATTGGTTTATGACTTCTTCAATGTTTCATAGACAATAAGAAACATTTATACACTATCACACTTCACTAACTCGGTGAGTTGCACCTCAAGTATAGATCCTCCATCTTAGAGTGCCTAGTAGAAATCTAGAATTGGTAGGAGAGAACTCTTTATGGATAATATATTATGTTTATGCACACCCTTGGGAAACATGAGAACATTTAGTAGAGCTCATTGGTGTGTGGGAATAGGATATGTGCACAATACCATCTAATTTTTTATTAGGGTGCACTTTTTGTGATAGTGAGCCTTGAAGGTGGGTGTGATGTAATGACTCTAATGTTTGTTGTTTAAACCCTTTGAATATTTTAAATAATATTTTTTGAGTGGTTTTTTGAACTGGACTACAGTTTCATGCATTACAGAGCCTTGATAACAATATATTGAAGATAATATATTAATTTTAGTATGATCTCATGAGTTTTCATGAGAGTTGTGATTTTTCTTTAAATTAAAGCCTCTGGTGGGAAATGTAACCATGTGCTTATATCTAAGTTGGGGGTATTAACCTAGGGGTGGTATAATTTTTTTCTCACCCAGGTCCTCGTTAGTGGGACATTATTGGTATTTTTAGTTAATAAATTAATTGAATTAATTAATTAACGAATTAATCATTTAAATTTGAAAACTTAGAACCCCTACATATTTAGACATCATTAACCCCTATAATTGGAGATAATCACATAAACCCTAGTTATAGATAGGGATTAAAGGTAGGATATCATCATACAGATCAACATTTGGAGATCTAATGAACATTTTCATGTAGAAGGATCAATAATAAATCTATAAACCAATGTTTTATTCACTAGAAATCAATAAAACCCAATATAGGGATTTTCATTTCATGTTTTCTACAAAATAAATTCCATTTTATTATCAGAATGATTTTAGTTCCCTATTCTAATTTCTTTAAACTCTTTTACATGAATAGTATAATTAATTTAATCCCTAACTACCATTTTAATTTTTAGGGCTGAACCACATTGATGGTGATTGCGGATGAGTGTTCACCTCAAATTTAGCAACCTAATTTTTTTATCATACCAGTTTCATGCACTTCAATGTCTGAAATGAAACCACTTACCATGGATAAAAGGGGTTCATGCTTAGTCAAATGACTAGTTTTTGACTTCCCCCCTCAATCCCCTCTCTATCACATTCTCCCAATCAAGTAGTAGAAAAGTGGTTCTTTGAGGGATGGAATGGCATGGATCAGATTGTGGAATTTCATAGAACATAAAAAAGGAATATTGGGGAATAGATAAGGGAAAGGTGACATCAAACGTGGTGGAAACCTTAGTGCATCAATGGAGGAAAGTTTTTTCAATGGTAGGTGGTCTGAACAGATGCCTAGGTGGAGAGAGTGTTTGAAGGTTTTAACCACAGTTTGGTGTGATGGATGCATGATAGGGGTGACTCGGTCACTACACCTGATATTACTACCCTCCAAGATTTGATAGTATCCCACCTAGAACATGCAATATAGGTCTTCTAATATGAGTTCTATATAGACCTAGCCAGGTATGTGTGTCCAAGTGTGTGTCAATGCAGACAGACCATCCATTAGTTTGAGAGAGTGACCAAATCAAGTGGAGTCTATATAAACCAACTAGGGGAAGGAGGGGGAGAAGTTCACACTGGTACCATACACTTGGTTAATCATTCCTTCATTCTCTTATTATGTTCGAGGGCTGCTATGTGACCCATTTTCTCTTGAGTTGGGAATTTTTTATGAAATATTCATTGTGTGTCTGTTTTGAGAAAATAAATATCTCTTGATTGTTTTTTCAAGTATATTATGATGGTGTAGTCCATTTTTTATCTAAGACCATTTAATATTTAATGTTCAAAATTTTGTTATTTAGCTCCAAAAGTCCAATGATGTAATTTAGGCATAATGATCGAAGCATTATTGGGGTAGGTACTCCATTAGCACTGTGTTTATGTCAGGGTGTGAGTCCCATATTTAAAATATATGGTTCAGTAAGCTCGTAAATACTTGGGGCATGGGACATTTATATGTGAATTCATTACTCAATTATCTACGATCTCAGGCAGAGTGTGTATCCTCCTTTGGGTTAGGTACTATCTCAAATAATTTTTTTCCTACATTGATGTGTTAACCCCCCCCCCCCCCACACACACACACACACACTTTAATTACATAGAGGTGATGTGTTTTTCTTTGTTTTTGTTATTTATATTCTTGGGGCCTCTTTCTAATTCTATTATAACTAGGCTTGGAAAAGTAGGAATTTTTCCTATGTCTTGAGTTTTTTTCTTTAAATAATATGTGGTCTTTTGTATTTGGTGGGATATTCTCTCTCTCTCTAGTCTTGTGAGTTTAAGATGATTTTTTTCTCATTAATTATTTTGTGGTTTTCACAGCATTGTATTGGGTATATACATAGTGACCCATGCATGGGATTATTTTCTAACATGGGTCATGTCATATGTAGATGATGGAAAATGTTTTGGTGACTTAGTGGATGTGGTGCTGTTGGAGCTTAGTTATATCTATAGTTTCTAGTAGGGGCATCATTAATGTTTAGAATTATCTTATTATATAAAATTCATCATTTCATATATCATGTTATATTTTATCTTTTCAATTTTTGGGTGTATTTTTTTCCAACATTTTGGATTATGTTCTATTTAATATTGTGAATCTTAGTGTTTATCACATGTATTATATATATATATATATTATTGTTGGTTTTATTTATCTCTTATTCTTTATTATATCATATGTAGTTGTGTGGGGGAAGCTAAGGTCTCCCATCATCTGTGATATTCCTACTTGGCACTAGTCACCAACCTTAAGCCAGTTAAAGGTGGTATTGGGGTGGTACATTTGATTTCCAACCACCTGGGAGGGGCCTGGCTGTTAGAGTTAAGTTAGTCTGTGGCATCAAGTAACCACTATAAATAGAACATGTAAATCTAGTATATGTCATATTACATGTTCATTATTATATGAATTAAATAAATTCAGATAATGAATACAACACATGTCATTCAATTAGCATATGATAACATCACATATGTCTCTCATCCAAGTAGAAAGGGACATCACACATCACTCAAATAAGTATGAACATGAATTTCCTTAGTCTAATTCAATCAAGGGCCTAAATTTATTCTCATCATATGAATGGAAAAACTTCATATTTGTTTATCTCCAACTGATGACATGATTAGAAATATATTGAACCTCCCCATGATTTTCTTAGCCTCAAGTCTTGTGTAATAAGGGTTACAAATTATAAATGTTCACATGCTTGGTATCTATCCATCCTCAGATAATAGGGATTCATAGTTAGTATACACATAAAATTATGTCAATAACTATATAACATTCCCCATGATATAATTTTTTAGGTATTATTTCTCTTCTTTTGGAAAAGGATAAATGCTTTGAAGAAGGAAGAACACCTTGAAAAGATGAAGGTAAAGTTCAAAGTAAGGTACCATAATTTCACCCAAACCCCCTATAATTTTCATAATAGGTGAACCCAATTCAACATGTACACACAACCTATGAATTTATTCTCTATGAACACATCACACTTAATAATATCACTTTGGTTCCAAATCACCTTCACCCAGGTTGTGAAATTTTCCAATAAATAGGGTTATTGGGCCCCTCATTTGAGATGTTTTGGAAAATCAAGAGATTGAAAAACCATTACCCACCCTAGTATTGTTCACAAGTCTTGAAATAACTTATTATATCTTATTTAACCCAAATATAAGATGAAATATTTTCATATGAGTAATGAATAATTTAAATATTAGTAAAATCTAATATTTTTACAATAATGGAAGTTATTAAAAGATTAAGGAATGTTTCAGGAGAATCTAAGGCTCATTCGGAGCTTGGATCTCTAGTTTTTTGGAGGAATAGACAGAGGTTCATGGTTAAAACATGATTATAAGTAACCATGTGTCTCAACCATGGGATCCCAAATAAGGAGGATTGTGGTTTGTAAATCATTTGAGGAAGGATTCATAGCCATGTGATGAGCTAAAAAGAAATTGCAAAGGAAATACACATGATCTACGCATAGGTATCCAAATTGAGCACCTATCCCACAATCTTAGTCCCACTTATTTAGTGATCCCATATGGTTAGGCACACAGTTTGTTAAACCATGTGACTAACCATATGAAGGGGAATTCCTATGGGATTGAGGTGGTTCATGGTTCACGCCTGGTTTGGAAAACTATGTGGCCAAACTGTATGCCTCTTATAGAAAGTGGAAATTACTAATTTCCCCCTCTCTTCTTATATTCTATCCACCATTTTTCCTTCCTCGTCTATTAATATCATATTAATGCCTAAAATCTCCCTCTTCTATTCACCTAGTAATTGATCTATGATCTTCATCTGGTGTCCAATTCCTTCAAATCTTGTCACATTGGATGTGTATTAGTAATATATCTTATCCTCTTACTTCCACCCATCATTTATCTTTCTATATGGAATAATAAATCAATGTGATAATTCTTTCCCTATTTTCATGGAATTCATATATTTCTTTAATCATCCCTGAAATAGATGGAATTCTAGGTTGATGATTGATTAGGAATCCATTACACATCTTAGGTAGTTGGTTTATACCTTTTATTTAATATTTTGGGTGCTTATAGCTGGAAATATATTTTCTCATGTCGGACCTTTAGGGTGTTGATAATTGAATTAATATAGATTTAAATTGAATTTTTAAACTATAATTTAAACATATATCACATCAATATGAATGGTTTTAGATTTTAAACTCAAGTGGAACCACCCTTGAGGTTGGTTCGTTTTATTGACCACATTTACGCCACCCATGGGGAAAGTTGTTCTTGCCTCTTATTAAAGGGATCCACATAAAAATTATATAAAATTTTCATGGTTTATATCCTTGTTTAGAACCTAGTATTTTTAAAATGAAAGGAATAATTAAATATATTAAAAGGCAATAGTGGAATAAAATGGAAAACCCATTAGCTTATGACAGACTATGAGATTGCTTAGTGAAGTGGAATGGACACTGACAAGGACCTTCTTCTTATCATATGTATGTTAATTAAATTGAAAATTTAATATGAAAAATTCAATTCATAATATGGAATAGTCACTAACATGTCCCCTTAATCCCTTCTTTGATTCATTAAATTTAATTGAGTAAAGGTATGAATACTAACATGACCTCTCACATTATCCATTGTATGTTAAATGGTTAATGAAATGATAATTATAAATCTACTAGATTAAGGGAATGGATACTAACATGAATCCTAGAATAATTATATAGATCACATTGATATTGGGTGTTACAATGTGGCACTGAAGGCCCACTTGAATATTTTTTATTGGATGCCTCTGACTTTTACCTTGGATCTGGCCATCTTGAACCGCCTCATACATGCACCTTGGGATCCAAAACATCCGTTACTAAGTTTTATATAGATGATCTTTGTGGAATAGAAGAGGATTCCTTATTCCGTGGGCCCTATAGGACTTCATTACACTGAGGATTCTATAGATGATCTTTATTGACTCAAATAGGTCTTCGTGGTTATTGGCCCTAGGTACTAGTCCTTATAGGTCTGATACATGATTATTATGTATATGTCATAAATGATTTACACTTGATATGTTGGCATATTTCATATCTTATATTTATTCTTTATATAGTTATTCGTCATTTTTAAACTGCTTGTTATAGTATATTCTTATAAATTGGATTGCATCACCTAATTTTTTAGATTTAATCCTTATATATTAACACACTTGTACAACTTATACGAATAGACTAGATTTGTAATAAACACTATTAGTGGTGGCCTATTTATTATATCTCACACCATATTTGGGCCACCTTTTGGTACCCAAATAGAATCCCTGATTACAGGTAGGGACCAAGGGAAGCGTCTGGTTTTGGACTCCTAATTTATTATTCTAGGATGGAGTATGATAGAAGAGGACCACGATTATTCTCGAGATGCTAATAGAGCCATATTTTTTGGTATTTATATATTTTAATACGACATGTTTTATATGTATGTTCCTTTTTTACCATGTACAATCATCTTTTGTATATAATCATGACATTATCAGCAAAATTTTATATATGAAGTTGGATATTGTCTATGCTAATTCATCTTTTATAGTTGTATAGTTTAATTATTCCACTACTATTTATTTATCTAGTATACATCCAATGTTTATTTCTGTTATGATTCTATTATTCCACACATAGATCATAAGGGTATAGTCTCCCCAACATGCTCTTATAGACCCTATATGCAAGTAGGTAACCTTTGGAGTATAGGGAGATATACATGAGGCCATGTGGCCACTAGTTTGGCTACTACTATTGAGTAATCCAGCACAGGATATCACAAATTCATATCATATCACTTTTTCTTTTTGTATTAATGTTCGGGTTATTATATAGGAGACTAACAATATGTTGGAATCTGGTAATGACCTTATTCTAAGGAGAAAATTACCCGCACGAAGGGAAAATGAAAAATTAATTGGGAAGAGAATTTGTATTCTGTATTATGATTAATATGGTTGTATTTATTTTACCATTGGGTGATGCACATGTTTTTTGGTGCAATTGTTAGAATTACAGGTTATCTTTTTCCTAGTCCTGGTATGGAAAGGAAGGGGGTCTCATGCATCATTATAGGAACTTGATCAGTCATTTGCCAATAATATTTCATTCCATATCTATTCTTACTAGGTACATTTCTCGCTACATGTTATTAGTGACTTGATTGATATTACTATGGAATTGTGCTACTGTTTCATGTAGGAAATGGATGAATAATTAGTTATTAAATTGTCTGCATCAACAAAAATAGAATTTTTCAATATATTTTGATAGTGGTACCTTAATTAAACAATTATAAAAAGTTTGAGCTATGTGATAATGATTACATGAGCTAAAACATTAGTTGTATTCCATTATATGGATACCAATTTTAATTTATTGGTCCCATAATTCTATAAATTAGGAATGGTCATCCATTTAATATGGTTATCATTATAGACTTGTTACATTCTGATGTTGAATGTAATTATCTTGTTGCAATTACATGATTTTCCAATTACAGCTTATAAGTAATGGTACTTAAAATTTTATGAATGGGTCTCATCTAAATGGACCATTATATACATAAATGAGCTGGAATGGTGGATTCTTATAAATTTAAATAAGTGGTCATCATTAAATAATGATTCCAATTTTAACTTAAAGGGTGTTTTCATCTATAACTTACAACTAACAAACTGTATACTGGAACCCTTGATTTGAAACAGAGCTATTAACCTAGACCTTTTATTAGTAGTGGGAAGTAGGTAGTATCTCTTGCAATTCCTTATGATCTTATATACAGCCCATATCTTTCTAAAGGAGTTGGCAGATGAGTGTGACACTAATATAGGATGTCTTGTACCAATCCTATTCATATATCTATGATTTAAATCATTATCAAATCTATTATAGGGTGTGTTCTTGGATGGTTTAGAGCTATGACACCATAATTTCATCAAGCCTTCTTCCAGGAGGATGGTGACAACCATTCTTCGAAGGAGGTGGGCCCATAGCCACTAATATTACCTCTATTAGTGCATATTAAGGAACCTCCTATTATAATCAACCACTGAACTGATTCCAAATTTCAAGATTCATTTTTATGGCTAATACAGACTATGCAATGAGACCAATGACTTGTCCCTCCTACAGAAGAGTTTATGTGGGAATTTCAGCAGCAACATCTTCCTATGTTTCCAAGGTATGGTTATAATGTTCCTCAATCTAGCACTCTCTCACATGGCTAAATTTGGTTAGTTAAGGGACCTCAAGTGAACCTTCCCATATGCCAGAGGGTGCCAACTAGCATTGGGGTGTGATAAGTATGGTGGGGAGACTATACCCTTTGGTAACAAAGTTACAACACAGTAGTGTAATCATATACAATAATTATCAAAGAACCAAAAATAATGAAAACAATATAATACAGTAGAAAAAAATCCAAATGAATAATCTGATAAATAATAAGGGAATTGTGTCATGAAAGGATGAAATGAAACTAAATTTCATACTCGGAGTAATATAAGTAAAAGGCTAAAATACTCAAATAAAGAGTCAAAAGTTCACAGTCTCGAGCCACATATTAGTGTCGTCTCTAAAATCTAGTCCATCTAGTAAGAAACAATCAGTAGCATGGTTCTTTCCCCTTGTCAAATTCTACATCCATGTAATCTATTCAGGTTCCAAATAGAGGCCTGAATATGGCATGAGTATAACTTAATAGTTCGATGCCACTGTGTCTAAACATAACCAGCTTTATAATAAGTGCATGCAATAATGAACTAAATAGGTGTATTAATTAACTAAATAATTAAATTAATACCACGTCAACCTTCTTCGTCACCATTATAGAAAATCTATAAGCGTGTCTCATGACCATGCCAATCATAACCATATAACCATAGTATATCATAAACTTCTTTGAAACCATGTTGAAATGTCTCTGAGTGTGTCTCATGACCATGCCATCCTAACCATATAACCATGGTAAAACATAATCATCTTCAACACTATATTGGAATATCTCTAAGCATGTCTCATGACCATGCCAAACATTACCATATATCCATGGTATAAATCACAAAAATATGGTTCAAACCCACTATATAAGCATTTCAACAATAAATCACGACCAATACTAGTGTATAAGCATTTCATAATGTTTCAGGACCAAGCCTGGTATATATGCATAGTAGCATGCATCAGGGATGTGCCCAATATATAAGTATTTAAACATACATCAGGTCTAATCTGTGTATATAATCATTACATCATGAATTGGGGCCAAGCCTGATATATAAGAATTATAGCATGAATGAGGGCCAAGCCCGATATACAATCACTACAACATGAATCATCAGGCATAGCCTGCTATGTAAAAATTACAGCATGTATAACTAAGAATAATAGTAAGGATATAACAATATCACATCATAAATAGCAATGGTTAATTATGAAAATTACCATCAATATTTCAATTAAACATTCCCTTTATTATTTGGTCAAAACCCAATAACATTCTAGTCATTTAAATAATAAATTCAAGCCATGATGAATCTATAGCAACCAATCACTCAAAACTCATGTAATTATAAACACACTTTAATACATTGGTAAAATCATTTATAATCAACGTCTCACTTCCCCGAATGGTATCCATAATCTAGGTCATAAATAATTAGATCCAAAGGGATTCTAAGGAATAATCCTATTCATATTTTAATTAATTTAGTCATACGTTATGTTGTATAATTTTGAATATAGCACATACTTTTGAATTTAACATATCATAGGATTAAGGGTTATACCCCTACCTATAATTGGAGATCAAAGAAACACCAACAATAGATAACACCAATAGAATGAAGGTATATAAGATCGCAAGATGAAACCTAAATCAAATCAAATCAAGATTAACATCAAACCCCAATGTAGTATAAGGTTTCCACTACCCTAATGAAGAACAATAAAAGAATAATGTAAAACCACATCCAAATACCAACCAAGGATTGATCACACAAATGGGATATCCTGAAGAGATGATAGCTCTCCAAAATCACCTAGCAAATGCCCTTGGGTCGAGAGGAGGAAGGCTACAATGGATTGAAATAAAACAATCAGATGTATGGAACCTTTAAAATTTCTACTCTGGATATTACATAGCATGTATCTATTTTACACATCATGTATTTATTTTTAGAGGGATACTCTAAAAAAATCATGTTGTCTCAGGTTAATATTTATCCTGATTGATTATTACACGATGTGAATGGCTTACATGATGTGTAACTATTTCAGACCCTATATAGGTTCATGGAATATTTCTAGTAGTATTTATATGTTGTGTAACATGTACATGGAATGTAAATTATCTATATACAGTTTTTATCCCATTTTCTATAAAAGAACCTGAACCACGTCCAAATCCTTCTAAAGCATGGCAAACCATCATATACACATTTAAAATGTTTATATACATAATACATTAATTCAAATAAACATATTACATGAACATTATGTCATTTTTTCTAGAAAAGGATCTATGTATCTGAATAAGACTCAACCACTAAGGCTCAAACAAAAAACTCAAAGGGGGACATACCTAGAAAAATATGTGATCTTACAACCTCCCCATCATATAACATCTCATCCTAGAGCTACTCCAAGCATAACTATGGGTCCCTAGTAAACAAGTTTGGATATTATTCTTGCATATCAGACTCTTTATCCGAATTATCCATTTGCACACACTCGTGCTACCACTACACTCAAACTAAAGGAATCATCCAACCCTAGAGATACCTCTCACTATGGTCCACAATATGTATTGGATTATCCCCAAAGGACACATTGTCACTAATCTTGATGTCCTCAGAATCCACTACATGACAAGGGTATAGATAATATCTTTAAATCGGTGACACATGAAACACATCATGCATAGAACTGTAGCATTGTGGAAGGGAAAATCGGTACGTCCCTGGACCAACACTATCCACTATCTCAAATAAGCCAACAAACATGGGTGCTACATTTCCCGATTTTCTGATATGATGTTTCCCCAAACTAAGAAACACATTAAGGAAAATAATATGAACAACCTAAAACTCCAGACGTCATCTTATATGTTTAGAAAAGGATTTATACCATCTCTTCATGGTCACAAACAAAATCCTGGTCAACTAAACTTTACCAGATGTATCCTACATGAGACTAGGCCCAACAAGTGTTGACTCACCAACCTTTAACCAATAAATAGGTGAATGGAACTTCTTTCCATAAAAATCCTCAAAAATTTTAAATATGAATCGATGAAAGGAAGATTTTTTTATATAAAAACTCCACAAGTGTAATATATTTCTCCCTTTCACCCCTAAAATCCAAGACAAGGTCACATAACATATCATCCATAACCTAAATAGTCTAATAATATTGAACTTCAATCAGAGGATGATAGGTTGTGCTCAAAAGAACCTATGATCCCAAAGACTTATGAAGACCCTTCCAGAACTACAATTTGAAATGAGGATTTCTATTTGAAATGATACTCCTCATAATATTGTACATAACTACTATCTCATGTACAAAAATACTACCTAAAGCATCGACTGTTAAGGTCTCTCTGATAGAAAAAAGGTGGGATGCCTTCATCAGTCAATCAAAAATCACCCATAAAACATCATTCTTATGAGTTTTCATGGGTAATATTATCACAAATTCTATAGTGACATCATCTCATTTCCACTCAGGAATAGGAAAAGGCTGCAAAATCCAAGTTGTCCACTGATGCTCAACTTTCAACTGTTGACAACTGAAACAAATTGAAACATATCCTACAACCTCCTTATTCATTCCAAACCAATAGTATTGTCTATAAAGATCATGATAGATCTTTTTCAAACCATGATGTACCACCCATACACAAGCATGAACCTCCCTCATCATATCCTCTCATAAACCCAGAGGAACCCATACTCAGCCATGGAAAAGAATATAATTTCCACTACCAAGAGACCATACCAATGGAATCTCCCCACCATATAAGTTTTCCTTAATAACTAATCCCTATAGATTAGATAAATGCACTATATATATCTCGTCTAAAATCATGTCTATAATGGATGTGAAAGTCAAAGCTACTCATCCCTATGACTCCTAAAAATCTACATGCTTGTCCGCAAAGAGTTCCATCATCCATAAATCATCATAATATTCCCTCGCTTCCTCTATCTGTGACTTTACTATTAATTAATTGGAAATGATGTTGCCCATACCTGATGTTTTATCCAACTTGAAGTTGAAAGATTATAAATACTTGACTCACCTCCATTACTGAAGGTTTAGTTCCCACTAAGAAAATATATACCTGGGTCTCTTATGGTCTGTGTATACCACAAGCCTCTCACCCAAGAGATAATGTCTCCATCATCTCTAGGTATGAACAAATGTTGTTAACTCTAAATAGTTAGTAAGGTAATTCCTATCATGTAGTATCATCTTCCTGGATCTATAAGAAACCACTCAATCCTCCTACATCAGAACTTCTCTGAGTCTAAATGTGTCACAATACATGGAATATGATTTACTTGGCATAGGTAAACAAATGATAGGTTTTGATGTTATCCTAACTTTAAACTCTTGAAATTATCCCTTACAAGTATATGACCAGACAAAATTCACTCCCTTTTTGGTCATCATAGACATCAGTGCCTTCAGATGGGAGAATTCTAGGATAAAGTGATGATAATTACCTTCTAAACTCAGATATCTATAAATCTCAAATACATTCTTCGGCTGATCCTAAGATATCAAGCTTGTAACTTTATATGGGTCCACTGACATCCATTCCTATGAGATGACATGGCCTAACAAGTACACTTTATCAATCTAGAAACTCTATTTTATTATCTCAGTATAAATTTGATGCTCTCCCAATGTACTCAATATGATTTTAAGATATTTATCATGTTTGTCTACTGACTATGAGTACACTAAGATGTTGTCAAAAAACAACCAAAAATTGGTCTAGAAATGGATTAAAGATCATATTTATCAAGGATAAAAATATCATTGTTGCATTCGTCAACTCAAACAGCATCACTGTGAATTCATACAAGTCATACCTACTCCTAAAATAAATCTAAGGTATTTATTAAGGTATCACCCAGAACTGGTGGTATCTATATCTTAGGAATATCTTGGATAAGATCTT
Organism: Viscum album; assembly: GCA_963277665.1. Classification (NCBI taxonomy): domain Eukaryota; kingdom Viridiplantae; phylum Streptophyta; class Magnoliopsida; order Santalales; family Viscaceae; genus Viscum; species Viscum album. The sequence continues at coordinate 268,290,774 of OY728158.1, forward strand.
ATAACCTCTCAACTAATTGAAAATATCATCAATTCATGCAAGGGGATACATATTCTTTATTTTCATTAAGTTCAATATCCAATAATCCACACATAAGTTTAAATTACCATCAACCTTATTGGATAAGATAATTAGAGAACCTCAAGGATATATACTAGGTTATATGAAACCTTTAGATCCCAAATATTCTATCAACACCATTTAACTCATGAATATTTGTTGGTTCCACTCTATAAGTTGTAATAGAAACTAGATCTTCTCCTAACACCAACCCAATCCTAAACACGATCACTCACTCATGCGTTAATACATATAACTCATTAGAAATAACATATTGAAAATGGTTTACCACTTGATAAAAATAATCCTACAACATTATACCATCATCTAGAGAAATATCAGATATCTTAGTCATGAAACAATTCAATCTATACTAAATTGGTCATGTATGACCAGCCTAAAGATCCCACTCACCCTTATGAGAATAGATGCCTCCTTCATGAGATAGAAAGGTAACTATACTTTAGTAATATTCGATATGATCCAGGTATAAAAATATAAAATCCATACTAAGAATCAAATAAAAATCTATCATTTTCGGCACGAATGGATCCCAAAAGAAATGGAAGACACCAATCTCTACATAACATGCCTTACAAAATTTGATATTCTCATATCACACTTCTAACTATGTGTCCATGGTCAATGAATTGTCTAATATTTCCACATCCAATCTTAAACCATTTAAAAAATGTTTGATAAATAAGAGTTTTGTAATCTCATATCAAACAAAACTAAAGTAAAGGAAGATGATACAATAATCTTACCTCTGATCATAGAAGGTCCTTCATCCACAATAGCCTGAGTAGCCAGCATAACGTGCAGCTGACTAGCCTCTCAACCCTAAGATCTAATAGATCCCATAATCTATTCCCTCTACCTAATACTATTTTTAATACATTGGGTACCACATCCCCTCCCTCGACCAGAACATCCTATGGAATTCCAGCCATCTTTCTGGTGAGGAGTTGTTGAGCCCTTCCCAAACTCCAATACCTATCTTGATCCCCTACCATTTATCTACTATTAAATTCCCCTACAAAACCACTGTACGTGGAACATTCTAACATAATCACAACACTCCAAATGTGGTTTGGACACTAAGGTCATTTGTGACCCATCTTTACACACCGATACCACTAAAACAGAACATGATCCTAAAATGGATGCCCACTTCCCTAACTGATCTTCCCACTATTTACTTTAAGAAAATCATCATATTGATGCTTCACCCCACAAGAAGAAGAGATCCTAGTTCTCCCTGCTGAAATAACATGGCCACTACTTATGTCCTCTCTCAGATTCCCCTCCGTGATGAGTGCTTGATTCATCATATCCACAAAACTGCTCAGATGGAACACATTCACCTATGGCCTAATCTCATAGTGAATCTCATCCTTAAAATGTATCTCCCTAGATATATCATCAGTTACTAAAGATGGTTCATGGTGCTATAGGTCAGTGAAATGTTCAGTATAGTCCATCACGGAAATTCCCTCCAATGTCAAGTGCCTGAACTCACGATCATTCTCATCCCTCAATGTATTGGGAAATATTTAGATCAATAATTTCATCTCAAAGTCCTTCCAAGATAGTTCATCCTTCTACCTAGTTTGCTTCATAATATCCCACCAATTCTTAGCGGGTCCATGAAGCATAAATGTAGCAAGATTCACCCTCCTATTTATGGGTGTCTCAAGATGCTTAATGATTATCTAGAATGACACGCTTTAGAAGTAAACCTCCTAGTATCATCCCTATCTAGTGAATATTGGTAGATTCTATATTTGAAACTCTCTCATTATCTCAGAAATTGAAGACATGGTACAGACAGTCTCCCTCTCCATGGATCGCATGACCCTTGGGAAGCTATTTTGAAGCTGAACATCCATCTGATCCTCATAAACTATAGGAATCTTCAGTCCATGCGAGTTGGGATCATGATGATTTAAACTATCCTAACACTCAACCTAAAGATGATGAGGTGGTATTTTCTCAAGAATACAAACACACTCCCTATAACACCAGCTATAATAACAAATTCAACCTCAACAGGTGATAACATTAGATAACCACTGCTCTTGTTCAATATAAACATGGATTACAAGTGTTTTATCATGACATAAAATTTCATTTCATTCCATTTCTTAAACATATAAAGTATCTCATACCACAGTTCATATAGTCAATATTATTAAAATGAAATAAATTTGACATTATCTTGAATAATTCATGTTAATATATCCCTATGTACCTATCATGAAGCATGAAAACTCATTTTATTATATATCAATCCATGAGTATAAATCTCAAGAACCAATAAAATCATGAAATAATAACCTCACACAATATGCGAATCACTCGGGGTAAAATTACATCAATTGTAATAAGAAAACAATATAAATTGAAATCCATCCCTAGGAACTCAAATTTTCTCTTTTACATGGGTTAGTTACTCCCATGCTCAAGCTCATTATCAAGTCCTAACACATATTAATATCCTTTATTCCATTAATAAATAGTAAATAAATAAAAAAGAAACATGGGGTGAACTGATACCACTTTGTAACATCCTCATATTTGGAACTCTCTCATGTGGCCGAATAGGGCTGGTTACTCGACCTCAAGTGCACCTCTCTATATTACAGAGGCTGGCGACTAGAAATGAGGTGTGATAAGTATAATGGGGAGACTATACCCCCTGTTAATAAAGTTATAATACAGAAAAATAATCATATACAAAAAATATTATATTAATTTAAATAATGGAAATAATACAATACATCAGAAAAACCAAACAATAAAAGAAAACAGAATAATCCAATATTTAATAAAGGAATAATGTAATGATAGGATAAAATATAACAACATTTCATGTTAAAATTAATAAAAATAAAATACTATCATACTAAAATAAATACTCAAACGTCTCTGGTCCTGAGCCCCATGTTAGTCCCATCTCCAAACTTCAACCCATCTAGCAGGAAATAATCAACATCAAGGACACTTACCCATGTAAAATCCTAAAACAATATAATCTACTTAGGTACCAAATGGTGGCTCTAATAGGGTTTGAGAATAACTCAATAGGTCAACACCACCATGTCTAAACATAACCAGTATGATAATAAGTACATGAAATAATGTAATAAACAGTTTTAATAATTAATTAAACAATTAAATTTATACCACATCAACCCCTTCAACACCGTACCAGAATATCTTTGTACATGTCTCATGACCTTTCCAATCATAACCATGTAACCATCATAAATCATAAAATATTTCAGCACCATGCTGGAATTTCTCTGAGCATGTCTCATGACCATGCCAACCATAACCGTATAACTATTGTAAAACATAACCTCCTTCCATTCCAAGACATAATATCACTGAGCATGTCTCGTGACCATGCCAACCATAACCATATATCCATTGTATAAATCTCACAAATATGGATCAAAACCACTATATATGAATTTCATAAATAAATCAAATCTAAGCCCGATGTATACACATTACAGCATGTTTTTGGTCCAAGATATGTATATAAGCATTACAACATGTATTAGATCCAAGCTCAGTATATAATAATTTCATCATGTTTCAGGTCCAAGCCTCATATATAAGAATTAAAACAAAAATCAAGGCCAAGAGTGATATATAATCATTAATGCATGAATTAGGGATAAGACAGGTATATAATAACTACAAAATTAATCACTGGGTGCAACCCACTATATATGAATTACAACATGTATCACCAAGAATAGAATTCAGGATATCACAATATCACATCATACAGGTCAATGGTTAGTTATTAAAATGATCATCTATCTTTCAATTTCACATTTCATTTATCATTTGGTAAAAAACCAATAACATGCATTTCATTTTAATAATCAAGCTAATACATAGTGAATCTATATCAAGAAATCACACAAAAATCTTGGCATTCTAAACACACTTTAATCCATTAGTCAAATCATTTATAAACAAGGGATCTCTCCCCTGAATGATAGTTATAAGCCCGGTTATAAGTAATTGAATCTTATGAGATTCCAAGGAATAATATAATTTATATTTTAATTAATTTAACTGAATTTTATGTTTACACAATTGCAATATTACTCACACTTTTCAATTTAATATAACCTAGGGTTAAGGTTTATACCCCATACCTTTAACCAACTATCAAAGAAACACCAAAAATGGTTAACACCAATGGAACAGAGGTACAAAAGATCATGAGATGAAACCAAAATCAAATCATATTAGTATTTACATCAAACCTAAATGTGATCCAAAGATTCCACCACCCTATTGGAAAACACTGGAAGAGTAAGGGAAAACCAAATCCAAATACATACCAGAGATTGATCGCATAAATGGGGAATCCAAAAGAGAGGATAGTTCTCTAATGTATCTTGGGAAATAACTTAGGGTTGAGGGGATAAAGGATATAATGGATTGAAAGAAAAACCATCCTTACAACACCTTTAAAATTTATACTCATGATATTACATGATGTTTAACTCTTTTACACGTCATGTATTTCTTTTTAGAGGTATATACTGAAAAACCTGTCAGCCGAGTTAATATTTATCCTAATTGGTTATAACACAATGTGAATGATTTGCATGATGTTTAACTGTTTCATGCCCTATACCAGTTCATTACATATGTTTGGCAGTATTTTCACTTCATGTAATATGTACTCATTGTGTAATTGATCCCCAGAAAATTTTCATCCCATTTTTTATAAAAGGGCCCTAAAAACCTCCAAATCCTTCCAAATCATCGAAAAATATCATAAACCCATTTAACATGTTTACATACAGACTCTGTTAATTTTAAAAAACTTATATCCCTAAAATTTATGTCATTTTCCCCAATAAAGTCTCTTAGTCTCCAAACAAGACAATAATACCAAGGCTCAAATGAAAAAATCAAATATGGATGTACCTAGAAAAATATGGGATCATACAATGGTAGTCCATAGGCTAAATAACCATTGGATTGACTCCTTGATATCTATTGTTGAGAATCTTGAGATGCCTCTTGAGAGGCGGGTCAAGCTGACAGCTTATATAATACATTATTCATCAAATATATGGTGGGATATGCTTGACCTAGGCTGATCAACATAGGGATGTGGTTTTGAGGGATTTCCAAATATATTTATAAGATTATTTCTTTCCCAATACACTGAGGGCTGATAGCGCTGGAAAATTTATGCACCTAAAGTAGGGAACTTTATCTTTTATGGACTACTCTGTTTATTTTATGGATCTTCAGCACTTCAAACCTTTCCTTATAGGTGATGAGTTATCCAAGGATATGTGATTTAAGAATGGTCTTAGGCATGACATGTGATCATGGGTAAATGTGTTTTATTTAACCACCATCATTAAGATAGTAAATTAGGTTCTTATTACTGATTGTAACATGAGAGAAGGTGTGGGTGTAATCCAAAGAAGTTTGGCTCCTAGACCCAATACAACTTGACCAGTGGTAGGAAGCATTGCTTGGAGATTTCATCGAGAGGCACTAGTAGTTAGATTTTTTGCAAGGGTAGCCACATGATCTATCATTAGTGTGGTAATCAAGGTCATATGAATCCTTATTGTGATAGATCCCCACTAGGTGCCAAGATGGTAGTATGATTGGCCATCTATAGAGGTTTTTTTAGAAATTTACACCAATGTTTAGTGGAAGAGGATATGCACTAGCTCTTCCATCAGGAGTCGGGTTATAAGCTCCATATCAGACAGTGAGTTAGAGCCCTACCGATCAGTCAGGTTGAGGAGTTGATCATGGTTGAGGTATCCAGATACCAAATTTATAGTACCAGTAGAGTGATCCTACCCAGGGATGTCAGAAAATATCTCAAGGCTACAAATCAGGAAATATATATGTAGTGTAGTCGATCCCGGAGGAGTAGAGTCTTGGTCTATCTATGGTTAAATGTACAATACCGGTAGCCTCTACTCTGTATTATTCACTATTTGATATAGAAACATCTTATACCTTTATATTTTTGGCAATTATTGAGACTCTTGGCCTTTAGATTGAACATTTCTATGGTGTGATTATACTCGACACTTCCTTAGGTTTTCAATTAAAGAGATTGTGCTAGTGCAAGGAGTCCCCCCATGAGATAGGTAGGTATCACTTCCTATGGAACCAATTTATCCTCAAGATGATAGGTTCTGACATCATTATCAGGATGGATTGGTTGGTTTCTCATCGTGATTATGTCGGTTTATATTATAACTCTCAGAGTTTTTAAAATATAAAATTATGTTCAATAGCATATGTGATATGCAACATCGAATCCAAACAAATAATGATTATTTAAATATTATTATTATAACCTAGCCATAAAATTTATAGGTACAAATAAGATTAACTTAATTATGAAATATATAAATATATATTTTCTACTCAATATAAATTTATAGAAAAAATATTGGTAAATAATCACTCAATTTTTGGTAATTTCATTATGTTCTCCAAAATATATTTTCTTCAAAAAAATATTTATATTAATGAAAAATTATATTATAATATTTTTATACTATATTTAGAAAATATTATTTGATAAAATAAACCTAATTTTAGATATCATAATATCAAAATTAACATAGGGTAAAATTTTGGTGATTTTTTAGAAAATATATATTTTTCCACCAAATAGTGAAAATACCAAATTTTTTACAACTGTCTTTTGTTTTGACAATTTAAGTGATTTAAAACTCACATTATTATTTTAATCTAATTTAAAAGTAAAATAATAAATATTTAGTAATATTTAATTAAAATAATTATAATTAAATTATCTTCATACCAAATTTCAGAATAAGTTTTTTTATGCTTGAAAACACATTTTTAAGAAAACTGTTTTAAAATGCATATTATTTCTCCATTTTAATTAATTAAAAATTATCCCTAATGGTAAATAATTTAAATTAAATATATAGGCTATATATCTATAACTATTAATTTAAATTCATATAATTAATATTACTAGTTATAAAGTCCAAGTAAAATCAACCTTCCCTTAAAAAATGCATTTTTTAGAAAATCGCTTCTTGTCGTGCTTGCATGTTTTATTTAAAATTAAGTTATACCATTTTTATGAATTGAATTTTATAAAATGGGATCAATATTTTAAATCAATATAATTACTATTAGTTAATTAGTTTAACTTAATTTTTTGACAATATGAATAGTAACCAGAGTAAATAACTATCACCGAAGTAAAAGTAAAATATGTTAGTTAAGGGTAAATAATAATAATAATAATAATTAAACAAGGAAAAAAGGGTTAGCCTAATAATATCTATAATTATATTACTATTTAAATGAAATAATTATTATATTTATTCCTTTTTTTTACTTAATAAATAATTAATTAATGATTTTGATAAAAATTATTTGTTTATGTAAGAAAACTCAAATTGTATTTTTATGTAATATGAAACTTAAGTTAAGACATTAATTTTGATGAATTTATCATTTTTAAAAATAAATAATATTTTAATAAAATAATACTATTAATTAATTTTTTTAATTATTAATGATAATATAATTTTTATAAAGACAAATGTAATTGTTATTAGGGTTTAAAAACAGTTATTGTGAAAAAAACCAGCATTCTTCAATAAATGTTGATATTTCCATTAAAAGTAAAAATTATCATTTTTATAGAATTATTTTTATAAAATAAATATTATTTTTTGAATCAGCGCATTGAAATTATCCAATGGTGAATTTTTCATAATTTTTTGAGAAAATTGAATTTTTGGGTAAAAATTAAATACTGCATAAATATACGGTGTGTATTATGAAATCATAATGACCCAAAAGTATTGTAATAAATGATATAAAAAGTATAAAATACCAAATATATATTTCTCATTTGATTTTTTTTATTTTTATGTTATTTTATTAATTTATAAACCCTTTAGGAATCCAGCAAAATCTATTTTTAATTTTAATTTTTTTAAAATCATTTCTTTATAAATATGACTCACTTCCATATCACCAAGGGTATTGTTTTAATGATTTTGAAAATTTTAATTTAATAATAATGAAAAAAACTAAAATTTTATACAAACCATTGTCGATAACCATGGGAAGATTTTTGGTTCTGATTAGTTTATTGTATAGAGTCCAAAACCTATGTTTTGAAAATAATAAGGAACTCCCCTCTCTTTTGGTTTATATACCCACCCAAGCCCTTCTAACTATTCACTAAAAACGTGTATCACATCCTTAATCTTACCTACCATCTCTAGATTCCTTTCAAGGTTTCCCTAATCACTCAAGAACCTCCTCCCAAACTTTTGGAATCACCATCTCAAGGTAAGGTATCTCTCTCTCTTCTTTTCAATTCAAGCACCTTCTTTGTATTTAGCCTTTCTAATCTCAATTGGTTGTGTTGTACTGAATTAATAAAGATTCCTATACTATCAAATTTATTTCCTAATAATTATATATCATTTATACCCTCCCATTATATTATTTACCTAAGCTGTTAATATGACAAAATTTAGTAAGGGGTCTTTCTCTCTTATTTTCAAATGAAGCACCATCTTTGTTCTTAGATTTTTTAATCTATTTTGGTTATATTTTCATGAATTTATAAATATCCCCTTACTTTTAATATATTTTATAACATTCATATATCATTTATCCCTTTTCATTATATAATTTACCTATGTTGTTAATATGTTGGATTTTCGTAAGGGGTCATCTCTTTCTCCCCTTTATTCAAGCACCTCATTTTTGTAGTGAATTTTATTTTCCAATTCCTAGCATTAGGGTATTATTTTTTCACATCCATATTACTTAACATTTTATATCAAAATTATTACATAACCATTTCACTATCATTAAAAAATTTATGAATCATTAAGTACTTTCGTTATGCTCCCAAAATTATCCTACGATTTTTCCATGTGAAGTTTTTATTAAAGAACCCTCCTAGTCTTATTTCTATTTTATTACCAAATTTTCATATTAGATTATGTTCTTAAATATCCTTCACAATTTAGTTTTTACTTCTAATTTAATAGATATCACATTTTCTCTTATTAAACCATTTTATAAATCTTTAAGTACTATCTTTATGGTACCAAAATCTCACTGTGATTTATCATAACAAATGATTGTATAATGAATATCCACCCCCATTTCCACTCAACTGTATTCAAATAGATATACCAGGCCTTAATTGTAACACCCCAGGATTTCATAGTGTGTTATTTCAGAAAAATAATTCAATAACTTGCACTACACGCAACACCGAGTTCAATCACACCTTGACTTACAAAAAAAAGGCCATTAAAAGAGGTCATGAATAGTTCTAACTAAATTTTAAACTTTATATAATCCTTATAATTTTAGAATCCATATTATGAGTTTCTTAGTCATAATGCAAGAACAGATTCATTTTCAGTATTTCACTTTTATCAACTTCTAATAGTGAAACCTTTTTAAATACAATATTTTAAACTTTTTGACTAAATGGGGACATCAAAAAATTTAAAATGAAACACCCCAAGCTTCCACGGTACGTTTCCCTTTGAATAATGTGATAGCGTGTGTTGTACGCAACACCGAGTTCTAACACACCATAACCAATCAAACTAGCCGTTATAAATAGTAATACCTACTTTTTGAAAATATATATATTTTATATTTCAAAATGGACTTCATTTTTGGATTCGGAATATCAAATTTAGCCTAAGGTGAAATTTTGGTACTTTTCGGATAACTTTCATATTTTGATGAATAGTGAAAATTACTAAATTTTAATTAAAAACAACTTTTTTAATCAATTTAATTAATAGTGATAAATTGTGAATTTGAGTGGTTTTAAAGTATATTTAGAATATATTTTTACCATTTAATATAATTTTGGTCATTGGACATAATTTTACAATTAAACCGAACATAAACAAGTGTCAATCTTTTGATAGTTATTACCTCTTAAAAACACGCTTTTTGTTTTGACAGCGGGAATTAATTTTAAATTAATTTCTGCCACTTCTGTGTTTTGAATTTAGAAAAATGGATTCCATATTTGGAATCAGGATGTTCAAATTATGTAAATAGGTAACTTTTATTTTTACACATTTTGAATAATTACTGCGGTAAATATTTTATTTACCATGGTTAAAGGGTAAATCCGGTAAATAAGGGTTAAAAAAAATAATATTATAATAATACTAAATTACCCTAAAACGTGTCTTAACCCTATTGGTTGATACATGGTCGACCATGGGCATCTTTGGGTCTGTTTTGGGACCCCATGGATCCACTTGTAAGTGATAATGACACATTATATTAATAAAGTTAAAATAAAAATAAAAATGGCATAAGCTTACATCTTTTAGAAGAACAATTTTTACATAGGGTTATACATGTTGGATTTTCGATTATAAATATTCATTAGAAAGCTAAAAAGATTTCCTACATAATGATATTTTATTTATAATTTTTAGACATCAAATAATTTAAATTATTAATGACACAATAATGATGCAATGTTTACCTCATTAATTAATCATTTAAATAAATTTGATTATAATGATTAAAATATTTTTCTAAAACCTGTCCAATTCTTATTGGTTGATGTTATTTAGAATATGAGTCATCTTATCTTCGACCTCAACGATTTTTGGACCATTATAAACCGAATACAAATATATTATAAAGTAATACTTTCACACTTTCCTAAAGAGCCCCTCCTCTCCCTTATAAAAGGAGACCACTTATACTCATTCCTCACACCTCTCAAGCCACTTGGCTCGTCCAAACTCTGCCCAACTAAGCTCCCCACATCCCTCTCCTCCTCCTTGAAGCTTCCCCTTAGGCAGAAAGCATTTCAAAAAGTCCTTTGGTTCCAACCAAAGTGAGTTACCTAAATTAAAGGTAACGATTTCTCTTAAATTATTTTCATTTATTTTGCTTCTTCAACCCCCAAACTCTTTTTATTTCCTTTCTTTTGTAACAACACCAGTATCCTCAATATACTTGGATGTTGTTATAAGAAGGATTCAAACTACGCATACACACAAATCCATCTAATGGATGATGAACATAATGTTTCTGTGGATGGCAAACTAACGCCTCACGAAACGATGATTGTTCAAATACATCTTACCACCTCTCATGGTGGCCATTATGATGGAACTGTAATTAAATATGATATTAATGATATATATTTTATATATAAGCTTCTGTAATTCCATTTTATTTCATTCCATTATTCGTTTCATGTTGTATATACATACGATAATTTCATTTGAGGAAGTGCGGACTACCGCCCCCTTAAAATGATATGACTCGTTCATACCACACATGGAACGTATAAAGGATGGTGTTAATGAACTTAAGTAACATATATAAAATATTATATTATACTGGAATAGTAATATACCTATGTATCATTTGGATTTGAATCTTTTAAAATAAAAATTAAATGGAAGTAGCGTTCGTGCGTACGTACGGACTACCGTCTCCACGAACGCGATAAGATTCGTTCTCCATCATATCCATTCAAGTATTATTCTCATTTTAGGGTTAAAAATAATGTTAATATCATTCTGATTATGAATAAGATATAATCTATCCATTACAAACATGTCTTACGTAACCAAACATTTAAGAAGAACGAATCGATTATCACCCGAAACGACGATAATACTAAGATATTATTAATAAAGCAATGTTAAAAGATCATATATGATATCATATTAATGTATATGATTCTTGTACAATTTAATAACAATTACTTCACCATTATACAGGAGGTTAACCTACCCCAACCAAGGAAAAGTTCAAGGTAAGGGGTTTTCATCTCACTCCTTATTCCCGTGAGATTCATGCCATATTGCCACCATTACCTTTTGTGTGGTGTATGTACTGCCCATAATTATATTCTTTGTGTAATACACTCTAATTTATGTGTATTTACATATTCATTGTATGATACCTCTTTCATGGGTTTTATGTTTCATAAGTTACCAAATTGGTAAGGGTTATTTCACAATCTCTTCATTATCCGAGGTTGTTTATATGTAATAATCTACTGGGATCTCTTTATCATCCACATCCATGTTTCTTAAAAATGTATTTCAAAACATTTTTACTATTTACTAGAATATGAGTTAAAGTCATTTATACCCTTTTTGACTTTTATAAGTGGTTTATAAAGGAATCTTTCGGTCGTTTTCAAAACAAGGTCCTTTTTAACCTTTTCGACAGAAATAAGGTAAGAATGTTTTTAACTTATACGGCGGGTGCGGTTATTTTCCGCCGTTATAAAATCTTCAAAGCTTCCCTTACAAGCTTAAAATAATATTTTCAAAGAAAATGTTTTATTTTATATGGATCTTAAATGATTTCAAAATAAAAGGAGATATTTCTTTAAAAAGAATTTTGATTTCATCTATGTCAACATCCTTTGATGGATTTTACGCTTATTTGAAGTTTATTTATTATAATACAAAACTTCTATATTGTATTGAAGTTTTTGTGATATGTTTGACTGTGGATGTGCTATTTTATACCATTCATGGTTTATGGTGAAACTATTGACATTTCGTATGCTAGTTTTAATCCGAATGTTTATGTTATATTTCAAACTTTTCTTCAGATGAATGTGCTAAACAAGTATGTTCCGGGTTGGGGACCGGTAAAAGTAAGCCCTCCAGGTTGGGGACTGGTAAAAGTAAGCCCTCCAGGTTGGGGACTGGTAAAAGTAAGCCCTCCAGGTTGGGGACTGGTTAAAGTAAGCCCTCCAGGTTAGGGACTGGTAAAAGTATGCCCTCCGGGTTGGTGTCCGGTTATTAGAGGCACTCCGGGTTGGTGTCCGGTTATTAGAGGCACTCCGGGTTGGGTTCCGGTTATAAGTAACCCCTAGGTCTTGGGATGAGGCCTAGACAATGAAATTAACGTTTGACATTATTCATTCCAACATTATGAAAGTGGTTATTGATATTGCATGTGATTATTCGATTAGTAGAATATCCATGTGAACAAGTAAATGGCATTATTTAATTTTACTTTTGACATACTATATTGAAGTTCAATTTTAAAAGGCTTTTGTTTTAGTAATTCATTGCCTTAAATGTTTATGCTTATTTTGAATGTTCCGCTATATTGTTATCCTTACTGGGCATTTGAGCTCACCCCTTTTCTATGTTTTATTTTTCCCAGGTAGTGAAGAAGTAATTTATGAATGACTTGCAGGGATATTATGAGGGGTTAATAGTGTGGATATGAAGACTTTGTTGTTGTAGTAGTTTTTCACTTTGAAATGTAATGTAAAACTTTATGATTATATCTAGTGTTTCCAAGGCTACTAAACCAATCGGTCTTTTGGGATTTGATCTTTCTTGTGATCATGCCAATGTTACGAAGTAAGGCACTGACTCTGGGCAGCTGGGGTCGGGGCGTTACAGTTGGTATCAGAGGAAGTTTAGTACAAACCTTGGAAGCTAGATTTAGATAAACTCTGATTAGAGCACGTAGACCTAAGATGAACTTTGAGGATTAGTATAGAAGAACTTCCTAGAATTTTGGTATTGTAGAGATTTTGTGAGTTTTCCGAGCAATACATCCCTGTCTGGATACGAGCAGGTAGAGGCGGCTCTGGCACAGATGTACCTAGGGGTAAAACCCGAAAACACCGCTTTGAGCTAGACTCGAACGGGAACTGGTGCACGACAACGGGCCTTGCTGCACTCTTGGTTACGACACTCCCGGGGGATATGCTTAGGATAACTCTCATTTTCTTTACAAATCATTTTGAAGGGATTATGAGTATATACTTCCTCAAAGAAAACATTCTTAGGATTATGGATTATATCCATCAATAGTTAAATTTATGTTAAGTGTTTTATAAGTATGGGATTATGTATTTTGATTCATAAACTGATCTAGTTTATGCCATTGTTTAGAAATGGCGCCCAGTAGAAGGAATGATAACTCCAGAAATGCACATGATTCAAAGAGAAGGAAGGATCATATCTCTCACGGTCTTAAGCTAGAATTTATAAGAGAAATAGTCTCCCATGTATTATCATCATATGAAGAAATAATATCATGTGTTGATAAGATAAGTAAAGAGTTTACTGAGTCCTATGGCTTTGAAGGGAAGCAAGAGAAGATAAGGATAGAAGAGAGAAAGATGGATAAAGGGAAGAGGGAAAAGAAGAACTTTCCCATATGTGGTAACTGTGGAAAGAAACACCCTGGAACTTGCCTGAAAGGAATGGGAGTTTGTTATAAGTGTGGAGGAAAAGGGCACAAAGTACGTGACTGCAAGGGTAAGAAAATGGTTTCAAATGTACAATGCTTCATTTTCAAGGAGTTTGGACACTACGCAAACCTATGTCCCAGTCATCAGACTATGCCGCAAATGATGTTATTGGATAATAATCAAGTTATGATACTACCATAGATGAAGAGGAATGATTAAAGCTCTTATGTTGATTATGTCAATTGAGTGTTGTATCAACAATGTACTTATAATTATGGAGTATATAAGGATTGTACTACAGTACTATTTCATTAAGGACTTGAGATTGTGTGGAACAAAGAAAAGTGACTCAATAGCAGGATAAATTTTTGGAAAATATATGGTTGAGAGAATGATAAATCATAATATAGTTCTGATACTGAGGTAGTGATTTTGGAATAATATATGATTGTTTTGAATAAATTATATTGGATATTCTTGACTAACCTGGAACTGATTAATGATTTGTATATTCCATCATTGTTGGGGTTTAAAACATTTTTGGATTAATGAAGTATATCCATCATTCTATATGGAATAAGGGAGCATTAATGTAATCAATAAGGAATATGGTAATACATGATGAAGGTATTCATATGCTATTACGGGGTAAAAAGGATCTATATTATGTTTACCTTCCTTATAAATGTTGGACTATGAGTTTGGACAGAAGTATTTTGGATAGTTCTAGTTTGGATTATTTTGGATTGCCAAAAAAGGACAACCCGGAGGTCGGGCGGCAACCCGTCGCGTCCGGCAAGGCTGCGAGACTTGAACCCGCAACCGAAGGGCGACAAGGGTGTATCACCTACCACTGGCCCACGAGATGTCCTGGATTAAATAATGTAGTTTTTATTAAAAGATCTTGTAGATGAATTATAAATTCGTTTATTTTGGAACCCTATACGAATAGTGTAAATAGAATTTTTTTTACATTCTATTACCTTTTAGAGTGAAAGATGAGTTTGTGTTAGAAATTTATTAATGGACAAAACTCTAATTATAAAGTAAGTATATCTCCTTATGATCTTAGCCAATCTCATAAATAAATTCCTCAATATTAAGAAAAGAAACTTAGAATAAAAATGTTTTCCTAAGATGGTACCTTAAGTCATCACTAATTTATGGATTTGGGATTGTTGGCCTTTTCATAGCCATGTTCTCTACCACTCTCCATCAGATAATTGATGGTTAGATTTCTCCTCCATATCCATATTTTCCTACATGGAACCCTAGTATGTGTTATTTTCGGTAATCTTCATACTTTCGACTTTTTATTTTAAATAGAGTCCTCATTAATTCATTTTTCGATGTGGGATTTCAACTAAGATATTTTGAAACGTCAAAAATGTGTTATCCTAATACCCTATGTTTTGTTGAACCAATGGTATTTCAAATCATCATAGATTGATGAATTTAAGGACCTCAATTTTACACTTGTTTGTGATTGATGACCTCAATCAATACCTATAAATATTTACATTTTTCCTCCAATTATATGTCTCTAAATGCCACCAATGTTCTCCTAATCGAGATCATAATTTGGTGGTGACCCTTTCATTTCTCTTTTCCTCATATTAAGACTAAATTTTAGTAACCCAATTTCCGATGTGGGTTTTCCCACAAATATATTTTCTATTTTCAACCTTTTATTTTCGAAGAACAATTTCAAATTGCGAGGACGCAATTTATTGAAGGAGGGGAGAATGTAACACCCCAGGATTTCATAGTGTGTTATTTCTTAAAAATAATTCAATAACTTGCACTACACGCAACACCGAGTTCAATCACACCTTGACTTACAAAAAAAAGGCCATTAAAAGAGGTCATGAATAGTATTAACTAAATTTTAAACATTATATAATCCTTATAATTTTAGAATCCATATTATGAGTTTCTTAGTCATAATGCAAGAACAGATTCATTTTCAGTATTTCACTTTTATCAACTTCTAATAGTGAAACCTTTTTAAATACAATATTTTAAACTTTTTGACTAAATGGGGACATCAAAAAATTTAAAATGAAACACCCCAAGCTTCCACGGTACGTTTCCCTTTGAATAATGTGATAGCGTGTGTTGTACGCAACACCGAGTTCTAACACACCATAACCAATCAAACTAGCCGTTATAAATAGTAATACCTACTTTTTGAATATATATATATTTTATATTTCAAAATGGACTTCATTTTTGGATTCGGAATATCAAATTTAGCCTAAGGTGAAATTTTGGTACTTTTCGGATAACTTTCATATTTTGATGAATAGTGAAAATTACTAAATTTTAATTAAAAACAACTTTTTTAATCAATTTAATTAATAGTGATAAATTGTAAATTTGAGTGGTTTTAAAGTATATTTAGAATATATTTTTACCATTTAATATAATGTTGGTCATTGGACATAATTTTACAATTAAACCGAACATAAACAAGTGTCAATCTTTTGATAGTTATTACCTCTTAAAAACACGCTTTTTGTTTTGACAGCGGGAATTAATTTTAAATTAATTTCTGCCACTTCTGTGTTTTGAATTTAGAAAAATGGATTCCATATTTGGAATCAGGATGTTCAAATTATGTAAATAGGTAACTTTTATTTTTACACATTTTGAATAATTACTGCGGTAAATATTTTATTTACCATGGTTAAAGGGTAAATCCGGTAAATAAGGGTTAAAAAAAATAATATTATAATAATACTAAATTACCCTAAAACGTGTCTTAACCCTATTGGTTGATACATGGTCGACCATGGGCATCTTTGGGTCTGTTTTGGGACCCCATGGATCCACTTGTAAGTGATAATGACACATTATATTAATAAAGTTAAAATAAAAATAAAAATGGCATAAGCTTACATCTTTTAGAAGAACAATTTTTACATAGGGTTATACATGTTGGATTTTCGATTATAAATATTCATTAGAAAGCTAAAACGATTTCCTACATAATGATATTTTATTTATAATTTTTAGACATCAAATAATTTAAATTATTAATGACACAATAATGATGCAATGTTTACCTCATTAATAAATCATTTAAATAAATTTGATTATAATGATTAAAATATTATCTAAAACCTGTCCAATTCTTATTGGTTGATGTTATTTAGAATATGAGTCATCTTATCTTCGACCTCAATGATTTTTGGACCATTATAAACCGAATACAAATATATTATAAAGTAATACTTTCACACTTTCCTAAAGAGCCCCTCCTCTCCCTTATAAAAGGAGACCACTTCTACTCATTCCTCACACCTCTCAAGCCACTTGGCTCGTCCAAACTCTGCCCAACTAAGCTCCCCACATCCCTCTCCTCCTCCTTGAAGCTTCCCCTTAGGCATAAAGCATTTCAAAAAGTCCTTTGGTTCCAACCAAAGTGAGTTACCTAAATTAAAGGTAACGATTTCTCTTAAATTATTTTCATTTATTTTGCTTCTTCAACCCCCAAACTCTTTTTATTTCCTTTCTTTTGTAACAACACCAGTATCCTCAATATACTTGGATGTTGTTATAAGAAGGATTCAAACTACGCATACACACAAATCCATCTAATGGATGATGAACATAATGTTTCTGTGGATGGCAAACTAACGCCTCACGAAACGATGATTGTTCAAATACATCTTACCACCTCTCATGGTGGCCATTATGATGGAACTGTAATTAAATATGATATTAATGATATATATTTTATATATAAGCTTCTGTAATTCCATTTTATTTCATTCCATTATTCGTTTCATGTTGTATATACATACGATAATTTCATTTGAGGAAGTGCGGACTACCGCCCCCTTAAAATGATATGACTCGTTCATACCACACATGGAACGTATAAAGGATGGTGTTAATGAACTTAAGTAACATATATAAAATATTATATTATACTGGAATAGTAATATACCTATGTATCATTTGGATTTGAATCTTTTAAAATAAAAATTAAATGGAAGTAGCGTTCGTGCGTACGTACGGACTACCGTCTCCACGAACGCGATAAGATTCGTTCTCCATCATATCCATTCAAGTATTATTCTCATTTTAGGGTTAAAAATAATGTTAATATCATTCTGATTATGAATAAGATATAATCTATCCATTACAAACATGTCTTACGTAACCAAACATTTAAGAAGAACGAATCGATTATCACCCGAAACGACGATAATACTAAGATATTATTAATAAAGCAATGTTAAAAGATCATATATGATATCATATTAATGTATATGATTCTTGTACAATTTAATAACAATTACTTCACCATTATACAGGAGGTTAACCTACCCCAACCAAGGAAAAGTTCAAGGTAAGGGGTTTTCATCTCACTCCTTATTCCCGTGAGATTCATGCCATATTGCCACCATTACCTTTTGTGTGGTGTATGTACTGCCCATAATTATATTCTTTGTGTAATACACTCTAATTTATGTCTATTTACATATTCATTGTATGATACCTCTTTCATGGGTTTTATGTTTCATAAGTTACCAAATTGGTAAGGGTTATTTCACAATCTCTTCATTATCCGAGGTTGTTTATACGTAATAATCTACTGGGATCTCTTTATCATCCACATCCATGTTTCTTAAAAATGTATTTCAAAACATTTTTACTATTTACTAGAATATGAGTTAAAGTCATTTATACCCTTTTTGACTTTTATAAGTGGTTTATAAAGGAATCTTTCGGTCGTTTTCAAAACAAGGTCCTTTTTAACCTTTTCGACAGAAATAAGGTAAGAATGTTTTTAACTTATACGGCGGGTGCGGTTATTTTCCGCCGTTATAAAATCTTCAAAGCTTCCCTTACAAGCTTAAAAGAATATTTTCAAAGAAAATGTTTTATTTTATATGGATCTTAAATGATTTCAAAATAAAAGGAGATATTTCTTTAAAAAGAATTTTGATTTCATCTATGTCAACATCCTTTGATGGATTTTACGCTTATTTGAAGTTTATTTATTATAATACAAAACTTCTATATTGTATTGAAGTTTTTGTGATATTTTTGACTGTGGATGTGCTATTTTATACCATTCATAGTTTATGGTGAAACTATTGACATTTCGTATGCTAGTTTTAATCCGAATGTTTATGTTATATTTCAAACTTTTCTTCAGATGAATGTGCTAAACAAGTATGTTCCGGGTTGGGGACCGGTAAAAGTAAGCCCTCCAGGTTGGGGACTGGTAAAAGTAAGCCCTCCAGGTTGGGGACTGGTAAAAGTAAGCCCTCCAGGTTGGGGACTGGTTAAAGTAAGCCCTCCAGGTTAGGGACTGGTAAAAGTATGCCCTCCGGGTTGGTGTCCGGTTATTAGAGGCACTCCGGGTTGGTGTCCGGTTATTAGAGGCACTCCGGGTTGGGTTCCGGTTAGAAGTAACCCCTAGGTCTTGGGATGAGGCCTAGACAATGAAATTAACGTTTGACATTATGCATTCCAACATTATGAAAGTGGTTATTGATATTGCATGTGATTATTCGATTAGTAGAATATCCATGTGAACAAGTAAATGGCATTATTTCATTTTACTTTTGCCATACTATGTTGAAGTTCAATTTTAAAAGGCTTTTGTTTTAGTAATTCATTGCCTTAAATGTTTATGCTTATTTTGAATGTTCCGATATATTGTTATCCTTACTGGGCATTTGAGCTCACCCCTTTTCTATGTTTTATTTTTCCCAGGTAGTGAAGAAGTAATTTATGAATGACTTGCAGGGATATTATGAGGGGTTAATAGTGTGGATATGAAGACTTTGTTGTTGTAGTAGTTTTTCACTTTGAAATGTAATGTAAAACTTTATGATTATATCTAGTGTTTCCAAGGCTACTAAACCAATCGGTCTTTCGGGATTTGATCTTTCTTGTGATCATGCCAATGTTACGAAGTAAGGCACCGACTCTGGGCAGCTGGGGTCGGGGCGTTACATTAATTGATTGGGAAACTAAATTTATACAATATAAACTTTTTTATAATGGTATTAAAATTTAATAAATACATATTTATATTGTGGGATCTATTTGGCGCACTTATTCACGTACATGATATGAAAGTGACTAGTGCACCTGGGATAATATAACACTCCAATACATTGGGAAATTTTTTAGTCTCATGATATTTCATGTATGGGATTAGGGAGTAAAAATAGTCCATTATAGGACTTTTCCACCATGTTATGATGTCTTGGTGGTTATCATTAACCTATGTTTATGATTTCATGTTTAATGTTGTTTCCACATCCCCATGTAGCCTTTATGTTATTATGTTACATCTTTCCTCATTTTTAATTTTTATTATTCTCACCTCTTTTATGTCCCATTTAAATATTTATTTTTTAACATGTAA
Source organism: Viscum album (assembly GCA_963277665.1). NCBI lineage: Eukaryota > Viridiplantae > Streptophyta > Magnoliopsida > Santalales > Viscaceae > Viscum > Viscum album. Next base: position 268,311,509 of record OY728158.1, read on the forward strand.
TACACAATTCATTTTATGATTTGTTTATTCACTTATTGATATTTATAGCTCACCCCTTTCTTATGTATGTCCCCAAGTTCTCCCATGATGTTTTAAAATATATGTAATTTTAGAAGCATGAAAAGGAATTTTTCAATAATTTTTTTGTATCCATGTATCAATTTTTTGTGTCATATACCTAATTACCCAAATACACAAGTATTATTGATCATTTAGGTTATATTAAGTGTATTATTATATAATAAATCAAGAATTAATGTGTAATAAACACAAGGGTTACTATGGTTGGGATCAAAGGAAATGAAGTAATATGATCCTTGGGAAATCATAGGTCTAAGTATTAGATGGATTAGGGATCTATGCCTAAGGGATTAATGAGGAAAGGGATTGTACTAGGGATGGTTGTGTGTCCCACCCAATATCTGTTGCCTCCCATGGAGTTCTCTGCTGTGTATCAATTATAGTCCAGTTGAAGTAATTATAGACCAATATAGTTGTTATGGGAATAAATTCTAGTTATTTTTGAGATTAGCATTATAAAACTCTAGAAAAAAACATTAGGGATAAGACTATGTGTAGGAAAACATACATAGGTTTTTCTAAAGTATACATTGTGTGGTTTCCAAGAAAATACATTAGTTTATGGATATTACAAGTGGATGTGTCTCTAGCACATATGTAACTAGAGGGGACAACCCCAAAAACACCATATTGAGATAGACTCAGTCTGGAATTGGTTTAGGAAAATGGACCTTTCTACACACCTATTTTGACACTCGTAAGGGATATGCTTGGGAAAATTCACAACCTCGTTATAAACCATTATTGAGGGAACAGAAATTACAATAAGATTCTATGTTTGGAAATAGATGATGTATATCTTAGATTGGATCCTGTAAATTCATAAGTTAATGAAATACATGTTGTTTATAAGTTATCCCTTTAATATTATTGGATTCAGGTTTCTGTTTTTAATAGTTTTAAATTAACCATCCATAATTTTCCCTTTATTCTAGTCAATGTATGCAAATAGGAGGAACTTAGTCAACAAACAATGTGATTTTAAAGGTGATAAATTCCCAAATGAGATACATAAAATGATTAGAGATAAAGTAATATATCTTGTGATTATTCCAAACTATATATCAAAATTAAACTTAACAACTAGAACACAGTTCAATGTTTAAATATATCAAATAAGATGGTGACAAATTCTTAAGGAAGTTCATTTGATAATGGTGATAAAAGAAACAAGATTCAATTTCCTACATGTTAAAAATATGTAAAGTGGTTTTAAGGGAAATTACAAAAAGTAACTTGAATGTGTTTTAGTTGTGAAAAAATAGGGCATAAAGTAGTTAGTTTTTAGGAAAAAAAATAATAGTATGATATAAGGTAATAAATTACATGCAACAACACCATTTTTTGTTCAATTTGTTATGTATAGAGAATATGGGCATTATTCGAGTTAATTTCTTAATATAGGGGTTAAATATTAGACTATGGATGGACCTATTTTGTGGAAATTATTGAAGTGTAAGGATTCAAGTGTCTATATATTAGTATATGAGAATTATATTGTAGAATTATTATATCTTCAAAATTATAGGTATAATAATATTGAAACATATAAGAATTTTTCTATAGTAGTTTTTCTCTAATAATTTTAAACATATGTTGAATGATATTAATAACCTATAAACGTGATTAAGTGATGAGGTGACATATTGGAAAACACATGATTGGGGGATTGATTACCCCTAATATGTGTTTGATTTTGGGATAAACCTAAAGATTCATGGGATGATATGTCAAATTCTAATCTCACTTTTAAAATAATTCATACCACTTTTGGATTTTTATGTGATGGAATTTAAGAATGATTAAGGATATTTTGGGAAACATATTACAGTATCAAATATTTTTTGATTTTGAGGTGATTAATTATATTTTGATAGATGTTTTATTGGGTTGAGGTATATATATACCCATTAGGTTTAATATAAAGGATTATTAAAGAGTAATTATATTATTTTTTTGGAGGTGTAAGAAGAAGGGTATGAGACAACCTTTGAGGATAAAAAGTTATTTAATGTTGAGGTTATTGGAATTATATGGAAATGGGAATATATTTAAGGAATGATTTATGTTAAACCTTTTGGATTTTTTTTTCAATTTTGAGGATTAATATATAAATTTTCCTTCATTTTAGTATTATATTAGTTTATTCTAAACATTTTATATTTATTAAAGATAAGAGTAATAGGTTTTTATTATTTGGTGGACCATGTGATATGTTAGAAGCTAATTATAGTGAATCAGAAATAACAAGTTCATTTTTAGTCCTCATCATTTGGAGAAAAATATGAGATTATAGAATGAGTCAATTAAAGGGTGAAATTATAATTTTCAAGAAATGATATTTCCTTTTATTTCCATTATATATGTTAAAGTAATTCCTTAACACTCTGAAAATAATTGTGAAATAAAAATGTTGTCAAATTTTGAATTGATGGTTTTTCACCCATCACAAATTTATGGTTTTTTGGTTGTCGACTTTATCCTAGCCATGTTATCTATCAGTCTCTATTATCTATTGGATGTAATTTTGTTTTCCTCCATGTCCACATTTTCACTTCCACTAGTGTTATCCTACTTGGAAACCTAGTTATGTGGTGACCTTCGTACTTCCCTTTCACTCTCTTCAAGTGGATGTTTTATTAACCATTTTTCAATATGGGTTTTTAATAAATATATTTTCAAGTTTTAAAAGAATGATTAATAAGATAAATTTAAAATCATGAGGAAAAAATTCATTAATGAGTAGAATAATTTAATACCTTGAGTTTTTAAAAGAGAAAATTATGTTCGATAGCGTAGGTGATAAACAATAATGAACCACAACAAACAATAATTATTTAAATACAGTGGTTATAAACCAGCCATTAAATTTATAGGTATGAATAATAATAACTAAATTATGTAATATATAAATATATATGCCCTACTCAAAATAAATTTATTAATAAATTATTAGTAAAAAATCACTCAATTTTTGGTAACTTATCTTTGTTCTTCAAAATATATTTTCTTCAAAAACACGATTTTCATTTATTTTTATGAAAAAATATTATAATTATTTTATAGAACAATTAAAAAATTTATTTGATAAAATGAACTGATTTTTTGATATCAACATATCAAAATTAACTTTAGGTGAAAGTTTTTTATTTTAGGAAAATATTGACTTTTTTAGTGAATAGTGAAAAATACCCATTTTTAAACTATCACTTCTTTTGATAAAATAACTAATTTGAAGGTACCATTGTTGTTTAATTTAATTTAAAGAAACATAATAATTATTGATCTATACAAAATCCAATTAAATATATTTAAATTATCTTTATATCGTATTTTAGAATAGGTTTATTTTCAGGCTTGAAAACACATTTTTCTAAAAACTATTTTAAAATGCAATAATTTTTCACCATTTTAATTAATTAAAAATAATATCCAATAGATAATTATTTAAATTATTTTTATATATTATATATATAATTATTAATTTAGATTAATATAATTAATATTACTAATTATAGTGTCAAAGTAAATTCATCATTTCCTTGAAAAAATGCATTTATCAGAAAACCACTTTTCGTCACATTTGTGTGTCATTTTAAATTAAATTATATCACTTCTATGAATTGAATTATCTAAAATGGATTAATTATTTATAATCATCATAAAAAATTATTTAATAATTTCCACTTAATTTTTGGACAATATTAATAGTTACCATAGTAAATATTTAATACCACAATAAAAATAAAATAGGTTAATTAAGGGTAAAAAAATTACAATAATATTTAAACTAGAAAAAACATGGTAACCCAAAAATAATTATAAATATATTTCCTTTTAAATTAAATAATTACTAAATTTATTCCATATTTTTTTTTACTTTATAAATTATTAAGTAATGAGTTCGATAAAAATAGGTTTTTTATGCATGAAAACTCAAATTGTATTTTTGTGTATATGAAATTTCAATAAAGATGTTATTTTTGATTAATTAATTAATTTTAAAAATAAAATATATTTTAATAAAATATTACTTTTATTTATGTTTTATTAACAAAAAATGATAACAAAATTTTTATGAATTCAAATGTAATTGTTATGAGGGTTTGAAAACTGTAATTATCAAAAAACCGGCATTTCTCAAAAAAAATTTCGTTTTGTTTTAAATGTAAAAATTCACATATTTAGATAATTATTTTTATAAGATAAATATTATTATTTGGATCATCATGTTGAAATTATACAATGGTTAATTTTTCATAATTTTTTGAGACAGAAGAATTTTCAGGTAAAAATTAAATACAGCATAAAAATAAGGTATGTATTATAACGTTATAATGACCCAAAAGTGATGTTAAAAATATATAAATGGTATCCATGACCAAATATATGTTTTAAAATTAAGATAATTTTATTATTATGTGACTTTATTAATTTTATAAATCCTTTATGAATCCTCCAATGCCTATATTATATTTTACATTTTTGGAATCATTTCTTTCTGAACGTGACATACTTTCATATCACAAAGGGTAATATTTTAATAATTTAGGCCCTTAGAATTATAAAATAATTAACAATAATCATATTTTGAAGAAAAAATGGTAAACCCATGGGAGGGTTTTTGGTTTTTATTATTTTATTATATATAATCCAAAACCTAAGTTTGGGAAATAATAAAGACCTCCCCTCTCTTTTCATATATAATTCCACCCAAGATCTCATTACAATTTCCTCAAAAAAAATTAGATAAATTAATCACTCATCAACCCCAAACTTCTTTATATTCCTCCCAAAGTGTCCCTAAACTCTCAAGTAGCTCCTCCCAATCTTTTGGGATCATCCTCTCAAGGTAAGGGACCTCTCTCTCTTCTTTTCTATTCAAGCACCTTCTTTGTATTTAGACTTTTGAATATCAATTGGTTATTTTTAATGACTTTATAAATCTCACTATAATGTGAAATTTATTTTCTAATAATGATATATCATTTATCCCCTCTCATTATAGCATTTTCCTAAGTCGTTACAATGCTGAAATTTAGCAAGGGACCTTTCTCTCTTCTTTTCAGTTAAATCACCTTATTCGTATTTAGTCTTTTGAATCTCAATTGGTTATGTTTTCATGAATTTATAAATATCCATATAATTTCCAATTTATTTCATAACAATAATATATCATTTATTCCTTCTCATTATTGCATTTACCAAAGTCGTTTCTATGCTGATATTTAGTAAGGTATCCTCTATTTCTCCCCTTTATTCAAGAATCATATTTTTGTAGTTCATTTTTTACAAATTAATAATATTGAGATATTGTTTTTACATAATAAAATTAATTAATTGTTGATATCAAAATTATAAGATATCCATTTGTATCTCATTAAACCTTTTTCTAAATCTTTAAGTACCGACGTTATACTGCCGAAATTATCCTCTAATTTTTTCATGTAAGAATTTTATTCAAGAACCATACTTATCCTATACATATTAATAACAAAAATTTTAGGTTGTATTATGTTATTAAATATCACTAATACTTTTATTTTTACTTCCAAGTGATGATATACCCCTTTATCTCTCATTTTTCCATTTTATGAATCTTTAAGTAATATTGCTATACCGGTGAAATTTCACTTCAATTTTTCAGTCCAAACAATAGTATCATGGATATCCACACTCATTTCTACTCTAGGGTATTAAATTAGATGTAAATATACTTGAAACATTATCTAATTCTAAATATGTAAGCCATACTCCTTGATAATGAGGATAAAATTGAATAAATACATCCACATATTGTATGATCTATGTGGCACACTTATGCATGTACATAATATAAAAGCAACAGGTGATCCCAGAATTATATAGTAGTCTAATTAATTGGGTAATATATTAGTCTCATGAAGAGTAATGTATAGTATTAGGGAGTTAACCTAATCCATTATGATAATTTCTCCACCATATTTTTATGTATTGTCATTTAGGATTAACCTATGTTTATAATGTCATGTTTAATGTTCTTGCCAGATTCCCATGTTGCTTTTATAGTATCCTGCTATATCTTGTCTCATTGTTCATGTTTATGATTATCACACTCTTTTATGACCCATTAAAATTCATATTTTCTCACATGTAATACATTATTCATATTATTATTTATCTATTTATTTATTTATTTATTGGGATTTATAGGTCACACTATTCTTATGTATGTCCCAATGATATCTTGTTCAGTTTTAAAAACTATGTAATCATTTAAGCATTATAAGGATGTTGTAAATAATTTTTTTTTATTCATGTATCAATTTATTGTGTTATGTTCCTAATTACCCAAATAAACTAGGATTCTTGATCATTGTGGATGTATTAAGTGTATTATTATGTAATAAATCATGAATTAATCTGTAATAAATATAAGTGATGTCATATCTATTATAGAAGGGTATCCTTTACAAAACTAGAGTGTGATATTTATATTTAAAAGGGTGAATGAGATTTCTAGGAAGGCTAATCTAGACCTAATCATCATGGGCTATGTAGTAAGATGTCCAATATTACTAGACTTTATAAGTATTATTAGAAAACATATAGGGTTGATTACCCTCTTCGCATAGATCATTATAGGGGCGTATCTCCTAACAAATTCTCTGGACTACCTTGGGAATGAGAGGTGTAGTTTAAAATTGATCTAGTGTCAGGATCTGCACTGTTTTCCATTCCTACATGGAAGATGGATACTACTGAGTTGCAAGATCTCAATAGGCAGACAGGGGACTTGGAATATAAGAGTCTTATATGGCCCAATAATTCCCCTTGGAGTTCACCTTCCCTTTTCTCCAAAATAGTGAATGGTACCCTCAAGATTTACATGGATTATCGTCATTTAAACAAACTTATAGTTAAAAAACAATCCACTACCACATATAAATGACCTCTTCCACTATCTCAAGGAATAAATATTTTCTACAAGATAAATTTGAGGTCAGTATACCATTAGGTTCGGGTTAGACCATCGGATATACCACATAAATCATTCTATTGTAGATATGGATTGTACAAGTATTTTTTCATGATTTTAGTACTTAAAAACATTAAAATGGTATTCATAGATTTGATTAATTGGGTTTCACACCCTTATCTTAATTTATTTTTGGTAGTCTTCAAGGAAAACATCTTGGTATACTCATATACTCAAAATAAACATTCTCAATATCTTGATATCATTTTTAGCACACTGAGAGAGCACAAGTTGTACGCAAATATTACTAAATATAACTTTTGGATTGATAATATCCACTTATTCAGTCATATTGTTTCAGAGACAATATTATCAGTTTACCCAAAGAATTTTAGGTTTGTTGCTTCTTAGTTGTAAACTAATAATTTCTTCGATACATGGAGTTTTTTTGGGGATGGATGGATATTATAGGTGATTTATATAGGATTTTTCATGTCTTGAAGCACCAATCACAGTCTTAACCAAGAAAGGTTTAGAGTTTATGTGGTATTAAGTGTGCAAGAAGATATTTTAGGGGATGAAATAGTGATTAAATTCAATATTGATCATACATTTAACTAATGCGGGTAGGGGAAATATAGTTTATTTTGATGCATCTGAAATAGGGTTAGGCTCCATTCTGATATAGGGAGATCACATCATGGCATATGGGTCTCAACAGTTGAGATCTCATGAGCATAATTACCTAACATATGATCTCAATATATTAATTATGGTTCAAGCCCTAAATTATTACTGGCATTAAATTTGGGAAAGAATTTTTCGGTGTACACGGATCACAAAATATTGAAGAATATATTTACATAGGGTGAACTAAATCTCACAAAACTAATATGGGTTGAATAACTATAGTAGTTTGACTATGAGATTTTCTATATTCCTATTAAATTCAATGCAATTGTTGATGCTCTAATCCAGAAGACTCAGACACAAGATGTTAAGGAGGTTGGTAGTGAGTGGTAGTTTAAGTACCTCTTTTCTAACATGCACTTAAAGGTATAGGTGAATCCCATTAAATCTATTATTATATTTTTATTCATGAAATTTTCACTTCTAGATAGAGTAAAGATGAGGAATATTTCCAATTCAGAGGGCTTGGTCCCATGGGAGATTATTTCAGGCAAGGACCAACTTTCTAGTTGGAATGTTAATGGGTGTGAGATCTTGTGCATTCATGGGTTCTTATGGGTTATATGGGAGATTCGATAGGAGTTTCTGTGAGAGTCTCATTCTTCTTCTTAGGTAGTATATCCTAGCCTTATGAAGATGCACTATTTTTTATTCCGCCATTATAAGTGGTCTAATATGAAAAGAGTCATAGATGGTTTCATTACTCAATGTTCCACCTATGAATTGGTGAATGTGGAACACCAGCATCCAATAGAGTTCCTATAGTCATTTCAAAATACTGAGTGGAAATGGGAAAACATCACTATGGATTATTTGATAATATTACCAAGGTCACCTCGAAGTTTTGATATGTTATGAGTAATCATACACAGGATGAAAAAGGTCACACACTTTATAGATATCAGAGAGATCTTTTTAGTGTAAAATATAAGAAGGATATATGTTAAAGAGATCATATGACTTTACAAAGTTCCATATACTATTGTATCAGAAAAATATAATCATTTTACTCTAAAGTTATAGTATGGATTCCAAAGGGTGTTCGGTTCAAAGGTACTTCTGAGTATATCCTATCACCCAAAGACCAACAGTCATTCTGAGCATATGATATAGGTGTTAGAGGACATGCTTCGGGAATGTGTCTTAGATTTTGTTAGCTCTTCTGAGAAACACCTATCACTTGTTCAAATATATTACAATATTATATTTTAAGTGAATATACAGATGGATTCATATGATTATTTATATGAGAGTCCATGTCACTCACACATGTGCTAGTTAGAAACAAGATAGCTAGTGTTATTGGGACATATTATCATGTAGGAGACTTCAGAGAAGGTAAATATCCTCAGGAATCATATGGATACTACTTATTATATGAAAAATTCAAAGGTTTATAGCCACTTTCATTCATTTGAGTTTGAGGTTAGGGATTGTGTATTATTTCATATTTCACCTAGTTTTTGTCATATACATGTTCGGAGATAGTGAAATATTTCACCTTTTCATTTTGGTAATTTTGATATTATAGAGAGAGTGAGGATGGTGACCTATCAGTTGCAATTACCTCAGAGGTATTGATCCATTAATGACATCTTTCACGTGTCTCAAATTCACCATTATCACTCTGTACTCTCTTATATTCTCCTCCATGATGAGGTTGAGTTGGAAATAGATGTATACTTCAAGTGGCATCTTATACATAAGGTTAATCGAATCACAAAGGCTCTTTGAGGAGGCCATTTCCTCTAGTATTAGTGCGGTGGAATAATATTTGTGTACAGGACAAGACTAGGGAGTGATATTCCATTGTATATTTTTACTCAATAGAGTTATTCTCATATGATTATTTATCAACCTTAGAAAGTAAACTCTCGAATGAGTTGTTTTAAGGAGGTCGGATTCAATGATCCTGAATTTTCATATGAGGTATGAAACCTTAAAATTTTAGTAAAATCTATACTATTTCTTGTAATAGATGTTTTTAAAGGTTTAAAGAATATTTTTAGATAATTTTAGGATTTTTGGAACTTGGAGTTATAGTTTTTTGAGGAACAGACCGAGGCACATAGTTGGTGCACAGTTAGTAGCAATCGTGTGGCTCAAGTGTGCAGCCCAAAATTTTAAGAATAGTTTTTGAACCATGAAATTTAGGACACATAGCTATGTGAGGATCTGGAATGGGTATTTCCATGGGTTGTACATTATTAGCCTAATTTTTCACTTATCTGACACCCTTAGTTATACTTAAGTAGTGAGTCAGCATGGTTAAGTGCATGGTCTGTTAAATCGTGAGAAGGGATATGAATTTTGGAAAAAGGTGCCACACGATTTGGAAAATCCTAATTCCAAATCAATTAACTACATTAATAAAGGTTAAATTAATAATTTTCCCTTTTTATTATATTCTCTATACCCTTTTCCCTTCCTCCTCCAAACATAGTACCTCAACAACTAAGAGATTCTTATCTCCTCACCTAGTCTTTGAGCTAGGATATTCACCCCATGTCTAATTCCTTTACCACTTATCACATTGGAATCATATATATAAGCTCTCTAATCATGTTACTTCCACCCCCCATTAGTTTATATTTCTATATGGAATGCTAAATCCATGTGATCTCTTTTTCCTTATTTTTAAGGCGTTCATATATTTCTTTGATTTATCCCAATATGGACCAAATTAGAGGCTAATAATAGATGGAGAATTCACTACACATATAAGTTATGTGTTATATAACTTTTCCCTAAAAACATGGGCGTTTTATAGCTTATTCCATAGTAACACATGTCATACCTTTAGGGAATTGCTTCTTATATTAATATAAAATTAAATTGAATGTTTAAACTATAATTTAAAGAAGTTATTACACCCATATGAATAATTATAGGATATAACCTCAACCCAAACATATAAAGACCCTAGCATTTTACATATAACATTTCATGATTTTAATCATAATTAAACATCATATTACAAGACAAGGATTGTAAATTCTACTGTCTTGGAAGACTAGGTACAGAAAACAGAAAACATGAAACTAAATGAAACATTTCTTTATTTAATCTTCATAAAGAGTTACTGACTTCCATTGTGCTTGTACATATTCATAGGATAACCTATGAATAACATGAACAAAGTGATGATCTAAAAATCTTAGTAAGGGAATAAACATAAGAATAAAGTTTTAGCACATGGGTTAGAAGGCATGACATAATGATATAAAAAAAGGAATGGAATATATGGAATCATAACATATAAACATGGGTTCATATAAACTTGGAATCTTAATAATGTGTAAGAAACATAAAACATGACTTTATCATGATTCATGTATTGTTTCACATAGAGTATCACAAGTCAAGGTTAACCACCAAGACCGTTGCACATGGTAGCACAAGTCAATGCTAACCGCCAAGACCGTTGCACATAACATCTCATGAGACTAAACTTTACTCAATGAATTGGAGAACTATCTAGGTGAACTGATCTTAACTTTTTCATGAATATTTTTTCCACATAATTAATCATACATAATCAATCATACATAAAAATAAGGGTACTCATGGAAAGAAATGGATATCAAAACCATGTCCTAAAGCATACTAGATGGGTATATTATACAAGTGTCCATGAAAGAATGGAATTAAAAAATACATGTACATTCATAAGGGAAAATAGGAATATTTCATGGTAATTGATGTCAAACATAAGTTACCACATGTTAAAAGATTATTTTAAAAAAATTAGCATTAAAACATTTTAGTGTGGTTTTAAGGAAAGTACTAAAGATCATTTAAAACAAAAAAGAGCATAATAATTTATATAAAATCAGAAGTGGAACTAAAATTTTTTCATAATAAAAATAGTTATTTTTTGAAAATTATGGTCTCTTAAAATATATGATATAGTGAACTTAAAATTGGGTAAGAATTTGGGAAGGTCCCTTAAAATCGCTTGCTTATTAGGAAGAATTAAGGAGGGAATCATTTAAAAATATGTATATCCTCAAAAGATAATGATAAATGGATATTTATAAATGATAAGGATAATATGTACATCATTTATAATATTTTCATAAAGAAATAGATAACTTCATTTTGGTAAAAATAAAAATAGAACAACCCAAATGAATAATGGAGGTTCGGGTAGAATCCCTTACCTTAAGTCTGATAGTGTAATTTACATGATCTTAATGTCCTGGGTAATCAAAATTCATTCATTAATTAGTATTTAAAGAACCAATTATTCATGTAATTGATTTATTATAACCTTATTAAGTTCATTCATGACCTTTTTGTTGGGTTAATAGGTCCAATTTCATTGTTTGGGAGCATTTGTTTCCTTGGTTTTCATGATTGGTTTAATTATATACATGTAAGGATAAACATGTAAGATGAGAATGGATATAAATAATTGAAATAGTATGTTACCAGTTGACATCCAAAATATTACATGGTTATAAAATTCATTTGGTTATTTGGAGCGAAGTTTAATCGGTATATAAAACATTAATGATATTCGTTTTGGTTAATTAGCGATTTCGGATCATATCGAACACATTTTTATTTTTAAATTAATATCACGTGTAAAAAAAGATTTAATAACCTTACATAAGTCATAATACATATATTATAGTCTTTTTTTACCATAAAAATTTTTTCATGACCAGAATTGAAGACGGTGATAGAAATTGAATACCCGTCATCCTTGAATAATGTGATAAATTAACACATCTCGGATGGTGTTTTCATTTCTAGTATAAAGGAGAGGAAAGGAGAGATGATGATGAATTACTCCATTATCATAAAAAAATACTAGTACATGTACTATAGTTATCATAAAATTTGGATGTAATTAGGTGAATAAAGAAAAAGAAAGAAAGAAACCTGAAAGAAAATAATAGAAATGAAATGTGGAATTTACCTCTTGAATGTATCTTCTTTGAGAACCTCTGTAGGGGGAGAGGATTTGGTCTTTTGAAGAGACTGAGGTATTTTGGACGAGGAAGAGGGGATTAGGAATGAGGAGATATTTTAGCAGAATTTAGACAAGGAATGAGGCTTTAGAGGAGTGGAGAGGGGAGGTAAAGAGGGATGGTATTTATAGTGTAAGAGATGAAAGGTTTCCCGTTATTTTAATCATTAGTTTAATATTTTTGTTCCATACTATGAATAGAAATGATTATTATAACCTAAAGTATTAAATAGATCTTTTGATTTTGAACCAGTGTCCATTTACATCATTCATGACTCAATCATGATGTAGAAATTCATATATTTAGCATTTATCGTAAATTTTCATACTTTACTATTCACTAAATATTCAATTATTTTAGAAAAATCCCAAAACAATTCACCCCAACCATTTTTATATTTGTAATATTTGAAAATTAACTACATTTTACAAAAAATAATTTTTCAAATATGATAAATTTAATTTTTAATTAAAATCCTAACTTACTTGAAAAATAAGAATTTTAAAATTAAAACTACTTTTCTAACACTTTGAAAAATTAATCACGGTCTCTAAAAATTATCTTATAATAATATGTCATCAAAATAATTATTTATGAATTCATTTTATGAAAATAAATTTTCTTTTAATTTATTAAATTAACCATAAAATTGTAATTAAATATACATGACTTACAAAAATACCAACACTTTATTAATAATTTATAAAAATATTTAATTACTTATACTATGATATAATTATATCATATTGTCACTTATAATATGGATAAATTTATTTATACTTTTATTGGTGATGTTACTATTCAATTTTATGGTTTACTATTCATAAGGGTCACATTACTATTCCAAATGTCAAGTAATTATTCCTTAGGAATGAGTTCATTAACATCTAGGGATACCTTTTATTCCACTCAATCCTTATTTATAAGGTTTTTATTGAGTTATTAAATTGGTCTTATGTGATTATATCATAAGACATAATTAAAAGAAAGAAATTTTGTTGATAAAACATTGGTTCTTTATATTCTTCCCCCATTGTGAAGTTTCACCCTCCAAATTTCAATTTTCATTCTAAGTTATAAATAGGTGTGGGTAATTTTCCTTCATTGTTTCCTCCAGTTTCTATGTTTACACTTAGTACTTATGGTTTCACCATAGTACTATGACTATGTTAGTAGTCTTGTTGTGTAGAACTTTATCTCTATGATCCAAGATCTTCACTGGCTACTTATCTTAAGAAATATCATTCTCCAATTGTACCACCTCTAAAGAGAGTACATGTGAAGGGTCTTATATGTAATTTCTTAAGAGTTATACATTGAATACATCGGGTACTTTATATATGGTAGGTGGAAGTGAAACTCGATTGGCCAAACCTCTATCACGATCAAGAATCTCGAAGGGGGAGATGTATCTGGGACTTATCTTTCCTTTATTCCCACATCACATGACATTATTCCATGGAGATATATGGAGGAATACAATGTATATAACTTTTAACTTAAGGTATCGTTGATGATTTTCTGCATAACTCCTTTGTTGACTTTGGGCTACCATGGTGTGCTTTTGAATTTTTTTCACCTTCTCCACAATTTCTTTGACCATTTCAAGTTCAAGAAGCTTATAGTCACCGAATTAATCCCAATATGCTGGTGTTATTCACTTTTTCCCATAAATGGCTTCATATGTTTCCATTCAGATGCTGGAGTAGAAATTATTGGTGTAAGAGAATTCGAACAATAGAATATGTTAGTCCCACCCTCTTTTAAAGTTCATAGAACATGATCTCAACATATCTTCCAATGTTTGAATAGTTTTCTCATATTGGTCATCAGTTTGAGGATCTTAGGTCATGTTGAAGTTCAACTCAGTTCTTAGAGCATGTTGGGGACTTTTCCTTAACTTTGAGATAAATCTTGGATCTCTATCGGATACAATAGATAGTGGTACTCCATATACCCTTACCACCTCTTTGATATCTATTTATGCAATTTGATTCAATGATAAGTCCTCTCGAATTGTGATAAAGTGGGTTATCTTTGTAAGAAGATCCATAAAAAACCATATTGCGTTGTTTCCTCTGGATTTCCTTGGAATTACAGTGACAAAGTCCATGGTTCTCCAACTTTCATATTGGTACGGATAATGGTTTCATCATCCCCTTATAATTTTTTCTTTCATACTTCACTTGTTGACATACAGGGCACATTGATGTATATTCTGAAATCTCTCTCTTCATATTGTCCCACCAAAAGTTCTCTCAAATATATCGATACATCTTTGTGCTCCCAAGGTGAATAGAGAAGTTTGAGCTATGTTTTTCATTTAAAATATTCTTCTTTATCTCCAGATCGAATGGTACACATAGTTGTGACCCAAATCTTACAACTCCTTCTTCATCAATCTTGAACTCATAGGATTTACCATTTCTAATAGCTTCAACCCATTTCATAACTTTCACATATTTTCTTTGAGAGTCCTTTATTTTCTCCATGAAAGATGGTTGAGAAACAATTTGAGAAAGGATTGATGATCTTCCTCCCTTAATGATTCTAATTTCAATTCTCTTCAAATCTAAGAATATTGAATCTTTCTCAACTCTCGTCTTTGATAAAGATGAAGGATTCTTTCTACTTAGAGCATCTACTACCTTATTTTTCTTACTACGATGGTAGTGGATTAAGAATTCATGATCCTTGATGAGCTTTAACCATCTTTATTGGAACATATTAAGCTCCTTCTATGTGAATACATATCTGATACTCTTGTCACCAGTATATATCCCACACTTCTCCCCATAGAGATAATACTGCTATATTTTCAATACAAATATCATAGCTGCCAACTCCAGTTCATGTGTGGGATAGTTTTTCTCATTTGTTTTCAGCTGCCTTGATGCATAGGCTTTAACTTTATCATTTTTCATTAGTACACAGCCCAGTCCATTCTTTGAATCATCATTGTACACCACAAAGAGTTCTCCACTTGTTGGGAGTGTGAGTACTGGCATAGTGATAAGCCTCTTTTTGAGCTCCAAAAAATATTCGTCACATTATTGAGTCTAGAAAAACTTCACCCTCTTCTATATTAGCTTGTTTATTGGGTTTTAAAATCATGGTAATTTCTTCACAAATCATTGATAATACCAATGTAGACCATGGAATCTATAGATCTCCATTACAGATGTTGTTCTGGGCCATTCTTTGATTGCCTTTGTCTTTCAAGGGTCTACATATATCCCTTTAGTGGTGATAACTTTCCCTAATAATGATAGTTCCTCTATATAAAACCCACATTTACTATAATTTTCATATAGTTTCTCCCTTTTTAAAGTCTTTACAACGGTTTTTAAATTCTCCTTGTGTTCCTCCTTGCTCCTCGGGAATATTAGAATATCATTGATAACGACTACCACAAATTTGTCAGGGTAATCTATAAAGACTCTATTCATTATATCCATGAAAATTTCTAGAGAATTAGTGAGTCTAAAAGGAATCACTCTGATCTCATAGTGTCCATATCTTGTTTGAATGGAATTCTTGGGAATATCTTCCTTCCTCACCATTAATTAGTGATATCCCAACCAAAGGTCCACCTTAGAAAAATAACTAGCCCCATGGAGTTGATATAACAATTAATCTATCTAAGGTAGGTGATACTTGTTCTTTATAATTATTTTAATGAGCTCACAATAATCAATGTAGAGGAACATTGAACCATCCTTCTTCTTGATGAATAGGACTACCGCTCCCTACGGTGAAGCACTAAGTCATATAAAACCCTTATTTAGATTCTCCTATAACTATTTCTTTAGCTCTTAAAATCAATGGTGGACATTATATAACATGTATTTGATTTAGTTAGGGATCTAGTAACAAGTTCAATTGAGAAATTGTTATCTTGATCAAAAGGAATACTGGGGAATTCTTCAAGAAATACATCAGTGTTTTCCCTTACAATGGAGATGTCTTCAAGCATAATTCTCTCCTTTTTATCAAGGATTTGAGATATAAATTATTGCTCATAAGTTATTAATATACACACATGAGACAATGATTATAAAAGAGCTTCATCTTCCTCTTTACACATGTAAATAATTGGAGGATACATCGGGATGTGATGATTGATCTCCCTTTCCCGACAATTGATGTTGTATTTGTATAAAGGTAGTCAATACATTCCAAAGATAACATAAAACTCTACTAAAATAAGTATAACAAGATTTGATGGGAGGTTTAGTCCACAAAATTAAACTATGGATGAGTTATATACTTTGGTTGAAATAATTTCCCCATTTTCAATTCTCACACATAACTCAATCTTACAATTATGAGGTGGTTTTTGAATGGTTCTACTAAAATTACATCATATGAAAGAATGAGTTGCACCAAAATAAAATAGTACATTCACTATTATTAAATGAATAACTAACATACCTGTCACCACATCATTTTATGGCTCCACCTTAGAAGTAGTGATATCATAATCCCTTTATTTTTTCCTTAGAGGTTGTTGTTTATTTCCTCTGACAACCCTTGGCTTAGAGAAATTGTTCGCATAATTCCCAAGATCCTTGAAGTTGTAACACCATACTATACTCTAAGTTTTAATCTAAACCTTCATTTATTCTTCCACTTTAGTGGTATTCTTTCTATCCCTCTATCAGTTCTTATCTAGATGTCCCATTCTTCCACATTTTTAAGTAATTCCTGGTTCCCATTAGATAGTTCTTAGGATGATTCTTCAGACAATATTAACACATGGGATGTTTGATATTATTTCCATCATGGGATATATTTTTCAAACCACCTATATTAGACTCTTTTTTCCTCTTTTTTCACCAGTCCCATGAGACCATTGAGAATCTTAGAACTCTTTTTCAACCATGAGGGCACAAGGGGAAATCTAATCATAGCTGTCAAAGTCTCGAATCAACAACAGTTTTCATAGACTCGGATTTAGTCTTATAAAGAAGTGATCCACCTTACTTTCATTGTTCATGACAAAGCTGGAGACATATCCTGAAATACTTGTGAAGTTTACTTCATATGCCCTAATGGACTCATACTCCTTCTTCTTAAGTCTGAGAAACTATCTTTAAATCTTGATTTGGAGGTTTTGGGGAAAATATTTATTGAAAAACATTTTCTTGAATTCCTCCCAATCCATGGAATCAATTTTCTCTTGGGATTTTGTATTCTTGATCGGTGTCCACCACCAATCAACTTCCTCATCAAAACTATAGACCACCAATACAACTTTTTTTTTGACCAATGGATGACAGATAATGTCTTTTCAATGGAGTTAATCCATTGTTCTATGAGGAGGATATCATAAAATCTACTAAACATGGGAGGCCTTTGTTGCTTGAAGGATTCAATAGAAACTCTCTCTTTCCTTAGAGTAGGAGGGAATTCTACATGATTCAAGTTATTATTCCTAACTTGATCCATTTTAGAAAGTATTATCATTATGTTTTGAGCACTCGTTCCCATCATATCAGGAAAATAATTAAGTAAATCATCATGTTTCCTATCAAATTGATTTCCGGCATGTGTTCTTCTATTTCCTTCCATTAACTAATGAAAATAGAGTATAATTAGAGGACTTTAATACTTAGCTATTAAGCATGAAAACGAAATTTTAAACATAAAAGAATAAACTTTTAATTTAAAAGTATAACCTAACTTGTGATTCCCTTGGTTTCAATCAAGGTTACCCATGATCTTTTTCTTCATATATATTCTTATGGGATTCTTTTATTATTTACTTAAAAATGATTCGTACTATGCTTATTAATTTACCAAAGCATATCCCCTAGGAGTGTCAAACCAATAGTGCAACAAGGCCCATTTTCATGCACCAGTTCACGGTCAAGTCTAGCACAAAGCATTTTTTTGGGTTTTACCCCTAGATACATTTGTGATAGAGCCACATCAACTTGTTCATATCCAGAAAAGGATGTATTTTCTTGATAAACCACTTACTCTATACTTACCAAAATTTAGGTATTTGTTCTTATACTTAGTCTTATCCCTAAGGTTATTAAAAAGTGATATATTACTAATCCCAAAAAATAACTAGATCACCCTATGATACCAACTATAGGTACCCTATCATTTTACACATAATATTACATGATTTTAATCATAATTAAACATCCTATTACACACCAAGGATTATAAATTCTAGTGTCATGGAAGACTAGGTACATAAAACTGAAAATAAGAAAATAAATGAAACAATTATTTATTTAATATTTATAAAGATATCATAACTTCCATTTTTCTCATACATCTTCATAAGATAACATAGGGATAACATGAACAAAGGGATGAGCTAAAAATCTCAGTAAGATAAAAAATATAATAATAAAGCTTTAACACATGGGTTAGAAGGCAAGACATAATGATATAAAAAAATAATGGAACATATGGAATCATAAAATATAAACATGGGTTTATACAAACACGGAGTCTTAATAATGTGGAAGAAACATAAAACAAGACTTTATATTGATTCAAGGCACTTTTTACATAGATGAGAACAAGTCAAAGTGAACCACCAAGACGGTTGTACACGATAGCATATGTCAAGGATAACTGCCAAGACCGTTGCACATAACATCTCATGAGACACAACTTTACCAAATTCATAGGAGTTATATCTGTGATCACCGATATTAATATGTTCATGAATATGTTTTCCACGTAATTTATCATACATAATCAATCATACATAAACATAAGGGTACCCATGGAAAGAAATGGGTATCATGATCATGTCATAAAGCATAATATATGTGTGTATCATGAAAGTGTCCATAAAAGAAAGGAATTAAAACATACATGGACATTCACAAGGTAAAATAGACATATTTCATGTTAAGTGATGTCAAATATAAGTGAAAACATGTACGAAGAGTATTTTGGTAAGTTTTAGCATTAAAACATTTTAGCATGGTTTTAAGTAAAATACTAAAGAGAATTTAAAATAGAAAATAGCATAATATTTTATATAAAATAAAAAGTGAACTAATAATATTTTCATAATAAAAAGAATAATTTTATTAAAATGATGGTTTATTAAAATGATGGTTTATTAAAATAGATGATATAGTTCACTTGAAATTGGATAAGAATTCGAGTAGTTCCCTTAAAATAGCTTGCTTATCAGGAAGAATTGAGGAGGGAATATTTTAAAAACATGTATATCACAAAAAGATAATTATGAATGGATATTGATACATGAATTTGGAGAATAAAAATATAATTTATAATATTTTTATAAAAATAATATAAAACTTCATTTGGGTAAAAAGAAAGATAGAACAACCTGAAAGAATAATGGAGGTTTGGGTAGAATCCCTTACCTTAAGATTCATGGTGTCCTTCACCTGATCTCAATTTTATGGATAACCAAATTACATTCATTTATCATTATTTACAAGACCTATTATTCATTTAATTGATTTAGTATAACCTTATTAATTTCATTCATGATCTTTTTGATGGGTTAAGAGGTTCAATTTCATTGTTTGTAAGCATTTGTTTCCTTGGTTTTCATGATTGGTTTACTTATATACATGTAAGGATAAACATGTAATATGAGTATGGTTGTCCAGAAATGAATATGTATGTTACTAGTGGACATACATAAGATTACATTTTTATAAAATTCATTTGGTTATTTTGAGTAATGATGAATCATTATATAAAACTTTAATGATAACTATTTTGGGTAATTTGTGGTTTTTGATCATATCGACCACATTTTGATTTATAAATTAATATAAAGTGTAAAAAAGATTTTATAACCTTAAATAAGTTATAATAAATATATTATAGTCAGGCTCAACCATTAAATTGTTTCATGACTAAAATTGAATACATTAATAGAAATTGAAAATCCGTTATCCTTGAATGTGATAAATTAACACACCTCATATGGTGTTTTCATTTCTAGTATAAAAGGAGTGAAAAGGATAGATGGTGATTAATTAATCCATTATCATAAAAAAAATCACAGTACATGTAAGGTACTAGATTTATCATAACATTTTGATGAAATGAGGTGAGGAAATAAAAAAAATGGAACATGAAACAAAATAAATGAAATGAAAAGAGGAATTTACCTATTGAATATATCTTCCTTGAGAACCTCTTTTGGAGAGAGGATTTTCTCTTTTGAAGATACCATGGGCTTTTGGATATTTTAGAAGGTATTAAGGAGATATTTTATCAAACTTTATACGAGGAACACGGCTTCAGAGGAGTTAAGACATGATGTAAAGAGGGGTGGTATTAATAATGGAGGAGCGGAGGGTTTCCCATAATTTTAATCATTAGTCTAATATTTTTGCTCAAGACTATGAATAGTCTTGATTATTGTGATTGAAAATAGTAAATATATCATGTGAGTTCAAACCAATGGCCATTTACATCATTCATGACTCAATTATGATGCAGTAATTCATTTATTTAGGATTTATTGTAAATTATCATATTTTATTATTCACCAAAAATTCATGTATTTTAGAAAAAATCCCAAAAATTCACCCACAAACATTTTTTGACATTTAGAATTTAAAAATGAACTCCATTTCATGAAAAAAAATTCTAGATTTGAGAAATTTAATTTTTAATTAAAATCATAATTTTCTTGAAAAATAAATTTTTTAAAATTAAAACTGCTTTTCTAACACTTTGAAATATTAATTATTATATCTCAAAAATATATTATAATAATTAGCCATTAAAATAATTATTTGAGAATATATTTTATGAAAATAAATTTTCTATTAATTTATTAAATTAATCAAAAAATTGTAATTAAATATATATGACTTATAACTATACCAAAAATTTATTAGTAATTTTTAAAAATATTTATTTACTTATAAAATGATGTAATTATATCATATTTTTAGTTATAATATTGATAAATTTTTTTATACTTTCTTAAGTGAGGTTACTATTCAATTGGTCGGTTTTCTATTCATATGGGTCGCATTACTATTCCAAAGGTCAATTTACTATTACTTAGGTATATGTTTCTTAACTTATAGAGATACCTTTTATTTCACTCATTGTTCAGTTATAAGGTTTGTATTGAGTTCTATAACTAATCGTATGTGATTATATAATATGACATAATTATAATAAGGGAATTTTATTGATAAAAAATTTGGTCGTTGCAAAACCTCCCTTGAAGTGGGCTCATTTTGTTGTCCACATTTACACCACCCATGGGATTATTTGAGCTCACCACTTATTACATAGATCTAAATACAAATTAAATTAAATGTTAAAGGTTGAGTACCTTGGTTATAACCTAGTAATTTATAAATGAAAGGAATAATGAAATGGATTAAATGAGAACTATGGAATGAAATGGAAAATCCCTTGGCATATGAAAAAAATATAATATTGATTAGTGAAGTGGAAAGGTCACTAATATTTACCTTCTTATTATCACATGTATGTGAATTAAATTAAAAATTGAATATGATAAATTCAAATGATAAAATTTCATGGTCACTAACAAGGGCCCTTGATCTTATCTATGGTTCGTTAAATGGAATTTAATAAAGGCATGGGCACTAACTTGGAATCTCACCTTAACACTTATGTGTGAAATAGTAAATGAAATGATTATGATAAGTCCACTGTATTATTTTCATGGATACAAACATGGCCCCTTGAATAATTATATAGATCACATTGATAATGGGTGTTGTGTTATGTCACTAAAGACCCTCTTCTATATTTATTATTGGATACCTCGGACTATTATCTTTGATTAATCTTTCTTGGAATGGCTCATACATGATCCTTGGGCTTCAGAAAATCCTTTACCAAGTTTTATATCAAAAAAGATCCATGGATTCTAAGAGGGTGCCTTTATCCATGGGCCCTGATTCCTAGCCCATGTAGGTCTACATTACATGGAGGTTACTATAGATGAGCTATGTAGACTTGAAGAGGTCGCCTTGGTCGTTGGACATAGTTCCTATCCCTCTTAGATCTAATACATGATTATTCAGTGTATGTCATAATTTCTTGACACTTGATATACCAACATAAGCCGAAACTGATTTTTGTTCTATTATATAGTTATTCATCATTTTTAGATTGATTTATATCATGTTATTATAGACTAGATTACATCACATATTTTTACATCTTTACTCCTATTATATATGCACACTTCTATAGCCTACATGTAAATATTGTATTTTTTATAGTCATTTTTGGTAGTAGCCTACTAAGTGTACCTCACATCCTGTTTATGGTGTCATGTTTTAATCAGAAAAACATCATGATTGGACATACATACAAAGGGAAGGGTCTAGTTCAACTTTTGATATTTTATGTTAGGAAAAAGTAAGGTATCAGAGGATATATATTATGATTAGGATGCTAGTGGGGATATTTCTTTGGTCTTTCTATATTTTTGTATAGTATGTTTTATATTTTTGTTCCTTACTTTCACATTTACCATCCTATTTCTTATATTAGCATGACATGATCAGTATCATTTTTTGTATGACATTGGATATTGCCTATACCAGTCTATCTTTTATAGTTGTATGGTTTAATTATTCTATTACTATTTATTTATCTAGTATAGTTCCACTATTTGTTACTATTATGATTCTTCCATTCCACACTCTGATCATAAGTGTATAGTCTCCTCATCATACTCTTATAGACTCTCACTACTTGTTGGTAACCTATGGAATTTGAGGAGAGGCACTTTAGTCCATGTAGACACTAGTTTAGCTATTGTTATCGAGTGATCTAGGTTAGGACATCACACTTAAAACCAAGGGAAATTGACAAAAATATACATTAATCGGGTTCCCTCAAGTTTCTGGAACACCAAGAACCTTCGAGAGAAACTAATTCCTCTATAACCCATCAACACTGGCATGAAGGAACCTTACCAGACTATAAAAGTACATTCCTATTATCCAAAATAATCCATAGATATCCCCCTACTAGTATGAAGAAGACTTTCTCAAGTTCTATTTCCTAGAGAATAACCTTCCCAAAGTACCACTAGTGTGACACTTCATCTGAGTGGATCTTGGGTGAAGCATTTTGATCTCCCTCACTAGGGAGATGCCTATTATCACCCACACTGGGGAGAATCCTCCTTCTCACCCTCACTATGGTGAACCCCCTTTATCCCCTTGGTATTATTTGGGTGAAGCATCCTTCAAGTATTTAAATAAGATAAACCACCCAATTCTTCTCCTATACAAAGGTACCAGACATTCCGATACCTCAATGGTAGAGCACAACTTTTTCCAACTCTCCTACTTGGACCTCAAATTATTAAGGCCTCCTCTGAACATGAAGAATGAAAAAGAACAAGGCATAGACACTGGTGTACACCCCCCCCCCTTAAATTATGGATTCCCTTGATAAAAGTATCCACATGATTTGATGTCTCAGATAAGTAGAACCCTTGGGGGATAAAATCCTAGATTCCTTAGATAACATGGCTCCCAATCAAGAAGATATTGGAGTATCCTCTCCTATCCCAAGTTTCCCACTCTATTAGATTAGTTCTCTATATTTGGTCAGTTCAGGGAATCACAATACCTCAATCAATGATCCATGGGGCAGCAAATCCCATCATAAGTAACCCTTTAATATTTCTTGTTGGATTTCATACTCCCCTTATCTCCATATTCCATCCTACCTATCAAAAATAAGGAATAATGGAGGATGGATTTCATCTTCAAGCATAAGTCCTGGGATGATTCATGTTGTTGATACCATCAACGATCTAGGTATACTCACAAAATGAAGCCTCAGTGCCTAATCCCCATTCAGATATAATTGTAAAATATCTTAAAGTGTGTTTGGTATTCTATTAGCTTTTGATTATTACATTAATCATGACTCATTGTGGATTAGAAATATGGGTTTATTATTACATTAGTATAATTAAAATTCCTACAATATGGGCCTCCTACTAGGTGTTAGCCCCAAATCTCCATGCCTTCACCTAAACCATTTATTGGGTTAGGAATTGAAGGGTATCACCATATTTATAATCTCCATTCGATCCAATTTTTTATAATCCTTACTAATATAGAATTCCCCATAGAATGATGTTAAATTATGTGGCAAACGTTCTTACTACATGATGTAAAACTTCATGGTGTGTTCTTGTCACATGATCTTAAATTGTGTATCTTGAACTGTGTGGTTGTTGATTCCTATTAAATGGTATATTTAGAATGTTGAGGCTCAAACCCAACATCATCAGCCTCTCCTATCCATCCTCATTGATCCATGTTCATAATGTAGTAGATTATGTCCTTCCTCATTGGGTTATATTCCATGTGAGGCTATAAATCCTTACTTATTAAGATATATACACTCTAATACCTCATTTTCATCCATTAGGGATATATTCCTCATGGAAAATACATCCATGTGACCATATTCAAAATGAAATCATTCCTCGTGTGGATGGAAACATTTCTTTCAGGATACTGCCATATTTTTTTAAAAATTGGGTGGAACCGCGAAAGTGGCACACGACACAAGGAATAAAATTACATTAAATCACAAGCTCGGGGACTTGAACCTGCGACCTGCCCCCCCCCCTCCCCCCAATCCTTTATTTTTATCCTTCATACCATATTCCCAATGAGATCATATCCTCATAGGTTTATATTCCTCATGAGGAAAAACTCATCCTAACAGGGCTATATTACCATCAAGATCAACTAAAGAGAGACTCTTATTTATAAATCACATATTAACCATTTTTAGGCATATTTCACCTAGTTTTCCTTACCACATGATGATAAACTTCATGGAACAATAATTTTCACATGAATTTAAAAGGTATGATGTGTACCATTAAGTGGAACTGAACTATGAGGGTTCTAATTCCTTTCATGCGGTTATATAGAAATCCCATTTCAGGGGCCTAATCTCGAAACCATTAATGCCTACCACTTCACTAGAATGAAATAAAATATATATTTTCTACATATGTGCCATTAAATAATAGTATCTTAAAATTTCACATCACAAATTAGTAAATAAAAAAGATACATAACTTTGAATACATATAGATGTTCATATCATTACATGTTAACAACCAATCTCTAGCACAGGGGTAACCAGACTCACACTAGGATATGGTATTGATTCAAAAATATGACTTGAATATATAACATAGTTTAATATTAATAAATAATCCCATTAAAAATATGAGATGAGCCTAAACTCCCACCCTCTAAACCAACATGAATTCAAAATTTTCTTAGTAAAAGTACTAGTGAACACATTCCTTTAGAAAATAGATCTTCCCTGACTCAAAAATGACCATGGTGGAATCACACATCATAGTCATAGTTTCCTATTGGAAACAAAAATGGTCAACTTGATGTGAATCCGTTAACTATGAAAACGATTCATCAGACATGATTTTACTTGTGATACCTCATTAATGGGTTTTCATGTTCATTTTTTTAATATTTTTAGGATCATAAGAACGAAATTCAATCCAAAATGATGGAATCACCTTGACAACAGACATATGCCTCATTAGCAGTAAAATATGGGGTCCATCAAATAGAAAGGTGATGTTTCCAACATAGATTCTTCAATAGAAGGTGAAGAACATATTCGTAGGGGAGTACCACCTCAATATTATCATCCCAACCTTAGATCTTATGTGTGAAGTCCCCCTCTACATGAATCTAGACCAACTGTATTCTCAACGATGGGTGGTGAATAAGTAGGTGGAACTTATTTTCATTTACAAGTTTTTCGAGATTTTATCACTTGAACTCACCAACCAATAAAACCCTTATATTATGTATGTGAATCATGAGGTAAAATATAGCCTCACCTTATAAATTTCATGGGATGGATCCTATCAATCCCCACCACCACCAGAATTGTGTAGTATCAATCCCCTATTAAATTACTGAGGATGCCACCAGGGAGGCCCCTGATCCAATCTCTTAAACCTGAGAATCCATGAGATCTTTCTAGGGGTGTTGATCTTTTAACCAAATACATTGATCTCATATACCCATTCCAAATATAGTTCATCATCCCACTGTAATGGCCACTTTAGGGTAGGAATATATACCTTTTAATTCTATAAGAGCTCATTAGTATACTCTGGTAGAAATTTTATATAGAAATATACTCCTTCTCCCTCTTATTATAAGGAAAAATGTTGATATATTCTAAAAATAACCAGTGGTGACCTAAATATAATTCCTCACATAAAGTTCATTCTACACAGTAAATTACCCCAGCTTTTTATTAGAGTACATCCAAGTGAAATTCTATTAAATTGAATCTTAGAGTTTAGGATCATTCCCATATTCCTACCCTACTCAATTATAGTGTTCTTTAGGCCCTAAAGTATCTTTTTATATAAAATTAAAAATCTACTTGCTCATCATCATATAGAAGAATTAGATGTAGTTGTGCAGGTTCTTATAATGATTTTTCTACCAGTTAATATGGATGTCCTCCCTAGAACACCCATCATGAAGTTACTCCTCACAAGAATATAAATATTTACCATGGGTACTTTTTTCATAGTAATAGATGTATAAATAATTCTATAGGAAAATGATCAGTCAGAAATTAGTTCCTCCCCATTCCAAATCAAATATTATCCACCCTTAAGGTCCTTCCTTGGGTATATTCTATATAATCCTCCCTATTTCCAGACATAGATCCATAATGGATGTCATCCCTATAATGTAATTCTCCATGAATTTCCTCTGGATAGTGACATATCATCTCAGTAAAAAGTTCACCACCTTTCCATTACAACTCTATGAAATACATCATATTAGAGGCACTCGGTATATTGAGGCTAGATATATCATGCGCCTTATCTATAATAAGTAATATTCTTTCTTGGATATAAGATAGCCTGAGGTAGTTATTATTATCTATACCTCCCTTAGATCATACACATTTTAATATAATAGAGAATATTCCAACCAATCATACTCCCCTTACTAATTCATCAAGTAAACAACTGCTCTAGTCAGAATAGGTAGAGGAATCACTCCCTATAGATAAATAAAATTCCATGATTATAAGGAAATAATTGGACAAAGACAACATATAGATCATGTTATATCCTAGGAATATTACTTGAAATTATAGAATCATTAGATGGGGAATGCATAAAATATCTTCATCTAAATTTTTGGATGAAACTTCATCATATAATGGAAAAAGACCTACCTTATACAGAATATGAAAACTATGTTAAGGAAATAAAATAACTTCTCAATCAAAATTACATGGATTCCCTTTAAGTGTCATGATGCCCAAAATTGGGAAAGAATTATTGGGATCTAAAACATGTATACCATAATACTTTGAGGAATCATTGTTAATTGATCACTGAAACTCTATCTAATGTACATATCATAGGTCTGGTGAACATGGAGCATTGTATTTCACTCTACTCCACAGGAAAAAAATTCCATCGAGAATAACATCATGAAATGTCATCACTTTAGGAAAAATATCAGACCTAATATATACACATGCTAGTAATATTTTCTAACATGGTTTTGTTATCTCTAAATCCCAAAAGTAGAAAACCTAATGGGATTTAGTCATTAATAGAATCATGTATCAGGCCATCAAAAAATTTGAGCATTCATCTTATATAAGAAAATACAAACCCTTGGCTAAATCCCTACCATAGGTGATGAGTAGGTCATGGTCATAACATAAGCATCATCCTACTGATTCTCATACTAAAACCCATAGAAGGGGAGGTAGTAATTTTCACCATAGTAGTATTAATAGAAATATCTAAATGACAATGTTGGTGGAATTTTTATAACCACTACCACCCTATGGATCACCAAATCCCTGATGGGTCCATGATTTTAAATTTTTGAGGCCAATTAAATCTCATCCCTATAGTAAGGGGTAATTTATATCACACCCTCATCCCCCCCCCCCCACATGTAGATCAGTATTCTCAAGGATTGGGAGAAATTCCTATGTAGTTTCTCGCATTATGTGACCCCTCTATCGCTTTGGAAACTCACTTAATAGAGATTTTTCCAGATTCCCTCAGAATCAACCTTTATATATCTTTTTCATGGAAGTATTAGAAGTTGAGTACAAAACCTCATAGGGTTCATAATCCAAGATAGTATTCTAATAAGGGAAAGAACAAGGAAATTCTTGATTTCCCTCTTGATGGATACTTATAGAGAAACCAGTCACTTTACCCTTCTGATAAGGATGTGGGTCTGGCTGCATGTTACACAATTGTGAATCTCATCAACATTGTTCCCATCGATGATCCAAAACATAATTTTGGAACTGAAGAGTGAAATGAGGAGGTCTCTATCTAAAATACTATTCACACTGAAACACTAGAAAAATTTACTCATATTTTTCAATAGAGTTAGACTTGAAATTTATGGACTCTCTCAAATGATATGTTTTAACCACTATGGTGGGATTCAACTAAAGAAAGGGGGAAGGGTGTGGCTATAACCCACACATTATCTGAATAAGTTTAAACTCCTACCACTAAAGAGAGAGTTTCTAAATATGAATCAAAGATAAAGGAGTTAAAGTGACTCAATATTTAATAACTCATAATTAATATCCCCACTAATTATAATATCTATGTAGAGTCTTGTATTTTTGTATTGTAAAATCTACCTTAGCATAGAGAATTTTCTATTACAGTGATATCATAATCTAATCATCCAATCAATCATCGATCCAAACAATTGATCTATCTAGACATTGAAAAATAATATCATGAGTTGCCTCTATTGAGGTGGCATCTAAATATATGTCAAGAAAGCTACCCTAGGTTGTCCAATGTTATTTTTTAAAAATTAACAAGGGTGATCTGGCCATATCAGGATATACCCACTACCTCCACTCGAATGTAGATCATGTCAACTATCCTTCTATAAATTATTGAATCTATTGAATATTTGGAAGCTCGAATGGAGGATATATGAGGGTGGATTGTACCTGTGAAACTGAAAATCAATCCAAACCCTAAATGGTTATGCATGACTCCCCTTATACCCAAATTTGGAAATCCAACATTCTTAACGTTCAATAGCACTAGGAACCTAAAGAATTATCTAATTAACCTTATATCTTAAAGTATTCCCATGATGATAAACCTAAAATAGAAAGAGGAAACTAATATTAGATTCTTTGTACATACTCTATATGGACCATTATTTTTCTTGTATAGAAATATTTCAGGTTGATCAGTCACAATATGGGAAGACTTTTGATAGTAATTCTTTTTCCAATTAAGCTCAACTTAGAGAAAGAAAATGGTTATTTACATCTAAAATTGAAAATAACTTGAGAATGTGAGGATATAAAATTTTATTTCTACCTGGAAGGTTTTTGACCTACTCATGAAAATTAAAACTCTCCCAAGAAGAGTTATTGGGCATATGCAATTATATTCCTTATGATGAGTTACAAACACCACTCATTTCATTAAAATATCTAATCATATTCCTTGATTTTTTCAAAGTTTAATAGAGGTTATAATATTCTATTTCACAGACCAAGAACAAGTCTATACCAATGCTAAACACTCAAGTAAAAATGGATTGGTAAACTATAAAAAAAGATATTTTGATTAAACAAAATCAAATTTCTAATTCGACACACAAACCCATTCAATATCACATGTTAACTCCTCCTTAGTGGTAAAAAACAAAAATATATTCATCAATAATAGAGAAAATATAAAAGGTGTCAATCGTACGAAGACCATAAGAATTATGTTTATTCTTTATGAAATGATAAAGTCCCTATTTACTTCATCATAGTTGTGGAAAATTTATTAAAGCCTCTATAGCTCAGTAATCCTAGTTAAGTTTCCCTCAGTGACCATCATAATTATTTCCCATTTTATTGAATTTTGGGACATACTATCTAGGAGTGATTAATATTTAAACATACCCTCTAAAATATTTTTAATTCTAGACAAGTTAAGATAGTCAAACCACCACCCCAGGTGGATTTTGTTCCATATATCCCATCAGAAGAAGACATAGAATGGAAGTAAGTTTTATGAAAGGTCACACAAAATCATAATGATTGTATGACTAAAAATATAGTCAACTAAGTATATGATATTCCAAGTTTGCATCTGAATCAATTGGCCATGATCAAAACTCCCCCTATGATGATTTTGATGGTTTCTTTAGAACTATAATAATTTAATATTCGATCTTTCATAAACCAAAAAAAATCTGTAAAATAAGAAACAAACACCAGAATATGTTCCTAGGTTGATTCCAAAACCAATTCAAACTCTCTCATACTTTTGGCCCCCAATATTAGGAATATAGGAACCACCCTATTAAATGGTTCGATGGGAACCATCCCATCAAACATAATCCTTATTAGATGAAGAGTCTTTGTATGTATCTATCAATATGATTCACTTGATGGACCCCTTCTCAAATAAAGAATGTACATATGACCCTTATTTACCCTCCCATAATCAATGAGAAGAAGGAAGGTTTAACTGTGGTTAATAGGGTCAAGGAAGATGATAATGACATAGATCTCGACACTCAGATCATATTCCTTATAAAACCATATATTCCATAGATACCTATAGACTAGAACTCTATCAGGCTTAGTAGGAGAAAAAATATAATCCAAAAACATTTAGGTCTCATTCAAGATAAATCATTCTTGAGGATTGATTTGAAAATCAGCATCATCCTAGTTATAATTATATTTTGGAAAGTTCATATCATCCTAATCCATAGATAATCCCCTTGAGTTTCAATTAAGAAAAATATCCGCTCATATAGGAAACCTTGGCTCTAAAACCTTAGACAAAGGAACAAACTCATACAGGGAAGTGAAGGACTTTAACTCATAAGTATGATATCTTTAAATATTTATCCATTATTATAATGAGGATTTTTATTCTCTATTCCCCTCACCTTCAAAAGAGCTTTGAGAATCACTCATTAAGGGTCTCCTAAGCCCTCAAGAGTTTGAAGCTGATATCACAATCATGGAATTATATTGTATAGAAATCAACCCTATATAATGAAATTTAGTCATTTCCTTTATAGAGTGACGAAGGGATATCATCATATAGGGGAATATTTGGCCCTTATAACTATCTCATAATTTGTATAATGTTGATGTTAATTTATCTTTCATTGATAATGGTTAAGGAAACAATATTGTAGTGCTCCTAAAACTCTAATGATTGGTCCATAGAAAAGATTATATTTCTTCATTCACCTTGATGATAAAAGGGTATGAAAAAAGTTATCAAAATCTTCTTATATGAATCAATTATAGATCCTAAATTCAGTACCCTCTCTTTGAGTTTTTTTCATAGTTTTCTATTTAGATACCACTTTCAATGTCCTATTAGGAATAATATGAATTCATTCCCATAAACAAGTACCTTCATCATACCACTAGTGCTGCAAATACTCCATCAAAAGATAGTTCAAAGTGCATCATGGTTATGGTTACCCATTCTACTTCCTCTAATATCAATAAATTAATATGGGATTATATCAAAGTGAAGGAAAGCATCTAATAATATAAAATGTCTTCTGAACCACTTTCTTGGTCTAATAATGGACACTAATAGTCTATTTCATTAACTCAATGAAGATTATGTATTTAACATAAATAGAATTGTGGAAATTTCTCTATATTTGGGGTTCCATCAGGTCATAAAAACCCCATATGAGAAGATTAGTCATTTCATCCAATTTCTTTCATATGATAGATAGGTTAAAGTCCTAAAGAATTTCTATTTCTAGTAGAGAAAAAGAATGCACTAAATTAATATAGATTAATTTCATTCCTTATTGTCTTTATAAGAAATCCAGTTTATCTAATACCCACCTTTAGTTATCACAAATGACATCATTTAACCAAGTCGATATAAATCTTAAGAGAAGAAGGAAGTCCAAGGATTTGGGAATGTTTGCCTCTATCTTCATGATATATGTCATGTCAACTAGATCTAGTTGTGTGGGAAAAGGGTGTGACCCTAGTCATGATGATAATTCCTTATATGATAATATTCTCTCATAGTCTCAAAGATCCAAGGAGATCCTTACGTTTCTATCTAGATCAAAAAATTCACCCACATCACCATTATAAATTTAAAATTCCTATAATTAAACTTCTTAATCATAGGGTGTAGGTACCTCTTCTTTCCTCGGTGATATAAGAGAAGCGAGAGAGAATATATAGAATTTTATCAATGTTAATGTCCACCAATTGGAACTTTAAAAGTTGGGAGTCACCTCCTCATCATTCATAGAAGATAAAAATCCCCTCACATTGTCTTTTGGTCCCAAAAATATCCCTTCATCACCTAACTCCACTAACTTTTAATAGATTAAGAAGATAAATACCTCATAGATCCTCCTCCATTATTTTATAAAGGAGTCACCACCACCATTGATTAACTAAGATAATTAAATATAGGTTTATAGTAATACCAACATCCCACCTTTATATATGCCTCTATGTCTATCGAAGAACAAGATACATATAACTCTTTCATAAAGGAGCATCGAGATGTATTTTCTTGGAACTATATAGAAGTTATTTCAATTGATCCTAATTTGGAAACCAATAATTTAGTTCTACTTATTGATCATCGTGGATACAAATAAGCTACTAGGAGAATGCATCTGACTCAGGTTTCAAAAGAAGAAACTAAAGTTGATAGCTTATCAAATCTAACTTCATTCGGTAGTTTCAATACCCAGAATGTATTGCTAATGTTGTCCCCATCAAGAAGAATAATGGAAAAATTAGAATTTTTATCAAATACAGGGATCTCAATAATTATTTCAAAAAATATGAATTTCCAATCTTGATCATGGAACTTTTTATCAATGTAACATCTAGTTTATAGGCTCTCTCCTTTATAGATGTATATTCTTGGTATAACCATATTTGGATGGTCCATAAAGATTATGAGGTAAACTCTTTTAGTGTTCCCCAATGAGTATATTTATATAAATTAATTCCATTTGACTTGATGAATTATAGCACCATGTATTAATGTGTCATGCATCCTTAAATATCAAGAGCGTTATAGTCATGTTTCCAATATTTAAATGTTTTTTGAAAAACAATGAAAATAAAACCCAAAATTGAACCCCTTGAAATTTTAATTTTAGGTCACATCATAGAAATTTCCTAGCTTTATAGTATGCCATTACGGTATCAAGGTTAATCTGGATATGTCCAAATTGACCTTTAATATGCCACATTCTAAATTTCTCAAAGAGTAGATAGGGATAAAATGGTGCCTCACCTATATCATGAAATTTATATAAAACATCGCAGGAATGTCTCTACCCTTCACCAAGCTCTTAAATAATGGATTCACCAATCCATGAAATAAAAATTATCAAGAATATTTTGACAATATTAAGAAATAACTCTCAATCCCATCAGTATTAATGTCGCCATTTGAAGAAAACCCACTCATTTTGTATATGGAATATTTTGAGTAATCATAGGGAAACATTATTATGTAGAAGAATGAAATGATCAAAAAAAATGATCTCTATTATCTTTGTAAAAACATTCCTTATACTAAGACTTGATATTCTATAATTGATAACAATTACCTTGAAATAATCTTTGTGGTTTAGAAATTGAGAAACTACCTACAACATCATGAGGTCCATTTGGTATCTTTTATTAACCCTCTCAAACACATGATCAATCAATCTTATGATAACTATAACACCCCAATACTTTAGAAAACATTTTCTTTAATAAAATATTTGATAATGTGTGGTATATGCAATTCTGAGCTTAAAAAACCATGATATACAATAGAAATATTATTATTTAAACAAGACTATTATAACCTAGAAATTGGTTTGTTTGGTATGAATAGGAATAACCATAATATTTAATATATTATATACTATTAATTAATAAAATGACTAGTTAATCTTAATCTTATTATAATTAGAAGGAAATGAATATAAATTCTATTGAAGGTGAAAGAGATATTTTTCATAAAATTGTTTTAATGTGTGCAATGTATTTTTATCTTAATATATTAAATTTATAACTATTGATAAATTATTCTAGTTAAATAAGTAAACTATATAAACAATTAAATTAATTGACATTAATTTAATTCTGGTTGTTAGGAATGGAATGAGAATAAAGTCAGGTTATGCTTCAAAAATATATTCTCTTCATTGTTGCATTTTTGTGGGGATATTATAATTAATTTATAGAAATTTTTGGAATTTTATTTTAAAAAATGGAAATAATTATTTAAATTATAATTTCATAATAGTATTTGGATAAATTTTTTATGTTTTCCTGGAAATATTTATTTTTGAGTCAATGGTGAAAAATGTCGATTTTTAAAAATTATCCTTTATTTTCTTAAAATAAGGTAATATAAAAGTCTCCATATATTTTGTATTTTGTTTTAAAGAAATAAATTATATATTTTATTAAAAATAATATAAATAATTCCATATTAATCATCATTATATTTGACTTTGGTAAAAGTTCATTTTTATACTTAAAAATGAAATTTTCTAAAAACTGTTTTTTGTTGCATTTTGCGCACTTATATTAAAAGTAATTTCTTCCAATGATAAAAATAGAATCTTATAAAATGGATTAAATAATTTTAATATGGGGTTTAAAATTAATTAATGATTTCAATTTAATTTTTGTTCATTATGAATACTAACAATGGTAAAAATGTTCCACCATGGTAATGCGTAAATTGGGTTAATTAAGGTAAATAATTTATGATAAGACCAAAAAATATATATTAAATATTATTATACGAATTATATAGACCCTTATCAACTTAGATTATAAATTTAATATTTTTCTCACTTTACTTTTACTATGACCTTAATATCATTTTAAGTTAGGAAAAACAAAAAAAATCTCACAGTCTCTCTTTTAATATCCCTAATATGTTGCCATAGGGATATTAAGAAGATATGGAAAATTATAAATGATTGTTTTATAGATTAAAAAATTATTTTTATAAAATTTATTTATTTTTAATATTTATATGGAGTATAATTTTCATGACTTCTTATGAAACACCGAAAAAACACTTGTGCAAGATTTAGAAAAATCAAATAAATGGTTTTAAAAATAGATAAAGTGATACTTTTTAGATGATTTAAGGAATTACAATAATTTATAATATAATTGGAAAGTTTATGAGATTATTTAAGTGTTTAAATTTTAATGACAGTGTTATCTTTATGGAATTAAATTCAAAGCATATGAATAGTTATGAAAATGACTATAAATGGTACTTAACATCTAAAAACATTTTTAAATCATTAGAAACTGATAAAATTCATATCATAACTCAATTGGATGTGAAATTTTAGATCTATTTATAAATTTTATATTCATGTGCCACTATTAATTATTAAATTGACTTTATTAACCCTTTAACATTGAGAAATATGTTACAGTGGTTAAGGTTAGATAGGGTTAACAAGGGGTTAAAATAAAGAGATAAGGGTTAAATTAACCTAAAAACTTGTCTAAATACTATTGGTTGACTTTATTTAGACCTTATATCATATCACCTTCAAAATTGATCCAATTTGGATCCAATTTTCTATAAATAAACCTTATATTACTTTAATGTTTATAATAATTGGAAGTGTGTCACTCACCTCACCTATAAAAGGAACCATGTATTCTCACTTCCTCACACTTCATTAACGATTTAGTTTAGAAAATATCTACCCAAATACCTTCCTAAATTATTTATCCACTACTATATATTATTTTATTCTCCTAATAACATCCTAAGTAGGTTTTAGGTGTAATCCAAGGGCGGATTTCCAAAGAAGAGATATAACTCTTAACGAGTTATTTCATTTTATTTCTTATTATACCTCCATGAATTTGTTCCTAACCCTGATGATATAATAAAATAAGTATATTAAATAGTCTTAAATGTTATTATGTTTATTTCACAACCCTTTACATCTCCTTTTCCATCCCATGGTAAATTAAAACATCACTCGTGCGTACGTGTGGACTATCACCTCCAAGAAGCGATGTGTTCCATTTTACATCGTTGTATCTCATGGATATTTATAATTATGGATTTAATTTATATATATGGTATTAATTGAATAATTATATTTCTTAAAATATAATATATTATCTATTTTATCACCTTTCCATCTATTGGAATATTATAATGTCGTTCGTTTGTACGTGTGGATTACCACCTCCATGAAGCGGTGTGATTAATTTTTTATATACTCCTTTGATGAATGATTCTAGAATTAAATTTATTGTATATAAATAATAATTATTACATGATTATTAATATATGTATATATATATATTATTTAACAATCACCCCTTTGAGCATGGTTAACCCAAGTTGTTTTGCGATTATGAGCTAAACAATATCAAAAACTCTGATGTGAACTTTACCAATTTAATACATGTATAAGGCATGGTAATAAATGGGATAATAAAGAGGTAATACACCTAAAAAAATTTATTATGTAATTATATAATTAATATAAATTTATTATATAGGATTTAAGGTGTGTACGTGGAGCATCGAACTCGAGGTAAAATATTTTTCGTTAAAACCTTATTTTAAAAGTTTTAAAGTTCTTATTCTATTTTTCCTCCATATCCACATTATTTAATATGTTTTTATTATATTATTAATACACCTAAATTTATTTTTAAATTAATTTTAAACAATGTTTTAATTTCTTTAATAATTTTAAAAAAAAACTTAATTTAACATTTTCCAAACGGATTATTTTTGACATTTTTACAAAAGTGAAAGGAATCTTTTGTTAACGAATATGGCATGAGAAGAATCTCCCACCATTATGATCATTAATATTTAAGAATATTACTCTTAAATTTATCATGTAATTTAAAATAATATCTAATTTCTTGTTCTTATTAGGTTTTTTATTTAAATATTATTTAAAGATAAAAGTGGTTTATCCTTATTTTTATATAAAGCATGAAAGTGCTTCTTCATATGTATTAAATGGAATAATTTATGGGTTTTTATGATTTAAAAGAAATATTTTATGTTTTTTATGTATTTTATGGTTCTTTATAATCTTTCACGATGATGAGTGAGCCCATTATAGCTCTCCAATACATTAGGTAATGATTATATTCTTCAGTAAATTATGTTGGAATTAATCGAGTAGGTTATTCCATTTTCAAGAGTAATTTCAAGAGTGAGTATAAGAGTGATATAAATATGATAACACAAGGTACTAGCATTAGTTTTATATTCTAAAAAAATAGGTTTTATGGAAATATTTTTATTTCACAAGGTAAGAAAACAAGATTTTATTTTAAGAAATTTTATGACCATTTTAAGTTTCAAAGGTATATTTTCTAATAAACTTTTTTTCAGGGGTTCTCATGTTTTACAAGAAACCCTCAACATTATAATTTTCATTTTAATTTTTCTTATGATATATTTTATGAAAATATTTTTAAATTGAAGTTTATTTCTTTATTAATTTAATGATTATTTTAGTTTAATGTTTTTTCTGTAAAATATGGAAATATTTTTATGGGATTGCATGATTTTCAAAATTGACTAACAGTTTTATTTATTTTTGTATTTATTACTGAGATTTTTATGATCACCCCATGTTTTGAAATCATTTTCACATGGACTATGGATGAGTAGGAACTATAGAAATGTTTTCTCTTTCTACTATTAAGATTTGTCTAAAAATAAGTGATCATGTTTTTAATTTAAGAGGAGTTTAAATTTAAGAATCGTGTTTTTTTAGAAAAAAATCATATTGAGTGGTAGTGTCAACTTATTATGAGAAAGGATTGATATGTTCGATTTTTTCCTAGCTTTCTAAAACTCTAAATTTAAAAATATATTGGGAATATAAGAAAAAGAAACACTTTTCTAAAATCTTCTAATTATAGGTTGATTATGATGTGGGGTATTATAATTTGTATCAAATAAATATTTTAGATAACATTTAAGGTTATAAATTTATCATATGAGGAAAATTTAGGAGTTAAGATTTCCATTATGGGTTAATAATTTCAAGTATGATCATAAATATAATGCTTAAATACCTTTTTGAAGTTTTATGTTCTGGGATTACATTGGGAGACATTTATTGAGTTTTAATAAATGTGGACATTATATGTAACCCTTAATTTTAACTTGTGTTTTAGTGAAAACGTTATTTGTAAAATAATGATTTTATGTTTTGTATACCTAAGTTAAAAAAAATTGGTAACCTTTAGGGTTAATATAATATTTGATTTTGAGGTAATTATGGTTAATTAGGATAAAAGGGTAATTACATTTTGGGAACATATGTTTTTTATATAGATAACCAAGAGACTGAAAATTTATTTTGTAACTAAGGGATTAATGTTATTTTTTAAGAATCTCAAAATTTTAGGAAAATTAAATGATTAAGGTAACTGGTATTTTAGGAATAAATATTGGGTCAATTTATGGAATAATTTATGATTTTATTAATGAAAATATTATTATAATTTAGAGATTATATTATTAGGGAATATAAATTTTTGTATGTGACTTTAGGAGTGATTAATTTTATTTGGAGATAAATGTTAACTTCATCTTGAAAGAATGTGTGATCAACTATTTTTTTGTTTTTGATTTTTGAAATAGGTTGGGTGTATTTTAAAGAGCCTTTACGGTTGGGTATTTATGGAATGTTTAAAGTTAAACTTTGGGTTTTATTTTTTGAGATTTTATATATTAATGTATTATTTATTCATATTGGATATTATCATAACTTTTTTTAATCATTTTTCTTTTGGTTAATGTCTAAATAAATGAGGAATAACTTGTTATACTTTTATAGATTTTATGATACATTAAAATTATATTTTATTGCTTCAAGAATCAAAAGGTAATCTTTAATATTCATTGCATGAATTAAGGGTTTAGATAGAAGTGTAAATTGATAAAATCACAACTAAAGGATGAAATGTTTCTTATGAAATGGAAGGAAATCAAGTAAGTATATTTTCTCACAGTCCCTATATTGATAGTAAAATACTCCCTTAACTATAGGAAAAGGATCTTGAAATAAAAATATTATCCTTTTACCTTTATTTATGATAAATTAATGGTCATATTTATCCCTTAATGATTTATGTTTTTTTGTTCATTAAATTTTTAATGATTATGTTCTGTATCACTCTTTATTACTCCTTAAACATTATTTTTATCCTCCATGTCCATATTTTATCTTTTAGCCAAAGTTATCCTTATGTGGTAACCTAATTATATTTTATTCCAAGTGACATTAATATTTCCCTTATTATTTTTTCAAAATGAATTTTTATTATCCCTTTTTAGGATATGGATTGGTAACGAAGGTATTTTAAAATTTTAAAAAGGTTTTTCCATTCATGATTATATGTTTTATCTTCCACTCCTTGTAATTTAATTTTTTTATTTTCTAAAACTTTTTGTGGGACACAAGATAAAATTCAAAGGTTGTAACACCCTAGGATTTGAAACTATATTTTCTTTAAAAAAATATATTCAATAGCTTATGGTATACACAATACTAAGCTAAAAACCATGATATACAATATAAATATTATTATTTAAAAATGAATTTAATGACCTAGTTGTTAGTTCAGTAGGTATGAATAAGAATAACAATATTATAAAAAAAAATTAGAAAATTTTTCATTAGTAAAATTATTTATAAATATTAATTTTATTTTCAATTATTTGTTAATAAAGATGAAATATTTTGAAGGTAAAAGAGTTATTTTTCATAAAATTGTTTCTATGTGTGTAATGTATTTTTATATTAATAGATTAAATTAATTACTATTGATAAATTATTATAATGAAATAATTATTTTATATATTAATTTTAATTAATTAAAATTCATTTAATAATGGTTATTTGTAAAATAACAAGAATAAATTTATTTTATGCTTGAAAAATACATTTCTTCAAAAATGGTTTTTGTTGCATTTTTTGCAAGAGTAATATAATTAATTTCTACCAATTTTTAAAAAAAATTGAAAAAAATTGAAATAATTTTTTAAATTGTCATTTAATAATATTCTTATGATGAAATTTTGTAATTTTTCTGAAAATATTGTTTTTTGAATAAATAGTGAAAATTGATGATTTTTGAAAAATTGTCATTTATTTACATTAAATCATGAAATTTAAAAGTACCATTATCTTTTGTATTTTATTTTAATGTATCATAATATTAATTTTTTTAGTCATAATCTAAGTAATTTTATAATAATGAATGTTATATTTGATTTTTTTATAAGTTCATTTTTATGCATAAAAACACAATTTTATATAAACTGTCTTTAATTGAGTTTTGCACACTTATATTAAAATCAATTTCTTCCAATTATAAAAATTTAATGCTTAAAATTTTATTTAATATTTTGAACCATTATTTTTAAATTTAGAAATGAGGTCAATTTTGTTTTTGGTCATCATGAATAGTAATAATGGTAAAAATGTATCACCACAGTAAAGTGTAAATCAAGATAATTAAGGTAAATAATTTTTTATAAGGCCACAAGATTTAATATTAAATCTTATTTTATAACTCATTTCAACCCTTATCACCTTATCTTATAAATTTTATAGTTTTTGTGAAAATCAAATTTGATTATGACCATTATATTATTAAAAAATGTCACTCTCTTTTAATATCCATAATATGATATTAGAGAGATAAAAAAGATATGAACAATTATAAATGATTATTTTTTATACAAATAAATTATTTTTACTATAGTGATTTATTTTTAATTTTTATAAATAGTATAATTTCCTTGCACCCATAAGCACCACTGGCGTTGCGCTTGTGCATGCAGTAGAAATAACAAATAAATTGTTTCAAAAATATTAAAGGTGTTATTTTTATGATTAGTTATGGTATTCAATGAATTTTAAAAATAATTATAAATTATAAGTGATTATATATGTGTTTTAATTATAATTACATGGGTATCTTGATGGATTTTAAGTCAAAATATTTGAATAGTCATGACAATGACTTTAAAAGGTATTTAATGTCTAGAAATAATTTTCAAATCATTATAAACTCATAAAAATCTTATAAAAACTCAATTTTATGGGAAAGTTTTGAGAATTTAAAGACTCCTTCATTTATGTTCCACTTTAAATTTTTAAAATTAATTTCATGACCCTTAAATATTAAAAAATGTGTTACAGTGGTTATGGTT
This sequence comes from Viscum album, assembly GCA_963277665.1. Taxonomy (NCBI): domain Eukaryota; kingdom Viridiplantae; phylum Streptophyta; class Magnoliopsida; order Santalales; family Viscaceae; genus Viscum; species Viscum album. Next base: position 268,353,534 of record OY728158.1, read on the forward strand.
AAACAGGGTTAACAAGGAGTTAAAGTAAGTTGAGAGGGGTTTAATTAACCTAAAAACTTTTATAAATCCTGTTAGTTGAATTTATTTATACCCTATATCATACCAACTTCAAAATTGATCTAATTTTGATGCATGTTTTCATGGAAGTAACCATATATTATTTTAAAGTTTATAATAATTACAAGTGTGTCACCCACATCACTTATAAAAGGAAACCACCTCTCCTATCTTCCTCACACTTCATGATCCACTCAGTTAATAAAATATATTACCAAATACTTTCCTATATTCATTATCCTCTTTCTATAGCTGGTGGTATTCCCTTAAGACCATCCTAATAAGGCTTAAGGTGTAAGCTAAATGAGGATTTCAAAAGCAGAGGTATAACTCTTAAAACGTTATTTCATTTTATTTATTCTTATAACTCCATAAAATATATCTTAAACATGAAGATATAATAACATAATTTTCTTACATATACATAAATCTTTCTATGTTGATTTCAAATCCTTTTTTCATCTTCTTTTCCAACCTATGGGAAATGAAAAAATCACTTGTGTGTACATGTGGACTACCACCTCCACAAAGCTATGTCTTTCATTTTCCATCACCACCTCTCATGGAAATTTATAATAAATTATTTAATGAATATATATTATAATAATTAAATAATTATAATTATATAAATATAATATATCATAAATTTTTTTTCCCTTTCATCCGTTATAAAATGGTAATATCATTCATGGTGTGGATTTCCACCTTCATAAAGCAATGTGATTCATTCTTCACGGATGGATTTAAAATTATATATAATATATTAAAATGATAATTATTTCAGGATTAATATTATATATATGATGTAATAATGGTCCCTTTTTCCATGTTTGACCCACTGAAGTTGTTTCTGAATTATAAATTGAGTGACCTGAAAGGGTTTGATATGAACATAATGACTTTAATAATTATATAAGGATTGGTAATAAATAAAATAAAAGGGATAATAATATGGTAAAATATATAAAAAAATTATTAAGAAAGGATAAAATTAATATAATTTTATTATACAAGAGTTAAATTATGTACATGGAAAATTACACCCGAGGTATGAGATTTCCCTTTAAATCCTTATTTTAAAATAATTAAAGTTTTTCTTCAACTTTTCCTCTATATCTATGTTCTTTAAAAAAATTATATTCAATTATTAATATAATTAAATTTATGTTTAAATTAATTTAAAAAAATTACCTTCTTTATTAAGTTTTTAAAATAATTCTTTTTAACATTTTTCAAACGAATTATTTTTTACATTTTTACAAGTGTGTCAAAGGAATATTCTTTTTAACAAATAAAACATGAAAATAATTTCCCATCATCATGAACATTTTTTAAGAAAATACCTATTTAATTTATCATGTTTTGTCAAAATAATATCCTATTTTTTGTTCTTCTGGGAATTTTTTTTAATGAGTTTTCAAACAAAAAATGATTTTTATCCTTCTTTTTACATAATGACTGAACGTGCTTCAACATATGTGTTAAACATAATTATATATAATATTTTATGATATAAATAAAATATTATGTTTTTTTATGTATTTTATGGTCCTTGGAAATTTTCTATAATGGTGGGTCATCTTGATATATCTCTCCAATGCATTGGGTAATTATTATATTCTCTGGGGAATTATGTTGGAATTGACTAAGTATGTTATTATATTCATAAGAGTTCTTGTAATAGTTATTTTAATAGTGGTATGAAGATGATTTCCCTAGTCACCTACCTGAATTTTTTATGATTTTAAAAGGTTTTTAATGAAAAAAAATTATTTTACAAGGTAATCAAACAGGCTTATGTTTTATGAAAGTTTTTTGGCCATTTTATGGATGAAAGGTTTTCTTTTCAACAAAATTTTTTTCATAGGTTATGATGTTTTACAAAAAATACTAGTGATTATGATTTTTTTCCTTTAATATTTTTTTTGAGATATTTTATAAATATATGTATGAAGTTAATAGTATTTCTTGAGTAATTAAATGATTATTTGTGTACAATTTTTATTATATAAAAAGGAAAAATTTTCTTATGGCATTACATGATTTTTAAAATGGAATAATAGGTTTTTCCTTTTAGTATACCTTACTAATATTTTTTGGTATGATTTGGAATAATATAAAGGTCTATCATTCCACTGTGATTATTCTTCTTAAAATAATTTATTGTGTTTTTAATGTAACAAGATTTTAACTTTAAGAATAATTTTTTAGAAAAATGGATATTGAGTGAAAAGTGTCAAATTGTTATTGTAAGGGTTTGATATATTATATTTTTTACTAATTATCTGAAAATATAAAACTAAATGATCATGGGAATTAAATAAAGTGAAACACTTTTCCTAAATCTTGAAATTATGGCTTGATTGTATATGATTCATTATATTAAACAGATGGCTAGCAAGGTGGGTGGTCATCCTTCATCAGTTTCATATACATTTCATACTGTAGAAAAAATGAAAAAAGAAAATTACTAGAATAATTTATCATCAAACATCCCACTTTATAAAGAATGTTATTGGATAAAAAATTACCATATGGATATGTATTCTCTATTTTTGACACTCCCAAAACATAGGAGATTCAATTTTATGGCACTTCTATAAGTCCAATGGGAATAAGGATGAATACCATGAAACTTAACAGATTCATCTTTAGAATTTTCCTCATATATCCAACAAAGGAAGTTTTTTCTTATTTGTTTATATTGTTATAAGGTTTATACAATAATGAAATAGAATACCAAGCTCTTATATAAATTTTAGAACCAGCATTATAGATACTATTTTCTCGACTGAATATCAAGGGAAATTCAGAGTTGGTAATCAAGAAAATTAATGGATAATATTCCATTAAAAAAGCAGAATTGGTTCTCCTATTTTATTATATATAAGTTTTGATGTCATAATTCTTCATTCATAGAATTTCAGTTCCAATAAGATGGATAATGCAACCACAGATTTGGAAGATATTAACTAAAATGAAAAATTCATCAGTATTTCACACCATATAATGGTGTCCTCATTCATTGTAAACAACATGGAAAAGACCAATGCATTATACACCCCTCCTAAATAAAATTATACAATAAAATCACTAAATTATACCTCCAATGAATGGATATCCCCTATACAAGACTATCTCACAAGTGGGACTCTTCCATCAGATCAAGAAAACAAATAGAATATCTAATAGTGGGTTATCAAATTTTTTTCATTAACATGGCCACGATACATAAAATGTTCTATATAAATAAGTATTTGATAGGTTCTTCCTAGTATGTATTGAAATAAGATATACCCTTATCACCATAAAGGAACATCATTCAGGCACTTATGGTGGTTATCAATTAGGTAGCAAACTCTCTCATCATATTATGAGATATGGTTATTAATGGCCATTAATGGCCCAAAATTGCATAGAAATCATTAGGAAAAGTAATTATTTACAAATATTATAAAATTTCATACATCAACCCTTAGAGTTTCTATATACTGCTAAATATTATAGTTTATTTTTCACCTAAGGAATAGATTTCAGAGGGTTGTATCCCCTAGAAACTGTCAGGTAGTTCAAGTATATCATTAACTTCCACTAACTTCATCTCAAAGTGAGTCGAGTATATATCCCTCAATGATTTCAAGATTAATACTATCATCTACTTCATGAAGTCAAATATCATCACTAGGTTTAGTGTATCTCATATAATATTGACTGAAAATCGTACCAACTTCTGCTCTTCTAAATTTACAAGGTTGTATCAGTAATACAAAATTTAGTTCATCTACTCATCCCACTACCATGCAAAAGAAAATGGACATATTGAGCCCACAAATAATACACTATCTAATAGTATCCATAATATTTTGTATAAAGATAATAAATACTAACATAATAAACCCCTACATACTTTGTGGTCATATCACACCATAACTCGTACGGCTAAGCAAGTGACCCTGTATTTTATTTTATTTGGGATAGAATTAGTTCTATTCATCTTGGTTGATCTTCCCTCAAATTTCATTTCCATTTAAAAATAGATTTCTAAATAATAATCATCTTAGAATTTTAAGGATGAACTTGAATGTCTCATTGATAAGTGATTTTACACCACTTATAACTTGATAGTCCATCAAAACTGAATTATGAATGATTTCAACAAAAATGTTCTCCTTCATTCATTCCTTTGTGGAGAGATGGTATTGGTTCTAATAACTCTAATGATACCAAACAATAACCCTATAAATATTGATCCAAATTGGGATGGACCTTATATAAAACACAAGGTCTATTCCAATGGAGCTTATTCCTTAAACACAATGGATGGAGAGCGCATCATGCCAACCATAGATATATGTTTTCTTAAGAATTATATCACTTAACCTTCACATTAATTAACAATTCATTGTTATATGACTTTAAACTACATAGCATAATTTTCTAGTTTCATTGCATAAAACTACATGACATTATCCTTGTAACAACCTGAACTTTTTGAATAATAATTTTTTCCTCAAAATGTGTGTTATATTATTTTGTACACTACAAAACTATATCTATTTAATAATTAAGAGAGTATGATATAAATTTTTATATTTTTTTTACCGTTATATGACTATTTTTAAATATTAATATTGGTCAATATGAATATTTGAAACAATACTCTTAAAAATAATTTTAATGTTATAAATAGAAATGATAATGGTTAAATAATGCAGAAAGAGGATTCGATTGCCTCATCCAGTAGTGTCATGTAATATGAATCCCATTTTTCAATACTTAGGGGGGAGGTAGTGACTTTGGGATTTTCTTTTGATCAAGCCTAATCCGATATTCAACATTTTACTCTTGAATGAAATCGCCTATGACAGAAGTTTAAGTTAGCAGAGATTACAACTCAAGCAATGTTAGTTGAGCCACACCATTAGTCTATAACTATTGAAACCCTCAATATTAGGTCATATGTGGGAGTTATAATGTTTTATGTATCAAGGCCTTAGATAGTTATATTATAATTCCTTTCTATAAATAAAATTTTTGCTCAATCAATTCTTTTTTGAGTTTAGTTTTTCTTAAAATATATAACGAAATTGATAAATAAATTTTTTGGACAGAAATTGTACTTTTCAAAAAATATATAATTATTATAATAAAATAATTTATTATTGATAATGATTATTTTAATAAAATATTATTATTAAAACACTTTTATATAAATTTAATTGATAAAATAATTTTATATTTTTCAACTGTCAAAAATTTTACTATGCATTTTACTATGTATTTTCTACCCACTCTTATTTTTAATAGATGAGGATTTTTATACTTAAAAGTTAAATTTCTCATAATTAGATAATTATTAAGATAAAATAAACAAAATTTTTTAAATCATCATGTCAAAATTAGGTTAGGGTAAATTTATGATAATTTTATAAAATATTTTGTTTTCTGGAGAATAGTAAAAATACAATTTTGAGTTTTCTGTATGTTTAATGACAAAATAATGTTGTACTAAGTAATATAAATCTCTTATTTAACCTTTTGGATTTAAATATTGTAATATGTGTCATAATGGGCCAATATCATGGCCAAATACCCTGGGCAAGCCCATGGTTTTTCATATACCACTACTGAGGTGTCCTAGGAAATTAATAAAAAGCTCCATCTATTTTTCTATAAACACCCACCCATTTCTTAATTTAATTTCATTAAAAATTAATCCTTAATTAATATCTAATAGTATTTCCTCCCAAGGATTTATCCCAAGATGTTCTCAATCCCCCAAGTTCCCAATCATTGAGTTTTTGGAGTCACTCTTCAAGTTTAGGGGAATCTAGACTTCTCTTTCGTTTAAGTTTCCTTTTTATGTAGTATGTATTTAAAATTTTCATAATATGTTCTCCTATATATTTTATTCTATTAATTTAATTTATTAAGATCCATTTATTAATGTTATACCTTTTTCCCCTCTCTTTTTAATGTTTTCTATAACCATGTTTCATACCCATTATGTTGCATAATTTTCTTCTCAAAATTTTTCTTTTTTTTCTGAAGAAATACTTTTATTTTATTTTGAGAATACTCAAACCTCTTTATTATCCAAGGTTATTAACATATATTTAAAAATAATCTATTTTATTCTAGGATTAACATACATTAAACCTTATTTCCTTTTCCATGGGTTTAAAATGACAAAAGGATATTTTTAAGCACTTTCTAAAACACCATGATTTTTATTTGAAACCCATTTCTTTTATTCTCTATAGGTTATTTACAAAATAATTTATTATGATCTATGTGTTTCATATTAATTAAGATATGTGAAAGGTTCACCTTGATAGCACTAAAATTCATTTGGTGAAGAATTTAATCTCTATAGATGACATGTTCTACGATACCTTGCTAAATAACCTTGGTAATTTTTATGACACCTGGGTGATAAACCTTGGTGATATTCTTATTAATGATTCAATTAAATTTTGTAGCCAAATTTATATGTTATGAATCATTTTATTTTCATTATTATATTCCTTTTTTACTATTTCTCATGCCTTTATGATATTCCTTATGTCCCTATCAATAATTCACATAATCACGTGTAAATTGTTTCCCTTGTGTTCATTTATTGGGCCTTATGCTCTCCATTTCCTTTGATGTATGTTCCCAGTTTATGATATGTTGTAATTGAACTTATAATGAACCTAAGATGATACCTTCCAAGGGGGTCAGAATAATTTTTCCATGTTCTCATGTATTATGTACTTTTTTTCAAGACACTAAACATTAAAAGATACTATGTTTGTACAATGTAATGGAAAGTTAAGTAATAAAAAGGTGGGATTAAATAGCTGGTATCAATTAAAGGATTAGTTATTTAAGAAAATTAGGATATGAAAACATTAGGAAGAATCTTATAGACAAGATAAAATATAGGAAAACAACCTGGGATTTTGGTGAAATATTAATAAAGTGGTTTTAGAGCAAAAAAATTCTCTATCTGGATATGAACAAGTAGATGTGGCTCGAGCAAAAATGTATATAGGGGTAAAATATGAAAATATTGCTTCGATCTAGAATTGAACGGGTATTGGTGCACAACAATAGGCCTTTTTTTACTTTTATTTTGAAACTCCCAAGGGATATGTTTGGATAATAGTAAGATTTTTATAAACCATTATGAAGGATTTATAGAAAATGTAATTGTTATTAAAGAATAATGTTTCAATACATTAAATTCTTTTTGGAATATAAGATTATTAAATGAAATAAGTTTCTCACTTATGTTTTCTTCTTTTATAAAATTTAAATAAATAAGAGAAACTGTGTAAATGGTGAGCATAATGGACCAGGTTTTGATGGTCTTCTGATGGAATCCAGAATGGGAAACTTCATGAGAATGATGAATCAACTTAATAAAGTTATGGGAAATAACTTTAATCAAGATGAGAGACCAGATTCACCTTGAAGGGAACAAATTTAGGTTGATTATTTTATGCTTCAATTACCACCTTCTTTCAGTGGGTCTACCGACCTAATGATTTCTAAATAGTGTATAAGAACTATAGAAAATATATTTTTTATACTCTATTGTTTGGAATAATAGAAAGTCACCCTGGTTGTGAACCACTTAGAGGGAAATGTTGATCAGTGGTGGAAACTGATTAAAAACAAGAAGATAATAAGAAAGATTGAAGATATATAGTAGGAAGTGTTCAGGGGAACTTTTTTCAAAAAAATATTTTCCACATTTGATGGAAAAGAAAATGGAGAAGTAATTCCGAAATATGTAGCATAAGTAGAATGAATCGATTGGAAGCTATGAGATAAAATTCACAATAATTTCTCACTACACCTCTAACTTTTTCGTGGATCCTAATGGAATGGTTGATAGATTCTTTGGTGTACTATAACCCAATCTACAGAATAATCTTGCTAATCAATACTATAACAATAGTGAAGATATAGTACTAAGGGGTATTAAGGTCAAAGTGGAGTTCGGTGTGACACAGTGGTCTCACAAGTCAAATGAAAAGAAGATATCTTTAGATCCAATCTTAGGTAGGATTTTTGATCAGGGGGAGAAACAAAAGGGAAACTTTCCACGTTTAATAAGTGTGGTAAGAAGTATTCGGATGAAAACTTTCTTGAGAGTGGGAAATGTTAAAAGTGTGGAAGAGATGGCCATATCACTCAGAACTGTCTTAATGATGTGAAGCCTCAACTTATCAACATAAATGAAAAAGGGAATATGGTGCAGGCCCTACTTGAAGTCCAATGCTTCAAGTGTGGAGATCTTGGGCACATTTCCAATCACTATCCAAATTCGATAGTAGTATAGGGGAATCACCATAAACCTTAGAATAGGCCAAGTGAGCAAGGTCATTATTTTTCTATCACGATGTCTAGATTTGAAGTTCTAAATGATGTGGTGCAAGATACTCTTATTGTTCTCTCAAAACTAGAAATACCATTGTTTGATATTGGTTCTATGAATTCCTTTATTTTATCCAAGTTTTCAATGAATATATAATCATTCCCTAAACTTCTAGAAGTATAGTAATCAGGAAACACTACTAGAGGGATTATCTAAGCATCAACAGTGGATAGAAAATCTAGTATCCACTTTGGTGAGCACAATATTAACATAAATCTAGAATTCATTACCATACTAGAATTTTACATAATACTAGGGATGGATAGTCTATCAAATTATAATGCTAATATCAACTCTATAAGGAAGGAAATATAAATAGTATTGAATGGAAAACCTACAGTTGTTTTCAAGTGAGATATCTCAACTGGAGCTTTGTCTAGAATCACCTCCTATAGATTTCTATATGGATTTGATCGGTGAAAATGAATATGGAAATGAAATTATGTGAATATAGAATGTCCAAATCATTCAGGAATACATTGATGTATTTCTTGAGAAATTACCGGGACCTCCCCCATAAAGAGAGGTAGATTTATCCATTGAATTTATGCCTAGATCCAAATCGATTTCAAGGACCCTATATAGAATGGATAATGTGGAGTTAGATGAATTAAATAAGTAACTCCAATATCTTTTGGAGAAGGGGTTTACCTAGACAAGTGTGTCCCCTTAGGGAGATCCTAGTATCTTTGTGAAGAAGAAGGACGGATTAATGCGGTTATGAATTGATTATAGAGAACTTAACAAGATCACAGTGAATAACAAGTACCCTCTTCCAAGAATTGATGATTTATTTTACCAGCTTCATGGGGAACAATTCTTCTCCTAAATTGATCATTTATCTTGTTATCATAAATTGAGGGTGAAGAAATAATATATTCCAAATACCACCTTCCAATCTAGATATATTAAACATGAGTTTGTTGTTATGCCCTTCGGCTTAACTAATGCTCCAGCTATATTTATGGATTTGATGAATAGAGTCTTTAAGAAATATCTTGATAGCTTTGTATTAGTTTTTATTATTGAGATTATGATATATTCCAAAAGTTGTGAGGAGCATGAAGATTATTTAAGAGTTATATTGAAAACATTGAGGAAGTGGAGGTTATTTGGAAAGTTCAGAAAATGTGAATTTTGGTTATAACAAGTTGCTTTCTTGTGGAACATTATAACTAATAAAGGAATCTCATTTGAACCTATAAAGGATATGTTTGTGAAGGAGTGGCCTTATCCTACAACAGTAACTGAGATTCATAGTTTTCTAAGTTTATTTGTATATTATAGGAGGTTTTTAAAAATCTTTAATGAATTTATAATACATTAACCAAATTAACACTAAAAGTGATCAAGAACATCTGGATAAAGAAGTGTGATAAAAGTTTCCAAGATTTGAATAAGATATTTTTTACTACACCTGTGTTAACTCTACCCTCTATCAGATAAGGATTCTTTATTTTTATCGATGCATCTCAAAAATGGATTGGGTGAGTCCTCATGAAAAATGAAAAGGTGACTTCTTATGCATCTTGATAGTTGATGCCTCATGCGAATAACTATCTTACACATGACATAGAGCTGGTGGCCATTTTTTTTTCTCTAAGGATATGGAGGCACAATATTTATGGGGAGAAATGTGATATATACACAAACCATCAATGTTTAAAGTATATTTTCACATAAAAGGAGTTGAACATGAGACAAAGTAGATGGTTATAACTTCTTAAAGTTGTTCAATTCATTATCACACAAGAAGAAAAAACTAAGTCACTAATTCACTAAGTAGGAATGGACCTGTTATTTTGGAATTGATAAGGATTTAAGGAGATACTTTGATCAAAGACCTAGTAAAACTGGACATGGGAATAATAAGGGAAGGGACATTATCAACCCTATCCCAAATGATTTCTCAACCGTCATTACTAGTGAATATCAAGAAATATAAAAGGGAAGATCTTTTATTATAGAAGAATATAGAGGTTGTGAAGAATGGAAAGTTTTTTTAATTCAATATTTATCAATAAGGTGTACAAAAAATTTATATAATGATATGTGTTCGGTAACACCCTGAGATTTTGTGAATTATTTTTTCGAATAAATTTAACATTTTGGATATTTTTCATTCCACCCAACATTGAAGATAGTTTATTTTATATTAAATCACTATGTTTAGCTTTCATTATATGCAATACCAAGTTATTTATGCACTACACGCAACATAAACTTTAGCTTCCTCTACACATAACACTGAGGTTATCTTGCGTTATACACAACAATGAATTTCATTGATGGCTTGCGTAGCACGCAATACTTAGGGTTACCAAACAATAATATATTTTTAAAATATTATTATAATAAGATATAACCTAGAAGTTAAATTAGTGGATATGATTAACTAATTTATTAAAATATATTGTTTACGCAAATATAATATGAATTCATAGGTTACCAGTTAATTATAAATGAATATTAAACAGATTTAATATAAAGTTAAATATATTTAACACCTCAAGTTTCCACGGTACGCTTCCCATTGAATAATACAGTACCGTGTGTTGTACGCAACTTCGAGTTCTAACACACATCACAACTAATCAAACTAGCTGTCATGAATAGTAATACCCACTTTTTAAAATTTTATAAATTTTATCTTTCAAAATAGACATTATTTTGGGATTCGGAATATCGAAATTAGCCTATGGTGAATTTTTGTAATTTTTTAGAAAACATTAAAATTTTGATGTATAGTGAAAAAATACTAAACATTAATTAAAAACAACTTTTTTAATCCAAAATATTTATAGTGATAAATTATAATATTGAGAGGTTTTAAAGTATAATTAGAATATATTTTTACAATTTAATCCAATATTGGTAATTTGATGTAATTTCACATTTAAACTAGACATAAACAAGTGTCAATCTTTTGATAGTTATTATTTCTTAAAAAACACGCTCTTTGTTTTGACAACGGAAATTAATTTTAAATTAATTTCTACCACTTCTGTGTTTTGAATTTAGAAAAATGGATTCCATATTTATAATCAGGAGGTCTCAATTGTGTAAATAGGAAACTTTTATTTGTAGACATTTTGAATAATTACTTCGGTAAATATTTTATTTACCATGGTTAAAGGGTAAATCCGGTAAATAAGGGTAAAAAAATAATATTATAATAATCTTAAATTACTCTAAAACTTATCCTAACCCTATTGGTTGATACATGTCCGACCATGGGAATATTTGGGTCTATTTTGGGACCCCATGGAGCCACTTGTAAGTGATAATGACACTTTATATTAATTAAGTTAAAGTAAATACAAAAACGACATAACCATATATCTTTTAGTAAAACAATTTTTACATATGGTTATATATATTATATGTTCAACTATAAATATTCATTAGAAATATAATAATATTTCCTAAATAACGGTATTTTATTTATAATTTTTATACATTGAATAATTAAATTTATTTTTGACACATTAATGATGCAGTATTTTCCTTATTAATGAAAGAATCAAATAATTAGTATTATAAATGTTAAAATAAATATAATTTGAAAGTTTTGATGACAAAAAATAATTTTATTGGTTAATATGACATGCATTATTTCTTAAATGAATTTGGTTTTGAATTAATAAATTTTTTAAGACTAACAAAAATCAATTATTAAATAGTGTCAAAATTGACATAAATGAGTTTTTAAAACAAATATTATATTATTAATTGATATTCTATTCCTAAAAATCTAAGGTTAGGCAAAAGGACTTATATAATTATAGGTGTATCATTAATGGACCACTTGTGGGTATCTTATAAGTATATAGTAAGTTTATTAACTATATAATATAAAAATACAAACAGACATGGTAAATGTCAAACTATTTAACTAAAAGTTAAATCAAAAAGATAAAATTAATATAGTGACTCAAACCTGTCTAAAACCTATTGGTTGAGTTTTTTTCGACCTATCCACACCTCAAACTTTAAATAATACACTTTTTATCCATTATAAACGGAATATGAATTTATTATAAAATAATATTTCTAGCTTTTCCAAAGGTGCCCCTCACCCCTCTTATAAAAGGGCACTCCCCCTACTCACTAATTCACACCTTCAAAGCCTTTTTTCTCGGCCAACACCTACCAAAATATCATCTCAACTTCCCTAAATTCATCTTAGAGGCCCTCCTTTGGTAAGAAAGCCAACTTAAGGAGCCCTTTTGATCAAATCAAAAGGAAGAACCCGAAGAAGAGGTAATAATTTCACCACCCTCTTTCAAGTTTTTTTCTTCTTCCACTTCTACTTTTTTTTATTTCTATTCTAAAATAATAACTACAGTATCATATATATACTAATAATTTATTATAAATATGGTACAACCATCTTCATTATTCTATCCATCCTTTGAATGACATGTCAAAATACACGCGTACGTACGGATTATCGTCTCCACGTCGTGGTGTAATTGTTATTCAATACTTTATTATTTGGATGGGTATAATAATGATGTTTAATTCATGTAAATAATAAATATAACATGATAATGATTCTTTATATATGATATAACATCCAATTATATATTATTTTAATATCAAAAGAGTGATATTGTCTCTCGTGCGTACGTACGGATTACCGTCTCCACGAACGTGATTAGATTCATTCCCCATCGTATCCATTCATGACTAAATTTCATTTGATGATTAAAAATAATTTTTAGAGACATTATATAATTCTGGATATGAATAATATAGCTACCATCAATAACAAATATGGATCACATAATAAAGAATATAAATGAAAATGAATCTGTTAACACCCGAAACGACGATAATACTAAGATATTACTAACAAATAAATGTTAAAAGATCATATATGATATCATATTAATGTATATAATTCTTGTATAATTAAATAAAAATTATTTAAACATTATACCGGAGGTTACCCTACCCTAGACCAAGGAAAAAGTACAAAGTAAGGGGTTTCTTATCTCACTTTTAATTCTGTGAGATTTCCATTGATCGCCACTTATTTATTGCATGCGGTGTATTGTGTAATTCCATTTGTTATATATTATAATGAATCTATATATATTCATGGTATTCTTTGATTCATTTGGTGGTTATTAACTTTTGTTCATATGACTCGTTTGATCAAAATGAAGTAAGGGTTTTTCATCTCACTTTTTATTCATGTGAGATTCATACTATATTGGACACTGTTTCCTTTTTTTCTGGCGTATGTACTGTACATGACTGTATTCATTGTGTAATATAATTTAATTTATTGTTATTTACAGCTTAATTTTATGATACTTATTTCATGGTGTGTATGTTTCATAAGTTACCAAATCGGTACGGGAAATTTCAATTTCAATTTCCACTCATTGGGCTTTACGCGTACTTCGTTGATTATTTTACTCCATGATTATGTGTGGAATCAATATTTATTATTTGTGTAGTAAATTACAATCCCATTTATGTGGATATAATTTTGATACACATAATCACTCCATTGATAAATTCTCAAGTCATAGATATGAACTTGATCAGAGTAATTTCAACTCAATCTCAATTTGTTGAGTTAAACATCCAATTCATTGGTGTAGTTTTTACAAGAATATGTGAGAATTTAATTTGATTTATTTACACTAATTATCCAATCATATTGAGTGTATTTATATTTTTCACACATAATTATGTCGTCTGTTTATCCTTAACCTAAGGATACGTTCTTTATAAGAGATTTAATCACAATTTACATTCCATTGAGACTTCATTGTTTTCATACACCAATTCACTTTTATATGGTGTATATAATGTACTTTGACATATTATATCATGAATCTATTTATTATCATGAAATTATAAGGTTTTTATTACCTCAATTATTTTTATTCAAGTGTCTCTCTTTTGGTTATGAACTCTAACTAAAATATCATTTTAAATGTTTTAAAGATTTATTATTCTAAATATTTATCATTAATGTCCATGTTTTAGAAATAGTTTTAAGGATTTATTTATATGGACATTAAAGTTTAAAAATTAAAATTACTTTTAAAAGTTTCAATGTGGTATGGGACACTTTGATTCAAAAATCTATTTTTAAACGGCTTCTTGACAAATAGTATGACTTTTAAATGATTTCAAGAAAAAGGGGGATATTTCTCTCTAATAGTTTTGATGATTATTTTCATCTATGTCAATATCCTTCATTATTCTAGATTGAGGTTAATCTGTTACAATACAATCTTCCATATTGTATTGAATTATTTATGTTTGACTGTGGATGTGCTATTTTTATTCCATTCATGGTTTGTGGATAAAGTATTGACATTACGTATGTTAGTTTTATTACGAATGTTCATGTTATGTTTAAACCTATTCATATGAGGAATGCATTGGACTTCTTAAGTGATGGGTGGATCCCGATATAGCTCCTCGATGAATCGGTAGGTCTCATGAGACAAACTAGTGTCTTGGCACAAGGCCTTGACAAAATCTTATTTGTAGTCTTGGCACAAGGCCTTGACTATGTGGTTATGATAATCTGGCATTATACACTCCATCATTATGAAAGTGGTTATTGATATTTCATGTGATCATTCGACTAGTAGAATATCCATGTGAATAAGTAAATGGAATTATTTGATTTTATCATTTCCATATTATGCTGAAGTTGATGTTTAAAGGCTTTTGTTCTAGCCTTATACACTGCCTTAAATGTTTATGATTATTTATGAAAGTTTCCACAATAATGTTATCCTTATTGAGCATCTGAGCTCACCCCTTTCTATGTTTTATTTTCTCAGGATGCAAATAAGTATATTATGACTGACCTCCAGGGATAGTCTATGGGATCTTAGTGTTGTCTATGGAGACAATGTTGTTGTAGTTTTCCATTTTATGATGTAATGTAAACCTTATGAATGTATCTAGTACTTCCAAGGCTACTAAACTAATCAGTATTTCAAGACATGATCTTTTATGATCATTCCAATGATACGTAATAATGCACCGACTATGGGCTTCTAGGGTCGAGGCGTTACAGTTGGTATTAGAGGAAGTTTAGTACAAACCTTGGAAACTAGATTTAGATAAACTTGGATTGGAGCACATCGACCTAAGATGGACTTTGAGGATTAGTATATAAGAACTTCCTAGAATTTTGGTATTGTAGAGATTTTGTGAGTTTTCCGAGCAATTCATCACTGTTTGGATACAAGCAGATAGAGGCAGCTCTGGCACAGATGTACCTAGGGGTAAAACCTGAAAACACTACTTTGAGCTAGACTTGAACGGGAACTGGTGCACGACAATGGGCCTTGCTGCACTCTTGGTTATGACACTCCCGAGGGATATTCTTAGGATAATTTACATTTTCTTTACCAACTGATTTAAAGTATTTTAATATAAGATGAGAATAAATGACCTTGGTTAATCCTAATTTGTTTCAAATTGAAAATATGGTGTCATGATATTCACTAAATGATTTTATGACTATTGTTACTCACACAATGCTTTCTGGTTTTAGTCAATGGTTGGATTCATAGGAAGTCATAGTGACTTTGAGCATGATGTACAAGGTGGGAACGGTGGTGGAAATGAGCAACAAAATGGAATGTTGATAGGCGTAAAAGATATCGTGTTCATTCCAAATCAGTTTTCCAAAAATATGATCAACAACATATATATTAACCAACTCCCAGACTCAACAAAGAAGAGAAAGGTGATGAATGATAAGAGCTCTAGTAATGGACACCATAGAGAAAAAAAGAATCCTCAATTTCCATCATGCAAGAAATGTGGAAGGAGACGCCCAGGAAAGTGTCTCAATGGAATAAATAAATACTTTACGTGTGGGAAAGAAGGACATAAAGTGAAGAATTGCTGAGGAAAAATGAAGAGTATTATGGAAGAAAATAAAAATGGTCCCATGAATCCATTTACAGTCATTTTTCATAAATTTAGGGGACCTGGACATTACCTGAGTGAATGCCCTATTATCTAGGATATTTTCTTGGTCAAAGAAGAAGCTATGTGGAAAAAAATGGTTGGAAAAAAATTTTAAAAGTATTAGTACTCCTTGTTGATGGGATTACTTTGGAATAATTTTCTCTTGTATTTGTAACCCTGTATTTTGTCATGTGAAAATGATATTTGAGTAAGACTTATCTTTTCTCTTGTGGATATAGTTATAAATAACCATTTGGTTTTATATGATCATTGGGTTTGAGGAAATTACAAGTTATTATATTTTGGGATGAAAATGCAAGGTATGAGATAACATTTGTGGTTAAATTATGTTATGGTTATTTTGAGGAAGTTATCTCATTTTGGTAATGTTATAAAATATAGTTTTTGAAAAAGGACAACACATACACCGTGTGACAACCCGTCGCGTTGGACAAAGCTGTGGGATCGAACCCACAACCAAAGTGCGATTGGGATTTATCACCTACCACTGGATTATGTGAAGTCCCTGGTTAGTGTGACTAATTATATTTAGTTCAATGATTTTATTAATCAATAATAAGTTTATTTTGGATCTTATGTCTTATCAAATTAATACCCTTAGTATAGGAAAATGATTCAGTGATTAAGTCATAAATGTTATTTTAGAAGATGTTCACTTTGTTGGGAACACTATATGCCCAAGGAAAATAGAATACTATGGGATTTCATTTGAGTAGTAATGGTGGATTTTTATCTATGTTTTTATTGTGGATTTATAGTGATTTGGGTTATTTATGGAACTGATTAACCAATAATAGAGAATATGTGATTAGGTTAATTACTTTTAAGTATGTGACTTTAAGAGTAGTTGATGTCATTTGGAGATACAATTTAACATGGAAGACTACATAACCAAACTCTTCTAAGTTTTGGGTTTCAATATTAGTTTGGACTATATTGAAGGATTTTAAGGACAATTGTTTATTTAATGGTATTTATTTAACTTTGGGGTATTGTTGGTTTAGTTTTAGAAATTCAGATTAGTGTTTCTTTCTCTAATGGAATATCCTTTTGGGGGATCATCAGATCTTATAATAACCATTTTGGTTTTGATTAATCTCAAAATACAGGTTAAATTTATAGTTTATCCTTCGTGGATCATGTGATTCTATAGAAGTTTATTCTAGCTCTTCCAGTGTGACCATGTCTTCTTTAATACTCATCGTTTAAAAAAATGAGTTAGTGGTAGAAATTTATTAAATAATTAAACTCTACTTAAAAATTAAGTATATCTCTTTATGTTCTTAGTCAATTTCATAAATTAATTCCTCATCTTTATGTAATGTAAATTAAAACAAAAAAATGTTGTCTGTTTACTTTTTCTACTGGGAGACTAATGACCATTTGTCCCATCACAAGTTTGTGGTTTTCTTGTTGTTAACTTTCTCCTGATCTTGTTTTCTACCCCTCTCCATCAGAACATGACACTTATTTTATCATCCATATCCATGTTTTCCTACATGGAATCCTAGTATGGGTTATCTTGGGTGACCTTTGTACTTCTCTTTCTTTCTTTTAAAGTGATAGTTTTATTGACTCTTTTTCCGATGTGGGACTTTCCATTATATTCCTAAGACCAATTTTAAAGACATTTTGAGGATGAAATTATTTGAAGGAGGGGAGAATGTAACACCCCAAGCTACCATGGTACGCTTCCCTTTGAATAATACAATAGCGTGTGTTGTACGCAACTTCGATTTCTAACACACACCACAACCAATCAAACTAGCCGTTACGAATAGTAACACCCACTTTTTGAAATTTAATAAATATTATATTTCAAAATGGACATCATTTTTGGATTCAGAATATCAAAATTATCCTAGGGTGAATTTTTGGTATTTTTTAGAAAACATTCAAATTTTGATGAATAGTGAAAATACTAAACATTAATTAAAAACAACTTTTTTAATCCAAATAATTTATAGTGATAAATTATAATATTGAGATATTTTAAAGTAAAATTAGAATATATTTTTACCATTTAATCTAATATTGGTAATTGGATGTAACTTCACATCTAAATTAGACATAAACAACTATCAATCTTTTGATAGTTATTATTTCTTAGAAAACACATTCTTTGTTTAGAAAACAAGAATTAATTTTAAATTACTTTTTTCCACTTCTGTGTTTTGAATTTAAAAAAATAGATTCCATATTTAGAATCAGGAGTTCCAAATTGTGTAAATAGGTAACTTTTGTTTATAGACATTTTGAATAATTACTTCGGAAAATATTTTATTTACCATGGTTAAAGGGTAAATCAAGTAAATAAGGGTAAAAAAATAATATTATAATAATATTAAATTACTCTAAAACGTGTCCTAACCCTATTGTTTGATAAATTTCCTACCATGGGCTTATTTGGGTCGATTTTGGTACCCCATGGAGCCACTTGTAAGTGATAATGACACTTTATATTAATTAAGTTAAAGTAAATACAAAAATGACATAAGCATATATCTTTTATAAAAAAAATTACATAGGGTTATATATGTTATATTTTTTAATATAAATATTAATTAGAAATATAAGAATATTTCCTACATAATGGTATTTTATTTATAATTTTTACACATTTAATAAATAAATTTATTTATGACACAATAATGATGTAGTATTTTCCTTATTAATGAAAGAATCAAATAATTGGTATTATAAATGTTAAAATAAATATAATTTGAAAGTTTTTATGACATACACAAATTTTATTGGTTAATATGACATGTTAGTATATCTTAAATGAATTTTTTTCGAATTAATAAAGTTTTTAAGCCTTTAACAAAAATCAATTATTAAATAGTGTCAAAATTGACGTAAATGAGTTTTTAAAAATAATATTATATTATTAATTGATATTATATTCCTAAAAATCTAAGGTTAGGTTGAAGGACTTATATAACAATATTTTTATCATTAATAGACCACTTGGGGGTCTCTTGGAAGTATATAGTAAGTTTATTAACTATATAATATAAAAATACAAAGAGACATGGTAAATGTCGAACTATTTAACTAAGAGTTAAATCAAAAAGATAAAGTTAATATAGTGACCCAAACCTATATAAAACCTATTGGTTGAGTGGTTTTAGACCTATAACCACCTTAAACTTTAAATAATACACTTTGGAGCCATTATAAATCTAATATGAATATATTATAAAATAATATTTCTAGCTTTTCTTAAGGTGCCCCACACCCCTCTTATAAAAGGGCACTCCCCCTACTAACTAATTAACACCTTAAAAGCCTTTTTTATTAGACAAACCCTGCCCACATATCCTCTAAAATTCCCTCACTTAATCATAGAGGCCCTCCTTTGGTTAGAAAGCCAACTTAAATAGCCCTTTTGATCAAATCAAAAGGAAGAACCTGAAGAAGAGGTAATAATTTCACCACCCTCTTTCAAGTTCTTTTCTTCTTCCACTTCTTCTTTTTTGTTATTTCCATTATAAAATAATAACTCCAGTATAATATATATACTGAGAAGTTATTATAAATATGGTACAGGCATCTTCATTATTCTATCCATCCTTTGAATGACATGTCACCATATATGTGTACGTATGGATTACCATCTCTACATCGTGGTGTAATTGTTATTCAATACTTTATTATTTGGATAGGTATAATAATGATGTTTAATTATTGTAAATAAAAAATATAACATGATAATTATTCTGTATAAATGATATACCATCCAATTATATATTATTTTAATATCAAAAGAGTGATATTGTCGCTCGTGCGTACGTACGGATTACCGTCTCCACGAATGCGATGAAATTCATTCCCCTTTGTATCCATTCAAAACTAAATTTTATTTGATGATTAAAAATAATGTTTAGAGACATGATATCATTATTGATATGAATAAGATACATCCCATATGTAATGAATATGGCTCACATAACAAATAATATAAAGGAAAACGAATCTGTTAACACCAAAAACGACAATAATACTAAGATATTATTAACAAATCAATGTTAAAATATTATATATGATATAATATTGATGTATATAATTCTTGTATAATTAAACAACAATTATTTCACCATTATACAGGAGGTTAACCTACCATCGATCAAGGAAAAAGTACAAAGTAAGGGGTTTCTTATCTCACTTTTAATTCTGTGAGATTTCCATTGATCACCACTTATTTATTGCATACGGTGTATTGTGTACTTCCATTTGTTATATATTATAATTATTATATATATATTCATGGTATTCTGTGATTCATTTGTTGGTTATTAAATTTTGGTCATACGACTCATTTGATCAAAACGAAGTAAGGGTTTTTCATCTCACTTTTTATTCATGTGAGATTCATGCTATATTTGCCACTATTTCCTTTTTTCTGGCGTATATACTGTACATTATTGTATTCATTGTGTAATATAACTTAATTTATTGGTATTTACAGCTTCATTTTATGATACTTCTTCATGGGGTGTATGTTTCATAAGTTACCAAATCGGTACGGGAATTTCAAATTTCAATTTCCACTCATTTGGCTTTTCGCATACTTCGTTGATTATTTTACTCCATGATTATGTGTGGAAACAATGTTTATTATTTTTGTAGTAATTTAAACTCCCATTTATGTGGATATAATTTTGATACACATAATCACTCCATTGATAAATTCTCAAGTCATAGATATGAACTTGATAAGAGTAATTTCAACTCAATCTCAATTTGTTGAGTTAAACATCCAATTCATTAGTGTAGTTTTTACAAGAATATGTGTGAATGTCCTTTGATTGATTTACACTAAGTATCCAATCATATTAAGTGTATTTATATTTGTCACACATAATTATGTCGTTGGTTTATCCTTAACCTAAGGACACGGTATTTATAATAGATTTCATCTCAATTTACATTCCATTGAGACTTCATTGTTGTCATACACCAATTCACTTTTATATGGTGTATATAATATACTTTGACATAGTATATCATGAATCCATTTATTCTCATGATATTATAAAGTTTTTATTACCTCAATTATTTGTATTCAAGTGTCTCTCTTTTGGTTATGAACTCTAACTAAAATATCATTTTCAATGTTTTAAAGATTTATTATTCTAAATCTTTCTCAATAATGTCCATGTTTTAGAAATGGTATTAAGGATTTATTTATATGGACATTAAAGTTTTAAAATTAAAATTCCTTTTAAAAGTTTTAATGTGGTATGGGACACTTTTATTCAAAAATATATTTTTAAAGGGCTTTTTGGCAAATAGTGTGACTTTTAAATGATTTTAAGAAAAAGGGGTATATTTCTCTCTAATAGTTTTGATGATTATTTTCATATATGTCAATATCCATCATTATTCTTGATTGAGGTTAATTTGTTACAATACAATCTTTTATATTGTATTGAATGAGTTATGTTTGACTGTGGATGTCCAATTTTTATTCCATTCATGGTTTATGGATAAAGTATTGACATTATGTATGCTCGTTTTAATAAGAATGTTTATGTTATGTTTAAACATATTCAAATGAGGAATTCATTGGACTTAGTAAGTGATGGGTGGAGCCCGCTATAGCTCCTCGATGCATCGGTAGGTCTCATGAGACAAACTAATGTCTTAGCACAAGGCCTTGACAAAATCTTATTTGTAGTCTTGGCATAAGGCCTGACTATGTGGTTATGATAGTATAGAATTATTCATTCCATCATTATGAAAGTGGTTATTGATATTTCATGTGATCATTCAACTAGTATAATATCCATGTGAATAAGTAAATGGCATTATTTGATTTTATCTTTGCCATATTATGTTGAAGTTTAATTTTAAAAGGCTTTTGTTCTAGTCTTATACACTCCCTTAAATGTTTATGTATATTAATGAAATTTTCCTCTATAATGTTTTCCTTATTGATAATTTTATCTCACCCCTTTCTATGTTTTATTTTCCTAGGATGCAAAGAAGTATATTATGACTGACCTCCAGGAATAGTCTATGGGATCTTAGTGTTGTCTATGGAGACAATGTTGTTGTAGTTTTCCATTTTACAATGTAATGTAAACCTTATGAATGTATCTAGTACTTCCAAGGCTACTAAACTAAAATGTCTTTCAAGACTTGATCTTTTATGATCATTCCAATGATACGTAATAATGCACCAACTCTGGGCTTCTGGGGTCAGGGCGTTACAATATAAATATGTTTCTGGTCCCAAAGATGTTTTAACCTAATAAATTAAATTTATTAAAATTATTGAGTGTTATTAATTTAAAATATATTTTATATATTCAATAAAATATTTTTGGTATTTATCCAATAGATTCTATACATATAAGATAAGAACAAACCCAATTTTATGCATAAAAACCAATATTTTTTTATAAAGGTAGTTTTACAACCTTTTAATGGAGAACCCATTTTAAATCCAATTTTTGGAACTTTTATATGTTTAATATGTCAAAATAAACATTAAATTTATAATATGAATATTAAAATTATGTTAGGATAATTTTTTGGTATTTTTCTGTAAATTTTCATTTTTTAATGAATAGTTAAAAATACTGAATTTGAGTTCAAAACTGTTTTTTCATCTAATTTATTTATAATATTAAATTATATTTTAAATTTTTTTCAAATTTAGTTATATTATATTTTTATAAATTAATAAAATATAGTAAATTGTAACAAATTTCACATTGAAATTGGACATAAAAACTTAGAAAACTTTTGAATGTTTATACTTAAAAACCCTACATTGTCGACTCGACTGCGAGATTACTCCTCTCCCTATTATTAACACCTATAAAATCACTTAGGTTCATAAAATATCTACCTAATACACTTCCCAACATCCCTAAATTACTCCTTTAATCATCACTTTGGTCATAAAGTCTCCCCAGGAAGCCTTTTGGCATAAACCAAAAGGAGTTGCCCGATTAAGAGGTAACACCATCTCTCAAGCTCCTTTATTTTATTTTCCTTATCCACCCCATACACTATAATTATTCCATGATTGTATTAAAACACCATTATCCTAAATATATTATATATTTTTATGCCAATTTTCAAACCTACACTTACACAAACCTCCATCAAATGGGTAACAAACATATTATTTATGTGTACGTTGAACTTCTGCCTCACAAAATGATGATTGTTTAATTTTTCTTACAGACTCTCATGGTTTACATTATTGTGGACACTATTTTTTTATATATTATATATTATATTAATTATTTATTTAATATTATTTATTACTTTTACAACACATATCTTTTTTACTTTCCATTTGGTGTAAATAAGATAATTTCATTTGAGGAAGTGTGGACTATCGCCCCCTTAAAGTGATATGATTCTTTCACACACTAAATGGAATATATTTATGATAGATTTAGTGAAATTATATGATATATATAACATTATAATTATAATTTAATTATATTATATACATATATTCATGTATTTTATTTTATGTCTTTGTTTTAATATGATAATAAAAACAGAAACAGCTTTTATGCGTGCGTATGGCTTACTGTCTCCATGAACGGTGTATCAAATTTTGTACTTATATAATATATATATTATTATAATAAAAATATAATAAAAATAAATTATATTTATATAATTTTTTACATTATTTAATGGTGATATAATTATAAGGATCGGCGATATAATAAATTAAGTCACATGTGAAGAACAAAGAAAATATTATCCGAAGTGAAACCTTAACATGGGATATTTAACAAGAGGGTAATACGAGGTCATATAAAAACCATATATGTTATTATATATAATAATTTGGTTATTTAAAATATTTATAATAAATTTATATTTATTATACAGGTTTTTCGAATGATTACAATGAGAGTCAAGACACAAGGTAAGGGGATTTCATTTCACTTTTTATTTTTATGAGATACATGCTATGTTCGCCACTTTTTCCTTTTGTGTGGTGTACATAATAACCATTATTGTATTATATGTATATTACAATTAAATTTTTTGGTATTCACATATCTATTTTATGATATTTCTTTCTTGTGGTTTAGTTTTCAATAGTTACCAAATCAGTGGAATAGTTTTATCACAATTTGTCTTCTTTGCGACTCAAGTTTTGGTATGCACATAAATTATATTTTGAGGTGTATGTTCTTAAATTTAAATTTTATATCATGAATTTAATTGTTTTTATGTTATTTTAAGATTAATTTACTTTTATTATCTTACATGGAGATTATGATCCCAAGTTACCAAGTTAAGGGAGTTTATTGAGACAATCTCATCGCTTTTCAAGTTGGTTTATGTTTACGATTCCTTTTATGAAACATTATTATTAATATCTCAAGAAAATTTATTAATTTCTCTATAATATGGTTATTAATTATTTATTCATATATTTGTACCATTTATTCCACTCTTTTTTACATAATATTGTTAAGAAATTATTTTTAATAAAGCTCAACTTTACCCTCTATTCGATCAGAAATCTGCATTCCTTCAAAAACATGTTTTCTAAAAAGGTTTTCTGAACATATTATAAAATTATCCTTTAATAATTAAAATAAATTTTTACCCATTTATCTTTTACCAATATATTCAAAGGAATCTTCTTGTCTCTTTTTAAACAATTCATTTTCTAACCTTTTTACTGTGAAAAAATAATGTTTTTTACCTCATATGACATGTACAGATTTACCCACCGTCATTTCTTTGAAGCTTACTTTTAATTTTTAAAATGTGGATTTTTAAGAAAATGATTCTAAAAGTTTATTTTTAAGGAATATTAGTTTCAAAATCTTTTAAACCTTATTTTATAATATTTCAAGAAAAACTGTTTTCAAAATGTTTTCGAGCCTTGTTTATAAGTCTTCAAAGTATTTACAAAGAAATGGTATTCAAAAAAAATTCAAGCTCCTTTAATTTGTTTTAAAGTAAAAAAGTTTTAAAAACCTTTTCAAGATTTATTTATATGTTTTAAAAGTTTTTTCAATGAAAAATGATTATAAAACTTTTTGAATCTTATTTTATAAGTTTTCAAGTAAAATGGTTTTCAAAATGATTTCAAGTCTTATTTATAATATTTGACGGTATTTTTTTAAGAAAAAAATTTTCAAATGGTTTTATTTATTAAAAATAATTTTTCAAAAAAGAAAGGATATTTTCCTTAATAAATTGTTTTGAAATATATTTCAAAATTATTTTCCATCTAAGATGGAACTTTTTGTTGTTACTCATTCCCCTCTAAGAAATTAACTAAATGTTTCATTTATATTATTTCTATGAATAGGTTATGCTTAATGACATGGTATTTATAAAACCCATTTCTCTTTAATTGGTTATATATTTGTGAAACCTATTTCTATTTCATAGGTTGTATGTTTATGAAATCTGTTTCTCTTTCACAGGTTATGCTTTTGATGAAATGATTATGAAACCTGTATATTTTTTCACGGGTTATGATATGTTTATATGTTTATGATTCCCGTTTCATTTCATGGGTTGAGATATGATTGTTTATGATTTTATGGGCCATTTATGAATGATTTAACTTTGATAAGGGTGGGACCTATATCTCACTCTAATTCATTGGGTAAAGATCTATATCTTATGATATAGACTAAAATGGTCTTGGGAATGAACCTTGACTACTAATATGGCCATGGGAGTGAACCATGACTACCAATATGGTATAAGGAGTAAAATAATGATACTAAATGGACATAGGAGTGAACCATGACTACTAATATGGTATTGGGAGTGAACCCATACTACCAAGATAGTTTTGGCAGTGATTCCTTGGATATTGTGGAAATCATATTATATGCTTATGTGTCTGCCATAATTCAATGTTTTATTCTTATGTTGGGATTTTATGACTTATGATCTTAATTATATTATGATACATGTCATATGAATTTAAAATATTTATTATGATATCTAATATTCAGGTTATGATCTTCAAATGTTATGCTCAAGTTCCATACCCATTGTTCATGTTATGCTTACACATTTCCTTGTTTTTACCCTTACTGAGCATCTGAGCTCACCCCTTATTATGTTTCTTTTCCCTAGGTTATTAAGAAATTTTTTTAGTATAAGTAATAAATGTGTAGATCATTAAGGGAGATGTTTAATATTTTTCACCAAGATAGACGATTTTGTTTCCAAGTATCCAAAGACACTAAACTATTATGATCCTCAGGCATGTATTATTGTAATGTACTGAATATTCATCTAAAATGGTGTAATATCCATGTATACAAAGCTTGGGTCACTATACTTGGTATCAAAGTAAAGGTTTAGTTATCCATTTTAAACTATGATGAGAAAATTTTAGTGATATCCCTAGGTATATTTCTAAGGATATGTCTAGGGATGTCTCAAAGGATGAGTCAACATTTATGAAAATGTCCTGGAATTTTGGTGCAGGATAGAGTGAGTGGTTTCCTAGTAATAAATCCCCATCTAGATACTACAATTGTATGCGGATTAGGCATAGATGTACCTTTGGGTAACAACTCTAACAATATGTTCTGGTCTTGACTTGGTGTAATTTGGTACATGACAACAGGCCTTGTTGCACACCTCATTTGACACTCCCGGGGGATATTCTTGGGGAATTCACAACCTCTTCAAGAACCATCATAAAGGATTAAAATATAAGTTCACTAATAATAGAATAGGATGAACCTTGTGTGTCATAGATTAAGGAAGGTTTCATGATATAGATATCTTTTATGTAATTCCTTTCAGGACTATGTGGTTTTCTACTACGATAATTAATGATCAAACTATGATTCTGGTTTTAGTCCATGGTATGAACTAGAAGGAACTATATTAATTTTCAATGTGATTGATGATTTTATTATGATAAATCAAGTGGGATGATCACTAGATTGAAAGATGTTTTGATCAGGCCTAATCAGTTTTCACGAAACATGATTAACAATGTGTACCTTAACTAACTCTCAGACTCACCAAGAAAGAGAAATAAGGAGTTCACTGAGAGTTAGGGTAATGGAGACAATGGAGTAAAGAATATTATATTTCCTTTGTGTCAATAATTTGGAAATAATCACCTAAGTTGATGTATTATAGGAATAAGAAGATGTTTTTCCTATGGTAAATAAGGACACAAATCAAGTGAGTATAGGGGAAAATGAAGAGTTCAGTTAATGAAATGGATGAAAATATTGTCCTCTATAAAGAATCATAGGAGGTGAAGTATTTTACATGTGGAATAAATAGTTAGTATGCAACTCAATATCCCAAGAGTAAATCCCCTAAAGTGGATCAGCAAGGTTGTATGAGTAATGGTTAAAATGCTGATGATGAAGAGACTACAGTTGAAATGTGAAAGGAAATAGATATTTTGTAATAGAATGAGGTATCCTTACTAATGGAATAATAATGAAGTTTAATAATAAAAGATTTGATGTATTTTAATTAAATAATTATCTTATATGAAATGTGAAATATATAACGATTGTTCAGTTTAGGTTTTTCATGACAGATTTATAAGAACGCATTGAATGGTTCCGATGTAATATAAAAGTGATATAATGGAAAGGTTATATGCATGGAAAACAAATGATTAAGGGAAAGATAACCATTAATATGTTTATTATTTTAGGATAGTTTTATTTAGATAAATATATGTGGGATATGAATAATTAAATTGGACTGTACATATTACCATGGAAGTAATAAAGGACTTGATGACAAGTAGTTTATGTTATCATGGATGAAGTTTAAAATTTCTCTGATTTATGGAATATATCAAGTAATCTCTAAAATAAGGAATAATTCATGTTTTCCATAAGTATTAATGGTAATTCAGGTTGTTACCATGTTCCAAGAGAATTTACCATGAGGGTATTCACTTGTTTTCAATGTGACAACCAAGAGCTACTTTGTGATATTGGGGATTAATGTTAAGCTGTTTTCATGACTCTCTTTCTAAAGTTATGCATTTTCATCTTTAATATTTTTTATAACATTAACTATTCATGAAAATTTTAAGTTAAACTTCATAGGAAGTATTTATGAACTGATTTTGTATTGAAAACCTTGGTTAAAAGGTTATTTAGTTATTAATCTTATTTCTAGGATGTTCATCATATTTTGGAAATTATATTATCATGATTTTAGAAAAGGACATCATGTATGTCAGTTGAAAACCAATAAATTCTGGAAAGTTTGTGGGCCTTGAACGCATGTCTAATGGAAGATAAGGGTTTCATGCCTACCACTATCCTACGTGATGTCCTCGTTAATGTATAGTTATTTTTAATGAATAACTACTTATGATAAAGCAATAGTGTTACTTTTATGTTTAGATATTAATTTATTAATCGGGTTTATTTTTTAAAAATATTTATAGATAAATAGTTATACTTTTAATTATTTTATTGTAACATCCCCAAATGATAAAGGGTTAAATGACTAAATGATATGACTCATGTCAACAAGGTGCACCTTCCTTTTCGGGAGCCTGTCTGATTAGAACTCCACAGTTAAGCGTGTTTGGCCTCGAGTAGTGATCAGGATGGGTGACCTCCTGGAAAATTTTCTCTGGGTGTGTGTGAGTGAGGATAAAGCACACT
This sequence comes from Viscum album, assembly GCA_963277665.1. Classification (NCBI taxonomy): domain Eukaryota; kingdom Viridiplantae; phylum Streptophyta; class Magnoliopsida; order Santalales; family Viscaceae; genus Viscum; species Viscum album. The sequence continues at coordinate 268,382,643 of OY728158.1, forward strand.
GGAAAAGACAAGTGTTGGCATGTGGGGACAATCATTAGTCAGATGACCCGTTCGGGCAGGTGGGTGGACCCTTCACCGGGACCGGGTTGTCACATTTGGTATCAGAGGAGGAACCCAGCCTTAGGTACGTGGTGCGCTGCCTGGGTTGAGATGTAGGGCCCACAACGAGGGTGTTGTGCTCTAAAGGGGGGGTGATTGTAACATCCTCAAATGATAAAGGGTTAAATGACTAAATGATATGACTCATGTCAACAAGGTGCACCTTCCTTTTCGGGAGTCTATCTGATTAGAACTCCACAGTTAAGCATGCTTGGCCTGGAGTAGTGATCAGGATGGGTGACCTCCTGGGAAGTTTCTGAGGGTGTGTGTGAGTGAGGACTAAGCACACTGGAAAGGACAAGTGTTAGCCCGTGGGTACAATCATTAGTCAGATGACCCATTCGGCCAGGTGGGTGGACCCTGGGGCGGTCCCCACGTGTCTGTAGGGCAACTGGTGGTACCTGGTAGGCTAAAACCCGACGGCCATGTTAAGGCGGGGTGGTTATGCTGTCACCGGGACCTGGTTGTCACATTTATGGTCTTTAAGATCTACTAAATGAGTATTTTAGTACTTCAGGCATCAAATTTAATTTCTGGATATCCATTACATGAAGTAATAGATGAATTATAAATTGATAAAAGCACAACTAAAGAATGAAATTTTTTTAATATGAATATATAAAGCACATTTACTTATATTCTTGGTCAATAAAATAATTACTAAATGTTAGGATAACGATCAAAAGAAAATGTGTTGTCCTAAAACCTTAATTTTGTTGAACTACTGGCCTCTAAAATCATCAAAGTTTTATGACATTGAGGCCCTCAAATTTTCTTTAATAATTCACTTGTTTATGATTGATGACCCCAATCACTCCCTCTAAATATTTACACTTTTCTAGAATTTCCAATATTCACTATGAACCAATGTTATCCAATGTGGAAACCCAGATATATATTATTTTGGGTGACTATTATAATTCTAAACTTTCCTATTTAAGGGAAGTTTTAGTATCCAGTTTTACGATGTGGGTTTCATTGAATTAAACATTCAAGTATTAAAACTTTGATAACCTAGACAAATTTTGATGAAAAAATCATTTTAATGGGGGTATAATGTAACACCCTGAGATTTTTTGTATTCTTTTTTTCAAATTAATTTAACCTTTTTGATATTTTTTATTTCATGCAACACTGAAGATAGATTGTTTTAGTTTAAATCACTATGTTTGAATTGTGTTATACACAACACCAAATTAATTTTTCACTAAATGAAACATACACTTTATATAAGGCCCCAGCCTTAAACCTTACTTAATCTTGAGTTATTACAAGATTACACATTGAGGATCTTTTCAGGTTTAGAGTTTTAGAGAATTAGGTCATAAAACTTGCATTACATTCCACATTTAAACAAAGTGGTTACATAAAAGATAGTATTCATTTTTTCCCATTAATGGAAACTTATTTAAATAAAAAAAATAAAGCATGGATTCTTTCTTGACACTTCCTTGACACTATCATCAAATCATGTACCTTTCCCTTGACCTGCGAAAAACATTTCAAAAAAACTTGGGATGAGCATAAAAAGCTCAGTAAGGGTTATAAAAAAATATGGAAAGGAAACATGAGTTCATATATACATAAGAATGAAATCATACTTTACCCCTAAAACATAGGCACTTTAACATACCTCATCAAATCATGAATAAATCATAGAAATCATAAGACAAAAAAGGTAACTTGAGGCATTCATAACATTCTTACGTAGGGAGTAACCCTCTTGGTTGCGTTTGGAATACCCACCAAAGTATATTCCCTAAATCTCTTCGGAGAAACCTTAACGTTTCACTCCTTTGTGTTACCAAATGCATTGGAGAGCTATATCGGGCTCACCCGCCCTTAGTTTATCACGGAACCACCCGTTTTCATAACAATGCCCAAGAACCATAACATAAACGTATCACATGAAACATTCATAAAGGAAACATAACATTTCCACATTTCAATCACAATATAACATTTTAGTATATTGAAATAATGAATCCATTCAAAAAAGAAACCATTTCCAAAACCATTTAAAACATTTAATAAAGAGATTTTTGAATCAAAGTGTCCCATACCACCTTGAAGCTTTTAAAATTTTAAACCGTTAATATCCATATAAGTAAATCCTTAAAACCATTTTGAAAACATGGAAATTAATAAGAACAAATAATTAAAACATTTAAAGTGATATTTTGGTTAAAGCGGTTTTACCAAAATTAGAGACACTTGAATACAATAATTGAGGAATAACATTTAGTCAGAACTTTATAATATCATGAGAATTAATGGATTCATGATATAATATTCCAAAGGACATTATATACACCATATAAGAGTGAATTGGTGCATAACAACAATGAATTCTCAATAGAAATGTCAAATGTGATGAAATCCCTTATAAAGAAGGTATCCTTAAATTAAGGAAAAATCAATCTCAAAATTATGTGTTACAAATATAAATACACCCAATATAAGTGGATATTAAGTGTATAACAATAAAAGTTCATTCACACATATACAAAGGATGACATTTTCAATAACTACATGTTGAACCTAAAGAAATCGAAATTGGGTTAAAAAGTTCCCTTGGTAAAATTCGACAGCCTAACGGCATCACTTCAAAATTCCGAAAATGAGTTGATGAGAGATAAAAAGGGCATCTCATCACTTGGACATAAAATTTACATCAATAAGGATATAAAATAACATATCCCAATATTATAGTATGTGAATTAAAAGACAAAACAAAAGAAGTCTTTTAAAAAGTGGAGGGTGAAAGTTCCCCTTACTGAGTTGGGTAACTTTCGAAACGTACACCCCAAGGAAGAAGGGTCATACAATGAAGATGTGAATACCCATAAAAGAAATTATACTACAAAAAGTGTGTAAAAATGGGTAGTACATACACCACTCAAAGGAAATTGTGGCAAATGTAGCATAAATCTCACGGGAATAAAAGTTAGATGAAAAATCCCTTATAAAAACTCGGCAACCTAACGGCGCCACTTAAAACATCCAAAATGGATTGATGAGAGAGAATAGGGTCTATCATCATATGAACATTAAAATTATAGTAATATTAATATAAAATAATATCCCAATAACAAGAAAGATGAGTTTTAAAAGGAATGACATAAAAGAGTGTACTTTAAAAGAAAGAGAGGAGTCGGATCCCTTACCTCAAGTCCAACTTGTCTTGTTCGTTTCATTATATTCCTGAATTATAAACTTTGGTCAATTTATAATTGCCTAAGGACCTCCTTTAAATATTATTATTCAGTTCATATCAAATATTATAATGTTATAATAATTGTTTAATAATGTTAGTTCATATCAGACGTTTTTGCCGATGTTTGGTACATGAGTTAAAAATGAACTTGTTTGAAAAATGATTTTCCATGTAGTTATAAGTAAATAATTTCCAGAATAGTATTAATGATTAAAATATAATATATATCCAGTACATATTCATTTTATACTATTCCATATCATTTGGAGATAAAAACGAAAAGCACCGTTCATGGAGACGGTAGGTCGTACGTACGCATGAACGCTACTTTCATTTTTTATTTGTCATATTAACGAAATTAAAAATAAATGATATATATATATATATTATAATTCCAGTATAATATATATGTTATATAGTTCACATATGATTATTAATTTCATTCTTTATACGTTCCATGTATTGCATGTACGAGTCACATCACTTGAGGGGGCGGTAGTCCACACTTCCTCATATGAAATTATCGTATTTACACAACATGAAAAGAATAAAGGTATGTTTTAAATATAAAATACAGAATAATATAGTAAACATAAATACAATATATATCATATATAAAATACAGTGACATCATAATGGCCACCTTTAAAGGTGTTAAAAGATTATTGAACAATCATTGTTTCGTGAGGCAGAAAATTGCCAACCACAGAAACAGTATGTTCTTTAACCATTAGAAAAAGGTGTGTGTAAGTGTAGCTCAAATACTTCTTATAAAAACATCCTAGTATATTGAAGATACTATATATGTTACAAAATAAATGAATAAAAAGAATTTATGGGTTTGGAGAAGCAAAATAAAACAAATGGACACAAGTGAAGATATTACCTTAAAATCGGGTAACTTCCTTTGATTTGAGTTCAAAGGATTCCTTGGAAAGGATTATGCCCAAAGTGAGGCTTCAAGGAGTTAGAGAGGGATGTGGAGAGATGAAATGGGCAGGTGTTGGCCGAGCCAAAGGCTTTGGAAGTGTGTGCAAAGAGGTAGAGGTGGGGGCCTTTTATAAGAGGAGAGGAGGGGCACTCTTGGAAAGGTATAAAATGTAACTTTATTTTCAAATGAGTTTCGGATTTTAATGGTCCCACATTGATGCGTATCGTGGATAAGGTGATAAGGGTTCTAAATCCACCCATCCAATAGGTTTTGGACATGTTTAGGTCTTATATTTTACATTATCTTTCCATTTTATTTAAATCGTTAAATAATGAGGTCATCGCTGCATCATCCTGATGTCATAAATAATTTAATTTATTTAATGCCTTAAAATTATAGAAAAAAATACTATGATGTAGGAAATCTTTTTATATTTCTAATGAATATTTATAGTCCAAAAGATAATTTATATAGACAAAATTAAAAATGTTTTACTTAGGTGATACATTCTTTGTTACATTTAACATTTTTTAAAAATAAAAAGATAAAAAGTCACTTTATCACAAAAGTGATTCCATGGGGCCCCCAAGTTTGGCACAAGGCATCCCATGGTCGGCCATGAGACAACGAGTAGCCTTAGGACACATGTTGTAGTCTTTTTGTATTATTATGATATCATTTTATTATCTTTAACTACCTAATTACTCATTAATCAAGATAATTAAAGATAATTACCATCGTTACTATTCATAATGTCCAAAAATAAAAGAGTATTAATTACATAATTTGGACCTTCTGATTCCAAATATGTAATCCATTTTACCAAATTCCAAACACATAAATTGAAATAATTTATTTAAAAATAATTCCCATTGTCAAAACAAATAGCGGGTTTTTTTGAAACAATATCTATGAAAAGTTTGGCATTAGTTTATGATCAATTCCAAAGTGAAATTAATCCTAATGACCACCATTGGATTAAATGGTAAAAATATATTCAGATTAAACTTTAAGACCAATTAAAAGGATAATCTAACCATATAATTAAATTAAATGAAAAATAAGTTATAATGTAAAATGTAGTATTTTTCATTATTCATTAAAAAATAAACATTGTCAGAAAAATACCAAAAATTAACCCAAGGTAAATTTCAATGTCCCAATCATAAATAATATGTTTATTTTGAAAAATAGAGCTTATAAAATTTTCAAAAAGTGGATTTAAAAGGGGTTCTCCATCAAAAGGCGGTTAATCGACCTTTTAAAGAATATTAGAATGTTTACGCTTATAAACTGGATTCATTTGCATTTTTAATCCTCTAACATTTATTGTAAAGAGTAAAAATATTTGACAAACATATATAATCATTTTCTATTTAGTTTTGTTCATTCCCGCCATTACAACGGCTAGGCGTTAACTACCATTTAAAATAATATTATTTTATTATTAGAGTGCAACATAAGATTCCCAAGAAACTCGTTGTTGAGTATTGGGTACGCCATCGAGCATAGCATCCCCTTTAAAGTAATATTAATATTTTATTCACAAATATGGATAAATATAAAGATTTCATATTCTTTATTTACCTGGGGTGTTACATCCTTCCCCCCTTTTGGGAATTGCGTCCTCGCAATTTTAAAATTGAGCATGGAAACATCCTTGAAAGTCCCACATCAGAACAAGAGTCGGTAAAACAATCACTTTAAAATAAAGAAAGATAAGTACAGAGGTCACCCGAGTTAACCCATACTAGGATTCCAAGTATGAAAATATGTACATGGAGGAAAAAAAAGGGTCATGTTCTGATGGAGAGTGATAGAAAACATGTTTAGGAGAAAGTTAACCACAAGAAAATCACAAACTTGTGATGGGTTAAACGGGATTCGATTCCCCGGTACGAAAAGTTAATAGACAACATTTTTGTTTTAAGTTACTTTTTATTGAGGAATTTATTCATAAGGAAACATAATCACTTATCATGTTGACTTTCAACTTTTATTAGATTCCTTACACAAACTCATATTTTCTCCAAAAGACGAGTATTTAGGAAGACTTGTTCACATTAAGAGTACTATACTCAACTTCTAGAGAATCACCTAATCCAAAAAAGAGAACTATATACTTCCCATGAATTTAGACTCTAACAAAAACCAAAAACAAAAAGGTTAGTACAAGATCAGATAATCCAGAAAAGGATAACCCTTTATAAAAAGAAAAAAAATATTCTTAATCTCCAAAATTTGTCCAACAAAACCCAAAGTTCAGCGAGGACCATTCGATAAAAAAATTGTCCATAAAATACTTCAAAGTAAACCAAACTAAGATTGAAACCCAAATATTTGAAGGATTTAGTCACATAGTCTTCCAAGTTAAATCATAACATTTATCTCCAAACAACATCAGTTGATCCTAAAGTCTCGTATTGAAAAGTAATTAACCTAATCACATATCCTCCATGATAGGTTAATAAATTTTCATAGATAACCCAAAATCAACATTCTCTTAATTCATAAAATCATCTAACTAAAAAGAACTAATAAAACTAACCAGGGACTACATGTAGTCCAGTGGTATGTAATAAATACCAGTTGCACTTTGGTTGTGGGTTCGATTCCCGCAGCTTTGTCTGACGCGACGGGTTGTCACACGGTCTGCGTGTTGTCCTTTTTCCAAAACTAAATAATTCATAAAAAATTCCCCAAAACGAGATAAAATCTTCAAAAATAATCATAAAATATTTTAACCTCAAGTTTATCTCATGCCTTTCATTTTCCATCATAATATATAATAACCCATAATTACCTCAAAAGTAAGGATCGTATAAACCCTAATGGTTACCTTTATTATTATTACCTGAACTTCCACATCGATTGGTCATCTCGTACATGATGCATTAAAAATCATACCAAGGATCAAGTGGATGACCATGACTCCTTGATAGTTGGTTTAGAACAACCACGAGTTTCCTCATTGAATGCCCCATTTCAATCAGTCTCTTAATCAGAGAACCACCATAGTCTCCTTCAAACCTATTGTCACTTTGGTACCTGCTAGATCCATCCATTCACTAAAAACAGAAATGTCAGTGTGAGTATATCAACAAAACCTTCATGTACTAATGAGGAAGATAAACACTATTATATACTTACTCATTCACTTTATCTAAAACTAGGACTCTTTCTGAAATCCTAACCATTATGGTAATGTCACTTATGCTTAAAGAATACCCTAAACTCTAAAGTTATCTAAACCGACCTCTGATACCAACTATAAGGCCCCAGCCTTAAATCTTACTTAATCTTGAGTTATTACAAGATTACACATTGAGGATCTTTTCAGGTTTAGAGTTTTAGATAATTAGATCATAAAACTTGCATTAAATTCCACATTTAAACAAATTGGTTACATAAAAGATAGTATTCATTTTTTTCCCATTAACGGAAACATATTTAAATAAAAAAAATAAAGCATGGATTCTTTCTTGACACTTCCTTGACACTATCATCAAATCATGTACCTTTCCCTTGACCTGTGAAAAACATTTCAAAAACACTTGGGATGAGCATAAAAAGCTCAGTAAGGGTTATAAAAAAAATATGGAAAGGAAACATGAGTTCATATATACATAAGAATGAAATCATACTTTACCCCTAAAACATAGGCACTTTAACATACCTCATCAAATCATGAATAAATCATAGAAATCATAAGACATAAAAGGTAACTTGAGGCATTCATAACATTCTTACGTAGGGAGTAACCCTCTTGGTTACGTTTGGAATACCCACCAAATTATATTCCCTAAATCTCTTCGGATAAACCTTAACGTTTCACTCATTCGCGTTACCCAATGCATTGGAGAGCTATATCGGGCTCACCCGCCCTTAGTTTATCACAGAACCACCCATTTTCATAACAATGCCCAAGAACCATAACATAAACGTATCACATAAAACATGCATAAAGGAAACATAACATTTCCACATTTCAATCACAATATAACATTTTATTATATTGAAATAATGAATCCATTCAAAAAGAAACCATTTCCAAAACCATTTAAAACATTTAATAAAGAGTTTTTTTAATCAAAGTGTCCCGTACCACCTTGAAGCTTTTAAAATTTTAAACCATTAATATCCATATAATTAAATCCTTAAAACCATTTTAAAAACATGGATATTAATAAGAACAAATAATTAAAACATCTAAAGCGATATCTTGGTTAAAGCGGTTTTACCAAAATTAAAGACACTTGAATACAATAATTGAGGAATAACATTTAGTCAGAACTTTATAATATCATGATAATAAATTGATTCATGATATAATATTCCAAAGGACATTATATACACCATATAAGAGTGAATTGGTTCATAACAACAATGAAGTCTCAATAGAAATGTCAAATGTGATGAAATCCCTTATAAAGAAGGTATCCTTAAATTAAGGATAAATCAATCTCAAAATTATGTGTGACAAATATAAATACACCCAATATAAGTGGATATTAAGTGTATAACAATAAAATTTCATTCACACATATAGAAATGATGACATTTTCAATAACTACATGTTGAACCCAAAGAAATCGAAATTGGGTTAAAAAGTTCCCTTGGTAAATTCGACAGCCTAACAGCATCACCTCAAAATTCAGAAAATGAGTTGATGAGAGATAAAAAGGGCATATCATCACTTGGACATAAAATTTACATCAATAAGGATATAAAAGAAAATATCCCAATATTATATTATGTGAATTAAAAGACATAACAAAAGAAGTCTTTTAAAAAGTGGAGGGTAAAAGGTCCGCTTACCGAGTTGGGTAACTTTCGAAACATACACCCCATGGAAGAATGGTCATACAATGAAGATGTGAATACCCATAAAAGAAATTATACTAAAAAAAGTGTATAACAAAGTTCAGTACATACACCACTCAAAGGAAATTGTGGCAAATGTAGCATAAATCTCACGGGAATAAAAGTGAGATGAAAAATCCCTTACGAAAACTCGGCAGCCTAACGGCGCCACTTAAAACATCCAAAATGGATTGATGAGAGAGAATAGGGTCTCTAATCATATGAAAATAAAAATTAAAGTAATATTAATATAAAATAATATTCCAATAACAAGAAATATGAGTTTTAAAAGGAATGACATAAAAGAGTGTACTTTAAAAGAAAGAGAGGAGTCGGATCCCTTACCTCAAGTCCAACTTGTCTTGTTCGTTTCTTTATATTCGTGAATTATAAACTTTGGTCAATTTATAATTGCCTAAGGACCTCCTTTAAATATTATTATTCAGTTCATATCAAATATTATAATGTTATAATAATTTTTTAATAATGTTAGTTCATATCAGACGTTTTTGCCGATGTTTGGTACATGAGTCAAAAATGAACTTGTTTGAAAAATGATTTTCCATGTAGTTATAAGTAAATAATTTATAGAATATTATTAATGATTAAAAGATCATATATATCCAGTACATATTCATTTTATACTATTCCATATCATTTGGAGATAAAAACGAAAAGCACCATTCATGGAGACGGTAGGTCGTACGTACGCATGAACGCTACTTTCATTTTTTATTTTTCATATTAACGGAATTAAAAATAAATGATATATATATATATATTATAATTCTAGTATAATATATATGTTATATAGGTCACATATTATTATTAATTTCATTCTTTATACGTTCCATTTATTTCATGTACGAGTCACATCACTTGAGGGGGCGGTAGTCCACACTTCCTCATATGAAATTATCGTATTTACACAACATGAAAAGAATAAAGTTATGTTTTAAATATAAAATACAGAAGAATATAGTAAACATAAATACAATATATATCATATATAAAATACAGTGACATCATAATGGCCACCTTTAAAGGTGTTAAATGAATATTGAACAATCATCGTTTTGTGAGGCAGAAAATCGCCAACCACAGAAACAGTATGTTCTTTTACCATTAGATGAAGGTGTGTGTAAGTTTAGATCGAATACTTCTTATAAAAACATCCTATTATATTTAATATACTGTATTTGTTACAAAATAAATGAATAAAAAGAGTTTATGGGGTTGGAGAAGCAAAATAAAACAAATGGACACAAGTGAAGACATTACCTTAAAATCGGGTAACTTCCTTTGATTTGAGCTCAAAGGCTTCCTCGGAAAGGATTCTTCCCAAAGTGAGGCTTAAAGGAGTTAGAGAGGGATGTGGAGAGATGAAATGGGCAGGGTTTGGCTGATCCAAAGGCTTTGGAAGTGTGTGCAAAGAGGTAGAGGTGGGGGCCTTTTATAAGAGGAGAGGAGGGGCACTCTTGGAAAGGTATAAAATGTAACTTTATTTTCAAATGAGTTTCGGATTTTAATGGTCCCACATTGATGCTTTTCGAGGATAAGGTGATAAGGGTTCAAAATCCACCCATCCAATAGGTTTTGGACATGTGTAGGTCTTAGATTTTTCATTATCTTTCCATTTTATTTAAATCATTAAATAATGAGGTCATCGCTGCATCATCATGATGTCATAAATAATTTAATTTATTTAATTTCTAAAAATTATAAAAAAAAATACTATGATTTAGGAAATATTTTTATATTTATAATGAATATTTATAGTCCAAAAGATCATTTATTTAGATAAAATTAAAAATATTTTACTTAGGTGATACATTCTTTGTTACATTTAACATTCTTTAAAAATAAAAAGATAAAAAGTCACTTTCTCACAAAAGTGATTCCATGGGGCCCCCAAGTTTGGCACAAGTCATCCCATGGTCGGCCATGAGACAACCAGTAGCCTTAGGACACATGTTGTGGTCTTTTTGTATTATTATGATATCATTTTATTATCTTTAACTACCTGATTATTCATTAATCAAGATAATTAAAGATAATTACCATCGTTACTATTCATAATGTCAAAAAATAAAAGAGTCTTAATTACGTAATTTTGACCTTATGATTCCAAATATTTAATCCATTTTACCAAATTCCAAACACATAAATTGCAATAATTGATTTAAAAATAATTCCCGTTGTCAAAACAAATAGCGGGTTTTTTTGAAACAATATCTATGAAAAGTTTGGCATTAGTTTATGGTCAATTCCAAAGTGAAATTAATCCTAATGACCACCATTGGATTAAATGGTAAAAATATATTCAGATTACACTTTAAGACCAATTAAAAGGATAATCTAACCATATAATTAAATTAAATGAAAAAGTAGTTTTGATGTAAAATGCAGTATTTTTCACTATTCATTAAAAAATGAACATTGTCAGAAAAATACCAAAAATTAACCCAAGGTAAATTTCAATGTCCCAATCATAAATAATATGTTTATTTTGAAAAATAGAGCTTATAAAATTTTCAAAAAGTGGATTTAAAAGGGGTTCTCCATCAAAAGGCGGTTTATCGACCTTTTAAAGAATATTAGAATGTTTACGCTTAAAAACTGGATTCATTTGCATTTTTAATCCTCTAACATTTATTGTAAAGAGTAAAAATATTTGACAAACATATATAATCATTTTTTAGTTAGTTCTGTTCATTCCCTCCATTACAACGGCTAGGCGTTAACTACCATTTAAAATAATATTATTTTATTATTAGAGTGCAACGTAAGATTCCCAAGAAACTCGTTGTTGCGTATTGGGTACGCCATCGAGCATAGCATCCCCTTTAAAGTAATATAAATATTTTATTCACAAATATGGATAAATAAAAATATTTCATATTCTTTATTTACCTGGGGTGTTACACTTTATCTTCCTCTACATGTAATACTGAGGTTAGATTTTATTATACGCAACAATGACTTTCTTCGATGGCTTGCATAACACGCAAGACCGAGGGTTACTAAATAGTAAAATATTTTGAAAATATTATTATAATAAGAAATAACCTAGAAGTTAAATTAGTGGTTATGATTAACCAATTTATGAAAATATATGGTTTACACAAATATAATATGAATTCAAAGGTTACCAGTTAATTAGAAATTAATATGAAAATCAATTGAATATAAAGGAAAATATAAATATTTTTATGGTCAAAAAGTTGTTTTACTCTAATAAATTAAATTAATTACAATTAGTGAGTGATATTAATGTAATATATATTTTATATATTCAATCAAATATTTTTTTTATTCCTCCAATAGATTATATGGACATAAGATAAGAAAAAACCCAATTTTATGCATAAAAACCTATATTTTTTTATAAAGCTAATTTTGTAGTCTTTTAATGTCAAACCAATTTTAAATAAAATTTCTAGAAATTTTATAGATATAATATGTCAAAATAAAATTTATATTTGTAAGAAAAACATAAAAATTCGGTTAGGATAAATTTTTGGTATTTTTCTATAAGGTTTCATTTTTTAATGAATAGTTAAAAATACTAAATTTAGTTCAACCCTTATTTTTCATCTAATTTATTTATATGGATAAATTATATTTTACACAAGTTTAAAATTTCAATTAGATTATATTTTTATCAATTAATAAAACATAGATAATTCTAACCAATTTCACACTGAAATTTGATATAAAAACTTTACAAACATTTGAATGTTTTTAGTTAATAAACCTGCATTGTCGACCCGATTGTGAGATTAATTTTAAATTAATGTATGAAACTCATGTTATTGGAATTTGGAAAAACTGATTCCATATTTTTAATTATAATAATTTATAATTTATAATAAGTTCAACTTAGTTTTTTATTAAAATTATTACTGAAACTAATTAAAATTAATTACATTAGTTAAGGTAAAATCAAGATTAACTAAGGACTAATCCTATATTTGAAGACCCAAAACGACTTAGACACTTGTAAAACACCAATTTTTTGGAATTTTTTCATCCATTAACTATTAATTATTGATTTTTTTTGTTTTTTGTGACTTTTTTAGGTAAAAATGTGGGTACACCAAACTTGTTTTCAAAAATTCCAAGTGTATCTATTCCCTTCCCAATAAAAGGCCACCACCTATACCTATTCTTCACACCTCTCAAACCAATTAGTCTTGGAAAAGATCAACCAAATACACTTTAAAACATCCCTCCATTCCTCCTTGAATCCTCCTTTTGGTCAAAAATTATTCCATGGAATCCTATTGAAACAAACCAAAAGGAGTTACCCGATTAAGAGGTAACACCTTCTCTCAAGCTACTTTCTTTTATTTTTATTCTCCACCCCATATAATATCTTTATTCCATGATTATCTAAAAAAATATTATCCTAAATATACTAGGATATTTTATGCTAATGGTTCGACCTACACTTACACACACCTCCATCTAATGGGTAACAAACTTACTAGTTATCTGTACGGCTAACTCTCACCTCACAAAACGATGATTGTTCAATTTTCCCTACCACCTATCATAGTGTAAATTATGATGAACACTCTATTTATATATATTATATATTATATTTATTAATTATTTAAGCTTCTGTATTCCTTTTACAACACATGTCTTCTTACTTTCCATTTGGTGTAATACGATAATTTTGTTTGAGGAAGTATGGACTACCGCCTCCTCAAAGCGATGTGATTCATTCCCACACTAAATATAATGTATTAAGTTTGATTTTAGAGAAATTTTATGATATATATATATATATAATTATAATTTAATTACATTATATACATATATACATAAGTTTAAATTTCTTTCTTTTTTTCAATATGATAATAAAAATGGAAATAGCGTTCATGCGTACATACGGCTTACAGTCTCCGTGAACGGTGTATTCCATTTCATACTTCTATATTAAATAGATTATTATAATAAAAAAATATACTGGATATAAATTATATTAATATCATTTTTTACATTATAGATTCATGATATAAGTATAAGGGCCAATGATATATCAAATTAAGACACAACCAAAGAACAAAGCGAATATTATCTAAAGTGAAAACTTAACATAGGACGGTTAACAAGCGGATAATATAAGGTTGTAATCAAACCATATGTGGTATTAGAAATAAGGATATGGTAATTTAAAATATGTATAATAAATTTATATTTTTTATACAGGTGTTTTGAATGACTATGACAAGGGTTAAGACACAAGGTAAGGGGATTTCATGGCACTTTTTATTTCTATGAGATACATGTTATGTTCTCTACTCTTTACTTTTGTGTAGTGTATGTTCTGACCATTATTGTATTATATTTATCTCATATTAAATTTTTTTTATTAAAGTATCCATTTTATGATCTTTATTTCATGGGGTTTAAGTTTCAATAGTTACCAAATCGGTGGAATAGTTTTCTCTCCATTCTCCTTCTTTAAGACTCTTGTTTTTTATGTACCTAAATTCTAATTTAAGGTGTATACAATTCTATTTTACATTATATATCATGAATTTACTTGTTTTATTTATATTTTAAGATTCATGTAATTTTTTTCTCTTAAAAATATAGTATAATCCTAAGTTACCAAGTTGTGATATTTTACTGAGACAATCACATCACTTTTCAAGATTGTTTATGTTTATGATTACTTTGATGAAATCTTATGATCCATATCTCAAAAAAAATCATGACTTTTATTATCCTATGGTTATTAATAATTTATCCATATATTGGTTCCATTTATCCCACTCTTTGGTAGATAAGATAGTTAAGAAAATGTTTTTTAAGAAATCCCAACTTTACCTCTCTTCAGTTTGAAATATGTGTTCCTTCAAACCCATGTTTTCTAAAAAGGATTTACACGAATAAACTACCATTATAATTTAATATTTAAAATAAATTTTCACCAATTTTTCTTTTAAAAATTTCTTCAAATTAATCTTCTTATCAATTTCTTAACAATGCATTTTTCTAACCTTTTTACCGTCCAAAAGGAATGGTCTTTTTACCTCATACGGCATGTAAGGATTTTCCCACCAGCGTCACTTTTTTGAAGATTCCTTTTCATTTTTAAAATTTGAATTTTTAAGAAAATGTTTTTTAAAGGTTATTTTTAAGGAAATTGTTTTTCAAAATGTTTTCTACCTTATTTTATAAGATTTCAAGTAAAAAAATTCAAAATGTTTTCAATCCTTATTTATAAGTTTTCAAAGTATTTTCAGAGAAATTGTTTTCAAAACATTTTCAAGATTACTTTATATGTTTTCAAGGTGTCTTAAAAAAAGTTTTTAAAATGTTTTTAAGCTTATTTTATAAGTATTCAATGAAAAGTGTTTTCAAAAATGATTTGAAGTCTTATTTTTAAGTATTCAAGGTATTTTTCTATGTAAATGATTTTCAAATCGTTTTATGTATTAAAAAACATTTTTCAAAGAAGAATGGATATTTTCCTCAAGAAACATTTTTGAAATATATTTCAAAACTATTTTCGATCTATTATGAAATTTGTTGATGTTACTTATTACCGTAAAGTAAATGACCTAAATTATCCATTCATATTCTTTCTATGAATGGGTTATGCATAATGATATTGTTTTTATGAAACCTATTTCTCTTTCACAGGTTATATCTTTATGAAACCTATTTCTCTTTCATAGGTTATATGTTTATGAAATATATTTATCTTTCATAGGTTATGATTTTAATGAAATGATTATGAAACTTGTTTATTTTTTCAAAGGTTATGATATGCTTATATGTTTATGATACCCATTTCATTTCATGGGTTAATATGTGATTGTTTATGATTTTGTGGCATAAGTTTGTATGATTTCACTATGAGATGGGTGGGACCTATTTCTACCTCTAATGCATTGGGTAAAGATTTATGCCTTATGAGATAGACTAATATGGTCTTGGGAATGAACCATGTCTACTAATATATCCATGGGAGTGAACCATGACTACCAAGATGATATGAGGAGTTAACTCATGCTACTAATATGGACATGTAAGTGAACCATGACTACCAAGATGGTATAGGGATTGAACCCATACTAACAAGATGTTCTTAGTAGTGATTCCTTGTCTATTATAGAAATCATATTATACTCTTATGTTTCTGCCACAATTCCATGTTTTATTATTATGTTGTTCTTTTATGACATATGCTCTTAATTCTATTATGATCCATGTCTTATAAATTTTCAATCTTTACTATGATCGCTAATAAGTAGGGTATGATCTTCAAATTTTTTTCTCAATTTTTATACACATACATCATGTTATGCTTACACATTTCCTTTATTTACCATTACTAAGACTCTGATATCACTCATTCTTATATTTTCTTTATATAGATTATGAATAAAGGTTTTATGTGGAAGTAACAAAGTTGGAGATCTTTATGAGAGATGTTGAAGATCTATCACCAGGATAGAATATTTTTTTCAATTTTCCAAAGACACTAAACTATTATTGTCCTTAGGCATGTTTTATTGTAATGTACTAAATATTCATCTAAAATGGTGTAATATCCATGTATGTTAATCCTAAGTCACAATATGTTCCATCTATTCCAAAAATAAAGAAGGAGCTGGTGATTGAATCTTTTAGATATACTTTCTCTATACATTATGGAATCATAAAAATTTATAGGGACCTTCATGATCATTATTCCTGGTATAGCATGAAATGGGAGATTTTTTACTATACTACAAGGTTCCTGGTGTGTTAACAAGTGATGTTGGAGCAAAATATTTCTCAAGGGGTATTACAACCACTACCCATACCAACATGGAAGTGGGATAATATCACTATGGACTTTGTTAATGGTCTCCAAAAAAACATCCAAAGAAAACAATGTGATATTGGTTATAGTGGACCATCTCACCAAGGTTTCCCATTTTATCTCTATTCGGTAATATTTCTCTCTTAAATCACTTTCTAATATTTACGTAAAAAAAGTTGTTAGGTTTCATGTATTTCCACTTTCTATCATTTCTAATCATGATCCTAGTTTCATGTCAAAATTCTGGAGAAGCCTTCAACATGATTTGAATACTGAATTGAATTTATAGCCAATCACCCTCAAACTAATGGAAAATTTTAAAGGACTATTCAGACACTTGAGGACATTCTAAGAACATGCTCAATGGAATTTAATGGTGGATGGGATCAACATCTCCCATTAGTTGAGTTATCACATAATACAATTTTCCATTTGAGTATTCAAATGGCACCCTATGAAGCATCATAAGTAAATTGATGTAGAACTTCTAGTTGTTGGGAAAAATTTGTTGAGGGAAAGTTTCTTGGGCCTGATCTTATGCATGAGATAATAGAAAAGTTTCATGCCATCCAACAACACATAGAGGCTACTTAGAGTTGGTATAATAACAATGCTGACAATCGTTGAAGGTACTTGGAGTCTGATGTCAGAGATAAACTCTTCCATCAAATTTCAACTTGGAAGAGAGTTATGTTATTTGGGAAGAAAAGGGAAGCTTATCCCCAAGTACACTAGCCCCAATGAAATCCTTGATCACATAGGTGAAGTGTATTATCAGCTTGCACTTCCTCCCAATTTATCTCATGTTCATGATGTATTCCATGTATCTCTCTTGAGTAACTACATATATAACCCTTAACATGTGCTGAATCCAAAGGTGGTACAAATAGAACATAACATATCTTATGAGTAGAAACCGATGGATATCTTGGACCGTAGAGACAAGGTTCTATGAAAAAACTACCCATGTTATTAAAGTGTTGTGGAGGAACCATAAATATGAAGAAGCTGCATGGTAACCATAGGAGACAATAAAGAAAAATTACCCACAACTTTTATCAATTTATGGAATAAGATGAAATTTTAAAGTTGAAAATTCTTAATGGGGGAAGAGTGTAATGACCCTAATTTTTTGAATGATAATTGTTTCCAAGAAATGTGTGTTATATTATTTTGTACACAAAAAAATAATATATCCTTTTAATAATGAAGTGATTATAATTGAAATGTTACCATTGGGTTTCTATCTTCATATGACTATTGGTCAATATAACCATTGGAAACAACACTCTTAATAATAATTTTAATATTATAAATATAAATGATAATAGTTAATTAATGGAGAAAGAAGAGTCAATTGCCTCATCTAGTATAATCGTGTCATACAAAGCCCATTTTTTAGAACTTGGGTGGGAGGTAGAATCATTGGGATTCTCACTTGACCAATCCTAGGCTGAGCTTAAATATGTTAAGCTTGAATGAAATCTCTTATGGGAGAAGTTTAAATTAGTGGAGATTACCACTCATGCGATATTAACTGAGACATCACATGAGTTTATCACTATCGTACACCTCACCCTTAGATCGTATGAGGGTGTTATAAGGGGATATTTTTCAAGGCCTTACTTACTTATTTTATAATCCCTTTTTATAAATAAAATTTGCATTCCATCAATTCCGTTTTGAGTTTAGTTTTTCTTAAAAACACATTATGAATTTGAAAAATTGATTTTTTGGACTTAAATTGTAATTTTTAAAAAAGATATAATTATTATAATAAACTAAGGTATTATTAATAATGATTATTTTAATAAAATAGTATGATTAAAACACTCTTATTTAAATTTAAATGATAAAATAATTTTATTTTTTTCAAGTGTCGGAAATTTTACTATGCATTTTCGGTCTGCTATTATTTTTAATGAATAAGGTTTTTTATATTTAAAAGTTAAATTTAACATACTTATTTGAGAATTATTGTGATAAAATAAACATAATTTTTTAAATAATCATGTTAAAATTAGTTTAGGATTTATTTCAGAGAATTTTCTAAAATATTTTGTCTTTTGGTGAATCGTAAAAAACAGTTTTGAGTTTTCAGTATGTTTGATTACATCATAATGATGTAATAATTAATATAAAATTTTTTTCGACTCTTTCGGATTGAAATAATTTAATATCAACCCTAATTGACTAATACCATGGGAAAGCCTAGGGTTTTTCATATACCACAACTGAGGAGTCTAAGGAAATTAATAAAAAAACTCCCCCTCTTTTTCCATAAATACCCAACCATTTATTCATTTAAATTCATTAAAAATTCATCCTCCAAGAATTTATAATATTATTAACTTAAACATAGTCCTTAAAAGGTGTCCTCAATCCCCCAAGTTCCCAATATTTGAGTTTTAGGAGTTACTCTTCAAGGTAAGGGGAATCTGAATTTCTCTTTCCCGTTCAAGTTTCATTTTTATATGGTATGTCTTTAAAGTTGTCATGATATTTTATTATATACATTTTATTATATCACTTTAATGTATTAAGAGTCTTTTATTAATAGGATAAACTTTTCCCCTCAATTTTTAATGTTTTTAAAACCATATTTCAAACCCATTATGCTGCAGAATTTTATTCTCAACAATTCTCTTTTTTCTCAAGAAATTATTTTATTTTCCTTTGTGAATACCCAAACCTATTTCTTATCCAAGTTTATTTACATATATGTAAAAATTATATATTTTATTTTATTTATTAACATACATTAAACCCTCCTTCCTTTTCAGTGGGTCTAAAATGACAAAAATGATATTATTTTTAAGCACTTTCTAAAACACCATGATTTTGATATGAAACCTATTTATTTTATCATATATAGATTCTTTATGAAATATTTTATTATAATATATTTGGATAAAATTAATTAATACATATAAATGGTTTTTCTTGATATCACTCAATTCATTGGGTAAAGAATTTAATCTCTAGAGATGACATGTTTTACAATACCTTGGTGAATAACCTTAGTAATTTTTATGACACCTCGGTGATAAACCTTGGTGATATACTTATAAATGACTCAATTAAATGTTGTATCCACTTTTATATGTTATGAATCGTGTTATTTTTATTATTATATTCATTTTTACCATTTTTCATTCCTTTATGATATTCCTTAAGTTCTTATCGATAATTATCATAATCACATGTAAATTGTTTCCCTTGCTTTCCCTTACTACGCCTTATGCTCACCCATTCCTTTGATGTATGTCCCCAGGTTATGAGATGCAGTAATTGAACTAAGATGAACATATGATGAAGCCTTTTTAGTTTAGTGTAATATTTTTTCATTTATAATGTATTATGTACCTTTTTTTCAAGACATTAAACTTTAAAAGATCCTCTGTTTGTACAATGTATTGAAAAGTTAAGTAATAAAAAAGTGGGATAGCATAATCCTAGTCACATGACATAAAACAAAATGAAAACTTACTCATTGAATGATATTAAACTACATGATCATCATCCCCGCTATAAGATGTTAAACTGCCTAATAAACATCCTATTTTCATGATTTTAAACTGTAAGACAACTTCAACATCACAGATACCAATCCCCATGGTGTTTATTTAAAATTCATATGTCATGCGCTCTAGTTTGGTATGAGTAATACTCATGTTTCCTTTTCTTTTTCATGGTGATCATGAATCTCATTTTATTAAATTTATTGGTCTATCATTCCATTTAACATGACTAAGATAACCATGACTAAAAATGGAGAATAATATGTTACATCCTACATGAATCAAAACTACCTAGAGTGGCCTATTTTGTATGGAAAAATTCCCCTACATAAGATCCATGTTTGTGTAGGATTCATTGTCCTGCAATTTTTCTATGCCCTATGATAAAAATGCACTCTTTCCTTAAAAATATAATCTCGATCTATGTGATGAATTATCATCCAATAACAATGTGTGGCCTGATTACTATTATATCAGGATATGTAGTAATTCCTAAATCTCTTATCCCAAGCCCAAATATAGATTTAAATAAATAAAATTCCCCATTTCACTTTTGTATTTGGTATTATTTGGTAATATTTATTGTTTTTTGTAGTAATATACTAAGGTGGAGCTCAATTTTCTTCCCCTACTCATGATACTAATATATATAGAAGAATATCCATAAGAATTGTATATGGATCAGCAAAATTAATCATCCTATGTATAAGTTAGATTTATGTAATGGTCCTCAGTATAGATTTAACTTTAGAATATATTACTAAAAAATTATAATATCCTATATATGAGTCATATTTATGTGGGAGCTATCATGATAGAGTTATTTATTTATGAACTCGTTCTAAAAATAATTTTTCCCCGCTATATAAGATCTCGATATGAATAAAGGAACCCTATACCATAACTACATATGTATTGATTTTTATACTTGATGGATATATAGTGATGCTCAAATCTCTTATTCTATTAAAATCCAAAAATTATAATTAAAAAATGTACCACCCCAAGATTTTATGGTAGATTTTCTTTTTAAATAAATTTAATAGCTTGTGTTGCACCCAACATCGAGTTAAAATGAACTACAATCAAATAATAAGAGATTGTTATAACCTAGCCATTAAAATAGAAGGAATTAATAGTATTAGACATACTATGAAATTTATATATTCTATTTTTTGGCATTCATCCAAAATATTTTATTGTCATAAAGAAGACTGAATCCAATTTTATGTATTAAACGACCATGTTTTTTGAAAGGTGGTTTTACCACCTTTTGATGGCACACTTACTTTAAATTTATTTTTTGATAAATTTATAAATCATATTTGATAAAATATACTTCTTATTTGAATGTGCAATATAAAAATTACTTTGGTTCAATTTTTGGTATTTCTCTTATAAGTTTCATGTTTTGTTGAATAATGATAAAATACTGCATTTTAATTGAAAATAGATTTTTTGTCAAAATAATTCATAGTGTTAAATTATATTTTTAATTAGTTTTAAAATATAATTATATTAATTTTTATCTTTTAATTCAATTTGGTTCATTGGAATCAATTTCACATTGAATTTGAAAGTAAAAACATTTCAATATTTTGAAGGTTTTCACTTTAAAAACTAGTTTTCTCATTCCGGCAATGGGATTACTTTAAAATTAATTACTTCTACTTCTATTTTATGAATTTTGAAAAATGAATTAAATATTTTTAATCAGTGGATCCAAATTATGTAAATAGGTTTATTTTATTTTTTGGACATTATGAATAGTAATTTTAATAATTTTTAATTAACACGGTTAAAGGTAAATAGAGTAACTAAGGGTAAAAATAATATAATAAAATTACCCTAACACTTGTCATAATTTTATTATATGATTTATTAATGAACAAAATCACCCTGAGGATTATTTTATGGCCTCTTGGATCCACTTTTATGACTTTAACCCTTTTATAGTAGTTTATTATAAGAAAAGCCAACTTTAGCATACTAAAGTTTTTAATATGTATTGAATTTTTAATATATGGTTATTTAGAACATATATTCAACTATAAATAGTCATTTGAAATATAAAATTTTTATCTTTATAATGATAATTAATTTTTTATTTCTAAGAAATAAATAATTACCACAAAGGCTTACATAATGATGATACAATAATTATTTAATTATTGGGAATATCAATAAATGATAATAAAAATAGTAAAATAAATATAATTTTACATACTTAATGTCATAAAATAATTCTATAGATAAATTTTCAATGATATGGATATTTATTTTTGAATATATCACATTTTATTGATCTTTTTAAAATTCAAAGTAATGAATAGTGTCAAAATTTTCGTTAATGTTATATTAAAATAAATAATATTTTATTAAATTATATAAATTTAATTAAAATATAAAATTAACCCAAATAATTGGGATAAAGTTTATAATTTCATTAATGACTAATTATAGGTTTGTTTTCATTTTATAGTAAATATATTAACCTTCAAAGACGAAAAATACATATTGTCACGGTAAGAGTTAAAGGGGTTAATTAAGGGTTAAAGCCAAAAGATAAGGGTAATAATAAGAGATAAACTTGAATAAAAATTATTGTATGAGATTATTTCTACCCATACTTATCTAATTTTTTAAATAAATAACTTTGGATCCATTTGGAATTGGAAATTAATTTATATTAATTAAATATTTTTAGAGTTTCTAAAAGTGACTCTCACCTCAATTATAAAAGGGTACCTCCTCACTCACTTCCTCATGCCACTTTGTTTCTTATAGATTGACCAAACCTTGACCATATATCCTCCCAATATCCTTATCCATGTTTTTTAGGTCCCGGTATTACAAAACTACAAACTCTAAATACCTTGAGAAGAGATTTAAAGGATGTACATTGATGAAGAGGTAATTGTTTTACCAACCCATTCAAGTTCATTTCATCTTCTAATTTATCTTCATTTTTTGTTTCCATAATAAATTAATAATTATAGTAACATCTATATTATTATATTTTATTATTTTTATGGTACAACCATATTTCACCTTTTATCCATCCTATGAAAAACGAAAGCATCACGTGTGCGTACATATGGTTTACCGTCTCTACATTGTGGTCATCACCACTTTATTTGTATGGGTATAATGATGGATATAATTGATATAAATAATAAATATAACATGATATTTATTATTTATAATTAATATACCATCCAATTTCTTACCCTTTCACTATTAATGGAATGATATTGTCGCTCGGACATACGTACGACCTACCGTCTCCACGACGTGATGTGATTCATTTTACATGTTAAATATTAAATAATGATTATAAAAATGTATATAATGATTAAATATAATATATATTAACTCAATATCATTATTTACATAAAATAAATATTTTCTGTACATAAAAATAGGAATTACATAACAAAATATGCATAAGAAAATGAAGCAGTTAACACCCGAAAAAAACATTAATAATGAAATATTATTAACAAAATGATATAATAATATCATATATGATATCATTAATTTTTATATTATTATGGTATAAATTAATAACATGATTTAAACAGTTATACATGAGTTTTAAGCACCTTCAACTGAAGGAAAGTACAAGGTAAGTGTTATTTCACAATCTCATAATTATTTGGGATTGTTTAAGTTTAAGTATCCACTAGAGAATATTATTATTCCATGTACATTATTTTTAAGAAGTGATCAAAAATATTTTTACTATTAAACTATTAATTTTAAATAAAAATTTACCCATGATTTAATTTTTAAATTGTTTTTAAAGGAATATTTTTATCATTTTCCAAACGATGTACTTTATGACCTTTTTCGAAAAAAAAATACAGAAGGGTTTTTTTTTTAATGATATGGAGTGAGTGGATTTTACTACCATAATAATTCCTTAATGTATTAAATCATCCTTTACAAGTTTAAAATATTATATTAATTGAAAAAAATTTATTTTAAAATTGCATGACTTTTTTAAAGAAATAATTTCAATGAAAAAATTGGTATTTTTCTCAATGATTTTCAAAGATTTAATTAAATTATTTTCATATATGTAAACATATTTTGTTAAATTTTATGATTGATTGATGTTGATATGTTATGATATCATATAACATATTTTATTAAATGGTTTATGGCCTGTTTGACTGTCGATATTCAATTTTGATACCATTCAGGTTTTATGGATAAATTATTCACATTTTGTATGCTATTTTTTCAATACGAATGTTTATGTTGTTTATGTTTCACCCTTTTCATATAAGGAACGAATTGGAATTATTGAGTAATGTAATAGGGCCTCTATATCCCCTTTATTCATCAGTATGTCTTATGAGACAAAATAGTTTGGGTGTTGGTGGAGGCTGCACCTGTTTATGTATGGTGTCTTGGTTGAAGCCTTAGTAGTATGTTTATGATTTTCAAAATTATGAATTCCCTCATTATGAGATTAGTTATTTATATTCCATATGATTATTTTATTATTATAATATATATGTGATTGTTTATATGGAATTATTTTATTTTCATTTATTATTTCCATATTATTCTCAAGATTATGTTTAAATGGATTGTCTTTCAGTTATACACATTGTATTAATGTTTATAGTTATTTATTCACAATAGATTCCTTTGTACGCTTACCCTTTCTGAGAATCTAAGCTCGCCCATTTCATATGTTTTATTTTTCCCAGGATTCCAAGATATATATTATGACTAATATGTCAGGTTAATCTTCGAGAATAAAAATGTTCACAAAGGATTATCTATGTTGTATTTTGTATTTTAAATAGTAATGTAAGGTTTTTGTATGTAATATGGTTTACAAAACTACTAAAACTAATCGGTCCATTGGTATTTAATTATTTTATTTTTTCCAATGTAATAAAATCAGGCATCGGCTCTAGGATACTAGAAATGGGGTCTTTACAGGTAGTATCATAGGATGTTTAGTATAAATCTTGGAAACTATATTTAGAAAAATATTGATTAGGGAAATATAACCCTATAATGAAATTTTATAATATTCACAAAGTAACCTAGCTTGTGATTTTGAGATTAGTTATACATAAATTTTTAATTTATGTTTACTGTTTTACAAGTTATAAATTAGGTATTATGATTCATAACCTAATATAGTGCATTCTAATGTTTAGAAATGTCACCTAGTGGAAGGAATAGAAACCATATCAATGAGTGTAATCCATGTAGGGATTTCCCTCCTTTTAATTACAATGATGTTGGAGCTAGAGGTTTAACTGGTATTTAGAAACTTAAAACTATACTGGGATAGCTAACTTAGGATATAAATAATAATCTTACACGTATAGAGCATCCTAATCTACAACATAGAGGAACAATGTTAGATTGCTTCATGAGACAAAACCTTAATCATTCAATTGGACTACAAATAAATTTTTAGCTGATAAGTGGATAATTTCCTTAGAAAAAATATTTATTACTTTGGAAATTAACAAAAGGGAGAAGGCTGTAATGTAAATTTATCATCTATTGGGAGATGCAGATCAATGGTTTTCATTGACTCAAAATACGAAGGAGGAGGAAGAAATATAACAATAGAAATTAAATTATTTTAATGTAATTTTCTTATAAAAATAATTTCCTCACAAATAGTGAGCAGACATGGAGAAAAAAATTTTGAGTCTGAGGAAAAAAAGTATGAGAATATTGTTAAGTATGAATCCAACTTTATAAGGTTATAAAGGTATTTTGTGGATTTATTTCATAATTAAAATAGCAAGAATGATCTATTCTTTGATGGGTTAAAACCATTCCTCCAAAAAGAACTGGTCTCCCAAAATATCTCATCATATGAAGATATATTCTCATGTGCCATCAAGAAAGATAAATAATTCTTTGAGTCTAATAAATTTAAGGGAAATCAAAAGAATAAGAGGGTTTTTTAACACTCTGGAGAAGAAAATAAGGAAAAGTTGAAGAAGGGAAAAGTTGACTTTCTATCCTATAATAAATGTAGAAAGAAACATCATGGAACTTTCCTATTGCGGATGGGAGTTTGTTAAGAGTGTGGAGAAAAATGCCACCAATCCCATGATTATAAGGGAAATAATGTATTTGGTAATGTGTAGTATTTTAACTCTGAGGAGATGGGACACTATGCAATTTATTGTCTTAAGAATAAAGGGAACTTTCCCTAGAAAATGACAAGGGATCAAGACTAAGATTATGCAATCACAACTACTGATATTGAAGTTCTTAATGATGTGGTTATGGGTAATTTAATCATCTCCTCAAACTTTTCTAATTCCTTATTTGATTCTGGATCATCTCATTCTTTTATATATTCCCAGTTTTCCACGAAAATTGAATATTTCCCTTATCATTTAATAAAGGAGTTATCTGATAAAATTCATAAGGTATTCTCATTAAAACAAATATATGTCAGGAATTCCTATTTATGAAACATAAAAGTACTTTCCTTACTGACCTTGTCATCATACCTATGGTAGAATTTGATATAATCCTCTGTACAGACTGGATTTCAAAATATTATATGAAAATTTATTGCAACAAGAAGGAAATTATTATTTGTTAGGGAGAAGAAGAATACATTATATTTAGAACATAAACTTAATCATATGATTCTTATATAGATACACCACCCATATATCTACTAAATAAAATTATTCAGGAGCAAGAGAAAACAACTTCTAGGGATGAAGAAAATAATATTGAAATTTAGGATGTACTAATTATAAATAAATAAATTGATATATTTTTCAAGGAATTACTTGGATATCCTCTAGTTAATGAAGTTTAGTTCTCTATTGATTTAATCTCTAATGAAAAACCAATATCAAAGACTCCTTGTGGAATGGACATAGCGAAATTAGTGGAGTTTAAGAAAAAATTAGAGGAGTTGGGTAAAAAGAGATGTATTCACCCTAGTGTTTCTCCATGGGGAGCCTTTTTTCTCTTTGTTAATAAGAAATATGGATCCATAAGGCTGTGTATTGATTATAGGGAAATCAATACTATTAAAATAAAGAACAAGTATCCTTCTTCTTACATTGATGTTTTATTTGGTCAACTTCATGGAGCTTAATTTTTTTCAAAGATTGACCTTTGTTCTGGATATCATCAACTGTAACTAAAGAAGGAATACATTTCGAAGATAGATTTTCAGATGAGGTAGGGACATTATGAGTTTACAGTTATTTCAATTGGATTGACTAATTAACCCTCATTTTTTACAGATATAATGAATAGAATATTAAAGTAATATATTGATGATTTTGTTGTGGTATTCAATAATGATATTCTAGTTTATTCTAAAAGCAATAAAGATCATGAAAATCACTTGTGGGTCATTCTTGAGACTCTAGGAAGGAAAACTTTATGTGGATAATTTAGCAAGTGAAATTTATGGCCTTAGGAAATTTTATTTCTTGGCTATGTTTTATCCAATGATGGAATCTATGTTGAACATATAAATATACATGCAATATAAGAATGGATTTCACTAATGAGAATAACTGATTTGTATAGTTTCATTGGTTTTGAAAGTTACTATCAATATTTCATTAAAAAAATTTCCAATTAGCTAACCTATTAACTAATATCACATGTAAAGGGGTTAAGTTTATATGGACAAAATATTATAAAGAATGTTTCGACAAATTGAAGAGAATATTGTTCAATGATCCAATCTTGACATTACCATTAGGAAATGGTGTATTTTTTATTTATAATGATGCATCAAGGAAAGGACTTGGTTTTATCCTTATGAATAATGATAGAGTTATTTCATAAGAATCAAGGCATTTAAAAACTTTTGAATAGAACTACCTAACTCATGATCTTGAGTTAATAGTTGTAATATTTTCTCTGAAGATATGGAGACTCTATCTATGTGGTGAAAGATGTGAAATATATATATCATAAGATATTTAAATAGATCTTATCATATAAATAACTTAATATGAGGAAAAATAGACAGCTAGATCTACTTAAGGATTATGGTTTTTTAATACACTACGACCCTGGGAAGGTAAATAAGGTAGCATATGTCTTGATCTAGGAGGATCATGGATTTATAAACAAAATTATAATTTAAAGGGATCATGTGTTCATTGATATAGTAAAGATGAATATGGTAATTATCAAGGAAGATGAAACATCACTACTTTTCAAATGTTTTCCAAGCGATATTTATTGGAAAGGAAAAAGGTTCTCAATATAATGATGATGATTTTAAAAATAAAATTAAAGGTGTAAATGATGGTAAATTGTAAAAATTCATATATGAAGAAGCTATTTTGAAATTTGGAAAAAGGATTTGTGTTCCCTCTATACCCAAGATGAAAAGGGAATTACTGGATAATGCTCATAGATCAAATTTCTCAATACACCCTAGTAGCACAAAGATGTAAAGAGATTTGAAGGAAAGTTTTTGGTGGGACAATATGAAGTGGGAAATTGCTAACTATGTGTCAAGATTTATGGTTTTTCAAAATGTAAAGGTTTAGAGACAACATCCTATTGAATTCATGAAATCCCTTCCTATACCTGTGTGGAAATGGGATGATATTATGATGTAAAATTTCACATAACTACCAAGGACTCCTAGAAGGAATGATGTGATATGTGTTATTGTTGATCACCTTACAAAATCAGCACATTTTCTTGATATAAGATAAGATTTACCTCATGAACACCTATTAAGACTCTATATTAATTAATTTTTAAGACTTCATGGTAAAACTCTTATAATTATGTCTAATCATGATTCACGATTTACATTGAAATTCAAGAAAAGTCTTCAGAAGGCCCTTAATACTAAACTTCATTTGAGCACCGCCTACCACACTCAAACTAATAGATAATCAGAAGGGACTATTGAAACTTTATAAGACATTTTTATGACTTTCTCACTTGACTTTCAAGGTATGTGGGATCATTATTTACCTTTTGTAGAATTTTCCTATAACAATAGCTTCTATTAAATTATTCAAATGGCACTACATGAAGCATTATATGTAAGTATATATAGCACACCAAATTTTTGGGATAAAGTTGGTGAAAGGAAGATTGTAGGGATATAACTTGGGGAAGAAAAAACAGAAGAGGTAAATACTATTCCAATCCATATCAAAGAAACTTAAAGTTGGCAAAAGTGCTATGCTAATAAATGAAGGAAGCATTTGGGAATTCAATTGGGGAAATATATTTTAATAAAGTTATCTCCAAGTAAGGGTGTTCTAAGATTCGTTAAAAAAGAAAAATTATTCCCCAAGTACATCATACCTTTTGAAATTCTAGAATTAATTGGAACTTTGGATTATTATTTGGCAATGCCACCTACCCTTTCTAAAGTGCATATGTTTTCCATATCTCTTTGATAAGGAAATACATTCCATAACTAACACATATTCTCACTAATAAAGAAATAGAATTGGAACATGATTTATCTTACTTTGAAGATCATATCCATATTCTTGATACTAGAGAATAATTTTTGAGGAATCAGATGACTTGGTTAGTAAAGGTACTATGGAAAAATCATAAATTTGAAGAGGTGGCGTGGGAACCTGAGGAAATTATGATGAAAAACTACACAAATATTTTTATGATGTGATACTCTAAAAAAGTTGAGGATGAAATTTTTTTGAATGAGGGAAGTATGTAACACCCCAAGATTTTAAGGTATATTTTCTTTTTAAATAAATTTATTAGCTTGTGTTGTATGTAACACCGAGTTCGAACACATCATGGTCAATTAATAAGAGACTATTATAAAATATTCATTAAAATAGAAGGAATGAATAGTATTAACCACATTATGAAATTTATATTTTTAATGTTTTTACATTTATTCAAAAGATTTTATTGGCATAAAATATGACTAAATCCAATTTTATGTATTATAAGGCCATATTTTTCTAAAGGCAGTTTTACCACCTTTTGATGGTGCACTTATTTTAAATATAGTTTTTGACACATCTATAAATTTTATTTGATAAAATAAACATATTCTTTGAAATAGGAATATAATAATTTACATTGCATTAATTTTTGGTGTTTTCTGATAAGTTTCATGTTTTTATGAATAGTGATAAGATATTGCATTTTAATTGAAAATAGAATTTTTGTAGGAATAATTTATAGTGTTAAATTATATTTTTTTTAATTAGTTTTAAAGTGCAATTAGATTAATTTTTTATCATTTAATACAATTTAGGTCATTGTAATCAATTCCACATTGAATTATAATAGAAAAAAAATTCAATCTTTTGAACATTGTCACTTTAAAAAATCATTTTCTCATTACGATAATGAGATTAATTTTAAATTAATTAATACAACTGATGTGTTTTGAATTTTTAAAAATGAATTACATATATGGCATTAGTTGTTCCAAATTATGTAAATATTCTCCATTAATTTTTGAACAATATGAATAGTAATTTTAGTAATTGTTTATTAACACGGTTAAGAGAAAATCGAGTAATTAAGGGTAAAAATAATATTATAAAATTACCCTAACACTTGTACTGATTTTATTGGAAGATTTATTTCTAAAAAATAACCCTTGAGATGATTTATGTCCTTTTGGAGCAACTTTTATGAATTTAACCCTTTTATAGTATTTTATTTTAAAAAAAGTCAAATATATCATACAAATGTTTTTAATAAGTATTACATTTTTAATATTTTTTTATTCAGAACATATCTTCAACTATAAATAGTAATTTTAAATGTAAAATCCTTATCTTCACCATAATAATTAATTTTTAATTTCTAAAAACTAAATAATTACCTTAAAGGCTTGCACAATGATGATGCGGTAATTATTTAATTAATGGGAAAATAAAATAAATAATTATAAAAATATTAAAATAAATATTATTTTATATAATTAATATCATAAAATAATTTTATAGATACCTTTGACATGTTAGGGATATATTATATGATTTGGTTTTAATATATCTTATTTTATTAATTTTTGTAAAAGTCAAAGTAATGAATAATATCAAAACTAGCATTAATGTTATATTAAAATAAATAATATTTTATTAAATTATATAAAATTAATTAAAATAAAAAATTCACCAAAATAATTTTTAAAAAGTTTAAAATGTCATTTTTTACCCATTTAATGTTCTTTTGTCATTTTATAGTAAGTATATTAACCTTCAAATAGTAAAAATACATATTGTCACGGTAAGAGTTAAAGGGATAAATTAAGGGTTAAACCAAAATATAAGGTTAAGAATGTGAACTAAACTTTTCTAAAAATTATTTTTTGATAGTATTTAGAGACATAATCCTCTAAGATTAGAAATAAATAACTTTTTATACATTTTTAATTGTAAACTAATTTAAATTAATTTAATATTTTGAGAGTTTCCAAAAGCGACCCACACCTCAATTATAAAAGTGAACCTCCTACCTCACTTCATCACGCCACTTTGAACCTTATAAATTAACCAAAAACTACTCATTTATACTCAAAAAATTCCTATCCATGTTTTAGAGTTCCTGTTATTCCAAAAATACCAACTCTAAATTCCTTGAGAAGAGATTTAAAGGAAGTCCATCGAAGAAGAGGTAATTGTTTTACCAACTCATTCAAGTTCATTTCTTCTTCTACTTCCTATTGATTTTTTTATTTCATAATAAAGTAGTAAATCCAATATCATCTATATTTTGAGATATTATTATGATTATGGGATAACCATATTCTACCTTTTAACCATCCTATAAAAAACAAAATCACTGTGTGTGCGTATATATTACTTACCGTCTCAGTGTTGTGGTGTAATTTTTTTCATCACTGCTTTATTTGGATGTGTATAATGATGAATATAATGGATAAAAATAATAAATATTAAAATATATTGATTCTTTATAATTAATATACCATAAAATTCTTTACCCTTTCACCATTAATGGAATGATATTTTCGCTCGTGAGTATGTACGGCCTACCGTCTCCATGACACGATAAGATTAATTCTCTATGTTAACTAATAAATAATGATTATAAAAATGTATATAATGAGTAAATATAATATATATTAACTTAATATAATTATATATATGAAATAAATATATCCTATTCATAAGAAAATATACTTACATGACAACACATGCATAGGAAAATGAAGTAGTTAACACCGAAAACAAGGGCAATAACAAAATATTATTAACAAAATGATATAAGAAGATCATATACGATATCATAAATTTTTATATGGTTATGGTATAAGTTAATAACATTATTTAAACCATTATAAATAATTTTAAATCAACTTCATTTAAAATAAATTATAATTTAAGGGTTATTTCACAATCTCATTATTATTTGAGATTGTTTAAGTTTAAGTCTCCACTAGGGAATATTTTTCTTCCATGTACATGTTTTCTAAAAAATTAAAAAAATATTTTTATTTTTAAACTATGAATTTTTAAATTCTTGTTACCCATTTTTTATTTTTTAAAATGGTTTTTAATGAATCTTTTTATCATTTTCTAAATAATGTACTTTATGATCTTTTCAAAAAAAATACAAAAGAAATGTTTTTTAACTTATACGGCATGAGCAGATTTTACCACTATCATGATGGATTAATGTCATAAATCTTACTTTAAAAGTTTATAAAGTTATTTTCAATGAAAATTTTTTATTTTAAAATTTCACAAATTTTTAAAATAAATAATTTCATTGAAAAAAAGTAATTTCTCTCATAGATTTTCAATGATTTTATTAAAGTATTCTCATCTATGTCGACATACTTTGTTTAATTTTATGCTTCATTGAGGTTCATCTATTATGTTATCATATAAAACATTTTATTAAATGTTTCATGATCAGTATGACTATGGACATTCTATTCTGATATCATCCATGGTTCATAGATAAAGTATTCACATTTCGTATACTAGTTTCTCAATATAAGTGTTTAGGTTGTTTATGTTTCACCCTTTTCATATGATTAATGTATTAGACTTAGTAAATTATGGGTGGGGCCCACTATATCCTCTCAATGCATTGGTAGGTCTCACGAGACAAACTATTTTGGGTGTTGGCTAAGGGCTTACCAGTTTATGGATGGTGTCTTGGTCGCAGCCCTGATGGTTTTTTTATGATGTCTGGTATTATTAATTCACTCATTATGAGATTAGTTTTTAATATTACATGTGATTATTCAATTAGTAGAATATCCATGTGATTATTTATAAAGAATCATTTTATTTTTATTTATTATTTCTATATTATGATCAAGATTTTTTTTAAATGGATTTTCTTTCAATTATACACCTTACCTTAATATTTATTCTTATTTATTTATAATATGTTACATTGTACGCTTACCCTTACTAATCATCTGATCTCACCCCTTTCTTATGTTTTATTTTTTACAATATTCCAATATGTATATTATGACTGATATGCAGGATCAATCTTTGAAAATAATAGTTTTCACAAATGATTCTCTATATTGTATTTTATATTTTAAATTTTAATGTAAGGTTAATGTATCTAACCTGGTTTCAAAAACTACTAAAATGATTAGTCCTTTGGGATTATAATTTTTTATCTATTCTAATGTAATAATGTAAGGAACCATATCTGGGCTATTGGGGTTGGGGTGGGTTGGGGTCTTTATAAAAATCCCCTTGCCTCAATGTTTGGACCCCTTCATTCACATCAGGATTCCACTCCATGGGTTTAGCATTGATATAAAGCCAAATCATCCTATGAATTTTCTATATCTATAAAACTCCTCTATATAAATTCCCTAATCATGTGACCTTTAACATCATGGAACCAAATTCCTTATCTTGTGAATTTAAAATTCACAACATCTAGTCCATAATTCATGAATTTAAACTACTTTAAATGGATTATTATATGACCCATTTACCTTACATGAGATCCAAATATATGTGGGGGTTCCTAGAATGGGGTTTTTTCCCAAATAAACACCAGGATAAAATACCCATTTTCTCAATATTATATCTTAATGTTTAGAGCTTTCCCTATAATATAAGAACTACATATGTCTTGATTGTTGTTATTTCAGGATATGTAGTGATTTATGAATCATATATTCAAGACCCATCCATGATACATCGTCTATTTACACTCCTTTAAAGGAAATTATAACAACATAATCTTAGAAATATCAAGTCTAAAATGCCTTAATCACTCTTCCTAAACATCTATTTTCATCAATCAAACTTTGTGCTTTGAGTATCGTAGATTTACATAAATATTCTTATCTATTGTTAATAATTTTATTCTACTTCAAAGGAAACTTATTCTTAACTATTCATACATTCCCTTGATATGGATTTGCATATTTTTCCATGATATGGAATTTCAACCAGAGGCACCTACATCCTAAGGAGAATATCCTCTGATATATATATACACTCACAACATCATAATGGAACCTTCTATTTGAATATGGTACTCAGTCATTACTTGAGTACCTATCCCACATTATTTAATTTGATCCAAGAACTTTGGGTTATGATTTATAAAATATTCACTCCTTGTTCAAAATCTAATGATACATTCTTAGTATTTGAGCTCCAATTGGTATTCCATTCTCACCCCATAATACTAAACTTCTTGACTATAAACTATGTGTTCTACTTTTAGATGGTATGTGTTTGCATTGGTATCTCCATTCAAATCTATTAAACTGTTACTTTCCCACTAGATGGATTATATTAACCACTTTGGTCTAAGAATCACAACCTAAAACATTTTACACCTTTTATGAGAGAGTATTACTAGCATTGGGCCCCCATTCACATCGGGTTTTTCCTTTTCATTATTTTATAAACTATCTCACTTTTTTATCAAAGTTTTCAGGTGAAATTATGAAAAAATTATCATTGTAAAAACCTATAAAGGGAAACCTGAGCAAGAGTAAAGTCATTTATTACTCATACTCCCACTCTTAGGGCCTAATAAAAATTAGATCTAAAATAAAAAAGTAACAAATCTAGTAGGTCCCATCATGTTTCCCTTTAAAAAATCAAGTCATGCTAACTGGACCTACTAGTTCAAGAAAATATTAGAGTGGTGACATATCATATCTCTTCACCCTAATTATGTGTTCCATATGTGGTGTAACATACATTAGGGTGCTATAAAACTTATTTAATATTCCTTCCTTCAATAAACCTTCGTTATATTATAGGGCTTTGAATTCTTATAAATCTTCCCAACTATCAACAATAATCATATTCAACTTCAAAGGACACTTCTACTTGACTCTACATACAATCCCCCGATATGGATCTACATATGCACCCCCAATATAGCCTATAAGCTAGATTTATATGTTTATTAAGTGTAAAATCATCAAATCTCCACATGTCCAATCACTGTTATAATGGAACACATCATTTGAATGTGGTCAGCATTCATCCTCAAAATGTGTGCCTCGTTTCATCATCCTTGATTCAAATTTCTTAAGTTATGATTTATAGAAACCATAATACAACTATTCAAGTGGGTTTACTACCATTGATATAATAAACTTCTTAATTATGATCATATTTGAAGAATATATTTAATATCTCTCCCTAAAACCTTTGAATGGTCCTCATCATGTGGCCCTGAAACGCTTTCCATGATGTTCTGAACTTCATGAACATAAAATAAACACCCCACTTTCTATGGGATAGTAGAAAACAACACTAAACCCCCAACCATGTACAAACTAGTGGGATTCATTTTTTTCCCTTCTCTATCAACAATCACCGTATCAAATCTACCTCTTAAGAACACATAATCAATCTCTAGAACACTCTTAGAGACTGAAAATCCACCACCATTTATAGAACTAGTCACTATAATTGGTTTCATCTGAATACTCCCATTAATGAATTAGTTTTTATTGGTAACATTGGGTTTTTCTAATTCATTTCAGGTATACCTCAACCTAGTCACTAAAATGGATGTCATGTAATATTTGGTCAATGCTTTACGACCTTAAAATATAGCAACATGCAGTCAATATTACTCAACCTAAAACCCTTACAATTATTTGTATAAATACTAATAAATTAAACTATTTTCACTGATTAAAATCTATAATGGAACTAGGTCTTCATTCACATCAGGTTTTCCACTCCCATATTGTTACAAAAATATCCTCACCTTTTCTTTAATCAAGTTTTTCTAGACTTAAACATCAGCTATAATAGTTCAACTTGCATGAACTAGAACTACCCAAATAAATAAATAAATAAATATTTAGTTTGTAAATTTACATAGTGAAACCTAGGTAAAATTCAAGTCTCCACTCGTTGGATATGCACCTCGTGTGATCGAGGAAAAATTAATCATTTGAAATTTAAAATGCATAAAACATGTTAGGTTGGAAACTCATAAAGAGAAACCTAATAAAAATATAAGTCCTTGGACACTAGGTCTCCCCAATATGAGGCTTAGGAAAAAATTATTTTTAAAAAATAAAAGGTTTAAAGCTTGTGAGGTGTACAACATAACCTCAACTAAAGTCAAGTTGTGATCACTACGGCCTTTGGGATAGGAAAAATATAGATTAATCAGTTGATCCCTAATATCTGGTATATTAGTCTAGAGAATACATATGAAATACCTAAATACATCACTTTAGGGTACTCAAACCCTTTTTAACATTATAAAAATCATTTTAAATTTCATGATAATAATCACGTCGAGTCAAATATTTCATCTAAATGGATCAACTCTAGTGTTATAGTGATGGTATTTCTTCTTATACTCATATGTGAGACATGACCTAGAAGAAATTATTCAATCAAATAGACTGACCTAGTGTTATAGTGATTATATTTCTATTTATACCCATCCATGAACCATGCCTATGAGGAAATCATTTATCTAAACTGACCAACTCTAATGTTATAATGATTATATTTCTTCCTATTACTATATGTGATCCATTCTCATAAGTAAATAATTTGAATTGAGTGTTTGGGAATCATTAATGACATGACCCATCCTATATTTTATCTTTAAATGGATTCAGGTTATCTTCATATTTTCTTCCAAGATTTCAAAGGTAATTATTAGGGTGAATCCAGAGTTGAAGAGTATATAATTGAGAACAAAATTAATTTTCATTCATGAATCAAATAATGAGAGTAAAATATATATATTATTGCCTCTCTTCTTAAAAATGATACATCATTAAAGACCCTCAATGGAATATTGGAGTTCTCTAATAGACTACTATGCTCTATCAATGGAGTTGTGATGTTTTTTCATCCTTGTTATTTTGATCTCTTTAGAAGGATGAAGACTTTCCACCTCAGTGTCCACCCTTCTCCCATAATCCTAGGATTCCTCTTAGAGATTTTTATGTTCCTCTAGTTCCCCCTTAGTGGAATATAGCTCCTATTGTAGAAAGTTTATGTGGCAAACCATTTCATTATCCATGTTTTGTTTCTTAAAGGCTACCCAACATAGTGGGATTCATAATAAAGCAACACAACTCAAATTTTGGAAGAATAATCATTTTATTTTAACTCTAGAAGTGATTCTTGGTCCCCCTCTTCTCATTCCCATGATTTTAGGATCATATTTATTTTATCATAAGTTCCTAGATAATGGAAACCCCCACTTCCTAGGTAGATGAATTGACAGTATAGTCATTGTAGATTTAAACATATATTTTCTATGGGGGTCTCAAAAATAATATTCCATATATTTTACTAGTCACATTGATTAGAGTGAAATAGATTTTTAGTGACCCTTCATCAAATTCATTTTCACTGTCAGAAGGTAGGACATATTATGGGATGAAATAATTGATGGAAAGTTATCCATGGGAAAATTCTAGACTTACTCCTTCCAAGTCTGTTGGTGTTGGTACAAGCCTGGTCTTTATACACTCCAACTACTAAGATGTGAAATCATGAACTTCTGAGGATGGAATTCTCACTTATAATGGTGTTACTGTAAATGATATAAAAAGATACATGCTACTCAATAAATGAAAATTTTACAGTAATGTGACATGAATGATCACCCCTTTTATTGGCATGTTGGCCTTTGTGATTGATTCCACATCATTTTAAAAACTAAAAAATTATTCCCCAAACATATGTATCACATTAGTGATGATGAGAGCATCAAATACTAACAAGATCCTGGTTTTGGATATAGTGGAAGAATTCTCACTCCTTGTCATGGAATGACCATTCATTGAGCAATGACTGGCCTCTAAGATGGTCACTTCTGAAATATTATTGGCATGGGTCTTCAAATAGGGTAGACCACTAGGAGGAGGTTCATATATTGCTTTAGTAAAACCTCATTTTGATTCAACTCCTTCAGGGATGGTTAAAGGTTTAGTGGAATCTATGGTTGTCACTTTAGGAAAACTCAATTCCAAGCTATCTACTTTGAGGATGGTTAAATATTCAGTGTAATTTATGGATTCTAAGATTTCATACAGTTTTTGTAGAGAATTTGGAGGAATAATTGTCCCTAGTAGAAGAAAATAAGTCAGTGATTATTGCATGATAACCCTACTACAATAAAATGAGTCAGTAGTTATTACATGATAATTATGATCGGTTATCATACCCTAATATTATCCTTCTCCTTCATTGAAAATATCGGGTGGGGTTATGGTATATTTTCCACCATAGATGTGGTTCTGTAAAAAGTGATTTGAAGTTCACCTGAGGCATCCTTTCCAATGTTCATAGGACATTATCCAAATCCTTTAAGGGAAGATAGATCAACATATTATGTGTCTGATAAATTATCGACATTAGTATCAAAATAAACACAAATATTTTCTAAAATATTAAGGGTAGGAACAAAACATGATGAAATAGGTGTTTAGTTAGGGACTTCTGTCATCATCAGTATTTTATTTAAGATGGTAGGAGGATTTCTCATGCCTCCTTAAACACCAGTATTGGATAGGAAAAGTGAGAAAGGACTCCCACCATCAATTCCAACATGAGTATTTAGACCATGTATAATTATCCTACCTTTGTATGAGACAATATCTCTACACTAATAGGAGTTACTGCTACAGAGTATCTTGGAGAATTTATCAATAGTGTCCCCATTTCCACCTTCCATGAACTGAAGTGATGATTCATATTAGAGATTATTTTTCATCATAGAAAATTATTCAATTGTGATACTTACATCCTCATGATTGATATATTTCTATCACTCATAAGAATAT
Organism: Viscum album; assembly: GCA_963277665.1. Classification (NCBI taxonomy): domain Eukaryota; kingdom Viridiplantae; phylum Streptophyta; class Magnoliopsida; order Santalales; family Viscaceae; genus Viscum; species Viscum album. The sequence continues at coordinate 268,422,360 of OY728158.1, forward strand.
TAGGCGGATACCCCTTTGTAAGTGTCCTGATCCATTATATCCCTCACTCTCCTTATGGTGGTGATCTCACTCTCAGTGGAATAAATGAGCATCTCTATCTCTCATATTCACTTTACCACCTATATGGTGTTGGTATCAAAATTGAAATCTAGTTATTCTCATATATTCTTGAATTTAGGAAAAAAAACACCAACCTAGATGATTTTCCATAAATCTCTAATGTTAGATGAGGTCATATTATGCCAAAATTAGGAATCCTTTGGGTGTATATAGTATAAGAACTCCTTGAATGGTCATGAAGAAGATATAGGTTCCTTTTACTTGAGTTTCTTTCTTGGCCTCTCCCCTTCGGTTTGAGTCTAGGTAACTGGGGCAAGGGTCTCTTCCTCGTGATGATGAATGGACCATATCATCCCAACCTCAGGTTATATTGACTTGTATACTATGATCCACTAAAATCTTAGTGTTAATAATAGCTCAGTGACTCTAGAGCCTCATCATTTTAATACTCCTGGTGACCCCATTTTATCATCTTCCCCATCTTGGATTCACTGAAGAAATAACCAAGGGGATGTTACCCACCATAATTTCTATAACTTATAAAAAATCCAAGATTTATCATATCTAGGGGTCAAACTAAAAGATGCACTCGGATTATGAAATTTGATTCTAGGTTGGTTTTCTTCCTAGAACATCATCACCCAATGTTTTCATGCTACTATAGGATGATTCATTGTGTGAATGTCTATTTTTAGTGACACATTCAGTTATCTCAAAACCTAAACTATTACATGAACCTATAAGGAACCTAATACTCCTAGATTATATGATCATCCACTCATTTCTCTAAAACATAGTCTCTCAGACCCATCAAATATGATTAGACTTCACAATTTTTTAGTATATCATCAAATATTTTTCTGATTAGGGGATCAACATAGGAAAATAACTTGAATTTAAAAAGATAAATTCATGACCTTTGAAGTTTCTCTATAATTTAAGGACAAATGATGAATTCCAAATGCATCCAAGATGATGGGGAAGAATTGTAATTTGGGGTGTTGACTTCACCATAGAGTGTATATGCATTAAAATTTGATTCCACCCATCCTCAAAAAATATAAAATGGACTTAGAATATAGAAAATGGCATTTTTTGGGTAAACATGTAGCATGTATTGATGAATATTTCTAGCACAGGTAATAATAATCTCATAGTACAAATTGTACTAACTTTTCCACCATGAAAAATAAACTCGATCTCACAATGTTGTGGGAATAATGAATTGGAAGTAGATAAATGGTCAACCACATCAATAAAAATATCATCAGTTGTGTTTGAGAGAGGATATTGGATTTAATCTTATGTTTCCACTCTTAATATCAGCCTTATTCCAGTATATCCTAATACTTGCCTATGATTACCTACTTTTCCATTAAGGGTAATCCCTTGGGAACTTGTAACCCATCCCTCTTTTTAGGGATCCAATAAGGCATTCATCCACAATGAAAAATTGATGTCTCCTCGTGGATGAGGGTCCTTTCTCAAGATCTCTAAATTTGGATTTTATAATTCATGGTCCAGTGAGGTAATTCTCTCAACATCCTCCAACACCACCTTTAGGAGAATGAATTTGTTTTACATATCCCCAAGGATGGTTTACCACAATACTCAGTAAATATTTCACAAACTTATGCATGCTTCTCCATGTGTCATGTGGAAAGAGTTGGCATGTGGGATCTATCAACTCAGTAACTCTAGTACTAAATTAGAGTTATTGTATACATATTGAAAAGAGATCCAAATAGCCTTGTAAATGGATATTATAGTTAAATTATCCTTAAATTAATCACACATCATGTTCACTTAATATTCCCACATCTATTCATGCCTGATACCACAAGCTATATAGAGATCTCATTCTTCTGTATAGCCTTTCAATTGAACAATAGTAGAATAATGTAAAATGGATTTGAAGAAAAGTGTCTTGGGCACATATATGTGAGTTTTTGTGTCTGGGGAGATTTTTTTTGATACTTCTGGTACACTGGGTAAGTTCCTACCACATTGATATAAGTTTCCTTGGTAGAAATATTGGCTCCTATTACGTTGGGGTACATGGTCAACCAAGAGAATGGAATATATGAATCTAGCCTAGGGATAAGCATATCCACAAAAATATCATACCTATATAACAAAAGAATCTATGACATGGATAATATAAATTATGGTCCTTTAGGATGCTCACAAGATGTTGTAAATAAATGTTTCATTCATGATAATATCATGATCCAACAATATCAAGCATCTCTTTGATGTGAGGAAAAGATTCATCATCTGAAGTAGTGATTATGATCTAATCCATTATTTTTCTAAAATAAATAGATAATGTTTCATTAGAAATAAACTAAGAAGGTAATAAAATACATTGATGCAAAGTTAATCAAAGGTAAGAACCACTGGGTGATAATTTGACTAAGTGAAAATTAGTTCTCCCAAGTCGTACACCCAAGTACATTGCCAAAGTAATTCACCCACATACATCACCTAGGTGTTTCCCGCAAAGATATTTCATTATGCCTTCATAATATATATTCACTCAATATATGCACCTAACATAAATGCACTTAAGAAATGGTGAATCCAATAGATGTGTTCTTACCTTAAGGTAGTGTGAAATACTAGGGCAAATAGATGTTGATCACTTCTCTCTTATGTTTAGAAAAGGTATGAACTAAGGGACCCCCATCCATTATTTATGGGCCCTATATGGGAGACTAACACATGGTACTTATGTTCAATGCTTGCATGAAACACTTTTTTCACAACCAGTGTGTGACAATTATCCTTAAGCATGAAATTTATTCCTTTCCAAAAATCATTTGTGTGATAATATAATAAATACCTTATAATTAAATCCTCCATGTTCAAATTAGATTCAATCCTAAGGAGGAAATTTTTTGGTGGTATACTTTTGTAAATTGATGAATTATTTAATGCAGTAAGAATACTTTCAAATATGAAGGTAAATTTATAAGTAAAAAACCATAAATTTACCCACACCCCCTGTACTTCTCCCAATAGTTGTGACCAAGTCAACATGTTCACACCACCCATGTGTGCATGTTGTGTGCACCAGTCACACTTACATAAATCAATTTTTCACTAAATCACCTTTTCCCATGGTACCAAATCTGTTTATAAATAAGAATCTTATGCTCTTCTCTTGAGAACTTTTGGAAGATGAAGAGGCATCCAAAATATCTGCTCAACCTTGTCTCAAAACCAAATATTTAGATCTAATTAGGTAAATTATTTAAGATTAAAAATAAAGGAAATTAATGAAAAGAGAGGGTTATTGATTTCCCCCACCATTTTAAAATACCAAGAACCTTTTTGAGAAACCACTTCCTCTATAGTCTATAAACACTAGGGTGAAGGATCTTTATACACCCATACACTTGAATGTCATCCATCAAAATTCATTGATGGAGATTCTCCTACTACTAGGGTGAATCTGAACTCATGTTTTGTCACCCATAACATTACCTCACCTCGGTAAAACTAGGGAGACACTTTTACCCAATATCACTTAGGTGAAGCCTCTTGTTTTCCCACAGTAGAGTGAAGCCTCTTACTCTTTGTCACTAGGGATAAGCCTTATGCTCACCCTCGCTAGGGAGAAACTTCCTTCCTAACCTCACAAGGGTGAATCCCCCTACTCACCCTCACTAATACCATCACTTGGGTGAATCCCCTTTCTCACCCACACTAATAAAAAAACCCTTGCTCAACCACACTATGGAGAATCCCCTTTCTCACCCTAGAATCATTTGGATGAAGCCTCATTCAAGACTTATAATAATACAAACCACCCTCTGCTTCTCCTACACTAAGGTACTATCCATACCCAACTCTCAATGGTAGAGAACAATTTTTCCCAAGTCTCCCAATTAGACTTCAAATTATTAAGGCCTCCTATGAAGCCACCATATGCATAGTATTAGGGTATACACACTAGTGTGAATCCCCCTTAGATCATGGATTCATTTGATAAAAGGGGTCTTATTAATTAATGAAACATACCGGTAGAACCCTTACGGGGGTCAAAATCATAGATCTCTTTGAAAAAGTGTATCCTTGTCAAGAAGATATTGGAGCAGACTCTTTTTTCCTAGTTTTCCCACTATATTTGGATTATTAATCCTAGAGTATGATCATAACATTTTTTATAGGATGTCAAACTTATCTTGTCTCCATATCCCACCCTACATATCAACATATAGTAATATGGGTGGATGGGTTACCTCTTTGGTCATAAGACCCAAAATGGTTCCAATTTTTAATGAGATAAATCAGCTAAGGAAACTCACAAAGGGTAGCCTCAATGTATAATCCATGTTCAAATATAATTGTTCACTATCATACAATGTGAAAGATATTTCATTATCTCTTATTTATTACACCAAGCATGAATTGCATGGGCTAGGATATCTAGGTTGATCATGCCATTAACATATTTAAGAACATTCTAATATGGGCCTCTTATTAGGTGAAATCCTAAAATATCCACGCCTTCACCTAAGACATTTATCAGGTTAGGTATCTAAGGGAATTCTTATATGGGTAAGCCATGCTAGATCCTCTTTTGTTGCATGTTTCATGACACATACATCATAATAGTATGATATTAAATTGTGTGTCCAATATCCATACCAAATGATGTAAATATTCACTGTGTGGTCCTATTACATGACCTTAAACTGTGCATATAAAACTTCATGGGATTTGATTTTTTTTAAATAGGATATGTAGGATACCACTCTTAGGTTTAAAATGATATAATAAACCTCTAATATTCATCCGCATGGATCCATAATCCTCATAGAGTAGATTATATAATTACTCACTGGGATATATTCCCTATGAGTCCATATGTCCTTAATCATTGATCCATATTACCTTAAAGACCTCGGTTTTGTCTATTAGTTCTATATTCCCTATGGACCATCCTTCTGTCAGAACATATTTCCAATGATATAATTCCCCATCTGGAGGTCCATATTTCTTCTAGGAGACTACAACATCATAATCCTTTGGTCTATATTCCCAATTATATCATATATATATATATATATATCATAAGTTTATATTCATTATAATGAAAAACTCATCCTTGTTATGCTATATTCCCTTCACGGTCGGCCAGAAAAGGTCTCTTGTGCATAAGTCTCACACCAAACATTTCTAGGCATAATTCACCTAGTTTTCATTACCACGTGATGTTAAAATACATGGAATGATCCTTATCACAATACCTTAAATGTAACACCCAAATGTTTTTATGAAATATTTTCTTTAGAAAATTTTAATACTTCAATAGCTTTCATTGCACACAATCATGAGTTTAAACAAACCACAAGACACCCTCAGTATAAAATGATCATTATAACATATCCATTAAGTTATTGGGAATAAATATAACTAACTTATGAAAATGTGCGGTGAATCCATTGGCTACCAATTATTTATGAAAAATATAAATCAATTATATATTTTTATTTTTGTATGAATAGATTGAGTGAATTACTATTAGTAAATGAAATTAATGAAATATTTATTTTATATAATTAATAAAATATTTTTTATATTCATCCAATAGATATTTTTGTCTTTGGGTATGAATAAAACCTATTTTATGTAAAAAATCCTATATTTTTTTTAAAAGGGTAATTTTACCACCATTTAATGGAGAACCCATTTTAAAGTAAAATTTTGACACATTAATAATTTTTATATGAAAACATAAACTATTGTTTGGAAGTTGGATAAAAAAATTCTTTGGATGAATTTTTTATATTTTTTTGACAACTTTCAAGTTTTGATGAATAGTAAAAATACACTAAATTTTAATTCAAAACAAATTTTTTCATTGATATATTTTATTTGGTTAAATTATATTATTTAATGGCTTTAAAGTATAAATAGAATATATTTTTATCATTTAATATAACATAGGTCATTTTCATTAATTTTACATTAAATTTAGATGTAAAAAATATTTCAATCTTCTGCAATGTTTTAACTTTTAAAACACGTTTTCTCATTTCGAAAATAGAATTAATTTTCAATTAATTACCGAAAATTCTATGTTTTTAAGTTTAATAAAATTATTCCATATTTTTAATCAGTAGGTGAAAATTATTTAAATATATTTATTTTATTATTTGGAATTTTGAATTGTAACTTTGGTAATTTTATTAATATGGAAAAAGGGTAAATCTGGTAATTAAGGGTAAAACTAATGTTATAAAATTAAACTAACACTTTTACTAATATCATTGGCTGAATTTGTTTTGATATAAATAATCATTGGGTTAAAATGGTATCTATTGTAATCCACTTGGATGATATTAGGACATTTAATTTATTTTATACAAAGAAAAGTTAAATATGTCTCACCCAAATTTTAATAAACAAATTATTTTTATTATAAGGTTATAAATAAGATAAATTAGATTATAAATTCTCATTTTAAATATAAAATTTTATATTTATCATGGTAATTTATTTGTAATTTTTAGGAAATAAATAATTACCTTATAATTTTAAATATTGATGATATAGTTTTTTTTAATTAATGAAAAATAAATAAACTAATTTTTATTAAAATGATAATGACCATTAAAAGACACAAAAACCTGACTAAATATTATTTTTTGAGTAAATATAGACCATAATTATCCAAGGGTAAATTTATTGACCATTTTTATCCATGTGGGAAAGATTATGACACATATAATGTTTTATTTAAAGTGATGTTAAAGTTGTCACATTCATTTTTTAATTAATATAAAAATTTTTAATGTAGGATTTTATATAAAATATATTTTATTAAAAGTATTATTATGAAATATAGTAAATTTATCTTCATCATAGTATTTTATTTTTAATTTTTATTCAAAAAATAATTGTATTAAATAATTACACAAAATTGATGTTGTAATTATTTTATTAATGGAGATAACAAATAAATGTTATTAAAATATTAAAATAAATATAATTTGGGATATATAATATGTTAAATGAATTTATATATGACCTTGACCTCTTCATAATATAAAAAAATATTTTTTTATAAGTTATCTTGTAATTTTAGTATTTTTTAAAATCAATGAATTGAATAGTGTCAAAATTTACACTATTGATTATTTATCAAAATAATGTTCTATTAAATTATTTAAAAATAATAAAACATTTTTAAAAATATATAATTATTATTATATGGTCTAAAATGTTCTAATTTATTTATTTATGGTCTAATTTACATCAAATAAAGCGATTTTTCACCCTTTTAATATTGAAATATTTGTTATCCTAGTTAAAAATTAAATAGAATAACTTGGTGTTAATTAAAATGATAAGCTTTAAATTAATAGAAAAACTTGTCTAAAATTTATTGGTCTATGAAATTAAAACCCTATCTCATATTATCTTATAAATTGGGAAACTTTGGAGTTTTTATTATGTGGTTTTATTTTATTATAAATTAGTATTTTTGGAGTTTTCAAAAGTGCCCCTCACCGCAATTATAAAAGGGAACATCCTCCCTCATTTATTCACAACTCATTGAACCTTAAATATTGGTTATCCCCTATAATTTTTCATTTTTCTATTCCCTAGTAACATTATAGAGGTTATGGTATTCTCCAAACACTAACTCTAGTGTTTTAAGAGGAGATTTAGATTGAGCGCGTCGAAGAAGAGGTAATCTCCTCTACCGATTCTTTCAAACTTCTTTCTCCTTATACTTACTATTCATGATTTGTTTAATTATAAATTAATAACTATGGAATCAATAATATACTAAGATATTATTATGATTATGAAACAACCATATTCCACCTTCCATCCATCCTACAAAAAACAAAATCACCATGAATGCGTACGTACGGCTTACTGTCTCCACACCATGGTGTAATTTGTTTTTCACCACCACCTTGATTTGATGGGTATAATTATGGAAGAAATAAATATATATATATTATTTTTATAACATTATATTTATTTTTAAATATTATACACCGTCCAATTCAATACCATTCAACAGTTATTGGAATGATATCATCACTCGTGCATACGTAAGGCCTACTATCTCCACGATGCGATGTAATTCATTCTACCTGATTTTCATTAAATCATGATTATATAAATTAATTGAATAAATTAATATTATATTTATTATAATAATATGATTTTTTAAATTATATAACTATAACCTAAGAAGAATAATAAGAACTTATCTACCAAAACATGTATAAGAAAATAAAGAAGTAAATACCTGATGGACGGGGAATAATGTTACTTACAAACAGATGATAATATAATAATATATGATATCATAAAACTGACTATGATTATGGAATAAGTCAATGAAATTATTTACATCATTATACATGATTTTAGGATACATACAAAGTATATTGGACCAAAGGTAAGGGGAAATTTTGTAATCTTATTATTATCTGAGATTGTTTATGCGTAATTATTTACTGGGGTATATTTATCATCCACACCCATGTTTCCTAAATATGTATTCTAAAATATTATTTCTATCCTTATATAATTTTTTAAATTCAATTTTACTTATTGTTGAATTTTTATTAAATGGTATGAAAGGAATATTTTTTCATTTTCGGTATGAGGTACATTTTGACTTTCTCACAAAAGTACGAGAATAATGTTTTCTTTTAAATTATACAAAATGAACAGATTTTCTTGGTTTCATAACACTATATTTCTAAGAATATTCCTTTACAATATTTAAAGGTTATTTTTAAAGAAATTATTTTCTTTTAAAAAAATATGGAATTTTGTGAAAAGAAAATGTTTTTAAAGAAGAAGAGATATTTTCCTTAAGAATATATTTCAAGAGTTCAATAAAAATTATTTTCCATCTAAGATTTAATTCTTTAATAGGTTTATGTTTCAATTATTTTATCCCTATTATTCTTTTTATTTTTTTATTTTTTTATGGAATGATATTTATGAAATCCATTTGTTTTACATAGATTATGTTATGGTGGAATGATGTTTAAGAAACCCATTTTATTCCTTGGGTTATCATATGATGAATGATTTATGTTTTTTTATGTCATGCATAATAATGGTTTCATTATGTGATGGGTGGAACATATATCTCCCTCCAATGTATTGGGTAAATATTTCTATATCATGAGATATATAGGGATAGAATGGGAAATGATCTCGGTTCAGTAATACAGGGTTGGAATGAGGAGTGAGTGCGGTTCGGTAATGGAATTTGTCTACTGTTATGGTCATGGAAATGAGACTTGACTAATATGAAATGATTTTATATGATTATGTGTATGCCAAAAAAATTCATTTATTATGTTATGACTTTTGGGATTACGTTCATTGATTCTCATGAACTTTTATGATTTATCCCATGGCATGATATCATGATCTTTCCTATGCAGGATATGATTTTAAAATGTTATGTTCTTATGTATTATGATTATGATATGATTGATATCTCCATGTTTACCCTTACTCATCATATGAACTCACGCTTTTTTATGTTTCCTTTCCCTAGGTCATGAAGAAGGTTATTAAGTAATATATGTCAAAAGGTGGTCTAGTTATGAAGGAATAAGCTGGAGATAATATAGATGTCTTATGAACTAGTTGTTTATATTTCCCAGTTTCTAAAGACACTATACCTATACAGTCCTATCGTGGATTTTTTATATTTTTTAATGAATATTATTCAATTTTTAAGTAATATATATGTATGTAAAGTATGGTTCTTTATATTAAAATTTATGTCATATCCTATTAAGTGTCACAACATTATATGGGTTCTCACTCCTTTCATGAGGATAATTGGTAAACCCCTTTCAAGGGGCTGACCCCAACACCATCAACACCAACCACTTACTTGGATGGAAATAAGCTCAAGATTTCATAGTTGTGTGCATTTAAATCATAGTATCTTAAAATTAAGAATCACTATTTAGTAAATAAAAAATATATAGAACCTATAATAAAAAAATATATTTTCACATCAATACGTGTTAATGACCGATTATTGGTAAATAGGTAACCAGTGTCATGTTGTGGTTTCGGAAGGATTCATTAATAAAACATAAATCTATAATAGAGTCCAAGAGTGGGAAATAATCCCATCAAAAAGGTGTGATGATCCTGACCACCCACCCTCTCTACCAATATATATTATAAGGTGTCACTGATAAAGTCCTAGTGGCCACCTACCTTTGGAAATAAGGTTCCCTCTAACTCAAAATAAGAAGGAAAAAATCACACATTATGGTTTTTTGTTGAAAATAGTGGTCCAATATAAGTAATAATTCTCAAATTATTACCTCATGATTCTATTCTTCATATCTCATATACAACTCTTTGTATCAAGTACAAGATTCTACTCATGTTAACATAAACATATCACACAACACATAATAATCTATAATGGTCATCAAGACAACTCAAAGTATTACTTTAGAGGAATATTATCACTTCACTATTCATGTAATAAAAATTGCAGCACACATCAATAAATAATGAGTAGATATTTCCTCTATTATAAATTCATGAAAAAAATTACAATTATTACATTTAATCTCTCATGTATCTTATACCAAGAGATTCAAAATGAACCTCATGTTTTTTATATGATAATGGATTTTTCAATGGATCAACTACATTATCTTCTATATCCACCCAACATATCTTTACTCCATCATTCTTAATGATACCTCGAAAGAGATGGTTTTTGAGAAGGATGTGTTTGGTCCTTCAGTGAGATCGGGGTTCCTTGACCTGAGCAATATCTCCATTATTATTGGGAAAATTTTTTATTACTCCCTTAATACTAGGAATAAACCTAATTTTAGAAATTAACTTCTTGATACAAATGGATTATTTTTTAAAATCCAGTGTATTGATTCACTCTACCCATATTTTTGAGTCCATTATGGTAGATTGTTTTGAACTCTTGCAACCGATAGCTCCACTGTTTAATAAAACCATTAAACTTGATTGAGATTAAATATCATATTATATATATTGAAAACTATAATTTGAGAAACCTTTTACAATGTTCTCATCTTTACCACCAAACAATAAGAACATTTTCTTATTTCTTCTTAAGTAGTTTACTATGTTCTTGACAGAAATCCAGTGACTCCCACTAGGATTATATTGGTATGTACTTCTAATGTTGAAATAATAAGTGATATCATATTGAGTACACAACATGGAATAAATGATATATATTATAGTGGATGAATTAGTAATTCTATTTATCCTTTTTAACTATTTTGAATGGTCTTGAATTTTCCTAATATTTGTGACATGAAACACTGGTAAAGACCTATTTTTAGAGTTCTCTATGCTAAATAAATTTAGAAATTTACCAATATATGTATTTTGAATCAGTATAAGAAAAATATTAGATATATATATATATATATATATATATTAATGCCCACTATTTATACTAATATACCCATGTCTTTAATTGGGAAGTAATTTACCAACCACATATTTAGAGAGCATACATTTGGTGCATTGTTTATGATAATTAGTATATCTTCCACATACAATATCATAAATACCACCACACTCCCACTAATATACTTGTATAAACAAGATTCATATGTATTTTTTATGAAATAAAACTCATTAATTTCATTACTAAACCAAATATTCCAACTCTAAGAAGCTTACTTCATTCTATAAATGGATTGTTGCAAATTGAAAATCATAGAAAACTCATTTGGAACTATAAAACCTCAAGGTTGTATCATATACAAATCCTCAACTAAATTTTCATTAAGGAATGAAATTTTTAAATCCATTTTATATATTTCATAATCATAATTATTTTTTATGGAAAACAATATCTAAATGGACATTATAATCGCAACAAGTAAAAATGCCTCTTCATAGTTAATAACATGAATTTTTTTGTAACTATTTTTCACTAAGTGTGCTTCATAGGTAAACTTTATACCATATATATAAGTTTTCTTGTAAAAAATAAACTTTAACCCTATGTATATCACCCCTTAAGGTGAATAAACAAAGTTCGAAACTTGGTTATAGTGTGTAGATTCCATTTCAGATTTCATAGATTTTAACCATTTCTCATAATCGGAACTCCTAATGGCCTCCCAGTAGGTAGTAGGTTCATCACTTATGAACATTAATTCAACGTCATTTTACATAACAAATTAATATCTCTAGTAATCCTGATGAAATCTAGTAAACCTTTTAGGATCTTTTCAAACTTGAGTCAATTCATCTTCCATAACTCTTTGTGGGACCAGGTCAACTTCTTTCTTAGGAACACAACCTATTTCTTGGTCTTGAACTTCTCTAGATTAAAATTTCCTCTCACTAAATCCTTGATTAATATATTATTTCCCATGTAATGTATAAAATAAATCCACAAACACATTTTTCTCAGTGGTATTATAGAAATAATATCAGTAAGTTTCCTTGGGATAAACACAAAAGTATCACTTGTCAGACATTGAGTAAATTTTATTGGAATATAATAAACATATGAATGATTCATTGCCACAAAACTTAATGAAATTCATTTTGGAACATTTATAAATATAATTATAATATGGTTTCTTTATTACTGCATTATATGGACTGTGGTTAAGTAGGAACGCAATAGTTTCTATAGAAAATCCTCATAATGAAATAGGAAGGTCACACTGATTCATTATCAATAAAACCATATCCAATAGGGTACAATTCATCCTCTCACATATACCATTCCATTACGGTGTTTTTGGAGGGCTAATTTTATGAAAAATTTCATGATCTCTCATATGATCATTGAATTCTTAGATCAAGTATTCACCACCCTGATCTGATCAGATAATCTTAATATATTTTTCCAATTGATTCTATAATTTTTTATAAATCACTTTAAACTTTTTAAAAGTTTCTTACTTATGAATCATTTAAAAAACTAACCATGCCAATTAAATTCATCATTAAATGTTATTAAGTACCTAAAACCGCCACTAAATTGAGTACTCATTAGTCCACATACATCACAATTTATAAGATCCAATAGTCCACCAACCCTTTAACCATTTCCACTAAAAGTTTTTTTCATGATAGTTATTAATTAAAAATATTCCCATGTATCAAATGATTTATAATATATTGGAACCCAATGATAATTATTACGTTCATGTGTTGTGTGTTTTATTCATTTCCAACCTTATCGTTTTCAACCCTTGTGAGTTGTTGTGTTGGATGTGGGGTTTCATTTGACATAGTGTGGTGGAGAGCATTGGATTTTCTATTCACAATGTCCATGGTTTCATGAGATGGTTATGTTACTGATTAATGTAAATTTATGGATTCCATGAAGAAATTTCAGGTCCAATAATTTCAGTCATGATAATAAAGAGAGATTTTTTGAAGCTATCGAAGAAATAGGATCACTTAGAGAGGGTTTCATTATGAAAAGTTTGTGGAGAAGTTATATGAATGTGAACACTTTGATGTAATCATGATGAAATGAGTCTATAAGTGTTTGAGTGTGTTAAAGGATTTATTATAGGAAAATAATGAAAAATAATAAAACTATCACAAAATATAAGTTTCATAAACATGGAAATTCCAAGACATCTCAAGGAAATATGTCAAAGGAAAGGTTTTCTCACAAGTGAATAAGTTGTGTGAAAGGAATAAATAGTTTCATGAAAATTAAATTTTGAGATTACCTCATAAAAATAAGGAAAAGGCATGGAATTCATGAAATATTGATTATTTCATGAAAGGTTATTGATTAATGAGTAAGTTTTATGAATGTGGTAAGTTAAGTGACGGAAAAAATTTATCCAAAGATGTTGTTTTCTGTAGAAGTGTACATGAATAATAGATATCCCAAGAAGTTTCCTGAAAAAATAGAGTTGCATGAATAGAATTAATAGTTTCAAAAAAGTTGGTGGTGATCAAGAAAAATTTGTAAAGGGTTGGAAATGTATATAAAAGGCCTCTACCCCCCACATTTGAGTAATCCTATATCATTGAAGATCTAAAGGCTTTGAATTCATGAAATATTTGTGTAAAGGTATTCATTATGTGAATAATTTATGCTAACATATGTTATGTGAAGAAGGGACTTGTGTCAGTTTAACCAAGTGAGTTTCCTAAAATATTTCAAGTCTCGTGAAATTTGTGAGTTTCGCAATATAGTGAAAGTTTTTGAATTCTAGTATTTTCTTGAAATAATGATGGTTTCATAAAAGTGTGTATTGGGAATTCACTTTAGGTGAATATTATAGTAAGTTATGGAACTCACTGCTAAACATTCCAATGGAATTTGATATTACTTAATGATTTATTCAATAGGGAAAATGAATCCACTATAATGGTGATGATCAAAACCAGGTTATGAAAGGGTGGTGTGAATATAAAAAAACACTAATCAACACATCAACTTTCATATAGTGAAGTCTCATATATTCTAGTGTTCCAAAGAGCTTTTCCTCCTAAAGTAATGATAAAAGGGTAAGGAAAAAATGAGTGACACTTGGGTGGCATTGAGCTAACCCTAAACTATATAAGGGGATTGACCCCAGGAAAAAGATTAAACTATACTAAATTCACCACTGAAAAGTTATTAGTAGATTTTGGTACATGAACAAAACATTGATATGTGTTTCTTTGATATATCTAAAATCATGTTAACCAATTAAAATTCTTGTGTCTTGTGTGATTGAATTTTTTATATTCTATAGGATGATAATCAGTGCATTCTGATTAATGGTATTTGATATTATCTGAATAAGTATAAGATAATCATGCTAGTTAATCAGATCATCACATAACATGTGAACATAAGATTTAACCTACTAACAGGTGAGGTTAATATAGGTTAGTACAATGTGATTTTCATAGTTATTTTGGGAAACGCGAATGAGTTTCATATAGTGATTCACCCCCCCCCCCCAGATCTCTCCATAAAGTCCCTTATGGGTCCCATAATTGGTATCAAAGGGTGGGTTTATCTTTTTTTTGTTCTGAATTGATCCATTAATTTTTTGGATTTGAAATATATTCTTCCCATATGACATGGTAAAGAGAAAGAACTTTATTAATCAGAACTCCAAATGAATTCCATATAATGGAACAGTTTTTAAGAAGTGTTTGATTCAGCTAAAGGAGCTTGGTATCTCACAAATAAAAGGTATGGACGAATATGATTGTGGGAAATATTGATAATGATGATATATCAATATATATAAAAGTTTGAATTTTTCACATATCATAGGATCTCAATCATTGGATAAAGGAAGAAAACATGAAGTTGATAAAGAAGAATGAATCTTAAGGAATCCATGTTAAGCATTGAAAATTGAGGTTAACAAATTAAAAATATTCAATAAAATACTAATTAACGTAAACATAAATCATAGGGATAAAAATGATACTCATTCCAAGGAATTGGAGGATATTTTTTCCAAAGTGAAATAGTATAAAGTTAGTTCCAAAGAGAATATCCTTGACTCATAGGATGTTAAAATTTTGAGGGCCAAGAAGGATGAATTGGGTGCACATATAATATAGTTTGTTAAGGAGAACCAAAGTATGAGGTAAGTGAAGGTAGCCCGGAATGATGACATTGTGGAGATAGTGAAAATATGAAGAGTCAAAGCGACTTACTTGATGAACTTTCACATGAATTGGAAAATCGTATGGCTATATAGAAGGAGATAAAATATATAATTATCCCTTTAAAAACACAATTGGAAGAGTGGTTAAAATTTGTAAAAGAAACAAACTCATGTTTGAGGAAGATGGCTTCCCAACTAAAGGAGAATGATGGGAAGATCAAGGAGCTCAAAGTGAGGATAAAAACCTGAAATGAGAAAAATAAGACCCATCCCATGGGAGCATTAACAATTGGAGTCCACAAATGTGGAAATACAGAGTTAGTAAGTAAGTGGAAGTATATTTCCAAACCTAAAATATATGACTCTTAGAGGAATATGTCCATGAAGTTCTACTCATGTGGAATCATGGGACATACCAAGACCATCTTCCTAGATGACCAAGGCCTCAAAAGAATGAGGAAATCTATTTCAACAACATCCTAATTGAGGCGTGGTTATATGAGGTATGGTTTTTATGGGATATTATTTATTTGTGATAATCAGGGTTATATGGATAGGAATTACAAAAAACAAGGAACTCAAAGTTTCATGAGGAAATCCTCCAATCTGGAGACTACTAGGAATAATGTTTTCACTGAAAGAGAATGTGTTAAAATGGAGAATATATTTACCATTGTGTTGGAAAATAATGAAGAAAAAAAGGTGCATCAAGAACAAACATTAGTTTAGTTATGGAATCCCTCCTATAAATAAATAAAACAAATATGTAGGAAAAAGAATTAAGTTTCTCCAACTGTGCAAAATATGGAAGAGTATCCAAAGAAGGCTCCACTAGGTAAGATAACACCTAAGGTGGCTCTATTAGCTATAAAATAGAATATTCATGATGAATTACAAAGTGTTTTTGAAAAATATACCACAAGTTAAGAGATGAAGATAACTATGAGAGATCACGAGAAAAGTAAAAACAGTGATATAAAGAGAAGTTCTAAATTATGAGTTGAAAAGAAGGGTTTTTGGAAAGATAAGAAGATTATTTTGAAAAATTAAAGGACTCCAAACGTTTCTCATGTAAAAGAGACATCCTGCTATAAGTCATTGGTTATAATATATAATAAATCCAAAAGGGATAAACATAGCTATATGAATACATGGAGAAGAAAGATCCAATCAGTAACATATGAGGAGATACTTGTTGGTAAGACTACCCAAAGAAAAAGAGTTTGTCGGTTATACTATAAATAAAATAAAATTCCCAATCCAGAAAAGGGTAATTCAAAATAAAACATCTAAAGGAATTTTTTGTAGGTAGCATCACCCAAAGGATTGTCACTTACAAGTCATTGAAGAAGCTTACCACAAATAATGATCAGTAATAAGAATAGTTTGGTGAGTTAATTACATTTCATTCCTCAACTATGAAAAGGGTTAAAGGAAAGTATAATACAAAAGGTTTGTTTTATCAAGACCAACCCCATTCCTCAACTTGATGAAGTGAAACTATCCCCTCTCCCTATCTGTTTAAATGTTGTTAACTACTATTAAATTGTTTTAGGTTTTAGGGGATATATGATCCATGGGGAAGTTGTATCAAAATATATAAAGTGGTTTTGTGATATGATAGAGAGTTCCAATTGATTCAAATAAGTACAAGTGGAAATTTTTCTATATCTACAATCATAATGAATGAGAATATAAGAAGAATCAGATAATTAATGAGGAGTCATAATGATTGGAATCAGGAGTTGAAACTTGATATTTCAATTGATGTCAAGTGTTATCAATATCCACAGAGCGTTGATATCAATATCACCTAATCTCTATAAAATTGAATCTTGAAGATAGAAAATGGGAAAGCACCAACAAAATAATATCTCGTGTTTTATTTATTTTTGATCCAACATGTGATATCATCTGACTTTACTTTGGTTATTAGGGGATACTATGGATAGATAACTCTAATTATGAATTTTAGTACTATATTAGGTGAAAAATATGAGAAATTTAGGGGTTTTAAAATTCACTTTTGACATATAGTTTCCCTAAAAACAAGAAATTATACCTTGTGGGTGAGGGAAGAAATTAGTTATCAAGTATAGTTTCGAAAGTGATCTCATATGAATAGATGATTCATAATTTCAATATTTAATATCGATTAAGATTAAATGAATAGTATCATCAACCATATTGGTATTTTTGATAGTGAGTATCAATTTCAATAGTTGGTATCAGTTGGGTGTCTATAGATGAAGATGAAATCTAGAACAATTCATTGAAAGAAAATAAAGTTATATAGATACTTTAGATTTATTATAGTAAGTGAGTGAAATGGAAAATGATGGTGTTATTAACTTTATATCTTGTTCCCTACACCAATTTTCGGATAAGTGGTCTTAGAGGTTTTATTGATGGCTCTTTTTTAAGTGGTAATTCCACCCACTAAAAATATTTATGAAGGAAGTTTCAATAGAAATATGTATTCGTTCTGGAGAGATCGCTCAAACCTATAGTAAAATGTAAAGAGATTAAGTAGGGGAAGAAGAAAATTTGTAGATCTAACCAATGGGCCTAACAAGGAGAGGAGTTTTATATCATAGGGGTCATTTTCTCTTCTTATTAGATGGAAGAACCATTTTTAAAAAGGGGGAAGTAGAAATACTTCTATACCAATAATTTATAAAGGATACATAGTTAAATTATGTAATTCATGGTATTGATGGTATAGAAAGGGTATAATTTTATGTTATTTGACCTCAAGAAAATAGTGGGAGAATGATACAACTATAAAAGTGTTGTCATGGTTTCCCAAGGTTTGAGATTTCTCAAGATTATTTATCTTGATCATATGGTACAAAGTATACTTTGGATTTTATGTTAAAGGGGGAGAATAAAGGATCATGAATCCATGTTTAGTTTATGTTTTGGAAATAAAGGATCATGAATCAATGTGTGATCCTATCCAACCCTTCATAGGGGAACTAATAAGTGGAGGCTATAAATTTGATGATGTTGTGGATGACTATTCAATAAAGATAATCCATGGAAGGAGTTAGTGATGAAAGTAGTTTCTTAGTGGGGTTGAATAAAGTGGTCTGATCGTGTGTCATGCATTGTGAAATATTTGATATAGATTGAAAATATCAATCAATAATTGGTATTTGTATTCATGAATAGTTGGTATCAACAAGGGTTTATCAGGTGGAATTGAGATAGAGGAAAATGATTCATGCAAGTGTTTCCAACAAATCCAAAGGGGAGATTATTGGACACCAATGATAATTGGTGTTTCCATGTGTTTTTTGTTGGATTCATTGTAAAATGTATCATTTTCAACCCTTTTGATTTGGTTTGTTGGATGTGGTGTTTCCATTGACATGGTGTGTCATAGAAAGTTCTATTTTATATTTACCATGTCCATAGTTTCATGATATGGTTATGTTTAAGATTTAAGGAAAGTGGTTGATTGTATAAGGAAATGTGAGAGCCTAGAATTTTTATAATGATAATGTTAAGATACAGGTTGAATTTATATAAAAAGAGGATCAACTAGATAGGGATGCATTATGAAAATTTATGGAAGTTTTTTAGTGAATGTGGGAATTTAGAATTGGAAAACTAAGTAAAGGAAGAAAAATAATGCAAATAGAATGTTTCATGAACATGGTGTTTTCAATCAATATCAAGGAAATATGACAAAGGAAAGGTTTTCAAGAAAGTTAACAAGTTGCGTGAAAGGAATCAATAGTTTTGATAAAATAAAGTTTTGAGACTACCTCATCAAACTATGGAAAATGCATGGAATTCTCAAAATATTTGTTGTTTTGTGAAAGATTGGTGATTTGAGAAAGTAAGTTTCATGAAGGTGGTAAGTTTCATTAAGGAAATAAGTTATGACAAGATTCCATTTTTTTATAATCATGCACGATTGGAATATATACCAATAAGTTTCACAAATAATGGGAGATACATGAATAGAATAATGAGTTTCATGAAATGTGGTGGTGATTGAGAAAGTTTCATGAAGGGGTAGAAATGTCTATAAATAGGCTACTACGCCCCTCCCCAATTTTATTAATCCTTCCACATTGATGATTTTAAGGCTTTGAATTCATTAAATAGTTGAACAACGGTATTTCTTATGCAAAGAAACAATGCTGACATGAGTAATATGAAGAAAGGAATTGTATTATTTTGACCAAGTGAGTTTCATGAAATATTAAAAAACTCATGAAAGTTGGGAGTTTCATGACATAGAGAAATTTTTAAAAAATATAAGAGTTTCTTGAAATAGTGAAATTTACATGAAAGTGTGTATTGGGAATTCACTTAATAGGAATATTATAGGAAGTGATTGGAACCCATTACTGACCTTGCCAATAGAATTAAGTATTCCTTGAAGACTTGTTCAATAAGGAAGATGTTGTTTATATGATGGGGATGTTCCCAAACAATTTTTAAAAGAGTAGTGTGAAGATCAATGAGTAATATTTAGTGCATTAAATTTTAAATAATGAAATCTTTCATTGTTTGGTGTGCCAAAGAGTTTCTCCTCCTGAAGTAATGAGAAAAGGTATAGGACAAAGTGACGAAGGGAGTGACCCTTGGGTAGTAATGAATCAACCCTAAATCTTGTAAGGGGGTGACCCTAGGAAAAGGAGTGTCTTAGCTTAATTTCACCACTGAAATATTATTAGTGGATTTTAGAACATCGATATAATGTTTGTGTGTTCTCATTTTATGTAGCCCAGTGTGGCTGAACCAAGTAAAATTCTTGTGTTTTGTGTACTTGATTTTCTTATAATCTACATGGTGGTAATTAGTAAATGTATATTTATCAATCATCAGTCTTATCTTAATAAGTCTAAGATAAGTTCACCAATTAATAGGATCATCACTTAATAGCTAAACATAAGAGTGGCCCTACTAAAAAGTGAGGTCAATGTCAGTTAGGATAGTGATAGTTTCATAGGTAAATGGAAAAACATTAATGAGATTCATACCCTGATTCGCCCCCTCCCTCCTTAAGGCATCTCTCAAGAAAGTCCCTTGTGGGAAAAACATAATCAAATGAGTCCAAAGATCAATATTTATAGAGTATTTGGATGAATTTATCATTTATATGTCCAATGACACATTTGCAATGAAAGGTGAGATTATTATCAATATTGACCTTCTTATTATGAATTTAAAGATAGAAATATCAATATCCAAAGTGTATAAATTGTTTACCATATTCCTGATGCCATAAAAAATTATTTATATATATATAACAACTAATTTTATTAATAATGAATAAAAGTCTCTTCTTTTAGAAACAATATATAGAAATAAAATTTATAATTATTGTGGGAACATAATAATAGTTCTCTAATTTTATAATTAATACAATGGGTAGACATAGGTCATATTTGTCAAACTCCAATGAAGAAACTATTGGTCCATTATCAACACATATATATTCTTCTCCCTTTTTCAATTCTATCTTTTCTCTAAGTCTGATTTTATCATTAAAAATGTGTGATGCACATATGGTATCTAATTATCATGAGTAAAAATTAGAGAAATTAATATCTATAACATTCACATTCATATACCCAAAATTATACTCTTTGATAACACTTATCAAACTTATGTACCAATATATAATTTTTTTATAGGTTACAGCTATAATAAATTTCAAAATAATTAACATAATGCATGTCATAATGTACAAAAAATATATATCTATGAGTGAGAATTTTTTTATATCTCTTCATTAATGACTTTAAATGAAATTAATCCCCCTAGAAATGATTAAATCATACACTGTATCCATTTAGTGATCCAAGATCCATATTTAACATTGTAATGAGTCTTCTTTGGAATTCCTCTCACAACTTATTTATTTAGGTAGGCAATCATCCCAATCATAACATATATGATTCTTGGATACTTGAGTGAAAAAATATTTTCCAAAATCTAGCATATAGATATAATCAACATTATTCCTCTAGTATCCTAACTATTAGGGTTTCCCAACTAACACTAAAAAAATAAGTATTCTTTATGATAGATTATTTGTAACGAATTCTCATCACAAAAAATTAATTATGATTAGAATATATCATAAAAATATCATTATAGAAAATCACATCGTAGTTGCTATTATTTTTAACAAACTATCACAAATAACCTTAGAGTGATAATATTTGTGATGGATTCATGATTCTATTTCAAATATTATTCAAAAATAATATTTATAGTAGAAATTTTCATTCTATTTCAAATAGTATTGTGCCAACTTATTTACGATGGAACTTTAGATTTTTTGTAAAAAAAACTATTTGAGATAGATTTATAATTCCATCAAAAATTATTATAAATAAATAAAATACTCATTTAACAACTATAGTAAATAAAAATTTTAAGTTATAATAATTTATTAATTTTTTATACTTAAAATTCTAATAACCTTAAAATATAACAAAATACTAATTCACTAAAAATAATAATAACATTCCATGCAAACATGAGTAATAATGCTTCATTAAAATATTGATAAATTTTAATTAAAAATATATATTGAAAAATAATAACTATTAAAAAGGTTATTTAAAATTTAAAGATAAAAAAACATAGATGTTTGAGAAAGTTTTTAGAGGGTATGTGGGAGGGAAAGGAGAGATGGAGTGGGGAAAGGGTGTTGTATTTATAGTTTACTTTATTATGATAGATTTTTTAAAATAGATTATTTTGTTAAAAAAAGTTCTTCATTTGAACTATTTGAAATGGAATAAGTATTTTGTGATAGAATGGATATTTTTCAAACAAAAAAATAGTTGTTTTATGTTCTTTTCCCACAAATTCAAAAAGTATTTGAAATAAATAGAGCCCATCATAAATAATTTGTCACCATTATATTTGTGAAGGACTGTCCCATCAAAAAATTTATCACAAAAGGATGAATTTAATGTAGTGTATGTGTCACCCTAAGATCTCAATGCGGTTTGGTTACCTAAATCATAGGGTTATCAATTTATGGTATTCCTTACATAAGATAATTCATGGGCCCCCTACTTTATCATAACCTACCTGATTTTATGATCGAATACTTGACATGTGTTTACTTTTGAAGGAATCATATACTTATTATTTGAGGGGTTTTATTTCAATGTCTCATTAATTTAATGTCCATCATATGTATATTATGATCTTAACTATTGAATCACATGAAATATTTATTATCTTGTATTTTATTATTTTATACCTGCATTCTTATAAAAATATAGTTTTGAAATCTTCCTTCTATACACCAAATTAATTTGGTTAAGCCATATTAATTTGTAACTCTATACACAACTTTATGTTTGTGTTAATCACCCAAAAAATGAAGTCAAACATATTCATGCATATCCAAATGAATCTTATGTATAATGAGCATGAAACTTTCATTTTATGGATTAGAATTACATTAAATTGATAATCTCCACATAATCCTAAAGCTACAAATAGTGATCCCCCGCTTTTCTAGAACAAGGTACTAGCCTCCAGGATATTGGGAAGTCAACCCTAAGTTCCCTCTAATCAAGGATACATTACTCAAGTGAGAATTTAATTCAAAATAACTCTAATACCTAATATGTATAAACCATATTCAATAACTAAATTCAAGTTGATATCTTCAATTAAAAACTGAGTTCAAGGTAGTTGAAACTAAATCTTATGTTATCATACCTAACATGTAATGCATGGCAGAAAAATTTATAAGAAGTAATATATCACATAAATTAAATAATACATAATATTCACATTTAATTAAAATTTTATAAATATCAATATAATAAATAATAAATAAATAAGTATTTTATTTATTTTCCAAACATGAGATATAAATATGAACATTTCATATTTCATTTAGGCATGAAAATGTTCTATTTATAATGCCTAAAAATTTTCATTTATTAACAATTTATAAAATAAAATCATTTCTAGCCAAACTATTAAGTTTTTATCGTCTTTGGATATATTATATTTTATTATTGATAGGGTAAATATTAGTCTTAATTTTTGATTCAATCGGTACGCACCCTTACATTTCAAAAAACTTTTATAAGGAATGACCCTTGCATATGGGAATGGCCCTTATGTTTCAAATTTTGGAGAAGGGAATTACCGTTACGTATGGAGTTTACTATACATAAGAGTAATTATCCTATAAAGTTGAGATTCTTAAATATGGGTTACCCATTCATAAAAGTAACATTCACACAAAGACAAAAACTTACGCTTATGTATGGCCCAATCATAGCCTATGATATACATAATATTGTAACTATGAGCCAGTGCTCTATTTTCACGTAACCTTAATTTTAGTAATAGATTATGATATCACCTATACCATAGTTTATGAAACAAAATAAAACCATGAGTATATATTTATCATAAATTACTAAATACAGCATCCATTCCCTATAACTATGAAAAAAATATTTATGATATATTTTATCGTTAATTCCCAGACAGATTATGATTCACATGTTCTTCATAAAATAAGCCAACTAGCATTTTAATTCATTGATAAACATGTATTTGATACCACTTATGGGTTTTATAGGATCACCATATGTTCTACACAGTGTAAGAAACCCATATTAATACTTGTTCTATCATTAACAAAACCAACTTGTAATATAAAGAGCATAAATAAATAGATGTTCCTTTATCACAGTAAACTCTATATTATACTATTTGATAGAGTATGGTTGATTGAGATCACTATGATATAACCAAATTAGTATTACCTCCAAAGGTGCTACACTAGCCACTAGGAACCTCATTTATAATTAGAGTACCCCCAAACACCAAAGGTGTGCTAGAACTTTCTTTGGGAAGATGAATAGTGAACAAGGGGGAAGAGAATGGTTCTACTATGCCTAGATTTTCAAAAAAAATCCCCACTAGTAACCCTCTTATTTTGATAGTTAATGTGGGTAGTTATCCCCCAAAATCCCACCTCTAATAGGCCATGGGTTGGAAACTACCACCAAGGGTATCATACACACAAATGGGAGGCATTACTCTCAATAAAATTAGGAATAAAAGAAACATCTAGAAACCAAATCCATCATATAAATAAATAGTAAAATGACATAATCCCGATATATGATATTCCATACAACATAGAAGAAAAACTAAAAAATTAATAACCACTCCTCTGGAAATGACCATGAACTCCAGTAGCTCACATACAGCCACACAAGGTAGTATCATGGGTGATTTTAATGCCATTCTAAATTCAAGCGATAAATTAGGGCCTTCTCATGCTTCTATTTCCATGATATATTTTAAAGCCTCAATAGATGACAAAAATCCCATTGAAATCAATCTCAATAGTGTAAAATACACTAGGTATAGAAGACACTACAACAAATTAGTAGCCTCAAAATTGGATAGAGCCTTCATGAATGTCCCCGCTCTAGATAAATGGGACACTATTTATAGTATTACTCTTCACAGTCTAAACTCTGATCACCATCCCATCTTGTTCAGTGTCTCCACCAAAGACATGAAACCCCATTTTCCTTTTAGATTTAACAATGCTTGGTTCTCTGATTATGATTTCTCTCATATTATTCAAAATTATTGGTCCTAAATGTCTTGTAACAATAGTTTCCCTAACTATAATCTAAAATTAAAACATCTAAAACAGACTTTAAAAAATTAGTGTAGCTCTAAAGCCAAACAAATTAATAATGAAATCATGATTCAAGAGAATGATCTAAATAATCTGTAAAACTCAAACACAAACTATGACCTTAACACTGATCCTACTCAAGAAGTAAACATTGCGGTCAAACTTAACTCCTTTATCATGTTCAAAGAAAATATTAGATAACAAATGTTTAAATCTAAATGGTTAACAGATAGTGATCGAAATACTAAATTCTACAATTCGCTTCAAAGAATCAGAAAATCCTACAAGTCGTTAACCTTTTTAATGGATGGGGACAAGCTTCTTGACAATAAGGATGAAATCTATCATCATGTTGTCTCCTACTATGAAACCATTTTCAATGGTCCTGATATAAACAAAGACCTCCTACCTGATTTCATTCCCCTAGTGATCACTGATGAGGAAAACTCCTTTCTTCTCAGCACTCTGCTGGATCACAAAATCAAAGACATTGTCTTTGGTCTTAACCCCGATAGTGCTCCGGGTCCTGATGGCTTCAATAATGGTTTCTTAAAACATTATTGGGATGTGATTTAGATTGACATCTATAAACTTATAAAAACCTTCTTCACCAATGGGGTTCTCCCTCACACTCTGAATGCCCAATTTCTCACCTTGATCCTGAAAGTGGATAATTCCTCTGAGATCCATCTATTTAGACCTATTGCTCATATCAACACTCTTTTTAAAATAATCACCAAAATCATTTCAAATAGACTTTCCACTATCATGGATAAAATTGTCTCTTGGAACCAATTTGGTTTTATAAAGGGTAGATCCATTCAATACTACATTTGTCTTTCCTCCGAGTGTGTCAATAATTTGACTAAAACTAACATAGGTGGCAACATAGCTATTAAACTTGACATCATAAAAGATTTCGACACCATGGACTAGAGTTTTCTCATCAAAGTCCTCCAAGGGTATGGTTTTAACACCTCTTTTATTACTACAATTAGAACCCTCTTCAACTCGGTGTCTATCTCCATTCTGATCAATGGTTCACCTAAGGGATACTTTAAATGCACCAAAGGTGTCAGGAAAGGTGACCCCCTATATTCCATTATCTTCTCGATAGTAGAAGACTACCTTAGTCGTCTGATCAATTTTCTGGTGGACCAGAACAAGTTAAATCCCATAAATGTCTCTAGGAACGTTAATGTTCCTACTCATCTTTTTTATTCTAATGACATCATCCTTTTCCTTCAAGGGGATAAAACAAACATTATTAATCTCAAAAATGCACTCTCACACTATGAAGAAGTTTTTGTTCAAACCATTAGTTGGAATAAATATTGCATTTTCTTTGGGAAGAATTTCCCTCCCAGCAGAAAATGTAACATAATCAGTGATCTAGGTCTAAAAGAAGGTATACTCCCTTTCACTTATCTTTGTGTTCCCATTTTTTGGGGTAGACCCAAATCCTATCACTTTGCGACTACTGTTGACCAAGTTCTAACTCAACTATATTCTTGTAAAGGTAAATCTCTATCTATGGCAGGTAGGACTTGCCTTATTAAATCCACTATTATCTCCAAGATGGTTTACTCCATGATGGTCTATAATTGGCCAGCTGGTCTCTTTATAAAAATGAACACCACCATAAAGAACTTCATTTGGACTGGTAGTATTCTGGAAAGAAAACGGGTGACTGTTCAATGATCAAATTTTTGCAATCCCATTGAAAATAGTCGTATGGGGATAAAAAATATCAAATACTTTAACGAAGCCCTTAAATCTAGACTCACTTAGAATCTTTTTCATAATACTTCTAAAGATATTACCTTTCTCAAAAATAGGTTTCATGAAAAACATAAAACAGGAAATAAAAATTTCATTAATTCATCAATCTGGCCTTCCATAAAATGCTCCTTCGCCAATATTATGAATAACTTCAAATGGATGGTATCCAGAGACTCCTCCCTGAAATTATGGTTGGATAACAGGACTGGCATGCGACTAATCTCCATGATATCTCCTGATCAAACACATAATAATATCAATAGCTCTATCAATTTCATTATTAATTCTCAACATGACCACCTTCCTAACACAATCCTAAATTTCATTGAAAATTACCCTTTCGCTCACACTATTGATTTCTTAACTTGGGAACCTACACACAATGGTATGATTAACTCAAAAAATTTATACAATCACTACTTATATAACTCTAAAAGTTATTATAGTTGGTTAAAACACTTCATAAACCCTTGGATAAAACCTTCGAGATTCAACCTCATTTGGCGTCTTGCCCACAATAGAGTTCCCACTGAAAATTGCCTCCAATATTTTGGCATTCAACTTTTCTCTAAGTGAAAAATCTATAATCAACACTGAGAAGATTTTAATCATCTCTTTCTCTCTTGTGTTACTATTTCTGCTCTTTGGAACTATATTCTTGACATATTTGATTACAGATGGCTGATTTTTGATTCCATCAAACCTCAACTTAAAAAATGTGCAGAAATGGAAGGCACTCATCAAATTAAGAACCTCTTCCTTATTGTAGTTGCTAAGCTACATCATGTGATTTGGTATGATCAAAATGCTATTATTCATAACAATTACTCATTTACTAAAAATGCAGGTCAAATGAAGATCCTCACGGCTATACATGAAGTTGCCTCGATTCAAAAGGGGCATTGTCACAACACCATGCATGACTTTAGGATCCTAAAGCGTCTAAGGATTAAAGTCAATTTCTTTTAGTCACATCACACACTGGAGGTGTTCTAGAGAGTCCCACTACCTGTACAGATCAAGATCAATATTGATGGTGCCACCAAGGGAAATACGGGGCCGGTAGGGTGTGGTGCAGTCTTCATGAATCACCTCGGTGAGGTACTTGGATGCTTCATGGGTAAATGTGGCATTTCCACCTCCCTCTAAAGAGAGATGATGGGTTTGATACATATTATTTCCTTTACCAAGCTCTTTCGTTGGAACAACCTTTGGATTCAAAGTGACTCGATGACTACCATTCAAGAAATTTGGAATGTCATAACTCATCTTTCTTGGCCGATTACTACCAAATGGATGGATTGCATTCGTTTTCTTATCAATCTTAGCTATATCATCACACATGATTATCGAGAATCAAACATGGTTGTAGATGGTCTTGCCAACATGGGAGTAAATCAGAACATTACCTGGTGCGAAGACCTTCCAACTGCTCTTATTTCATTTCATGAAAAATTTTGTAATATGATCCCATTTTTTAGACTCTTGTAACCTTTCTTTTTTTAAAATAATATTTGTGATTTGGTCATTTTTTTCCAAGGCATCACCTTTTTAAAAAAAAATAAACTCGATCACCCACTCTCACCTACTAAGTTGAAAAATAGTTTATATATACATAGGGTGATAATATAAGTATACTAAGTAGGATCCTCCCTAAATCCTATCATGTAAATGTGGAAGATTCATACTAAACCCCTAGTGAATAAATAGGTAAACTAACTCCTTTCCTAATCAGGTATAATAAATTCCCATACTTGCCAAGTCTTGTTCACTAAGTAATTCATAGAATATGGTAATATCATATCAAGAGAATATATATATATATATATATATATATAAGAGGATACCCCACTATAATTTTCCAATTGAACCAGTCACCCTAAACCCCAATGCCTCATTTCATGGAACTCCCATTTTTTCTAAGTCATCCTCTAATGTGGGTTAGGCATTGGCCCTCCCTACCTTGGTCCTATGTAGGGACCAACATCTCATACTATAATCAGACCATATATCCCCATAGTCATCACATACCACAACCCATGTAGCTCATTGCATCCACATCATCAACACATCTCATAACCAAGTAGTAAGTTCAAAATCTACCACATCCTACCCACCCTACACTACACCTTAATCCATTACAACCTATTTATGAGTACACCTCTAATAAATATAGCTATTACAACTGAAATAAAAAATATATTTTATAACCTAAATATTTTATAGACCACATATACAAGTACAATGTAACTGATATCCATCACATCCCATATGAGCATATACCCTATAACAGTATGTCATCGTAACCCATGTATATCTACATCAACTGTCTTCCTAGAGGAGAGAGTGGAGTAGGGGAGTAGTCATCCATATGATCCCTTTACAATACATTAGGAAACAACCAGAACTCAAGGCTACAATGGGCATCATCCACCCCCACAGAATCAGGTGGTAGAGCATAATAAATCATAGAAGATAATGATATTGTTATCACACAACCAAACTAGAGGAAACTACCTACCCTATACTAAATTTTTAGCTATATCCAATAAGTAATCCGAGATTCTATTTCTAGGACTAAACTATTAAATATCTAATCACATAATCATCAAAGGTTCCTCTTTTTATTTATTAAGTAATTTTCCAGTTACTGTTCCCTTTATAAACCCATAAAATTTTATGGTTAATTTATTTCATAATCATCTAAATCCAAATGCATTTAGATTCATTATTATTTCAATTCCATATATCATTAGCATGAACTCAAGAATTTCCAAAACACTTAATGGTTTTCATTAGAATTATCATTTCATAATAAAAAACCCCTTCCCATGGCTTCAATCATAATTAAAGTACCAATACATATCTCAGATATTCTAATACTTGACCTAGATAATATCTATGGGAGATATAAATGAATGAAATAGGCAACTGCATCAACAAAAAATCAACATGGCAGCAAGATTAAGCCAAATAAAAAATGGAAAATCCCATATATTAAATCAAACAATCTATCTTGTTGTCCACCTCATCACATAGAATGTAGTTGGAAATCCTCTCTTTCAACATATTCCATCAATATTGGTGTCATCCCATACACCCCAATCATTGTCACAACCTAGTCAATCTAGCTATTCCCTCATCAAATAAATTAAGTGTATTAGGTTCCATATAAAAATATGGAAAGGATATAGATAATCACATGGTGGTAATAATAATTTAAAAACATTAATTTTAATAAAAAACTAAAGACATTTTAATATTTCACACGAGAAAAACACAATTTAAGATTGACTTTATAAACAACCTTAAACATTCAATTCTAGCATCCAACATCATTTCTCATTTACTATATTTGATGACTAATTCATTATGTTTAGGTTTAAGTAAAAAAATAAACCAATTAAAAATTATCTAACAACTTTCAATCCATCTAATAAACATAATCAAATAAATTCTTCATCTTGTAAAGTAATTCCAAGAAATAAATAATAAGTTCATGGAATATCACAATCATTATCTCATATAATTTTCAAACTTGATTATATTCATCCCTTTTACCAACTTAATTTTGTTAATTCAGTCATGAGAAAATTTATCACAATATTAAATATAATTTAACACTCATAAAGAATCTATAACATCCTAATAAACATGCTCGAAATGTGTTTATTCTTTTTACACCGTATATAAAGGTTGAATAACTCAATATATTCTCTAGTTAACTTATCATTATAAATTCAAGTTTTTTATCTAGATTATAAGAACACATGATATTAGAGGATGAAAAAATAAAAATATAGCACATACAATCCAAACTAATAAGTAAATAACATAAATCAATAACAAAATATAGTAAGTTCACATGAAACCTTTTCCTTTTCATATTTGTATTATCCATGTTAGTATCTTCATTAATTTGATCACACCATTTATCCAATGAAGAATAGATCATGATAATTCTATGATTACATGTAAAATAAAATAAAATATAGGTAATATATCTCATACCTCAAATTATCAGCTGGATAGAATCACTACACTTGATCAGGAAGGAGAGAGATATAGAGAGATCTCTCATTATCCGGAATTGTTAAGGACTTCAACTTAAATCGCATCAACCTAACATGAAATTTTGATGGATTAAAATTCACCAAGGAGTTCTCATGAACTCTAAGAGAGAGACTACGGTCATTCATAGATTGAAGGAAAATAAGGAGGAAGAAATGGGAGAGAGAGAGAGAGAGAGACCACATAAAATGCAAACAACGGAGAGGCGAACCAATCCATCCTAATTCGACACAAAAAAGGGGAGGATTGTGGTGATCAAAAGCTTCATGTTTTAATATTTATTAAATAGTATCCATTAAACTTACTAATATGGAAAACAAGATATAAAAATCTACTACATTATAGGTGTGGTTATATTTTACAAAATTTTCAATATTAAATTCATGTGTTCTAATTATTTAAATTATAAAATTATGATTCAATGATTTTAAGTATTTATTTTCAATGATTTTTAGGTTGAATTACATATTTTATTAATAAAAATTGAGTTGCAGATGAGTCTAGGAATAATGAGAAGATTTTCTCAAACAAAGGATTTCCCTTATGTAGGATCACCCTTACATGAAGACCTTGACATGAGATTAAGCTTACCCTGATGTGAGCTTGGGTTCACCCTCACATAATTAAACCATAACATGAGGTACATAACCCTTACCAAAGACATGATATACTTTGATGCTAGCTTTAAGAAACTTATAGTACCTTTACAAAAAGACTGTGATCTTTTCCTTCACACAACTCTACCCTAACTTAAGGAGGATTTGGCCCGTATACGAGATAAAAACTGGATTACCAATAAAAAACTCAATAACTACCTTTATAAAGTGAAGTAAAAAAACCTAGATTACCATTATGTGAAGTTCAAAACTATATTTATATAGTGAAGGAAATATAAGGCTTACCCTTACACAAATAAGGGAAAAGGGGGATATGTAAGGGTAAAGGGGTTTACCTTCAAGTGTGGAGGGGGTACTGCATCAGGGTAGAATTAAATTTAAAATAATTAAATTTTAATTAAATAAACCTATAAATAAAAAATAAAAAAGGACTCTAAACACGCTATTGTTACCTCCAAGACTTAGTAAAATTCAAAGGGAGGGATTTATAAATCTGGGCTCTTACATCTGATACTGTCACACTCACTCAACTAGGGATTCACATAGGTGATTTTTATTCAATTAAGGGAGTTGAGCGTCGACTTCTGACTCTTATAACTCTTCATATGTTAAAATAATGTATTCCCATTGGTATATGATGATATAATGGCTTAAAATGATTAGGATTTATTTTTATAGCCATAAATGAATCATCTTAATGATTTATAACCAAAGGAAAACATAGTGGAAGATGTGGTGATGGATAAGCACTCGATATCACATATCACTTATCTATCATACACTATGATAGATACCAGTCGTACGATATTATAGAATCATATATATGCCTATATCACTTGTTAAAACTTATAGATATCATAAAATATGATATCCCTATTTTATTTTATTTCTAACACTTAAGACACCAAAAATTAAAATCATTTTATCTATCAAATCTATCAACTTAATACTTCATAAGAGATATTATTTAAAGTTATCACAATATCTAATAATAATTTTTGGGGTAGAGAACTTGTGAAAGTAATAATTTCTTTAATATAAAAGAAAATGAGAAGCATGTTTAATAAAATTATTTAAACCAAAAGAAAGCATGAAAATTGGAAGATATTTGGTGAAAAAAACATAAAACAACATAAATAGAAAGAAAAGGTAATAACACAAGGATACAATGTGTTTAATACCACTTTGAACTTACTTTCATAATGCGAACACCATCTCATAAGAATTGTATTATTCAAGAAAAAACATGCAAGCTATAAATAAAGATGAGAAAGCATAAAAGAAACACACATGACCAGAGAAGCTATCCAAGAATCAAGTTATTACAGCTCTAGGACTTGTGATGAAATCAATTCAAGGATGCATAATATACGTTCATCCTATAAATACTCACACAACACACCAAAATTAAGCTAACATAATAAAATAAATAGTAGAGGCAACCAAAATCAGGAGCATACTTACTAGACTAGGTTTCGTTACCAAGAACTGGGTTTCAACTTGAAGATGATGAATCTGTAATGTTAAAGGTCCACTCTGTGTTGGGATTATCCTTCTACAAGATCCCAAGGGGTGAAATACTCCATTGGAACCAAACTCCAAATTAATAATCCTATTAGAATATAAATTTAGAGCTCCATGATATATCCCACTACTAGAACAAATGGATACATCCAGTCACCCATACCCATGGTCATCCTGGACCGTGGATATAGGCCATCTATATACATGATTGAAAAAATGGTAGTATATATAGGGGATCTATATCTATAGTAAAATGTGCTCATGGATATATCTCAGCCCGTGAAAATCTGCAAAATGATTATTTTTTCATAAAGGATGCGGTAAAGGACTACAGCCATGGTCCAAATAGACAGTGGTTATAGGACTTTCCCATGAAACCTATGGCCATTGGTGATGTGGACCATGATCGTGGGTTCTAGGTTCCACCTTAAATTTTTTGAATTATAATTATTATAATTATATAAAATTATACACACATATGAACATACATATATATTTGTATATATTTATACATATAATTCATTTCATCTTAGTGGTAAAATCATAGATGAATTATAGAAGAGGTCTTGGGATCAAATCTCACCATTTTGTTTAATTTTTCAAATGATATGGCCATGTTAATGAAAAGTGGTCATAGGTAACTATGGAAATTTTCCTCCAATGTTTATTGAGACCCTATGTACATGGTTACAAATTTTAGATATAGGGTCCCTTAATAGAGGCTATTGAAATGGTGATAGGGGCGACATGCATCCTAAAAATGGTTATAAACTATAGCCATGGTCAATTGGTATTTATCCATGGTCATTGATCTAAGGCGTATCTAGAAGACTATAGTCAAATAGAAGGATCATGAAGATCAGTTATGTAACAAATTCAAACATCCAATATGGGAATGCAGTGAAGCATCAGTGGATGCTAAGGAAAGTATAAGGATCATGACTGATTTTGAGAGACATAAATCACATGAATAAAATACACCAAGCCACTATGAATATTGTTAGATCAACTTTATCAATGGCATATATCATTCCAGGATGAAAAGTCACGAGATTTTGGGAGAATAGAGTGAGGAAAACTGGTTAATGCCAAAAGTCTGCCCCCAAAAATGACATAGGTCAATAAATGGTCTAAAAGAACCCATGGAGGAAAAACCCATTTGGAGTAAGAAAATATAAAAATATAATCAATATATAATTTATAATTTATATAACAACCTGTTACTATTTCAGGTATTCCTAAACCCACTTGTTTTAAATTATTAATATCTTAAGTGGAAAAAAATGATTTATCAGTGAATTTTCGATAAATCTGTTAAATACCTTAAATTCTATTTAATATCTTAGAATGTTCAATTAAATATATTTTTTTGGTGTTCGATACTAATTTATTGTTATTTTTCCAAGGCTCAAAAAGGCTCAGTGAAGATGGAATAAAAATATTAAATATAATATTTTTTTTAAAATTCACACTTTTTGTTCAAAATAATTGAATAATTCCAAAATGGTGCATCGTATTAGAAATCTTAGACCACTGTTATGTCCAAAGTATGTTGATTACTCTAAAAGGGTTATAACATTTGAAGGCTCTGGAAATTTGGATGCCTTGCTCATGAGTTAAAGTTATTAAATAATGTATAATATATTATTTATTAAAAATGATTAAATATATCCAAAACGGTGTGACATATGGGAAATCTGAGACCACTCTTGGGTCCATAATGGGGGTTTTACACTATATGGGGTATAACATTTGTAAGCATCGAGTGTTTAGACGTCTCGCTCACAAAAATAACCCTTTCTATTTTAATTAATCATTTATTCCTATTTTTAAATAATAAATCATTAATATCTCTCAAACGGTGTGTTCTGTGAGAAATTTGAGACCAATATTGGATCTAGAATGAGGTGTTTACCCTAGGTAATATATAACATTCATGAGCAACGGGTATTTGGTTTGGTCACTTATAATTTTTTATGTTATTTAATAATTATATTAAATAATTGATATTATTAATTTCATTTAATTATTAAATTAATTCTGAAAATTAGATTCATTGTTCACTCATCTTCAAAAAACTCCTAACTCCATTTTTGATGGTTCATGGATTAAAAAACACCATTTATCAACTATTTTCACCAGTTATTAATTGAAAAGTATTAATTGGGTAAAATTAAATGATCCATACTTAGTTTTTGGATGAATCATTCATTAAATCAGGTGTTCCATTTTGAGTTATTTAATGCATCATTTTTTAGGGTTTTAAATATTAGAACCGTAAAATCCTTAGATTGGGTTGTTTACTTCAATTTTTCATAGCCTTGGAACCCCTCAAAGGTGCGGCTATTAACTTTATTCATCCAGAGTCCTTCGATTCGAGTGTGCGACACATATTCTCATGCCCCCTCATACATAGTTTTGTTTATTTTAATTTCGATTTATTTAATTTCTTTATCTTATTTTATTTATTTTCACCCTCCATCACAATTGTAAAAAAAATTTAAACCTTAATTATATCAAAATAGTTCATGTGAGATTACCAAAAGATATTTTTTAAAAATAAATTATCAAAAGATATATATATATATACATATATATTGATAATAATATCATGTGCTTAAGGATAATATATTTAGATAAATTTATTAACATATAATTTCATGGATTATGAAAGGATAATTTTAATGTAATTATCACATGGCTTGATTATCAAAATTATCATAGGACAATAATATTAATTAAAAAATTATAATTATTAATATTATAAAATGATAATTTATTGAAATTATCAACAGTTAGTTGTTGAATAAATAATCACTAAATAAATGCAAAGTTTTATTAAACGATAATAGCATTATCAAATGATATTTTGATGTGTGTGTGTGAACAAAAATATTTGTACATATATATATTTTTTTTAAATATGTGGAATACCATCTTTGTTCTCAAATTATTTTAGGGATATAATTATCAAATGATATTTATAATTATTAATATAGATATTTCTTTAGATTACATGCAATAACATAAAACTACAATCTAGAGATTATCTAGGATAGAGAATGTATTATCGCATGCGAAATTTTATTTCAAAATAAAATAACTTGCATTGGTTCTAGGACTCCTCGACAAACATCGAACCTTGGTGTGTAAACGCTTATGATATTAAGGTCGTGAGGATGTGTATTGAAACACACAAGATGGTTTATTATTACTGTAGACATCGGCGACCTTGAGGTCGGTGGTTCCATCTTAATTAGCCAAAAAAATGATTAACCTTGAATTTTTTAATTTATTTCAATTGATGATTTAAATTGTTGAATTTAAATTGGTGTTTTTATGGAAATGTATTCAATTAAATTATTGAATTTAATTGTTTGAATGAGTCATGAAATGATGGAGTTGGTTTTGAATGGATTTAAAACATGTGAAAATGGCTTAAAATGTTTTGATAAAATCTCATTGGTTTTATCGTGAAAATGAGGCATGTTTTTTATTTAAACCCATTTTAGTTCTGAATGTAAAATTGGAATAGAAATAAAATAATGGGATTTAATTTTATTTTTAAGCAGTCTTAAAATAAATTTACCATCATTGATTATGTAAGATCACATGCAATCCTTAGGTAGTTAGTGAGTTATTTGGACACACTCTATGTTATTACAATGTTCTAAAACATATATGTAGTAGGTCACATCCCCAATGGGTTGGTGACAAGTCTTCTTTGGCCAATGTCATTGGGATGTGTGTATACAAATTTT
This sequence comes from Viscum album, assembly GCA_963277665.1. Lineage (NCBI taxonomy): Eukaryota > Viridiplantae > Streptophyta > Magnoliopsida > Santalales > Viscaceae > Viscum > Viscum album. Next base: position 268,459,480 of record OY728158.1, read on the forward strand.
GTTGAGTTCATATAGAGAGTGTAGAGTCCTATAGACAGAAATATTGCCGTACCTATTTGGCATATGACCATGTTACTCGCTTGTTATTTATATTTGAGATATAAATATATGATAGTGTTTTAAATTTCTTTACATGCCTTCTGAATTTACATAAACGGTTTTATGTAACTGTTTTTATTTAAGCCATTTTTTTAGTAAAAATCAATCATTTGTAAAATCAATGCTTAAAATATTTATTTCCATCATTTGAGATGTATAGAATGATTTGATTAATTATTCATTAAATTGTCAAAACTGTTTATATTTTAAAATTGAAATCACTTTCTTGTTTAATCTATTATTCGCATATGTTATGGAATCCTTGGTGAAATCCTACTGGTCTTTTTAACTCACACCCTACTTTTACCTTTGGGTGTTAGTAGAATTCCTTCTTCAATGTTCGAACAAGTGGAAAGGATCACTTATAGGTGGATCCAGTTATTGACCCTCGATCTGGGTGAGTTGTATCCTCCAAGACTTGGGTTTTGTTTCCCTGTTTTCATACTTGGGTTGTAATAATTTGGGATTTTTATGCCTTATTATATTCTTGTACTGCATCCCCAATAGAGTTTCTTTTGTTATGCATACTGCCTTGTTTTCTTTTGCTTTTTCATTCTTGTATAAAAATCATTCCCACTTGTATGTTGTATGACTCCAAGTGCTAGTCATCAACCCGTGGGGATCTGGAACACACTTCAGGCTATGTAAGGGCTGGCTCAGTTATCAGGTTATGAGGGTACCTGGGCTGGTTTTTTACAATTTACATAAACAATTACAACAATTTTCATGAAATTATAAACAAATATAACATTAAAATTATCCCGTGACATAAAAAATGAATACAATCAATTTAATGTGTAACAAACAAACCAATACATTATAATTTCTAGCACATTTTTATCAACACGGAATCCTTTCACTATTCTCTTTCATTAAAATGATCAAAATCCTCCTTGAACCCCCAAGGAAAAGGGAATGATCCTTATATTTAAAATTTTGGAAAAAGGAATTACTTTTACGTATGGGGTTTCCCATATATAAGATTCATTATCCCCTAAAGTCAAGACTCTTATGTATGGGTTCCTGGCATAAAGTTAACCTTCTCTGAGAGGCATAAACTTACTCTTATGTATGGTCAATTTGTAACCTATGATAATGTTATATCATAACTAAGACTCGATGATCTATTTTCAAACGACCCTAGTTTAAGTCAAATCTTATGGTATCACCTATATCTAAGCTTCTAAAACAAAACATAGCCATGGGTTTAGATGTATCATAATTTATGATATGAACCATTCATACCTAATGACTAAGAAAAAAATTATGATATACTATATCGCAAAGCCACAAGAAGATTATGATACACATGTTCTTTATAAAATAAGATAAATAACATATTTATTTATTGATAAATGTGGCCTTGATGCCACTTATTGGTTTTATAGGATCACCATATGATCCATATAGTGGAATAACCCCATAATAATGCTAAATATATCATCAAAATAATCAAAATGTAATATAAAGAACATAAATAAAAAGGTGTACCTTTATCATAGAAAACTCAATCTTCTAATATTTTAGGGAGTATGCTTGATTGATATCTCCAATAAACAACAGAATAATTCTCGCCTCTATAGGTGGTACACCATCCACTAATATCCTTGTTCATAACAAGAGGACCCCCAAACATTAAAGGTGTGATAGCACTTTCTTCATGAAGATAAATGGTGAAAAGGGAAGAATATTGAGCTTCAGATATGTCTAGATAGACACCCAATTATGGAATTATAACCCTAAATATAGGATCTTTTAATCCAATGAAGTGATTTGAGCATTGACTTCTAACTATTGTAAGTAACCATATGTTACAATAATATAGGACCATTGGTATATGATCATTTGTGAACTTAAAACAATAATGACCTATTTGTGTAGCCATAAATGAATCATTTTAATGATTCATAACTAAAGGAAACCATAGAGGAAGACATGGGAGTGGATAAGCACTCAATATTTCATATCATTTATCTATCATACACTATGATAAATGTCAATCATATGCTATGATAGAATCATCTATATGCCCATATCACTAGTTAGAACTTAGGGATATAATAAAATACAATATCTCTATTTTAGTGAATTTATAACACTTAAGATTACATAAATTAAAATAATTCTATCTATCAAAATTCTCAACTTCGTACTTTACAAGAGAAATTATTAAACTTATCACAATCCATGATAATAATTTTTGGTGGACAGAACCTGTCAAAGTCATAATTTTGACTTAATAGAGGTATATTGGATACGTGTTTAATAACATTATTCAAAGAAAAATAAAACCCAAAGAGAAAAACTGAGTCGATGAAAACAAAATAAGTAACACCATAAGTAGGAAAACGTAGAGAAAAGAAATAACACAAGTATATTATGTGATTTAACCTTCTTTGGTTCTATGTTCATGATAAAGAAACCTTATCACAATAATTTTATTATGAAAAAATGAGCATGTGATCTACAAAAAAATATGATAATACATGAGAGAAATACACAAAAACCCAAAGAAACTAGTTGAGAATCAATTTATTGCACCTCTATGACTTGTTATGAACTCGTGTTGAGGATGAGATGTGTAATTTAATCCTCTATGGACTCATATGATATCCCCAAGGGAATAAAAATAATATAATACAAAATCATAGACAAAGAAAGATATGAGCATACTTACACGACCATCTTCTAATACTAAGAATCGGATTTTATGATAAAGATGATGAATCTGCAATGTTAAAGGTCCATTGTGCATAGTGATTCTCTTCCTACGAGATCATAAGGAGTGAACTCCTCTATAAGAAACCAAAATCTGAAGGAAAAAATCATGGTGGAACAATGATGAAGAGCTCTAGGATACCTCCTCCTCTTCTGATCACTCTCAGACTCTCTTTAGGTTTTCTGTCATATGTTGTGAGAACTAGGAAGTCGGAATACCAAATTCAAGTGTACAATGTCATGTCAAGAAAATGAATATGTGAGATTCAATATAATCTATTATTTATCATTACACATTAGTTGAATCGATGCATGTGTTGAGTGGTGTGACAATCTTGATGATCAGAGGTGCATGTGTGCGGATAGAGTTGAACAGAAGGATCACAAAGATCAACCATGTAAAAAATTCAAATATATGGTCTGGGAATGGGGTGGTAGAAAAGAAAAGAATCAAGGCCACTATCAAGGGCCAAAAATCACATGGATAAAACACACCGAGCCACCCTGAGTGTTGTTGGAAAAATTTTATCAATAGTGTATATCTCACCAGTATGAAAATTCTATGGATTATAAGAGAACAAGCTATGGAAAACCAGCCAATGCCAAAATCCCACCCCCCCCCCAAAAAAAATTTCACGGGGTATTAGATGGTATAAAATCTATAGGTTATATTAATAGTGGAATTATCCTTTCCTGGTATGAAAAAATTGAATTTTAGTAAAAAATATTGTGGAATCATTACTTTACAAGATCAAAACATCATGTCCAATGAAAACAGTAGATTACTTGACTATATTAAAATTCTAGATCCAAAAGAGAAGGATCTTTACAAGTAATTTATAATTAACTTCTAATCAGATATATAATTACCTTAACTCATAATTATATTTTCATTAATGATGAGTGGAATAGATCTTGTCACACTATTGTTGCACTACCATATCCAAGTATAGAATCACTCTATTAGTGATCCACATGTACACCACAACCTCTGAAAAATGTTGTATAATCATCAGGTGCCAACATGGTTGATCCTGATTGCTTTCATTATTCATGGTTGATCACAGTAGAATTTTTCTCGATAGAGGAAGACCTCATGATGATTTCTCATTATCTTGAGGGAGTAGGGGAAGAGAGCACTCTAGTTATATTGATCTCTCTCTAAGGCTTGATAGAGTCTCACTCAATCTGTTGTGCGTACCAATTGTGTTTTTTAGGAAATATATATAATTATATATTTATTATAACAGGTTTAGGTTTGTAAAATTGAAAACTAAAAACTTTTTGTGTTTATAATTATTAATTGACCCCATATCAAATAATAATAACATTATTATTATTATTAATCGCTTGACATGTGAAACACCTTTAAGAATATATAAATACCATTAATATTATTTCCAATCGAACCATTAGACTCATTCCTCTTTCCCTCATCGATATTTACCGATCCATGAATTATGGATATTTAATAAATAAACTTCACTTCATTAATCTATGATAAATATAATAAATATTATATTTACTAAACTTGAAAATAAATATTTATTATTACTATTTAACCCACTTATTCATTTGAATAACTTGTGATTTAATTATGGAAATCAATTAAACCCAAATAAATATTATTTATTCTAACTTGTTAAATCAAATACTAGAAGTTAACTAGGACTATGGATATACTTAATGTGTGACCATCTTGGCCTCTTTCTCAGTGGAATTAGGCATAACTACCTAATGTCCGAGGTTGGCCTCTAGCAACACACCAAGTAATCCATAGAAAAAGAAGTTAACATTTTAATGACATCTAACCTCATATGAACATTTACTATTTCATATAATCCCTTTATCATAATATCTATAATCATGTAGGTTGTATGCCAGTTTCATTAACATATATGCTCGATGCCTCTTTCTTTATATTTTTAGAAATAAACTATCCCACTGAATACCATGGCCATGAAGTTATATAGGTAGTTTCATTCCCATAAAAGGGCTTAAGATATCAACTTATTTCTAGGAATATAAGGAATAAATCTTTTCCTTCATTATCCATTAATGAAATATCACACGTGAAGCACCAAACACATCCTACTTCACCATGAATATATATCGTCATATTTTTCTTCAATACACCAAAGTACATGTGTCGTGATAACCATTAATGATAATTTTAAAACCGAAGGATCAGTGCACACATCAATAGATTGGAACATCCAAGGAAACATGGAAATGTGGATTTACTATTAATGGGTATGTTCTCATAAACCCCTATCTAAGAGATTACCAAGGGTAAACACCATGATAAGGAATCTCAATATCTTATGAACCTCATAACCCTGATATCCTATATTTTCAATATCCCATTAGAAAATATCAATTGTTTATAGAATAAGGTTCAAGAATAATTATGTGGCAGTACTAGGATCTCATCGTAATAGGTAACTACTATGACCTTTCAGCATGACATATAATATAAGGACATTATCACATAAAAATAATATACATAATAACAATCATGATTTGATAAGAAAACTTTTTTAATAATAAAAACATGTAATCAAGTACTAAACAAGTTGGTTCTAGGGAACCAAATCCAATAGACTCCCACTTGCACTAAATCCAACTAAAAACAGCTTTAAGTCCACTATCTCTCACATGATACTCAAGATTAAGCTGAGATAAATACTTCATTAAAGGGTATTCCACATTTTTATCCATTTTTAATTTTCTCACAACAAATTAACCTCATTGTTAAAAATACCTCAATAGATGTAACTTCCAAAGTTTGTGCTTTATCCTTTGGTGTGTCCTTGTCTATTTAGAGAGAGTAATTGCTATAGTGTTATAATAGTAAGTTGTGATAGGATATTTACTACTAGGTATCATATCAAGATCTTGGAGAAAGTTTTGAATATTAATTTATTCCATGGATACATCATAATCCATAGTATACTCAGACTTTACTATAGAATCGGTGAAAACTGGACACTTTGAACTCTTCTAGCTCATAGCTCCTCCATTGAGACAAAATACATATCCATACAACATCTTCATATCATTATCATCTGTATAAAAAATAACATTTGTATAACCCCTGATGACTAGTTCTTTATCTTCTCTATGCTCTATAAATATATCTTTAGTATGCTTTAGATACTTAAGGATAGCCTTAATAGTATTCCAATGTTGTTCACCTGGATCTTCTTGATATATTCCTACCATGATAAAAGAATAGGAAACATCAAGCCTCAAAAATAATATGGAATACATGATAGATCATTTCATAGAAGCGTATAATATCTTACTCATTATCTCTCTTTCATCTTGTGTCTGAGGACACATTTTCTTGGTAATATGTATACCATGTGATACTAGAACCAATACCCACTTGGATTTTTCTATAATGAACCTCTTTAGTATCTGGTCAATATATTTATATTTACTTAGTCCAACAATCCTCTTAGATCTATCATGCATGATCTTGATCACTAGAATATAGGTTATTTCACCAATGACCTTCACGGAAAATCACTTTCTCAACTATGCCTTAGCCTCTTGTAAGGATTCTATATCATGTTTAATTAGTTATATGTCATCAATATATACTACTATTAAAAAAAATATAGTCCCACTAAACTTCTTGTAAACACATGGATCACATTCATTCTTAATGAAACCAAATTCTTTTATGGATTCAGCAAATCAAATATTCCATTACCTAGATTCTTTCTTTAATCCATAAATGGATATCTATAACTTGAATACCTTGGGGAATTTTTAGGAGTCACAAACCCTTCTAGTTATGTCATGTATACATCCTCTTTAAGATCCCCATTAAGGAGATATTTTTTTACATCCATTTTCAAAATCTCATAGTTATAGTAAGCTGTTATGGAGAAGTAAAATTTTGATGGACTTAAACATGGTAACTAGAGAAAATATTTCTTCATAGTCAATGCCTTGCTTTTTTTCTAAACCCTTTATCCACTAGTTTTTCTTCATAGTTATTTACTTTACCATACATTTCTATATTTCTCTTGAATATCCATTTACACTCGATAGGTTTTACATCAATTGGAAGATTTATTGGAATCCAAACTTGATTTTGATACATGGAATCCATCATAGAATTCATGGCTTCTTTCTACCTTGTAACTTATAATCTCTCTACCACCTCCTTATAGAAGATAGGATCATCATTGTCGACCAAAAATGAGGCACCATCATCAGTGAAAAAAACCATATCCCTCTGTTTATCTTACCTCTCTTACGCTTCTACACAGTACTTGTGTTTTAGAAAAAAATATCTTCCATGAGGATCTATGGAATCATTTTCAATAATAAATCTTGTTTACCATGAACATAAACTTTTTCAAAATCAATATTTCTCCCACTATAATCAATGAGGATGTGCTCCCTCTTAATAAAAATAGACTATCTTATAATGGATTATTTCTTATATGAATGGTTGTATAGGTAGTATCCCCTTGTTTCCTTGGGTAATCCTATAAATATACACTTTGTTCCTTGAGTTGGTAGTTTTTTTTCTTGAACTATCATTAACAAACACCTCATATCCCCATGCACAAACATGTGACAAAAAAGGTTTCTTTTCAATCCAAAACTCAAAGGGAATACCATTTCCACTTTAATTAGTACTTGGTTTAGTAAGTATAATGTTTTCTATAATGCATATCCCTAAAAGGATAATGGAAATCTTGTGTGACCCATCATTGAAATTACCATTTCCAACAAGTTATGGTTCCTCCTTTCACTAACACCATTCCACTAACACCATTCCACTATGGTGTATAAGGAGGAGTGAGTTAAGATAAAATCTCATACTCCCATAGAAATTTGATAATGTCTTGGTTAAGATATTCCTCACATTGATATGATTGAAATTTTTTATCTTCTTACCAAGATGATCATTAAACTTATTCTTGAACTCTTTGAATTTCTTAAAGTATTCAAACTTATTCCCCATCAAGTAGATATAATTATACCTGCTCAAGTCATTAGAAAAAGTAATAAAGTATGGTTATCCACCTCTAGCCTCAACTTAAAAAGGTATATAGACATAAATGTGTACTAAATATATAATATATATGGCCCTTTCACCTTGACCACTGAATTTTATTTTGGTTATATTCCCTTGTAAACAATTGTAACATCTTTCAAGTGGCTTAATCTCAAAAGAATATAATTAACCATCTTGATAGAGATTTTCTAAATGATTATTTTTTACATGAACAATTTAGTGATTCCATAACTAGGTGTTATATGAGTCATGAATATTTGCTTCATTATCTATTTTCAATAGTATTTTTTTGTAATTTAATACATAAATACTTTTATTCAATTGTGTCATGCCATAAAATATGCTATCTTTATAAAATTATCAACCTTTATTTTCAAGTATGAAAAAAAACCATTCATATCAAAACAATATACATAAATAATGTTCTTGGTAACACTAGGAAGATAATGATAGTTATTTAGAACCAAAATCAATCCTTTCAGAAATGTGAGATAGTAGTCTAAAATGGATAGAGAAACCATACTTACTCTATTGGAATCCCATATATCCACCTCATCTCTTGTAATATTCCAAAATCTACTTGGTTTATATATTTAGATAAAAATTTGAACACCAAAAGTAGTATCTAATAACCAACTTGTAGATATGGAAAGATTATACTCAATAATGAATGAACCTGAATCTTCTCATTGCTTCTTTGGTTGGGTGAAATTAATCTTTTAGTGGCTCATATTGAAACATGAAAAACATATTGCATCATGTTCCTTTCCTTTCCTTTACATCTTCTTCTTATTAGAGGGATGGTGATCCGGAGCCTTATAATTTGAATGAGACTTCAAGCCCTTTTCCCTGTTCATATTCTTCTTATTCTCTATAAGGATAGTGGGTTTGTCATGCCCCATGTCTTTTTCAACTTGGTGGATAAGAGTAAGAATTTTTTATAGTGACTTCTCACTATTGATCATGTTATAATTCATTATAAAACTAGAGAAGTTTTTGTGTAGTGAGGATATAATTATATTTGTACCCAACTCATCAGGGATATTAAAACCCATGATATCCAGCTGCTCACTATAGCCAATCATCTTGACTACATGTGGCCTATCTGGAACCAAATCCTCAAACTTTCATGTGAAAAGTGCAATGGAGATCACATATCTCTCTAATCTCTCCTTCTCTTGATAGAGATCCTGAGTTTAAAACACTATGTTGTATGAATCCATATCTTCATATTACTTTAAAATATCATTGGAAATAGAGGATAACTTAAAAACATTTGACATCCATTATGTTATCCACATTCTTTACATAGAGAGATACTTCTTCCTCGCTTTCCTATTTGGAAAGAGACTTAGGAAGTGGGGTTTCCAGCACTTATGATATCCATTTGTGGTGTATTATAACATGCAAGAACCCATACCATTACTAGAAATTCATACCAATGATAATTGTATCCTTCTCTTGTATAGATCATAGTGATATCGTCGCAGTCATTTGATTTTCCATTTCTAAAAATTAAGAGTGGATAATTAGTTTTTTTTTATTACAAAAATAGGTTAATAAATTTAAATTTAATTAAATTCTTATTAATATCCCACTATTTTTCAAAACCTAATAATTCTCACCGTATGTTTTGAAATATATTTTCTTTTAGATATTCTAGTGGTAAGGATCCATAATCTCCTTCTCATAACCCATAGCTGGGCCTGATAATCTATTTGAATGGTTTTAGGTTGGCATTACATTACAATTACATTAACTCATAGTTCCTTGATCTGTTGAGAGGGATCCACAATCTTGAAATCGTGTTTCAATATTTCTTGAACCTCTTCCTCTTAGTTACACCAAGTCTCACTTGGGCAGTCAACCCTTGATGTAAACTATGTTAAGTCAACCAAAAATTCAATCTAAAAATTTCATGATTACTAAAATCACCCCAACTTTGGTTGTCCAAGTACTTTGAATTATGGGGACAATTTTAACTTATGTAGTGGAAGGATAATTTGACTGAATATTTTAATTGAGGAACTTTTATCCTTATAAATAAATCTCATTTTATCAATTTACATTCTTTATTAATATTAAGTGTATTTTTCTTAAGTGATTAACCATTTTTGATAAAAAATCACACAAAATATGATTATATTTTATTCTATCTTAAATTCTTGTTAATTAATTTATTAGGTGATCACACAACATTCACAAACAAAAAAAATTATCCATGCAACTAATAGAGATAAAATATATGTGGTATTCCCATGAGATTCTATAATGGTTATTTTATATAGTGGATGATAAAATAATTCTTGACCCTAGGGGGAAACACCTTGAACTATAGCTTGGATTGTGTTGTATTATTCCACCTTGGATCTTATGTATCACCTTTATTGGTTTCACCTTGGCTCCTTGAATCAAACTGACTCCTCTCACTTGGGATCTCCATCCTTACATAAGATTTTACTCACACATAAGTGAGGTGATCCAATGGATTGGATAGAGAGGGGTTTACATAAAATAATACATGAACATACAATCCCTAACATAATAAGGAGGAGGGAAAGACCCAAAAGTCATTAATAACAATTTAAACATAATAAATTAAAATAAATTAATCATACATAAGGGCTGGTATAATCTCATGATCATCCACACATCAAGCTGTGAGCATACATTTTAAATATTTTTTCTCAATTACTTTGATTCGTTATTTAATTAATACAAATGATATGAGACATGATTTGGTTTCCTAACCCATTTCCATTAAAATATATTAAAGAAAATTCAAGTTATATCATATACATGAGGTGCAATGATCCTTCACCATTAATAAATTGAAAGAGATTACAAATATACATGACATTGAAACACATATCACTGAGAAAGAAAGGTCACCATTTTATCCAAGAATTGTAGTATATCTCTAATGAAGGAGTATTCATCTGGTATAGTAATCCATTAAATCCATTATATATGTCATACTAGTAGAAATTTCTGAAGAGCAGACCACCAAATAGCTTCTTTCAATGTTTTACATCTTCAAATGTACAGCATCACATGCCCATCAAGAATTCACTATTGTATTTTTTAATAGTAGGATTCACTTTTGATAGTAGTAGAATAAATTGAGATGAAAATCCAAATAAAGGTAATAAGAAAAAATGAATCCTCCATTGATTCCAAATCCTTTAAGAACCATAGAAAAGATGAGTGGTAACTATAGCCTTATTCAAGGTTATTAATGTTCAGCAGTGCATCACATCTTAAGCAAAAAATCCTTCGCATACCACTCAGTCCAACATAATAATTAAATATAAAATATATCATCATTCAAGTTCCATACACCACATATAAGTAATGAGATATTGTTTAAGGTAGTCTGAGCATATGTTGAGGTGTATCACTTACATGCTCATCTAAGTATTAAAGTGCGGACATGAAAGGGTAAGTATCAATATCCAAGAAAATAGCACTCCCCACAATCACTCAGTATAGAGTGAAAGAATCCATCATCTAGTATCCATCATCCATCCAAATTTATCATTAAACAAATACATCAGCTGGACATCAAGGTGTGGTGGACGAAAACTATAAAGAATTCATGCCACCAGAATTCCACAAGATCTTATATATAGGATCTAATAGATGCATCTAAATAGAAAATAAAATAGGATGGTGCTTATTGGATTCTAAAATCAACTTCTTCCTAAATTCCAGTTGTGAAACCCTAACAAGTAGCTAAAGGGTAACCAGTATATTGAATAATTTAATATTCCTCAATAATAAACTTCACGATTAAAAAGAAAAAAATTACATAAAGAGAAAAAACATAAATTCATCAGAATCAATGAGAAATCATATTAATTCATCCATCAGCTCAATTATTCGCATAAGAGATTCCAAAAATTAAACTTGGGATTATTATCAAATTCTGATTCAATTTTAGAAAAAATGTGAACTCTAATATTTAGGTACTCATCCACTTACATTTCCCCCTTTTTATATATTCTAAAAGCTAATAGATTCTATTCATAAACCCAATATTAGATTTCCTATATTATAGCCTCCTTAATAATTTTATTTTTATTCCTGATCATGAAAAATCTTCATCCTCATAGGATTATTCATTAGAATATGATTACTCATAGGATGATTCATTGTATAATGAAAAGGGATTCTCCATGATAGCTTGATTAGGAATGTATTTTTTAATCCTCAATAAGAATTATTGGGGATCCAATTATAATGATCCTCTTCAAGTTAGAGTAATCCCTATGTTTGTGGGTCTTTATAGAATGTGGAGTGATAAAACCATCTAAGTCCACCAATGATTTATTGCCTTTTGTAGAACCAGTGAATAAGAAGTTTCCTTCAATTTGGAAAGCTTGTTCTTATTTGTCAAGAATAGAGTAATCTTAAATATAACCCTCTTGGTCCTCTTCCTCCTTAGATATGTGTTGGGAATCATAAATAACATCCAAAAACCATAAAAATACACTACCTCAAGTCTATCCTGATGATTATTAGAGGGGTCAATAGAATTGAAAACCACATCTTGAGATAAAATCCTACATGTGACATTTTTCTTATCCATTTTGGGATCCTTCACTCCAATATGAGCATCAAGTTTTCCTTTTTCAATATAGATATCCTTATAGATAAAAGGAATATGTGAAATGGGTTTTTTGGTGAAAACTCATCATGGAGATTAAGAGAGTTACCAAATTTCAAACAAGAAATGAAGTACTCTAGAATATTTTCATAAGTCACCCTTTAACAAAAACGTTTTTCCCATTTTGAATCCATATGATTGGGGTAGGGGTTTTGAGACATCAACCTCTATATAAATTGTTTCCATAGGGGTTCTTGATAGTCTATAGGTGGCAAAGTCAACATTAATGGGAGTTCTAATGAGGTTAGAAATCACAGAAAAGGCATCCGTATTAAAGAGATTAATGGGTAGGCCTTGAAATCCTAACCAAATAAGAACCATGGGTGGATCAATATCTTTCTCAAAATCAGGGTCCATTTCATCATCTTTATAATAAACCTTACAAAGGAACACTGACTGTGACACCAATATCTACAATAGTCCTCTTTCATAGAAAAACAAACCCAAAAGATTATATTATCAATAATCCCCATATAAAAGGGGATAAATCCAATAGTTTCAAGGGACCTCATGATGAATTTAATTTTACATTTAATTATTCTTTCCATAGAAATTTAAGAACACTTATATAAGTAGACTACATGGAATGTACAAAAGTTCACATCATGTACTTGTCTTCTGCACATGTCCACAACACACACATTGGGTCTAGCCAGGTTTCCTATCATGGATGTGTTCCAGGTACATGATGTGTATTGAGAATACATGGGATGTAACCTTAGAGTTACATGGCATGTCTGTACTTATGTCATGTATCTGATATATGTCTCATTGGGACACCCTGTGTTCTTGTCCATGAGAAGATAGGGACTACATAGTATGTAAGCTATTTACACAGTGTGTAGTTCTATATATCATGTTCTAGTGAGTATGGATCCACACGTCAATCCACTTTTATCAGATCTTAGATCTTATTAGATCAAATCTATTCAACTTTTTTACATGATATGCACATGAAATAAAAATTATACTACATATATATTGGAAGTACACACTGTGTGCTCTATTTTTTCTATTCAAGACCTTTGGAACCTCCAAATAGTGTGAATTGAATTCTTCTTTATTATTAATCATTAATTAGTTACTAGTAATGTTATCAAGAATGAATAAAGAAAATATTCAATGATGTTGTATATTAAAATGAATCGTTTTAAGTAAAAGAAAATATAAACACATGAGAATAATCAATGAATAATAAATCATTATAAATTAAACATGTGACCACTCTAATACCACTTGTAGGTTTTAAGAGCAGCGGAAGCATCATTTACTGGTATGACCAAATCGTCTTTTAGTTGTAAATCACATGTAATAATTGCTTTACCTGATCAAAATGTCATTTAAAATGAAAATATTATATTACTTGACTATATTAAAATGATGTAACCAAAAGAGAAAGATCCTCACATATAATTTATAATTAATTTATAAGAATATATATAATTATCTTAACTCGTAATTATTTCTTCATTGATATCGGTGGAATAGATCTTATCACATCATTGATGCACTATAGGATCCAAGTGAATAATCCCTCTAGCAGTGATCCACATGTGTACTGTAATCTCTAAACAGTGTCACTAAATCATTGGGTGTTAGCACGGCTGATCATTATCGTTTTCATTGTTTGTGGTTGACCATAATAGAATTATTCTCGAGAGAGGAAGAACCCTTAATGATATCTCATTGGCTTGAGAGAGGAGGGGAGAGTACTCTAGATCTTTTGATATCTCTCTAGGGATTAAGAGAGTCTCACTCTATCCATTGGTCACACCAATTGTGTTTTTTAGGAAAGCGATATAATTATATATTTATTATGGCGGGTTTAGGGCTGGAAAATTTCACACTAAACCCTTTTTGTCTTTATAATTCTTAATTAAACTCATTTAAAATAATAATATTCTTATTCTTATTTTTATTCTTTTGACATGTGCATTGCCTTTAATAATATATAAATGTCATTTATATTATTTTCAATCGGGCCATTAAACTCAGTCATCTTTCCTTAATTTATATTTACCAATCCTCAAGTATTGACTATTTAATAAATAAATATCACTTTATTATTCTATGAAAAATATAATAAATATTATATTCTTAAAACTTTTAAATAAATATTTATTAATATTATTGTTATTTAACTCACTTATTCTTTTGAATGAATTGTGATTAAATTATGGAAATCAACCAAACCCGAATGAATATTATTTATTCTAACTTGTTAAATACAATACTATAATTTAACTAAGATTGTGGATACACTTTTTATGTGACCCTCTATACCTCTTTCTTACTGGAATTAGACATAACCACCTAAATTTCAAAGTTAGCATCTACCAACATGTCAAGGCATCCATAGAGAAAGAAGTTAATATCCCAATGACGTACAACCTCCTATAAACATTTACCATCTAATATTATAATTTTATTGATATATATATAATCAATAAAATTACATAATGGTGTCATAAACCTATATATTTGATGTATCTTTATTTGAATTATAGAAATTTAACTCCCCCAACGAACACCATGACCATATATTTTTGTAGGCGATTCCATTCTCATCAAACACTAGTTCAAAAAATAATTTTTCACATTGGTTTTTTAAAAAGTCAGTTAGTCTATGAAGTTATTATAGGTGACATTTTAAATATGTTTTTAAATTTTTTTAATAAAAAACGATGTTATAAATATATTTTGGTGGACTTTTTTTACATCGATTATAAAATAATCAATGTGGAAAACACATTATCACATCGGTTATTTCATAACCGACATGAAATGCCTTTCGTATTTTATTTTTCACACCGGTTTTCATATAAAAAACATGAAAAATAATGTTATTCATTTTTTACATTGTCATTTGAATTAAAATTGATAAGAATAATCTTTTAACATGTCAGTGTTTTTAAAAACCTGACGTGGTAAATCATGTTTTTCATTTTTCACATTTGTTATCAAATAACCTATGTAAAAAATTATAAAATAAAATTATATTAATTATTTCCCACCCAACATTACATCAGATCAGCTGTAGTATAGCATAAAAATAGAAATATAAAAATAATAGCAGTATAATTACAATTTGAACTTTCAAGTTTACGATGTATATTAAAAATAAACTAAAACTAAATCAGACCTATAAAATGATTCTCCCATTCAATTTGTAAGTATATTGTAACTTTTATAGTATAATTCCTAGGTTCATTGAAAAGATAAAAATTAAAAGGAAATAATTTAACATGTATTCTAAATAAAGCGAATGAAAAAGTAAAGGAAAGTTTTATAACAAAATATAACCATATAGAATTTTTAACTATCTTGGTTGAAATTATTTTAAAAATAAATATTAAGAAATATTATATACATTCCTTTACTCCTTATTTATGAAATTTTTGTTAAAAATAATTTTTTAACACAAAATAACATTTTTAAGTACTACAGCCAAAATGTAGTAACTGTAAATAAAAATTCACATTTTCCTTTTCATATCTGATCTTGGTTTTATTCTTTTTTATTGTCTCTCTACAGTAATTCCATGACCTGTTTGAAAATAATATGAATAAAATAAATTTAAATTTCATTATAATATATAAGAGTTTTAAAATATTCAAACTTACATTTTCAATATAATCATAAAATTTTCTCTCACTTCACCATGGATAAAGCATATACAATAAAGTATCTTATCCATGGGGAAAAACCCCAACATCCAATGGAAAATAATATATAATAAAATATAATGTGATATTTTATTCTTTTAAGAATATGTAACACTTTATTAGATATAATTTTTATACTCTTTAAGATAAATAAGCATCTAGCACTAAATAATTGCATTCTTTTGAAGTCTTTCAGCAGTATAAATTGTTTTTTTTTTGCATCAGTCATTGCTCCTTCTATAGGTGAAATAAATTATGGGTCCATAAATCCATATACTATTTTCATTTAATGATTCATAAAAATTGTATAAATATACCTAATACAAAATAAACATAAGTATAAATTTTCAATAAATTAAAATAATGGAAATATTTATGTCAATCGACTTAAATGGAAAAAACTTGCAACATGTTGATGAACAAATCATATCTAGTTTCAAGATCCATGATATATTTTCTTTAAATCTTCACAGCCATTGAATTGCCATAAATTCTAGATTCCATTTTAATTTCATAACCATACAACAAAAAATTCTAATATGTTTACAATCTATAAAGACTAGTAGAAGTTGTATATGAATTCATAATAGTTTTTATTTGTTGTTGTCTATACAATATATCTTTATCTTTAAATTATTTTTATAAAAAATAAATAAATATATAAAATTTGAAATTTTAAAACAAATTTAACAGCAAAATTAAATAAAGGATATAATATACACGTACATCTATGGTAATTTGTTGAACAAGACTAGATGGTCAAACTAAAAAATAGACAATACTTTTCTAAATGTATAGACTTCATCTATAGGAAATGGTATTCTTGCTTATATGTCTATAACTCACAATAAATGGGAAGTTGTGGAGGATGTGTAGGAGTAGGATAAGTATGAGTAGTGGGGTCTGTTGGTGGATGTATAGAAGTAGGATATGTAGGAGGAGTGGGATCTACGGGTGGAGGTAGAGGAGTGGGATCAGCAACCTAAAACAATATTTTCATGTCTACAAACATCAAATGTACCAAAGATCTGATCTTTTCCTACATCGTATCATGAATATCCTAAACTATAGATTCTAAAGATTCTATTTTTTATAAACATCCTCCATTAAAGAGGCTTTGGAATGTGGAAACACTTTTTTATTGATACACCTATCGGGTATCCTCGTACATGACTCAAGTGTTTTAGATTTCCCAATATTGTAGCTAAAATATTCTTCCTACCCTAAACTATGAAGAATCCATGTTTTCTCCTATCCTTAGGAGATTCCTATATATAATATTTGAAAAAATACATAGTGAATCACAATATATAAATAATTTCTATAATTTAAATAAATAAATGAAGTAAACATGTTACATCCCTCTCATCTAAAACTCTCGAATCTTCAATAAGATATTATATTTATTATCATCTAAGACCTCTTCAATTATTTATTTCTATCTAGGGGAGGTGGGTAAACTTATGTAGAGTCTGGAGACTCAGCTCTCAGTTTTTAAAAAAAATCAGTTATCATTTTTTCTTCCAATAACTTATACCCTCCCTGATATAAAGTATGATGGTATACATTTCTGGATTGGATATATTGATGAGATATCCTTTTTTGTTGTAAGTTATGAATAAATAAATCATTAATATGATCATTAATATAATCAATTATATAAGATGTCATCTAATAAGAAGGGTAAACATATATTTTTATAAAATTTTCATGATAAGTAAAATAATATCAAACGATCTTATCAAAACTATCTCTCATAATTGAGATATTTTCATTATGTCAACACTTCTCCAATCAACAATCAAAATAATAACTTTACTTTTAGCCTAGACTGTACTAAAAGTATTGAATTATTTCAAATTTTTACCTCTTGGAATATCATTATCATCAAAGATAACCAGTATCCTCTAGTCCTGGCTATGGGAAACTGATAATTTTGATAAATATGTACCACCACATTTACTGACCATCAAACTCCTTTTTACATCATGGAAGTAGATGCCTATTGTACAAAAGGATGAGGAGACTCATTAATAAAATTATGTGTATGTTCCTCCTCATAGGTATGTGTATGATCCTCCCTAGAGGTATGTGGTGGGTCATATGTTTGATCTATCATTATCCTTCAAATTAAATTAACAAACAATTAGTCCACAAATATACAAATCCAAATATTACATACAATTGTAAATGAAAAATGAAAACTTATCAAACAAAAAGTAAAAAAAAACTAAACACATTTTTTTCATATTTTTTATAGTTAACTAAAATAATAAAAACATTAATGAGAGATTAAATGACATGAATAAATGAAAACAAATCCAAAAATGGTCTGTGAATAGTAAAAATCCTCCAACGTATTACACTATTTTTTACACCAAAAATAATATTCTTTAAATATATAAAAAATGGTCTAAAAATTTAAAATAAACTAACCACATTTTTATTCATATTTGTTAGTTTAGTTATCTATAATTATAACAACATTAATGGGAGATGAAAATATATAAAATAATGAAAATAAATCCTAAAATGGTGCGTGAATAGTAAAAATGCACCGACATATTTTACACAAAAAATAATATTCTTTGAATATGTTCTTTCATACAATATTTTTATTTTTATAGAACATATTAGATTTAAAATAATTTTTTTCCCACAAAATCAAAAAATAGATAAGTTACGTAAGTATAAACATGGTAAACTAAACAAACCTAAACTAATATAAACAAACAATTTAAAATATTAGTTATAATATATGTTTTAATAAAGAAAATAAAACTAACATATCTAACATTTTATGAAATTTAAAAAATTAAACTAGAAAAAAAAACATATATTACCTATAATATTAGGAATGTACGAAATAATGGTTTCCTAAATTCTTTCTTCATGATTGTTCTATATGGAACAAACCATTTCTATTATGTAATTATAAATATTATTTGTTAGTATTTACATGGAAGTATGGATCTCACATAAATCAGTATCTTCATTAATTTTATCGCCACCAACATATTATTTTATTCTTTATAAAACAATATATCACTACATATCAGATTGATTAATAACATATAAAAAATGGTTAGTGTTTCCATGATAAAAGGATTGGTTGTGTATTCTAATCTACTCTGATTAACTAGTGCCATTCCAAATTCATTGTGTCTGGAACTATTTTTAACAATAACAAATTTTTTTTTAAACACTGCAACTTGAAATTTAATGTAATCAGCATCCCATGTTTATTCAATGACTCTATAATATGTACTTGATGTGGAGATTGGGTTTTTGTCTTTGGCACTCAAAAAATGAATTGTTTCTGTGAACACCAATACACTATTATTCTAAACTACACTTTGGTTGTCCTGATATTTCAAATGAAATGTATATCCATTAATGACATACTCGGGCCATGTTATCAAATTTAAACTTGGACCGCCCACTAACCATCTTAATGATTTCGATGAATCTGATCTACCAATCACGGCCTCTTTAAACCATGGAAAAATGTTTTTGTTATGCTCATTAACATATCTTTCTTCATTGGATAACATTTCTTTAACACATTAATATGCAATGTTATATATGTATTAGAATCATCTATATTATTCAAGATTTATAAATGTACCTTCTTTATTTGTTCACCTGTCAATGGTTTTACTTTTCAGCCACAAATCCCCTTTCTCCCATAATTGACACATTCATAGCAAGATATTGGAAAAATGATGTGC
This sequence comes from Viscum album, assembly GCA_963277665.1. NCBI lineage: Eukaryota > Viridiplantae > Streptophyta > Magnoliopsida > Santalales > Viscaceae > Viscum > Viscum album. The sequence goes on from OY728158.1 coordinate 268,479,406, forward strand.
TCCATTGTAGACTAGTAGCTTGTAAAAAACTCTATGAACTCCTCAAAATTATACTTCTCAACAATGGAGGCTTCTGGTCAATATGGATCCCTAACATACCCCTTAAATATCTTAATATACCTTTGAAAAGGATAAATCTAACATAGATATACAGGTCTACAAATATTTATTTCATGCACTAAATTAACCATTAAATGCACCATGATATCAAAATAATGGAGGAAAATACATTTACAATTGACAACGTATAGAAACGCTTCATTCTCCAAATTTTTCAAAGAATTTATCTCAATCACCTTTTAAAAAATTGAATTAAAAAAATAACACACCTTTATGAAAGTCATTATGACATGTATGGGAAATATTACGTGCAATGAAACTCATAGTAGTTGTTTCATCATGGTGTGAAAATCATAAGATTTCATACCTCTCAACTTAAAATCATTTAATGATGAAAAAAAAATTACATTTTAAGAATAACCTTGTGGAACATTAATATCATGAAGACACTAAAAAAGATCATTTTCTCCCTCTTGGATAATGTATGACAAGCTAGGGGTAGGAATGTTTATCTCCCATCAAGAGTGGGGGATAACTACAAATGTATTCACATTGATAGTAGGTCTAATCTTGCATTCATCCCATATTTAGACTTTCCTTTAATATCTAAAAATGTTAAAATTAATGTACCACAGATATTCTTCTCTACTCGCATGATATAAATGTTATGTTTCACCTCATGATATATCCAATGTGGAAGATCAAAAAATATTGACTATTTCTTATCTTAGAAAAGGAAATCCCCAAGAGTGGCCTTTTTGAACCCTCCACTCAAAGGAACCCCCATCCCCACGAAGAGGTCATAATTCCCTTTCCCAGAAGGAGCCATTTCCAGCCGAGATGACAGAGCATCCCATGGGGTAGCACCTCGATCAGCGATGGTTCGACATATAAATCTGTCATCCAGGTGAAGTGCGCCCATTCCTCCCACCCAATGAGACACTGGTTGACCCGGTAATATGAGTGGTACATGGGAGGTGGAAATTATCCCAAGAGTGGGCTCCCAAGAATTGAACCCCAGACCTCACTGAACACTGTTTCTATTTCCCTCAACCATTCACCCCTATGCCACCACTGAAGTGGCACCATTTCTTCCAAATATGGCTATCATTACCATATTTTTGTGTCTTTTTTATTGTAACGTCAATTTTTTCCACCATCTCAAAATATTAATTTGGGGACAATGGATTTGGAGTAATATCAAATTCTTATAAGCCATTGAATACTTTTTTAATATTTTATAAGAGTGATACATAGAAAAAAACCTTTGATGACCCATGTATAATTTTTTTCTCCCATGTTACAGTTGATAATATCAAGTTTGTTGTTCACTAATTAGACAGGATTTATGAACCTTAACACTATATCCAGAAAAATTTCTATATGTTTGGAAATTATTTATAGTTAACATAATCATTGCATGAATTTGAAAATATTATATTGTATAATAATCATACACCCTAATACCTTCCTCCCATAAAAGTTTTAAATCATTAATAAATGGCGACAAAAAACATCAATATCATTTCTGGGCTCTTTTGGTCTAGAGATCATTAAACTCAAAATGACGTATTTTTTATTCATAAAAAATTCAGGAGATAAGTTTTAAATTACTAATAAAACATTCCATGAACTATGTATCCTATTAAGGATTGAATGTGTATTCATTTCATACCTTTATAGTCTAATTATGATATTTCTAAATTCATTTTCGAATATAGGAAATTGTTGATCAATTTTCTTCCACTGTGGATAATCAGCTGGATGTCGTAATTTTTCATCACATATATGCTCATATTCATGTCATATTAACCTTTTTACATCATTTAAAAATTCAAATAAACATTTAAAATGATGAATTATATGAAGATACCAAAATTCCTTAACAGGGATCTCTATAAATGCTAAATCAGCCTATAATTTGTCTTTTAACTTATATCATGATGTCCCATATTTAGGAAACTCTTATAGAAATTCATATCTTTTTCTATATAGTACACATTCATTCAGGAAGGCATGTATTTTCTTGTAACCTAGTCCCATCAGGCATAATAATTTATTTGATTTATAATTTGAATCTAGAATAACATTTCCATTAGGAAGAATGGATTTCCAAAATTATAACAACTTTTCAAAACTCTTGTCACTCCATCTATTTTTCTCTTTTAAGATAATCAATCTTTACACCGTCGATAAAACGATAATTTTTGTACAACCCAGATACAATTTTTTTCATCATTTCCATATAGATTCTCAATTTTTAGTTATTTCTCAATTTTCTCTACTTTAATATCACAAATTATTTCATCAATTTGATCAGACTTATCATCTTGCAAAGTATAATCATCAATAAATATAAAATTCATCCTAGTTTTACAATGCCAAATCCAAGGGATATTATTCGTATTAAAACCATAAAAAATTAAATGATATTTGATCTATCTGATTTTCAAATTTTTCATATTTAAACTTTTCAGGCATGGACATAAAAACATGTTTTTTTAGAATGTTTCTTTTAGAAAATTCCAAAAAATCATTAACACCTTCCTCTTATATATCACTTATTCGAAATGTAGTAATCCAACTTCAACTCATTATTATATATAAAAAATGTCAAAAATTGAAAATAACTTATTATAATTAAAAATTTAATTAAAAATTTAATTTTATAAATAATAATAATAAAATACCATAACATATTTCACAAAAAAAAATACAGCATATTTGATAAATAAATATATAACTTTGAAGATATTAAATTATAATTATTTTATAAAAATCACAATTCTCAATCTAAAAACAATATTTCATAAATTAAAAAAATGTAATATGTGAGAATAATAGAAACTAAAAATACAAATACCTTGGATGCACAAAAAATCAAAACTATAAACACAAACCATAAATTGATATTTTGTACCCGGATGATTGATAAGGATACACCAATGGTAATAAGTTCAAGTGGTGGTCGATGATTAGTAATGGTGGATGGTAACTAAAAGATAAAGTGACATCAATAGAAAATTCAAATGGAAAATAAAAATTGAAATGTAAATAGCTTGTATTCATGAAAAAATTGAAATAAAGAACACAAACCATATATTGATATCAGTTCTAGGATGACTGAGAATTTGAAACCAACAAAAATAAGTCACAATCAGCTGATGATGGATGATGGTGGTAAAACCCAACTCAAACATAAAGCAACATAAAATAAAATGTGAAACTTAAAATACAAATATCTATAATGGACATAAAATGGAAACAATAAACACTAATCATAGACTGAAATCGGAATCAGGATGAGCAACACCAATGATAAAAAAGTTCAATTGGAAGTCGACGATGGGTGACCATGGACGGCGGTGATATATGTCAAATCAAAGATAAACCAACATCAAATAAAAATTTAAACTAAAAATATAAATATCCAAAATGCATGAAAATGGAAACAATAAATACTAACCATAGATTAAAATTGAAACTGGGATGAGCGACACTGATCATGAGTGATGATCGATTGATGGGTGACCATGGATGGCGATGGTGGATACCAAATGAAATATATTCGAATACAAGGATCTAAGAAAAAATAAATTTGATTCCATTGATCAAATAATGAAGATATTCAAAGCCAAAGATTGAATATTTTCAGGGTTAGGGTTCTCCACATGAGAGAAAAATGAGAGTTTTCACGTTAAAGAAAGAGTTAAAAATGACTTCCCCTGATCCTGATTAAAATTATAAATCTTTTTCATGTCAATTATATAAAAATAGACATGAAACGTTATATATTTAACATCATTTATGGGATAACCAATGTGGAAATAATATTTCCCATTTCAATTATTGGGTAACTGAAGTGAAAACACAGTTTTCCATATTCATTACTGAATAAATGATGTGCCAAATATTATAGATTTATTTTCCATGTCGGCTATAGATAATCGATATGAAAAATTTGTTAAAGAAAATATATTTTATACTATTGAAAGGGATTGACATATCAAATTCCATCTAGGGACAGAAGGGATAAATATTTTCTCACATTATCCATTAATGTAATATCACTTGTGATGTACTCAACACTTCCAAATTTTTTTATGAACATATTTCATCATGGTTTTCATCAATACATCAAAGTACATGAGTCATGATATCTATTAATGATAATCTTAAAATCTAAGGATTTGTACACATGTCTGTGAATAGGAACATCTAATGACACATGGAAATTTAGATTTCCTTTTAATGAATCTATTCTCCTAACCTCTAATATTAGATATTACCAAGGTTAAACACCATGAGATGGTGTATCAATCACTACCAAAAAAGCAGAAAGTAGCAGATTTTTTTTCTTCTACTGAGATCAGTTTAAACAGTTGCCTAATCCATTAGTGGTAGTTACTAAAACCATCATGTATTTCATAGTCGGCAGTTATTTCATGGTAGTTGTTTTCATTTAGGGGTAGTTTATACATGTTTTGTTTTTAAAGCATTTAGTGGTGGTTTTGATTTTATTTAGTGGTGGTTTTTTTTTAAAAATAACCTAAAAATAAAATAGATAAGTTAAAAATAACCACAGAAAATATATTTAGTGGTGGTTATGTTTAGCAATGATTACTATTAATATCCACTAATTAAGATTTTTATTAATTTATTTTGTGTCATTTCTTAAAAACCACCGCTAAATATTTTTATTAAAATTTATATTTTTTAAAATATTTAATTATAGATATAAATATAAAAACTCTGACATATAATAAACTAAAACAAAAATGCATAATAGACTCATCATACATACATCATAAATCATACATCCATAATCATATATACATATCCACATTCATCATAACCTTATACAACATAACCTCAGTCACCATAACCTTATTCAACTCATAACCTCAGACAACCCATACCTCAGTCATCAATATATATATATATAATATGTCCAACAACAACCCATGACCAATATACATCCACCCCATGACCAATGTTGCATTTATCTACCTCCACATCATCTCATCAAATGAAACCAACGGCATTATAATGACCCGAATTATTATGAATAAAATTCCCCTTTTTGATTAAATGTCTTATAGTTAGAGAAAACACGTGAACTCCATTTATTTTATTATATATGTTTGTATTTAGATGAATGTTAAGTATCATTACTATTGATAATATAGTTGTTGAACATTGATCACATGAATCATATAAATATAGGGTTTTTAACAAATCCTTTTGACACAGAAAAAAGAAGTGATGGCCTCAACTAGAAGGATCGAACCCTATAAATCCAATTTATCAGATATTTTGAGGTAGATATCATTTCTGGGATTTTCCCTTGACCAAGACCAATATGATATATAATAACTTAATCATAAGAGAAACCATTTATTGGAGAAGTTCAAGCTCATCAAGATCACATCCCAAACCATGTTCGCCGAACATCCCCATGAAAGCCCCACCATCACGCACCTCACTCTTAGGGCATATGCTGGTGTATTATAGGGATATGTATCAAGACTATATAAATAGGAACATATATATTATTTTTTATAAAATAATGAATATATTTTAATCCTATTATTATTACTTTGTAAATGATTTTTAAAGCACAAATTGTATTTTTGGTTAATATTCAAACTCAATTAAAGAATTTATGAATTAATGGATTTTTGAAATAAATGATATTTTAAGAAAACATTATTATTAAATAATTTTTATGAAATATAAATTAGTATATAATTTTTATGAAGTCAAATGTAATTTTTTATAAGTGTTCAAAAAAATGTTATTGTCAAAAACCCATCATTTTCAATAAATATCAGTTTTTATTTTAAAAGTAAAAATTCATATATTTTGGAAATTATTTATATAAAATGAATATTTTTTTTGGAATCATGATTTCTAAATTATTCAATGGCGAATTTTTCATAATTTTTTGAGACATTCGAATTTTTGGGAAAAAATTAGATACCGTATAAATATACTTTGTGTTTTATGGCATCACAATGACCCAAAAGTGATGTAATAAGTAACATGAAAAAATATATGTTTTCCCTTTAAACTAATTTAATTTTAATTTGATTTGATTTATTTTTAAAATTCATTATGAATCCTCCAAGAGTTATAATATATTTTATGATTTTAAAATCATTTCTTAAAGAGTGTGACTCACTTCCACATCACCAATGGAAATATTTTAATAATTTAGGCCCTTGGCCTTATAAAATAATTTAAAACAATACCATTGGTTATAAATCATTGGAAAAAACCATGGGATGGTTTCTATTTTTGTATATTTTATTATATAGAGTCCAAAACCTAAATAATAAAGAAATCCCCCTCATTTCCTATATAAACCCACCCAAGCCCCCATTTCTCTTCACTAAAACTCCTTGGTCTATATCCACACTCTTCCCTCCACTCCCTAGAGTCCTCCCAAGTCACCCCCAAGATTTAAATTATCCCCTACCAAGCTTTTTGAGTCACATATTCAAGTAAGGGATCTTTCACTCTCCTCTTTTATCAAGCACTCCTTTTATGTTATGTCTTTTAATTTCAACTTTCATTTGTTGGTATATGTTCTTCCATATTCCCCTTACTTAAAATTTTATTTATAAATGATTATATCCCCTTTCACCCTCATTTTTCCTTCCTATGAACCTTTATGTACACCTGTTACCATGTCAAAATTTTGTAAGGGTTATTTCCTTTCTCCTCTTTCTTCAAGTTTATTTATTATATTACACCTTCTTTTTTCAATTACTTATGTTGGGACATGTATTTACATTTCCATATTAATTTATATTTCATATTTAAATTTTGATATGATCCTTTATCTCTCATTAACCCATATTATGAATTTTTATGTGACGTCGTTATGTTGCTGAAATTACACCATGATTTTTCATTCCAAAACAAATATTTAGTGAATACCTGCCCATTTTCTATCATGGGTATTCACCTTTATACACATATACTTATTTTATTGGGGACATAAATCTATTTATTCTACACTACTTGATCATGGAATAAATTATGATGATGAATTAATCCATGGTGATTGATCTATATGGCACACTTAAGCATGTGAATAGATTAAATGTGATGGGTGCACGCAGAATTATATAGCACTCCAATGCATTGGGTAATGGTTAGTATCATGATATGTCACATTGGGATAGGAGTTTTACTTTATTCCTTTATGTAAATTTTTCCATCATGATGTCTTTGATGGTTTAACCTTGACCTAAGTTTATGATGCAGTGTTTTAAGTTGTTTCCACATTTCCCATGTTATGATTATCATGATATATCATGCATTATTATTCATGTCCTTTTAATTCCATATTGATATTCCTATTGTATAAAAAGTATTATCTTATTCATTTTATGCCTTGTGTATTCCCTTACTAGGCTTTATATCTCACCCTTTCTTATGTATGTCCTCAATTTATCCCATGTAGTGTTAATTACGAAGGAATGTTTTGATCATGTTAAAAAAGTTTTTAATAAATATGTTGTTTTTTCATGTTTTAAGTTATTATTCAATGTACCTAATTTCTGATATACAATATACCTCTCAATGTTCCAGGTTGTATTAAGTATAATTTTATGTAATAAATCAAGTTTAAATGTGAAATAAAGAGCAGGGTTGTTACAATTGGTATCACAGGATAGGTTAGTTATTTTTGTGATTAGGATTAAAAAACATTAGCAAAATCCTTAGAGATAAGACAAAGTAAAATAAAACATACCTAAATTTTGGTTATTATAGATTTAGTGGTTTTTCAAGAAAATACATCCCTATCTAGATACTACAAGTGTACGTGGTTCTGTCACAGATGTACCTAGGGGTAGTAACTACGACAATATGTTTTGGGCCTGAATTGGGGTAATTTGGTACACAACAATGGGTCTTACTATGAACCTAGTTTGACACTACCATGGGGTATACTTTGGAAAATTCATAATCTCATTATGAACCATAATTAAGGGAACAAAAATACTGCCTATAAGAATTTGTGTTAGGAAATATATCATGGGTAACATAAATTGAATCCTAGAAAATCATAAGTTAATAAGATAAATGTAATTTATAAGTTATCCCTTTAAAATAATTGGATTCTCCTTTATGTGTTTAATATTTTAAAATAAAAATCCCTAATTTTTCCTTAATTCTATCTAATGGATATTAATATGAAGAACTGGGTTAACAACTAATGTAAAGGGAAATATAATGAATGCCCCAATGATTTGTCCAACCCAATGGGAGCGGGAATCACAAAATTTGTCATGATACTCTCTCAGCTAAATCAAGTTCTGAATTGAAACCTAGATCAATAGGAGTGCATAAACCCCCATAATATAGAAAAATTGGTAATTGAAAGCTTCATATAACGAATGCCTCCTACTTTCAATGGATTTTTTGATCCCTTAATCACAGAATAATATATCAAATCCATTGAGAAGATCTTATCCATCCTTCAATGTTATTAACAAGAGAAGGTTCTTCTAGATGTTTATCATATGGTGGGGGGTTGATTCTCGCTCAAATGTACCCAAGAGATGAAGGTAGAACGGTCCTTGTAGTTTAGCTTGGGTTATCGAATCCATAGAGACCTAAGAAGTAACCTATAGACACGCACATTCTATGGACTGTTTTCGGCTATGAAGTGGCCAACTTGGATTGATTTTAGATGAGTTTAGAGGATATATAACAGATTTAAGTGAATTCAATTTAAAATAATGAGTTGATCCTAGGTTATCGCTCGGGGTGGATTGGATGAATTACTTTTTTAATGATTTCAATTTCTTATAATTGAGATGGATTCATTTAAGAAGATCAAACGAAATCATCACTTACTGGTTTAATGCCTGCACACCCTAATACTAATCACCTATACACTTGAAGGATCAAAGTTTTGAGCACTCCAAGGTAGAGGTTCGTATTAGCACTTGAATGTGTGACCTTAAATTCAATAAGGATGAAGATGTTTTAAAATCATCAAATAAAAATCTCATTTAAAAGAAGTGATTTTCCATTAATAGAGTGATAAATAACATCCAATCTGGCCCCTTGCTACTCCCTTGGATCAACCCATAAAATAGTTAGCCCTCCATTGATGACATGTATTCAACGGAAGTGGGAAGTAGACTTACAAGGGTGGAATTGAAGAAGTAAAAACAACAACAACAAAAGATCACTCCTCCGCTGTGTGATAAATATCACAAAGTATGGTGTGAATAAATTCACATCTTGAACCAACGGTATCAACGTGATAAGTAGAAGAATAGAATAAGAGTAAATGAAGAACTTTTATTAAGAAACTAAGGTGAATTAAACAACTTACATGAGAAAGAAATGTGATTACAAACACAAAGCAGCAGCATAACACTACAATGAAACCAAGCACCAAATATTATTCAATACTCCAAAATCACTGCCTTAAATAGGCATTTTTGATCCCTTGGGTCGAGTCTCCAATAGTCCAAGTCTCCTCAATTGATTGTGGTAGGCCATAGGTGGGTGGAAAGTAAGGGAGAGTTGATTTTTCCACCCTTGACCCGAGGTGGCAGCCAGCTTTCCTTCACCGAACAGACACGTCTGGAAGACCTTCTAGATTGCAGAATAAGAGTGGGCCATAGAAGAAGAAAATGGAGCTCCGGATTTGTTATAAACTCCTGTAAAATATGGGCCCATTTGGAGTTGTGGATTCTGAGATATAATCAAATTAGTGGGATGTTTTTCTAGGCCGCAGAATCTGGCCCAGAATTGTATCTCTAACTTGGGCTGCCTTAATGACCACCATAGAGGCCGAATTAGAATTTTATCATGAAGAGTTATTTGTTCCTATAAATTTCTTCTAGCATCCCACAATATTTGGGATTAATTTGGCCTGTATGTTGGTCCCCACAGTATCATAAGTGGGCTGGTTTCCAATCTGCCTTCTCTTAGAATTGCTTCCATTCATCTCCAAATATCTCCATCATTGTTTATGAATCATCCATTGATCCATGAATGAAAAATATTCACATTTAAGTGTAGATATAGTTCCCAAAATATCAAATTAAAATATTGATAATTACATTCCTTAGAATCAGATGACTCATTGGGCCTAAATTGGTGTATATTAGGCATGAAGTGCACAAATGATGAGAATGGATGTTCATAATGAAAATGCACTAACTCAGGCCCATAAGATCAAAAATGAACATTTAATACCATTAAAATGTAATTAAAATATATGTTTTTATTGGACAATCACACCCATCAACTTGATATTTTCTAGTCCCGAGCAAATAATTCAATGATTTTATTTGAATTCCTTTCTTCAAACACATTATAACAAACAGTGCTCACAATGTAAACTACACACAAATATATTTTTATAACCTATCAAGATAATTTAAAACAAGATGAATTTAAAAGCAGATCCCAATCCCAAGCCCATTCCTTTGATCAAATCCATCATCATACTTCATCCAACTCAATTAGGTGTAATGATGTGTTGTGAATCACAATAGATATGGGGGTTCATTTTCATTCAAGGGGGAAATCATGGAAGCGCTAGGTGGAATTACATTTAATCCTAATATGAGTATTCTTCATTCCTCTTTTTTTTTGGATTTTTTTTTCAATATTTCTATAGTAATTGAGATTGCAGTTAATCAAATTAACCCATGTAGCAAGACTTTGCCGATGACTCCCAGACTCAAAGGCCTTAGGGCACCAAGTGAAACCCACATACTTGGGCATCGTCTCGAGTTAACTTAATCAAAAACAAAGTCATATTACCATAAATAGAGATATATTGAAAAACTCAGGGCTAGACAACTCTGGAGTCACAATCCCCCAAGTGCCGAAAGTCTCGCATTTTATCAATCCATTGCTCTACACGCAAAAAAATTTATTTTTTTTTTTTTTTTTTTATTTTTTTTTTTTTGAATACTCATATTATTCATAAAAATCAAACCAACCTATGCTATTTATTATGGGACCCCAAAAATTAAAATTAGTACCCCACAGTCTAGAGGACGTGCATTGTGGCATTTTGATTTAATGGATGAAAATAAAAATGTTGAAAATTTTCATTGGACAACCAAACTTCCAAAATCAATGATTTTAAACTTAATCATGAATTAAATTAAGAGTCAAGGAAATAAAAGTTATTTGCTATATAGTTTTAATGTGAGCAAAGATTTTATTATATGAATGATAAAGTAATTTTACTTCTTTTTTTATCATTGTTTTTATTTTAAACAAACATTTTGTTTCCACACCCCCCAACTTAGAATGAAACTGTCCCTAGTTTCGTAAAAATAAAATTTAGAATGGGGTAGAGGAATAAAAGGGGAGTTCAATAAGGAAATTGAAATATGAGGATCATGGAATGAAGTCACCTAGTGGTTGAAGTTTGAAGTTCTTGCCGCTTGAATTTAGTCCTTTGATATCCATGTCGCTTGCAAAGTTCCCTAGTGGAAAAAAGAAAAACAAAACAAACAAAAAAACAATATATATATATATATTTAAAATAAAGGAAGTAAAATATAAGAATATATATAAAAATTATAGAATAATGAAGCACAAGAAGTCATAGGTCAGTGGTAAGTGCGCGCCCCTGTCTCCCTTCGGTCCCGGGTTCGAATCCCCGCGGCTTCGCCGGTTGTGACGGGGTTTTCCCTGCGACCTACGATGTGGAATTTTTTTTATTATTATATTTTTATTTATTTATTTTTGTTTTTTAATTTTTTTAACCTACAAACACATTAAAAAAACAAACTGATGATACATTGTCTTCTTTTTAAATTTCTGGGTAAGGTATTACTCAAGGATCACACCACGTGACACGGATGAATATGGTACTCCCCTTTCGTACCCATCCATACTCATTATAGAAGAACAGGTCAACAGTTTATTTATTTTTTTTCCTTTCAAAATATCAAAATTTCTCATTAACCCTATTTAAAATATAAAGTTGATTAAAACAACGAAATTATTGGAAACTTGAAAACCATGGGTTTCCTCCCATTCAGCACTTTGTTTAACGTTGTTAGCCCGACATGGACCCTAAATCTATTAATTTTTTCCTAGTTCATGGGTTGGCTCAGTTAACTCAACCTCTATTTCCTGTTTATTGAATGATTCAATGAATGGTTTTAACTTTTGACAATTTACCTTAAAAATGTTACCACTTGTGGGATCTTGAATCTCTACTGCCCCATGGGGGTACACATAATGAAATATGAAAGGTCCTGACCATCTAGACCTTAACTTTCCCGGGTGTAAATGATGTTTTGAACTATACAAGAACACAAGTTTTCCCGGTTCAAAATGTTTGAACTTGATATTCCTAGATTGGTAGGCTGGAACTCTAGCTTTATTGATCCTTGAATTTTCATAAGCCTCCATCCTTAGTTCCTCCAGTTCATTGAGATCTAATTTCCTTTTTGTTCCGGCCAATGAGAGGTCATAATCCATTTTCTTAATTGCCCAAAAGGCCTTATGCTCAATTTCAACAGGTAAATGGCATGCTTTTCCATAAACCAACCTATATGGTGACATTCCTAGAATGGTTTTGAATGTTGTACGATATTCCCAAAGACCATCCAAGAGTTTCTCGGACCAATCTTTCCTAGAAGGATTGACAGTTTTCTCAATAATTTGTTTGATTTCACGATTGGCTAACTCATCTTGACCATTGGTCTGTGGGTGGTAAGCAGTGGACACTTTGTGAGAAATTCCATATTTTTCCATGAGTGTTGAGAATGGACGATTGAAAAAATGAGTTCCATGATCACTTATGATAGCCCTAGGAATTCCAAATCTAGAGAAGTTGTTTTCTTTTAGGAATCTAATCACAGTTTGATGATCATTGTATTTTGTGGGAATGGCCTCAACCCATTTTGAGAGATAATCAACAGCTAAGAGAATGTAGAGGTATCCCCTAGAGTTTGGGAAAGGACCCATGAAATCAATTCCCCAACAGTCAAAGATTTCAACCACTAATATGGGAGTGAGTGGCATTTGATTCCTTTTTGTGATGGACCCTACTTGTTGACACCTAAGACAAATTTGAAAAAATGTGTAGGAGTCCCTTGAAAGGGTGGGCCAGAAGAGACCACATTGAAGAATCTTAGCAGATGTTTTCTTATAGGAAAAGTGACCTCCACATGCCTCACTATGACAAAATTTAAGGATGGACTCTTGTTCAGATTCTAGAACACACCTTCTAATGACTTGGTCAGGACAGAACTTATAGAGGTATGGATCATCAAAAACATAGTTTCTAACATCAGAAAGGAATTTCCTTCGAGCTTGAGTCCCTAAGAATTTTGGAATGACTCCCGTAACTAAGAAATTGGCTATGTCGGCATACCAAGGGCATTCACTCACAGAGTATAGGTGTTCATCAGGAAATGAATCAGACACAGAAAGGTGATTTGAGTTGTCTTTGAATTCCATCCTAGAGAGGTGATCAGCTACAACATTTTCAACACCCTTTTTATCCTTGATTGTGAGGTCAAATTCTTGTAAGAGAAGGACCCACCTAATCAGTCTATCCTTGGCATCTTGTTTTTGGAAGAGGTATTTTAGTGTAGAATGGTCAGTGAACACAGTGATGGGGGATCCTAAGAGGTAGGACCTAAACTTCTCTAAATAAAACAAAATAACAAGTAACTCCTTTTCAGTAGTGGTTTAGTTTATTTGGGCATCATTTAAGGATTCGCTTGCATAATCAATGACATAAGGAGTTTTATCACAGCGTTGTCCTAACACAGCTCCAACAGCAAAGTCACTAGCATCACACATAAGTTCGAAAGGAAGGTTCCAATTTGGAGATTTCATAATCGGAGGAGAGGTGAGAGAGGATTTGAGGGTTGAGAATGAACCCTCACAGATTTCTGTCCAAACAAATGGAGAATCCTTTACTAGGAGAGCACAAAGGGGACGGGATATTGAACTGAAGTCCTTGATGAATCTTCTATAGAAATCAGCATGTCCTAATAAAGACCTCACTTCCTTGACAGTTTTGGGTGATGGAAGGTGAATAATGATTTCAACCTTTTCTTTATCAACTTCAATCCCCCTACTCGAGACCAGATGGCCTAGAACAAGTCCCTCTTTAACCATGAAATGACATTTTTCCCAGTTTAGGAATAGATTCTTTTCTTCACATCTTGACAAGACTTTCTCTACATTCTGCAGACATCCCTCAAATTTATCCCCAAACACAGAGAAGTCATCCATGAAGACCTCTAGAAAATCCCCTACCATGTCTGAGAAGATTCCCATCATGCACCGTTGGAAGGTTCCAGGGGCATTGCATAACCCGAAGGGCATGCGTTTGAAAGCAAAGGTTACAAATGGACATGTGAATATAGTCTTCCCTTGATCCTCTAGGGAGACCTCAATTTGATTGTACCCCGAGTACCCATCTAAGAAACATTAGAAGGCATGACTTGCCACTCTCCCAAGCACTTGTTCAATGAATGGTAGGGGAAAATGGTCCTTCTTGGTGAATGAGTTTATCTTCCTATAGTCAATGCAGACCCTCCATCCACTACTCACCCTTGTTGGAAGAATCTCTCCATCCTCATTGGTTATCACTGTGATTCCAGCCTTTTTTAGAACCACTTGGATTGGGCTCACCCACTCACTCTCAGCTATGGGATATATGATATCAGCTTTTAACAATTTCAGAAGTTCTTTCCTTACTACCTCTATGAGATTAGGATTGAGTCGCTGTTGAGGTTAACGACATGGCTTTGAATCAGATTCCAGAACAATCCTATGAGTCCTGATAAGTGGGATAATCCCAGGAATATCAGAAAGGGTCCAACCAATGGCTTTATTATGCTTCCTAAGGACATCTATAAGCATCCTTTCATGATTGGCTTCAAGAGAAGAAGAAATGACAATAGGATGTGTTTGATTGTACCCTAGAAAGGCATACTTTAGTGCAGCAGGAAGTTCCTTCAATTCAAGATCAGGTTGGTTCAGAATTTCAGCAGAAGATTGGGACATTAGATCAAGATCAATTTTATTTCTTAAAGTTTTAGATAGGATTTATTCCCCACATGTAGAAGTTTCAGCTACTAGATTGGCTTGATTAGATTTAGGGAAGGAATTTGATTGGTCTCCATGAAATTGGTTTCTTGAAAGGTTTCACTGATTTTTGGACCTAATAATTCATCATAAGAGCAATTTGAAAATGATTCAAGCCAAGGATATAAACTTCCTTCATATGAACAAAGGAAATCAATCTCATCCTGACTTAAACATTCATTAAATATTCCTTAATGTTCCATGGATTCATTATTAATGCTTCCTATCATGTTTACTTCATGAATGTCCTCATCATCCCCTATTTGTGAGCTTGCATTATAGATGTTCAAGTCTAGACTCATGTTCCCAAAGGTGATGGTCATGTTCTCATTTCGGACTCGGATAACAGATTTGATTGTTGCAAGAAAAGGACGGCCAAGGATGATTGGGGTTTGTTCTTTATTTCCTAAGTTTGGATGGTTGTCAAGGACAATGAAGTCAGCAAGGTAGATGAAGTTTTCAACCTTTACCAGAACGTCCTTTAAAATCCCCTTTGGAACCCTAATGTTATGATCAGCAAGTTGAAGTGTGACAGATGTGGGTTGGAGTTCTTCTAGGGATAACTGGCAGTACACGACATAGGGGATGAGATTGACACTAGCACCTAGATCACACAAGGCCTTGACAACTTTGCTCTCTCCTAGTTCAACATTGATGTAAGGGCAACCCGGGTCTTTCAACTTAGGAGGAATGGTCCCTTGAATGGTGGTACTCACATTAGTAGCCAAAAGGACTTGGTTTTTATGTGAAAATTTTCTTTTAAAAGTGCACAAGTCCTTAAGGTACTTTGAGTAGGAAGGTATGGTTTGGATTGCATCGAGAAGAGGAATGTTCAACTTGACTTGTGAGAAGATTTCCCTCAATGTTTCACTCAGTTCAGGCTTGGGTTTCCCCCTCATGCGTTGAGGAAATGGTGCAGGTTGTGGGGTTGTTTGTTGAAGAGTTGTTTCTTTCACATTATTATCAGTTTCCTCAGTTTGATCTTGTGATTCATTTGAATTTTCATCCAAGTTTGAATCTTCAGGTTGGTTCTGAATTATTTTTTTAGGTTTCTCAATTGATTTCCCACTTCTTAAAACAATCACAGCCTTTAGTTGTTCATGAGTTGTTTGAGCACAACTTGACTCTCCCCTTGAAGTTGAGGATGGCACCGCCTGAGTAGGCATGGGTGCCTTTCCAGTTTTGATGGTTTGAAGTTCTTGTTTTAGGGAAGAGACTTCTGAGTTCATCCTCTCCATTTGTTTTCACAGTTGTTCTAGTAGGCTTTGTGGAACAGTTTGGGTGGGTGCTTGAGTAGGTTGGTTTATCCTAGGGGGATATTTTGGAGGTGGGATGGTTTGTTGAAAATGGACTGGTGGCTATTGGTATTGGATAGGTTGGGTTTGGAACTGGTTATGGGTTTGGTAGTTCTGATGGGGGTAAGGATTTTGTCCCTGTGGTTGGCTAGGTTGTTGGTTATCTTTCCAGCGGAAGCCTGGGTGGTCGTTATACCTTGGGTTGAAGGTGTTTTGGTATTGAGGCTTTTGAAAGTTCAAAGCATTTACTTCCGCTGGGGTTCCTCCTAAGAGAACATCCTTGATGGATGGAATGGTTGGGAAGTTGTCTGTATTATGGTCAGGTTTGTCACAAATTGTGCAAACAGGGTCAACAGTTTGGATTTCATGGACTTTCCTAAGGTCTATCTCTTCAACCTTCCTAGAGAGTGCTGCGAGTTTAGCCCTAAGGCTTTCCTCTTCTCTAAGTATATTAATTCCAGTAGTTCTTTGTGTCTTTTCAGAATAAGGTGAAGTTCCCCATATTTGGTTTTGTTCAGAAAGGTTTTCTAGATACTCGTAAGCATCATTTGGGGCTTTTTTTTAAAGGTTCCATTACACATCATGTCAATGAATTGTTTGTTCCCCGGACCCAACCCTTCATAGAAAATTCTCACTTGTTCAGGAATAGAAAAACCATGGTGTGGAACCATGTTTAGAGTGTCTTTGAACCTCTCTAATGTTTCATAGAATGACTCTCCCTCTTTTTCAAAAAAGTTTTGGATGCTCTTTTTAAGTGAAATTGTTTTGTGGTGGGGAAAGTATTTTTTATAGAATTCTCTTTGTAGTTGGTCCCAAGAGTTGATAGATGATGGTCTCAAATGTTTTAGCCAATTTTTAGCTCGATCCTTTAAATAAAAAGGAAATAGCCTCATATTAGCTGATTCTAGTTGATGTGGGGGACACATGGTTTCTACAATGTCATTGAACTCCTTAATGTGTAGGTATGGCATCTCGAACTCCATTCCATGGAATGTGGGAAGGTGGTTTAGTACATGGGGTTTAAAGATATAGTTGGAATATCTTAGGGAATTGTGTCTAATGCATGAGGTGGAATTGATCCAGGAAGGTTTGAGGTAGTCATTCATGGTTTGATCCATCGCATTCTCCAAGTTTGGGGCTGCCTCATTTGGGTTTCCATTTTGGTTTCCACCCGGGTTTATGAGTTGGTTTCCTTGAAGACCTTCCATTGAAATTGGCTCAATTTTGGACTCTAGAGTATTAGGAAGATTATGATCTAATGGAATGAGTTCCCTTGGTTTACTTGACTCCCCAACCCCAGGACTATCCACCCTAACTAGACGGTTTGATTGATCGCGGGTGTAGGCGGACATTCGCCAAAAGAAAAAAAAATGAGAAAGGGACAAGATAAGAGAATTTGGATGAGAAAAGAAGAAATGGGGTAGAATAGAATGGGTGTTTAGATTACTTACTTGGGTCCCCGGCAACGGTGCCAAAATTTGATTCTCGCTCAAATTTACCCAAGAGATGAAGGTAGAACGGTCCTTGTAGTTTAGCTTGGGTTATCGAATCCACAGAGACCTAAGAAGTAACCTATAGACACGCACATTCTATGGACTGTTTTTGGCTATGAAGTGGACAACTTGGATTGATTTTAGATTATTATAGAGTATATATAATAGATTTAAGTGAATTCAATTTAAAATAATGAGTTGATCCTAGGTTATCGCTCGGGGTGGATTGGATGAATTACTTTTTTAATGATTTCAATTTCTTATAATTGAGATAGATTCATTTAAGAAGATCAAACGAAATCATAACTTACTGGTTTAATGCCTACACACCCTAATACTAATCACCTATACACTTGAAGGATCAAAGTTTTGAGCACTCCAAGGTATAGGTTCGTATTAGCACTTGAATGTGTGACCTTAAATTCAATAAGGATGAAGATGTTTTAAAATCATCAAATAAAAATCTCATTTAAAAGAAGTGATTTTCCATTAATAGATTTATAAATAACATCCAATCCAGCCCCTTGCTACTCCCTTGGATCAACCCATAAAAGAGTTATCCCTCCATTGATTACATGTCTTCAACAGAAGCGGGAGGTAGACTTACAAGGGTGGAATTGAAGAAGTAAAAACAACAACAAAAAAAAGATCACTCCTCCGTTGTGTGATAAATATCACAAAGTATGGTGTGAATAAATTCACACCTTGAACCAACGGTATCAACGTGATAAGTAGAATAACAGAATAAGAGTAAATGAAGAACTTTTATTAAGAAACTAAGGTGAATTAAACAACTTACATGAGAAAGAAATGTGATTACAAACACAAAGCGGCAGCATAACACTACAATGAAACCAAGCACCAAAGATTCTTCAATACTTCAACACCACTGCCTTAAATAGGAATTTTTGAGCCCTTGGGTCGAGCCTCCAACAGTCCAAGTCTCCTCAATTAATTGTGGTAGGCCATAGGTGGGTGGAAAGTAAGGGAGAGTTGATTTTTTCACCCTTGACCCAAGGTGGCAGCCAGCTTTCCTTTACCGAATAGACGCATCTGGATGACCTTCTATATGTCCGAATCAGAGTGGGTCATAGAAAAATAAAATGGATATCCGGATGTCTTCTAACCGCATGTAAAATTTGGGCCCATTTGGAGTTGTTTATTCCGAGATATAATCAAATTAGTGGGCTGTTTTTCTGGACCACAGAATCTGGCCCAGAATTGTATCTCTAACTTGGGCCGCCTTAATGACCACCATAGAGGCAGAATTAGCATTGGATCATGAAAAGTTATTTGTTCCTATACATAGATTCTAAAATCCCACAAAAATTGGGATTTATTAGGCCTGTATGTTGGGCCCCACAGTCTCATAAGTGGGATGGTTTCCAATCTGCCTTCTCTTAGAATTGCTTCCATTCATCTCCAAATATCTCCATCATTGTTTATGAATCATCCATTGATCCCTGAATGAAAAAAGTTCATATTTAAGTGTAGATATAGTTCCCAAAATATCAAATTAAAATATTGATAATTACATTCCTTATAATCAGATGACTCATTGGGCCTAAATTGGTGTATATTAGGCATGAAGTGCACAAATGATGAGAATGGATGTTCATAATGAAAATGCACTAACTCAGGACCATAAGATCAAAAATGAATATTTAATAACATTAAAATGTAATTAAAATATATGTTTTTATTGGATAATCAGGGGTCTAATCAGTGGTGGACATTTATTGTAAATACAAAACTTGAGGAAGATATTGAAACAATGGAGTGGAAGGAATTCCAGAAAAAAAATTCGATAAATATTTTCCTCACACTCTCTTTATTAAAATGGAAAGGGGTTTCCTTGAACTTAAAGAAAAAAGAAAACAAATCTATGAGTGCATATGAGGAAAACTTCACAATACATTCATGATATGACTCCATATTTTTCATTACCATCGAATGTAAGGTTTACCTCTTCTTTTGTGGGATAAATCCTAGTCTATGAAATGCTCTAGAAATCTGCGACTTTGATAGATATGAAGAATTTTTTTGATTTTCCCTCAAAGTTGAAATGGATATTGGAGAATCCTAAGGGTATTATGTGGATAAGAAGCGGAAATTAGAGTTTAATTATAGTGTTCTGATGGATAAATCTAATGGTGATAAGAAATTTCAGCATCCCACTTATCAAAGGTGCATAAAGAAGCACCCTGGAAATTTCCTAAAGGGGGAAAGAAAATTCTTTAGGTGTGGAAGAGAAGAGAACCTGGATAATGATTGCCGATAAGAGAAACCCACCAATGTGATATAGTAAAGTAAAGATTCATTCAACCCACAATTAATTGTTAACTGCTTTAACTACAAGGAGTCAGGGTACTTTGCGAACCAGTGCACTAAGCCAAGGGTTTTTTGAGGCAACCAACAACCTCTGACGAAATAAGGGAGAGCTTTTTCTATCACGAATGTTGAGGTGGATCCAGAAAATGAAGTGGTGATAGGTACACTTGTTATCCATTCAAGAATAACGAATTTAATTTTTGATTATGGTTCTACGAATTCCTTCATATCATGAAATTTTAGTAAAACTATTCAAACACCACCACAAAGCATGGAATTAGAGATGGTAGTGCAAACAAAAAATTGGGAAATTATTTCATCCCAAGTATATAACTCCTCCCCTATCAACATTTGGGGGATGAACTTCCTATAAAACCTTATCATACTCCCTTTGGTGGAATTTTATGCAATTATGGGAATGGATTGGATTTCCCTATATAGAGCCAATATAAATTTCTATGAGAAGTAAATCACTCTTTGTATGGTGAACCAACCCCCGATTATATAAAATTTTAAGGAGGTGGATGAATCATATTTAGAACCATCATCTCAAACATGAATATTATTTCCCTACGAGTAAGTGTATCTAGCTAAAATTATTGAGTCTAAGGGAAGAACCGTCCTCAAATACATGCCTATTGTGAGGGAATACGTTGATGTGTTTCCTGAGGAATTTCATGGTCTTCCTCCTAGCCAAGAGGTTGAATTTTCTATTGAGCTTATGCCTAGGTAATTTCCAATATCCAAGAATCCTTATAGAATGTTTGTCGTGGAACTTGAGGATCTAAAGAAATAACTACAGGAGAATATAGATAAAGGGTTCATAAACCCAAGTGTTTCACCATAGGGTGCATTGGTCCTCTTCATTAAGAAGAAGGATGGGTCAATGCACCATTTCATTTATTATAATTATCTTAACAAGATCATGATAAAGATAAGGTATCCTCTACCTTGGATTTATGACTTGTTCAGTCAGATATATGGAGAACAATACTTCTCCAAGTCCGATCTTCAGTCAGGATATTATCAAGTAAGATTGAAGAAGGAATATTTCCACAAGACCTATTTTCATACAAGGTATGGGCACTTTAAGTTCATACTGATGCTATTTGGACTCACTAATGCTCCATCAATCTTTATGGACTTGATGAATAGAGTCTTTAGAGATTACCTTGACAAATTTGTTGTAGTATTTATAAATGATATTCTAATATACTCTAAAACCAAGGAGGATCGTGAGGAACATATGAACACTGTGCTAAAGGCCTTAAGAAAGGAGAAGATCTATGAAAATTATAATAATTGTGAGTTATAGTTGAAGAAATTCTCATTCTTGGGGCATATCATCATAATAAATGGGGTATCTTTGGATCCTTAAAAGACAAAATCAATTGAAGGATGGATGAGGCCAACATCCATGATAGATATCTATAGATTCCTTGGGTTTTTTGGGTATTATCGCCAATTTTTGAGAAATGTTTCGAGATTATCAAACATTATTACCAAGATAACTTGGAAGGGAATCAAGTTTTATTAGAATGATGAATTTTAAGAAAACTTTATGGAGTTGAAAATGATTCTTATCACTACCCTTGTGCTCACACAACCCACAAGTGGAGAACTTTTAATAATTTTCAACGATGCTTCAAAGAAGGGATTGGGTTGTGTGTTGATGAAAAATGAAAAAATAATTGCATACGCCTCAAGGGAGATGAAAATTCATGATCAAACCTATCACATGCTTGATCTAGAGTTGGAAGTTGTTATCTTTGTATTGAAAATATGACATAATTATCTGTATGGGGAGAAGTGTGAGATATATACTACCCACAAGAGCTTGAAATATGTATACACACATAAATATCTTAATATGTTCTAGTGAATATGGTTAAAGATCATCAAGTATTATCACTAATCAATGAAATACCATCCTAGTAATTAAAATAACTTGGAGTATACTTTAAGTAGAAAGGACCTAGCAATTCTATCATTGATGAAAATTGAGAAGGATCTGATATTCTTGGATTTTAAGAGGATGGACATGGGAATCATAAATAAAGGAACACCATAAATTAATTCACAAATTATTTATCAACCATCTCTTTTGGAAAGGTTAAAGGATGCTCAAAAAAAGATGATGTGTGAATTTAGAAGAGAGTGAAAACTATATGGAAAAGGAAATCCTTTGAGTTAAATGTTAATAAAGAAGTAATTATGAGATTTGGGTCAAGACTATGAGTTCCGTCAAATCATGAGTTAAATAAGGAACTATTGTATGATGCACATAGTTCGAATTTCTCCATTCACTCAGGAAACAAAAGGATGTATTGAGATCTCTGAGAGCACTATTAGTAGGACAACATGAATAAGGAGATCATTTAATATACATCAAATTTCCTGGTATGTCATCAATTGAAGGTGAAAAGGTAGAATTATAAGGGGATTATGTAACCATTACCTATACCGGAATGGAAATGGGAAAACATCACCATGGACTTTTTCAATAGACTTTTGAGGAAATCCAAAGAAAATAATGCTATATGGGTTATTGTGGACCATATTATAAAGACTACACACTTTATTGTGATTCGAGAGGATTTATCACTGGATCAACTTGAATTGATATACATTAGAGAACTGGTGAGGATACACGGAGTACCGCTATTGATTCTGTCCGATTGAGATCCAAGTTTCACCTCTAAGTTTTAGAAAAGTCTCCAGTATTCTCTAAACACTGAGTTGAACTTTAGTATGACTTTTCACCCTAAAATTGATGGCCAATTTGAGTAGAATATCCAAACACTTGAGGAAATATTGATAGCATTGTCAATTGACTTCAATGGAGGATGAGACCAACATCTTCCTCTGGTCGAGTTCTCTTACAATAATAGTTTCCACTCGAGCATCCAAATGGTACCCTATAAATCCCTTTATGGGAAGAGGTGTAGAACACTGGAATATTGGGATGAATTTAGGGAATAAAAACATCTAGGACCTAAAATGGTTGAGGAAATGGTGGATAAGGTTAAGAACATTCATCATCGCATCAAGGCTACTCAGAGTCAATAGAAGAGTTATGTTGACAATAGTCGATGAGATATATAGTTTAATGTTAGAGACGTGGTTTTCCTCCACATATCTCCATGAAAGAAAGTGATGATATTTGGGAATAAGGGAAATCTTAATACAAGGTACATTGGCCCTTTTTAGATACTTGATCACATATTAGTAGTGGCATATCGACTAGCACTCCCATCGAACCTATCTCAAGTACATGATGTATTCTATGTATCCCTCCTAAGAAAGTACATACCATAACCCCCACATATACTCAATTTATAGGTGGTACCATTGGAGAATGATATTTTCTATGAGGAGCATTTGGTGAAGATCTTAGATCATATAGAAAAAGTTCTATGAAATAAGACAATGTTCCTCGTCAAAGTGCTGTGAAGAAACCACAAGTTTTAAGAAGAAATGTGGGAACTGGAGGAGGCGATGAACCATATTTACCCTTATATATTTTAGTAGAGGGAAATAAAATTTCTAGGGTGGAATTTCTAAAGGGGGAAGATTATAACGAACAGAACTATTATGAATAAAATTCCCTTTTTTAATTAAATATCTTATGGTTATAGAAAACACATACACTCCTTTTATTTTATTATATCTAATTAGATTTAGATTACCATTAAGTTTCATTACCATTGATAATATATCTTTTGAATAGTGATCACATGACTAGTATAAATATAGGATTTTTAACAAATCCTTATGACATAGACAAAGGAAGTGATAGCCTCAACCAGTAGAATCGTACCTTATGAATCCCATTTATCGAAGGTTTCAAGGGAGGTAGTATTTATGGTATTTTCCATTTACCAAGCTCAATATTATATCCAATAACTTAATCATGAGCAAAACTATTTACAAGAGAAGTTCAAACTCATCGAGATCACGGCCCAAACCATGTTCGTTGAACGGTCCCATGAAATCCCCATCATAATGCACCTCACTCTTAAAATATACGCTGGTGTATTAAAGAGATATGTATCGAGACCCTAACAATAGGAATATTCACATTATTTTGTATAAAATATTTAATATATTTTAATCCTATTATTCTTACTTAGTAAATGATTTTAAAGCATAAATTGTATTTTTGGTTAATATTCAAATTTAATTAATGAATTTATGAATTAATATATTTTTGAAATAAATAATATCTTAATAAAATATTATTATTAAATAATTTTTATCAAATATAAATTATTATTTAATTTTTATGAGGTCAAATGTAAGTTTTTATAAGGGTTCAAAAAAATGTTATTGTCAAAAACCTATCATTTTCATTAAATGTCAGTTTTTATATTAAAATTAAAAATTCACATATTTAGAAAATTATTTAGATAAAATGAATATTATTTTTGGAATTAGTATGTTAAAATTATCTAATAGTGAATTTTTCATAATTTTCTAAGATAGTCGAATTTTTTGGTAAAAATTAAATACCGTATAAATAAACATTGTGATTTATGAAATCACAATGACCCAAAAGAGATATAATAAGTAATATAAATAGGATCCAAGAAAAAAAATATGGTTTACCTTTAAAATAATTTTATTTTAAGTTTATTTGATTTATTTTTTAAAACCATTATGAATCCTACAAGAGTTGTAATATATTTTATGATTTTAAAATCATTTCTTTAAGAGTGTGACTCACCTCTACATCACCAATGGTAATATTTTAATAATTTAAGACCATAGTCATATAAAATAATTTAAACCACTCCAATTTATCAGAAAAAATGGGAAAACCCATGGGATTTTATGTGGTTTTGGATATTTTTTTATATAGAGTCCAAAACCTAAATAATAAAGAAATCCTCCTCCTTTCCTATATAACCCCACCCAATCCCCAATTACTCTTCACTAAAACTAATTATAGAACATAATAACTTCTCCCTACACTCTATATAGTCCTCCCAAGGTGACCCTAAGCTTTCAAGAATCCCCTCCCAAGCCTTTGGAGTCACACATTCAAGTAAGGGATCTTCCAATCTTCTCTTTTATCAAGCACTCCTTTTTATGTTATGTCTTTTAATTTAAATTTTAACACATTGGGATATGTTATTTCATATACTCTTTACTTACATTTTTATGTATAAATGATGATATCCCATTTCACTCTCATTGTTCCCTCCTATGAACCTTTATGTACACTTGTTACCATGTTGAAATTTTGTAAGGGTTCTTTCTTTTCTCCTATTTCTTCAGGTTTCTTTATTATGTTACACCATATTTTTTCAATTACTTATGTTGGGACATGTATTTACATGTATATATTACTATCCATTTAATATCTAAATGATTATAGACCCCTTTCTATCTCATCAACCCATCTTATGATTTTTTATGTGACATCGTTATGCTGTTGAAATTGCATCGTAATTTTTCATTCCAAAACAATGTGTAGTGAATACCATGCCCATTTTATATCATGGTTATTCACCTTTATATACATATACTTATTTTATTTTGTACTTACATGTATGTATTAAAAACTACTTGACCTTGGAATAAATTATGATGATGAATGATTTCATGTTGATTGATCTATGTGGAGCACTTAAGCATAATAATGAAATGAATGTGATGAGTGCACCCAGAATTATATTGCGCTCTAATGCATTGGGTAATGGATAGTATCATGATACATCACGTTGGGACAAGGGGTTTACATTAATCCTTTATGATACTTTTTCCACCATCATTTCTTAGCAGTTTTATCCTTGACCTATGTTTACGATGTAGCATTTTAAGTTGTTTCCACATTTCTCATGTTATGTTTATCATGTTATATCATGCCTTATTATTCATGTACCTTTTATGACCCATTGATATGCCTATTGTCTAACATATATTATATTCTTCATTTTATGCCTTTTTTATGTAGGATCTAAATATAATATGAGATGCTCAATATACAAGAGGGGGGGTGAATTGTATACTTTAAAAATTCCTTTGGAACCTTTAAAGTTAGTTAT
The DNA here is from genome assembly GCA_963277665.1 of Viscum album. Lineage (NCBI taxonomy): Eukaryota > Viridiplantae > Streptophyta > Magnoliopsida > Santalales > Viscaceae > Viscum > Viscum album. The sequence continues at coordinate 268,505,752 of OY728158.1, forward strand.
GAATAAATAAAGTTTCCTTAAGAAAAGGAAAGGGCTAAGTTTAACAAAGTTAAACTAAGTAAATTCACAACACCTCTAACACCGAACTAAACTTGGAAAGAGATTCCAAAAGTAGGTTCCGGAAATATGGTTCCGGAATTTGAAACTTAACAAAAGTTACAATATGAGATTCTACCTTAAAGCGTATAGAATCTAAATGAATCAGAGTAAGTAAGGAAGTATAAGAAAGTTATACTTTCCTTAAGATACAAATTGCAGCGGAATAAAAACAAGTAGTAAAACTACTAGTAACAAGATATAAGTCTTTTAACCCAAAGAGAAGGGTATCCAACAACCTTGGATAAAGGTCCCTTGATTTATACTTTCAAGCAAGTCTGTCTTACCCACACCAGGGTAAGCCCTCGATACGAAGATCGGTGTCTCTGTCTTGCTATCCCCGCAAGCCCTCAACTTCAAGGTAGTTGGCAACCTCTGTCCTCCTCAGCAAGGAAGCCCTCGAACTTTAAGGTAGTCGGCAACCTCTGTCCTCCTCAGCAAGGAAGCCCTCGAACTTTAAGGTAGTCGGCAACCTCTGTCTTCCTATCCCCGGAAGCCCTCGAATGTAATCACCAACATTCGGAGTCGCATGAAGCTTTGAGAGTTAATAAGAGCCTCTCTCTCTAGAAATCACTTCAAGCATGTAATCACATGAGTAGAAGATCTGTCAGCCTTTCAGCACCGAGCTCTTTCAAATGAGCTCCTATTTATAGGTAAGGTTGGCTCCTCTCCAACGGTCATATTTTCCTTAAAAATCGGAGGGACCTGTATACGTGTCACTTAGACAACGGTTAGTTTATAACAAAATGGATGACATCGTTTTATAACAAAACAAGTGTAACAGAATGTACGACATCGTTTTAAACTCTAACATAAAAGTTCGGAATAGAAATTTCGGAGTGAAGGTTCGGAGTGAATAAATTCAGAGTGTATAAAACAATGATAATCAGATTCTGTTTAATAGGTGAATTCGGAATGAGAATTCGGAATAGGAATTCGGCATCAGAAATCGTAATGAGAATTCATCATCAGAATTCGTAATGAGAATTTGTCATCAGAATTCGTAATGAGAATTCGTCATCAGAATTCGTAATGAGAATTCTTTATCAGAATTCGTAATGAGATTTCGGAATGAGATTTCTTCATTAGAATTCGTAATGGGAATTCTTCATTGGAATTCGTAATGAGAATTTTTCTTCAGAATTCGTAATGAGAATTCGGAATGAAATTTCTTCATTAGAATTCGTAATGAGAATTCTTCTTCAGAATTCGTTTCCTGAATCTGGAATAGAACTTAGTCAGAGTTCATATCCGGAATTCGGAATGAAACTTCCTTATAGTTCTTGTCCAGAACCGAATCCTAAAACAGAATGCTTTTATATCAAAGTTTTAATGACTCCGAGAAAATGAATCCGAATCTCATACTTAAGAAAAATATGAATGAAAATATGATAAGGATAATTTTTCTTATAAAAGCGATTTTCCTTAAGAAAGAAATTTTCCTTATAAAAGCAATTTTCCTTAAGAAAGCAATTTTCCTTAAGGATAAGGTGTTTGTGATTTTCAAAACAAGAAGGAATGGAAAAGCCATAAGGAAAACCTTATTGACTCAACAATCTCCCCCTTTTTGGAAAGCACAAACATCCTTACGAAAAAGCTATTCTAAGAAGAAAGAAACATATTAAATCTTATCTCCCTTGGTTTAAGAATATAGATGAATACGACTAACTCCCCCTTAGGCTTTGAAACTCTAAGGATCGTATTCATATTTCCGGAGTGATGTTTCTTTAAGAAAAACTCCCCCTTAAACAAACTCTTATTAGAGTTCTTTTTCCTTGGGTATTTTCCTTTCTCCCCCTTTTTTAAACTCTTATTAGATTTCCTCTTTTTCTTAAGGATCTTTTCCTTCTCCCCCTTTGTGATTTTCAAAAAGAATTGGAGGGAATGGAAAAACTTAACAAAGTACCTGAAAAAATTAGTAATGACAACAATAGAAACAACAAGCACGATTCTCATTATATTTGAAATGTCAGCAACAAAATAATTACAACAAAAAGATCGGATTGGTCATTTCGGATCTTTCTCCTTCGACATTAGCCCCTTAAGAATCGTCTTGATCTTCTTTAAGTCTTTGTGATCTTCTTCTGCTTGCTTCTCTAAGACGACTATTCTTGCTGACTGAGCTTCAATGATTTCTTCCTGAGCCTTCAACTTTTCTTCCTGAGCTTTCATCTTCTCTTCCTGAGCCTTCATCCTTTCTTCAAACCCGATCCGATAATCCCTTTCATATTTCCAACTTTGATTAACGGAATTGAGCTTTCCATTCAGATCTCTCACCTCCTGAATCCGAAAGTTCTTTTCCTCTGTCAACTTTTCTTCGAATGATGCAGTCAGCTCATGAAACTTCTTGTCCTCGGTTTCAAATGCATCCTTAACATTATCCTGAAACTCATCCAGCAACCTCATCTCTTCCACAGTTTTCTTAGACCATCTTGTCATCCTCTTGCAAGATCTTTTATGTGCTTCATAACCAATAAAGAAATTTTTGAACTGGGCTTCAATCTCAACACATTTATCCATAATCATGGATACGGAATCGGTTTTCTGATTTAGCGCATGTTGAAGCATCTGGCATCTAGAGTCAATACTGGAGAAGGTTGGAATGGTTCCCACCAACTTCTTCAAAGACTGGACAACAAAGTCATGCCCCAACGAGGATGACTCCGAATCCGAAACCTTGCTAGGAGAATTTTCTTCCTCAATAAGCTCCAACTTCCTCTTCGAAGAACTACCAGCTGCCTTCCTCACCTTCTTCTCTGAACTCGGGGTATCAGCAAGAATTTGTTTCCCCTTATCTTTTTCCGGAATAGAAACCTGTTCCGGAGATTTCTTCTCGCTATCAGAGACTTGTACTATATTATCTTCCTCATCAGAAACTTCTACATTTTCCTTCTGAGCAGCATCAAGTAAAATATGTTCTTCTTCTCTCAGACAAGAAACTTCTTCTTCACCTTTCTCTTCTTCCAATTCAGGAGTAACAGGCTTCGAAGATTGAGCTTCAGATGTTCGGAGCGACAAGTGTTCCGAAGGAGTTCCCTTATATTCATCTACTTGTTTGAGCACATCTCCTGTCTCACCACTTCCTTCAGCAGCTTCTTCAACTTCTTCCACTTGCTCTACTTCCTCAGTATCAACAGCCTCTTCCGGAGCAACAAGATTTCTTCCTGGAGTCTCAGGTAGAGATTCCAGAGAGAAAGATCTCGGAACTGGGATTGTTGCTGAAACCATTTCATTGAACTTTAACAACGCTTGCACAGCCTCGGCTTCTGACAATTTCTTCTTAAGTTTCTTCTCCTTTGCTTGCTTCTCAAGCTCATCAGCAGCCTTTTCTTTCAGAGCCTTAGCCTCTGCAGGATCCAATCCGAACTGCGGATCCCCTTCTTTCCTCTTCTCCTTGTCATCTCTCCACTTTGCTGCAACCTCATCAGTATAGGTATTCTTCTTCTTAGGCTTAGGAGGTGCGGAGTGGACTTCCTTAGACTTGGGTTCCTCAGCTTCGACTACCACTTCTTTCAGCTTCCTCTTCCTTACCGGCTTTGATGATTCCGGATCAGCAACTTTCGGAGCCACTTCTTCTGGAGGAGGTAGATCAATAAAGATTCCAGACTTCTTGTCAAAAGCTATATTCATTCTCTTAAGAGTGGCATCGCTGACTAGCATGATCTTGAACACCCTTGGTTTAGAACTACAAGCTACCTTGAAAGATTCTAGGCACCAAACTATGAGCTTTGATAATATTGCTGGGTACATTACGATCTGAGCTCTCAGATTCCCCTTCTTCAAATTTTCAATATTAAGAAGAATATGCTTCATCAAGTTGAACTTTCTTAGATTTATCAGGAAATCTAAGATATATATCTCACTCTTCTTCAGGCTATCCTTATCTCCTTTTCTCGGTACAATAAGCCCTTGCACCCATAACTCCAGCATCCGGAAGTTTGTATATAGTCTTGCAATTTTCGGAGCCTTGTCATCATCCAATCCGAGAATTTCTAATGCTTTTTCCTTGTTGAAACTACCCAAAGAGTCTGGAAGTACGTGAGAAATAAATTCAGCTTCACCTTCGTAACTTAACCCTACCAAGCTTGCAGCCTTGGTGTAAGAAAGCTTATATGTCTTGCCATATGATTTGAAAGAAAACTTCTCTCTATTATCTTCCTCGAAGAAAGCAACCGACTCATAAAACTCAACAAGCAAATCTGAGTACACTTCATCTTGGTTGCCGGTTTTTGATACCGCAACATCCTCCCAGCCATTCAACCTGATATTCTTTGAGATAAGGGAATCATAATTGCTGAAGAAATTCGGATGGAGTAACCTTTCCCTATAGACTAACCACTGAGAAATAGGCTTGGTTGAAGACATTTCTTGAGAAGCTAACTCTGCAGACATTCGGATTAGAAGTTCTCTGGGAAGTTCGGAACGGAGAAGACTGAAGTTCGGAACGGCCTTAAATCAGAGAGTCAGAGCTTCAGCACGCAAAAGCTTGAGATCAATGTGGGACTAGAAAATATGGTCCCCTTTATATAGGCAAAGGGATGACGGTTCAACTTCCTCGGTTGATCTAACGGTTTAGAATGATCTGAGATCAAATCTGACGGTTGAGAGCTTGAATCCGATCTTTTTGAGGTTTTTATTAAAGTAAAGAATTAAGAAATCCAAAAACCAAAAACAAACTATAAGAAATTTCCAGCAAGTAAAATATGATTACGAAAACTTCATTAAGGAAATCATACCTTTCGGATTAGCTTAGGAAAGTTATTCGTAATGGGTAATATAAAGACGACTACGAAAAACTCAATACGAAAAAAAAACTAAATACGAAAAACTCAATACGAAAAAGTCAATATGAAAAACAAAACTACGAAAAAGAAAGCTTGGTACGAAAATCTGGTTATGAAAGTCCCAGTAAGAAAGTTGTCCATTCTGGAAATTTTCAATACGAACACTTTCATTCCAGAAGTATTCTGTACGAAAATATCCATTCTGGAAAAATGATAGTTCCGGAAGTTCCATTCCAGAAATCTTCGTTCCGAAAAGTTTGAAAACAAATTTTGAAAAACTTTGTTAAACAAACAATCATATGTACTCCCCCTATGAAAAGGAGTTTATTACTGTAAGGAGATTTTTTCAACAGAAAGTTAATTAAGGAAGATTACCTTACGGTTATCATTCCTAACTTCTGTTTAATATATTCAAATCTATCAGAAGGCAAAGATTTTGTGAAAATATCAGCAAGTTGATCTTGCGTTCCGATAAACTGAAGAATAATATCTCCTTTAAGTGTGTGATCCCTAAGAAAGTGATGCCTAATATTTATGTGTTTTGCACGGGAGTGATGTGCAGGGTTTTTACTTAGGGAAATGGCACTTGTGTTATCACACAAAATTTGAGTTTTGGTAAAACTCAAGCCATAGTCGGTGAGTGTGTGTTGCATCCACAACACTTGTGCACAACAACTTCCAGCTGCTACATATTCAGCTTCAGCAGTGGAGAGTGCAACAGAGTGTTGCTTCTTGCAGGACCAAGAAACTAGTGAATCTCCTAAGAAATGACAAGTTCCGGATGTACTTTTCCTATCCATTCTACATCCACCAAAGTCAGCATCAGAAAAGCTTTTTAGAACAAACTCATTTCCAGAAGTATAAAATAATCCTAGATCCATGGTTCCCTTAAGGTAGCGAAAAATTCTTTTTACTGCCTTTAAGTGAGATTCCTTAGGATTGGATTGATATCTTGCACATAAGCATACTGAAAACATTAAGTCTGGTCGACTAGCTGTTAAGTAAAGTAGACTTCCAATCATACCTCTAAAAGATGTTTGATCTACTGGTTTCCCGGCTTCATCAAGATCTAAAGAATTTGAGGTACCAATGGGAGTACTTATACTCTTAGTGTTGTCATAACCATAATTTTTCAGAAGATCTTTAATATACTTATGTTGAGATATGTAGATTCCTTCTGGTTTTTGAGAAATTTGAAAACCAAGGAAAAATGTTAACTCACCCATCATACTCATTTCAAACTCAGATTTCATTAGACTTGCAAAAGAGTCAGTTAAAGATTGCTGAGTTGAACCAAATATAATGTCATCAACATAAATTTGAACAATCAAAACATTTTTCTTATCTTTCTTTATAAAAAGGGTTGGATCTGCATTTCCCTTAACATAGTTATTTTGAAGAAAAAATCCAGTAAGTCTATCATACCATGCTCGTGGGGCTTGTTTAAGGCCATACAAAGCTTTGGTAAGTCTAAAAACATGATCTGGATGTTTTGTATCTTCAAAGCCAGGAGGTTGTTCAACAAAAACTTCCTCTTGAACATAACCGTTAAGAAAAGCACATTTCACATCCATTTGGAAAAGTTTGAAATTAAAGAATGCTGCAAAGGCAAGTAGAATACGGATAGATTCAAGTCTAGCTACTGGAGCATAGGTTTCTTCATAGTCTATTCATTCTTGCTGATTATAGCCTTTAGCAACAAGTCTAGCTTTATTTCTTACTATGACTCCATTTTCATCACATTTATTTCTGAAAACCCATTTTACACCAATAACATAAGTTTCCTTAGGTCTTTCAACCAAGGTCCAGACTTTATTCCTTTCGAATTCATTTAGTTCATCTTGCATGGCTTTAATCCAATCATCATAACCTAAAGCTTCATCAGTGCTTTTAGGTTCTAATTGGGAATGAAATGCTAGATGTTCTACTTCATTTCTTAAGGAACTTCTAGTCCTTACAGGTTGATTTACATCACCAATGATACTATCAATGGGATGATTCTTAAGAAACACCTGATTTGGGTTTTGTAAAACTTGTTCATCAACATAGGGTAGAAAGTCTTCTGGGGTAAATGTTTCAGAAGTATCTTCTAGAACAATTTCCTTATCAGAAGGTTCTTCTATCAAAGGTTGATAATCAGTTTTTGAAAACACATCCGAAGATGTAAGATGAGATGGTTTAAAAACAAAAGGATCTGACTCATCAAATTTTACATGTACTGTTTCCTCAACAGTGCAAGTGTTTTTATTAAAAACTCTATAAGCCTTAGAAGTCGTGGAATAACCTAAGAAAATTCCTTCATCAGACTTTGGTGCGAATTTATGTAAGTTATCTTTAGTATTCAAAATGAATACTTTGCAACCAAAAACCTTGAAGTAGGAAAGTCTTGGTTTTCTACCATTCCATAACTCATAAGGAGTTTTATTAAGAAAAGGTCTAATCAAAACTCGATTTATAGTATAACAAGCAGTACTTACAGCTTCAGCCCAGAAATGTCTAGCAATAGAATATTCACTCAACATGGTTCTAGTTATCTCTTGAAGAATTTTATTTCTTCTTTCAACTACACCATTCTGTTGAGGAGTTCTAGGTGCTGAAAAATTGTGAGTAATACCTTTCTTACTACAAAAAGTTTCAAAATCTGAATTTTGAAATTCTCCTCCATGATCACTATGAATAGTTTTCAATGGAAGGTTTTTCTCATTTTTAACTTGAGCTCTAAAACTTTTGAAATAAGAAAAAGCTTCAGATTTCCTTGCTAGAAAATAGACCCAAGTAAATCTAGTGTAATCATCAACGAGAACAAACACATAGTATTTGCCTCCAATGCTTCCAGTTTGTGTTGGACCAAAAAGATCCATGTGCACTAACTGTAATGCATCGGTTGTTGAGACTTCACCAATTGACTTAAAACTAGATTTATGTTGCTTTCCATATTGACAAGGATCACAAACTTTAGAAGAATCAAATCTAAGCTCCGGTAGATCCTTAACAAGTTTCTTCTTAGAGAGTTTACATAGGTTTCTAAGATTACAGTGTCCTAATCTTCTATGCCATAACCAAGAGTGATCTTCCATTGCACTTAGGCAAGGTAAATCTTGGCTTCTTAGGTCTTCTAAGTTTAAGGTGTAAACATTCTCTTGCCTGTTGGCTGAGAGAATAAATTCTTCCTTGGAATTGTGAACTAAGCATTTATCATTCCTAAAATTCACAAGGTAACCTTCATCACATAACTGACTTATGCTAATGAGGTTGTGCTTAAGACCTTTAACAAAAAGAACATTTGAAATCAAAGTTTTACCTAAAAGAACAATATTACCAATACCAACAATCTCTCCCTTAGCATTGTCTCCGAAAGTTACCTTTCCTCCTTTCGTTTTGATAATATTTTCAAAAAAGCTTTTGTTACCAGTCATGTGCCGGGAACAACCACTATCCATGTACCATATATTGTTGCTGGAATTTTCTTTATTTTCCTGAAATTAAGAACAAAGTTAGATTTTCGGAATCCAAACTTGCTTGGATCCGAGATTTCCAGATAATAAAATTTTAGGTATCCACATTTTCTTAGAAAAATAAGCTTTATGAAATCCTAAGGATTGGGTTTTGTTTAAGGAACAACTTCTTGCCCAGTGACCACCACATTGACATTTAGTGCAAAATGGGGCACTTTGAGGAACAAAATAATTGTTACTGTAAATAGGTTTTGCATGGGTATAACCAAATCCGGATTTATTTCTTAAAGGTCGTATTTGGGAATACATTTTATCAAAATTTTCTTTACCATGGGTAAAGTTTTATAAACACTTCTTTAAGGAAAAAATTTCATACTTGAGTTTTACAACCAAGTTTTTATCCTCAAAATCATTAGTTTTGGAACTAGAGTTAGGCTCGAAAACATTTTTATTAGAAATTACTTTTTCTAATTCTTTAGAAAGTTTGTTCTTCTCAGAACTTACTTCCTCAAGATTTTTTGAAATATTTTCAAAATCAGCATTTTTCTTATCAAGATCTTTAGAAAGATCTGATATTTCTTTAGTAAGAATAGAATTCCTAGAGTTTGCCTTATCAAGTTTCTTGTTGAGTTTGGAATTCTCAATCTCAAGAAGTTCAGCAAACCTAGAGACTTCTTCAAAAGTAGGTAAAGTATTTTCCTCATCAGAAGATGATTCTTCATCAGAAGAGTTGTAATACTTACTATCATTAGAATTTAAAGAAACATTGGTCAAAGATTCAGCATTTCGTACCTTAGCCATAAGACAATGATTGTTAATAGGTAATCTGGCTATAAGACCAAGATTTTTCTGTCCTGAAGATTCATAATCAGAAGATTCATCTGAAGAGTCACCACCACTGGCACTCCAGGTGTCATTAGCTTTCAGAACTTTCTTAGCTTTAGCTTTATAATACTTCTTCCTGTTCCTGTCTGAATGTCTTTCATTCCTTTCTTTCTTTCTGAGCATAGGGCAATCTGGTCTAATATGTCCAGCTCTTTTACATTCATAACAAGTAACTTCTCCATCTTTCTTGTCTTTCCTATCCTTCTTCTTATACTTGGATTGAAAGTTTCTCTGTCCAGCTATCTTGTTCATCCTTTGAGAAAGATTGGCTAATTCATTTTCTGAGACTTCACTCTCACTAGATTCGGATTGGAAAATGACTTTCTTCGATTTGGATCTGGTTACTCTCTCAGGAGTCTTAGCTTTCATCTGATTTGACGTTGTAGTAAAAGCAACAGTACCATTTCCATTCTTCTTCTTGATGTTGTCAGCATCTCTCTTCATTCTAGTTTCATGTTGTAGAAGAGTTCCAAATAATTCATCAAGAGTAATTTGAGTAACCTTCCTGTTCTCATCTATAGCTGTTCTCTTGGATTCCCATTCATTGGGCATAATGTCAATTATCTTGTCCACAAGAGCTTCATCATCTAAACCTTTTTCTCCCATAGATTGTAGACTGTTGACAATAGTCATAAATCTTTGTTGTACTTTACAGATAGGTTCTCCATAAGGAAAATTGAAGCCATGGTATTCAGCTCTAAGCATAGCTCTTCTAGTCTCAATCACCTTAGAAGTTCCAAAGTGTGTAACCTCCAACTTCTTCCATATACAGTTAGCTGCTTCACAAGAAGAAATTTGGCTATATATATTTCTGGTCATTGAACATAGTAAAGTATTGCGTACCTTATAGTTGAGTTGATATTCTTGCTTCTCCTGGTTAGTAAAGGTTCTGACTTCCTTGTCAGGAATTTTATAATCACCAGTAAGCATGAAAAAGTTGTCTACTCCAGTATTGATAACAAAAGTCTTCATACGATCTCTCCAGTATTCATAATCATTACCATCAAAGATAGGTGGTCTTGTAGGATTCAGATTGTCAATAGATCCAACATTAATTCCTGCCATACTAAAAATAACTTTGCAAACAAACTTGTTAGTAGCTTAGAATCGCAAACACAAAGTTCGGAATGAGAAAAGTTCGGAATGGAAAAGTCGGAATGACAAAGTTCGGAATGGAAAAGTGAGCAAGAAAAACTTGTATGTGAGTACAAGTATTTCAGTAACCTGGCTCTGATACCAAATGTAAGAATGGTATAGAGTAATAGGTTTCCAACCTCTGATACCAATTGTAGGATCGAAATATAATATGAGATGCTCAATATACAAGAGGGGGGGTGAATTGTATACTTTAAAAATTCCTTTGGAACCTTTAAAGTTAGTTATGAATAACTAAAGTTTCCTTAAGAAAAGGAAAGGGCTAAGTTTAACAAAGTTAAACTAAGTAAATTCACAACACCTCTAACACCGAACTAAACTTGGAAAGAGATTCCAAAAGTAGGTTCCAGAAATATGGTTCCGGAATTTGAAACTTAACAAAAGTTACAATATGAGATTCTACCTTAAAGCGTATAGAATCTAAATGAATCAGAGTAAGTAAGGAAGTATAAGAAAGTTATACTTTCCTTAAGATACAAATTGCAGCGGAATAAAAACAAGTAGTAAAACTACTAGTAACAAGATATAAGTCTTTTAACCCAAAGAGAAGGGTATCCAACAACCTTGGATAAAGGTCCCTTGATTTATACTTTCAAGCAAGTCTGTCTTACCCACACCAGGGTAAGCCCTCGATACGAAGATCGGTGTCTCTGTCTTGCTATCCCCGCAAGCCCTCAACTTCAAGGTAGTTGGCAACCTCTGTCCTCCTCAGCAAGGAAGCCCTCGAACTTTAAGGTAGTCGGCAAACTCTGTCCTCCTCAGCAAGGAAGCCCTCGAACTTTAAGGTAGTCGGCAACCTCTGTCTTCCTATCCTCGGAAGCCCTCGAATGTAATCACCAACATTCGGAGTCGCACGAAGCTTTAAGAGTTAATAAGAGCCTCTCTCTCTAGAAATCACTTCAAGCATGTAATCACATAAGTAGAAGATCTGTCAGCCTTTCAGCACCGAGCTCTTTCAAATGAGCTCCTATTTATAGGTAAGGTTGGCTCCTCTCCAACGGTCATATTTTCCTTAAAAATCGGAGGGACCTGTATACGTGTCACTTAGACAACGGTTAGTTTATAACAAAATGGACGACATCGTTTTATAACAAAACAAGTGTAACAGAATGTACGACATCTTTTTAAACTCTAACATAAAATTTCGGAATAGAAATTTCGGAGTGAAGGTTCGGAGTGAATAAATTCAGAGTGTATAAAACAATGATAATCAGATTCTGTTTAATAGGTGAATTCGGAATGAGAATTCGGAATAGGAATTCGGCATCAGAAATCGTAATGAGAATTCATCATCAGAATTCGTAATGAGAATTTGTCATCAGAATTCGTAATGAGAATTCGTCATCAGAATTCGTAATGAGAATTCTTTATCAGAATTCGTAATGAGAATTCGGAATGAGATTTCTTCATTAGAATTCGTAATGGGAATTCTTCATTGGAATTCGTAATGAGAATTTTTCTTCAGAATTCGTAATGAGAATTCGGAATGAAATTTCTTCATTAGAATTCGTAATGAGAATTCTTCTTCAGAATTCGTTTCCTGAATCTGGAATAGAACTTAGTCAGAGTTCATATCCGGAATTCGGAATGAAACTTCCTTATAGTTCTTGTCCAGAACCGAATCCTAAAACAGAATGCTTTTATATCAAAGTTTTAATGACTCCGAGAAAATGAATCCGAATCTCATACTTAAGAAAAATATGAATGAAAATATGATAAGGATAATTTTTCATATAAAAGAGATTTTCCTTAAGAAAGAAATTTTCCTTATAAAAGCAATTTTTCTTAAGAAATCAATTTTCCTTAAAGATAAGGTGTTTGTGATTTTCAAAACAAGAAGGAATGGAAAAGTCATAAGGAAAACCTTATTGACTCAACATTTTATACCCTTACTGGGCTTTATATCTCACCCCTTTATTTTTTATATCCTTAGGTTATCCCATATAGTGTTAAGTATGAAGGAACGTTTTGATCACGTTAAAGAAGTTTGCAATAGTGATATTGTTTTTTTCATGTTTTAAGTTGTTGTGTTATGTACCTAATTTCACAAAGTCACTAGACCTATCGATATTATGGGTTGTATTAAGTGTAATTTTATGTAATAAATCATGTGAAATATAGATCATGTTTTTTATACACATCATCTCATCAACTGTAATAAAAAAGAAAATAGAAATTAAAAATAAACATAATAAATCATAATTATAATAGATTCATTGATAAAATTTAAACATACCGCAAAAAATAAGAACCATCACAACTAACTTCTAAATAATTTCATGGATCATTTTGGCCAACATCCTGCCTACGACCGACATTTTTCACCTACAATAAAAACCATGACATTTAAGAAAAGGAATGCAAAAGAGAAAAGACACATAATATATTCAGAATGTTTTACATAAAATTTGTTATTTTTTTAATCAAACAAAATAAATTTTAACATCGAACAAATAATATATCATGAAAAACACTTTGAAAATATCTTTCCTATTTAAGATATGATTAAACACTTGAAACTAAAAATGGATAAGTATATAACATTCTAATTAAATTTTAAATCGACATGTGGTGTGCTTTAAATTTACATAATAAAAAAAATTAAAGACATTGATATGAAAGCATCTCCTATATTTCAAAAATAACTCAAAAATAGTTTTCTCATTATTTCACATCAATACAAGATTGTTTTATATGGTTTTTACCAATGCACACATGTTTTAGTGTTTTATTCACTAAAACCCTATTTATGGGAATCCTGAGAAAACTATAACTCAGAATGATGTTTTGAAAGTTTATACATTTCAAAATAAATCTATGGTCATTTTACTCTTATTTCATGGAAATTTTATGAGGTTTTCAAAGTTTTAACCCCCCCCCCCCGACACATATTTTTAAAGGCTTCGGTGCCTTTAAAATTTGTTTACCGAGACATTTTAACCACATCGCATGTCGGATTAATGTTTTGTATGAACGTACACATCAAAAATAACTCAATGGTGGTTTTCCCATAATTTTATGCCAATTGGAGGTTGTTTTCTACAGTTTTGACTCTTACACATGCGTTTTAGTATTTTAAAACACCAAAAACTCATTTACAAGAATCTTGGGAAAATCATAAAACGGAATAACGCTATGTCAATTATTACATTTCAAAAATAAATATACAAAAATTATACTCTAATTTCATGGAAATACGATAACATTTTCCAAGTTTTGACCCCTCAATACACGTTTTCAAAGGCTTTGGTACCTTTAAAAACTATTTACTAAGTCATTCCAACCACACTGCACATCATATTGATGTTTTTTCTATGCGTACACATCAAAAATTACTCAAATATTTTTTTCCCATGATTTCATGTCAATCTGAGGTCATTTTCTATATTTTTTACTGTTACATGCATGTTTTAGTGTTTTAAAACACTAAAAACCCATTTTCGGGCATCCTGGGAAAATCGTAACTCGGAATGGAGTGATTTTAGTTCCTATATTTTAAAAATAAATCTATATTAATTATAATTTTATTTCATGTTAATCCAATAATATTTTCCTGTTTTTGACTCCCTGTACACGTTTTTAAATGTTTTAGTACCTTTAAAACTGTTTACAGAGCTGTTCTGACCACACAGCATGTCATATTGATGTGTCGTCTGAGCATACACATCAAAAATAACTAAAAGGTATTTACCCATTATTTCACATCATTATCATATAGTTTTCTATAGTTTTTACTGTTACATGCATGTTTTAGTATTTTAAAACATTAAAAACGTGTTTACGAGCTTCTTAAGAAAACCGTAACTTGAAAAGACATGCCATCAGTTCTTAAAATTTAAAAAAATCTATGTTTGTTTTTATCTAAATTCATGGAAATATGAAATCATTTTCCAAGATCCCCCCCACACACACATGTTTTTAAAGGCTTCAGTACCTTTAAAAACTATTTATTGAGCCATTCTGACCACACTGCATGTCATTTTGATGTTTTGACTATGTGTACATGTAAAGAATAACTCAACAGTGGTTTTCCCATAATTTCACATCAATATGATGTATTTTTATATAGTTTTTACTATTACACGCACGTTTTAGTGTTTTAAAACACTAAAAATACATTTACAGGCATACCGGGAAAACTGTAACTCATAATGATGTTCCCTTGGTTCCCAAATTTCAAAAATAAATCTATGGACATTGTCCTATGATTTCATGGAAATTAGATGATTTTTTTTTTGTTTTAACCCCATGACGCATGTTCTTCAAGGATTTGGTTCCTTCAAAAATTGTTTACCGAGCCATTCCGGCCACACCGCACATCGTATTAATGTGTTGTATGTGCATACACATAAAAAATAACTCAATGTTTTTTTACCAATTATTTCACATTAATATGAGGTGGTTTTATATAGTTTTGACCATTACATGCATGATTTTGTGTTTTAAAACACTAAAAACATGTTTACGATCATCTCGGGAAAACCATAACTCAAAATGACGTGTTGTCAGTTCCTAAATTCCAAAAATTAATCTATGACTATTTCCTCTGATTTCATGTCAATATGATATTATTTTTCAAGTTTGGACCTTTTGACACACATTTTTAAAGGCTTTGGTACCTTTAAAAATTGTTTACCTAGTCATTCTGGTCACACCACACATCGGATTGGCTTTTTTTTGTGCATACACATCAAAAATAATTCATTGGTGGTTTTCCCATGATTTCATGTCAATATGAGGTTGTTTTCTATGGTTTGGACCATTACACGCATGTTTTAGTTTTTTAAAACATTAAAAATGAATTTACAGGAATCTCAGGAAAACTGTAACTTGGAATGATGTACCATTAGTTCCTATATTTCACAAATCAATCTTTGGTAATTTTCCTAGTTTTGACCCCCCCCCCCCCCCCGATACACGTTTTTAATGGTTTTAATACCTTTAAAAACTATTTATTGAGTCATTATGACCACAATGCACATCAGATTGACGTGTTCTATATGCGTATATATAGAAAATAATTCAACAGTAGTTTCCCCGTTATTTAACAACAATATGAGGATGTTTTATATGGTTTGAACTATTAATTAGTGTTTTAGAACACTAAAAATGTGTTTATGGACATCCCTGGAAAACTGTAACTTAGAATGAAATTTCATTGGTTCCTAAATTTCACAAGTCAATATACGTCCATTTTCCTCTGATTTCATGGTAATATAATATTGTTTTCCTAGTTTTGACCCTCTGACATGTGTTTTTAAGGGATTTGGTGCCAGTGAAGAGGCATACCTCACTCAAATGGTTGAGTCAAATGAAGTTATACTCATAGGGTAAATTCCCATCATGATGGAATACAATGATGTATTTCCTGAAGAGTTTCCCAAACTTCCCATGGATCATGAGGTAGAGTTATCAATAGAAACCATACCCAGAGCTACTCCTATCTCAAAGTATCCCTATAGGATGGATTCTATCAAATTGGAGGAGTTAAAGAAGTAGCTGCAAGATAATTTTAACAAAAGGTTCATATACCCTAGTGCATCACCTTGGGGTTCACTAGTTCTCTTTGTAAAGAAGAAGGGTGGATCAATGCAGTAGTGTATCAATTATCAGAAACTCAAAAATATCACCATAAAGAATAATTATCCTCTCCCAAGGATTTATGACTTGTTCGATTAACTACAAGATCTCAGTACTTCTCAATGGTGGATATTTATTCTGGATATCCTCAGCTAAAGGTGAAGATGGAAGATATTCAGAAAAATGCCTTCCATACAAGGTATGGGCACTATGAGTTTTTAGAGATGTTATTCAGACTTACTAATGCCCCTTAAATATTCGTGGATTTTATGAATAGAGTCTTTAGAAATTACCTCGAAAAATTTATTATAGTGTTTATTTATGATATTCTCATCTACTCCAAGAGCAAGGAGAACATGAAGAACACCTAAATCTTTTGTTGGAAACATTAAGAAAGGATAAATTGTACGCCATGTTCAGTAAGTGTGAATTATAGATGAATCAAGTCGCGTTCTTGGGACATGTGATCACAAGTGAGGGAATTTATGTAGACCCTTCAAAGAAAAAGGTGATTGAGAAATGTCTCAAACCCTCTAGTGTCACAGAAATCCATAGTTTTCTTGGATTACACTAATGAAAAAATTACCAATACCAATGGTTTGTAACCATTGGTATAGGTCCCCAAACCATTGGTATAGCCTATACCAACGGTTTGGGCAGCCCTTGGGTGATTTGGTGTGGGGATAGACCTATCCCAATGATTTGGGAAAACTATTGGGAAAGACCTATCCCAACAGTTTGAAAAATGTTGGTATATAACTACCAATGGTTTTTAAACCGTTGGGAAAGGTCTTTCCCAAAAAATTTCCCCAAACCTTTGGGATAGGTCTATCCCCATGCCAAATCACCCAACAGCTTCCCAAACCGTTGGTATAGGTAAATTTAAAAAAAAGTTACAAAAGAGGTTTGAACCCACAACCTGTGGGTTATATATCAAAGACTTTAACATCCTACAATTACCTTTGTGAATATATTTGAATATCCCAATGGTTTTGAGAACTGTTGGAATAGGTACCCACCCTTTCCCAATGGTTTTTCCAAACCGTTGTAAAAGGAGGTATCAAAGTGGGATTTTCCCAATGGTTTGGAAAAACCATTGGGAAATACATACCCTTTCCCAATGGTTTTTCCAAACTGTTGGGGGAAAAGTGCTATCAATTTGGGATTTCCCAATGGTTTTTCGAAAAACCATTGGGAAAGACATACCCTTTCCCAATGGTTTTTCCAAACTGTTGGGAAAAGTGGTCTCGAAGTGGGATTTTCCCAATGGTTTGGCAAAACCATTGGGAAATCCATACCCTTTCCCAATGGTTTTTCCAAACTGTTGGGAAAAGTGGTCTAAAAGTGGGATTTTTCCAACAGTTTGGAAAAACCATTGGGAAATCCATACCCTTTCCCAACGGTTTTTCCAAACTGTTGGGAAAAGTGGTCTCAAAGTGGTATTTTCCCAACAGTTTGGAAAAACCACTGGGAACTGTTGGTATAGATGCGTTGGTATAGGTAAGATTTCTAGTAGTGTTAGCTGGGTACTACCGATGTTTTGTGAGAAATTTCTCATGATTGTCAAACCCGCTAACTAAGTTAATGAGGAAAGGGGTAAAGTATGTATGGATAGAAGAATGTGAGGAAAGATTCAAGGATCTAAAGAGAAGGTTGATCACTATACTTTTACTCACATTACCGAAAAGTGAATAAAGTTTTGTGATATAAAGTGATTCTTAAAATAAAGGCTTGGGTTGTGTACTCATAAAAAATGATAATGTGATAGACTACCTCATGGTAGTTGATGATCCATGAGAAGAACTACCCAATGCATGATCTGGAGCTAGCAGTTGTGATTTTTTCCTTAAAAATCTGGCAACACTGCCTCTCTAATGAAAAGTGTGACATATATACCAATCCTAAGAGCCTAAAGTATGTATTCACACAAAAGGATCTCAACATGCGTCAAAGGAGATGGTTAGAGATAATCAAATACTATGATTTATCTATTCACCATCATCCCGGAAAGCCGAATAAGGTAGATGACACTCTTAGTAGAAAAGAACCTACTACTCTATCCATGATACAGATTGAGAAATACCATATCTTCATGGATATGCAAAGGATGGATTTTTAAATCATAATGGAAGGGAATATATCCAACCTTTAAAAATGATTTCCCAACCATCTATCTAATAGAAGATTAAGTAGGTATAAAGGGATGATACGGAGTTGCAAAAGAAGGTGAATGCAGTAAAGGAAGGGAAGCTGAAAGAATTCCATATTGACGATGATGGTGTGATTTGGTTTGGAATTCGGTTTTGTGTGCCTTAATCGCCTGGGATAATGAAGTAGCTATTTGAAAATACACATAGCTCAACTTTGTCTATCCATCTTAATAGCACCAAGATGTATTGTGATCTCTAAGAACACTTCTGGTGGAACAACATGAAGAAAGAGATTGCTAAGTATATCTCAAGGTGCTTTCTATGTCATCAAGTTAAATCATAGTAACAGAAGTCCAAAGGGATGATGCAACCATTGACTATACCCATGTGGAAATGGGATAATGTCACTATGGACTTTTTCATGGGTCTCCTGAAGACATCCAAAGTAAATAATGTGATATCAGTTGTGGTGGACCGACTCACCAAGACTGCCCACTTTATCGCTATTCGAGAAGATCTCTTTCTTGAATAACTTGAAAAGATATATGTGAAGTGGTGATACTGTATGGGGTTACACTCTTGATTATCTCTGATCATGATCAAATATTCACATCTAAATTCTGGAGAAGTCTTCAACATGCCTTAAGTACTGAATTGAATTTCAACATAGAATATCACCCCCAAACTAATGGCCAATCTGAAAAGACTATTTTGATACTCGAAGATATGTTAAGAGCCTATTATTTAGAATTCAAAGGTGGATGGGATCAGTATCTCCCATTGGTTGAGTTCTCATAGAATAATAGCTTCCACTCGAGTATTTAAATGGCTTCATATGAAGCTCTGTATGGAAAGTAGTGTATAACTCCAACCTATTGGGATGATGTTGGAGAAAGATAGCTAATTGGACCTGATCTTTTAAACGAGAAGAATGAGAAGGTTCAAGTCATCCATCAACATATCAAAACTTCTCAAAGTCGATAAAAGAGCTATGCTGGCAACCTTCGAAGGGACTTGGATTTTGACATTGGAGATAAAGTCTTCCTTCGAATATCACCATGGAAGAGATTCATGTGGTTTGGAAAGAAAGGGAAGCTAAGCCCAAGGTACATTGGCCCCTTTGAGATCCTTGACTGCATAGGATTCATGTCCTATCGACTTATACTTCCAAAAAATATGGATCAATTTCATAATGTGTTTCACATATCACTTCTGCGGAAGTACATGTCAGATCCCTCACATGTACTGAACTCATAGGTGGTACAGTTGGAAGATGATCTCTCTTATGAGGAGCAGTGAGTAAAGATTTTGGACCGGAGAGATAATGCTCTACGCAACAAGATAACCCATCTTGCCAAAGTATTATGGAGGAACCCTAAGTATGAAGAAGCAACTTGGGAACCAGAGGAAATGATAATGGAGAATTACCCTCACCTTTTATGTAAAATGAAATTTTGAGGGTGAAATTTCAAAAGGGGGAAGAATGTAACAACCCGAACTTTTATCAAAGTAATTAATCCTTTCTTATAGTAATAACATATAGTATAATCACATAAAATAGAATTAGGAAACACAATTCCACATAATTCTTAAATAAACTATTAAATTATATGTGACCTTTTAACATAATTTTTCCACTACTGTGATTTGAATTTTGAAAATCTAACATACACAGTTGCAATCAGTAAGATGTTTGGAGTCCGATAGGACAAAATTAATTTTTGGTGAATAGTAACATACCCTTATGAATAGTAATATTACCCTTATGAATAGTAATATAACCCTTATGAAGGTTAAATTGACTAAGTGGATAGAAACCTCACCAATGATAGTATAAATAAAATTTATCCATCCTATAAGTGACAATATAATTTAATTATATTAGTGTTGATATTTTTGTAAGTCATAAATATTTAATGATTAATTTAATAATTTAAAAGAAAATTTATTTTCATAAAATGTATGCATAAATAATTATTTTTATGTCTTATGATTATATGATAATTTTATGAGACATTAATTAATTTTTCAAAAGAGTTAGAAAAGCAGTTTTAATTTTTAAATTTGTTTTTTTCCATGTAAATTATGATTTTAATTAAAAAATAAAGTAATAATATTTATAAAATTATTTTCATAAAATGGAGTTCATTTTTTAATTCTAAATCTCAAAAAATGGTTAGGGTGAATTTTTGATTTTTTTCTAAAATAATTTAATTTTTGTAAATAGTGAAATTCGATAATTTACAAAATATGCTAAATAAATGAATTTTTGCATCATGATTGAGTCATGGATGATGTAAATGGATATTGGTTTGAACTCACATGCCCTATTTACTATATTTTGTCGTGGAATCATCACTATTTCTTGTCTTGAAGGAAATTAATAAACTAATGAATTAAATTTGAGAAAACACTCATTCCCTCCACTATAAATACCACCCCTCACAACCACATTTCCTCACACCTCTCAAGATTCAAGCCTTTTCCAAATTCTTCCCAAACATCTACCTTATCTCCTCCCCCACGTCCATAAGCTATTGGTCACATCAAAATTCCAATCTTAGGTGCCTTGAGGAGGATCTCAAGAGTAGAATTCAAGAGGTAATTTATCTCTCTCTTTTCTTTCAAATTCCTTTCAAATTTTATTTCTTTTCTTCTCTTATTCTCAGATTATCTTATCCAAATGTCATGATAAATACAATATGATTGGTATAATGGTATTATATCATGTTAATGGAAGATTATTCATTATACTTCTCCCTATATCTCCCTCTTTGTTTATAAAAAAGAAATCATCACCTGTGATGTGTTAATTTACCTACATCGTGGGCAATGCACTTCTATTTTCCTTAAACACATTCAAGGATACCAATAAAACCATTAAATGGTTTAAAACAGATTGTAATATTTATATTTTAACCCCTTTTATGTTCTGGAAACAACTTTTATACATAATACTAAATGATAAAACAAATCATGTTCGTTGTGATCCAAAAAACCGCCCCAAATTAACCTAAAATGATCATCATTAAATTTTAACTAATTATTCATCCTCATGATATATAGCCAAATTCATTATAAGATCATTTAAAATCCTGTAATATCATTAATATCATGCAATATAAATTTTGGATTTTTATCCATATTCTACACGAACTTCCATTCATGTGTACAAGTAAACCATTCATGAAAACTAAGAAAAAGACCACTCCCAAACAATGAATTTAAACTCTATAACTCATCAAAAGGCCCATAAAAGAACTTAGCAACACCATAATTAATCATATTCATGTATAAAAGGTTATTTAATTCTTAATTAATTAATCTAATGTGATTATATAGGATATTAACGTGAATGAAGCTTTCGGAAAAAAGGTTAGGGGAATTCTTAAACCTAACTCTCTTTCTTTGGGTTTTCCCTATTTCACTCCATTTTCAGTATGGTTATTCCATAAAAATAATTTCTTCATCATTATATTACCTTTTTTGGGATATAAATGTTTACCATTGGAGTTTATGTCAAACATAATTTTTTCCAAAAGAACTCTTCTTTCAAAAACACACCTTTTACATCTCAATCAAGGTTGATGGTTCTTCTATAAAGTATTTTATTCCCTCTTTCATTTGGGAAACCAAAGTTTATGAATGTATGATTTATGAAATTAAACCCATTCCTTTCCATGGTTTATTTATTTCTAAGATTTATATACATTCCATGTGGCATGCATGATAATGTTAACATTATGATGTGACGGGTGCGCTCGGAATTATGTAGTGCAATGTTATTGTTATGATGTGATGGGTGCGACCGGAATTATAAATAAATATAATGCATTGATTAATGTGATTAATCTCATGAGTTAAAGTGAAATATGTGTGAACATGATGATAGCTTTGTTCACAACTATGTGTGGAAGTTAACCACTAAGACATAAGGTTTCATTTTTATGCATTTCTACTTTTCAAGCCTTTTATTAATTCTTCATATCATATTTATGATCCTAGGCCTATTCTATGATGATAATGATTATGCTCACCCCATGTTGTATTGTCTCATGTTCTTATCCTCTTATTGGGATTTTAGATCACCCCTTTTTGATGTATATCCTTAGGTGACTACTTGTACTAAGGAGAATACAAGGGCTAATAAGAAGCTAGAGAAGAAGGAATTAAATAAATGTTTGTGTTTTATGTTGTAAAAGTTTAAGTATGGTCCTAGTTTACCCAAGACACTAAACCTTTGGATCCTTGTGGTGTAATTTTTTTATGTTTTTTATCACTAAAATGATGTAAAGGTAATGTAATAAAATAAGGGTCTCTATAATACATCTCTGTTAATATTGACAAACAACTTCCATTGCTCACAAGAAATGTCTTCACGCACTTTCTCATACATTTTTTGTTAGCTCAAATATGTGTCATTAAACTTATGTCATAATATCCATTTAAAATATCTCCATTTCTTACCCAAATTTTTCAGAGTCCATGGGTGTGAAATGGAGTCAGAGATATCCAAGTGAAAAAACATCTATAAAAAATATAAAAATTTATAATTATTTTATAAAATTTTACTCATGTCTTTTGAATTAGTTATCAAGTAATATTAGATTAATATTACCTTTACTTGAGTATCAAAGACCTCATTTTTCCAAGTTGTAGGAATATGCCTTAAATCTTTATAATTAAAGGGAAAGCTCACCATCTCGTAAGAAAGCTACCCAAAAATCTTCCCATATATTTTGGTAGAGTCACTAGTAGGCAACCCGAACTCATCAAATGGAATGATAATCTTGAATCCCTTCAGGTCCCATTATCTTATGTGCCCATATTTATATCCCTTCTAGTGTTATCTTTATATGTTTGAAAAAATTCATTAAACAATTAATAAAATATATAGTTTTTTGTACAATGACATACATACCAGTAACGGTAAATTCCCAATATCCCCTAGATGGAGGGATGACCAACTGCTCCATTGCCGAAGGTGAATCAGATGGTGGCCTACCAACAACATCTAGGGAAACTTCTAGCTAGCTAGTGGTCTTGGGTGCAATAGAATCACTCTAATCCACTGAAGTTGATGGTGGTGGTGGCATTATCTAAGATACTAATCAGCTAAGATCTTGAATTTTTTTTATTCTTAGAATTCTTGTAATTAAAATGGTTCAGATACATTAAATGTATAAAAAATGAAAAAAAAATTACAAAAAAAAGAAAAACTAGAAAAATGTACATATGTACATAACACTTATCAATGAGAAATTGTGATATATTTTCATTACCAATTTATACATTTAATTATCTTCATCTCCATCTTCATTTTATTCATTTTTATCAACCTCTATCGTGATGAGTGCTTCATTTTCACCCTCTCTTGAAAGTTACATTATTTAGATGTTGTTAGGAAAAACTGTTTAATGTTTTGTGGTCGATGAGGATCACTTTCACCAAGTACCAATTGATCTTCATAACCCATTTCATATAAGCCTCTCTGCTTTAATTGTACAGCAAAACTCCAACCTTCATTTATTTCAACATCCACATAATAAACCATCCTCACTTGTTAAGCCAAGATAAATGGATCATGCTCTACACTCTCACTAGTATAGATCAAGCGAGAGAAGTTTCCATAAGTAAAATGTAATGAATCATTCATTATACCCCTATCAATGTTGACACACTTTCATTTGAATAAGACAACTAAAAATTGACCATGATAGTTTAATTCAATTATATCGTTCAGCTTTCCATAGTATCTCACCTCTGCAAGTGTAAATACACCACTATTTTTAGTTTTCAAGTCTTCTTCATGATAAATTGTACGAAACCTGAAGCCATGAATATTGTAGGCATAAAATCTCTAAGACTACCTTAGAGGACCACAGGCTAAAAACTCCAAATCATTTGATATTTCAGATCAATTTTCAACATTCATTATCTAGACAAAAATATATAAGGTATTACTTTTAACATAGACAAAATAACTACATGTCAATAATATGAATATGAGTACATACTTACACAATGGGACGCCAATATTTTTATTAACATATTTTGTTAATTCCATCTCATTCCGAGTTTGACCCATTAGTCGCCTCTTTGTTTGCAATCAAAATTATTCAATAAATGGATCTACAATAAGACTATTGAGTAGCACATATCAATGTGCTTGTAACTACTCCAATTCATTCAGTATAAAATTTGACATCTTTCTAATTGGTCATCCAGTAGTTGGAAATACCGATGACTGGTTTTTAGAATGAGAATTAGTGAAGATGTCATCAACACGTCCAAAACGATTGAATTTAGCCACAATCCCATCCAAATACCTAGAACAGAAGGTCAAGAACTCTTCATATATGTAACCTTCAGCAATAGAGTCTTCTGGTTGAGTTGTATTCCTCACATATGATTTCAAATGACCTAAGTACTTTATGGAAAAAATAAGAAACATGTTAAAAAAATTACGCAATGATTTGATAAAATTTAATTCACTAATGAAAATAAAAAAATATCAATGTACCTTTCAATTGGATACATCCATCGATATTATACCGGTCCACCATGTTTAGATTCTTCAACCAAATGAATAGTCAAATGAATCATGACTGTGAAGAATGAAGGGAGAAATAACATCTCTATAAGTTTCAAAACAATTCTTTCATGAAGTTTATCAAGCTCATTTGTATTTAGAGATTTTCTACAAAGCTCTCTGAAAAAGGCACGAATCTCAACTAGAAACATAATTACTTTTTTAGGTAATGTATTACGCAATACCAATAGAAACAACTGCTTTATTAGAATATGTGAGTCATTACTTTTTAATCCATGTAACTTTCAATGTTTTAAGTCAACACATCTTGATATGTTACTTGAATATCCATCCGGAACTTTTACATTATTTAAAGTTCGAAGGAATACATCTTTCTCGTGATTTTTAATTGTAAAAATAGTCAAAGGATACTTTCCATTCTCATTTTCCCACAAACCATGCTTTATACTAATTGATTCCAAATCCTTATGAGCATTATGGTGATCCTTCGATTTACCCTCCTCATTAAACAATGTGAAAATTACATTGTCACAAAAATTATTCTCAGTATGCATTACGTCAAGATTACGACGTATCAAATTAAACTCCCAATAAGGAAGTTTGAAAAATATACTCTTTCTTCCATAGTTGTGTTCCTGGTGCTTTGGATACTATACCTCATACTCTTTTCCCCCTTCTTTAAACTAATTACATTTTCCAAATTCTTCAGTGAAATTCATTAGTTGTCCCAAGATTTAGGATCCAAATAACACCTTCAGTGGCTTTTTTAATTAAATACATCCATTGAATTGTGTCTTGTTAACCCTGAATTTATGAGACGCATCAAGAAATCAACAATGACCCATAAAAAACCATTTTCTTCTCTAAGGTAATCATTGAGGTTCAAAATCAATATTACAAAATGGACAACCCAAACCAGTATGAGTGTTCCAATCGGATAAATTTCCTAGTTGAGGAATGTCACTAATTGTCCACATTAAAGCAATATGAATTTTGAAAAGTTTTCTCATTGAAGCATCATATGTTTCCACGCCATCATCACATAATTCTCATAATTTTTTTATTAGAGGTTGAAGGTATACATTAATATCATTTCCAATAATTTGTGTTCTAGGAATAATCATCAAAATAATGAAAGAATACTTCTTCATAAACATCCATGGATGTATATTATAAGGGATCAAAATAACTATCCAAATGTTATAATTAGTACTTAAAGTACAAAAAGGGTTAAAACCATTAAAAGTCAATCCCAATATACATTCCTAGGATCTGAATAAAAATCTAGATATAATGAATCAAACATCTTCCATGATGTTGAATCTTTTGGATGTATCATTAAACTATCATTACAATACTGAGCATGCCACTTAACATAGTATGTAGTCTCAGACAACATGAATAATCTTTGCAAGCGTGGTTTTGGAGGAAAGTATCACAATACCTTTTCAAGAGCTTTCTTCTTTTGGTTCTTCTTGGGGTTTCATTGATTTATACTCTCATTGTTGTTAATTGACTTTCATCTGCTTGTATAACAACTTATTCATTCTTATTTATCGGATTCTTCTTCCTAGTAAAGCATGCAATCATTAGGGCATGCATGTATCTTTGTATAATCAAGTTTAAGTTTGTTGATGGCATTCTTCATCTCATAGAATGACGTAGGGATCTTAGATTCACTAAATGCGTCATGAAGCAACTCTAAAATCATGAACATTGTTTTTTTCAGTAATTCCACAGTGACACTTGATATGATACATCTTAAGTAGAAAAAGATAGCTTCGAATACTTGGCACACCCTTTATACGGTTCTTGTTTTCTATCTTCAACTAATTCATAAAACTCATTTTTTTATCACTGAAGTTCTGAGCAAGATTAACCTATTCCAAATCAACTGAAGGTTATGTTGATCTATTAAAATCTTGTACATTGTATCTTGTAAAGCCAAATGCATCATTTATCAAATTTTGAACTGAATTCTCCTCTAGCGAGTCACTTTGTGTTTCGTGGACAGTATTTTCATTGTTTTGAATTTGCATAACATTTGATTCAACATGTCAAATCCAATATACATATTGAGTAGGAAACCGTTTCAATATCAAATGCTTATATACTTCGTTTTTATTCAACTATCGCTTGAATTTACAATCAAGACATCAACATTTTATTCTATCATCCACGGATCGGTTTGCAATTGCATAATCTAAAAAAATCATCCAAATCCTTATCATACCTAGGTGTGTTTCGAGGTTAATCCAACTTTTATCCACAGGTATTGGATTGTCACTATTCTCCTTGAACATTCAGATATAAAGATATAAATGTTTAATCAAACAAGTATAATCAAAATTAAATATCTCTTAACTTCATCATTGATCAGGGTAAGGTCCTGATTTGTCATAACGCAAATTCAACATAAAAATTAGGGGTGTCCAAACTCAACCTGACCCGACCTGACCCAACCGGGTTGGGTTGGGTTACACGCAGAGTTTGGGCGGGTTGGGTTGGGTTAAGGTCGGATCGGGTCATGGGTTGGTAAAATCCAGACCCAACCCGACCCAACCAACTAAACCATATGTGTGTGTGTGTGTCTATATATATAATAAATAATAATTAATAATTATTGATAAATAATTAATAAAAAATAAAAAATAATTGATAATTAATTAGTAATAAATTCTAATAATTGATAATAAATTATAATAATTAATACTAAATAATAAATATTAACTACCAATAATTATTAATAATTAACAATAAATAATAAGGTCATATAACATAAATACAACACTTTATTTACATTATATTTATGTTATACTCACATTATATAATATTATATTCATGTTATATAATGTTATATTTACATTATATAACATTTGATTTATGAAAATTTAATGTTATATAATATAAACATACCATTATTTTTATGTTATATAATGTTTCATTTACTAATTAAATTTTTTGCAGGTTTCTTTCCTTTGTTACCCCACTCCTGAACCTACAATGTATTACGTTATACAATGTTATACAACATTATATTTACATTATATTTACGTCATATTTATCAAACAATATTAAAAACATAAACACCACACATAGAACTTTATATAATTTTATTAAAACCCTTAGAAAAATTCAATCAATTGTACTTTCAACGATGTTGAAGGTTGCAGTCACCAAAAAAAATGGGAAGAGTGGCCTTTAGGGGTTGTCGTTGAGGAGCAGGGGGGTCAGGGTCATAGTAGTCGTTGGTAAGAGGGGTCGGGGTCACGGTGATCGCCGGTAGGGGGTGGGGTCGGGGGTCAGGGTTGAGGGTAACTGAGGGGGCGCTGGGGGGAGCGGGATGGGAGGGTCGGGTTGGGGGTCCTTGAGGGGAGTGGGAGGGGGCAAGAGGAAGGAGATGGGGGGAGGGGTTGATTTTAGGGGGTTTAAAAATATTTAGTGGCAGTTTAAATAAAATAACCGTGAAATATTAAAATTAAAAAAATATAGTGGCGAATATTGGAAAGTGATACTAAAACATGTTTTTTTATGTAGTCTTTTATCCTTGATAGTATGTATTATCTGTGTCTTATCAGAAAATATCATCTGACCATAGATCGGGATTCAAGAATAAATTTGTGGCGCCTTTAGATTCTCATCATAGCATGAAACTGCTATGAACTTTCAGCGTAACATATATGTAATGATATTATCCATGAAAATATTACGCATAAGAACAATCATGATGTGATGAGAAAAATTATTTAATAAAAAAACGTGTGATCAAATACTAAACGAGTTGGTTGACACTAACTCCAACAAAACAAACCCAACATAGAAAGAGCACCCAACCATAATATATAATTTACATAAATAATTATAACAATTTGTCACGAACCAGCCTATACCCTGGTAACCCGATAACCGAGCCCGCCCTGACATAACCCGAAGGGCGTTCCCGATTCCCACGGGCTGGCGACTAGCACCTGGTAGCGTACAACATACAAGTGAGAACGATTTTGCCACAATAATGTGGAAGCGAAAGATAAAAGATAGTATGCATATCAATAGAAAAACTCCACTGGGAGTAAAAGTACCAGAACACAGAGGCATACAAGCCAAAGTACTACAACCCAAAGTACTAAACAGAAAAAACCGCTCCAAGGTCCCTAAGGACACAACTCACCACGTCCAGCTCAACAGCTGGATCCACCTCCATGAGATCTCTTCCCTTTGCTCGAGCCTAGAAGGAGAAAGTCTACAAACACCCGAAGATAAAAGTAGGGTGTGAGCCTAAGCCTAATAGGATACCACCAAAGATTCAATAAAAGATATCAAATATAGATTATCCAAACAATAGCTTTCAATTTTCAAAATAAACAGATTTGGCAATTCAAAAGCATATTTAAACAAAACATGCTAAAGAGTTCGATATGATGAAAAATTCATATAAAGCACATGTTTTACTTTACAAGAGAAGGAATATTTCTAAAACAATTGCTTAAATAAAGCATTTTTATAAAATAGTTTATATAAATTTAGGAGGCATGTAAAACAATTCTAACAAACATTGCCATACATTTATATCTCAAATATAAATAAACAAGTGAGCAACATGGTCATCTGCCAAAAGATACGATAATATTAACCAGTTATAGGATTCAACACTCTCTGTGTGAACTCAACAAAATGTGTATACACACGTCACTATGGCACTGGCCAAATGAGACTCGTCACCAACTCGTCAGGGATGTGACCCACCGCAAGTATGTTTTACAATGTTGTCATAGTGTAGAGTGTATTCAAATAACTCACTAACTACCTAAGGCTTGTATGCGCTCTTACATGGATGAACTATTTTAAAACTGTTTAAAATACGATCAATCTCATTCTTCCATTTTCAAAAATGCCAATTTTTTTCTATTTAAAACCAAAACATGTTTTATTCAAAAACACGCCTTTTCACAAGATAAAACCATCGAGTTTCTATCAAATCCTTTAAGCTAATTTCATGAGTTTGAAATCCATTCAAAACTAATTCAATCCTTTTTGCAATTAATTTCCACAATTAAATTCAACAATTTAATTGAAAACATTTTCATCAAATCCATAATTTAAATTCAACAATTTAAATCATCTAATTCCATAAACTCACCCCAATTCAATGAAATTGGGGGTTTTCCAAATTTCTGTGCCAAAACCATTTCAAATCCTCCAATCCATTGGAATTGGGTTTTTATCAAAGCAATTGAAAGTAAGATTAAACAATTAAATTTAAATCAGCAATTGAAATAAATCAAGCAATTCGATGGTAATCAATTTGGCAGATTGGGACGGAACCGCCTACATCTTTTTTGAAGAACGACACTCGCAACAACACCTGTCAACGAGAACGAAGGTGTAGGAGACCTCGAAACTCTACCTAGTAGCAAGATCCAACACCACAAGATATGGATCTGTCAATCCCAAGATGATCCATTGAAAACCCAAGAGGATAGGAAAAGAGAAATTTGAATAACGAGGGGGAATATTTACCCGGGAATCGCATTGCAAGAAGAATGAAGATCCCGAGTTGTTTGGTTCGATCCAGAAGGAGTTAGGTCTCTCAAAAACGTACCAAAACTTCTCAAAGTCGAGAGCCATGAAGTCTAGAATGAAAAGGTCATAGGGAAACAGCCAAACACGAGACTTTATGTTGGCCGCGGGCCGAGTCACGATGTGTACCTTGGGGTCACGACGTGTATGCCACGCTGGATGAGTACACCGGAAAACCGGTCGCCTCGGGTTACAATTTTGATATTTAAACACTACACGATGTGTACCATCTCACAATGTGACCCCCGCTACACGACTTGAATCTGTCCCCAAGTACACGATGTGTACTTCAGGTACACGACGTGTGTTTGTCCTGAAATCTGCATAAAATCCCAAAAAAACTGTTTTTAGAGATTTTTAATCGAACGAAGACTTAAAAAAGTGAGAAATTACGTGTTTGAAGTAACGGAATGTTACAATTTGCATGAAATTATAAAAAAACACAACATGATAATTATTCCATGACATACACAATTAAATATGTAACAAACAAACCAAACATCATAAATTCACAACCCTAGCACGTTTTTATCAGCACAGATGTGTTCCTGTTTTAAAATGATCAGAATCGTCACCCCCGAGGTAAAACCCTAGTAAAATAACAACAAAAATGGGCAGGCTCGGGAATGATGAAGACAGGGAAGAGGGTGATGAAGTAATAAAAAAAGAGGTGTTGTCAATCAGTGATAAAGGGACAAAATCATGTTATTCCCCCACCATATATTCGGAAAAGAAATACACAACACTTCCCCACCTCGTCGTCTCTCTCCTATATCACATCGTCAAGCCTCCCCTCCCATTTCCACAAAATGACCTAAATCTGTTTCCTTTACCCCAGATACAATCATGGATGCCCGCCCTCCGTGACTCTCTTTCGCTCCATCTAACCCTAAAAATGCTTTTGGGTTCAGAATACAAATGCTGCGAAAAAGCCTTTCATGGTTTATAGGAGAGAGCGTGTGCCCATATAACCATCCTTCGTTTTTGGTGTTTCTTTATCTGTAGTCAGATATGGATATGGAGTCGGTCTTTCTCAACGCGCCGCCGGGGTCGGCCTCCGTCGCCATCTTCAACCCGTCCCCTCCGGCGACCTCCTCCGCGGCGGCGACCATCGCCGGGAGCAGCCGGTACGAGAACCAGAAGCGGCGGGACTGGAACACGTTCGGGCAGTACCTCCGGAACCACCGCCCGCCGCTGTGCCTCCCCCGGTGCAGCGGCGCCCACGTCCTGGAATTCCTCCGCTACCTGGACCAGTTCGGGAAGACCAAGGTCCACACCCACCTCTGCCCCTTCTACGGACACCCCTCCCCGCCCGCGCCCTGCCCCTGCCCCCTCCGCCAGGCCTGGGGCAGCCTCGACGCCCTCGTCGGCCGCCTCCGCGCCGCCTTCGAGGAGCACGGCGGCGCCCCCGAGGCCAACCCCTTCGGCGCCCGCGCCGTCCGCCTCTACCTCCGCGAGGTCCGCGATTCGCAGGCCAAGGCCCGGGGGATCAGCTACGAGAAGAAGCGCCGCAAACGCTTGCCGCCGCCGCCGGCTGCGCCGCCGCTGCCGCCGACCTACCCGTGAGGATGTATAATTATCTCCGAAATAATCCTTCGCAAAAACTGCATGGGGCGGTGCGGCGGCGGTGCGGCGGGGGTGCGGCGGTGCGGCCCTTTGGAGTCGTGCGAGTTCCAGACTAGACGAGAAGATGAAAGGCCACCGCTTTCTCCCTGAATTTTCTGCCCTCCACCCTCGGTGTATCTGTACTTGTATTTGAAAAACGATCAGTCTGCAATGGCACCTGATTTAACCTATATATATATATATGCACGCTTGGATCCAAGTTCCTGTTTTTAGGATGTCATGGGGAAAAGATGGTCGGGCCTCAAAGATTTGCTTCTCCTTTAATGGGGAAGTCTCTTTTTCGCCGTACTTTGTCCATGTGAAGCCCCTCGCTTCACTTCATTAATGTAATATACGTATCATCTTAACGGTTTACCAAATTAAGGTGCCATGTAATGTGGCAACAGAAAGTGAAGAGACCCATCTCGGTAATGGGGCAATGGCATGTACCATCATGTCATTCGTCTCCTCCATGGCGACCCCCAACGCTGGAGAGCATTAAACAGACAATGCTGAGAAAAAAGTTTCCTCATTTATAGTAAAAAACAACACTGTTGGGTGAGTCCTCAATGAACGCCTCAAGACCACTCCTTTGATCTCAAAAAAGAAAAAAGTTTCCTCATTTATAGTAAAAAACAACACTGTTGGGTGAGTCCTCAATGAACGCCTCAAGATCACTCATTTGATCTCAATAAAGAAAAAAGTTTCCTCATTTATAGTAAAAAACAACTGTTTGGTGTGTCCTCAATGAAGGCCTCAAGATCCCTCCTTTGATCTCAATAAAGAAAAAAGTTTCCTCATTTATAGTAAAAAACAAAACTGTTGGGTGTGTCCTCAATGAAGGCCTAAAGATCCTCCTTTGATCTCAATTGTCCGTGTGTCATCCTTGAGAGAGGAGGAAATATCACCCACCCCTTCCCTTAGTAAGAGCCTTAGAGACACCCTGATGGGAAGATGTTATGCCCCACGTGAAGCCTTAGGATGTGTTTGTTCTTAAACCCAGACCCCAACGAATCTCGGGACAACGATGTCCTGGAGGACTCGAACACCTTCATGATATTGTTTATGTTTATATGAATCATTGTGTTCGGATTCATATTTATGTTTTATGAGTATGTATAAGATTGTATTGATGTGTTATGCCACTAACTATATGGTTTGTTAACTGTTGTAATCATTTGTTCTTGTAATTGGTGGTGTAAACATTTGTTATTCTTGTAATTGGAGTTATGTTTGTGAATATTTCAATTTATTAGTTTCATAACTTGCATCATAAACAAGTGTTGTTATATGTTAGATTTTTGAAATTTTACGAACCAAAAGTAAACTAAATAGGATCCTAACAGTTGATGCGGGTTATCCGCAACACAATCTGCAACAATTGATATCAAACTCAAATTGGGCTTAATTTTGTGTGAATAAAATCTGACTTTATGTGTTAAATGCCGTCAAATGATTTATTCAATGACTTACTATTGTTGTTGGTACAATTTGCAATTGATATCAAACAAAAAATTGGGCTTAATTTTGTGTAAATAAAATTGGATTATTTATTGCCTTCAAATGATTTATTCAATGACTTATTATTGTTGTTGGTCCCAAACGCATCAAAACAACTTATTGGGCCTATGCCCAACTCATTTTTTGTCGGATTTAACAGATCATTGACAATATACATGACATAAACATCATGATCATCAAAAAAATTTCCGAAGAATATTGACAAATGATTTCACCAGCGAAAATGTATTTTCATGTTGATTTATATTTAATTTAAAACAGAAGAATAAAGATTATCTTGGTCTTGGAATCTTTCTCCATTGATATTGTTGATCGTTCAAATCCGATTGGTGTATCACCGTTGCATCAAAAGGACCCAGAGGAGAGTCACTCTAGCGGTAACCCACGCATGCTCGTTCGATCTTTGAATAACACCGATGAAACGTCGGGTGCTAGCGCAACCAATGGATCATCTTGATCACATCATGTTTCTTCAAGTTGAAGGAATATCTATTGTTTTTCTCG
The DNA here is from genome assembly GCA_963277665.1 of Viscum album. Lineage (NCBI taxonomy): Eukaryota > Viridiplantae > Streptophyta > Magnoliopsida > Santalales > Viscaceae > Viscum > Viscum album. The sequence goes on from OY728158.1 coordinate 268,539,617, forward strand.
ATCTTGAAAGTAAGAGATAAAGAGGAAATTGAGAGAAAGATATGAAGAGGAATTTGGGAGGAATGTTGTGCACAATGATTACCCTCTTCCAAAATGACATAGGTATCTATTTACAGACATGGTGTTAGAGTTTAAAATTTAATTAATTGCACAAAGGTCCTTAATAATATATTAAACCCAAAAAGAACATCACTTCTTGTAATATAATAATATTATTATTTTATTTCATGGTGTGAGAAAATTAGGACAATGATAAATATTATTTTTCAATTTTATAGGTAAATATTTATCATCGAACAAAATCTGGTCCACTAGTTCACCTCAACATTTATTGATTTCTAAAATAATTAAATATTATTCATTCTATAAATAAATAAACATTATATTCACAACTTGGATAATAAATATTTATTTAATATCCACATATTTAAATAAATTATTTATTTAATGAATAAAGAATTATGTATTACCATGCAAATAACAAACAAACAATAAATATTATATGTTCTCGTAATTAAACAACTACCTTGAGAATAAATATTTATTTAATATTTGTAATTGATTAATACATTGTTAATAAAAAATACTTCTTTGTTTGGAAAATAATATTTATTCCAACAGTTAAATATAAATAATATTTAATTAGGATCAACATGACCACTTTATGTGTGACCCTTTAGGCCCCTTTTTCGATTGTATTAGGCGGACCTGTCTAAAATCTAAGATTATTGTCTAACAACGGGTCAATGCATCCATAAAAAAAGAAGATATATCGCAATGCAAACAACCACATACAAACGCTCACTGTGCAATATAATCTCAATGTCACAATATCTTATCAAATGGGTTGCACAACCGTGTTATATATCGACCTATGTGTTCGATACGTCTTTCTTTGATTATCTACAATGAATTTGTCTATACATCATGGTTATAAAATTTAATGTGACGATTCCATTTCAATCAAAGGGTTGAGATATTAACACCCATTAAGATAGAACAGACAAATCATTTCTCGACTTATTTATCAATAACATGTCATTTTTGATGCACCCAACATACCGAACTTTGTCGCGATCATTTTTCATCACGATTTATGACAATACATAAAAGTGTATGAGTCATGACATGTGTTAATAATAATCTTAAAGTCTAAGGATCATTACACACGCTCACAGACAAGAATATCTAATGATACATAAACATGTGCAATTCCTACCGATGAGTCTATTATCATAATCTCATGTCTTAGAGATTCCAAGTGAAACCTTCATTAGATGAAGTCTCATCTAGTTACGAGTACTCACACCTGACAGTCAATATACTATGTGTCTCATCATATAATTTTATCCGACCGTAGAACAATATTTAAGAATATCATTATAACATTTCAAGGTTCTCATCATAGCAGAGCTATTATGAAATTTTCAATGTGATAAATACTTTAGGACACTATTACATTAAAGTCACATAGTGCAATAAACAATATATAATAAGATATTTTATTTATATTCATTTATTTGAATATACATGAAATCTAAAGTCCAAACATCTCGCTCTAGAACACCAACTCCAAAAGTTGCAGCATGTTTTGATTGCTTTTGTTCAACGAGGTCTTTTAGCTCTCTATGGGTGCAATTTGATTTTGTTTCTTTTTTCTATTAACGATTGAGTTTCCTTCCTACCCCCTTCATGGTCCGAGCTTTTGTATATGCCCTTAGTAGGTGTTGTTTGTGTGTGTCTCTGGTTCTAGGGTAGGAAGTGGTTCTTTGTAAGGTTAGCTTGGGAGGGATAAAGAGTGGTTAGTAGCGAGGTATGTTAGCATGGCCTTATGTCTCTAGTTTTTGTTGTTTGTCTAGGAGTTGAGCTAGATGTTAGGTCTGGTTTGATCCTTCATGTCATGTAGGGTTATTTTCTCTAGGCATGGACCTGTAACAAGTTTAGTATTTGGGATTGAGTGTTTTGTGGGTGCAGTTTCATTATTGGTTTCTTGGTTGGCCACCGAGCTTCTTGGCTTTACTGCTTGACCCTTTTAGTGGCTTGGTTTTGATTTCCTAGAATTAGGGGCCATTTTTCATTAGGAAGCTTGACTAGGATATTTTCTCTTGGTCGTTAGCTGACTTCCCCCCTTTGATTGCTATTATTTCTATTGATTTTATTATGTTTAATTAAATCATTTGCTTGTATCCATGCGTGTTTCTTGAGAATATGTGTATCTGGCCTGTTTCTGTCAAATTTGTAACGCCACAATCCTTGGTGACATTTTCACTGAATGTTTTCATTCTAAAATTTCTATTATTGGAATTGGTTCATTTGATTGTGTTCATAATTGTTAGATTTCATTGTTTTGGGATTTGGAGAACCAAAATTATACCTGACAGGATCCTGACTCTTGAATGCAGACTACCTCACAATTGAGCCTGCAACAATGTGCTCATGTTGGTCAATCCCCTTTGTCGATTCTACGAGGTGCATCCATATGTTAGGCTGCTGCATCACCTAAAAACTATGGCGCACAATCTTTAGTCTCATGTGACCTCTTTGTTTATGGTGTGGCTTATCAGCTGCTCATTTAGTTTAGTTTGAGCAAGAGACAAATAGAGAGGAAAGAAATGTCGAGGCTCCTCCTCTTTCCCTAAGATCTAATATGTGATTATTAGCATGAATATGGTGCTCCAAATACTTGATCCAATGTTCATTCCTTACAAACCCTAGCCCAAGGGAATACGATGATGAAACTTTACCATTGGTGATTAATAATTGATCATTTCTTCTAAAGTGTGACCATGTTTTAGGTATTGAAAATCAGATTGTGTAAGCATTTTTTACATTTTTTTTAAATTCAGCTATATATTTCTTTTTAATGGTTTATGTTTAGTTATTTGTGTATTCTATGAGTCTGTTTGTATAAGAGTAAATGTTATCTCCTCAAAAAAGAGTAGATCAATATCTCCTGGTATTGTAAGAATTCTATACTGGATTGTTTTTCTAGTCCTTTTTGTTTGTTCTTGTAATTTTTGTTCTCTGTTTTACATTGTTCTATAACATCCTGCCCATCTTCATTGGCTTGAGAAGTGACGAGTGTGCTACTAGGCCTTAGATGACATCTCTAAGACACCAAAGGTTTGAAATAAATTCCAAGGGCCTCAAAACGTTTGGGGGATGATTTTCCCTTTAAATATAAAATATCCAAACCATGACAACAAGAACAACCAAACCTCTATATGCCGCATTAGTACAAAAATACAAATCAAAACATAACCCAACCAACAACCATATCAGAGTAAAAGAGGAAAACAAGAGACAATATCCAAGGAAAACCAAATACAACAAAACCCAAAGACACCAAAGAAATAAAACTAGCAACTCCCAACCTGATCCAATCTCCAACTTGACAAGCCACACCAATTATATCAAGAAGCATCACTAAAGAACTAATATACCTTGCCTTTACCTATCTTTTGATAGGTGACATCTGTAAATGCACAACAACACCCAAGTAAGTGGGGAGTCTAAACTCAGTAGGATTTCCCCAATGGCTTCCCAACTCATGACACTAGGATAAAACTTGTTGGTACATTTATATACAATAGTTTAAAATCATTTAAAAAAGTTTATATCAAATAAAAAATAGTTTTCCATGGAAAGAAATAAAACATGACTTTAACACCCTTTCTCAAATTGATTTGGGATACCCATTCCATGATTCCATACATCTACACATCCACACATTCATGACCATGTGACAGTTCCATACTCATGAGTGGTCTCTCATTGATCTACCAAGTCATCACAATATAATCAATACCAGGTGCCCCAATGGCACACGCCCCTTCCACAGGGTCATGTATAATGAAAATGAACTCATGACAACCATGCATTCCAATGCCCATGCCAATCCATTTCACATAAAACTTTTCTTTCCTTAAAAAAAATTCAACAACCATTTTCCATGCATCAAATCAAAATAATGATTTTAAAACCGTCATTTTAGAATTATCATCAAAAAGGTTTTTTCAAAAAACCAACCAATTTCCACAATTTCCCAAAAACCATCTCAAAATAGGTTTCTAATGAGATTCACAAAAGAATTTCACAATCATTTCAAGCAAAAAAATTATTTAAATCTAAGCCTTTATGTTCTAATCAAGTGGAGTTGAGAGAGAAGCCACCTACCTCACAGATTTCGGCTAAAATGAAGAACGACACCACAATTATTAAGATCTGATCATGAACCACCTTTCATTCCATATATCTAACCATAAACCATCAAAATTATTATCATGGAACATTGATATATCCATAGAGGACTTGATCTAAGGTTCTAGGAAAGAGGAGAAGAGATCTAAGAAAAACGACCAAGAATAGAGACTTATCAGAAAATATGGATCTCCAACAGGCGTTGAATTGCCTAAAACTTGCTCCTGAATTGAAGGGAATCATATCTCAATCCTTGGGAGGAAAAGGAATCTGAGTTATGGGAGAATTAGGGAAAAAACAAGGCTTAAAGGAATAAAATTGAATTAGAACCACTAATTTTAGAGGGCTGACTGTACACTGCACAGTTATGCCACACATTTTGGAAGACCGTGTGACAATCATTATGTGATTACTTCCTTAATCCAACCCTTCACATGGTTGAATCACATGGTAAAAAAAACCATGCACCAGCCGTGCAAGAGCTACTTTCTTAAGCCAACCTCTTGCATGGTTGGCTCGCATGGTTAAACAAATCATGCGCCAACCCTACATTTCCCACTGTTTCAAAGTGAAAAGTTTCTCCTGGGAATCCACACCATTTAGAAAAACCTTGTGCCAACCATACACTTGCCCAAAGCCAACTATTTTCCCTTGAACCGTTTCCTAGAGGCGCTGTATGGTTTCTACTAACCGTTCTCAAACCGCACACCTCTAGAAAAGCCTCCAAATAATTCTAAAACTCTTTCGAACCTCATAAAACTCAACCCAATGATTATATATAGTTAAAATACATAAATAAAGGGTCAAATACCTGAAACCAAGGGGAAATACAAATTCACTTTCTTTGTTATTTTATGATAAAGGCTTCAATCATGGTGTTCATGTCATACCCGTAAATTCAAATTGGACTGAAACGGATAAAATAATTGTGTCCATTAACCATTTTATTTTTTTGTTTAATCAACCAAGCACATTATTATGAATGTTTTATTATTATCTTATCTATAAGTCAAATCCATTTATTGTTTTTTCATCCTTCATATTTTCTTATTTATATTTTAGGAACCATCAATATAATTATGTGTTTGTAATCCATTGAGTGTGTGGCCAACAACATTATAGGGACCCTACTTTTCATACATAACTATTACATCATTTTAAAGATAAACAACATAATAGCATTAAAAAACTAGGATCCAAAGGTTAAATATCTTGGAAAAAATTAGGACCATACATAATTTGAACATAATAAAACATAAAAATTTATTTAAATCCTCTATCTTTATCCTTAAATACTCTCATTATTCTTAGTACAAGTAATCACCTGAGGATATACATCAAAGAAAGGGATGAGATGAAAGCCTAGTAAGAGGATAAATAAAAAACATGAATCAATATAACAAGGGTGAGCATAATAATCATCATAACATAAGCATAAGATAATCATCATAATCATGATAGGAAGAATTAAATAAAGGCATGTAATGTGGCAATGCATAAAAATGAAACATCATGTCTTAGTGGTCAAATACTACACATAGTTGTGAACACATCTAGCATCATGTTCACACATAACATAAGTGCATAATTACAACATTATCATTTTTAACAAAGATAGAATCATGTTCACACATATTTTACATTATCTCATGAGATAAATCACATTACCCAATATATTAGAGTGCTATATAATTTTAGGCTCACCCATCACATCATAACATTTACATAATCATGCATGCCACATAGAATGTATAAAAATAAAAGTCATGAAGTAACCCATATAAAGAAATGAGTTTAATAAGGATACGGAGCCTGGAATAGAGATGATGCGCCCGTAAGGGGCTCTCCTCCTAGGGTTCTCCTCTCGCCGCCGCGAGCTTCATCGCTGCGGAGGGCGCAGCGTTCCTCTTCGAGCTCAACAGGTTTTGGTGGAGGCTCTTTGCTGTAGTGACGTTAGGCGGCTTCACAGTCTTCTCTCATTGAGATGCACTATGGGCTTCTGCGGCTGTTGCTTCGGATTTGGGGGTGTAAGACTGGATCGTCGTCGGTATACTCTTCGGAGCGCTCCTGTTTCGGTTCGGCACCCTGTTGTCGTCCTATGGTGAGTTCCTCATTGTTTGAAGGTCGTGCTCAAGCGTTGGCAGTTTGGTGTTCTGCCTCTTCTCTGGAGAGTGAGTTAGGATTTCGTTGTGCCTGTTGTTGCTGATTTGTTCGGTGGCGGCGGGACCTGCTGGTTTTCTTTTCGGTGTGATTTTGGGCATTTTGTTTTTCTTCTTCTTTTCTTGTTCCTTTGCAGGGTTTCAAACCACATTGATTTTGTCACGACCCGTCCTCGGGGCCCGTGCCGTGACTACCCCAAGCCCGCCTTCCATAGGCCAGGGGCTGGCGACTAGCACCAAAGGCGTAAATCCCGATAACTGGGAAGACATTGCCTTTATAAAAGTAAATAAAACACCACAGAGTACAAGCGGAAGAAAAACACTAAGTACAAGAGAAGTACTGAAAAGTAAGTGGGCCAGAATACAAACCCAAATGAAAGTACAACTACAACTGAACAAAGTACAACAGCTGGAAGAACGAAAACGGCTCCTGGGTCGTCCTCCTCGGATCCTACCTGAAGGGTAGGTACAGATGGCGCAGCTCCTGGATCGTCCACCATGGATCCTACCTGAAGGGTAGGTATAGATAGCCTCCACAACGCTCTCGCCCGTCAACCTCCTCCGAGTGTCGTCTCTCCATGAAGTCCACCTCCGGGTATTGACTCGTCGTGTAGTCCACCTCCGGGTACCGTCTAGTCCTCGAACACTCGGCCTCCGTCAGCACTGTCTGTCGTCTGTAACCAACACAACGAGGTGTGGGCATAGCCCGTGCAGGGGTGAGTATAACGATACTCAGTAGGGACCCCGAGACCCTCAAGGTCTCACTAAAACCAACAAGGATAACCACAAAGAAGATCTCCACAGATAACCTCTACTTAGGTATATGCCCATACATATACCTAAGTTATCAAGTAACCCATCTCAATCATGAGGAAACACAAGGATTATGAAATCAACGGATAACCACTACCCAGGTATATGCCCATACATATACCTAAGTTATCAAGTAACTCATCTCAATCATGAGGAAACACAAAGGTCATAGACTCAGCTCAAACCAGGATTTTCATTATCGAAACCGTAACTGCTGAAGAGTCCCATCTCTGGAGTGTACAGTGGTCCTGTCATGACTCCGAGGTACTGCTCACTAACCTAAGACTGCTGAGGTACACCTCCTGTCGAGTACCGCGGGTCAGCCACCCAAACACAGTAGTGCTTCCCACCGGGGTATGCCACCCAAACACAGTAGTGCATACCCCCTAATAGCCTACAGAGGTACTCTCCGGACGAGTACCGCGGGTCTGCACTGTCACACAGGTAGTGCTCCGTCCGCCATGGGTCTTCACCCAAACAAAGTAGTGCTCCGTCCACTGGGCTAGTCGACTCACTCCAAGTCGAGTCGGTCAAGCAGTCGTCAAGTCTCAGTCGACTACACGGTCTCCGTACTCCGCATGATCGTCTCTGGGAGGGTCTTCTCCACGAGCTACAGGTCGATACTCCAAGTATTTCAAAGTCCCACGAAGAAGTATCTCAAAGGACCGCCTCGTCATAGGGGTCTCAACGCAACAGACGGCGCGTCAATCGGACGCCCGGTCTGTGAGTTATTAGCCTTTTTATCCCAGGGGCCCGGTTGGTTTCGTGAGCGAACCAACCCGGCCATATCTCAACTGTACCCCAAACTCTCATCGGGTATACTCATAGGGACCATTTCTCAACAAGATCACCAATGCCACTGACGGTTCGTCAAACGGACGTCCGGTCTGAAAGTTATCAGCTTTTCCGTTCCTGGGGCCCGGTTGGATTTTGGGTACAATCCAACCCAGCCATACTCCAACTGTGTCCAAAACTCAGGAGAAGTATGTCAAAAGTTCGGTCTCAACAAGAGGAATCCAACAAAGTCGACGGCACATCAATCGGACGTCCAGAGCTCAAGATATAAGCGTTTCTGCTCCGAGGGCCCGGTTGGTTTCGTATCCGAACCAACCTGGCTGAACACATAGTGATCCGAAACCTTGAGTGCGATATACCGAAACGACCGTTTCGTTTCAAGGATCGCTACGCAACTAACGGTGTGTCGATCGGTGTTCTGTATCCCAAGATATGAGCATTTGACCGAAAGTGGTCCGAAAACGGGGGGTCCGGGCCCGGACCGACCCGGCCCAACCCCCCTAGGTCGGCCCGAACCAGGTCCGACCCGACTAGAACCGGCCCGGCCCGGCCGGCGCGGCCCGACCCGGCCGGCTCGGTCCGGCCCGACCGGCCAGCCGCGGCTCGGCGTGGCCGAGCCGAAGTTGGGAAGCGGGGGGTACGCGCGGCCTGCCCCTCGCCGTTAATTGAGGGTGGCGGCGCAACCGCCGCCGCCAATTCTTCCGGCGGCGCCGCGCCGGCGACCCGCGCCTCCAGGCGTTTCCGCGGGCCACTGGAGTTGCTCCGGTGGTCCGTTTTCAAAACCGTCTGAGCCGGTGTTCATCTCGGGTCTCGTACTTTACTGCGCAAGCTTCAAAAAAATACTTTGCGGCCCCGTTTTGTCGTCGCTCGTCAATCCGCACATCAATTAACAAAACATGCCATCTTCGTGGTTCTCCAGCGCGACGCGTTGGCGCTGCGCCCCTTCGCCATGGCCCGACTCCGTCCGCGGATGTCTTCGGGTTTCTCCGACGCGGCGCGACGATGTCGCGCCCTTGTTTGTTTTTAACGACGCGGCGCGACGGCGCCACGCATTTCCTTTTCGCATGATTCCGCGTGGTGCGACGACACTACGCCTTCCCGTACCAAACCACAAAGAAATCCAACATGGAAAAAGGAGGTGGGTCGGCCGTGTTTTTGCGGTCCGGCCCCCTCTCGTTAAACGATAACAGTTGGACATATTCACGAAGAATAAAAATCAAGGGAGTAATCTCAAACAAAATAAAGTAAAGACAATCTCCTACAACTTCTTAAATAAAAAGAATCATAACAATAATCCCAACCCGCAAAATAATCTTCGCGGATCAACTTAATATTTAGTTGAACCGCGTTCTTAGATTTAGAAGGGAGTAAACGAGGGTTTACCAACAATCACAATTTAAATTCCCTACCTCGAAATTGTCGTTCGTTGACGATCTCGGAAAAAGGGCGGATATCGATTCCTCGATTTTCGTGTTCGTCACACACTCCCAATTCTCATGCTCATGCGTCGGAAAGGAAAAAGGGTACTCGTCATTGGTGGACGAGCGTTCGGAGGTGACGTCGTCGTTGACGACGTTCTTCGCGGGCGACGTCTTCTCCTTTGACGCGGATGGAGGTCATTAGAGATGTCGTTGGCGTCGCTTCCCTTTCCTTGCCTCGGTTGAAGAACGATGAAGAAGATGGAATCGTCGTGCTTCAGTGGCGGAAGAGACGTTCTTCGTGTTCTTCGTCGTAGAGAAAGAAGAAACTCAATACTTCCTAAGCTTTTTCTCCAAAGGCTCCCAATCAACTAAACTCCAACCCAAATAAAATAAGTTCTTAACTTGTTTTATTATCACAACAAAGCTTATGAATTTCAAGAGTTTGAAATTAAATTAACTCACATAATTAAATATCTCAAGTTGTCAAATTTAATGAGAGGGAGATGGGGAGACTCATTTAATGAGAGAGAGTTTCATCCACATAAATGGAGAGTTCAAGAGTTAAGGGGGATTAAGGGGGTTTGATACTCATGTGGGCCCCACCTTATAACATCCACCCAAGGGAGGTTATGTGCGGGTGGGCCCCTCCACTAACCTCCCCTTGGAGGTTCTAACTACCACCTCAAATAAAAATATGGCAAACACATATTTTTATTCAGTTTAATTAAAAACCCCTGAAAACTAACTTCCAAACTCGATAAAACGCAACTGCGGAATAAGTGTTCCTAAGAAAATACCGGCGCTGCGGTTCCATCAGTGCCCTCAGAATTTGATTCCGAGCACCGGTTCAAAAGTTAGAAATTCCCGCTCGTTTGTTCACTGAACGTACCCGAACCAAACTTCGGAAAAAGATTCCGGGCACACCGGGCCTCGGATTTAGGCGCCGTCAGAAACTGCATTCTTGTAAAATTCCAAAGAAAATTAAGAAAAAATTTTCCTTGAAATTTACGGGTCTTAACATTACTCCCACCTCAGGGCTTTACGTCCTCGTAAAGCTTCAACACAAACTAGGGTCACAAAAGCGGTATTGAGCACGCATCTGAGCCTTCCGCTCCCATGTGCTTACCTGGAGGTTCCCATACTGCCAGAGAAAGTGCACCCGAGGAATCGATCGTCCTCGTAGGATCCGATCATGTAGATCCTCGATCCCCACTGAAACCTCCATGAAAGTCACCCCATCGCTATCGTCCAGCTCCCCATGGTCGATGATATGTGAAGGGTCGAGCACGTATCTCCTCAGATGAGATACGTGGAAGACGTCGTGCACCTGGTGCAACTGAGTTGGATGGGTCAAGCGGTAAACCACCTCACCTACCCTACTGGGGACCTAGAAAGGTCCGTTGAACCTTAAAGATAACTTGCCGCCTTGGCCACATCTCCATAAACCTCATCGAGGTGAGACCCATATAAGGACGTGATCGTCATCCTCGAACTCCAGAGGTTTCCAATTCCTGTTAGAACTGGAACTCAAATGACTGCTGCCACAAGGGTAAGGTTGACCGACTCAAGAGTGATCGGTCACACCCTCCTATGCATGAGTTATCCTGTGCTTCCCGGGGTTTCCTTTTCGTCGACCAAGGAAAACCCGTCCCGACGTCGTAGTTAAACCACAACCTTTTTGCCTAATACCGTCAATTTTTGTATGAAATGTGATTCCCTAGTCCATACTCAAACCAACGTCGTAAGGCCTCGACGCTGCCACCAAGAGATTCCAACTGAAACTCTCGCCTCAAGGGTCTGACCACATCGTCGGCGTAAGTGTGATTATCGAGTCTCCTCCCAAGGTATCTCTAGACGTGAGGGTCAAGTCCATGGATTACCGGAAACTCTAGGTCTGGGACAAGATTTGTGAAAGCGAGGAATGATTCATATCGGCGTCTGTTACTACAGCAGCTAGTAGTAAACACAGACTGTCACTTGAATCATTTTTAGAGTCATTAGGTCACACTCCTTGACTGCATGCAGCTGCACTCTTCCTCCGCCCTCCAGCTCCCTGAGCCTGGCGGGGATAACTAAGGAGGGTGGTTGTAGCATGTTAAGATGTACACCACCTCATGCTGCTCTCCTAGCTCTGCCTCCACGTCTGCCGCTTCGCAGACTCATCTCTCTTTAAAGCTTCCTCTTATTGAAACATTTTACACGTCCAAGTCTCTGTGACTGACACCAGTTCGCATCTTCCCACTGCTAACATACACTGGCTATATTCGTTCATCCAAAGATCATTCAACCTCAAGGTTCTCTCTAGCACCCTAACGTGAGTAGGATTGCATAGAAGAAAAAGGTGTTGGCTCGAATGTCCTTAAACACACCACGCTCAGAGGTCTGAGCTCTATAGCACTGATCGAAACGCATCCATCGAGTACCCAGTATGTTCGGTACGCCTCGATGAATTCTCAGCTATCAACACGTCGTCCCGCCGAAACTGTATAAGCTCTAGAAAACTCTCTGCTACCTCCTCAAGCTAGTCCTCAGCCGCTTGTGAGTCAGGTTCGCCTCGAAACTTGAGGGTATCTAATGTTAGAACACGTATAAGGCAGTAAGCCTACATATGTCACCTACCGATACCTCCAGTTGTAACTGCTGACTAACAGGTAGTGATGTATAGCTGACACACTACCCAAAGGTACTATCTCAGGCATCGGTCCACGTACCAAAGCCTCATCACTATGCGGACCATCCTCATGGTCATTCACTGGAAAACACTAGTGGCCAAGTCCACCATCCACCCTACTGATGTATCAGCTAGGCGGAAAACTCTAGAAATCGCCTCCAGCCACTGCTCTGCTGTCTGGGAATCTATCTCACCTCGTAACCTCGGAGGCCGCTGCTGCTGGAACTCGTGCAACGTGCTCTGCCATCGTGCACAGTTTTCAAGTATAACTGTTGGCATCTTCTTCCCAACAGGTGGTGGTGCTGCTGGTACACCACCCAAGGGTGCCAACATAGTAAAAAGGGCCCTGCATCAGAGCCTCGTCGCTCGGTGAGTCGTCATCAAGTACTCTCTCTGAACTCCAACTAACTGTCTGCGTGGAGACATCCTGAACAGATGAGACACGGTCAATATTTATACCTGGTGAGCTGACCTGGTTTGAGCTGACTTTAATACTTTGGAAACACACACGCAATCTATGTTTTCGTGAACAAAGTCGGAAATCAGTAGTCAGGGTCCTGGTGTACGGATACGTCGGCCGCCGCACCAACACTGGACTCCCTGAACTGAAGACCACACTCGGTACCCTTAACACTATTGCTTCACATAGAAAAAGATCAGATTCCTGAGTTCTGCGGTAGAACCGAACTCCTCTGATACCAATTTGTCACGACCCGTCCCCGGGGCCCGTGCCGTGACTACCCCAAGCCCGCCTTCCATAGGCCAGGGGCTGGCGACTAGCACCAAAGGCGTGAATCCCGATAACTGGGAAGGCATTGCCTTTATAAAAGTAAACAAAACACTACAGAGTACAAGCGGAAGCAAAACACTAAGTACAAGAGAAGTGCTGAAAAGTAAGTGGGCCAAAATACAAACCCAAATGAAAGTACAACTACAACTAAACAAAGTACAACAGCTGGAAGAACGGAAACGGCTCCTGGGTCGTCCTCCTCGGATCCTACCTGAAGGGTAGGTACAGATGGTGCAGCTCCTGGATCGTCCACCACGGATCCTACCTGAAGGGTAGGTATAGATACCCTCCACAACACTCTCGCCCGTCAACCTCCTCCGAGTGTCGTCTCGCCGTGAAGTCCACCTCTGGGTACTGACTCGTCGTGTAGTCCACCTCTGGGTACCGTCCAATCCTCGAACACTCGGCCTCCGTCAGCACTGTCCGTCGTCTACAACCAACACAACGAGGTGCGGGCATAACCCGTGCAGGGGTGAGTATAACGATACTCAGTAGGGACCCCGAGACCCTCAAGGTCTCACTAAAACCAACAAGGATAACCACAAAGAAGATCTCCACAGATAACCTCTACTTAGGTATATGCCCATACATATACCTAAGTTATCAAGTAACCCATCTCAATCATGAGGAAACACAAGGATTATGAAATCAACGGATAACCACTACCCAGGTATATGCCCATACATATACCTAAGTTATCAAGTAACCCATCTCAATCATGAGGAAACACAAAGGTCATAGACTCAACTCAAACCAGGATTTTCATTATCGAAACCATAACTGCTGAAGAGTCCCATCTCTGGAGTGTACAGTGGTCTTGTCACGACTCCGATGTACTGCTCACTAACCTAAGACTGCTGAGGTACTCCTCCTGTCGAGTACCACGGGTCAGCCACCCAAACACAGTAGTGCTTCCCGCCGGGGTATGCCACCCAAACACAGTAGTGCATACCCCATAATAGCCTGCAGAGGTACTCTCCGTACGAGTACCGCGGGTCTGCACTGTCACACAGGTAGTGCTCCATTCGCCATGGGTCTGCACCCAAACAAAGTAGTGCTCCATCCACTGGGCTAGTCGACTCACTCCAAGTCGAGTCGGTCAAGTAGTCGTCAGGTCTCAGTCGGCTACACGGTCTCCGTACTCCGCATGCTCGTCTCTGGGAGGGTCTGCTCCACGAGCTACAGGTCGATACTCCAAGTATCTAAAATTCCCATAAAGAAGTATCTCAAAGGATCGCCTCGTCATAGGGGTCTCAACGCAACAGACGGCGCGTCAATCAGACGCCCGGTCTGTGAGTTATTAGCCTTTTCGTCCCAGGGGCCCGGTTGGTTTCATGAGCGAACCAACCCGTCCATATCTCAACTGTGCCCCAAAATCTCATCGGGTATACTCATAGGGACCATTTCTCAACAAGATCACCAATGCCGCTGACGGTTCGTCAAACGGACGTCCGGTCTGAAAGTTATCAGCTTTTCTGTTTGAGGGGCCCGATTGGATTTTGGGTACAATCCAACCCGGCCATACTCCAACTGTGTCCAAAACTCTGGCAAAGTATGCCAAAAGTTCCGTCTCAACAAGAGGAATCCAACAAAGTTGATGGCACATCAATCGGACGTCCAGAGCTCAAGATATAAGCGTTTCTGCTCCGAGGGCCCAGTTGGTTTCGTATCCGAACCAACCCGGACGAACCCAAATTGATCTGAAACCTTGAGTGTGATATACCAAAACGACCGTTTCGTTCCAAGGATCGCTACTCAACTGACGGTGCGTCGATCAGAGGTCCGTAGCCCAAGATATGGGCATTTGACCGAAAGTGGTCCGAAAACGGGGGGTCCGGGCCCGAACCGACCCGGCCCGACCCCCCCTGGGTCGGCCCGAACTGAGTCCGACCTGACTGGACCCGGCGCGGCGCGGCCCGGCCGGCTCGGTCCGACCCGACCGGCCAGCCGCGGCTCGGCGTGGCCGAGCCGAAGTCGGGAAGCGGGGGGTGCGCGCGGCTCGCCCCTCGCCGTTAATTGAGGGCGGCGGCGCAACCGCCACCGCCAATTCTTCTGGCGGAGCGCTCGGGCGCCGCCGCCGCCTGGCGGCCGGACGGCTCCGGCCGCCGCCTCCAGTCGCTGGCGGCGCCGCGCCGGTGACCCGCGCCTCTAGGCGTTTCCGCGGGCCACCGGAGTTGCTCCGGTGGTCCGTTTTCAAAACCGTCTGAGCCGATGTTCATCTCGGGTCTCGTACTTTACTGAGCAAGCTTCAAAAAAATACTTTGCGGCCCCGTTTTTTCATCGCTCGTCAATCTACACATCAATTAACAAAACTCGCCGTCTTCGTGGTTCTCCGGCGCGACGCGTTGGCGCTGCGCCCCTTTGCCGTGGCCCGACTCCGTCCGCGGATGTCTTCGGGTTTCTCCAACGCGGCGCGATGATGTCGCGCCCTTGTTTGTTTTTCACGACGCGGCGCGACGGCGCCACGCATTTCCTTGTCGCATGATTCCGCGTGGTACGACAACACCACGCCTTCCCGTACCAAACCACAAAGAAATCCAACATGGAAAAAGGAGGTGGGTCGGCCGTGTTTGTGCGGTCCGGCCCCCGCTCGTTAAACGATATCAGTTGGACATATTCACGAAGAATAAAAATCAAGGGAGTAATCTCGAAAAAAATAAAGTAAAGACAATCCCCTACAACCTCTTAAATAAAAAGAATCATAACAATAATCCCAACCCATAAAATAATCTTCGCGGATCAACTTAATATTTAGTTGAACGGCGTTCTTAGATTTAGAAGGGAGTAAACGAGGGTTCACCAACAATCACAATTTAAATTCCCTACCTCGAAATTGTCATTCGTTGACGATCTCGGAAAAAGGGTGGATATCGATTCCTCGATTGTCGTGTTCGTCACATACTTCCAATTCTCATGCTCATGTGTCGGAAAGGAAGAAGGGTACTCGTCGTTGGTGGACGAGCGTTCGGAGGTGACGTCGGCATTGACGATGTTCTTCGCGGGCGACGTCTTCTCCTTTGACGCGGATGAAGGTCATTGGAGATGTCGTGGGCGTCGCTTCCCTTTCCTTTCCTCGGTTGAAGAACAATGAAGAAGATGGCGTCGTCATGCTTCAGTGGCGGAAGAGACGTTCTTCGTGTTCTTCGTCGTAGAGAAAGAAGAAACTCAAGACTTCCTAAGCTTTTTCTCTAAAGGTTCCCAATCAACTAAACTCCAACCCAAATAAAATAAGTTCTTAACTTGTTTTATTATCACAACAAAGCTTATGAATTTCAAGAGTTTGAAATTAAATTAACTCACATAATTAAATATCTCAAGTTGTCAAATTTAATGAGAGGGAGGTGGGGAGACTCATTTAATGAGAGAGAGTTTCATCCACATAAATGGAGAGTTCAAGAGTTAAGGGGGTTTAAGGGGGTTTGATACTCATGTGGGCCCCACCATATAACATCCACCCAAGGGAGGTTATGTGCGGGTGGGACCCTCCACTAACCTCCCCTTGGAGGTTCTAACTACCACCTCAAATAAAAATATGACAAACACATATTTTTATTCAGTTTAATTAAAAACCCCCAAAAACTAACTTCCAAACTCGATAAAACGCAACTGCGGAATAGGTGTTCCTAAGCAAATACCGGTGCTTCGGTTCCATCGGTGCCCTTAGAATTTGATTCCGAGCACCGGTTAAAAAGTTAGAAATTCCCACTCGTTCGTTCACTGAACGTACCCAGGCCAAACTTCAGAAAAAGATTCCGGGCACACCGGGCCTCGGATTCAGGCGCCGTCAGAAACTGCGTTCTTGTAAAATTCCAAAGAAAATTAAGAAAAAATTTTCCTTGAAATTTCTGGGTCTTAACAGATTTTCTGTTCATGCGTCTTCATGAGCATGAGTTGAATCAGTTCCTCAATGTTTCGAGGATGATGTTTTTGAGTGTGTGGATGGTTTGTGACTGTGGTGATGGTTTTCGGTGATTGCTCCTGATTTTCTGGCTTGCACCGTTGATGCGTTTCCATATCGGTGAATGGTTTAAAACTCCAGTGGGTGTGATGATTGTGATCTGTTGATTGCATTCCGACGATATCGTTGGATGCTGAAGATCCGTGAAGACAGTGGCAGGTTCGGCTTGTCTCGCCGGCGACCTGGCCGGAGGTGGCGTTGGGATTCGCGATGACTCGCAGATCCGAGGTGACGCAACAATCGAGTGGTTTCTGTTTTCAAGTTCGGCGCGTGATTCAGGTCGTGTGTCGGGGCTCGTGGCTCAAGGTGATGATGGAGGTGGAGTGGAAATTTGAAATTTGAATTTGAAATTGAATATTTAAGTTTGCATTTTGAGGATCTGTATGGTTACCGGTTTTCCTTAAATCAGCTTTGATAAAATAAAAAAAACGATTTCCAGCAGTTTCATAAGGATTTCATCAATCATGAATAAACTTTGGGTTACCAAATGAAAAGGGGAAAGATATTTGGTATAAGATTCATCATTCTTGAGCGAAGAAGAAACAACTCAAGAGAAGTAAAAATGTGTTATGTAAAGAAGAGTACTTTTGTAAACTCTTTGTATTTGTCATAAAATAAAATTGAAAACATGTATATCCTAGAAAAGAAAGTGGAAGGACAATGAAATTATATTTTAAAAATATTAAAATAATATCAACACTGAATTTTTTCATGAAATAGGAATAACCTAAAGAAAAGGAGTTGGGTTCAAGAATCCCCTTACCTTATATTCAAATGCTTTATTCACTTTAATATACTGAATAATCAAATTAGATTCATTAATTACTAAATAAAAAACCTCTTATACATGTATTTTATTTATTATAATTTTATTAATTTCATTTATAGATATTTTGATGAGTTATAAAGTTTAATTTCATCATTTAAAGAGTGTTTGTTATCATGGTTTCATGGTCAGTTTACTTGTATACAATTATGGAAGTTTTTGTAAAATGAGAATAATTCTTCAGAAGTGAAATTAAATGTTCTTAATTAACATCAAGAAGTTCAAATAGTCTCATATATAATTTGGTTTTATGGTATGAGGATTATTCATTAAATAAAATGTTGATGAAAAACGTTTTAATTTATTTTGGCAATTTTTACGACCATTATAAACTTGTATCATTTTATTTAATATAATGATTATATACTGGTTCCAAAATATTAAATAAATTTTAAAACACATATTATAACCTTTTTTAACCATAAAAATTATTTAATGACCAGCCTTGAAGGTGGTAATGAAAAATGAAAACTCGTTATCTACGAAGACGGTGAATCAACACCTCACAGATGATGTTTTCATTTTTAGAACAAAAGGAGAGGAGAAGAGATTTTATGATGGATATTCCATTAAAAAAATAACATTCTAGTATATATATAATAATTTATTTATCATTCCTATTTAGATAGGAGTGGTGATAAGAGAATAATAAAAGGAAAAAATATTAAAAGATAACGAAAGAGCATTTTACACCATGAATTTATTCTCCTTGAGAACCTCCTTAAGGCACTTGGGTTTGGTCTTTTGTTGAGACCAGTAGCTATTGGGCATGGGGTAGAGGCTTGGGAAGTGAATTGGGAAGAATTTATACAAGCTAAAAGGCTTATAATGTGTGAGTAGAAGAGGTGGTGAGGGGTAGTATTTATAGGGTAGGGGAGGGGTATTTATTATTATTATATTCATTATTTTATTATCGTGGATGAAGACTATCAATAGTATTGATATTTATCACAAAAATATATTAAATAATGAATGATATTTCGAGATTATGGTGCTTACATATGTTAGAGTTGGTTTCCTGAGAACCAACTATTTGTACTTTGATTACATGAATGTACACTTATTATATATTATTCATTGTTCTGCATGACTATAATATAATAATGTCCTGGAATATTTGTTGCATTAATAAGGTCATGACAGATCCCTGCTATGATGAGAACCTTGAAATTTTATAACAATATTCTTAAATAAAATTCTATAGTTGGATGAAACACTATGATTAGACACATAGTATACATACCGTCATGTGCGAGTACTCATAAGAAGAAGAGACTCTCTCTCATAGAGTTCGCACTTGGTAATCTCCAAGATGGGAGATTATGAGAACAGACCCTCCAGTAGTAATTCCACATGTCTTGGTGTCATCAGACATTACTATCTACGAGTTTGTGTAATGGTCCTTAGATTGGAAGATTATCATTAACTCATGTCATGACTCGCGCACTTAGATTTGCTGATGAAAACCATCACAAAGATAGTTGGCAGGAAGTAGGGTACGTTGGGTGCATCACGAATGACATATTGTTAATGGATAAGTTGAGGAAGGATTTGTCCCTTCTATATTTATGGAAGTAGATATCTCGGGTCCTTTGATTGAAATAAAACTGTCGCCCAAATTCCATGGCCATGGTGTAATGACGAGTTTATTTCTAGAAGTCAAAGAATGACAGATCAAGCATATAGGTTTATGACACTTTCATGAATAATAATTGATGATATATTGAGACAAAGGGATTAAATTACACAGTAAGCATTTGTATGAGGTGACATGTCAATGCGGCGTCAAATTATTTCTCTTGGGTGCCTTGACCCATTGCTAGACAGTAATCTTAGACTTTAGGCAAGCCCACCTAATGCCAACGAGAAAGAGGCCTAGAGGGTCACACACTAAGTGTATTCAAGTATATCAAGTAGAATAAAGATTATTCCCGTATGTGGTTTAATAATTATTCAAGGAATCCTAAATCATTTTAATGTTGGAGGAAGAATAAAATGAAAACAAGTACACGCCATGTGTTAATGATTACATGCTGTGTAGTTTTTATTTTGAAAACAAGTACATGCCGTGTATTAATGATTACACATTGTGTAGTTTTTTATGAAAAACAATTACACGCTGTGTATTAATAATTACACTCCATGTAGTTTTTCCAGTTAGGATTTTGAGGATATAATATTGTTTTATTAAATGATATTTATTATAATCATCACGGGTTCATGCCAAGGAATTAATTATTCGACATGGGGTTTTCAATAAGAGTTAATGAAATATATAAAACACGTAACGCGTTTATTTATTGTCATAACTCTATAACATCAAAACCTGATTATAAATATCCTCACAACCCCAACACTTCTCCCCAATCGTTGTGCACAACAATTCTGAAAAATTCTCTCAAGGCCGAAAGAATTCCTTCCTCCAAGAACACTCTCAACCCCGAGAGAGAGATCCTCCTCCATCGGATCAACGTGATTTAAGGTGGACAACGCAAGAAAAGGTTTCTCCACACTAGCCCCTGGAGACTCCTTTGGCGATTTCCAGAGATATGTGGTGCATGTGTGGATCACTGCTAGAGGATGTCTACACTTGGATTCTACGACGCAATAATGAATCAAATCGGAATGTGATCAGAAATATCAATGAAGAAAGAACGCTGTAAAAGGTACTTCTTGTCAATTAATCAAATTAATTATAATCAAACTGTGACAATCCTCCTTTGTGGTTCCGAGACTATTCTTCTTCTTTGTCTATTTCTGTGATTCGATCCATGGAGTCTGGTGTTTATTGTCGCATTGATCCCAAATTGATCATTTTTAATGACAAAAAGCCAAGTGGGCACATCCACCCATGAGCTTCCGCTGTGCCCGGAACCTTCAACTGGTATCATAGGGAGGTTACAACATTGATTATAGTTATTTAATTTTCATTGATAATTTACTCATTTATATTTGATTCAATTCAAGCTAAATCGTTCTATAAATCTGAATGAACGAGATCTGTTCTTCCTCCTGTGTTTCTCGATTCACATCACAGAAACAACCTTTTAATTTTAATTTTGATTAAAATAAAAATGAGGAAATCATCCCGAGGAGCCTCTCTTTATGTCTGTACAACATAAGAATACACGACGTGTAGTGAAAACTACACGCTGTGTACTTAGGTTCAATGAACCGGTATTGGTCCACCAAACCACGTTGTGTGAATTCAGTATACCTATGTATTTATTACACCGTGTTGACCAGAAATTAATGGTGCATGGAAATCGTAATACACAACGTTTATGTTGAATCAACACGCCGTGTAGTCCGATTCGGCCCAGGTGAAACCATGTACAAGGAGAAGCCGCGTACCATGTACATGGGATTTCTAGGCCGGTAACCGCATAACAAGGAAATACATGCCATTTTAGATTAATCCACACGCTGTGTACTCCAAAATTTCCAAAGTACAAAAAACATGCCAAGGACCCCGGCGTGTACTTTGGATAAAGGGTGAAAAAAAAAATACATGCCGTGTACTTTCCAAAAATGGAATTTCACCAGGTTTCCTCCAAAGTACAAAGACCCATACAAGGAATATGGATGAGAAGAATCTCAAAGAAATTAAGAAAGGAATTTAAGATAAAGAATTGATTAATTATAAGATCATAATTAATTGAATTCAAGTGTGAATTATCTTGAATAAAAGAACGATTAAAAGAATTTGAATTCTAAATATGCATAAATTTCGTTTCATGCTATGGATGATCATGAGATAAACCAAAGAAACTTTGTGTGTGTATGGTTTCATTTAAATTTATTTAAATTCGTTGTCCTGTGAGCCTTCTTCTAATAAAATGTAGGGCCTACATGCCCATGGTTTTTTTAATGTAAACCACATGAAATGGAGGATCTTCTAAGCCAGAGGAGACGGTTCAAAACCCGAAGCTGAGGCGAAACCAACCCAAGAAGATACAAAGGTGGATAGGTGGGAGTTTCAAAACATGAACCGTCAGTTCAATGTGTTTTTCCCTAGGCCAGGGTTAGCTTATCAAAACCACTAGATAAGCTAAAAAATAGAAGCTCATGATCATGCCATCTTATTTTATTTTTGTCTGATTGCATGGTTTATTTATTATGTATGTGTTGTTGTGATCACATAGTTAATGAAAAAACAAGCATGCAAAGATGGAATAAAATAAAAACCAGACTACGCGTAAACATGATCAGAACATGATTAATAAATTAAGCAAGCATCACTTAATATTAACAAGAATGTGATAATGCGAAACTATACATAAAGAATAAAATACCTCAAATACCATATTATGTTAGACCAAGCCTTCCGTTATTTGATTAAGGGAAATACTCAATAAAACTATGTGTTTGACCAACCCTTGTTGGGACACTTACTTAAATAAAGGAAGATCTTATGAAAGTTTCGGGTTGACTTAAACATTTTACATCAAGAGGAGTAGCCCTTGATAGACTTGTTGTAAAATGGAGTCAAGTGTTGAGGAAATCCAAGTCAGGATTTCAGGATTGGGGAGTCCACTCAACAGATCAAGGAACCGTAAGCTCACAGTTGGCAAAGACCTGCCTACCTAAATACCTTCAAATAGATTGACCAACCCTTATTGGGGTTATGCGAAGGGGAATATGGATCCTTGCCACTAGAATTTAATGACAACTAGACATTATGAGTTCAATGGTGAGGGCCATTGGGACTTGATAAAATAGTGGTATACTCTATAAAATTTTATTATTTCTCATAAAATGTAATCACGAAAGTACTGATAAATCTGTTCTTTTAATTTTTAGAATAAATATGAAAAACTCATCAACCACATTTTCTCTACGATAAATTCTGGATAAAGACAATATCCTCACCAGAAGTAACTTTCAAGAATGGTTTAGGTGCCTTTAGGTTATCCTACGCCATGAATGAAAGTTTTACGCGCTAGAGTCTTTACTTACCGATTCACCTGCCCAAGGGGTGAGTGATGAATATTTCCTAATCTATGATCAACATTTGAGAAATGCACTCGAAATTCAATGTTTGATGCTGTCATAAATGTCCAGTGAGCTCATGAAGTCTCATGAAGACATGGATGCTTATAGCATGCTCGAGCACCTCCGTGGTCTATACCAAGAGAGAGAAAGAAAGGAAAGGTTTGAGATCTCCAAGGCTCTATTTGAGATCTCCAAGGCTCTATTTGAGATCAAGCTTGGAGAGGGTGCCCCAGCTGGGCCTCATGTAGTCAAGCTCATTGGCTATATTGAGCACTTGGAGGTTATAGGGTTTAAAATCCCCAAAGAACAGGGTATCAATCTCATTCATGCATCACTCCCCCAGAGCTTCTCTAACTTTGTTTTAAATTTCAACATGAACAACATTGAGAAGTCTCTATCTGATCTTCTTATCCTCATTCACCAAGTGGACAATGATATGAAGCGTGAAAAGCCTTATGTCCTTATGGTGAATAAAAGGAAAGGGAAGGCAAATATATTTAAGCCCAAATCTTCTTCAAGGCCTTCAAAGAAAAGGAAGATCAAAGGGGATGCAAGAGAACATGAGGCTGTTTGTTTCGCATGTGGCAAGAAGGGCCACTGGAAGAAAAACTGCACCTAGCCAAGGAAGCAAGGGGAAGCTTCAAGTGCATTTGTTATCGAATGCAATATATCTATTTCTACCAATTGGGTATTTGATACTACTTGTGGTGATCACATTTATATCCAATTACATGAACCAAGTAGAATCAGGAAGATTGATCGAGGGGAGGTAGATCTACAAGTAGCCAATGGAGCCAGAATTGTTGTTGTGGCTGTCGGGGACTACCACCTCACATTGCCAACTGAAATGATCTTGGTGTTAAAGGGTTGTTATTATGTGCCTTCTGTTACTAAAAAAATTATTTATGTATCCAGATTAGATACTGATGGATTCATCTTTAAGTTTGGAAATGAATGTTGTTACTTTTATAAAGATATCATTTGTTTTGGTAGGGAACATTTATATAATGGCCTCTATGTGTTAGACTACACAAACCAAGTAATGAAAATCGATGAAAAAGTTAATTCACATGACTCATACCACACCCAACTTTGGCATCACCGGCTAGGTCATGTCAATGAGAAACGTTTGACAAAATTACATCAAGATGGGTATTTAGATTCTTTCGAACTAAAACCACTTGGTGTATGTCATGCATGTCTACAAGGAAAAATGACCAAATCCCCATTTAGTGGGAAAGGTGAAAGGGCTAAAGAGATTATATAATTAGTTCACACAGATGTGTGTGGACCATTTCCAGTTGAAGCAAGGGGTGGGTTCTTGTACTTCATTACTTTTACTGATGATTTTAGTAGATATGGATATATTTACTTAATGAGGTGTAAGTCATATTCTTTTGATCGGTTCAAAGAATACAAGAATGAAGTTGAGAACTAGTAGGGTAAGAAGATTAAGAAACTCCACTCAGACACAAGAGGAGAATATCTCAATTAGGACTTTATTGATTTCTCACGGGAGTTTGAGATTCTATCTCAACTCAATCCTTCTTACACGCCTCAGTGGAATGATGTAAGTGAAAGGAGGAACCGTACCCTGTTGGACATGATGAGATCAATGATGAGTCATGTGACTCTTCCATTATCCTTTTGGGGATATGCATTACAAATAGAAGCACACATACTAAACCAAGTACCAAATAAATTGATAAATGGTATTCCATACGAGTTATGGAGTGGATGTAAAGCCATGTTATCAAATTTACATGTGTGGGGTAGCAAAGAATTTGTTAAGGCCTCTTCAGGTAATAAAATTTCACCCCAAGGCACAAAGTGTATCTTTATAGAATATCCCAAGGAAAAAGGGGATATTACCTATATAACCCCTTAGATAAAAAGGTTATAGTGGAAAGACATGCCATATTCCTTGAGAGGGAGCACATATCCAAAAGACATAGTGGGAGAGAGATATGCTTCGATGAAGTCAAGGCTCAAGATAAACAGGAGTTGGTACAAGAACAGATTCCACAAAGCCCCATGGAAGAACAATCTGTTCCAGAGACACAAGAACTGCGTAGGAGCACGGGAGAGGTGAGGAAACCAGAACGATATGGGTTTCTTGTCACTGAGGATGGTGACTCATTATTGGTTGACAATGATGATCCTCTTACCTACAAGGAAGAAGTTGAAGGCACAGACACTTCCAAGTGGAAAGAATCCATGAATTCTGAAATGGATTCCATGTACCAAAACCAAGTATGGATTTTGGTAGATCCTCCAATTGATGTAAAGACTGTTGGTAATAAATGGGTATTCAAGAAGAAACTGGACTTGGAGGGACAAGTCAGCACCTATAAGGAACAACTGGTTGCAAAAGGTTTTAGACAACGTCAAAGAATTGAATATGATGAAACCTTTTCAATGGTTGTGATGCTGAAATCCATCAGAATCATACTGGACATTACTGCTTACCATGACTATGAAATTTGGAAAATGGATGTCAAAAAAACATTCCTTAATGGGAACCTTCAGGAAGATGTCTACAAGACACAACCTGAAGGGTTTGTGACTCAAAAGGATGCCAACAAGGTATGCAAGTTGTATAAATCCATTTATGGATTAAATCAAGCATCAGGGTCATGGAACATTTGTTTTGATGAAGCCATAATGAATTTTTTCTTTGTTAAGAATGAATGTGAGCCTCGTATCTACAAAAGGTTTAGTGAAAGTGCAGTCGTTTTTCTAATAGTATATGTTGATGAAATATTACTAATTAGAAATGAAGTACCCGTCTTATAGTTAGTTAAGGCATGGTTGGATAAATGCTTATCTATGAAAGACTTGGGTGAGACATCATATATTCTTGGGATCAAGATCCATCGCGATAGATCTAAGAGAATGCTGGGCCTGAGTCAAAGTATATAAATTGACAAGATACTGAAGAGATTCAGTATGTAATAGTCTAAGAGGGGATTGTTTCCAGTGTCACATGACATTCATCTTTCCAAGAAAATGTGTCCTCAAACACATGATGAAAGAAAGAAAATGGAAAGGATCCCTTACGCATCCGCGATTGGGTCATTCATGTACGCTATGATATGTACAAGGCTAGATGTTGCTTATGCATTAAGTGCGATAGATAGATATCAAGCTGATCCAGGTGACCACCATTGGATGGTAGTCAAGACTATCCTTAAGTATCTAAGGCGTACTAAGGATATGTTTATGGTTTATGGAGGATATGAGGAACTAGTCATCAGAGGAAATGTAGATGCTAGTTTCCAGACTGATCAAGATGACATGAAGTCACAGACTGGATACATCTCCAGTTTGAATGGAGGTGCAGTGAGCTAGAAGAGCTCAAAGCAAGGTGTGGTTGCAGATTCTACAGCAGAGTCTGAGAATATCACAGCTTCTGAGGCAGCTAAAGTAGTATGGATGTGAAGCTTCATCCAAGATATGGATTTAGTACCTAGAAGTAAAGATCCTATCACACTCTATTGTGATAATACTACAACGGTGTCACTTTCAAAAGAGACAAGGTCACATCAGCGGACAAAGCACATACTTCATAAGTATCATCTCCTGAGGGATTTTTCTCAGAGAGGTGAAGTTTAAGTGAGCAGTATTTCCACAGAAGACAGTGTGGTGGAACCCTTGATTAAAGCCTTGAATCAATAGAAACATGATCATCATGTGAGGTCTAGCAGACTTAAAGTCATAGGTAGTTGGCTCTAGTCCAAGTGGGAGTTTGTTAGAGTTGGTGTCCTGAGAACCAACTGTTTGTACTTTGATTACATGAATGTACACTTATTATATATTGTTCATTGTTCTGCATGACTATAATATAATAATGTCCTGGAATATTTGTTGCATTAATAAGGTTATGGAAGATCTATGCTAAGATGAGAACCTTGAAATGTTATAAAATATTCTTAAATAAAGTTATATGGTTGGATGAAATACTATGATAGGACACATAGTATACAGACCGTCATGTGAAAGTACTCATAAAAAGACAAGACTCTCTCTCATAGAGTTCGCACTTGGTAATATCCAAGATGGAAGATTATGAGAACAGACCCGCCAATAGTAATTCTGCATGTCTTGGTGTCATCAGACATTACTATCTACGAGCATGTGTAATGGTCCTTAGACTAGAATATTATCATTAACTCATGTCATGACTCGTGCACTTAGATTTTCTAACGAAAACCATCATGAAGATAGTTGGTGGGAATTAGGGTATGTTGGGTGCGTCACAAATGACATGTTGTTAATGGATAAGTTAAGGAAGGATTTTTCCCTTCCATATTTATGGAAGTAGATATCTCGGGCCCTTTGATTGAAATAGAATTGTCGCCCAAATTCCATGGCCATGGTGTAATGACAATTTTATTTCTGGAAGTCAAAGAATGACAGATCAATCATATAGGTTTATGACACTGCCATGGAACCTTCTTGATGAGATATTGAGACAAAGGGATTAAATTACACAATAAGCGTTCGTATGAGGTGACATGTCAATGCGGCATCAACTTCTTTCTCTTGGGTGCCTTGACCCGTTGCTAGACAGTAATCTTGGACTTTAGGCAAGCCCGCCTAATGACAATAAGAAAGAGGACTAGAGGGTCACACACTAAGTGTATTCATGTATATAAAGTAGAATAAAGATTATTCCTATATGTGGTTTAATAATTATTCAAGGAAGCTTAAATCGTTTTAATGTTGGAGGAAGAATAAAATGAAAACAAGTACACGCTGTGTATTAATGATTACACACCATATAGTTTTTATTTTGAAAACAAGTACACGCTGTGTATTAATGATTACACGCCGTGTAGTTTTTTTATGAAAAACAAGTACACACCATGTATTAATAATTACATGCCATGTAGTTTTTCTAGTCAAGATTTTGAGGATATAATAATGTTTTATTAAATGATATTTATTATAATCAGCGTGGGTGCATGTCAAGGAATTAATTATTCAACATGGGGTTTTCAATAAGAGTTAATGAAATAAATAAAACGCGTAACGAGTTTATTTATTGTCATAACTCTATAACCTCAAAACCCGATTATAAATATCCTCAAAACCCAAACTTTTTTCCCCAATCATTGTGCACAACAATTCTAGAGAATTCTCTCAAGGACAAAATAATTCCTTCCTCCAAGAATTCTCTCAAGACTGAGAGAGAGATCCCCCTCCATCGGATCAACGCGATCTAAGGCGGACAATGCAAGCAAATATTTCTCCATGCTAGCACCCATATACTCATTTGGCAACATCCAGATATACGTGGTTCACGTGTGGATCACTACTAGAGGAAGTCTACACTTGGATTCTGCGACACAACGACAAATCACATCGGAACGTGATAAGAAATATCAACGAAGAAAGAATGACGTAAAAGGTACATCTTTTAAATTAATTAAATTAATTATAATCAACATGTGACAATCCTCATTGGTGGTTCTGGGACTATTCTTATTCTTTTTCTATTTCTGTGATTCTATCCGTGGAGTCTGGCATTTATCGTCATATTGATCCCGGATTGATCACTGTTAATGACAAAAATCCAAGTGGGCACATCCACCCATGAGATTCCGCTACGCCCAGAACCTTCAACATCATCCATACGTCATGAATGACTCAAAAATTCATGTATTTATCTTATATTGTAAATGATCATATTTTACTATCCACAAAAAATTCAACTATTTTATAAAAATCTCAAAAATTTACCCTAACCATTTTTTGAAACATAGAATTAAAAAATGGACTCTATTTTATAATTTTTTTTAAATATGAGAAAATTAATTATTAAATAAAATCATCATTTACTTGAAAAATACCAATTTTAATATTATAACCAATTTTATGACACTTTAAAAAATTAATTTATGTATCATAAAATAATCTTATAATTATAATAAAAAATATTAATTTATGAATCTCTTTTATGAAAATATTTTTTTAAAATCATTATATTAATTATAAAATTGTAAACAAACATTTACATTTTACAAAAAATACCAACACTTAATTTATCATTTTTAAAACATTTATTTACTTACACTATGATATAATTATATCATATTTTAATTTATAATTTACATAAATTTTATTTATACTTTCATAGGTGAGTTTACTATTCTATTGTTTGGATTACTATTCCTAATGGTTATGTTACTATTCCAACACTCAGTTTACTATTTCATCGGTATAAGTTCCTTAATTTCTATAAATATTACTTATTTCATTATTAATTTATAGGAATTATGTTTTTATTAGGCTCTATATGTGATGTAAATGTTTTATAAATACAAGAAGGAAAATTATATTAATAAAAGTTTTGTTCATTACATTCTTCCCCCCTTTTGAAATTTCCCCCTCGAAATTTCATTTTACAAACTAAGGTGAAAAAAGGTGAGGGTAATTCTCCATCATTTCTTCCCCCAGTTCCCATATTGCCACTTCATACTTATATTTTTTTAAGGGAATCCAATGGTATGGACTTTTCAAACCCTCCACATAAGGGAACCCCCCCATGAAGAGATCACTTCAGAGAGAGCCCCATTTAGGAAGGAGCTGTTTCTAGCCGAGATGGTAGAGCACCCCAAAGGGTAACAACCCGAGTAAAAATGGGTTGACAAAGTGTTCCGTTAGAATAGGTGGGTTACACCTTATTTCACCCACTTAGTCTGGGTCTAGGTGACTTGTAAAGATGAGTGAATCCTATGGGAAGGAGAAATTATACCTAGAGTGGACTCCCAAGAATCAAACCTTACACTTTTAAAAGAACAATGTTTGTATGCTCCTTACCTTCATCACTTTTCCACTGATGAAAAGGTAGGCCTATTCATACTTATGATTCCTCCACAACAATTTGAAATGGTGAGTTATCTTATTGCATATGACTTCGTGTTTTTAATACAAGGTCTTTACTGGATTCTCTTCATACGAGAGATCATTCTCTAGTTGTACCACATCCAGATTTAGTACATGTGAGTGGTCTGGTATGTAATTCCTCAGGAAAGATACATGGAACACATATGAACTTGATCCATATTTAGTGGAAGTGCAAGCCGATAGGACACTGCTCATATGCGGTCAAGGATCTCAAAGAAGAAAATGTACCTTGGGCTAATCTACCATTTCTTTTCAATCTGCATGAATATTTTCCATAGTGATATTTGAAGAAATAATTTCTCTCCAACATCAAACTCCAAGTCCCTTAAATTGTTTTTATCATAGCTCTTTTTACAAATCTAAGAATTTTTAATATGTTTTTGGTTGGCTTGAACCTTTTTTTCATCTCTTGCACAAGATCAGGTCCAAGTAGCTTTATTTCACTAGATTCATGCCAAAAGGTTGGAGTTCTACATTGCTTCCCATAGAGATCTTCATATGGATCCATATGAATACTCGAGTGAAAGATTTTTTTTTGTATGAAAACTCAACCAATGGGATATTATAATCACATTAACCTTTTAATTCCATTGACCAGGCCCTTAGCATTTCTTCGAGCGTCTAAATATTACTTTTAGATTGGACATCAATTTGTGGGTGACAAGTCGTGCTAAAATTAAATTCATTACTCAAATAATATTTAATAATTATCCAAAATTTAGATGTGAACCTTGGATCATGATCAGAGATGATCAAAAGTGGGACCCCATGCAGCCTCACCACTTCCTTCACATATATATTGGAAAATTGTTCAAGCGAGAGATCTTTATGAATAGTGATAAAGTGGGAAGTCTGGGTGAGTCAATCCACCATAACCCATATCACATTTTTTCATTTGGATGTCTTCAAGAGACTTGTGAAAACGTACATAGTGACATTCTCCCACTTCCACAAGGGTATAGACAATGGTTGTATCATCCCCTTGGACTTCTATCACTCTGATTTAATTTGCTAATATACCAAGTACCTTGAGATACAATCTACAATCTCCTTATTCATGTTGTACCACCAGAAGTATTCTTAAAGATCACATTACATCTTGGTACTTTCAGGATGGATGGATAAAGATGAGTTATGTGTATTATCCAAAAACTCCTTTATCTTAGGTGATGAAGGCACACACAACCATGTTCCAAACCAAATCACACCATCATGATCGATATGGAAATCATGTAGATTTTCATCCTTTACTATATTCACCTTTTTTGTAACTCCAGATCATCCCTTTGTGCCTCCTTAATATTTTTTGTAGATAGATGGTTGGGAAATTATTTGGTAAAGGTAGGACGTATACCCTGCCGTTATGATTTTCAAATAAATCCTTTGCATATTCATGAAGATAGAATCTTTCTCAATATCCATCATAGATAGAGTAATAGGTTATTTTCTGCAAAGAGAATCAGATATCTTATTCACCTTTCCCAAATAGTAATGAATAGAGTAATCATATTCCTTGATTATCTCTGACCAGATTTTTTATGCATGTTGAGTACCTTCTGTGTAAATATACACTTTAGACTTTTGTGATCGGTATATATACCACACTTCTCACTACAGAGATAGTGTTTACAAATATTTAGAGTGAAGATCACATATTCTTACTCCATACCAAGCATTGGGTAGTTATTCTCATTGATATTCAACTTCTATGAGGCGTAGGCTATCAATTTATCATTCTGCATGAGTACACAACCCAATCCTTTCTTTGAAGCATAATTGTATATCACAAAACCTTCTCCATTTATTGGCAGTGTGAGTATAGGTGTATTGATTAGCCTCTTATTTAGCTCCTTGAATATTTCCTCACATTCTTCCATCCATCTATACTTTAACCCTTTTCTTGTTAACATAGTTTGTGGGATAGAAAATCGTGATAAATTTCTCACAAAATATCGGTAGTACCCTACTAATCCAAGAAAACAGCAGATTTCTATGACACATTGATAGTGATAATATTTACACTATTTTTATGTATAATTCAATTATTTAAACCCCAACAATTTAAAAATTTGATCTCAATAGTATTTTTTTTGGATTTTAGGGACGTTTTGAGGTTGAAGTTGAAAATTACACAATTCTGGAAATTTAACAATTTTAAATCACTTCAGTATTTCAGGTATATATTTTTACATATAGATCCAAATAGTGTGATTAATTTTTTATGATTCCTATATTAATGGGATACATATTTGGTAACTTGGAAAAGTCTTTATTTAAACATTTGGAGTCCCAAATAAATAAGTCTTTGTGGAAAGTTGTTTTGGACAGTAGAGTGGACCCCACCTCATTCAAAGGGGTATAACTCTTGATACAGGTGTTTAAGTTAATTAATTATAATTATAGATGAAATATTACTCAAATATGTGTGTTCATTCTGATTTTAAATAATAAATTCGATCATTAAGGCAGACTATGAATAAGTCAAACATGAAGAATATGAAAGGTCTCTTTGGGTAGAAAGAGTTGTCTTCAGTAATTAATTTATAACCATTTCACCACGTGTCCAAATACCATGAAATTTGAAGGGCCCAAATAGGATTTAATTTTAAAAAAACTCTTTAGAATATATCATATGGATATTTTATTGGGATGAGGCCCTAAATATAGCCAATATTTGGGGGACAGATTCTGGACAAAAGATTTCCATCCCACCTCTCTTTATATTCTAATCTCCACTTCATTTCAAGGGATAGTTGGATTGAAGTAGGGTGTTGTGTTGATAAATATTTACTAAATAAGTGGATTTATATTGAATATAATCAAGTCATTAAGGACTATACTCCATGATGTGGTGGGCAGTGAAGATTCGATGACACTTCTCTTTTGAGTTTGTGCCTTTCTTTGTTTTCCTTTATATTTCTCTGGAAAATGTTTTTCTTGAATGATGGAGGTATATTTATTTATTTAATTAAATTTATTCTAAATTATTATGGATTTATGTTCATCTTATGAATTTAAATTGGTTATGATTTTTGTTTAAATTTCTTTGGGTGAGGTATTCCTAGTGATCACAGTAAGTGTAATCTGTTTTAGTTGCTCAGAGGTATTCTGGTAATTAGATCACATTCATAAGAGGATCAAAACACATTTTTGAGGTCTCAATATAGTTTTTATGTAATTTCGGTGTATAAATTGAGTTCTTGAGGTATACATTGAGAAATACAATTGGATAATTAATTTATACAGTGATAAAGGGAGTGTCTGAAGATCGAAGCTTGTCCACCACTACCTTCTTTAGTTTGTTTTATTCCATTTGGTTCTCTTCTAATTTATAAACACTAATGTATAGTTCTTGTTTAATTATTATTTTCTATAATCTAAAATTATTTAACTCATTTCAATACCCAATTTTATTTTTAAAATTAACACAAACAAATTAAAAAAGTGACAGTTTGACAACTTATTCTACAACCTCATTGTGAAACAACCCCATGGTCACCACTATACTACATTTTAAGGGGGAAATTATTGATTGGAGTTTCATGAAAAAAAACTCAACATCAATTTGGAGCCATTTCCAGGTAGGTTTCCTAGGTTTTTTAATTTGTTTTTGAATTTCTAGGATTTTTACCAGTAATTTAGAGTCTTAAAAAAAGGATTTTCACAACAACTACTCCTATGATTGGATTGGTTATCAATAATATGAGGAGTCTAGTAATTATAATTTTTTAAATAAATTGGTGATTAAACAACAAGCTTCCATGATTCAAGAATTAAAAAAACAAATGAAAATTATTTCCACTAATTTAAAAGAATTGAAAGGATTAAAAGCTCAAAAAGATGGTCAATAAATAGAAAAGCTTATCCCACCCACTTTTTATGTTGAGTAATATTTTGTGGATGAGTTTCAAACTGATTTGAAAATAACTTCAAATTTAATGGAAGAAATTGTCATTGATTCACCAATTTATGTTCCTTTTGGAAATGAAAAGTCTTTAGAAAATTATTATGCTGACTTTGTTGAAAATGAGATTTCATGTGAATCCACACCTTTTGAAAATAAAAATTCAATGCCTTTGTATGAATCTTTGTCTAAAGAGGAAGAAAAAGTTGAGTAATTTATTTTAAAAAACATTTGGAGGAACTAGAGATCCTACCTAATTTCAATACAACTATTTTGAATCCCAAATAGATCTGGAACCTAAGATGTCACAGGGAGATGTCTCAAATTTTGATCCATTTTTTCTAGATTATTTTTATAGGAAATTTCTAACTACTTCTCCATATTCAGATTTAGTGCCTAGTGATTTTGAGTGGACTAATTTTTCAGATGAAGTGGATGTCAAGGTTGAAATAAAATAGATAAGGGTGTGCCCGTTTGAGTACACTGTTACTCATGAGGATGGTGGTACCAATATGATTTTCATAGAATAAATAATTTTTAAAGATGAACTTGATGATGAACCACATCTCAAGATTAATATTCAACAATCATTGGTGGTAGTTTTTGAGGATAAATTCTTGGTAAATTGCTTCTATGTTTTGTTCCCTTTTCCACTAAATAATTGGAACATAAAATTCATAGAGGTTAACTCGAATAAGTATGCTTTTTGGAGCTTCTATAAGTTGTTTGATCTAGATAGAATTGGAGAGATTTCATTTTGATGGTTCATGAGGAAGAAACTACACCCACCTTTAGATTGGGGATGATAAGCTAGAACTGCCTGACTAGGGGTAGTGAAATTGTAGCACCCATTTGGGGGTTAATACCAAGTACCTTTTCACTTATATTTCTTTTTTATTTTTATTTTTTTAATTTAAATAAAACTTTGATTCTTTGTTTTTGTTTTTTCATGTAGATTTCCAAGTTGTAGCACCTAGGAGGCTAACTCAAAGCTACCACTGAGAAATAAAGTCAAGTTTTATATTTACTATACGTTTTTTGACCTTATTTTTATTTTGTTGAGATACAACTAGGGTTAGTACAATTTAAGTCTGGGGGTGGGATGAACACGCTATTTAGATTAGGATTTTGTGTGCTTTCCTTTTATTTTTTTTGTTTTTAAAATTTCTTTCAATTTTTGGTGTGTTTCTTTTATTTTCTTCATTTTTTTGTGTTTTTCTTTGAAACTGGTAAGCTTAAATGATGATCATTTTAGTTTTTTAAACTCATGTCAATGAGTGAATCAATTTATCCCTTGAAAATGAATATAAATGAATGCTAAAAATGAAATTGTTTCAAGTTCATGAATTTGGAAATTTCTTGAAAAGACCTTTTATTTTTGAAACTCATGAACCATATCACTATCCTTATCATTGAAATTATCTTCCCATGAGGATTCTGAACCCATTTTTACATATTATTCACATTCACCTCTCTTCTTGAGAGAACCAATCAATGCTTGTTTGAACTAGAACTTGATTTATTTCTATCAAAACATGAGGGTTGAGGTAATTTTGATTTAAATGATTTAGACAATTAATTGGATTTAAAAATTCTCCTTTTTTATGATAATCCTTTTTTATTCTATCCTTCCTTGAACATTTTATCTTTCTTTATCACTTAGTATCCTTGTAAAACCTGATATGTAGGCCACATTACAAGCTAATTTTCCTTGTATAACTTACTCTAGAAGTTGAAATACATGATATAGTTGAACTTAAGTGTAGGGGGAAGATGACTTATGATGTTCTAAATTATTTGGTGATGCTTTGGGTGGAGATTCAAATTTTGAAGAGATTTGTTTTTCTGATAAAAAATAAATTTTTATGCTAAAAGTTTTTCCATTATGGAGCTTTTAAGAAAAAAAGAGTCGTGCCTATCTATAGCTCTCAAAGGAAGAAAGTTGTGCCTATCTGGAGATTTTCAAAAAAAGAAGAAGAAAAATTTCATTTTTGATGATGAAATTTTGATTAAATGGGATAAAAAAGATATTTTAAAAGTTTTTTAGAGCTTATTTTCTTCTAAGGACTATGAGGAGGATTCCACACTTGAGTGAAAATTAGATTCATGCATTTTTGCTTCAGAAAGAGTCAAACCCTCCTTATTCGACCTCATAATTTTTCACATTTGAAACCCACCAATTATAATCCATAGAAAAACCTTGAAAAGTACTCATGATAATCAAATGTTTCTGGATCACATGAGGTGGATATGTAGAACTTTTTCAAGCCTATGGTGATTCTTGCATGAGTTTGGATGAGAAAAGCCATGTTGAAAATTCATATTTGTGTGTTGAGAGAAAATTTATGTGAGGTAATTGTATTGTGTGTATGAAAGGATAAAATAATTAGAAATGTATTTAATGATTTGAATATATAACTTTAAATATTTTTTTAAATGAGGAATGATATCTTTTGTTTCTTAATGATAAATTGGTGAACATCATTGGTATATGTTTTGAATTTTCCTTGATTTGATTTTAATGCTCACTTATCCAGAAGTCCAAGTGGTAAGTGTGGGGGAAATGATAGAGCTTATATTTATACTATTTTTAATGTATAATTAAATCATTTAAACACCATAGATTTAATAATTTTATCTGAATAACATTGTTTTTGGATATTAGGGATGTTTTGAGCTTGAAATTGAAAATTTCACAATTATGGAAATTTAACTATTTTAAATCACTTCAGTATTTTAGAAATATATTTTTACATATTTATCCAAATAGAGTGATTATTATTTTTAGTATTCCTATATTTTTGGGATACATTTTTGGTAACGTTTACAATTCTTGATTCGAACATCTTGAGGCCCAAATAAATAAGTTTTTGTGGAAATTTGTTTTGGCCAGTAGAGTGGACACCACCTCATTAAAAGGGGTATAACTCTGGATTAAGGTGTCAAAATACATTTCTTTCAATTGGAGATGAAATATTACTCAAATTATTGCGTTAAATATGATTTTCAAGTATAAATTCTATCATTAAGGCAACTTATAAACAATTCAAACATGAGAAATATGAAAGGTCTCTTCGGGAAGAAAGAGTTCTCTTTAGTAATTAATTTATAACATTTTCACCAAATTTCCAAGGAATATTAAATTTGGAGTTACTACCTTGGAATTAATTTATAAAAAATATATGGGAGAAACTATAGAGATATTATGTTGGGAAGAGGACCCAAAAAGATCCAACATTCGGGGGAAAGATTCTAGACAGAAGATTTCCATCCCTTCTCTCTTTATATTCCCATCTCCTATTTATTTAAATGGATGGTTGGATTGAAAGAGGGTGATACGTTGATAAATATATGATTAATAAGTGAATTTATATTGAATAAAATCAAGGCATGAATGTATATACTCCATGTGGTGGTGGGCAGTGAAGATATGATGATACTTCTATTTTGAGTTTGTTCTTTTCTTTGTTTTCCTTTATATTTATCTAGGAATTGTTTTTCTTGAATGAAAGAGATCTATTTATTTATTGTATTAAATTTATTCTAAATTATTCTTGATTTTTATTCATCTTAATAATGTAAATTGTTTATTATTGTTGTTTAAATCTCTTTGAGTGAGTTCTACCCATCGAGCACAATGAGTGTAATCTGTTTCGGTTGATCGGAGGTCTTTAGATAATCAGATCACATTCATATGAGGATTGAAACCCATATTTGAGGTATAAATATGGTTTATAGGTAATATAGGTGTATCCCTTGATCTATTTAGGTATATACTGAGAAATAAAATTGGATATTTCATTTATATAATGATAAAGGGGGTGTCTGAAGATCGAAGCTTATCAACTGCTGCCTTCTTTAGTTTATTTTCTTCAGTCCAATTCTCTTTTAATTTCTAATAACTAACATATATTTATTGTTTCATTATGATTTTATATAATTTAACACTATTTAACTCATTACAATCCCCAATTTTAGTTTTTAAATTAACAAAAACAAATTAACAAAGTGACTATTTGATAAGTTAGTCTGTAACCTCCTCATGAGACAACCTCATGGTCACCAATGTACTGTATTTTTAAGGGGAGAATTATTGACTGGAGTTTCGAAAAAAAATCCAGTTTCACATATGTGGGTATGTTCCATTCCTAAATTTCCTTTTTTAAGGGCCCATATAAATTCCCTCACATGTGACATGTCCCAAAAATGCGACTTACTGCATCTAAAAGTCACACTTACTGAACTTGGTATATATTTTATCCTTCCTTAATGTCGCCAGTACAATCCTTATATTTTCTTCATGTTCCTCCTTTATCTTGGATTATATGAGAGTATAATCTATAAACATACCAAAAATTTTTCAAGGTAGTGTCTAAATTCTCTATTCATCAAATTCATGAAGATTTTAGGGGTATTGGTAAGTCTAAAGGGAATCACTAGAAACTCATAGTTACCACAACTTATATAAAAAGTAGTCTTTTGAATATCTTACTTACTTAACTTCAGTTGATGATATACAAAATGAATATCCACCTTTTAGAAGTTTTTATCTCCTCATATTTGATCGAACAATTCATCAATTCTTGGAAGAAGATACATGTTATTTATGGTGATCTTATTGATCTCCTGGTAATCGATACACAACCACATTGATCCATCATTTTTATTTACAAAGATCACTAGAACACCCCAAGGAGATGCACTAGGGTGGATAACCCATTTGTTCAAATTCTCTTATAGCTTCTTCTTTAACTCCAATAGTTCGATCGAAGCCATCCTTTATGATCATTTAGAGATAAGAGTAGCTCTGGGTATGAGTTCTATTAAGAAATCTACCTCACGATCTGGGGGAAGTCCAGGTAACTCTTTTGGAAATATATCACAATATTACCACACAAGGGGCATTTATTTTTGGTTGATACCTTCCTTTGACTCAACCATTTGAGCGAGGTATGCTTCATTACAGGGCATCAAAACCCACACCATTGAGGAATTTTCCAAAGGAGATTCATGGTTTTCCTTGAGTTTGTATAGGAGCATGGGATGGTTCAGAATTTGAAAAGATATTTCCTTTTCCGTATAGTTTATGTGATCTCTATACATTGAGATCCAATCCATGCCCAATATTGTTTCAAATTCCACTAAGGTAAGTATTATGAGATTTAATGGAAGAATCTTCCCACATATACCAATAGGAGAAGATTCCAACACTTGGGTTGCAATGATCACACCACTAGGTGTTTTTATAGATATATCTACTTAAAGGTATTGAGGATTAGATTTAATAGTTCTCTAAAACTTTAAATATATAAAGGAATTCATAGAACTAGAATCAGATAAGAATGTTTACATTATTTAGTGAATATGATGTGTACCTTGTACAACATCATTTTATTATTCCACTTTAGACGTAGTGATGGCATAAGTTTTTTCTTGCTTCTTTGGCTTTGGTGGATGATGATGCTAATTACCCTGAAGGAGTCAACATTTAGTGCACCGTCTTTCATAGTTCCTTTACTCTGTACAATTAAATCAATGAACCATGGGTGGTTCTCTCCTTTTTCCTATCATATTGGATTGATTTTTCATGTATCTCTGATATTCATGATCTTGGTGGCCTTCTCTCCCACACCCAAATCATTTCCCTATCCCTTTGAGTCAATTCCCATGATGCTTCTTCCCATATTTCTGACATGTGAGTGGTTGAGTTTTCTTTCAGCCCTTTTCATTAGATCCCCCATCTTGAAACTCCTTCTTTTGTTTCTTATCTCCATAGCTAGGGGACCATTATCCAAACTCCATATCTACTTTGATATCACATCGAAAAACTTCTTTATAACTCCCAAATTCTTGAATAACTAGATCCTTTGGAAGTCATGGTTTTTAACCATTAAATTGTCTATCTATTTTTCTATCATTATTGATAAAAAAACCTAAGGCATAATTTTTAATCATTGTGAAAATTTCTTCATAAGTCATGGTAGATTCACATTCTTTTTTGCTTAATCTTTATTAATTCTCTCTCCATATTTGTATGAAGAGTTCAAGGGAAATACTTGTTATGAAATATTTTCTTAAATTATTCTCACTCCATATATTTTACTTAATACTTTGTCTTGTAATTTTTAATCAAAACCCACCATTGATCAGTCTCTCGATCAAAATGATAAACAACTAGAGTCACATTCTCCTTCTCAAAATGGTGAAGCATAGAAAAGATATTCTCTATTGAGTTGACCTAGTATTCCAGGATGAGTGGATCATAAGATCCACTAAATGTCAGTGGTCTTTGTAGCATAAAAAATTTTATATCCAGTTGCTCCTTCTTAGGTGAAGGTGGACATTCCATATTATTCAGGTTATTGTTCATATTCCGAGATGGTTGGTTAATCATCGCCAGGAAATTTTAAACTCCACCCCTAAGGAATTGGGAATGTTTTTCATATAATCGATGCATTGTCCCTCACATGGGTTGTTTCCTAGTTTCTTCTAGTTCCGACCATTTTATAAAATTAAAAAGGTTTGAAAAAAACATAAGTCAACAAGTCATGAATAAATAATTTATTACTTTTTGAAATTAACTCTAAAGGCATTTCTTGTGGGATCCCTATGTTTAGAATTTTTCTAAAATAAGATTCATGGATGATTACATATACTTAGTCTCATACTAAAAGTCTTCACTAACATTCTTTAATCATAATTCCAAAATTAACTAAACCGTGCTCTGATAGTAACTACAATGACCCTAGTTTTCTTACATAACTATTACATCATTTTAAATATAAACAACATAATAGAATTACAAAAAAAACAGGATCCAAAGGTTTAGTATCTTGAAAAAATTAGGACCATACATAATCTGAACATAATTAAACACAAAAATTTATTTAAATCCTCTATCTTTATCCTTAAAATATCTCATTCTCCCTAGTACAAGTAATCACTTGAGGCTATACATCAAAGGAAAGAGTGAGATAAAAGATCAATAAGAGTATAAATAAGGAACATGAATCAATATAACATGGGTGAGAATAATAATCATCATAATAACATAATCATAGTATCATCATCATAATCATGAGAGGAATCATTAAATAAAGGCATGGAATGTGGCAATGCATAAAAATGAAACATCATGTCTTAGTGGTCAAATACTACACAAAGTTTCAAACAAAGATAACAACATGTTTACACATAACAAATATACATAATCATAACATCATCATTGTGAACAAATCCAACATCATGTTCATGCATATTGCACATTATCT
This sequence comes from Viscum album, assembly GCA_963277665.1. Taxonomy (NCBI): domain Eukaryota; kingdom Viridiplantae; phylum Streptophyta; class Magnoliopsida; order Santalales; family Viscaceae; genus Viscum; species Viscum album. Next base: position 268,580,332 of record OY728158.1, read on the forward strand.
CATGAGATACATCACATTACCCAATACATTGGGGTGCTATATAATTCTGGGCATACCCATCACATCATAACATTTTCATAATCATGCATGCCACATAGAACATATACCAATCAAGGTCATGAAGTAACCCATATAAAGGAATGTGTTTCATAAGGATTTCATTAATCATGAATAAACTTGGGGTTTGTTGGTCAGAGTAGAATACTCAAGAGGGGGGTGAATTGAGTATCTATAAAAATTTCTGTTAAAATTGGTTCTTTGAAAATTTATCCCAATAAAAAATATAATCAAAATCAGTTTTTAGTGAATTTATAGAAGTCTAGAATGTTCAATTCATTTCTCAGAAGATTGATTAGTTCTCAGCTATACAAATATGAAGATTAGTATAACTTTTGAAACTAACCCACTGGTTCAAAATAGTTAAAAATATTTGCTAAACTAACTATCAATGTTCAATTTAGTTTTATGAAATTATGATAAAACAGAGTAAAAATTAAGAGTAAAATAGAGAGTAAATAAACAAGAGGTTCAACCTCAAGCTGAGACTTAGTCCTCTTCACTTGGTTATTACCTTCCACAAAGCATTTTATATTAATAAACTTGATCCACACCCTAGATCAGGGTTCACAATATAACACAAGCCTGTCCAAGTCACAATTAATCTCTACCACTGTTATTTTTGGGGAAAACAACAAACAGGTCACACTTGACCTCTTCCACTATTCTACGTGGGATATGAAAGATAATAATGAGAGAGAGTATGAGGATATCAAGTATCCTCTAGTTGTGCATAGGAGTCAGTGTGTGTGTATAAGACAGATACACACACTGATCAGAAATGTAAACAAAAGAACACAATAGAGATAAAGATATAGATAAATATTTAGAAGTCTCTGTGTGTTATGCAATGAATATTTGGACTCATTTTATGTAGAGAAAATGAAATTTGATTCCTCTTCTGAAAGTTTTCTCCGAAACAGAGTATTGAAGTCTATCTGATATGGTTTCGAGGAGTGTGAAGTGTTCATATCCTTGTTGTAAAGATGTTCAATGCAGTTCAACAGGTCTTGCTCATCTTGTTGATGTCCTCGTATGTTCTTGCTTTGAGTTATTGGGATTTTGAATAAAGATCTAGAGTTGTAGAAGTTTGCCGTTCTTCTATTTATTTTTCTTTTCAGCGTATTTCGCATCCTTATATTAAAATATCCAATATGTAAATCTTTTATATATAGTTTGAGGTCTATCATGCATGAAGATCTCCCCACGTGCATTTACCTCATACTGTATACTGATAGTCCTATAGAAAACATTAAATAATGTCAGAAACATTAATTTGTCTAAATATGACTGTTAGATATAAATTTGAATTAATAAATTAGAAATAGTTTTTATGACTATCGGTGAGTCATAAGTATCAGGGACTCATTGGCATCGGTCTGTCATCATCGGTCTATCAACATCGGTGACTCTCTGTATCAGTGAGTCCTTTCCATCAGTGTTAGTGACTCGGTGTATCAGTAAGTCTTTTTCACCACCAATTTGTCCGCACATCTGTGAGTTATCATCAATGTCTTAGTTTGAACTATTAGTGTGTCGCCCATTGGTGACTCATTCATCACTGAGTCGTTCCTTCTATCAGTGAGACAGTTAATCCAAAAATGACTCATTTTGAACTTTCGGTGAGTCCTTGCATCGGTAGCATCATGCAACGATAGGTCACTTGAACTAATGGTAGGTCATTTGTATCGGTAGCATGTGCAATGGTGAGTCCTCTGCCTGTCAGTGTCATGTCCAATGGTGAGTCTTTTCTAACGGTGTCAGCTTCACATACTTAGAAAATATGCCTGTTTGATCTATCTATCAGTAAGACATATGCATGACGGTGATTCATCTGTCTGTCGGTGTTATTGACTCATACTTAGACAATTTTATATGTTATGTCTGTCTTGTAATCCAACAAAGTTAGAAACTTGTAATCCTCATAATTGCACATAGATAATTAATTAAAATCTAGTTTATACTTAAGCACACATAAATGGTTATATGAATGAAATGATATGATATTCAAGATAATTTTTGTAATAATATAAGATCTAACATGAAATATGATATATGTTAATATATAACATGATTTGTGATAATTAAAACCTGTATAGCCAGAGATAGTGGCCAACAATATCTATGGGCCAACAATATCCCCCTTTTTGATAATCACAAATCATGGAATTATCGAATTTCATAGAGTTATCCCCCTTTTGGGATTAACAAAAAGTGTTATGATAAAATAATATAAAAAAAAGTAAAGTAGAAACAATGAAAATAACATTCATAAACTAATTAGTCCAAAACAAGAAAAGAAAAAAAACACAAGGACGAAACCCTATCAAATTAAAAACTAATCCAGAGTACAGGAAAAGATATAGTGGTTGGATCAAGGGGTTCCTTCCCCTTATCAGAAGGATCAATAAATGGTTGAGTAGGAGGGTTAGGTTGAGGAGGAGGAGGGTCTGAACTGATTTTGAGAGGAGGTAGAGGCACTCCTTCTGGAACTGTTGAAGTAAGGGTAGGTTTTTGTTGAGAAAGAACCCGAGATGGAATAGTTGCTATGATGACTGGTTTGATGTGAGATAAGTCATGAGAAACTGACATTTGAGGTTGATCAGCCACATAACTATCAGAGCCAAGCGCTACAGCAGGAGGGACCATAATGGATTCACTTTGGACATGAAGATACAGTTTCAACAACATGATGAATTATTCAATGATCTCTGTGCCATGTCTTATAGATTTTTCAAAATCATCATTTTTTATATAAAATTATACTATAAAGGAGTAAATCCTCTAAGTTTTTGAATATTATCCTTAAAGTATTTTGTTACTCGAGGAAGAGTAAGATTTGTGGCCATGTACTTAAACAGACTGTTCATTTGGTGTTTTGTGATGAGTTTGGAGAAAAACTCATTAATCCTATTGATCAACTCGTCCAGAGTCTGTGAAGTAGTCCTTGTATAATACTTCACATGATCACACACTTTATCTGAAGTAAACTCAACTTTGGCTAAACATGTAGTCAAAACTGGTAGGCCTTCTTTCAACACTGAACTAACAGTATCAAGATCTATAAGGTTTGTAGATTGAGAGGACTAAGCAGGTGGAGCAGAACTTTAAGCTAGAGAAGAGGAGGTGAGATCTTGAACTTCTTTTCTCATCCTGGAAAAATCAAGAGCTTTAAAATGAGAAACAAGGGTCTCAAGACCCTTCATGATTATTTTCATTGTATTCCTATACTCTGTGGTCAAAGAATTAACCCCAGTTGTCAACTTCATTAAATAATTTCCAAGCTTGGTATTGCTTGTCACAATTGTCTATGTAGTTGTGATTAGATTTGGCTGAATATCTTTTATCACTAACTTCGAAATAGAAGTAGCATCAGATTGATATAGACTAGTTGAAGCAGGAGAAGAACTAGACGCACCAACGTTCTTTACACCATCAACCACAGATTTGATTGCTTTCAAATTCTCAATCAAATCATTATTCTGTCTCCTAGCTTCATCAATCTCATACCACATTTTAGATTTCACCGAGTGTCTTATAGAGGCACATATTTTTTTCCTTGAATTGTTCAAAATCAGCTTTAGTGATATAGTCACTAGAAGTAGTCTCATCCACTGGTTCCTTTGCAGAAAGGGAAATAATATCATCATCAGAATCTTCATAGTCCAATCCCAAGTCTACATAAGCAGGATTCTCTATACATTCAGAAAGAATATCATAATACAAAGGATAAATAGTATCAAGCCTTACTCTTCCTATTTGATGCTCTTCATCAGCTTGAGAAAATGGTACTTGAGGCTCCCCTCAGTGTCATCTCTTAGGATAGATGTCTCAACCTCAATCAAGGTTTCCAAAATATGTTTATTTTACTTAATTAGAGTTATTTTCCTAGTGTACACAACTTAAGAAACACGTTCATATGGAGCAAAATTTTGTTCTTGAGCAGCACCCTCAACAGAGACACCAATATTAGCTTCAGTAACTTCCATACTCATAGTATCTAGATTTTCATCAGGGTGACCAGAGTCACTAGCACTTTCACTATAATTTATTTCTTCATTGTTACCATATTCATTTTTTCTCATCTTCTACTTGTTCATCTCCTTCTTACCTTCCAAATTCTGAACCATTTTCATCACTATCGGCTTCTTCCTCTTCATATTATTCTTCATATTATTTATTGGATTCACTAACACACTCTACACTTCCTTCAACTTCAGTTTCTTCACTACCAGAGTATTTGAGAATAGGTTCATGAGAGGCTAAATCTAGAGGTGGACTTGCAGGTCCAATAGAGAATCTTTTTTATGGTCCAGTAGTGTCTAGGTCACTTCGATCATCAAACAGTGATCCCACATCTCTAATAGGGGTAACAAGTTTCTCTTCCTCATCCGAAGATTAGGTTACATGTTCATCTGGACTGAGACCAGGATCCACTAGACCCATTAGTCTAACTGGATGGTCTATGGGACAGAACTTCTCATACAATATATCTTCATCACCAACCCATTATTTCTTCCAAGTGTTCCAATTTATTTTCATTATTTTACAGATGTCAGATCTCAAGAAGATTACACTACATTCACTAACTACCACATCCTCAGATTCAATTACACAAACCTTCTCCTTCAGCATATATGAAATCATTCTTGAATGGAAGAGAGAATTAGACTTACACCCAGGTTTTATCATTTCATTTATGTGCACCATAAGATATCTATAAAGATTCCATTTCATATTTTTTTGAAGTAAATAAACCAAGTATACATCTTGATACTTGAGAGAATAAAAGTTCCATTTCTTGGGACAAATATGATATTGAATAAACTTAAAAATAATTCTGCACTCACCATTCAATTCTGATGAGATGGGTCTCCTGTGCTCTTTATTTACACTTAGCTCCTTCAGAGCGGTATCATAGCAGAAGAAATCACTTTCAGGAGGAGAAGTACCATGGTAATCATCAAACCTTCCTTCATGAGGTACCTTAAGACATTCAATCCAATGTATTGAAGAGAATAATATTCTATTACCTTTCACAATCGACTTTATCCATGCAACATCACTTCCTTCCAGTAAATGTTCTAGATTCATATAAAACTCATACACCAGCTTCATATAAAAGACTCTATCATTATTTTCAAACCATTCAAGCCATCCTTGATCTTTCATCACTTTCAACAAAAAATATTTTCTCTCTAAGAGTCATTCCACCAAAACATATTTCTTTGAAGTTACAACACGGTTTAACAGACTAGGATTTGTAGGACCTGACGATTTGATTGATTCCCCTTTTTTGTTTCTTGGATGGAAGAGACTCACCCTCTTCTAGAGCTCTCTTTACTCACACCATTCCAATTAGTTCAGTTCAAAGGTCAGAAGGTGAAAGATCAGGAGTAGAGAAAGGGAAAGGTGGAAGGGAGAGAGAGATAGTAGCGATAATGAGAGTATAGTGTATTGATTAAAATTAATATCATTTAGGGCTTTTAAGATTTTACAATAAAAAAATCATGAACCAGGTTCACTGGAATTAATGAAACAATTTCGTTTTGATAAAAATATACAATGTATAAAAATGATGAGTCATCAATGTTGGCATAACAGATTTTAGAAAACATCAATGGTGTTTGGATGACAACGGTTTTGGAATGACAACGATGTCAGCATGACAACGGTGCCAGCATGACAACATTGTTGGCATGAAAACATCACAAAAAAATATTAAAGGAGAGATAAACACATGGTATTACTAATTAATCATTTCTAACTCATGTATGATGAAATTTATCCTTTCATAGTTCAATGTCTTAGTGAATATATCAGCAAAATGATATTTAGTACCAATAAATTCTAAATTAATATTACCCTTTTGATAATGATCTCTCAAAAAGTGATGTCTTACATCAATATGTTTTGTTTTAGAATGAGAAATTGGGTTCTTAGAGATTTTAATAGCACTTGTGTGGTCACATTTTATAGTTACATGTCTAAATTAATATCCATAGTCTAGAAGAGTGTGTTTAATCCACAAAATTTGTGCACAATAGCTACCAACAGCTATGTATTCATCTTTGGAAATAGATAATGCAATATAATTTTGCTTCTTACTACACCATGAAACCAAATATTTTTCCAAAAAGTGACATGTCCTAGAGGTTATCTTTCTATCTAACTTACATCCACTAAAATCAGCATCAGAATAACTCACTATATCAAATGATTTCCCTTTGGGGTAAAAAAATCCTAAATTGATAGAATGTTTGAGGTATTTGAAAATTATTTTAACAACATTAAATTGAGATTCTTTGGGATTAGCTTGAAAATAAGCACACATACACACACTAAACATTATATCTGGTCTACTAGAAGTCAAGTAGAGTAAGCTTCCAATCATTCCTCTGTAAGTGGTTTGATCAAAAGATTTACCATATTCATCAAGATCCAACTTACAAGTAGTACTCATGGGAGTGTCACTACTTTTAATGCTATCAAAGCCAAATATTTTTAAAAGATCTTTTGTATACTTACTCTGATTTAAATTGATACATTCTTTATTTTGAAAAATTTTAAATCCAAAAAATAATTTGAGTTAACCCATTAAACTCATTTCAAATTCATTTTGCTTCATTTTAGAAAATTCAATACACAAAGAATTTCTTGAAGATCCAAAAATAATATCATCAACATAGATTTGGACTACTAAAACATATTTAGACATTCTCTTTATAAAAAGAGTTGGATCAACAATTCCTTTTGTAAAACCTTTTGAAATAAGAAAATTGCTTAATCTATCATACCAAGCTCTTGAAGCCTGTTTTAACCCATATAAAGCTCTTTTCAATTTGAAGACATGATTTTAAAAATGAGGATTTGTAAAACCAGTGGGTTGTTAAGAAAACATCCTCAACTATATATCCATTTAGGAATGCACCCTTCACATCCATTTGATACAGTTTGAAATTAAGATGGGAAACATAAGAAATAATGATTCTGATGGATTCAAATCTAGAAACAGGTAAAAAAGTTTCTTCGCAGTCAATACCTTCATCTTGACTATAACCTTGTGAAACTAATCTAGCTTTGTTTCTAACAATATTACCAGATTCATATACTTTATTTCTAAACACCCATTTATTTCCTATGATCAAGG